>CM035441.1:21464981-22857481 GCA_020310875.1 Ceratopteris richardii
CCCCCCCCCCCCCCCCCCCCCCCCCCCCCCCCCCCCCCCCCCCCCCCCCCCCCCCCCCCCCCCCCCCCCCCCCCAAAAAAAAAAAAAAAGAATCTCCAATGTTCTAGCTACGAATCTCCAAATGTGGAGAATTAGCAATCTCAGTTTGTTTTTTGTCTATAATGTGTACATAAACTTGTCTCTCGGTACCAAAACAGAAGGGTTTAGTATGTGCACAATAAGAATAATGGTCTCTCCAAAGCTTCAGCCAATGAAACAGCAAAATATCTGTTAGATTTCACTTGAAGATTAACACTTTCTTTTAAGGTAAGCAAGCATATGTAATGCAATTGTCTATGTTGCTTTCAGTTTTGCTTTTTTTCTGGGATATTATATCATAGGTTTCTCTTCAAAACCGGCGGATAGTGGTCTGTAATACACATGGAAATGTAGTAGAGCTCCGTTCTGACCTCGCATATGCGCACGCACGTGCACACACACACACACACACACACACACAGAGAGAGAGAGAGAGAGAGAGAGAGAGAGAGAGAGAGAGAGAGAGAGAGAGAGAGAGAGAGAGAGAGAGAGAGAGAGAGAGAGAGAGAGAGAGAGAGAGAGAGAGAGAGAGAGAGAGAGAGAGAGAGAGAGAGAGAGAGAGAGAGAGAGAGAGAGAGAGAGAGAGAGAGAGAGAGAGAGAGAGAGAGAGAGAGAGAGAGAGAGAGAGAGAGAGAGAGAGAGAGAGAGAGAGAGAGAGAGAGAGAGAGAGGGAGAGGGTTCTGGTAGGCAAGACTTAATGGTGAGACCTACCATGAGAATCCCCCCTAGAAGTGGTTAGTGTTTTGGTTCTCTTGCTTGTGACGACTCAAAATAATGAGTATCACAGCATGCACAAGAAGGGTAACTGAGTCCATCTCAGTGTTGCATAGGCAATGCGTTTGGAACGTTCGCAAATTTCGCAATGCAACTGGACGTTGTGATCCTATTCGCAACGTTTTGCTAAAAAAACAATAAATAAAACCCTTCCCAATAGGCAAAAAATGGTCCACAAGGAGGGGTCTTTCATCTTTTAACCATTACAACTTATGAATAATCATACAAGAAAGGCCAAAGCGTCAACGAGAGAAAAAGGAGGGAGACAGAGAGTATACAATGTCCCACTTACAATATGATCATTCCAACATCATGTACCATACAACATTATGCATATATATATATATATATATATATATATATATATATATATATATATATATATATATATATATATATATATATATATATATATATATATATATATATATGTATATATATATATATATATATATGTGTATATATATGTATGTATCTACTTATGTATGTATGTACTATATATGTAATGGATGTATGTATATACCTATTTTTATATGTTCACCCAAAAATCTGTTTAGTTACTTAGTTATCTATGTATGTATCTATATATGCATGTATGTATGCATGATGTAATTCCTGTAATCTATTACTCTATGATTCTTTCAAAACATGTGCATTTACTTATGTATGTATCTAATATATATGTTTGTATGTTTGCAGTATGTACCTAGTACCTACTATGTACATAATATGTATGCATGCATGTATTTATGTATGCACCTATGTGCTATGCATATATTTAATATGTATATACTATGAAGATATGTATGTTAATATGTATGTATTACATATGCATGTAGTATATATTTACTACTATGTATGTAATATAATGTATGCATGCATATATGTGTGTATGTATGTATGTGTTTAGTATGTAGTATGTAGATATGTATGTATGTATGTATGTGGATGACCATTGACAAGACAAATTGACGACCTATTTATTTGATATGTACATTCTATAAATGTAAACATGTCTTGTTTTCATGCCTTTTTAATGATAGTTCAGCATTTATAGAAGGATTTTTATACCAAGGATATCTAGAATTGAAAAAAGAAATCTAAAATAAAAATTGAAGTGTATGCAACTTTATCGCAAGTTGGGGCTCACAACTTGAACTCGTTGATAACACGTAAACAACCCATTGCCAATTATGTTGTCATCCCGTTGCTAACCACTATGGTCCATCTATAGTAGCCCTTGGTTGATACTGTTATTAATAGAAGATAGTCCCCTTTTTTTTCGGCTTTGAATATTTTTCAATCTCTTGTCAAGCAGTGTATGTTATTATTGCAGGTGCATGTCTGGAGCTTCTGACATTCTTTTGTTTCCCAATTGTGCTGTGCAGGAGAGGGTGTCATCGCTTGATAAGCAGATACAAAGGCTTGTGCGGTCACTCAAATCTCGAATGGTTGTGGGAATACAGTAAAAGTTCTATTCAAGCAATTGGCCAACTAGCGAAGCTGTGCATGTGATGGGTTGCAGGAGCATGTGCATCTTTTTATTCAAAATTGCAATTTTAGGAAAGGGTGTCATCGCTCAATGAGCACATACAAAGGCTTATGCGGCCACTCAAATCTGAAACTATGTTGGAAACACATTAAAAGGTCAGTTCAACTGATTTGCAGGTGTCATATACAAAAAGCCTTTTCTAACAGTTGGTGCCTCATTGATGTACAGTCATGGAAGACCCATCATATCATATACTAGTAATCTGTGGAATTTCTTTCCATCAGGTTATACATCAGTGTTGTTGGAAAATCCTTCATCATTCATGTACAAAAAATCAATCCATCAATAACGAACAGTCATTGGAGCAGAGTTCAAAATGTGTCAGCTAGTCTATTATGTAAGATAAAACAAGTCCAGTCCACCTATTCGGTCTTGAGATGTGCATGCATGCATATGCACACACATACCGCTGTATGTATGTATGTATGTCAATTTAGTATTACATATATACGTTTACTGTGTGGAACATTGTCTGTTAGTGGTGTTCAAAACAATTTTAATAACTTCAACATCTGCCACAGTTTACATATTATGTATTTAACTTAGTTTTATAGCAGCTCAGACACCATCTTTTCATATGGGGCAAAGAATGATATGTGATATGCATGCATGTATTCACAAATGCATATATGTATGCACATGTCTGTATGTAATCATCGATTTATTATTCTTCTTTTTTTGGGTTTTTTTTTTTTTTTTTTTTTTTTTTTTTGGGGGGGGGGGGGGGGGGGGGGGGGAGGAAACCTACGCATGTATGTATGCATGCCTGTAGTTGTAGAAAGCTATTGGAACCATGTAGTCCTTGGAGCCCCTTTCAGTGGCTCGCAAGATCAGCTTTTGACCCCTTGTTTCCTTCTACCAGCTAGTCAATATATCTCGAACTCAGCCTTCACTAGTTGTACCTTTCCAAAAAGTCATAGCGATGTTGTTAGCAATTTAGCAAGACCCAAGGCAACATGTTGCTTGCGTGTTAGCAGCGTGGGAATGTTTATGCCTTGGTGTTGTGAATCCGTTACAAATGTGGTTTATCATGTATTATAAAAACATTTGTACAAAGTAAATACGTACATTTATCATTGTACAAGGGTCAATCAATAAACAATCCATATGTTCAAACGAGAAAGACTCCCAATCAATTTATCAATGATCAACCTTCTTTGTAATGCAACCTAGGAATCAACCAAACTTCCCCTGCTTTGTGGGATTTGGGGGGTCCCATGGGCACTAGTCCCCTTCTATTGTACCTTTGTTTCTTAATTTAATTCAAGTCCGGGAGAGTAGGCTATTGCCGAACTTCCTTTATATTAAAAAAAAGAAAGACTCCCAATCAATTTATCAATGCTCATTACAGTTGCAAGTTACGATTGGGACTAAGTAGTACGCACTTAATGAGTTATGTAATATGTTACAAATAAATGATAATAATTTAAGGAAGACTGATCTAATTACCTATCATGATTCATCCGATTTTGAAACTTCAAACCTCTGCTGCATTCCCAATGAACAAGCTAATAAATTAAACTCAACAATGCACAATAATTTATCATTCAATCAAGTTGATTTCATTCTAACTTCATTAATATGTAACACATCACAAATTAAGATCTACAATACATAATGATTCATCATTAAATCAATTTTAGATCACTTCAAAGTTAATCCATAATTGACATATTAGTAATTACAGTCCGTAACAAACAATGACTTTTCATTCAATTTAATGTCAATTCAAAGGTCATTCAGATTGCAATCCATAATACACACTAATTAATCATTTTATCAACTTCATGATTCCTAATCAATTATCAACATTGAATGATCTAGATCTTATCTTTCATGAAAATTAATACTGAAGGCAGAGGTTTATTTATTAAACAAACTATAAAATGAAATCCAAAGGCTCAAATGTTTAGCAAACAATAAAGTAATCAATTATCAATGTCAAAAAGTCCAAGACTTGAGGGTTAATATTAGGCAATAATAGAATCCAATGAATTATATCAGTATAATCGTCAATTATCAATCATCAATGTATTATTTAATGAATGATAATAACAAAAGTTAATAGTCAAGTTTAAAATCTCTAAGTCCTTTAAGTCAATTAAATCAATCAATATCATGATCATGTATGAGAGTTAGAGCATGTGTTGTTGGACTAGTAGATGCCCTCCTTTGAAATGAAGTTGATGATGGGTTTGGTATGGTGGATGACTCCATTCCTAGTAAGTGTTAGTAATGCTGAGTGCCATAATGCAGCACAAGATTAACTCCAAATAAAGCATATCATATAAATCAATGTAGTGAATTAAGAATGATAGACATATCTTGGATCTTCTCAATGTCGAGGTCATCTACGTTGACACGTCCCATCTTTGTTAAATGACCAAGCAAGCTCTTTTATTTGGAATACATTGGTTTGTTTGAGGGTTGCGAGAGTTGGATTTCGACTTTGGTCTTTTTGCACCAGTAAGAGTAGAGGTCTTATTTTCCTCTTTTAAATTTGGATGTTCTTTTGTATGGTTGTGCGATATTGTTTTACTTGCAACCAGAAGACATTGGATTGTTTGTAGGATAAATCTCCAGCGTTAGAGATAATTGCATGGATTCATTTTGAACAAGTTAGGTCCATTTGTGAGCCTTGAGATGATTATTGTAATAAGGGGTTATGGATTGTTGGTATTTACGAAGGAGATTTGGCACGGAAATGTAGTATGAGCCTAACCCACCTATTTGTCTCCTTTTCCTCTCTCTCTCTTTGCTCATATGTTTCTTTCCAGTCATATTTTTTTCTCTTGTTTTTCTTCTCTGCACTCTTTTTCTAGTTTTCTTTTATCCCTATTTCTTCAATCCATCTCATCTCTTTGTGTCATTCAAGTCCCCATAATTTCTTCACTTCTTGATTTTATTTTACTTTGGTTTTACTACTCATTTTTTTCTCCACTTCTTCACATTCTTCTCTCTTGTCATTCTCCGTCTTTTCTTTTCCTTGTTATTTCCAATTGGCCTTTAGCTCGCATCTCTCACCCTTTTCTTGCATCCATCCTTGATCTCCTCTTCTCCTCCATTAGTTCCCCTCCCTCTTCTTATTGTTACGATTTTTTTTAATTCCCTTTTGACTTGCTCGTTTCTCTCTCTCTCTATTCTTATCCCTCTTCTATTTGTTTTTGCTTCTTCTCAATCTATTCTTTGTTCTACGGTCTCCTTTCAGATCTCTTTCTCTTCCTTCTTTTCCTTTCTCCTCCATCCATTTTTTTGCTCTCTCTCTCTCTCTCTCTCTCTCTCTCTTTCTCTTCCTTTCCCTATCGTAGGCACTACAATGTTTGATCATAATCAACATCGATTGAGTTGAGTTCATGTAATGTAGTTACCATCACAATAGTGATTGAGAAATGAAGATGCACTTGAGAACCATGTCTCAACCCATTACTTATGTCTCCGTTTCCTAATGATTAAGATTGGGTGTTTAAAACAGAATTCTTGAACCAAATAATGTTGATTGGGGAAAGAAAAACAAAAGAGGGTGATTGAGGGTAGATATATTTCAGTGGTCATGTGTGAGGACACTTAGGACTATATGGACACTTCTTTCCCTTTTTAGGAGGTTTTTTCTGTGACTTATAATACACATGCATATAGCCTAATATGATACTTCTCTTTGTACATTCAATTGGTAATCGAATCAATGTTGTATTGTTATCCAATCTTCTTCTTCAATCTCATGCTATTTGTCTGCATCTAGAGTCCTCGAACTCCAATAATTGGTATTAAATCAAGTTGTTGTGTTGTCTAGGATGTCATCGACACCCTTTCGCTTGAAGTCTCAAAATCGCAAAAATATTGATCAACATACTCAAGGTGATTAGGAGCTCAAAATTGTTTTTCTATTAGGTATCCAAATTTTGATTGAAGTCGTTTTGCACTTGGAATGCACTATTTCATTGATTATGTAGGAAATTTTGTCCGTTTGTGCCAAACATGTAACGAGGAAGAAGATAAGGAAGAGAGCACTATTTCATTGATTATGTAGGAAATTTTGTCCGTTTGTGCCAAACATGTAACGAGGAAGAAGATAAGGAAGAGAGCTCACACACACTCTCAATCTCAAGGAGAAGCTCACACACACTCTCAATCTCAAGGAGAAGCACACACACATAGATTGAGGCAAGGAAGAATGATCTTCTTCTTCTTCTTCTATTACATAAAAGGAATGTACAAGAATAACCTAAAAACAAGAATACAACAAGTGCAATACATAAAGATCAGTACATAAGGGAAAACCTAATGTCCGCGAATGAGTGAGCTGGCAAGAAACAAATGTGCCATCACTCTCAGTAGATAAATCTTATAAAGCTCAATGAAGTATCTGTGACATATACCAACGTGACCACTATACATGTCAGAGAAACGAAAAACTGGTACGTGTCATCTTGGATCATCACATGTTCAGTTTGATATCTCAACACTCCCCCTCAAACTCAACGTCGTATCCTGTAATCCATTTATCTCTCGAAACTTCTTCAACTTCTCAGCTCCAAGTGCTTTGGTGAAAATATCAGTAACTTGCTCATCTGTTCTCATATAAAGAAGATCAATATCACATGCTAATACCTTCTCTCTGATGAAGTGATAATGTATCTCGATATGGTTTTTTCTAGCATGGAAAACAGGGTTCCGTGCTAACTGTATGCTGCTAAGATTATCACAATAGATAGTGATAGGCTTTTGCACTTCCACACCTAAATCTGTAAGTAACATCTCCAGCCATGATGCCTCACATGCTTCCATCGTAGCACCTCTATACTCAGCCTCTGTACTCCACAAAGCAAGAGTGGGTTGCTTCTTATTGCATCGCTGTATTCATGAACCTGCAAATCTACACCAGCTTCATAAAACAATGCATAATCCAAAGTAGCACTCACATAACATAGAGTGCACCTCAGAGCATCCAAATGTGGTTTCCTGGGAACTTGCATAAATTGACTTCAAGTCCAACAGTATAGCTTAAATCAGGCCTTGTAATTGTAAGATATATAAGACTTCCCACAATTTTCTTGTACATAGTAGCATTTTCCAATGCTTCACCTGATGTAGTATCCAACTTCAAATTTTGATCTAATGGCATAGAATTTTGCTTACAACCAACCATATCATACTTTTGCAGCATATTCAAGGCATATTGCCTTTGTGACATCCATATACCTGTTTCTGTATGTATAAACTCAATGCCCAAGAAATAGCACAAAAAGTTGCTTTACCTCTTTGATGCTTTTTTCATTATGCCACCTACAATCAAGTCATCAACATAAATGGCCACAATCATGATGCCATCATCAGCCTTCCTTGCATATAGTGAATGATCTGCATCACACATAGAAAACCCAATGCTAGTGAAGTAATCAGCAATCCTTGCATGCCATGCATGCGGAGCCTGCTTCAGCCTTTTGCAACTTGCAAACATATTCTGGATGCTTTGAATCTTCATATCCTTATGGCTGGTCCATATATACTTCTTCCTGTAACTCACCATGTAGGAAAGCATTCTTCACATCCATCTGATGCAAAGTCCATCCTTTTGCTGTAGCTAATGCAAAAAGTGCATTTACAATGTATGGGTTTCTTTCCTTGCGGCAATGGAACCAACTTCCATGTATCATTTCCATAAAATGTAGCCATCTCCTCATCCATAGCTTTTTCCGAATCTGCAATTCCAATTGCATCTTCAAAGCAAGAAGGTTCAGCATCTTGTATTACCTTTGTCATGTAGGCATAATGACGAGCTATGTAACTATCATATGTCAATCGTTGCACTGAATTCCTCATCCTCCTAGATCTTCTTGGTCCTAGGTCACTTCTCCTTGTATTATCTGCATGTGCCCTTCGTACTCTTTGAGTCTTCACAGAGGGTAATCCAAGTTCCTTATCAATACTCTTTTCTGAACCGCTTGAATCTCCATCGTCTTCAAAACCTGCACATGTTTTATGACCAGCAGAAAGCTTTTGTTTACCTTTCTTGGATGTATTTGATGAATTTGGTGGAGTGAAATTTCCACGTAATCTTCCACTCCATGGATTTGAGTTGGAACTATTGCTTAGTGATGCATTTGGGCCACTCAAAACTTGAGATGTTGCACTTGATTTTTCAACATTTTCTTTGTCATTTGATTCAAGACTCAGTCCTTCTTTGGCATTTTCATAGAAGCTTGACATTTCATCAAATACCACATCTCTACTCACCTTTACTTGTCGTGTGAGTGGGTTATAACATTTATATCCCTTTGCTCAAGGGAGTATCCAATGAAGACACACTTTTTTGCTTTTGGATCAAGCTTGGTCCTCAATTCATCTGGGACATGTACATATGCAATAAATCCAAAAACTTTCAGATGTGATAAGTTTGGCTTTTTTCTTGTAAACTTCTCTTCAAGTGTAACTTGATGTACGACAGCAGTCAGAGTTTTGTTCATGATGTATACAGCAGTATGCACAACTTCTGCCCAATAACAATGAGGTATATTCTTCTCAGCCATTAAGGCTCTTGCTATTTCTGCAATATGTCTATTTTTGCGTACAACAATACCATTCTGTTATGTGTACCTGCATGAAAACTGACGCCGAATTCCATGATTTTTTAGAAAACTGCTGAACTCATTTAACATTTATTCACCTCTTCGAATCAGATCTTAATATCTGAGTGTACTAGCGTGTCTGCTTTTCCACCGTAACTTTAAAATTCTGGAAGTGAGTGAACACCTCGCTCTTCTCTTTCATGAAATATACCCATACCTTGTGTGTATGGTGATCAATGAAAGTAAAATAAAACTTGCAACCACCCATAGATGTGGTCTTTGCTGGACCCCAAACATTTGTATGTACTACTTCTAGTACGTTCTCACTAACATGCTTGTCATGTGGAAATGATGCTCTTGACTGTTTACCAAATTGACATGCTGCACATACCTTTTGCATTTCTGCAATTTTGAAATTTGGTAGTCCATGGACAATCTCCTTTGAGTGCATCAGTTTCGGCCTTTGCAAGTTTGCATGTCCAATCCGTTTGTACCATATCTCTATATTTGCAATAACTCTTGCACGTTCTGCAAACATGGCTGCATTCATTTAAGGAATCTTCACATTTAAGGTGAACATCCTACCTACTTTGTTTCCTTTGGCAACCAATCGTCCATCCTCCTTGTACTCTTCGACATATAATCCATTAGCATTGAACCTGACTTGTAATCCCTGGTCAACCATAGCCAATAGAAACAAGATTCTTTGTTATATTTGGAACATGCAACACATCAGCAAGATGTTTTACCTTCCCATCCTCCATAGACAATGCTATGTTTCCTGTATGCTCAATAGGATGCGATGTATCATCACCTGTTTCAACATATCCAGGAACTGGAATTTTCTGCAAACTACCAAACCATTTTGCATGACTAGTCATGTGATTTGAAGCACGTGAATCAACATATCAGACATTATCATTCGATTTTGAAACTCCAGTAGACATCGTATTCATCATATGATGTTGAACCATAAACAACTTCTCAGAATCATCTGTACTTGCTGATGCATAGTTGTTTTGCTACCTTCTGTTGTTTTGATTCTTCAACATACAATCACATTCAAAGTGTCCAGGTTTACCACAATTCGAGCATCCTTTACTATCATTACTTGAATCATTTCTTTGGAAATTTTTGCGACCTCTTTGGCTCCCCCTTCCTCGAAACTGTCCCCTTCCTCCTGCATGATTCTGTTGTTGACTTGGTCTTGGTTATTGTTTCCTCTTCCACTTCCAAAACCTCTTATCTCTGCCTCTTCCTCTGCCAGAGTAGAATTCTTGCTCAGAATTGGGCTTTCCTTTGGAGTTTGAATCCTCACCAAGATTCTTTTCTTCAATAATCAACATAGATACCAGATCAGCAAAATTTGGAATATTTTCCCTGGTGTGTATGGAAGTTTTGAACCGCTTATATGCAGCTTCTAAACCACGAAGGCACACTTCCACCTTATCATCATCATCTACATTCACGCCAATAGATGCAAGTGACTCATATATGCTTTTGATTTTTAGAGTGTAGTCACTTACCGACATGCTCTTCTTTTCCAATGTATGCAGCTCGTTCTTGAGTTGCAATTTCCGTGCCTTTGTATTAGTCTCATACAAAGGGACCAAACGGTTCCAAGCCTCTTTTGGAGTCTTTCCGTGCTTCTTGATTCCATTCCTTATATGCTCTTAATTGGTTTGCAGTCCGATTCCTTTCTGGTAACTGCGGAGCATTTTCCTTCTCTCCTTCAATGTACTTCCAGTAGCCTTTTCCCATCAGGAAATTCGTCATTCTGAATCTCCAAGCATGGAAGTTATTCTTGTCCAGCTTATTCCTCACAAGCTGACTCATTCCATCTGCGTTTTCCATTTCTGAACAATTCACAACACTGCAAAACACTACAAGAAGCACTTCTACTTGAACACTATCACACTATGAGGTGACAGTTCGATCTCAGGAAAACAGAGTTTTCGTGTATCAACAGTACATGGAATCGCTTGAAATTTTGGATCTGGAATATATGAGTGTTGCCTAACACAACGCAAGTTACAGTTTCTGAAACTGACTTGGTTTTTCTGTGGGCTGCACCTTGCAGGCTCGAAACGGAGGTCGAGATGTCTCCGAAACTTCAATAACTCACGAAAATATTTTGAGGTCTTCTACCTTCATGCCCATTTTCGTAGCAAACGGAGGCCGTTTGTGAGATCGCATTTTTTCTACACCTTACTACATAGTCTTCACCGTCGCCTTCTCCACGAGCTCTCTACAGCCACGTTGGCTCTGATACCATGTCACGAGGAAGGAGATAAGGAAGAGAGCTCACACACACACTCTCACTCTCAAAGAGAAGCACACACACAGATTGAGGCAAGGAAGTATGATCTTCTTCTTCTTCTATTACATAAAAGGAATGTACAAGAATGACCTAAAAACAAGAATATAAAAAGTGCAATATATAAAGAGAAACTTAATGTCCACGAATGAGTGAGCTAGCAAGAAACAAAAGTGCCATCACTCTCGGTAGATAAATCTAGTAAAGCTCAATGAAGTATCTCTGACATATACCATCGTGACCACTATACATGTCAAAGAAACAAAAAACTGGTACGTGTCATCCTGGATCATCACATGTTGAGCTTGATATCTCAACAAAACGTATATATAGTTCTCAGTTCACTAATACCTGTGCCTGGAAGTGTGGCATAGGTATAGTGGAGATTAGTTAAGTTTTTTTCCTCAACGTTTCAAGATACAATAAATTTTTTGCAAGAGCGTATAAGTAATTAGCTATGGATAAAAATAATAAATTATTCCATTTGTTGCATTTTGAGGATAAGTTAGATGGTTCTAATTAACCATTGTGGGTATTCATGATGCATCATGTTTGGTACAAAAAGGCTTACGGAATATTGTGTAAGGTGTTATGTTGGGGGATTCTTGTGCAGAAAGGGATTTGAGTGTTTGTAGGAGGAAGAAAGATAAGAAGAAAGATACACACACTGGAAGCTTCTATAGATTGATTATAAGGAGAAAGGTACAATGGTGATGTACACTACAATCCAAATGCTCTCTGTGCGAAATCCCAAAGTGTGCACAATCAACAAAGTTACAAAATACCCTAGTTCTTGTTGCCGCCGACCTCTGCACCAGACCTCCACCTTCTCCTGGCTTACACGTGCACATCTTGCACTCAAGCTTCCAATAGAGGGAGGGATGGGCATCTTTTGTTGACACATGCACAACTTCAATTGGACCTTGTGACCTTTTGTTGCATGGCTTAGCACTTCTCTGCACACTTCTAAGTCACTATTCTTGCACCTTGCACTTCCGTTCTCTGTGTTGCACACTCCTGTATGTCTCGTGCTCTTCACTTAGTGTAGACTATGCTCACTTTGCTTAGTCTTACAAGAATAATGCCTTGCCTTGATTTGAGTGTCGGTTTACGTATGCTCCTAACTGCTATAGTATCTTGGTGCTCAGTTTGATGTCTCAAGATTGTCCCCCAAACGTGGGCAGCCAACGAATCCTTGTTTTGTCCTATAGTGACTTTAGACTAAAATAAAAATTTTAATTGGGGGGCTATACTTTCACTTTTGCGTACGTTGCTCCTTAGGGGGAGGGGCAAGTGTGCCCACTTAGGGGAGTTTTTTTTTACATTTATTTTATAAAGAGAAAAATTTGCTGCCAAGGGGCATATTTTATTGAAAGATACCTTGAAAACTATAAAAAATACTGATAAATTTCAGAAAAATTATTAAAAAAATACAAACAAATCAGGAAAAATACTCAAAATTTTTCTTGATATTTCTAGGCCACTTTCTTTCTCAAAACCACAGAGAGCTTCCTTTATTCTTCCATTTTATCAAGAAAATGACATTTGAAAAGGATAAAAAATTCTAGAAAAATTTTAAAATAATTTTTAAAAATGCTTTAAAAATTCCAAAAAAATTCAACAAAAATTATTCATGCAAAGGGCTATGAAATCGCTTTTAATATGCATAAAAACTCAAAGAACAAGCATGAAAGTGGACAAAGACTACAGATTTTGCAAGTTTCGGTGATCCAAAAATCTTCACTTGTTTTGATGAGATGGCTTGAGCTGTGATATGATGACTAAGAGAAATCCTTTGCCCTCCATAATCTCCAATTGTAGTGCACTTCATTTGGTTTGTCTTCTTTTTAGGCATACTCACCATCTGATACGGCCACCCTAAATCGTTCATTAGAATACTATCTCTTCCATACTGCATCTTTTGTATCTTTGCTGCAAAATGACTTAATCTGCAAAACATGAGTTTTACTATTCCAACTTCTTCATCCAATGGAACCCTCTGTTTCCAAAGACTTGCAGGTACTCCTTCCACATCCTTGTAAAGCCATGTACTTACTATCATAAAAATTGACATAACAGATGATATCCATACCAGTATCCATAACAAAGTTTCTATTGATATAGGATTTGAAGTAGCTTCATCACTGCTGCACTTAAGGGATTTTCTTTTCTTCTCTCTTTTATGGCCTGTGACATATACTGTCTCACTCAAATCAATAACTTGAATGATGTCCTCTTTTTCTTCATACGCTTCCTCTCTACTTGAGGATGGAAAAGCTCCATAGCAAGAGGATGGGTCTTTTGCATGGAGCCAAGCCAACATGTTTTCTTCTTCATATAAATTTGCCTCTTCATACAGGTTTTCCCTTGGATTATCCAACAATTCTTCTTTCATACAAATACCAATTGTCTGCGTCATGCTGGTATGTATTTGGTTGTCTGGTCCTTCTTCTAAAAATATATGCTACAGATCTTTTCCCTCTTGCTTTACCCACATTGTGTCCTTACCCCAGTCATGCAAAGCACGTTGGCATGCCTTTACCAAGGTCGCCCAATCAACAAGAGAAAACTTCCTTCTACTTCTGGAAGCCTTAAAACAACAAAGTCCAAGTTAAGGATGGTACCTTGTATGTCGACAGGGACTCTAGGAACTTTTCTTCTTTTTGCCTTATATCTGCACATGCATTGTCTTTGTCTTCGGATGTTTCTTTGTCTTTGTTCAATCCATCAATCCTTGACTCTTGACCTATTTCTAATTGAGCCTTCCCCTTGCTTCTTGTTTGCACTGTAAAAGATTCAATTTCTTCTAACTCCACCACTTTGGTAGATGGTGATGGCACATTTACTTGTTCTATAACTTCTTCTTTGCACACATAAACCATTTGAATGTGGGGCCCTGGTTCCTAGCATCTGGGCAATTTCTGCAAGGGGGCACATTTTCTGTTAGAGTGCACCTACTTTGATAATGCCCACATTCTCCATATCTAAAACAGATAATTGGCCTTCTTGGTCCATTTCCAAAGTTATCCCTATGTCTAGGATTGTAATTGTTACTTAGGTCGGGTGCTGCTACCATTACATTCGTTGGTGGTAAAGCTCCTCCTTGTGTCCAATATGTTTTTGTAGGTATACCGCTTGACTGGCAATCTTGGGCCTCATGGCCAGCTTTCCTGCATAGCTGGCAAGTAACACTTAACTATGGACACTCACTTACCACATGACCCTGCTTGTTGCACATGGTACACCATAGTCCTCTTTTGATGCCACCTCCCTTAAGTTCCTGCAACTAGTGTCGAAGTTGAGCCTGTTCTTCTGCTTGGGTTTCCTCTTCCTTTTGTAGCTTCAATGCTTCAATTTCCCCCTCAACTGAGTCACAACACTCTTCTCTTCTTTATGGGGATTATTCCTTTTTAAGCTTTCAAGCTCTTTCCTTAGCTGAATTACTAGGTCTTTAGATTCTACAGGATATGACAAATTGGAAGAGCTTGCCCCATAATGCTGTCTAATTTGTTCCAATCTTATAGCTGTATTGATAAATTCTTTTATTGTTTCTGTCGGTAAAACCAACTCCTTTATTTTACCGCTCTAGTCACAAATTTTGGGAAGGTCTCCCTAGGACCTAGTCTTAAATTTTCTAATTCTTCAATAATGTTTTCAGTAGTGTTCCCTTGTTGGAACTGTGTCCTAAATGTTTCCTTCATCAAGTCCCATGTGGTGAAATGGTTGTCAGCAAAATGACTAAACCATTTATCTGCTAGCCCTTCTAATGTTGCAGGGAAAAAAATCAGAAACAAGTCCTCTCTTCCCATCAGACCCCTTGTTTTACATAATGCTAGGAATCTCCTAATGTGCTCATCTGGGTCTTCTTGTGCTAGCCCTTTGAAGGATGGAAATTTGATATTCAATCTAGAAAGTAAAGTTTCCAAATCTACTTGGGCTTCCATATTCTTTATGGATGATGTCGATGACAATGGACTGGTTGATCTTCAAATAACGTTCCTTCTTGTTGCTTTGCAAGGGACCCTCAAGCTTTGAGACCTGGTTGTGGTCATGAGCTGTGCATACTCCTCTTAGTTTAAGAGGATTCCAATGGCGGAAAGATTACCTCTTAAGTCAATACAGTATTGTCGGTACCTTTGAACTCTTCTACACTTTGCAATTTGCTTCTCCTATGCTAAAATATCCTTGTGGTGGTCCCACCATGTGTGCCAAATTTTGTTGGGGGATTCTTGTGCAGAAAGGGATTTGATTGTTTCTAGGAGAAGGGGAAAAGACAAGAAGAAAGATACAGACACTAGAAGCTTTTGTAGATTGATTATAAGGAGAAAAGTACAATGGTGATGTACAATACAATCCAAATGCTCTCTATGCGAAATCCCAAAGTGTGCACAATCAACAAAGTTACAAAATACCCAAGTTTTTGCTACCGCCGACCTTCTCTGCGCCAAACCTCCACCTTCTCCAAGCTTGCACTTGTGCACACATTGCACTCAAGCTTCCAATAGGGGAAGGGATGGACACCTTCTATCGACACGTGCACAGCTTCAATCGGACCTTGTGAGCTTTGGTTGCATGGCTTAGCACTGCTATGCACACTTCTAACTCACTCTTCTTGCACACCTTGCACTTCCCTTCTTTGCGTCGCACACTCCTGTATGTCTCTTGCTCTTCACTTAGTGTAGACTATGCTCACCTTGCTTAGTCTTACCAAGAATAATGCTTTGCCTTGATTTGAGTGTCGATTCACATACGCTCCTAACTACTAGAGTATCTTGGTGCTCACTTGGATGTCCCAAGATAATCTCCCAAAAGTGGGCATCCAATGAATCCTTGTTTTGTCCTGTAGTGAATTTAGACTAAAACAAAAATTTTAATTGGGGGGCCATATTTTCACTTTTGCGTACACTGCCTCTTCACATACCTTCACATTTTGCCTTTTAATTATTCAAATGTGCACCTAAGAGAGGGTTCATCTAAACCTTCCAAAACACTTTAAAAGCACTTTGAACCTTAGAGAAATTACAGAAATATACTCTACAACTTGCAACCAATTTTCTGCAATTATACCCTTTGTGAACAATTAATTGTGCACTACCTTTGCACCTTGACACCTAAACTTTGAACACTTTGACTTCACCCATGTTGACTTTGACCTTGAACATGTTGAATTTGATCGCTTTGACTTTGACCCTTTGACTTTGAGTTTGATTGACTTTGAATGTGATTGACTTTGACCAATATGACTTTTATGGTCTTAAATATAGTGATTGAGCATGATGCAAATGGTGGTGAAGATAAAGATCTTCCATTTCATGGTCATGCAGAGCAACTTCTTTGAGATGGTAGAGATGCATAATCATATGCATTGATAGCTTTGTTTGTGAAAGATGCCATTGTCCTTTTCATTAGCTCTTGCAAAATAGTCTCTTCAATTGATGATGAAAGGCAATCCAAATGCCTTATCCTTGGAGGAGTTAGTCTTTGTTTTATTGTAGGAAGATCACTCCAAGTAGAACATGTTAATTATGTGTGTTGTCGATCAAATTTTTCTTAACTAGGAAAAAAGACTAAGGTAATTGGAGTGCATCTACTACTAAGAAAATATTTATTAGTGTTACAGAGCTAAAAAATGAAGAAAAAGTGACAAGAAGATGTAAAAGCAGAAATAGATTTGCAAGCACTTTAAGCCAAATGAACATGCTATTAAGAGTTATGCTAAATTGACTGCAAAAGACACACAAAAGGATATTGGAATGATTATTGCAAGGGCTTTTATACCTAAAACAAATATTGATAACCTTTTTCACAATGATAGATGCATGTTTACTACTTATTATAGCTACATACTATCTTCTCATGAGTGGGTTACATTTGTAGTAGACCAAATATATTAGCTTGTAGTGTTGTTTCTTCATTTCACTTGAGTTTGCTCCTATAGGGAATACCATCACATGTGCTAAAAAATCTTATCCTACCATGGGAGTTGGAAAGATAATTCTGACTATTATTAATGATAGTTCTTTCTCAATGTCAAATGTCTTATAAGTGCCAAGGATCAAGAGGAATCTATTTTCAGTTTCATTACTTGCGAATATTGGCTTGGTTTTTAATTTCTCAAGGATAGATACATAGTTCATGATCTCGTCTCGTGCATGGTGATGATAGTATTACTTCTGGCATTTTATGTCATGGGTCATATAAGCTCTAGACTGTGAAAATCTTAGATTGACTCCACATGTATAATTCATGATTCATAGGCTATTTTAGATGCCCAAAGTTTTGGCATGCGTGCATTGGTCATATGAATTTCGCTAGTTTGCTTCACCTAAATAAATTTAAAATGATATCATCTTTGCCCTAGTCTGAGGCACCTTGTCAATATGTGTTTGAGGGCTGTAATTTGGGTAGAATGCAACGTTGTTCCTTCCAAAGATGATTCAATTAGATCCGTACATAAATTGTAGCTTGTTCATAGTGATGTTTATCATCTTATGTAGAAATCTTCATTTGGGAATTAGTTATACTTTGTGACTTTCATTGACCACTTTCCAAGGCATGCACATGTTTATCCATTGAAAGCAAATTTTGAAGTGTTTGTGTTCTAAATAGTTCTAAGTTATGAGTAAAAATTCATCAACATGTAAAATCAATAGACTCCATTTTGATCAGGGGAGGGAGTATATGCCTTCTAAGTTTGATGGATTTCTAGTTGAGCATTGGATAAAACATCAATGTATCGTGTTGCATACAATTGAACAAAATGGATTTATTAAGAGGAAGAACATGTGTCTTATGGAAATGACAAGATGTATGGTAAAAAGTTAGACTTATCATGGCTTCTAGCTTGAGGATATTATGTATACAATATATGTACTTAAGAGGTGTCCCACCAAAGCATTGCAATCTATCACTACATGTGAGACTTGGCATGGATGCAAGCCATATGTTGCTGATGTGTGTGTTTTTGGTTGTCTGGAATACTTGAGTGCTTGAACATCAACACAAAAGAATTAGACAATAAAGTAGTTAAATGTATCTTGGTTGTGTATAATTGTGAAAGCAATGGGTATTGTTTATATCATCCATATTGTAAATGCATTTTGGTTATTGTTTTTGTGAAGGATGCAATTTAGCCCTTATTTTCATGTACCAAGGAGACATTAATTGGGTCAAAGGATGTCCATGATACTTTGTTGTCTCTTTTTACAGGTGGACAATGAAGCACTAGCCCAAGTGAGGCAATGTTTCAGCCTTTATAAGTTTCAAATGAGAAGCAAATCATTCCATTTTTAATTGAGATTTACATGATGTGATTATTGATGACAAAGCTCATATTGAGGAGGCAAGAACTATGCCTAAATGTTGATCAAGACTTTGAGAGAGAAAGTAGATCCCCTTTGTGATATCATACTCACTCAGGACCTCATAATTCTTCCTTTGGATCAAATTGCTGTGCAATGGATGTCTCTAGTCTTTTGTGATGAGAATGAGCGAGATTCGTTTGTTGAAGTACGAAATTCAAAGCATTGGACGGTTGTTATGCAGTTAGAATATGTTGTTATGAAGAATAATACGTGATCTTTTATGTGATTTTCTTCTAGGCAAAAATGCCAATGACATTAAATGGATATACAAGTTGAAACATAAGCATGATGGTATAGTTGATAGTTAAAAGTCTAGGCTTGTTGCTAAAGCTTATAGTCAAGAGAAGGCCATTAATTTTGATGAGATCTCCACGTGTCAAATGGCCATTATTCATAGCATTTGTGCACTTGGACCTCATCATGGTCGGAATGTATACTAGTTTCATATTAAAATTGCACCTTTGAATAGTCATTTACATGAAGAAGCATATAGGTTTCAATCGTTTGGTTTTGTATTGAAAGGCATGAAAACAAAGTACTTAGGTTTAAAAGCACATTGTATAAATTGAAGCAAGCACATCATGCTTTTTATTAAAAGATACATGCCTACTTACAAGCACATGGATTTAAGAATAGTCAGATTGAGAGAACCTTATATATGAAGCATGTAGATGATGTGCTTTTGATCATTGTTGATTATGTTGATGATATGTTGCTGACTCGTCCCAGTGAAGAGAATATTGTTGAATTTAAGATTGATTTGCATGCCTCTTTTGATGATTTGATTGGGAGCACTTGAGCATTTAATTTATGCAAGTTGATGTTGGAATAGATATGTGTCAAACAAAATACATTTGAGACATTATTGCAACATTTTGGTCTTGAAGATTGCAAAACTATTCTCACTCATATGAAAATAGGTTGATAGTTCAATCTTCATGATGTTGGAGGTACATTTGATGTTTTTCTCTATTAGCATGTTGGATGCTTGATTTAATTATGCGTGGTCTGACCTAATATTCAATTTACTCATAGATGAGCATGATCATGCATTGTCTAGGTCTAAAGAATTTAAACAAATCTTTAACTAGTTGAGTGGTATTGGTTACTTGGATTTTAATCCCAAGGGGACATCATTACCATCAAACATAGATGATTTTTGGGCCTCAAAATAGGCTAATTTCTATGACATTGGTGTGGCCACCAATGGTTTTTGCTTCATGCTTGATAGCTCATGCATATCTTTGTCGAGTAAGAAGAAATCCACTGTGGTCACTTCTTATTGTGAGGTTGAGTATAGGAAAAATTTTAGAGTGATTGTTGAGCATGTATGGCTTTCATGCCTTTTTTTTTTTAATTTGGGTGTTGGTTAGTCTTGTGTCACCACCATGTTCACTGGAGAGACTCTTTACTAAAGAGATTAGTATGGCTTATGTGCCCAAACATGATAATGTTGCAAACCATTTCACAAAGGCTCTGCCTAGGTAAAAGTTTGACGCTTTTTGTAGAGATTCGGGCTTACGTTTTTGGGTTGATATCTTTCCAGATAGCTTGACACTTTCTTATACATGAATGCCAACTCCTTGTTCACTGTATCTACCTTGGGGGTATTTGTTGATATTTTTTGAGAGTGATGTGTATAAAACATGCTTAGGAATGTAGGGATACTTTTTTCCCTCTTTAGGAGGTTCCCCCCCCCCCACTTATATATACGCCTACGACCCCAACATGTCACTTGTCATTTCATATTTGGTTGGTAATACAGTTATTGTTGTGTTGTTGTCAAAGCTTCTTCTTCCTTGTTTTGTTTGTTTGCTTCCGTGGTTCTCGAACTCCATCAATGACTGATTATTTGGGATTAAAGTTTTTTTATGCAAGTTAGAAATCACCAATTGAGAATTCATTTCTTCTTTGAACTAATTCATTCATAAGGTTTAGGTTCAATGCTATTACAATAAATTCCTCTTTTAGTTCCTCAATGATATTATCTTGCAAGGGAGTCACATCCTTTTGTTGAATGAAAAGAGAAATGGATAGAGCTCCAACATAAATATTTGAAAAGCTTCAAGAAAGTTATATAAAGATAATATATACTATACTTGATTCTACCATGTCATATTTCTCTTGGACAGGTCATCGATGCCATGCAATAATTATCACACAACTTAATTTTTTTTTAAGTTTGGACTAAGCATGGCAAGAAGGCATGAATCATGCATCACTTTTCAATGATTGTGACATAGAATTTGCTCTTGGATTAAGTGGTGCAAAGCCATCAAGAGTGGAAGTATTTGGTCATGGTTATATGATCTCAATCATATGAGGATAGTTATTTCTTCAATGGAAGCTAGCTCCTACATGATCATTAGTGGTTTGCTTGGCATACATTATTATGGATGTTTGAGAAAATATACATGGTTGTGTTGTTTATGATAGAGGTACATAATCTTTTACTTTCTTGAAACATACTCATGCTCGAGACTAAGCTTTAACACATGCTCTTAATCTAGGTTGGTGGGTATATTGACCGATATAAAAATAGGCTATGAATTTTCTAAAAAGGGAGTAAAACATGAATCCAGTTCATTGACTTATAGATTCAAAAGAGCTTTTCATGAATTTGTGACAATTTGGGTAGAATGTGGAAAGAAATGCATCGACCATTGTCTTTTCCCCCGGCTTATATAGATGCCTAACCTTAATATCACTTATTTTTGCACATGCACTTGGTAAGAAATTTTGCATTGTATTGTCCTAGAAGTTTCTTCTTCTTCCTCATGTACTTCACGTGCTTTTAGAGACCTTGAATTCCATTAATTGGTATCAAAGCAAGCCATTGCCTCATCTAGGGCATTGTCGACACCCCTCCGATCATAGTCTAGGAATCACACAAAAATTTGTGGTCATACTCGAGGCAATTAGAAGTTCAAAATAACTTTGGTTTAGTGGCCTCAAAATTTTGATATGAGCTCCTTTCGGCCTCCAATCACATTATAGTAGCAAATGTGCAAGTAGTTTTATCCTTTTGTGCCAAATGTATGTACAAGTTTTGGATTGCTAGTACAAGCACCTTGGGGTTTGCTACAATTTAGTATAGTTTCTATTCAACTTTCTGAGATAGAGTCAATTTTTTGCTTTGGGGTATTTGTCACTGGCCATGGCTGAAAGCAATGATCTATTCTGTGTGTTGGCTATTTAGGATACGTTAGATGGTACTAATTACTTATTGTGGGCATACATGATGCATCATGTATTGGTAGAAAAGGTCTATGGAATGTTGTACAAGGTGCTGAAAAATATCCTATGACGCCTACAAACATAATTATTGAGGATGATGCAGATGGTGTTGAACATGATTATCTTCAATTTCTTGGTCATGCACAGGTTCATCCTACACCTATTGAAGATCAACTTTGTTGGTATGGCAAAGATGCTCAGGCACATGCATTGATATATTTGTCTATCAAACATGCCATTATCCCTCAGATTCATTATTGCAAGACAATAAAGGATTAAGTGTATTCATTCTTGATACACTTAAAACGTTATACCATGCAACAAATGAGGCTTTTTCTGCTTACCTCTGAAAATAGTTGGAGAAGGAGCATATGAATGTAGCAATTGTACTAATGAAATCGTGCTAGATAGCTCACTTATATAGAACCTTCTTAATGGTCTTGTTGATTCATATTAGAGTTTTTCTTGTAATCTTCGATGGATGATGAAAGGGAATCCAAAAGACTTAACATTTGACAAGTTAGTCTTTGTTTGGTTGGAGGAAGACCAATCTAGGCAGAACATGTAATTTATCCTTGTCGAAAATCAAGCTTTCTTAGTTAGTCAAGAGGGCAAAGGTAAATGGAGCTCATCTAATAGTAAGTAGAAATCTACTAATGTGGTACAATCGAAGAAGGAAGACAAAGATGGCAAGAAAAAAGGAAAGGAGAAACAATTTTTCAAGTAATATAAGGAAAATGATCATGTCATAAAGAGTTTTCCTAAAGTGACTACATAAGAGGAAAAGTAGAAAGAGGTTGGAATGGTTGTTGGAGAGGCTTGGAATGGTTGTTGGAGAGGCATCTACACCTAAGATAGTCTTTTAATTGTGTTTAGAATGAAGAATGATCATTTACTACTATTTGTAGATATGACCCATTTGTTCATGAGCTGTATATAATAGACTCAAATATTTGGTACTTTGATAGTGGAGCAACAAAATATATTACCTTATAATGTAGTTTGTTCAGCTCACTTAAGCCTCCACCCATTGGATATACTATCGTGTGTGCTAACAACTCCTCTTATCATGTAATGGGAGTTCATAAGATCATTCTATCTACTATTGACGACAGTTCTTTCACATTGTTAGATGCTTTATAAGTGCTGAGGATCAAGAAAACATTTTTATCAGTTTGAACATTAGCCAAGATTGACTTGGTTATCAAATTTGTTGATGATGTAAAGTTCATGATCTCTCAAATGGTGATGTTAGTAATATTAATGATGTTAGTAATGGTATTTGACTCCACTGCATATAATTACTTATCCAAAAGAAGCAACCTAGGGTTATCAAGCACCTATGAACAACTAGCATACATCTCCTATGGCAAGGCTCAGTAAGTTTTCCACTTGCATCACTGACGAGACCCCAACCTCTGCATTACCAAATTTGTTGGTTATCAAATTTGTTGATGATGTGAAGTTCATGATCTCTCAAATGGTGATGTTAGTAATGGTATTTTGACTCCACTGCATATAATTACTTATCCAAAAGAAGCAAACTAGGGTTATCGAGCACCTATGAACAACTAGCATACATCTCCTATGGCGAGGCTCAATAAGTTTTCCACTTGCATCACTGACGAGACCCCAACCTCTACATGTGGAATTAAGAAAACATCACAATGACCCTCTTTAAAACATAAATGGCTTTAC
Source organism: Ceratopteris richardii (assembly GCA_020310875.1). Classification (NCBI taxonomy): domain Eukaryota; kingdom Viridiplantae; phylum Streptophyta; class Polypodiopsida; order Polypodiales; family Pteridaceae; genus Ceratopteris; species Ceratopteris richardii. The sequence continues at coordinate 21,488,568 of CM035441.1, forward strand.
ACAAAACACGTAACTACTATATCAATGACTGCATGGATGTACATAAGGAGTACAACAACATAATCAAAATCTATGTAACCAAAAATAAATGCTTTCCCTCTACATAAGCATAGAGACTTTTCCTTAGTGCCACTGAGATATCTCAAAATCATTTTGACCACTTCCAAATGCTTCTTTCCAAGATTAGACATATATCTGCTCACAACTCCCACTACAAATGCAATGACTAGTCTCATAGCTACCATAGCATACTTGAGGCTACCAACATCATACTGATAAGGACTTTTGGTCATGAATTCCTTTCCCTCATCTAATTTGGGACAATCACCCTTGCTCAATTTCACATATGTGGGCAAAGGTGTACTCAATGGCTTTCCACCCTGCATATTGAACCTATGAAGTACTTTGCATATGTACTCACATTCAGACAAGTATATGCATATTTTACGTCTATCACGATTAATGCGCATGCCAAGAATATGTTTGGCATCCCGCAAATCCTTCATATCAAATGTCTAACGCAACTTCTTTTTGGAATTAACAAGTCATAAGAGGACTTCCCAACAATTTGACATATCATCGACATAAAGTACCAAGCATATGAAGTAGACATTTGAGCATCTCTTTGTGTAAAGACAATGATCCTCATTGATTCAAGGTAATCACTATATAGATGAGCACATCGACGTACATAAGAAGTATCCACACAAGCGTACATAGTGTGTGTGCTCAATATATGTAGAAAATGGGCACTGAAGGTTAAATTCACAACCTAAACACTAGCCAACAACACGTGCAGGTGTCTGTTAAGTGTGTTCTTTATGCTCAAAAACCTACATAAACTTGTAGTGGCTACTCCCACCACAACTGAAAACCATCCAAGAAGCCTATAGATTTACTACTGTGGCTTAGAACACATCCCCAAATCTGAATATTTTTTGTTGTGGAAGCACAAGAAACACTCTTTTTACTGTTCTTGACCCTATGAAAAGAGAACTATGTGTGAAAGTACTCCAAAATAGCTCAAAAAAGAACCCCAAAAATGGTTCAACATAGGCTTTGAAAACAAAGAATGAAACTTTGTGGGCCCAAAAGGTGTTCAAGGTAATGTGAACCTTAGTCTTTCCCCTTTCTCAAGCACCACAAGAGTGTAGCTTAGTGGCAAGATCTATGTCGATCAAGGAAGCTCTAGGGGGAACAAACTAGGATGGGTGACCTCTTGGGAAGTACCAAGAACCTCCATCTTCCTTGATTGTTGAGTTCCTCCCTTGCACGTAGCCAATGGCGCCAACAATGACTTCGATGACTTGGATGACAAGGTATGCCAAGGTCTATGCCTTGGTCATTGCCTTAGTCATAAACCTTAAGATTTTGTGTGGAAATGCTCTAATACCTGTGAAGTATTTTCTTGGCAGTGCACGATGGTGGATTGTCCTTGTCGAGAGTCCACAATGATACCCTTGCTGTAAAGACTTAAACTCTACTGCCGCACATAGTGCTCTACAAAAGGGGTGCATAATACACAAGAAAAACACACACTACATAGACCACAAACACATATTTCTTAGGCCATATAAATGTGGTGGAACTTAGAGTTTGTGGCTAACCAAGCCACTATATGTTTTTATTAAAGAACATATATAAAAGTGTCTAGTGGCCATTTGGCCTTTCACATGGATACTAATGTTAACACTTTGTTCATCAAGAAGGATCACAATGAAGCTATCTATTTGTGTGTATATGTAGATGACATAATTATGATAGGAGATGAGTTGAATGGCACACAAATACAATCAATTTTTTGCATCAAGGTATTTTAGTCACCGGCCATGGTTGAAAGCAGTGATGTATTCCGTATGTTGGCTGTTGAGGATAAGTTGGATGGTACCAACTACCCGTTATGGGCTTATATGATGCGACATGTGTTGGTTGCAAAAGAACTGTGGAACATTGTGTAGGGTGTTGAAAAACGTCCTATCACACCTACAACTGTTACAACTGCACGTACTGAAGCTGATGCAGAAGGTGTCGAAGAAGATGATATTCTGCATATTCCTGTTCGTGCTGCGGTTTCCGCTGCACCTACTGCAGAGCAGATTTGTTGGGATGGCAGAGATGCCGAGGCACATGCATTGATAGCTTTGTCTTTCAAACGTGCCATTATTCCTCACATTCGCTCTTGTAGAATAGCTAAGGATGCTTGGGATACACTTACCACATTGTACCAAGCTAGGAATGAGGCTCGTGTTGCTTACCTCCGAAAACAGTTGAAGAGTGAGCACATGAATGAAGGTGATTCTATGGACAGATTCCTAACGAAGAACAAAGACTTGAAGGAACAATTGATTTCTACTGATGAGGTTATACCAGATAGCTCACTTGTGCATACCGTTCTGAATGGTCTTCCTGATTCATATCAGAGTTTTGCTTCTACTCTTTGGTTGATGATGAAAGGCAATCCAAATGCCTTATCATTTGAGGAGTTAGTCTCTGTTTTGTTGCAGGAAGATCAATCCAGGCAGAACAGGTCCATTATGCGAGTTGCAGATTAAGCTTTCCTGGCTAGTCAGAAGGGCAAAGGAAAATGGAGCTCTTCAACTAGTAAGCAGAAATCTGCGAATTCTGCATATTCGAAGAAGGAAGATAAAGATGAGAAGAAATTAGAAAAGCAGAAATTGTTTTGTAAGTATTGTAAAGGGAATGATCATATTATAAAGAATTATCCAAAACTGGCTACTAAAGAGGCAAAGAAGAAAGAGGTTGGAATGGTTGTTGCAGAGGCCTCTAAACCAAAAACAGAGTCTGCTAATCTTGTGTAGGAAGAAGAATGGGTGTTTACTACTGTCTGCAGTTTTGACCCATCTTCTCATAAGTAGTACATGTCTGCAGTAGACTCAGATGTTTGGTATTTTGATAGTGGGGCAATTAAACATATTACCTCGCAGTGTAGTTTCTTCTCTTCACTCAAGCCTGCCCCTACAAGGAATACTGTTACATTGCCAACAACTCCTCTTATCCTGTTACGGGAATCGTCCTGTTACGGGAATCGGTAAGATCATTTTGACTACTAGGGATCAAGAAGAACCTGTTATCAGTTTCTGCATTAGCCAAGATTGGCTTGGTTGTGAAATTTGTTGATGACAGGTGTACAGTTCATGATCTGAAATGGCGATGTGATTATTGCTTCTAGCATTTTTTGTTGTGGGTTGTATAAGCTCATAGACTATGAAAGATCTGTAAATGATTTGGCATGTGCAGTAAATGATTCTCAGGGTATATCAGATGCAAAGCTTTGGCATGCATGCTTTGGTCATTTGAATTTTGCTAGTTTGCTACGCCTGCAGAAATTTGAAATGGTGTCCTCTTTGCCCAAACTAGAGGCACATGGAAAACATGTTTGTTAAGGCTGTATTTTGGGCAAAATGCAGTGTTCTTCCTTTCCAAAAGATGGTTCAGTTCAGGCTACTAAAAAATTTTAGCTTGTACATAATGATGTTTGTGGTCCTATGCAGATACCTTCTTTTGGGAATTATCTTTACTTCGTGGCTTTCATTGATGATTTTTCCAGGCATGCATGGGTATATCCATTGAAGGCAAAGTCCAAAGTGTTCATGTGCTTTAGATAGTTTTTGGTTTTGGCTGAAAATCTGTCAGCACGTAAAATAGGCACCCTCCATTCTGATCGAGGGGGGGACTATATGTCTTCTGATTTTAATACATTTTTGGCTGAACGTGGGATAAAACATCAATGTACAGTGCCATATACACCTCAACAAAATGGAGTTGCTAAACGGAAGAATAGGTCACTCATGGAGATGGCGAGGTGTATGGTCAAGAGTCAGGCTTTACCACATAGTTTCTGGCTTGAGGCTGTCATGTGTGCAACATATGTACTGAACAGGTGTCCCACTAAAGTGCTACAATCTGTCACTCCATATGATGCTTGGCATGATCACAAGCCATCTGTTGCTCATTTGCGTGTTTTTGGTTGTTTGGCATATGCATTAGTGCTTGAACAACATCGCAGGAAATTGGATGATAAAGCAATAAAATGTATTTTTGTTGGGTACAGTTCTGAAAGTAAAGGCTATCGTCTATATCATCCACAGACTAAACGCATTCTGGTTAGCCATGATGTTGTTTTTGTGGAAGATGCTATTCAACCATTGCTTTCATGTACTAAGGAGACATCTGTTAGCTCCAAAGAGATGTATGATACTTTGCTGCCTCTTTTTACAGGTGGATAGTCTAGTGCTGGTCCTAATGCAACAACTTCTCAGCCTTTGCAGGTTTCATGTGATGATGCAGATAATTCCATTTCTGATGCAGATGTACATGATGCACTTATTGATGAGAGAGCTGATATTGAGCAGGCAAGAACTATGCCAAAATGGCTGGTGCAGACCTTGTATGACAACAAATTAGATGCACCTCTATCATCTTGTAATCGATCAGGCTCTCATAGTCTCTTTTGCATCAGATTGCTATGCTATGGCTGCATCTAGTCTCTGTGATTAGAATGAACCTGTTTCGTTTGATGAAGCACAAAATTCAGAAAATTGGCTGAATATGATGCAATAATGAAGAATGGTTCTTGGTCTTTATGTGACTTGGCACCTGGCAAGAAGGCCATTGACAGTAAGTGGGTATACAAGTTGAAGCGTAAACCTGATGGTATAGTTGAGAGGTATAAGGCTAGGCTTGTTGCAAAGGGTTATGCGCAGAAAAGAGGCATTGATTTTGATGAGACCTTTGCACCTACATGCCATATGACTACTGTTCGGAGCATTTGTGCACTTGCAGCCAATCATGGTTGGAATGTACATTAGTTGGACATCAAAACTGCATTTCTGAATGGTGACTTGCATGAGGAAGTGTATGTTTTTCAGCCTTGTGGCTTTGTGTAGAAAGGGCATGAAAACTAGGTGTGCAGGTTAAAGAAGGCATTATATGGTTTAAAGCAAGCACCATGTGCTTGGTATGAGAAGATACATGCCTATCTGATTGCACATGGTTTTGAGAATAGTCCAACTGAAAGCACCTTATATGTTAAGCGTGCTAATGATGTGCTTCTGATCATTGTTGTCTATGTTGATGACATGCTGCTCACTGGTCCTATTGAGAAGCATATTGATAATTTTAAGGCTGATTTGCATGCCTCATTTGAGATGTCTGATTTGGGGCATTTGCATCGCTATTTGGGCATTCAATTTATGCAAGTTGATGGTGGAATGGTTTTGTGTCAAACGAAATATATTGACACATTATTGCATTGTTTTGGCCTTGAAGACTATAAGCCTATTGCCACTCCTATGGAGACATGTTTACGATTGAGTCTTCATGATGCTGGAGATGCATTTGATGCTGTCCTCTATCAGGAGGCTGTTGGATGCCTCATTTACTTATGCATTACTCGGCCAAATATTCAGTTTGCTGTCTCATAGATGAGCAGATTTATGCATTGCCCAGGTGTCAAGCATTGGCAGGCTGTTAAGCGCATCTTTCGCTACTTGAGTGGTACTCGGCCACTTGGGTTGTTTTATCCCAAGGGGGGATCACTACCACCAGATTTGCATGCTTTTTTTGACTTATACTGGGGCTGGTTGCTATGACACTCGTGTGTCCACTAGTGGATTTTGCTTCATGCTTGGTAGCTCATGTATATCTTGGTTGAGCAAGAAGCAGCCTACTATGGCTACTTCTAGTTGTGAGGCTGAGTATAGGGCAGCTTTCACAGCTACTGTTGAGTGTGTGGCTCAGACGCCTTATGGCTGATTCGGGTGTTGGTCAGTCTTTTGCCACCACCATCTTCACCGACAGTCAGAGCGCATTGGCAGTTGCGAGGAACCCTGTGTTCCATACTCGCACTAAGCACATTGAGGTGCATTATCATTATGTCAGGGAGAGGTTCTCTGCTGGGGAGATCAGCTTGGCATATGTGTCCACGTAGGAGAACATTGCATACCTTTTCACGAAGGCTCTGCCTAGGGAGAAGTTTGAAGCTTTCCACAAAGCTTTGGGCTTACTTCCTTTTGTGGAGTGATTTCCACATAGCTTGGCACTTCCTTATACATGAGTGCCAGCTACTTGTTCACCGCATCACTCCTAGGGGGTATTTCTTGATATATTTAGGTAGTGATGTGTGTGAACACTCTAGGACCGCCGGGGCACTTTTTTCCCTCTTTAGGAGGTTTTTTTCCCCGGCTTGTATATACGCCTATTGCCCTAATGGGCTACTTATCTTTCTACATTCTCTAGTAATACATTTAGTATCATGTGTTGTGCTCCAAGCTTCTTCTTCTTCCTTGTGCTGTTCGCGTGCTTCCGGAGACGTCTAACTCCAACATCTCTCCTAGTAGCATTTTAGTTAGACGGCTGAACATTTCCTCATAATCAATGCCATATGTATGTGCATATCCTTTTGCTACCAATCATGCTTTATACCTGCTTATGCTACCATCAACATTGTGTTTTACCTTGCAAACCCACTCCTTGCAAAAATGGAACTTGCTTCCATGTTTCATTTGCATAAAGTGCAGGCATTTCCTCATCCATAGGTTTCTCCCAACATGCATTTTGAATTGCATCTTAAAAACAAGAAGCTTCAACATCTTGTATTACCTTGGCCATGTAGGCACAATGACGAGCTATGTAACTATCATACATCAATTGTTGCATTGAATTTTGCATCCTCCTAGATCTTCTTGGTCCTCGGTCAGTTCTCTTTGTATCATTTTCATGTGCCTTTCTTGCTCTTGGAGTCTTCATAGAGGGAAATCAAAGTTCCTCATCAAGACTCTTTTTTGAACTGCTTGAATCTCCATCAATGTCTTCAAAACCTATAGATATTTACTACCACTAGAAATCTTTTCTTTACCTTTCTTTGATGTAGTTGACGAATTTGTTGGACTAAAATTTCCATGCCATCTTCCAATCCATGAATTTGAGTTGGAACTATTGCTTGGTGACACATCACGTCCACTCAAAACTTAAGATTGTGCACTTGCATTTTAAACATTTCCTTTGTCATTTGACTCAAGATTAAGTCCTTCTTTTGCATTTGCATAGAATCTTGACATTTCATCAAACACCACATCTCTACTTACCTTCACCTGACATGTGAGTGGGTTATCACATTTATATCCCTTTTGCTCAAGGGAGTACCCAATGACGACATATTTTTTTGCTTTTGGATTAAGCTTCGTCTTCAACTCACCTACAACATGTACATATGCAACACAACCAAAAACTTATATATGTGATAAGTTTGGCTTTTTTCCTATAAACTCTTTTTGGTGTAACTTGATGTACAACAACAGTCGAAGTTCTATTGATAATGTATACAACAATGTGCATAGCTTCTGCACAATAATAGGCATATTCTTCTGAGACATCAATGTTGTTGCTATTTCTATAATATTTCTATTTTCACATTCAACAATACCATTCTATTGTGGTGTGTACTTGCATGAAAGTTTTCATCAAATTCCATGAATTTTTAAAAAGCTAATGAACCCATTTGACATGTATTCACCTACTTCATCATATCTTAATGTTTGAAAATACTTCCATGTCTATTTTTCCACCATATCCTTAAAATTTTGGAAGTGAGTGGACAACTCACTCTTCTCTTTCATTAAATATACCCATACTTTTGGTGTATGGTCATCAATGAAAGTAACATAAAACCTGCAACTACCCATAGATGTGGTGTTTGTAGTATCCCAAACATTTGTATGTATTATTTCTAGCACATTCTCACTAACATGCTTGTCATGTAGAAATGATGCTCTTGATTGTTTACCAAATTGACATGCTACACATACCTTTTGCATCTCTAGAACCTTGACATTTGGTAATCCATTAAAAATCTCCTTTGACTACATCAATTTCCACCTCTGCAAATTTGCATGTCCAATTCATTTGTGGGAGACCTCTATATGAGCATAGTTGCTACAAATTTTGTAAACATGGCTGCATTCATTTCATAAATTTTCACATTTAAGGTGAACATCCTACCCACTTTGTTTCCTTTGGCATTCAGTCTTCCATCTTGTTTGTACTCTTCTACATATAACCCATCAACATTGAATCTGACTTGTAATCCCTGGTCAACCATTTGTCCAATAGAAATGAGATTATTTATTATATTTGGAACATGCAACACATTAACAAGATGTCTTACCTTCCCATCCTCCATAGACAGTGCTATGTTACCTATATACTTGATAGGATATGATATGTCATCGCCTGTTTCAAAATATCCAAGAATTGATAATTTCTACAAAGTACTAAACCATTCTGCATGACTGTTCATGTAATTTGAAGCATTGAAATAAACATATTAGACATTACCATTCAATTTTGAAACATCAGCAGATATCGTATTCATCATCTGATGTTGGATAATGTACATCTTCTCAAAACCATCTCCACTTGTGGATGCATAGTTCTCTTTCTACCTTCTATTATTTTGATTCTTCAACCTGCAATCACATTCAAAGTTTCTGATGTGGATCTTAGTCTTGGTTATTGTTTCCTCCTATACTTCAATACCTCTACCTCTGCCTCTTCCTTTGCTAGAGTAGAATACTTGCTCAAAATAGGTTCTCCTTGGGAGTTTGAGTCCTCATCATGATTCTTTTCTTCAATAATCGGCATGGAAATAAGATCAGTAAAATTTGCAATATTTTCCCTAGTCTTAATAGAAGTTCTGAACTACTTATATGGAACTTCCAAACTAGGAAAGCACACATCCAGTTTATCATTGTCATCTATATTTATGCCAATCGATGAAAGTTACTCACATATGCTTTTGATGTTCAAGATGTAATCACTTACAAACATGCCCTTTTTCTCTAGTGTATGCAGCTCGTCCTTGAGTTGCAATTCCCGTGCCTTTGTATTGGTCTTATACAATGTGAATAAACTATTCCAAGCCTATTTAGAAGTCTTGGCATCTTGTATGCACCCAATCGTGCTATCCTATATGCTAACAGATGGCCAATACATTAACTTTCGTGCTGCTTGATTTCATTCATCATATGCTCTTAACTTGTGCGTACTTTGATTCTTCTTTGGTAATTGTGGAGCATTTTTGTTCTCTCCTTTGATGTACTTCTAGTAGCCTTTTCCCATTAAGAAATTTTTCATTCTAAATTTCCAAGCATGGAAGTTGTTCTTGTATAGCTTATCGCTCATAAGCTGACTCATTCCATATGCACTTTCCATTTCTACATCAATTTGCAACACTACAAAATCACTAGAAGCAGTACCTTTGCTTGAATACTATCACATTATGACATGATAGTTTGAACTCAAAAAAACATAGTTCTCGTGTATAAAAAATATATGGAATTGCTTGAAATTCAACATCTAGAATCTTCAAGTGGAGAACACAAGTTAGAGTTTTGCAAACTAGCCTGATATTTTTGTGGACCCACCTCACGGTTCAAAATGCAGGTCAAGATGTCTTCGAAATAGAAATTTATCTCCTTCTACCTTCACACCAAATTTCGTAGCAAGTTAAGGTTGTTTGTAAATCACGCTTTTTGCACGCCTTCTCACATATTCTTCACTATTGGAATTCTCCACAAGCTCTCTATAGCCACATTGGATCTGATACAATGTCACGAGGAAGATGATAAGGAAGAGAGCTCACTCGCACACTCGCACTCAAAGAGGAGCACACACCCAAATTGAGGCAAGCAAGAATGATCTTTTTCTTCTTCTACAAGAATGTCCTAATACAACAATACAACTAGTGCAATATATAAAGAATGACACATAAGGAAAAACACAATGTTCACGAATAATTGAGTTGGCAAGAAACAAGTGTGCCATCACTCTTGATAGATGAATCTACTAAAGTTCACTAAATTATCCCTGACATGTACTAGTGTGACCACTATACATGTTAGAGAAATGAAAAGTGATACATGCCATCCTCGATCATTACATGTTGAGCTTGATATCTCAACAAGGTACACCTTTGGAGATGAATCATAAACTTAGTGTTTATGAAGGTGAGAAAAATGAAGACATTAAAGAGCATCAAAGCTTGATAAGTAGCTTGATATATGCTACTCATAGAAGGGTAGATATCTCATATAGTATAGGAGTGCTAAGCGAATACACTCACCAAGAAGAACACACATGGATGCAACTAAGAGAGTACTTAAGTAACTCAAAGGTACAATCAATGAAAGTATATCTGTTCCTTATTCTTCTGATTTGGATATCAAAATTTATTCACATGCAGATTAGGCAAGAGCTAACGATGATAGAATAAGTACCTCTGGTTACTTAGCATTTTCAGGCTCAAAGATAGTGTCATGGAGTTCCAAGAAGTGACTAACAGTTGCTTTATTCTCAATAGAAGAGGAGTATAGAGGTTTGACCATAACAACTCAAGCAGCAATATAGTTAAAAGCATTGTACTCAGATTTGGGACTTGTGAGTTCCAAACCTCATATATTTGGAGATAATGTAAGTTCCATGCATCTAAAAAAAAACCTATTTTCCATGCAAGAACCAAACACATAGAGGTTCATTAACACTTCATTAGAGAGAAGATCATGGCAAAAGAGATTGATATTTCTTTTGTTCCAACTAAAAAGCAAGTAGCAGATATGATGACAAAGGCACTAGATGGAATAAATCCTTGCATATTTAAATCAATATCAGGTATTCAACCTATTAAAGAATGAAGACTCAAGCATACTTTAGCTTGAGGGCGAGCTGTTGGAACATCAAACTTACACTATGCTTGAGGTGGATTTTTCTACTTCATCAAACCATCATGTGGAATGTACCAAAGTTTCCCATACTCGATTAGATTAGATCTTCACTTTTCCTAGATTATAGGGAAGTGAGTTGATTCTCTTCAATAAACTATCCTCCCTTGAAGTGTTTCACGACTTGTAGAAGGAACTAAACACTTCAAGAGTCTATGTAAAGACTTCAAATCCATTGTACAATACATTGAAACAATATATGTTGGAGTTCAAGGTCTACGGAAGCACACGAACAACACAAGGAAGAAGAAGAAGCTTGGAGCACAACACACAATACTGAATGCATTACCAGTAGAATGTACAAAGATAAGTGACTTGTTAGGGCTATAGGTGTATATACAAGCAGGGGAAAAAACCCCCTATAGAGGGAAAAAAGTGTCCTGGAGGTGCTACTGTGTTCACACATATCACTACCTAAATATATCAACAAATCCTCCCTAGGGCTGATGCGGTGAACAAAGATCTGACACTCATGTATAAGGAAGTGCTAAGCTATGTGGAATCAATCCAAAAAAGGAAGTAAGAACAAAGCTTTGCGGAAAGCTTCAAACTTCTCCCTAGGTAGAGCTTTCGTGAAAAGGCTGCAATGTTCTTCTCCATGGGTACATATGCCAAGTTGATCTCTCCAGCAGAGAACCTCTACGTGACATAATGATAGTGCAACTCAATGTGATTAGTGCGAGCATGGAACAGAGGGTTCCTTGCAACTGCCAATGCACTCTAACATTCACTGAATATGGTGGTGGTAGAAGTCTAAGCAACACCTAAATCAACCATAAGGCATCTAAGCCACACACACTCAATAGTTGTTGTGAAAGCTTCCCTATACTCAACCTCACAATTAGAACTGGCCACAATAGGCTAATTCTTACTCAACTAGCTATTGTAAGATGATGTCGCAAGAGGCCCATGTTGCATGTGAGAGTGGCATTTCTGACAATCTAGACTCATAAATGTTCTTTCGCATCGGTGATTGCTTCTTTGCTTTTCTGCTCCAACTCCAAATCCATTGAGTTATATGCATCTCGGAGTTCCTAATGGTGTGCATTTAGAGATGCATTCTCTATTGTTAATAAATTAAGGTTCACCTAGAGTTGAGTGGTTGTCTACTGTAAAGCCTGGTAGTGATTTCGTAATGATGCAAATTCCTCACAAACTTGATGCATGCATGCGAACATTTGGTGGAATGCACTATCTATAGTGGAAGATGCAAATAGTGATGGTGTGCTCAAGAATGATTGTTGTTCACTATGTAGTGCAAGGGGAAGAGGGGTGGGGTGAGGGAATGTGGATGTTGTGGTGATAGTGGAAAAGTTTGTGGACATGAGTGTGTGCAATATGGTAGTAGACGTGAGTGGAGGTGCAATAGGTGGTGAGCTATCCATATCGCTAGATCTGTGATCTGATGAACTAACAGTGAACAGTGGAGTGACAGTGGGTGGGTGTGTAGGTCTAAATAACAGATTTTCAAATGTGGATGAATATGTTATATGAGGGTGGTAAAAATGGATTGATGCTAGGAGAGGTTGGTGGTATTGTATTGGGGCTGGGGGGTGTCACTGGTGAAAAAGTAATAGGGCTTTGTAATGGGAAGAAGGGTGCTGGGGAAAGGGAGGTGATGAAATGGAATGGGTAAGGAAAGGGTTAGGAGGGATTGGGAGAGTTATTGATGTGGGAAAGGGGGTGTAGGGTAAGGTGGGAGGAGTGGAAATAGGCTACACTAAGGCTTTGCACTCAAGATGGGTTGATCGAAGGAGGATATACTAGGATAAACAAGGGAGACTGAATGTATGGGTGACTGGAGGGTTGATTCAGAGGTCAAGGCAAGTTCCACAGTGGTGGTGGGTATGAATGTTGATGGATGTGGAGGAGAATCGATGATAATGGCTTCATCATGGGGTGGTGTATGGATAACTATTCTCGCTTCTTGTTGACTGGAAGACCGTACTTTGATAGGGATGTGTATGTATTCAATGGCTTGGACATCAAATAGATGTGTCAAGGGTCAAACTATGGTAGGGGCTTCCGTTTGAGGAAATGCAACACTTCCACAATGCCCATTGCCTAGGCTAATTCATTGAATGCGTTCACAAAAGAAGCTTCAGAACCATTGCTTGCCAATTCTTGTTGTAGGATTTCTTTACTTTGTTGTTCAATGACTCGACGGCTTGCCCATATGGCTTACATATTTCGATAGAGCTTTTGGATAGCAATCATATAAGCAACTACATCTGAGGTGTATTCCTCTCTGGTGCTCATGTGTCTCCCTAACCTTTAGTTTGCTACTCGTGTTGCCCTTGTTGATCATCCCCTTGTGATTCTTGACTTTGTTGACTCTCTTTGTTGTCATCGTCTTCCTCAGTAAGCATTTTCTCTTCTTTTTTTGAACTTGATACCATTTTAGTGCCGTCATGTTCTGGTGGCGAGTTAGGATAGCTTGGGTGTTCATACTCTTGGGAGAAAAATTGTGCCTTGGAGAATTGAAACTCCCTTGACAAGGCATCTTGCATTTCAAAGTCGAAGGTCATATTAAGTGGTTCAGTTTCTAGGTTTGCTATAGGGAAGGTAAAATGCCTCATCACTAATAGTGGTTGTGACTTCCCTTGCTATTGTAGTTGTAGTGGCCATAAGTGTCACTATAGTTGCTTAAGAGGGTAGATTCATACTAGCAGTTCCTTCTGATGTGATCGATCGAGATAGATGGATTAGGATAGGAGGTACTGACAATGTGGGTTATTGTCAATGTGGGTTATTGTTGGGGTGATGATTAAGGGGAGGGTGATGCAGGTACTTGTAGTCATGGTATGGTTCCTCTCATCCAATTTCTTATTCCTTGACTTAAGTGTTTTATGAGACTTCGTACCACCTTTGAATTTTTTCAATTATGCACTTGACAGAGCTCTCTCGATCGGAGCATCATAAGCTAAACACATGTACACAATTCTAGTGATTGTGCAACATCCGTGAATGGCTCTCTTCCTAATCCATCTTTGGTTGGCCAAATATAGTTGTTCATGAATCCAAATAGCAAGATCAATAGTTTGTGGTCCTGTATTTGCAAGATATAATCCAAATTAGATGTGTTTTTGAGGCAATGTGAAAGGAACTTGAGCCACGAAGGAAAAATGTTGCATGCAAGTTTGTAACAGCTTCGACAATTCAAGAGAAATGGCTGAGATATCAACCCACTTCAAAATATCACCTTTTTTCATAGGTTCAGGGATCAACCTTTCCCTCTCTATTGGTGTATGTGTGCCATGAATCTTCAATGTAGCTCTAATGAGGTCTACTGAGAGGTAATTCTTTTTGAAGGGTAGATTTGTGACTAACAATGGCAGGATGAATGTGCTCGAGAGCTCCCTCCTTATAGGTGGTTGTAAGGTGGTGACCAAATAATAACAAGAATAAAAAATCAATTTTGGGAATGGGTGCACTAAAATATTGAGCGAATCCTGCCCTTGCCCATAGAGAGCTCATTTTTCAAGTTAGTTTGTTCCACATTAGCATTTTTGGGGTTGTCTTGTTTCCTTGTTAGCTTGTTTTAGGTGAGGGTGTAGAAGAAATTTATTGCAACTTTGGTTGAATGTAATTGATTCCCTTGTTCATACTCTTTGTCTCTTCCTAGTGCATGCATGTATGTCTCCTCATGCTTCTTACTCCCTGACTTGTGCACAACAATTTCTCACAATTGTCATATCATTCTCATGTCTCCATGGGTTAACAATTACGAGGTGGCGCTCCTCGACCTCCGTACTCACCATTTTCCTAGAGTGACAAACACTATGTAGATATCACATGGATAAAAACTCCTATAAAATAGATCCCCATTGTGGAAAAAGATGGTACTAGGAGAAGTAGAATAGATACCTACCTACCTATGTACATACATACATACATACACACACACACATACATGCATACATACATACAGACATACAAATATACATAAATACATGCATACATACACAGATATATGTATGTATATATATATATATATATATATATATATATATATATATATATATATATATATATATATATATGTGTGTGTGTGTGTGTGTGTGTGTATGTATGTATGTTTATGTGTGTGTGCAACTATATATGTATGCAGACATAGTTTTATAAATATTGATAGATTCATACATACAAACATACATGCATGCATGCATACATACATACATACATAGAAACATACATACGTTCATACCTACCTAGATACATATATACATGCATGCATATATGCATACATACATACATACATACATATACTTACATACACACTCATCCAATTTGGATTGAATATTATGTTACAACTAGTAGTTTTTAATCATCTTTTATACATACACATAGGCACTCACACTTACAAGCATGTCCGCAAACATTATTGTCTATTGATTATATGCGTAGATACATTTATATAAACAAACTTAAATTCATTAATTACCTCAAACTAGGAGAGGCCCACATACATTCATATACAAATACATACATGCATACATGCATGCACAAATACTTAGATACACATACATACATACATACATACATGCATACATATATACATACATACATATTTACATACATACATACATACATACATACATACATACATACATACATACATACATACATACATACATACATACACACGTGCATGCATGCATGGATGGATGCATGCATACATAGATACTTACTTATGTACTTTACTAATTTTGGTTTGTATATTGATTGCTTCTTACATTAATGTTTTGTATATGAACATATACTTTTGTACACGATCGAACACACAAAAATAGTTTTATTTAAACATAATTTTTTTGTTCTGCAAAGTTCCACACATGTACGTACATTCATTGCTACATACTTATTTGCATACATGCATTTTTACACATGCATACAAGAATACAATTCAGATTTAGGTAGCCTTATTCCTACAACAATATTTTGCTATGTATTGCTATATATACACTATATATTGTTCTCACATATAGTTATACATAAATCCTTACATGCATACATACATCCATGTAGATACGACAAACATAAATGCATACATACATATGCACATACACATACAAACATACATACAATGTAAATACATATACATACATACATGAATATATTATGCTATTATATATCCAATGTCTGGCTCCCATTATGCTATTACACACTTCTGAGGCCCCCATTATGAGAAAATCTTATTATGCATGCCTCATAGGTGGAAACACTAGTTTACATGTTGAATGAAGTTTGTGGGCTTGGCTTACTTCCTAGTGATATGTTTATTAGAATGGTGTTAAGTAGAATGGTTTTTGAACTTGTAGGCTCCATATCAAGGTCATATTTTTTTGGATCAAAAAATATCAACTCAATTTTGACCACATCTGACAGTGTTTATTTTCTTAGGTACTGTTGATAATGAATCTGGTCCAATGGTTCAACACCATCTTGATGGACCCCAAGTATTGCTGGCATATCGGTGATATACCACTATATGGTTAATGATCATCCATATTGATCTACCCATGTCTATCCATTTGATCTACCCATATTGATCATCCATATTTGATCTACCCATATTGATCATCCATATTGATCTATCCATTTGTTTGGGCTTTTATAGTAGCCCAAACATTCGGTTGAGCAGGCATACCTCTTCCTTATAATCTCCCATTTAGACTTGTATATACACAATTTGTATTAACTATTAAAAAGAAGTATTTTGGAATTTTTCTATTGTAACGTCTATTCTATTCCATTTCTCTCCGTTACATAGTTCTTTCTTACACATTCTTGTACATAAATCATGATTTGGAATTTCCACTTTCATCTCCATTTATATTCTTAGATTAATTATGTATTTACATTTACATGATGCCTCCAAATAAATGGTTGCATTTGTATTTTGCATCTCCCTCGAGTGTTGCTTTATTATGGGTTATAATTTGTGCAATAACTTAATATATTTAGTCATTGATATGATCCTCCTTAGTTCGACAATGATTTATTTTCATTCACCCATATGTATATGCATGTGCTATCTTTTGTTCTCTTATACGTTAATAAATGCTCACATAGATACATACATATATACTTATGTAAATACAAATACCATGTTAAAGGAATAATTTTTATTTTCCTAACTTCATTCATTTTTACCAGCAGTTATAATGTCTTTTTCCTTTGTTATATTGTTTTCTTATATCACTAATAATCTTTCAATATGGATCTTTTCTTTTCAAATAAACATGTATACGAAGACATAGACCCATACTCATGTACACACACATATATATATATATATATATATATATATATATATATATATATATATATATATATATATATATATATATATATATATATATATATATATATATATATATATATATATATATATATATATATATATAGAGGTATGTATGTATGTATCTCCATAGTGGATAGCTTGATATGGATCTACTATTCCATGAGAAGAACTTATCTGTAAGACATGATTGGATGATTGTTTTTGGAGGGAAATAAAGAAAATAGTATGGGCTTTATAGGCCTTGTGTTTTCTTATATGCATATCAAATAGAGATGCAAGCACTCTTGGATTAGTATATGTGTTCATGGTTTATACAAGCTTTCATTTGAATGATAGCATAGTGATAGTGTGTGATAAAGAGAACCATGCAGAAATTCATTCATGCAAGAAAAATAACAGGGATCATAAAATGAAAAAACACAAAGCATATTTTGTTTTGCACACATATAATTATTTGACCACATGCTTGCTTAACCAATCTCGTCCTAATATAATCTTCTCTTCCGTTCTCTGCTTGTCAATGAAGAATGTTTCATGGGAGTCTATTCCATCCACATTCAACATGGTCATAATTTCTTCTATGCATGCTTGTTGTTTCACCTCCACTCTAGTAACGTGTGTAAGTTTGAAAGATTTGTTCTTTCAAAGACCAAAATAGGTCCAAAATTATAATACTTTTTGATGCACTAGTATCATGAGTGCCATTTTTCATTGAAAAAGTCAATCCATGCATGGCATGAGCAGACACATTAACTTCAAAAGGTCTTGTTTCTATCATATTCATTATATATACACAGACTTTGTTGGAAGAGATGGATGGATACCTTAAGGAAGTGAGGTGGTACTTCTAAAACCTGCTTTGTATCTACCCTAAATCATTTCACAATTTGATAGTAGGCCCTTTTTTCTTGCAAATGACACCAAGAAAGTACCTATGTACTTTGGAGTAGATGCTTGAAACAATCAAACCAAAATAGACTACTTCCCAAATAGCTAGTCTCACAAAACCTGCTATTTTGTTCTATACACCCGTTGGTTCTTTTGCTCAGTGCTCACAGTACAGTATCAATTGATCAAATTCCTTTTGAGGGAACCAAATTAGCTTAGATAGCTAATGATTACAAGTGGAATCATAAAAAAATATAAACTATGCTATGAGAAATGATTTTAGCAATTCAAGGCTTACCCCCGACTTTTTAGGGATTGAATAGTAGATGACTAGTGAGCACTTTGATGGTGCTTTCTCCCAAATGGCTGAACCAAAATCTTTTAAGTTTGGACCGCATAAAATAGACATCAAGGTGTTCCAACAAGCTATAGAGCGTGCAAAATGGTTGAGAATTCATTGAGATATGATCAATCAAAGTTCACTATTCTGAGTAGTCATAGCAGAGAAGTAGACAGAGATGATCAATGAAGTATATCTATTATAGCACATGATTATACAAGATCATTGCCATTGAACCGATGCATAATGATGGTTGGATGAGTAAGCTATGGTGTAAGCTACTCAACATCTACAAAAGATCAAAGGAGAAGCTCTCAATGAGGCCACATTACCGTGACTTTTTTACTATTCCCTTTATAAGTAGTTTTCCTTCAAGTTTGAATTTGAATTCAAACTTGGTTCCACCTAAAAGTGATTCCTCCAGTTGAGGAGATATTCTCTAATGAAAAACTCATAGCTCATACTGCTCCTAACTCCACGATATTTTGGCTTTACAGGATTCTCAATGTTTTAACCTTTTACAAATGGTAAATGATCAAATGTTACAAGCAATGGTTCACATGCTTCAAAAAGTAGTTGCACATATTTTCTTCCATGCCTAGCCAAATGTGAAGGCTTGGACATTTGTACCAACAACTCCCCCTCAAGCCAAACATATTGGCTTGCACTTCTTCATGAATCTTCTTGAATGTCCTGCAATCGAATCATGGTTTTAAACCTGCAAAGTTTAGTATCATCAAGTGCTTTGGTTAACAAATGTGCACATCGCATATTTGTGGATACATATGCTAATTGAATTTCTTTGCTCAATAGCTTCTCCCTAACATAGTGATAGTGCACTTCTATATGCTTGGTTCTTGCATAATAAATGGGATTGGTTGCAAGATGCAAAGAAATTGTGTTATAACCAAAGATCATAGGTGAATGAGTATGAAGTCCCAAATCTGAGTAGAGCAATCTAATCCGAATTGCTTCTTGTGTAGCATTTGCTAATCCCCCTTGGAAGACCATGAAATGGGCTTCTCACCTGCAAAAGATAAATATCTAGAAGTACTTCTTCTCTCATCCTTACAACCTACCCAATTTGCATCTGAGTATAGCTTAATGTCCAAATCTAATGTATATGGAAAGTAAAGACCTTGATTTTGAGTACCTTTGAGATACTTCGAAATCCTTTTAGCAGCTTCCAAGTGAGGTGCTCTAGGTTTATGCATGAATTGAATGAGAACACTTACTCCATAAGATATGTCAATCCTTGTTAATGTAGCATAGTTTAGACTCCCAATTATGCTTTGATAACCTACCATGTCTTCAAGAAAATCATGTTTATGAGCACTCAATTTATGGTTTACCTCCATTGGGGTGCTAGATACCTTTGCATTTTCCAAGTGAAACTTCTTCAACATGTCCTGCACATATTTTCTTTGAGTGATGTAAATTCCAAAGTTAGTGTAGACTAACTCAAGTCCAAAAAAATACTTCAAAAACCCTAGATCACTGATTTTGAATCCCTGCAACATATGATTTTGATTTGTTTGATACCATTGGCATCACTACCTATAAGGATGATGTCATCAACATACACACATAAATATATCATTTTTGAATTACTTCTCTTGACAAACAGAGAAGAATCTGTCCTTCTCATCATGAATCCTTGGTCTTGAAGATAGGTTGTTAACCTATGGTTCCATGCCCTATGTGCCTGCTTCAAACCATAAAGAGCTTTGTTCAATTTGCACACATGATTTACCTTGCTTAGGTCTTCATATCTAGGAGGTTGAGCCATGTAAACCTCCTCTGAAATCCAGCCATTGAGGAAAGCATTTTTCACATCTAGTTGATACATATTCCAATTTTTAGATGCAGTTTGGTCCAGCCAACTAGCACAAGACCAACCCTTGAGCTTTTGGAGAGTAAATAAGACCTTATAGGCATGTGATTGATGCAATAAAATCCACTAAGTACTTTGGAGCATCAAGGAGAAAGTGTTGGTACAAAACAAATCAGTTTGCACTTTGAGTAGCTAAAAAAACTTGTTATCTTTCGATGAAACAATAAACTTCAAATGCTCATAGAAGCCAGCATGATTACAATTGGAAAATTCATTTTTGAGAGAATTATTAAAATCAGTGCAATAAAATCCACAATGTACTTTGGAGCATCAAGGAGAAAGAGTTGGTACAAAACAGATAAGGTTGCACTTTGACTAGCTCAAAAAACCAAATGCTCATAACAGCTAGCATGATTACAATTGGAAAAATTCCTTTTGGAGGAATGTTATAAATAGGTTTGAGTATATAAAATGCACAAGATTACAAGAAATTATTTGTATATGCTTCTAGAATGAACTTAACAATCAACAGAGCTACCCTTGATTTTTTCACGGTTGTGTAGAGATACACCCCGAGAGTGTAAAATTAAGATGTCTCAAAATATAATGAACCAAATACTTTGAAAATTTTAATACATAAACTAGATACTAATAACTTTTGAATAAATAGTCATGCATCCAATTTGGAGTCTTTAGAGAGAGTATCTCCATCTCTGAGTTCACTATTGTTAAAGATGACGGTGTAGAGAAATGAAGGAGCAACACAATGATGACCCAAAGTGTATCTATATTGTTGATATATTTAGCTAGTGATGTGTGTCAACACACTAGGAGTGAAAAGGCACTTTTTCCCTCTTTGAGAGGTTTTTTTCCCTGGGCTTGTATATACACATATAGCCCTAACGGGTCACTTATCTTTGTACATTCTAGTGGTAATACATTGAGTATTGTGTGTTGTGCTCCAAGCTTCTTCTTCTTCCTTGTGTTGTTCACGTGCTTCCGCATACCTCAAATGCCAACAATTGGTATCCAAGCCAAGTCCTTGTTTTCCTCTTACTAGGCTCTCCTAATTCACTTGACTCTGATTGTTCAGCTAGTTTAACCTATTTTAAAGTTTGTGCCCTAGTGATTGCCCGTATAGGAGCCACATTCATGCTCCTTGAACTTCAATCCACCGCTAAGCCTACCACATTAATGGGTGTAACCTTGGGCACACTAGAGGGGTTCCTTGGACAATCTCTCGGGAAATGTTCCTTGCTATACTCGGGACAAAAGCCTTGTATTGTGATGTCTTGTCCTTGTCATGGAGCAGGTGGATGGGGACAAAGGGTCTAGGATTTAGGGCTTTAGGGTTTTGGGTTTTTGGTTTTGGGTTTAGGGTTTGGGTTTTAGGGTTTAGGGTCTAGGGTTAAGCTCGGGTGACTCTGTGTAATAAGCTTGTGGACTATCCTCATGAGTGTAGTCAGAACTCTGAGCAAGAGGGTCATTTTCTGAGACCAAAGGGGTCATCAACACTAATGCTCTATTAGGGTTTTCCTCTACCACTCAATATTTAACTGGAATCACATTGGCAGGGGGTGGCAGTTGGTTTCCTAAGACCGGTTGTGGCCTATATGGTGCCTGATATAGTTGTTGGTACTGAGGTTGATATTGTTGTTGTGGGCTATAATATGGCTGTTGGTATTGATTCTGACACCTACCTTGCTAGTAAGGTTGCTGATAATTTTGTCTGATAGCCTGCCTATTGTATGGACAATCTTGAGCCATGTGGTTTGTGTATTTCCTTTCAATAGTGCAATATGGAGCATTCATTTCTCTCATGTTCTGATTTTGCAATGGGCATGTGTTGGCCATGTGGTTGCCTCCACATGTATAACATCGCTTCAATGAGGTAACCCTTGGTGTTTGTCTATTTTGAACTCGTAGCTTCTTGGCAACTTGCTTTGCTATCTCATCTATCTCAATGGAGAGTCTAGAAGTATGAGTACTAGAGCAGTTAGAATCCTTATAGAGTTTGGATAATTCTAACTCCTCACCCAAGTTGTCTTCTATGTCAATACACATTCTCAAGCATTGATCTAGTGTGGTTGGCTCCTTGAGATATACATATGATCTAAGTTTCTCGCTAAGAAGTCCATCTAAAAACAAGGAGACTTGTTTTGCTTGTGTAGGTAATTCGGGTGTGGGACATCTCTCCACGTATTGTTTAAATCTTCTTCCAGCTAGCCAGACTGTTTCTTGGGGTGTCTACTTGAAGTTGTGGATCAAGGATGATGTGTTATGCTTGATGCTACTCTTGGAAAATTCTACGATGAATGCTTCTAGCAATTGACCTATATTCTGGTAGTTGTGACTGTTTAGGGGCTAAAACCAAGCTAGGGTAGTTCCCTTGAGGGTCAAACCAAATGCTTCAAACTAGGTGAACAAGTCCTCGACCTGTTCAGCTCTTAACACTTGTTTGAACTCGGCCACATTATCAAAAGGATCCCCTAACCCATCAAAGTAGTTTTTCATTGTCTTGACCACTTGAGAGGGTCTAAGGGTTCTTGGATACTCTTGAGGTCTAGGAAATGGAAACTCATGATCATATCTTTGGTGCCTATGTGCTCTATGTCTCTCTCTTTTAGGTCTTTCACCCTCACGTCCTGATCTATCTCTGCCAATAGTGTGTGCAAAGCTTACCTCAGGTCTCTCTTTGGCATTTTCCCTCTAGGTTTCATGAGCCTTGGATGATCCTACACCTTGGAGGGCTTGGGAAACATTAGGTCTTGGTGGAGGTCAAATCAATTTTCCCTACCAAGTGTATGCATGTCTACCAGGTTCTGTTACCATGAACACACTCTCCAATGTGTTGTCTAAGTAGACCACTTTGCCTAGGGTATGAAGATATTTAAATTCATATATCATCACATTTCCTCCTCCGCTAGGTTGATCAGTCTTAAACCTACAAAAAGCTTCATCTCTCTCCCTATTCCAAAACAATTCTATGCTTTTCTTATCATGGGGAATCCATTCTGGTGTGAGTATTCTGGTTAAGATTAATTTTCCTCTAGGGTTCTTGGGTTCTTGTCCTAGGTCTCCTTGCCCTAGGTCCCCTATCTCATTCTCAGGAATTATATTTCCAAACTCATCTGTTCTATCTCGTAAGCTCGTCACCACATACATGGTTCCTTGCTATCAATATAAGAACCATCTTCAAACTTACGCATTGGGTGTTCAAGTCCAAAGGGTTGATCGGGATTTTTTAGTTGGACAAATGATCACCTCAAACCATCCTCATAGATGTGTGCACCTAATCGGTTGGTGTTGCTCTAGCACAATGGTAAGCACCACGTTAAGAAGATCCACCTCCTTAATGTCAATTCATAGAAGAGATAGGAGTGATATGAATGGTTTCTCCTAATCGTTCCAAGTCCATTATCCTTGATGATAATTCATGGCCGGTCCACTGATGTTATTGTGCAACCTTGAGGGTAAGTATAAAAAAGTCCAAAGGAAGCACACCCTTTTGACCAAAAACCATCTGAATGGGAGTTGCATTGAGTACGGTCTTGTAGGCCACTCTATATGCCCAAACAACGTGGTGTAATTATTTGTCCCAATTTGAACGTTTGTTGTTCACGAGTTTTGTCAGTATGTTACAAAGGATCTTGTTAGTGCTTTCATCTTGACCATTGGCCTGAGGATGATATGGTACGGATTTCTTGTGAATCACCATAAAATCCTATAACAAATATTCAATGACCTGGTTTAGAAAGTGAGTTCCTCGATTGCTCACTAGCTCTATAGGCAGTCCATATCTTGTAAAAACATTTTCAAATAAGAATTTTGCAGTCGTGTGTGCATCATTCTTTTTTGTGGCCTTAGCCTCTACCCATTTGGTAAGATAATCTGTCGCAAATATGATGTATTTAGCATGAGTATTTTGCTGGGGGGTTAATGGGTCCTACAAAATCTATACCCACTTGGAAAATGCACGTCATCCCATCATGGGTTTTGGTGGCATTTCATCTCTTCGAGTAGGAAATTGAGTTCTTTGGCACACATCACATCTCTCAACATAGGTATGTTGTTGAAGGCAGGGAAATCCGGAAGATAAATGATTAATTTGAATTCTGAAAAAATGGTTAAACGTAGATATTATCTAGCTGGATGTTTATTTTTGGTGCGTTGGATTTTAATAAAAGAGGACGGTTATGTCGAGGTCAGGGGACATGTCTTAAGAGGAAGAAGACGTTTCAAAGCGAGGGAGAGCGAAGATGTGAAGGAGGAGATTTATAACAGAAAATACCAGGATAGTGAAAACAAGGTATGCAGGAATCATTTGCGCAGCCTGTGAGTAATGTAATCATGCAGTGTGTCAAATGATACATATGTAATTCGAAAACTTATAATTCTGTAACAACGGCGTTAAGTCAATCAGAAACCAGAAATGTCTGTCAAAAAATTCTTATTTGTAACTTTCATTTTCATGAAGTCTAAAGAGAAATTCAAGTCGTCTGCACAGAAGCGCATTGAACTTGTGTGTGTGTGAGACTCTGTTTATCTTCTGAAATGTGTAGTCTGACGAGGTTGAGCAATTCTGATTCAGTAGAAGTGAACAGTCATGAGATACAACATTCAACATGATCTGGTAGAATCTCTGTGGATGAGGATCAGTGCAAGATAAATAAGTATTTCTGAATGTTTCTTCGATGTTGTGTTGAACCTTGGAACCCTCAATACAATTGACGATCCTACTGTACTGCTGACGCAGCAAGAAATGCATGAAGGACAGATGCAACCGCTTTGGTAAAGTGTATTTTACGAGGGCACATGCAAGAGCAGTGAACGTGGAGACCTCCTCAGACTTTTACGAGTGGTACGAGGCCGAGGAGGAAGAAAATCTGGAAACTGAAGAGGAACAGGGGAAACAGGTGCAGCAGAGGCAAGGTTAGTGGGCGGTATACTTGGAGCGTTATTCCTCACAGAAGCAACTGTAGGTGTAAGAAGACGACTCCAGTTTGACCCACTTGCAGGGGCGACCGGTCAAAGAACTAGGCGTACACCTCAACCACAACCAATGGCTCAACCACCTCCCAATCCTAAAGTCAAAGCAGCTCATTTCAGGGGAACCTCTAAAGAGGATGTTGATTGCCATGTGGCTCAATTTGAAATAAAATGGATAACTAATGGATATCCAGCTATGTATGGTGATGATATTAAGCTTCAACAATTTGCGGCCACGTTGGAAGGACGAGCTATGAGCTGGTTCAGTCAATATGGCATTGCCCATTTTGCTACATATGATGATTTAAAAATAGCATTCTTGCAACGATTTAGAAAAGAAAAGACTCCTTCCGATGTATTAAGGAAGCTGAGGGCCATCAGACAATTAACCATGCTAGTGGAAGACTATGCTCAGAAGTTCCGGACTTTAATGGAAAGATTGCAAGGTAATGAACGACCTACTGAGATGTTGGCAGGATTTTATTTGAAAGGATTACAGAGCACAATAAGACATGCGGTGGCCAGTGTGGACATTGCAAATGGCTTTGATGTATTACTATTAGCAGCGGCACGTGTGGAAAGGAGGTTTGGATGAGCCAAAAAGAAGCACTCTGATTCTGGTTCAGAGGTTGAATCGGATTCAGCAACGGAGTCGGGCAAGAGTTCAAGTGATTCAGACACTGATGACTTTGGTACCTGTGTTTCGAGAGAAATTGTTGAGAAAGCTACTTGGGAATCATGTAGAGCCCGAAATTAGGTCGATCCCTTCAACCTCGACCAACAGTATTGAAACTAGCAGATGTGGATTTTGTGGTGCCAGTAATTCACAATCTGAGCTCGTTTCGACCTCCGAATGCACTATCGCAGTGCTTGTGCAGGCTATTTTGTCCTTTTGTGCCAAAGGTATATACCAGTTTCTGTTCGCCAATTTAAGCACCTCAAAGTCTGCTACAGGTCTAGCAGAACTCGTTTGGGCAGTTCCGTTCAACTTTTTGAGATACAGTCAATTTTCTGCATCAAGGTTTTTTAGTCACCAGCCATGGCTGAAAGTAGTGATGTATTCCATATGTTTGGCTGTTGAGGATAAGTTGGATGGTACCAACTACCCATTATGAGCTTATATGATGCGACATGTATTGGTTGCAAAAGGACTGTGGAACATTGTGCAGGGTGTTGAAAGACGTCCCGTTACACCTGCGGCTACAAGTACTACAAATACAGGTGCTGGAGGTGCTGGAGCTGATGAAGATGGTGTTGAAGATGATATTGTGCAGATTCCTGTTCGTGCTGCTGTTTCTGTTGCACCTACTGCAGAGCAGATTCGTTGGGACGGCAGAGATGCCCAGGCACATGCATTGATAGCTTTGTCTGTCAAACGTGCCATTATTCCTCACATACGCTCTTGTAGAACAGCTAGGGATGCTTGGGATACACTTACCACATTGTACCAAGCTAGGAATGAGGCTCGTGTTGCTTATCTCCAAAAACAGTTAGAGAGTGAGCACATGAATGAAGGTGATTCTATGGACAGTTTCCTAACGAAGATCAAAGATTTGAAGGAACAGTTGATTTCTACTGATGAGGTTATACCAGATAGCTCACTTGTGCAGACCGTTCTGAATGGTCTTCCTGACTCATATCAGAGTTTTGCTTCTACTCTTCGGTTGATGATGAAAGGCAATCCGAATGCCTTATCATTTGAGGAGTTAGTCTCTGTTCTGTTGCAGGAAGATCAGTCCAGGCAGAACAAGTCCATTATGCGAGTTGCAGATCAAGCTTTCCTGGCTAGTCAGAAGGGCAAAGGAAAATGGAGCTCTTCTACTAGTAAGCAGAAATCTGCAAATGCTGCACATTCAAAGAACCAAGACAAAGATGAGAAAAAATCAGAAAAGCAGAAATTGTTTTGTAAGTACTGTAAAGGCAATGATCATATCATAAAGAACTGTCCAAAACTGGCTGCTAAAGAGGCAAAGAAGAAAGAGGCTGGAATGGTTGTTGCAGAGGCCTCTACACCAAAAACAGAGTCTGCAAATCTTGTGCAGGAAGAAGAATGGGCGTTTACTACTGTCTGCAATTTTGAACCATCTTCTCATGATCAGTGCATGTTTGCAGTAGACTCAGATGTTTGGTACTTTGACAGTGGGGCGACCAAACATATTACCTCGCAGCATAGTTTCTTCTCTTCACTCGAGCCTGCCCCTACAGGGAATACTGTTACATGCGCCAACAACTCCTCTTATCCTGTTATGGGAGTTGGTAAGATCATTTTGACTACTGCTGATGGTAGTTCTTTCACTTTGTCAGATGCTTTATTTGTGCCAGGGATCAAAAAGAATCTGTTATCAGTTTCTGCATTAGCCAAGATTGGCTTGGTTGTGAAATTTGTTGATGACAGGTGTACAGTTCATGATCTCTCAAATGGCGATGTGATTATTGCTTCTGGCATTTTATGTCGTGGGTTGTATAAGCTCATAGACTATGAAAGATCTGTGAATGATTCGGCATGTGCAGTTCAAGATTCTCAGGCTATGTCAGATGCAAAGCTTTGGCATGCACGCCTTGGTCATCTGAATTTTGCTAGTTTGCTATGCCTGCAGAAATCTGAAATGGTGTCCTCTTTGCCCAAACTTGAGGCACCTGGAAAACATGTTTGTGAAGGCTGTATTTTGGGCAAAATGCAGCATTCTTCCTTTCCAAAAGATGGTTCAGTTCGGGCTACGCAGAAATTGCAGCTTGTACATAGTGATGTCTGTGGTCCTATGCAGACACCCTCTTTTGGAAATTACCTTTACTTCGTGACTTTCATTGATGATTTTTCCAGGCATGCATGGGTATATCCACTCAAAGCAAAGTCCGAAGTGTTCATGTTCTTCAAACAGTTTTTGGTTTTGGCTGAAAATCTGTCAGCATGTAAAATGGGCACCCTCCGTTCTGATCGAGTGGGGGATATATGTCTTCAGATTTTAATGCATTTCTGGCTGAACGTGGGATAAAACACCAGGGTACAGTGCCGTATACACCTCAACAGAATGGAGTTGCTGAACGGAAGAACAGGTCTCTCATGGAGATGGCGAGGTGTATGGTCAAGAGTCAGGCTTTACCTCATAGTTTCTGGCTTGAGGCTGTCATGTGTGCAGCATATGTACTGAACAGGTGTCCCACTAAAGCACTGCAGTCTATCACTCCATATGAGGCTTGGCATGACCGCAAGCCATCTGTTGCTCATCTGCGTGTTTTTGGTTGTTTGGCATATGCATTAGTGCCTCAACAACATCGTAGAAAATTGGATGATAAAGCAGTTAAATGTATTTTTGTTGGATACAGTTCTGAAAGTAAAGGCTATCACCTGTATCATCCACAGACTAAACGCATTCTGGTTAGCCGTGATGTTGTATTTGTGGAAGATGCTATTCAGCCATTGCTTTCATGTACAAAGGAGACATCTGTTAGCTCCAAAGACATGTATGATACTTTGATGCCTCTTTTTACAGGTGGACAGTCTAGTGGTGGTCCTAATGAGGCAACTTCTCAGCCTTTGCAGGTTTCATATGATGATGCAGATCATTCCATTTCTGATGTAGATTTTCATGATGCACTTGCTGATGAGAGAGCTGATATTGAGCAGGCAAAAACTATGCCAAAATGGCTGGCGCAGACTTTGCGTGATAGCAAATTAGATGCACCTTTGTCATATCGTACTCGTTCAGGCTCTCATAGTGCCTCCTTTGCATCAGATTGCTATGCTATGGTTGCATCTAGTCTCTGTGATGAGAATGAGCCTGTTTCTTTTGATGAAGCACAGAATTCAGAAAATTGGATGGCTGCTATGCAATCTGAATATGATGCTATAATGAAGAATGGTACATGGTCTTTATGTGACTTGTCTTCTGGCAAGAAGGCCATTGGCACTAAGTGGGTATACAAGCTGAAGCGTAAACCTGATGGTACAGTTGACAGGTATAAGGCTAGGCTTGTTGCAAAGGGTTATGCGCAAGAAAGAGGCATTGATTTTGATGAGACCTTTGCACCTACATGTCGTATGACTACTGTTCGGAGCATTTGTGCACTTGCAGCCCATCATGGTTGGAATGTACATCAGTTGGAGATTAAAACAGCATTTCTGAATGGTGACTTGCATGAAGAAGTGTATGTTTTTCAGCCCCGTGGCTTTGTGCAGAAAGGGCATGAAAACCAGGTGTGCAGGTTAAAGAAGGCGTTATATGGTTTAAAGCAAGCACCACGTGCTTGGTATGAGAAGATACATGCCTATCTGATTGCACATGGTTTTGAGAACAGTCCAACTAAAAGCACCTTATATGTTAAGCGTGCTAATGATGTGCTTCTGATCATTGTTGTCTATGTAGACGACATGCTGCTCACTGGTGCTATTGAGAAGCATATTGCTGATTTTAAGGCTGATTTGCATGCCTCATTTGAGATGTCTGATTTGGGGCATTTGCATCACTATTTGGGCATTTAGTTTATGCAAGTTGATGGTGGAATGGCTTTGTGTCAAACGAAATATATTGACACATTATTGCAGTGTTTTGGCCTTGAAGACTGTAAGCCTATTGCCACTCCTATGGAGACAGGTTTACGATTGAGTCTTCATGATGCTGGAGATGCATTTGATGCTGTTCTCTATCAGCAGGCTGTTGGATGCTTGATTTACTTATGCATTACTCAGCGAGATATTCAGTTTGCTGTCTCACAGATGAGCAGGTTTATGCATTGCCTAGGAGTCACGCATTGGAAGGCGGTTAAGCGCATCTTTCGCTACTTGAGTGGTACTCGGCTACTTGGGTTGTTTTATCCCAAGGGGGGATCACTACCGCCAGATTTGCATGCTTTTTCTGACTCAGATTGGGCTGGTTGCTATGACACGTGTGTCCACCAGTGGTTTTTGCTTCATGCTTGGTAGCTCATGTATATCTTGGTTGAGCAAGAAGGAGCCTACTGTGGCCACTTCCAATTGTGAGGCTGAGTATAGGGAAGCTTTCACAGCGACTGTTGAGTGTGTGTGGCTCAGACTCCTTATGGATGATTTGGGTGTTGGCCAGTCTTCTGCCACCACCATCTTCACTGACAGTCAGAGCGCATTGGCAGTTGCGAGGAACCCTTTGTTCCATGCTCGCACTAAGCACATTGAGGTGCATTATCACTATGTCAGGGAGAGGTTCTCTGCTGGGGAGATCAGCTTGGCATATGTGCCCACGCAGGAGAACATTGCAGACCTTTTCACGAAGGCTCTGCCTAGGGAGAAGTTTGAAGCTTTCCGCAAAGCTTTGGGCTTACTTCCTTTTGTGGAGTGATTTCCACATAGCTTGGCACTTCCTTATACATGAGTGCCAGCTCCTTGTTCACGGCATCACTCCCAGGGGGGATTTGTTGATATATTTAGGTAGTGATGTGTGTGAACACTCTAGGACCACCGGGGCACTTTTTTCCCTCTTTAGGAGGTTTTTTTCCCCCGGCTTGTATATACGCCTATTGCCCTAATGGGCTACTTATCTTTGTACATTCTCTAGTAATACATTCAGTCTTGTGTGTTGTGCTCCAAGCTTCTTCTTCTTCCTTGTGCTATTCGCGTGCTTCCGCAGACGTCTAACTCCAACAAGACCATCGCGATGGTCCGCCCCGAGTTGTTGTGATGGCATGAGCCAATGCGATGGTGTGACACAATCGGGATGGCATGAGCCCGTCATGATGGTCCACCAAAATGAAAACTTCTAAAATGCGTATGTGGATTCATGAGTGCGCAAGGATTTCCTACACCCTGCTATACACGCTTACCAAAAAAGTCAAACTTGTCATAAATATCTTTCTAATGAGTTATAAAGCTCAAAAAACAGACTTTCAATGACAAACTTATGAATGTTTAGGCCTTGGGGGTAAAAAGTGACAAACAGGTTTTTCTTCAAATATGAGCTAAGGGGTCTTCAATAAGCTTAACCACCCAAAAATTCACTCAAAATAGCTTCAAAATAGCCCAAAAAAGCAAACCCTAATTTTGGCATTATAGGTGGACAATCGTGATGGTTTGAGATAATCGCGATGGCCTCGGACCATCGTGAAGGCCCAGTTGAATCATCGCAATGGTCGGATGGTGCGAGGCATCACGATGGTCTAAGGTGAACCATCATGATGGTTTGTCTAGCCAGTAGTCGTGATGGCGTGAGCCAATCGCAATGATCAACGGTCAATGCAATCGTCACGATGGTGTGAGCCCATCGTGATGGTCATGAGGTGCGATGGCTTGAGCCAATCGTGATGGTCCAAACTTGAAGCATCACGATGGCATACCTGGTATCGTCACGATATTCTAATTTTGACACATTCTAAGTGAGTCATCGCGATGTCATGGGGTCGACTGGATTGTCGCAATGGTCAATGACCATTGTGATGGTTCAAGCGAATGGTCGTGATGGTGTGAGACCATCACGATGGTCCGGCTGAGCCGTCGCGATGGCGTGACCCAATCGTGATGATGTGACACAATCGCGATGGTGTGAGCCCGTTGTGATGGTCCACCAAAATGCAAATTTATGAAATGCATCTATGGATTCCTAAGTGCGCAAGGATCACCCACACCGTGCTTTACATGCTTACCAAAAAAGTTGAACTTATCATAAAGAGCTTTCTAATGAGCTATAAAGCTCAAAAAACGGACTTCGAATGACAAAGTTATGAATGTTCATGCCTCGGGGGGTAAAAAGTGACAAACACGATTTTCTTCAAATATGATCTAAGGGGTTTCCAATAAGCTTAATTACCACCCAAAAATTCACTCAAAATAGCCCAAAAAATAAAACCCTAATTTTGGCATTCTAGGCGGACAATCATGATGGTTTGAGATAATCGCAATGTCTTGGGACCATCGTGATAGCCCAGTTGAATAGTCGTGATGGTTAGATGGTGTGAGGCATTGGGATAGTCTAAGGTGAACCGTCGTGATGGTCTGTCTAGCAAGCAATCTCGATGGCGTGCATCCATCACGATGGTCAACGATCAACACAAGCGTCGTGATGGCGTGAGCCCGTCGCGATGGTCACGAGGGTTGATGGCTTGAGCCAATCGTGATGGTCCGAACTTGAAGCGTCATGATTGTTGGTGCAAGTCAATCACCAATTGATGTTTTGGATAAAGACTTGAAGTCAAAGGATGAAGAAAAGATAAACAATTGAAGAATGAAGATAGAGTATGTTCAAGAAATGAAGACCTGTATACATATGTACATTAATTTTTAGTTAGCTCACTTATACCTTTTGTATGGTCATGAGCTTGTACATATATGCCTATATATGCAAGTAGAAAGTTAGGGCAAGTATGAGAGAGCATGTGAAGAGAAGAATTACAAATTGTAAGAGTCATTATACATTTTAGAATTGAGGAAGATCTCTCTCATCACTCAGATGAAAAACTTTTCAGAGAAGAAAAATTGCACCCGATCTTTTGCTTAGTACTCCTTCTGTGTTTAATCTTTTGTGAAATGCTTTTGTACAAGTCTAATTCTATAGTTTATTGACCTCTGTACAAGTTTTTAGATCCTAATTGAGATCAGGCTGAGAGAATTGTGAGTAGGAACATTTACATGAGTAAATGTGAAGAAGTGAAGTTGCAATAGGTGCAAAATTTGATGCTAATGTTTTGGTCTGTTCTCCTTGCACAGTGTAAAGTTTTGAGCAAGCAAGTACTCATTCTTTAAGCTAGAAGGTAATCTACCTATGGCTAAAAGAATTTGAATAAACGGGTCGTAATCTAGGAGAACTATGTGTTAAAAGTTACAGGTATCAAAGTCAACTATAGAGAAGTACAATTTTAGACATAGGTGAATTGTTTAGATCATTTCTCAAGATCTGCTTACTTTTTTGAGATGCTTTAACTAACGTTTCTGAGAAATGACTTTCTTCACAGTTAGTTCAAAATTTTGATAATCTAGTATTGATCCTCCAAATTGTTAAAGATTTTGAACTAACTGTGAAGAAAGTCATTTCTCAGAAACGTTTGCTGCACATAACACTTTAATTTGTTAGTATATGATCAATGTCTACCCCTCATGATTGTATGCACATTTTGTAAGGCCCCCTTTATGAGGAGAAGCCAAGCGTGCATTACCCAATTGATGGGAATCCCAACTTGAATGTTGGATGAAGGTCATATTGGACCATGTAAGGTATTATAAGGAAAGGGAGTTACCAGGGTCCCCAATTGTGGGGTCCGGGGCAGCGGTGAGCAGCCCCGGCTGGGGGGTCCAAGGGGGCCAGCGGGCCCCCTGGTGGGGGTCCGGGGGCAGCACCCCCGGCGCGATGGTAAAGGGAATATTCCATGGAATATTC
Source organism: Ceratopteris richardii (assembly GCA_020310875.1). Classification (NCBI taxonomy): domain Eukaryota; kingdom Viridiplantae; phylum Streptophyta; class Polypodiopsida; order Polypodiales; family Pteridaceae; genus Ceratopteris; species Ceratopteris richardii. Next base: position 21,522,058 of record CM035441.1, read on the forward strand.
CTTGTCGGAGTCGGAAATCATTTATATTTGTTAGGTCGGTTCAACCAGTTTAAGCTGTGTATGGCAATTACGCGGGCGGTGGCCGCCCACGCTCTACCGCCCATGTATAGCCGTCCATGGCAGGCCACCCATGATCCTATATATACATGACTTCTACACTACCTAAGACATTGAGTTGAGCCAGCATACCTCTACCTTGTATCTCCCTATCTAGAGTTGTCTAGATCACCATTTAAGCTCTACCTTGAGAGCGCACGAGTGGACAATGCCATCATCTTTGTACTTGTCGCTAGTAGAAAATTGTTGAGATTCTCCTATATCTGTTATCTTTTCTGCTATTGCTCCTGTGTTATATTACGTAATTATTGTCTTACATGGTATCAGAGCTGTAAGGTTCGAATAGCTTGAGAAGTATCATTATTTTAGCCTACTAGCAGACTAGAATATCAGTAGATTATTCGAGTGATTACATGATGGCTTCATCGTCGAACACTAGTCTTGGTGCTTCAGCTAATGTTAATGCTGCACCTATTCGAATTCGTCCACCTGCATTCACTGAAGGGAAGCTGGATGGAACCAACTATACACTCTGGAAGTTCAAAATTTCTGCAATTTTGGACTCCTATGAATTACTTGACACTGTCATGGGACCGATGGGATTGGATCCAGAGCCTATACCAGTTGAAGATCCAACAAATTCAAGATTGATGATTCAGCCAGATCCAGATCTTCTACGAGCTTGGAAGAGGCGGAATGCTGATGCATTATGTGCGATTGTCACTAGTGTAAGTGATTCTGTGCTTACTTTAGTTCAACATACTACTAAAGCACATGAGGCTTGGGGCATATTGGCTCGACAATATGAGACCAAGAACCACACTAGGATACAAAATTTAGAAAATCACTTGGCAAATGAAAAGCATTCTGATTCTGAAAAGGCTGAAGATTTTATCAAACGGATAAAGCATCTTCAAGATCAATTGGCTGCAGTTGGTGTTGTTATAACACCAGAAGAGCTGGCTCGAAGATCTGTACGTGTTCTTCCAGCAAAGTATGATGGATTAGTAACAGCCCTTAACACTCAGGTAAGGCCAACTCCTCTTACATTTGAAGAGTTTTGTGCCATGCTTTTAGAAGAAGAGATGCGGCTGAAGAATCGGCAAAGTACAACTGATGCTGCATTCTCAGCAAATGCAAAAGGTAAAGGCTCTTCAGAGGGATCAAAGAAGAAGCCAAAGAAGAAAAAGTTCACAGGAAGTTGCTTCTATTGTGAAAAGAAAGGCCATGCCATCAAGGATTGCAGAAAGAAGCAAGCTGATGAACAGAATGGGACTGTAAAATCATCATGGAAGAACAAAGAGTCTACAAACAACATAGAGCTGGAACTTTGGGTAGCTATTGAAGAGGTATGTTCATCTGCTCAAGCTCGTGTTGATGAGCCATGGATTTTAGATAGTGGAGCTTCTCGCCATATGACTAGTAAAAAGGATTGGTATAGTTCCCTAGTGCCTCTGCGGGAATCCATCAATGTAGTGGTGGGAAATGACTCCAAGTGTCCAGCTGAAGGAACTGGAACCATCTCTTTTATCACTTCTCCAGGTGTTGAGAAAAAGTTATCCGATGTTCTCTATGTACCTACACTCAAAAGAAATTTGTTGTCAGTTTCTGCAATAACAGATCGTGGACTCGAAGTTCACTTCAATAAGAGTGGTGCGGAAATCATGGATTCATCAGGTAATGTTGTAGGTAAAGGCATACGACGGGATAACTTGTATGAGTTAAGTGCTTTAACTGCTACAGAAGATAAAGATGTAAGCAGGTTATGGCACCAACGATTTGGGCATCTCGGATTTGCAGTTTTGAAGGAGATGCAACGAACAGGGATGGTTGCTCATTTGCCTGCATTTTCAGAGTTGCAGGAACCTTGTGAAGCTTGTATGATGGGCAAGCAACAACGAAAGGCGTTTCCAAGAGAGACCAGCAATCGATCTCAAGCTCCTCTAGAGTTGGTACATGCTGATCTCTGCGGTAAAATGTCTACACCTGCTTTAGGAGGATCTTTCTACTTCTTGCTGTTAGTCGACGATTATAGTAGAAAGATGTGGGTTTATTTCATTCGAGAGAAGGCTGATGCTTTTGAAAAATTTAAAACGTGGCATAAGTATGTAGAAAATGAATCAGGAAGGAAACTGAAGAAATTTAGAACAGATAGAGGAGGTGAATTCTTGTCAACAGAATTCAACAATTACTGTAAGGAGCATGGTGTGAAAAGGCAACTTACCACAGCTCATACACCCCAACAAAATGGCGTTGTTGAGCGCAGGAACAGGACAGTAGTTGAAATGGCTCGTTGTATGTTGAAGGCTCAAGACATGCCTGATTCATTCTGGGCAGAAGCAGTCAATACAGCAGTCTACATCCTCAATCGAAGCTACACAAAAGCACTGAAGGGGATGACTCCTCAAGAAGCATATTCTGGTAAAAAGCCTTCAGTTTTGCATTTCAGAATTTTTGGTTGTTTCTGTTATGCACATATTCCTGATTCAACAAGATCAAAGTTGGATTCAAAAAGCAAAAAGTGTGTCTTCCTAGGATATAGTGAAGAGTCTAAAGCATACAGGTTATGGGATCCTGAGGCAAGGAAGATTTTTGTCAGCCGAGATGTGGTGTTTGATGAACGACCACACTTAGTAGAAGATAAAGGTAAATCTACTGTCTCATCAAACGGAGAAATATCTCACCTTGTGCCTATCAAAAGACAGGTTAAAGTTGAGGAGGAGGAAACATCTGATGGAGAAATTTCCTCAATAAAAAGCCAACCAGTTGTAGCTGCACAGCGTAAGCCACTACCGAAGTGGGCACAACAGCTCTTTGATGATCACAATCCACATGTAGATGTACCAGAATCATCATCGGATGGATTACGAAGATAAAAGAGAATATAGGAGCAAAGAAGAGCCTCATAACACATTGTTAACATGGCTCTAATGGCAGATATCATGGGTTCAATAAAGGAACCTACCACCATTGAAGAAGCCATTGATGATCCAGGTTGGAGAGCGGCAATGCAGTCTGAGTATGATAGTATACTCAAAAATGATACATGGGATCTAGTCGACTTGCCGCCAAAGAAGAAGGTAATAGGTACTAAATGGATTTGGAAAGCTAAGTATATAGCTGATGGAACATTAGAAAAGTATAAAGCACGATTAGTTGCACAGGGTTTTTCACAGATTGAAGGATTTGATGTTCAAGAAACTTTTGCACCAACAGCACGCATGACAACTATTCGGACGGTACTTGCAGTAGCTGCACAAAAGTCCTGGCCTATTTTCCAGATGGATGTCAAATCTGCATTTTTGAATGGTCACCTCAAGGAGGAGGTATATGTACCTCAACCACCAGGTTTTGAGGTGCCCAATTCAGAAAATAAAGTTTGCAGGTTGAAGAAAGCTTTGTATGGACTTAAGCAAGCTCCACGGGCTTGGTACCAACGAATAGATCATTTTTTCAAAAATATGGGTTTTGAAAGAAGTACTTCTGATGCTAACTTGTATGTAACGAAAAGGGATAGCAAGCTAGATGTTGTCATTGTATATGTAGATGATTTGATCATTACAGGAGATCATCAGGAACTCATCAATGAAACTCGGATCAGCTTGGGAACTGAGTTTGAAATGACAGACTTAGGTCTACTCCATTTTTGTCTGGGAATTGAAGTATGGCAAAGGAAGGATGGCATTTTCATCTCACAACAAAAATATTCCAAAGAAATTCTCAAGGCATTTGGAATGATGGACAGCAAACCAACTAGCACACCTATGGAGGTAAATCATAAGCTATCTATGGATGATAACATGCCTGATGTAGATGCTAAGAAGTATAGGAAGCTCGTTGGAAGTCTTATTTTTCTGTGCAACACTAGACCAGACATTTGCTATGCTGTTGGAGTGTTAAGCAGGTTTTCCAACAAACCTAAGGAGAGTCACTGGAATGCTGGAATGCGAATTCTAAGATACATTGCAGGAACCTTGGATTTTGGTATTTTGTATACCACAGGTGATACACTCCAAGGATATTGTGATTCAGATTGGGCTGGAGATTGTGATTCTAGAAAATCAGTTTCTGGAAATTGTTTCTCACTTGGTTCAGGAATATTTTCTTGGGTAAGTAGGAAGCAACCAACTCTCGCACTCTCCTCCACTGAAGCAGAGTACAAAGCAGCTTGTTTTGCTTCTTGTGAGGCAGTCTGGTTAAGGAGAATTCTTGCAGATCTTGGCTTTCCATCAAATATGCCAACTGTACTCAAGTGTGATAATCAAAGTTGTATGGCTATTGCAAAGAACCCAATATTTCATGCTCGCACCAAGCACATAGAAGTACAGTACCATTACATTCGTGAGCTAATTGAAGATGAAATTGTGGAGCTAGAATATTGCCCAACAGAGGCAAATTGTGCTGACATATTCACTAAAGCACTTGGAAGAGAGCAGCTCAACAAGCATCTTCAACAGATGGGCATAGGACCGAGACCTACTTGATTTATCATCGGTAAACATTGAGGGGGGGTGTTAGTATATGATCAATGTCTACCCCTCATGATTGTATGCACATTTTGTAAGGCCCCCTTTATGAGGAGAAGCCAAGCGTGCATTACCCAATTGATGGGAATCCCAACTTGAATGTTGGATGAAGGTCATATTGGACCATGTAAGGTATTATAAGGAAAGGGAGTTACCAGGGTCCCCAATTGTGGGGTCCGGGGCAGCGGTGAGCAGCCCCGGCTGGGGGGTCCAAGGGGGCCAGCGGGCCCCCTGGTGGGGGTCCGGGGGCAGCGCCCCCGGCGCGACGGTAAAGGGAATATTCCATGGAATATTCCCTGTCGGAGTCAGAAATCATTTATATTTGTTAGGTCGGTTCAACCAGTCTAAGCCGTGTATGGCAATTACGCGGGCGGTGGCCGCCCACGCTCTACCGCCCATGTATAGCCGTCCATGGCAGGCCACCCATGATCCTATATATACATGACTTCTACACTACCTAAGACATTGAGTTGAGCCAGCATACCTCTACCTTGTATCTCCCTATCTAGAGTTGTCTAGATCACCATTTAAGCTCTACCTTGAGAGCGCACGGGTGGACAACGCCATCATCTTTGTACTTGTCGCTAGTAGAAAATTGTTGAGATTCTCCTATATCTGTTATCTTCTCTGCTATTGCTCCTGTGTTATATTGCGTAATTATTGTCTTACATAATTTACTAATCAAATGTATAAAGTTTCTAATGAAACTTTGTACAAAGTGTCGCCTAATGTTTTTGCACATTCTCCAAGTTAAAGCATCTCAGAAAACTAAGTAGATCTTGAGAAATGATCTGAACAATTCACCTATGTCTAAAACTGTACTTCTCTGTAGTCGACTTTGATACCTGTAACTTTTAACACATAGTTCTCCCAGATTACGATCTGTTTATTCAAATTCTTTTAGCCATAGGTAGATTACCTTCCAACTTAAAGAATGAGTACTTGCTTGCTCAAAACTTTACACTGTGCAAGGAGAACTGACCAAAACATTAGCATCAAATTTTGCACCTATTGCAACTTCACTTCTTCACATTTACTCATGTAAATGTTCCTACTCACAATTCTCTCAGCCTTATCTCAATTAGGATCTAAAAACTTGTAGAGAGGTCAATAAAATATAGAATTAGACTTGTACAAAAGCATTTCACAAAAGATTAAACACAAAAGGAGTACTAAGCAAAAGATTGGGTGCAATTTTTCTTCTTCTCTGAAAAGTTTTTCATATGAATGATGAGAGAGATCTTCCTCATTTCTAAAATGTCTAATGAATCTTACAATTTGTAATTCTTCTCTTCACATGCTCTCTCATACTTGCCCTAACTTTCTACTTGCATATATAGGCATGTATGTACAAGCTTATGACCATACAAAAGGTATAAGTGAGCTAACTACAAATTAATGTACATGACCATACAAAAGGTATAAGTGAGCTAACTACAAATTAATGTACATATGTATACAAGTCTTCATTTCCTGAACATACTCTATCTTCATTCTTCAATTGTTTATCTTTTCTTCATCCTTTGACTTCAAGTCTTTATCGAAAACATCAATTGGTGATTGACTTGCACCAACAATCATGACGCTTCAAGTTCGGACCATCACGATTGGCTCAAGCCATCAACCCTCGTGACCATCACGACGGGCTCACGCCATCACGACGCTTGTGTTGATCGTTGACCATCGTGATGGGTGCACGCCATCAAGAGTGCTTGCTAGACAGACCATCACGACGGTTCACCTTAGACTATCCCAATGCCTCACACCATCGGACCATCACGACTGTTCAACTGGGCTATCACAATGGTCCCTAGACATTGCGATTATCTCAAACCATCACGATTGTTCGCCTAGAATGCCAAAATTAGGGTTTTATTTTTTGGGCTATTTTGAGTGAATTTTTGGGTGGTAATTAAGCTTATTGGAAACCCCTTAGCTCATATTTGAAGAAAATTGTGTTTGTCACTTTTTACCCCCGAGGCATGAACATTCATAACTTTGTCATTCGAAGTCCGTTTTTTGAGCTTTATAGCTCATTAGAAAGCTCTTTATGATAAGTTCAACTTTTTTGGTAAGCATGTAAAGCACGGTGTGGGTGATCCTTGCGCACTCAGGAATCCATAGATGCATTTCATAAATTTGCATTTTGATGGACCATCGCAATGGGCTCACACCATTGCGATTGTGTCACATCATCACGATTGGGTCACGCCATCGCGACGGCTCGGCCGGACCATCGTTTACATGACGGTCTATTGACGGAAAAAAATGAAAACGTTGGAGGCTCTTCGATTGGCATTTTCACGCATCTGATCGAAGAGCTCTCCAACGTTCGAAATTGCGCTGCGCTTATGGTCTGAAACAAGTATATGCAGGATTGTTGTTTTGCCTAAGCTCTCTCTTATTATCTCAATCTGTCTTTGTTTCTCTCTTTCTACATCTTTCTCTCTTTGAATTCTCTCTCTCTCTCTCTCTCTCTTCTCTCTCTCTCTCTGTCTCTCTTTTTTCTCTCTTTATTGCAGGTTATTCAAGAAGCTAACCAAGCAAAAAGTATGGCTAACTATTGTAAGTACAATTTCTATTCTTTGTATAGCATTTGAATTGTGTTATTTTCATTAGATAGCATACTCACACTTATTGATATGTAGTTATATACTTATACATGATGAAGATGCACTTTCACACATATACACATATACACATGCACATACACACACATATATACACACAGATACATGTGCACATACACTTAGACATACACACATATAAACATGCATATGCACAAACATTTCTACAACCACATAAAAAGACTTACATGCATGCATTATTGCATATATATATATATATATATATATATATATATATATATATATATATATATATATATATATATATATATATATATATATATATATATATATATATATATATATATATATATATATATATATATATATACACACACATACACACATTAATATATACATAAATACATGTATATGCACATCCACATGCATGCACATGGATGCAAATGGAAATGCATCCACATACACATGCATGTTTCATAGATTTACACATGCATGTTTCATAGATTTACACATGCATATAAATACATTATACACATATATACACATATATATGCACATACGTACACACATATACACATGCACACACACACACATGCACATACCTACATATACACATATACATGCACATGCACATGCACACATATACACATAGATTTACACATATACATGCACACACATACACATGCACATGCACATACTCATACACACATATACACTTACACATGCACATGCACATACATACATGTACACACACATACACATGCACATACATATATATACACACACATACATATACACTTATGTACATACATATGAATGAATTATATAATTAAATTATTAAAACACATGCTTAATATAAACAATAATAACAATCAACAGAACAAAACTCTGCATTACTTAATACCATACACACAATTCAAAACATAACTGAAATGAAAAATATATAGATTATATATATATATATATATATATATATATATATATATATATATATATATATATATATATATATATATATATATATATATATATATATATATATATATATATATATATATATATATATATATATATATATATATATATATCAATGTAAATACATATAATCCAATGTCATAATCAACTAGAATCCTAATCATCATCATCATGATCATCATCATCATCAGCATCAGCATCATGATCATCCTGATCATCCTCATCCTCATCCTCATCGTCATGATCACCCTGTGACAATCGAGATCGTCCCTCCTGTGTCTGTCTCTCCACCTCATCCATATCTGTCTTTCCATAATACTCCTGTATTACATATAACAAACATAAATAAATAAAACAATAAAACCATTCGTAAAAATAAAATCATTATATAAAATTTAATAATACTCACAAACGCATCAGGATGATCTCGCATATACTCGCTCAAATGCCAATATCCAAAATGTGTAGAATACTTGATCTCATGTTTCATAGGATATCGGCCATAATCCTTTCGCTGCGTTGAAACAAATAAAAAAGATTAGTTGCTTGCATTTTAACTAAAATAAAAAATATACTCACAATAACACATATACTTACAAATGTAGCTACAAAACCATTATGGCCCATTTGGCCTAGGTGCGATGTGTGGCCCGACTCCACTCTCTTCTTTGCAGCAGCCTGTTTATTTAAGAAAAAAATTACATAAATTAAATGTAAAAAATTACTAAAATATATAAAAATTATAAATATAAACTATTAATTTTTGTACCTTCTACTGAGGAAATGACTCCTGAAAACGTAGCTATCTACGAAAAAACTGCCACGTCTCAGGTGGTATGTTAGGTCGCCTCTTACAATATCTCTTTTTTCCACCATACAATATCTCTTTAAATTTAATCTCAAACAGAAAATAAAATCAGAATACATACACATATATACACACACATACACATACACATACCCACATACACATATACATGCAAACATATATGCATACATATATGTATACATATACACTGTTAGAAGAAGCATTTTTTGAAGAGAAATATTTGTAAACTGTCAAAAAATTGTAGAAATATTTATGCAAATGATGTAAAAATGAGGAAGAGTCTTCCTCATGTAAATTAGAATCATATGTATTTTTTCTAGAATTTTTGGAAGCTCTTTGATAGCGTATTTTTAGATTAGAAGGGAAAAGGACCAAAATTCAAGTATGAAAAGGGACACTTGAAAATGTATAAAAGATAATTTCCTCTATTTTGAGAGGGTTGGTTGTATTATTTTGCTATCCAAGTAATGTGAAGAGCTCTCTTGCAGAAAATCGTGTTTCTCTCTTTCATGTATCTTCATTTGATTTTTTGAGTCTATTCTATGTGAGATCCATGGAATTTGTGAGCTTCAGTTGTGTATTTCTGAGTAATGTGTATGAAGAGAGGTGAATCTTAAAGTATTGAGTGAGAAAGTGTTGAAGAATAGAGCTGGATATGGAAATTATCACATTTCACAGAATCGCAATTGTCTCGTCTGAGGGTTACAGGTATCATTTTTGAGATTTGACTTCATAATTGTGATTTGTTGAGAAAATAACACACTTTAGGCACAAGGATTATTAAAAACGATGTAGTATAGCTCAAGATAATCAAAACCCTAGAAATTTCTCTTCATCTTCATAATTTCTTAGAAAAACAGTCATTTTCCTCTTATTCTTGGATTCCATCAACTTAGAAGGGGTTGTGGTCTTTGTATACTTCTCGGATCGACAAATGTAAGATGTATTGTTGATCCTTTATGCTAAAATGATTGGAGAGGACAACTCCAAAGGGTAACAACAAACATTTTTTGGTGCCGTTGTCGGGGAATAAAGGAAAAGCTTCATTGAAGTTTGGACCTTGCTGGATCTTCCATTGTTGATGGTATTGAACACATTGAAAAGGTTATACTCTTTAATCAAGAAAGGAAACATGAATAGGTAGGTTTTTTTGCTTATATTTTGGGAAAAGAAAGCAAGGGTTAATCTTTTGAGATAAAGAAGTTGTGAAATTCTTGCAAATTGATAGTTGCTCATATCATTTTTTAAGAGTAAAGTGCAGGTGTGTGAAAAATTGAATGAAGATTGTTGAAGGAAAGGTAAAAGGTGACTATCTTTGCATTTGTAGAGTGCTTTTTGACCAAGTACCAAGCAAATTTGTTAATCTTGGAAAAGATGACATGATTGCATTGAGGAAAGTCAAGTAAAGTAGCTATATGCAAATAGATAGGATCCATTTGTTTAGCCAAGGCAAAACAATAATCTTGAGAAAAGATTTATTTGAATCTTGAAAGAAAAAATGTTTGAGTTTATCTTTGCATGAATTGATAATTGCACTTCTTAGCACATATTTCCTTGGAAAGCTTTACTTCTAAACTGATTAGATTGCAAGCATAGAAGAGTATAACTAATCATGAAACAAAAGATCAATGGATCTTGAAACAAGAAAACCCTAAGTGAAGTGTTTACCTTGATTTAGGGCAAAATACTAAAAAAATTCATAAAATCCATTAAAAAATTTCAAAAAAATTTCCTTTTTCTTAGAAAGTTGGACAGGAGGATAGTTGTTGAGAGTGGAGGAGAAAAAGTGGAAAAGAATTCTGAAAATTGAAAGAAAATAAAAAATATCTAGAGTGGAAGTTGCTGTTTCAATTTTTCATTTTTTTTTTATATTTATGAGTTTGATGGTGTATAATTGCAGGTGATAAGTGATCTGGAGTTGGTAAAGAACATTGAAGGGGACCAAGTGGAAAGAAAAGTCAAAAATTGCAAAAACAGGAAGTTAAAAAAAAACACGATTCTCTTCACAGGATCACGATTTTTTGTAAGAAAAAGAATGTGAATTATTTTGCACATTTGGGTATTGAGGTAAGTGATAGTAAGAGGTTTCATAAAGTTGAGTGAGTAAAGAAAATCAAATTTCAAAATATCAATAAGAATTGAACATCAAGTGATTAAATCAAGAATTGGGTACAGAATTGCGATTTTCATCAGTAGGATAAAGGGAGTAAAATTTGTTGAAAAGATAAGAATTGTGAATCAAAACCACAAAATGGTTAAGGGATAAGGATCATACAGTGAAAAGTGAAAATTTTGAGAAATTCACACAAAATCACGATTGTCTGAAGGCTATAAAAGCATAGAAGCTTAGAAAAAAGGCTCATTTGAGTGAGAGAGAGAGAGAGAGTGAGAAAACTTGACAGAATCACCACTTCCTGCAACTACAAGCTCTTGGATTTTTTTGATCAAGCAAGCAAGGTAATGGTCTTCCAATAAATCTTTTGCATGATTTCAAGTTTTCACATAATGATAAGAGCACAAAAACACAGAAAATTGTAAAAAACACGGAATCGCGATTTTCTGATTTTTGAATCTTCTTGTGAAAAAATAATATCTTTGCAAAAAATCTTTTATTGCATATTAAAATTTTAATAAGGCGATTCTATTTGAGAAATAAAAACTTAAAAATCAAGAACCTAAAAAATTTTAAAAATCTGCTCAGAATCGCGATTCTATAATCAAAGACAAAATCACGATTCTCTGAATTAAACACAAAATCGCGATTCCCAGAATACGATTTTCATAAAAAAATCGTGTTTTTAACAATTGTGAGCAATCACGATTGTCTGGGAACAAAATCGTGAAAATCATGATTCTCTCCATAGAATCGTGAAAATCACGATTTTCTCCAAAGGATCGTGAAAATCACGATTCCCTTCACAGAATCGTGAGAAACACGATTCTATTCATAGAATCGTGAAAAACACGATTCTCTCCACAGAATCTTGAAAATTATGATTTTATTCACAAAATCGTAAAAATCACGATTCTCTCCACAGAATCGTGAAAATCACGATTCTCTCCACAGAATCGTGAAAATCACGATTCTCTCCACAAAATCGTGAAAATCACGATTCTCTCCACAAAATCGTGAAAATCACGATTCTCTCCAAAGGATCGTGAAAATCACGATTCCCTTCACAGAATCGTGAAAAACACGGTTCTATTCACAGAATCATGAAAAACACGATTCTATTCACAGAATCGTGAAAAAAACGATTCTATTCACAGAATCGTGAGAAACACGATTTCCTTCACAGAATCGTGAGAAACACGATTCTATTCACAGAATCGGGGAAATTTAGAATATCTAAAAAATAGCGAAAAAGAAAATTCTTTTTTCACAGAATCGTGAAGAAATCTAGAATTTTCTGAAGATTGTAGAAAAGATGATTCTATTCACAGGATCGTGGAAAATACGATTATCTTCATAGAATTGTGAATTAGTTGGATGATTTTGAGATCTAGTAATAAATTGATCACACCTTCTAAACAAGATTTAAAAAGGAAGGAGATAGAGCCAGTAATAGGAAATTTACAAGAAAAAGATTTAGGGCAGGAAAATAACATGGAAAACTTAAATGAAACCAATGAACCCTCTGAAACTAGTGATTATAGAAATATTCTCAAATATATGTATACAAATAGGTTTGGAACCTATGTGTATCAGGATGGGATGCATAAGTTTCTCATTAGGTTGAGAAACTTAGAAGTTCCTTTAAATCTAACACCAGTGGCACAATTTAAGGATGGCAGATATGAGAATAGAAAGAGATGTGTATACATCTTCTCACAGGATCCAGAAAACTCTAATGAGTACAATTTGAAGCATTTGTTCTAACCCTAACTGGACCTGCACTATCTTGGTTCATTCCCTTGAGAAAGGAAATGTATCCAGATATTGAATCTTTCCTTGAGGCCTTCATAGGGGAATTCTCAAAAACTAGAATAAAACATAGTACAACTACCTTGATACATAGCTTTAAACAGCAAAAAGATGAAATGTCAGAGAGGCAGCTAGGAGATTCAAGCAATACATTGATAGATGTCCCAGAGAGGAGGTACCATCCATGGCAAGACAAGTATCTCTATTCATAAAAGGACTGAGAAGTGCCCAATAAGAACCTTGGTGTATTATAGGAGATGCCCTGACCTAGGAGCATGTGTGAAGGAAGCAATAGACTTGGAGGATAACAGGGGACAAGATCTGTTAGCATTTGATCAACCTAGAACAAATGAAGATAAAATCCCAACAGCAAAATAATTAGCACAAGCCATTGCTAAAGCCCTAGAAGTTAGCATCAAGACAAATTTGATAAACATCAGGATAGCAACAAATAAAAAATGCTATAATTGTGGAGAAAATCATTTGGTACAACAATTTCCATATCAAAAACCACAACATTTGCAAGATAGGAAAACACTCAAATACTGCACACTAGAAAGAAAATGGACAAACCATACCAGAGAAGAATGTTTCTACAATAAACAACCCATTAAGGAAAGAGAGTATGTGAACCAACATAATTTACAAAGAGAATCTGGATTTGTTGAGCAACCAAGACCTGTACTTGGGCAACAACCACCATTACCAACAAATGTGGTACCAGTAAAATACACACCAATAGAAGAAGAAAGCTCAAGACTCAAATCATCTTACAGAGAGGATTATCATTGGAATGAGGGATATTAGGAAGAATGGGAAGGATATGAACAGAGAGAACTAGAACTGCAAGCCCTAGACTTGGGAAATGGGAGAATTGAAATGGATACAACCACATTCATGTACATAACCAGTAATTACATGTCCAATCAAAAACCTCTATTCAAAGGGAGTCAAAAGATAATTTGTTATAGATATGGGGGAGAACATTTCATTAGAGACTGCCCACAACCTCCTACACTAAGAATAGAAGGAGCTTATTGCAAGGATTGTGGCACAACCTCCTACACTAAGAATAGAAGGAGCTTATTGCAAGGATTGTGGCAGTAAACACTTAATAAAGGATTGTCCAAGAAACCCTAAAAAACAATAGAACACATCTAGTAACATACCATTAAAAACAGTTAACATAATGGAGCAAGAAGAATTAGGTGGCCATGATCAAGTAACTGTAAATGCTATAACTAGAGCACAAGCTAAACAACAAGAAACAACAAAGGAGACACATACACAGGAACATAAGAAAATTCCATTTCCAAAAGAAAAGAAAAACAAACAAAAAGGGAGATGGGAAAGAAAAATGAGAACGGGTAAAAATTTGGAAGAAGAGACTATAGAACAATCAAACAATAGTCAACCTCAGAATACACAAACCCAACAAGAGACAAAAAATTCACAAAGTCTGGAAACCTTGATAAGAGCATACAAGGGAAGAATTCAAGAGGGACCAAATCCTACAGACCATGTGATGGCTTATCCTATGCCAGATTTAGAGCATGAAAGGATGCAAACATGCAAACAAATCATACAAGAAGCACAACTCAAAATGGGGGAACCAGACAATTATCAAACAACAATTGGGGAAGCAAATGCAATAGAAACAAGGAAAACTATTGATCAGGAAGATAATTCACAAATCACCTTCCAAATCAATATAGACAAGCAATGTACAATTGTATACCACACCACAATGGAGGAATTGGTAAAACAAAATCCTCACTTACACACAATATGAAAAAGTGGGAAGCAATACCAGAGAATTTTGATCCACAACAACAAGAATTGGAAGAGTTGTTGTACATTCCTATTGATAAAATAGGAGGATATTGTGAAGGAGAAGAAGGGAACTCAACTTTGAGAATACAATTTGGTAAAAATCATGCCAAGGCTATATTAGATAGTGGATCAGAGTGGCTATCATGACTAAACAGACCTGGGAAAGATGGGGAAAAAATGAATTAGTACCCACTTAAATGAGATTACAACTTGCAGATGGACACAGAGAAAAACCCCTAGGAATATCGGAAAAGGTGATTGTGGAAATATGTGGAATAGAAATAGAACATACTTTTGCCATAGTTGAATTCCCACAATCCACTTCATATGAAATCATCCTAGGAAGACCATTCATGAGACAAATGCAAATTGTGCAAGATTGGGGAAATGATTGCCTATATCTTCAAACCAAAGGAAGGATAACCAGAGTGAATCTAAGAAATGGTCAATATTGTGACATGTCCCCTCAAGAATGGTTCAAAATACATCAAAATCAGGAATTAAGTGAAGAATCAGAGATTGAAGATCAGAATGAAACATAATCATCAATATGGAAATGCAATGTGATAAAGAACCTCACAAATAGAAAAAGAAGGTTAAGAAAAGAAGATTGTGTGGCAAAAAGGAAATCACAGAATGAGAGCTATATACCACAAAAATTCAACGATGAAGAATTTGAGCCCTATGGTTGGAATCAGATTTTGACCACCATGGATCTAGCTAATGATGAATATGTGGGAGTGAAATTCCAAGATGAAGAAGGATATGATATCTTTCACATAGGAATACAAATGATAAAAGTGTCAAAAACAGAAGAGGACCAGGAGGAAGGAATAATATTGAAAAATAGTAAAACACAATATTTGGAAGAAGTAGAAGCTACAGATGCAATAAAAGACAAAATCTCAGGCAAATATAGAAAACATAAACACAAGGAAATAGAAAAAGATCAAGAGGTTGAAAAAAATAAGAAAATAACAAACAAAGATCAACAGTTTGATGTACCTCCAAATTTCAAGACTTATGAAGTAGAAGATAGACTACTTCTAAAAGTGAAACCAAAAAGAGAAAAGGTATTATAGAAAATTTATACACAAGTTTGCAGACATTGCAAAACCTTTGTATGCTTTGATCATAAAATTTGAGTGGACCAAAGACTGCGACCAAGCTTTTGAGACTCTAAAAACTTGTTTGGTAACAACACCAATTCTAAAAACCCCACAGTGGGATAAAATTTTCCATGTCCATGTGGATGATTCAAATTATGCTTTGGGATGTGTGTTAGCACAACCAATAGAAGGGAGCAAACTAGACTTTCCAGTTGGTTATGCTAGTAGGCAATTGAATTCAGTAGAAAAAGATTACACAACCACTGAGAGGGAAGGACTGGGAATAATATTTGCTGTGAAAAAATATAGACATTACCTTTTGGCCAACAAATTTAAGTTTTTTGTGGATCACCAAGCTTTACTCTACTTAGTAAACAAACCTTGTCACACTGGTAGGATAGTCAGATGGTTTCTCCTACTAATGGAGTTTGAGTTTGAGGTAGTGGTCAGACAAGGAAAAACTCATTTGAGAGCAGAACATTTGTCCATGATCCAAGCTAAAGAGCCAAGTTCACCTTTAGATGATGACTTGCCAGATACATATTTGTTCAAAGTAGAAAGTATTCCTGAATGGGCCATGACTTTAGTACCTTTGCTAACCATGGGACCCTGCAGAACATTTGGAAAAAACACACATTTGGTATTACAAAGCAGGAACTTTATGCTGCTAGCTGGGAATTTGTATCATCTTAATCATATGGGCATATTGGAATATTGTACTCCAGAAGATGAGCAGCAGAAGTATTTAAGAAGAGCTCATTGTTGGAATCCCTGTGTTCATGCTTCCATGATAGTCACCCTAAATAACCTCAATAGGATGGGAGTACATTGGCTGAATAAAATTCAAGATGTAAAAAAGTATATTTCCAACTGTCGAGAATGCCAATCCTTGCAAAAATTAGAAATTATAACCTTACACTAGTTTCAGAAAAATCCAGATTGGAGTGCAAACATAATTGAGAAGTTGAAAAGAAACAAGAAAGGAAAGCCAGTAGGAGAGAGTGCAGTCTCAAAGAATCTACAAATGATTTCTGAAGAGTATCAACTAATATGCGATCAATTGTACAAGAAAGGGATGGATGGATATTTAAGAATTTGTGTTCTTGAAGATAAATATGTGGAAATGTTAGAAATGGCACATTTTGGAGTGGCAGGAGGACATTTTTCAAGTCAAAGAACTGCTAAACTTATATTATATTCTGGTTTTTGGTGGCCAACTCTATTCCCTGATGCAAGAACATATGTAAAAAGATGTGACATTTTCCAAAGAGTGAGTCAACCAAATAAAAGAGAGAATATGCCATTAGTACCACTGATTTCAGCAAGAGCATTTAGTAAATGGAGGTTGGATTTCATTGGACCCATACATCCTCCAACAAAATAGTCCCATGCTGAATACATACTAGTAGCCACAAATTACCTGACTAAATCGGTAGAGGCTAAGGCTACAAAAAGGAATGATGCTCATACCAATGCAAGATTTCTTTATGAAATTATTATCACCAGATTTGGATTGCCAATTGAATTGGTAAGTGATAGGGGGACTCATTTTTTGAACCAAATAATAGAAAACATAACTGAATATTTCATGATCAGTCATAGAAAGTCAGCCCCATATCACCCACAAGCCAATGGATTAGGAGAAAGTACTAATAAAGTACTTTGCACTATGTTGTCAAAATTGGTAAACACAAATAGGAATGATTGGGATTTGCAACTTAATCATGTCCTATGGGCTTATAGGGTGGCATACAAAACTGCACTTGGAACCACACCATATAATTTGGTATATGGACAAAATGCAGTTGTGCCTTTAGAATTCCTTATTCCACACTAAAGGTGGGTAGTCAATACAAGTGGACTGGACATGAATTATCTGAGAGAGTGGTCGAATTGGAAAAATTGGGAGCCTCTAGACTTCAAGAAATCATGAGTATATATGCAGACAAGAAAAGGCAAAAATCCTATCATGATGTTCATATTAAAGAAAAATATTTACAAGAAGGAGATCTAGTTTTGGCATACATAGTAAAAGAACATCAGAAGAAATTTCAAAAAAAAGGACATGGGCCTTATATTATCAACCAAATCAGTAATAGTGGAGCTATCCAATTAGCAAATATAGATGGAGAAATCATGCCAAATTTCATAAGTGGATGTAGAGTAAAAAGGTATGTTCTTCCATTAACTGTTTCTGAGTGGAGAAGAATACATCAAGTTCAAAACAGGAAAAAAGAAGAGTGTTGCAGAGTAGAGAAGCACAAAAGAAGAGCCCCAAAATTTTCAAATTAATGGGCACATTTTTTCTTCTTCAAGTCTTAGGAAATTCTCTCAAAGCTATGTAAATGCACTAGAGGAGTCCTCTAGTTGCATAATCCCAACTTGTTGTAGAATATCCCTTTTAAATTAGTAGGAAATTCACTTTTGAGTAATAAAGTGCCGGTCTCTTGTATGAAAGGACCAAATTTAGGGCACATGTATATAAGTCACTTTGTGACTCTTTGTAGAGACTTTTGCTATTGTGAAGAAGGAGAGCTCCTGAATTTCGAATTTGCTTCTTTCTTGCAGATTTCCATCTTCTCTTTGATCTTCTATGTGTGTGTAATGCTTGGAATGTGTGTGTAGGACTGTTGTCTATCCCTCCCCACTGTTTTTGAGCGACTGTAGTGTGTGTGTGAACTTGTCCAAGTTGTGGAGTGAGTATGGGTGCTTCCTGCCATTCACTATTTTGGTCATAACTAGAAGTAGAATTTCAGAATCGAGTTCTAATAGATGCGTCTCGTCGAGAGCTTCAAAACGAGTACCCTATTGACTATATTCGGAGTTATGAGCTAGGAGAAACCCTCGATTTATGGAAAACTGCTGTAAGCGGTATCATGGCAGACACTTTGAGTAATTCAGTGAGTTAGAGAGGTGGATTAGTCTTTTCTCATACATATCAGCTGGACCACTTCATTCTCCATCATGTGTGCACATGTCCTCATACACTTGGTTAGGTCATTTGATCAGATTGACAAATAAGCGTGTGTCGATTTCCCACTATACACACTTGTGTGGCAATTGGGGTTTAGTCTCATTGACACAAGTCCTTGAGTCTCTTGACTCAGGTACACACGTTTTTGGTGCCGTTGCCGGGGAACACTCAGCCAAGGTGCATTGGTGATGGTTATAGATCAAGCGTGATAAAATCGTACTTGTAGAAGTGAACTCGTTCAGTGGCAAGTAGTCAACCACTTCAGCACTTGTTACTTCATATCCTGGAGGTGTGTGTAATGAGTTTTTAGGTTTAGGGTTAGTAGGAAGGGAGAGAAGGAAGAGTTAGGGTTAGGTTAGGAGAAAAGGAGAATAGGAGAGAAGTAGGAGTAAGTCACGATCACCAAAAAATCCCAAAAATTTTGCCAAAATTAGTGTAGTTCAGGTTCAGTCTTCAAAAAAGTATAAAAACCAAAAGATTTTAGTCATTTCTCACTTGTCAGAAAAGCAGTATCGTGTGCGAGCAGCGATCGGTATCGCGAGTGTGGTATCGTGTGTTACAGGCCATCAAAGCTAGGTATTGAGCTCAAGGTGCAAGCAAGACCTCACTGAGGTAAGACTCCCTAAGTTTTAATTGACAAAAACATTTTCAAAAGTGCACAGAAACGTGATTATTTGCGCTACAGGTATCACGGGGAGGGACAGAGTGTTTTTTGTACTTCTTGGAGTGAGACAATAGGCTATGAGTGAAGAGGGGTGAGAGAAGAGTAACGGGCAACAAAAATTTTTGATTTTCGAGGTATTTTGGCTTGAGTATCGCGGTCGTTTGAGTTTTTGGTATCATGATACCAAAAATTCCCTTGTATCGTGATACTTGCCGAAGTATCGTATCGTCGGTTACCAGCCTTGGTATCGTGATATCACTCGTGGCATCGTATCATCGGGTTGGTATCGCGATCTCACTTTGCCAAAGTGGTATCGTATCGCGGTCCACTTTTGAGTATCATATCGTCTCGAGTCCAGCTTAGTATCGTGGTACCGTACCGGTATCGAATCGTGCGGTTTGGTGGTATTGTATCGCCTAACTGCCGGTATCGTATCGTGCCCCACTCTAGTATCGTATCATTGTAGCATTTGGTCTTGTATCGTCTCACTTTGAGGCGTCGTACCGTGATACCAATTTGGTATCGTATCATCCCTTTTTAGAGGTATCCTATCGTGCGGTCTGGTGGTATCGTATCGCCTAACTGCCGGTATCGTATCGTGCCCTTTCTGGTATCGTACAATCCCCAAGTATCGTATCATCTCTTTTTTCGGTGTTGTATCGCGATATCACTTTTGGTATCGTATCGTCACTTGTTGTAGTATCGTATCGGGCCAAGATCAGTATCGTATCGTGCCCTTTTTGGTATCATATCGTCCAAAAAGTGATATCGTATCGTGACTAGACCTGATATCGTATCATCTAGTCATCGAGTATCGTATCGCCGGGATAGTCAGTATCGTATCGTGATCAACAACGGTATCGTATCGTCTGTTGTTGCGGTATCGTATCGCCTAGTTCTCAGGAATCATATCGTGGTCAGTTTGGTATCGCCCAGGGCAGTATCGCCTGGTGTGGTATCGTCCAGAGCTTTGGAAGCATTTTGAAAGGCAAACTTGAGGCATTTGAGGAGCCACTTAGAGAGAGTTACAGAGTACTAGAGAGCCTCAGGAGGGTGAATGAACTTGAGGTCAGCGAGAGTGCTAAGTAGCCGAAGAAGTGTCATATCTTCTGTAGGAAGTGCTGCTCAGGTTAGTCATTGCTCTGTCTATTCAGACACCTCTAGTGACTCAGAGGAGGAGATGCCCATGGCTTCAGAAGACATGCAGGGCCCGGCTCCAGGTAGAAACTTCATGATGCTATGGAGGGAGAATATCGCACCTCCTTACAATACGTTTCTACTAATGCACAAGAGATCCCCATCTACCTGGATGGCTTAAACCGATCTGTGGCTAGAATGGTAACCTCCATGGATGCCACAATAGTGCCCAGATCTGCTATTAAGTATGAAGGAGGAGCATACATGGACAAGATAGGTCACATCTACATAGTGACTGAATTTCCCGAATTGATCAATGAAAGGGGAGAATTAGTGGGACAAGAGAACTCAGGTAGATCAAACCCTGAGGAATTAGTGACAACCCCTAGAGGAAGGTCCAAAGTGACACGGGTCTTGAGGGGAGACTTGATACCTCAGGACGACTACCTTTTGGAAGTCTATTTGATCCATGGTCTGGACTTGTTGCTGCAAACAGATTCACCGACCCAAGGAAGAGAAGAAAGCCCGATGACATTTTATGAGCTAAAGGATCCAGGAGACGAGACTAGAATAACCTACTTAGACAAAAATCGGAGAAGATACTGGTTGGTTGATGCCATAGACAGGGCTCAACTAAAATACATGGGTTTGCCTGTATTCCCTGAGAGAGAGCAGGCAACCACTTCTCAGAATCCCTTTGGAACTCAATAAGAGGCAAAACACGCCATGTCAGGACAAACTAGCCAACGGAGTGTTCCAAACTGTACTCATGTTCAATTTGCAACTCCAGGAGTGCAAAATCAGACCCACCATGGAGTAGGTAATCAGTACCGACCACTAGTAAGACCATGACTACCAAGGAGGGCAGCCTGGAATACCCCCAGTTAGACCAGCAGTTCCTGCCTTCCTTGTAATGTCTATACCGCCAGAACCAATGAGAAGACTGAGACCTATCCAAGTGGCCAAATGCGTAAGAAATCATTATGACAAATTGGGAGAACCCTACGATCACATTGCTGAATTTAAACAAGTTCTAAGGGCAGAACAAGTAGACGACTTCTTTGTGCAGTATGAGTCTTTCGGACTCACCCTCACAGGAACAGCTCTGACTTGGTTCCATCCTTTAGACCCAAACCAATTTGGAAACATGGAAGAATTTTTTCAGGAAATCATTGGGGAATTCACTAGAGATGGATTAAACACAATTCAGCGTCTTTAATCCATAGCTTTAAATAGAACCCTAATGAAACAGTGAAAACAGCCGCCCGAAGATTCAATCAGTATGTTGATAGATGCCCAACAGCAGAAAGGCCCACTCAACAAAAAATGATTTCATTATTTTTGGATGGACTCACGAATGGAACCCCAAGAACGTTAGTTTATGTGAAAAGGTTACAAACCCTGAGTGAATGTATTCAAGAGTGCATTGACCTAGAAGACAATCTAGCTGAGGATCTCAAGAGCACACCCAGCCCCACTAAGTTAGAAGACTCTCAGAGTACTATTACATCCAACTCCAGTAATGTGGAGGAATTAGCAGAGTTGGTAGCAAAAAAATTAGGGGTTCAAGGACATAGAAATTACCAACACCCAGTTTTAAGAGTGCCCATGTTACGAAGATGCAGTCTATGTGGAGGAGATCACCCTACACATATGTGCGTGCGAGGAGGGACCGGTGCACATCAGACATATCCTTACAACAGACAGCTCCAACAAGGAACTGCCTTGTACTGCCACATAGAACAAAAATACACCAATCACACCACAGAGAACTGCCCATTCAATAGACAGGCATGACCGTTACGGATATCAGTATCGACCATACGGATATCCACCTAGAGAGCCAGTCAGAGAGATGCCCAGGTACAATCCCTATTCAACACTAGCAGAAGCACCTAGTGTTGAGCCCATAAAAGTCATGTTGGTCAAAGTCAACTACAGTCAAAGTCAAAAGGTCAAAGTCAACAAGCTCAAGGTCAAAGTCAATAGGTGCAAAGTCAAAGTGCTAAAGTGCACAGGTAGTGCACAATTAATTGTCCACAAAGGGTAAATTGGAGAAAGTGGGTTGCAGGTTGCAGAGGTATTTTCTCTAATTTCCCTAAGGTTCAAAGTGTTTTTTTTTAAGTATTTTGGAAGGTTCAGGTGAACCCCCTCTTATGTGCAAAAGTGAAGACTTAAAAGGAAAATGTGAAGGTATGTGAAGCGGCAGCGTACACACATAATATGGCCCCCCCATTAAAATTTTGGGTTTTAGTCTAAAGTCACTACAGGACAAAACAGTGAGTCGTTGGTTGCCACTTGTGAAGACAATCTTGGGACATCAATGTGAGCACCAAGATACTATTGCAGTTAGGAGCGTACGTGATCGACACACTCAAATCAAGGCAAGGACTATTCTTGGATCAATGCTAGAGTAAGCAAGAGGAGCATAGTCTAAGGGAAGCAAGAGAGAGAAGTGCAAGAGTCACCAGTGTGCGACGTAGAGAAGTGGAATTGAAGGAGTGCATGGAGAGTGACTAAGGGATTGTGCAGAGAGTGCTAAGCTAGTCCCCCAAGGATCTCAAGGTCTCTTGGCAGTGTACGCATGCCGACAGACGGTATTCATTCCTCCCCCTTAGTGGAAGCTTGGTGCAAGGTGTGCACAAGGATAAGCTTGAAGCAAGTGGAGGTCTGGTGCAGAGGAGGCCGACGGCAAGAAGACTTTGGGATATTTGGTATTTTGTAATTGGGCACTTTGTGTGATTGTGCACAGAAGTATTGGCTTGTATTGTGCTTCAAACTTTGTAAGTGTCTTACTGTAATCAATCGGTAGAAGCTTCCAAGGTGTATTTCCTCTTCTGGTCTTTTCCTTTTCTCCTACAAACCCTCAAATTCCTTCTTGTCTAAGAAACCCCCAACACCTAGACCATACGAGCAAGTACCATATCCACCACCCCAACCTGTGTTAGGACCACAACTGTCACAACCTCAACAAGTGGTACCTGTGAAGTATGCTCAACCAGAAGAAAATTTGGAAAGAGCCATAGTACTAGCTTCAACAATGTCCAGTGTAGAACCAGCAAACCCTGGATATGAGCTGTCCCCATGAGATTATTATCCCTATGAAGCCAACATATTAGAATAGGAACCAGCACATGATTCAACTTATTATGGATATGAAGGTTATGATCAGACTTATGGAACGGAGGTAGTAACTTTGATGTATATGGCACCTAAAGCACAACCACTTGTGAGACCACCCATTAGGCTGCCTATGCCGAGAGGACCCTGTTATAAATGCGGAGGAGACCATTTTATTAGAGAATGTCCTCGGCTTTATAATCCACCACCCCCTAGGACTTGGGAAGGATATTGCAATGATTGTGGAAAGGAACATCTTTTTAGAGATTGTCCGAAAAATCCTAATAAAACCCAGGATACAACACCTGTTAATGTAATGGAGGTGATAGAAGCACCGGGAAGTGATAAGGATTACACAGTGCCTTTAAAGGCTATTACGCGAGCTCAAATGAAAGAACGAAAAGAAAAACAACCAAATCGAAAACAAGAAAACAATAGGAAGGAAAACCTCAAAAACCGAATAATAGAAGATTCAGAGGAAGCACGTGAGAGCACTCAGAACATAAAAGTGCAAAAATGGAAAGAAAGAAGAGAGAAGCTCAAAGATAAATGGATGAAAAACAAGAGCCAAAACCATAAGAAACAACCCGGAAGCAGTAAAGAGCATAAAGAACCAGAGATTCAGGAAAAGGTTCCCATTCCACCGCTTATCCGAGAAGCAGAGAAACCCGGATCCATTTTAGCTGACCCAAAACCTGATGACCTAGACATGTGGCTAAAAGCTTACCAAGCTAGGATTAAGGATGGACCAAAGGTAGAGCAGCATGAAAAGCTTTACCCACAGGGAGAACTAGAAAAACAGAGGCTTGCGATCTGTCAAAAACTTATAGAGCTAGCATAGACAACCCTAGAAAAGACTATCCCAACCCTTCCAAAAATGAGGATAGCAGAGGATCAATACAAAGAGTATGTCAAATCCAAGGGTAAAGAACCCAGAGAGCTGGTTGACAAGCGTGAGCGAACAAGAACCCAAGATGAACCGATGTCAACAATACCTGACCTAGAAGCTGATTGGCCAAAAGAGTTATGGAATAGAATCCGAGAAGAACAATGGAAGAAGAATGGAGTGATTAAGCCTCCCTTTGAGGAATTATATGTGGAAGTTTATCAACCCAATCCCAATATGGAGGAAGTATATGAGGAAGTGTCAAGGCTAGATAGAAATAGAGAAGAAGCTCAGAGCATTTCAACTTTACCTAATTACATGGGAGAATACGAAAAGGAGTCTATGATAATCCGAGCACCCACAGTACATGGAAAAGGAAAAGGAAATTTAGAAAAGAGTTCACACAATCTAACTGAACTAAAGAAAACAAAAGTACAATGCAAACTGACCGTGGAAGAATTACTTCAGGTTAAACCGCAATTATGGAAGCAATTAGCGAGTCAATTGGAATTAGGGCAAGAGAAGGAAGAAAAAGAATTCAAGGGAAAAGAAAACTCATCTAAGATACAAATCCGAGTTGATAAGGTGGGAGAATTCAGTGAAGGAGATGAAGGTAATACGTGTCTACCTGTCACTTACAATGGGTACATGACCAAGGCAATCCTAGACACAGGAGCTGGAGTAGGAATCGCCACCAAGGAGATTTGGGAGAAATGGGGAAAGCCTGCCTTACGACCCACATGCATGAAGCTCCAATTAGCAGACGGTCATGTAGAGAAACTCTTAGGAATACTAGAAAGAATCAAATTAACCACCTGTGGAGTTGAATTTGAACACACATTAGCCATGTGTAAATTTGAAAAGGCTAACAACTACGAAATGATATTAGGATGACCTTTCATGAGACAAATGCGGGTAGTGCAAGATTGGGGAAGAGATTTGTTATACCTACAACACCAAGGAAACACTACCAAGATAAATCTACATACATTTGCATATCGAGATGTCCCTCCACTACAATTGAATCCCATACACAAGGAGGAAGATGACTTGTCTATTCACAGCATCGGATCAAGCGATCAATCATGGATGCACGAGGACGCCCAATTATGGATGTGCAAAGAAGCCAAGAAAGAGGACAATAAAAGACAGATGTGGCCAATAAGACATCCTAGCTACCGACCTATAGAAGACCCAAGGTATATGCCTCAAATCTTTCCGGATGAAACCTTTGAACCGCATGGATGGATGGAAATCTTATCCACCTTAGATGTGTGTGTGAATGAGGAAGTCCTAACTATGAACGAGTGCATAGATGAAGAAGGCTATGATGTGAATTTATACATGGTTGTTCTTCAAGAAGTGGAAGAAGGAGAAATCTTGGAAAAAGAATGGAAAGAGGAATATGAGAGTATAGAAATGGAACCAAAATTTGATTCAGAAGAGAGCTATCTAGACACCATTCGAACCAAAGGGAAGCGGGAACCGACAAAGATCTTGGCAATCGAAGCCGCTCCCATAGTACAAAAGCGAGAGGAAAACATGAGTAAAATCGAACCAAATCTAGATATTTTCGAGGTTCCCGAACATTTTAAAAGATATGAGGTAGAAGAGAGAAAGGTAGCCATTCAAATGCCTAAACGAGAGGCTCGAGACGGAGAAGCATATGACAACAAAGAACAAACAAAAAAAATCATAGTGACAGTGGAAGATGGAGAAGAAAGATGTACGTACATAGGTAAAGATGTGTCAATTGAAGAGGAAGAAGAACTAATAGAATTGATCCAAGAATATCGAGAGGTATTTGCATGGACCTATAAGGATCTCAAAGGTGTGGAACGCTCGATTTTTTCTCATAGAATACCAATGACAGCAGATGCAAAACCATCGAAACAACGCCCATATACATATAATGAGGTCTACGCTGCTAAAATCAAGGAAGAAATAGACAAGCTATTAGCAGCAGGATTCATATATGAGATAGAACACACCGAGTGGGTCTTGCCATTAGTAGTTGTGCCCAAGAAGAACGGAAAACTGAGGGTGTGCATTAACTTGAAAAAAGTCAATGCAGCCACCATACGTGACAGCTACCCATTGCCCAGTATGGATCATCTATTGGAAAGAGTCGTAGGGAAAGAAGTATATAGCTTCGTAGATGGATTCTCTGGATACAATCAAGTAGCTATTCCTACCGAGGATCAACACAAGACCACATTCGCAACTGAATGGGGAGTCTATGCTTTCTAAGTGATGCCTTTGGGACTCACTAATGCGCCTGCTACTTTCCAACGATTGATGTCTCATGTTTTCAAAGAATTCTTAAAAAGAGCATGGAAGTGTATGTAGATGACCTATGTACATATTCAAATCAAAGGGTGGACCACATTCCCGAGTTGCGAAAGATATTTAATAAATGAGGACAATATAGAGTCTGCCTAAACCCAGAAAAATGTGTTTTCATGGTAAGGCAAGGGAAGATCCTAGGACACATAGTCTCTAGGAATGGAATATCCACGGATGAGGACAAGATTAAGGTCATCTTAGAGCTCCCTAGACCTAAGAATGAGAAGGAGGTGCAAGCATTTATGGGACATTGTGGACATGTATGCCATAATCGGCAAACCCATGTATGGTCTCTTAACTCAATTCACTTGGACATAGGAATGTGAGAAGGCGTTCAATGAGTTAAAGAAGAGACTTAGCACAGCTCCAATTCTGAAAACACCGAATTGGAACAAGCCTTTTCATATTCATGTTGATGCCTCTAATTACGCAATAGGATGTATCTTAGCCCAACCAGCCAATGAAGGGAAGTTAGATCATCCAATTGCCTGCGAGTAGACAACTGAACCAAGCGGAGATAAATTATACCACTACCCAGCGAGAAGGATTAGGAATGGTCTATGCGGTGAAAAAATTTAGACACTATCTCTTAGCCAACAAATTCAAGTTTTTCATAGACCATCAGGCTCTATTGTACCTAGTCAATAAGCCTTGTAACATGGGAAGATTGGTAAGATGGTTCCTACTATTGATGGAGTTTGACTTTGAAGTGATAGTGAAAAAGGGAAACACGCATGTAAGAGCAGATCACCTTTCTAGGTTAACCCACGGAGAACCACCCAGTGGAGTACCCGATGATCTACCAGACACTTATTTGTTTAATCTGGAAGTTTGTCCAAAGTGGGCAGAGAAACTAATTCCGATACTCACCCATGGCCCACAACACTCAATCAATAAGGATAGTAAAAAGGAAATTCTCCAATCAAGAAATTTGCACATTATTGCTGGAAGTGTGTACTATAAGGAACCCAATGGTGTATTGCTGAGATGTGTTGAGGAGGAGGAACAAGTGAAGCTGATTGAACAAGCTCATGTGAACAAATGGAGGACACAAAAAGGAACTCATGAGACTATTAGGGAATTAAAGCGATTAGGAGTATACTGGCATGACATGCCTAAGGATGTCCATGACTACGTAAGTAACTGTGCAAATTGTCAAGAGACAATCCCCGAAGATCATGTATCCATACCTTTCTCAACGATAGCACCCAATTGGAGCAAGACCCTGGTAGATTTCCTGAAGACAAGAGAACACGAGGAAGGAGTTAGCTTGGCAAGGAAACGATCCCTAGAAGAGATGAGCAAGGATTATGTACTTATGGGAAGACAATTGTTTAGGAGAGGAAAAGACAATTAATTACAGCTCTGTGTGCATGAAGGAGAATATTTGCCCATATTAGAAATGGCAGATGCAAGTGCTGCAGGAGGTCACTTTTCGGTTGAGAGAACCGTAAAAATGATCCTCTTCGGGGGATTGTGGTGGCCAACTTTACGTATGGATGCTGAAACATATGTACGAAGCTGCGAGACATGCCAAAGGGCTAAATACCCAATTCGGAGAGATGACATGCCATTGAGACCTAGGGTTTGTGCGAGAGCATTCTCTAAATGGGGTATTGACTTCATAGGACCCATCAACCCACCAGCTAGAGGATCACATGCTGAATATATCATAGTAGCCACAGATTACTTGACAGAATGGGTAGAGGCAAAGGCTACTAGAAAGAATGATGCTCAAACCACGGCTAAGTTTCTCTTTGAACATATATTCACCCGTTTCGGATTATCAATTGAGATTGTGAGTGACCGAGGAACGCACTTTATTAATGAAGTGATATAGTCTCTAATGAATGAATTTTTAGTGATCCATAAAAAGTCAGCCCCATACCATCCCCAAGCCAATGGTCAGGCGGAAAGTTCCAATAAGGTATTATGCACGATATTGACAAAGATTGTCAATAATGGGAGGTCTGACTGGGACAAGCAATTGCATCATGCAATTTGGGCCTTCCAAGTTGCATACAAGACTTCCATTGGAACTACTCTTTTCAATTTGGTGTACAGGCAAAATGCGATTTTGCCAATTGATTTTTTAATCCCCACTTTGAGAGTAGCACAAGAGTATAAATGGACTGGACATGAATTATCCCAACAACTAGACCAAATAGAGAAGCTGCATGAAACTAGGTTACAAGCGGTAGCAGGAATATATGCAGCCAAGAGAAGACAAAAGGCATATTATGATGCACATATAAAAGACAAAGGACTTAAAGAAGGAGACCTAGTCCTGGTTTACACCTTAAAGCAACATGCCAAGAACTTACAAAAACGCGGATATGGACCTCTGATCATAAATAGGATCTCTACTAGTGGAGCAGTTAATCTAGCCACTTTAGATGGAGACATTCTTCCTAACTACATAAATGGATGTAGAGTTAAACGGTTCATGGAGCCATTAACGGATCAAATGTTAGCATGTCTGGTAGGTGCTCAAAATAGGAAGAAAGAGGAAGAACGGATTAGAGAGGAGGCACAATAGGAAGCCCTAGAACGCATCAAGAGAAGGAAAGAATTGATTAGGCAAAGAGACGAATGATATCTCCAAGGAGAAGAACCTATCCCTATGGCTAATTACCAAGTCCATAGATCTGACACGACTAGTGCTTACAGGTCACAACCTTACCTAAACCTAGGGATTGGCAAGACAGAGTACAAATTGATAGATGCATTGATAGAATGAGGAGCAAGACTTAGTTGCATACGTAATACGGTCATAAAAGATCTTCAAATGATTATGACTCCCACAAAAGCTCAGATGTTAGGAGTTGGAGGTCAAATCATACAATGCATTGGGGCAACGATAGTATCCCTCCACGTAGGAAATTCTTCCATGGAACAACGAGTATTAGTGTGCAAAGATGAAGATTTAATGGAAGATTTGATCCTAGGATAGGATTGGACTGTTGAGAATGAAGTAAGCATCAACCTAGCTCAAGGCTATATTTCAGCCAAGATAGGACACAAGGAAATTTTTAGTCTATTGGGAGAGAAGCTTTTACTACAACCAAAAACCATCGAGAGTGCAGAAAAATGCAAAGAAGAGCTAGTGGAACATGATCCCAGTCCCAATACCTCAAAAACCAATCTAGAAGAAGCAGAAAGTTCAAACCCTAATGTGTTCAGGGAAGAGGTGAAATCACCCTATTTAGTTGGTGAACAGCGAGACAATAAGGAAACCAACTCTCATGGAGTCTCTCATACAACAGAAAGATCACCAATGTGGAAGACAACCTTCAGATACTCGCATCAAGGGAAGAACAAATTCAAATGGGTACATAAGGATCAAGGGCAGAAACCAGAGATTGAAGCACCAACTCATAAGGAGAAAAAGGAGGACAAGCAGTCAGCTCCACCAAAACCTGCATCAAAAAGGCTATTGCAATTATGGCTTCCTAAGCCTTTGATTGAAGCTCAGAAGGATAGACAACAGATAGGGATTCCCAAAACGGTTAAACAAGCAGCCAAGCAAGAGATACGCCAACAGACACATAGATTACATCGAGACATTCGGACTACAAAGCCAAGACAGACCTGTCATAGAAACGTGAAGAGGAAAAACTCAATTACTAAAACATCTAAAGAAATACATGAATTTCAAAGGACCATAGAGAAGACACGGACCATCAACATGACAAGGAAGTGGATTTGGAAGCCAACGCAACCGCAAGGAATGGACCACCACAACAACAAGGATTCTGTTGAACAATCACTCACGAATTTGATATACAGACCGACATAAAGATAAAGAAAGATAAAGAGAAGCAGAATCAAAGTATTCAGAAAATCAAAGCCTTAGTGAAGGGACAAATTCACGACTGTAATGCACAGCGTAGAAACTTCTAGAATTAGAGTTTGTTAGAGTTTGTTACACCGGATCAAAACTCTATATAAAGAGAGACGAGAACAGAAAAAGATGAAGAGGAGAGAGAGTAAGAGCGTGCGTGAGAAGAGCGCGTAATGCGAATAGAGCGCATATAGAGATCAAGAATAGGTATAAAAGACGCCAGAGATTGCGTATGTAAAGATGAATAACAAAAACCTGAAATTTTAGGTATTCATCTGAGAGAGATGGTAAGGAGAAACTACTCAGTATAGGAGAGTTTCTATAGCTTGAGCAAGAAGAGGCCAAGCTAGTTTTGTACACATCTTCTCTAATAGAAAACACATATTCATGTGGAAGCTTGCGCGCATTCTTCGTATGTGAAGAAACCTGAGTAATTTCATGTTACGGTATAAAGTTAGTTAACAGTTACAGTTCTTTTAGTAAACATGTTTTCCGGTACTTTCTCAGTAAACGTATTTTTCGGTCAGTTACAGTTTTCTCAGTAAACGTGTTTTCCGGTAGAACAACGAAGTATATCTCACAGAATAAATTAAAGCTTTGTATGAGAGATAGCTTATCTTGTAGCTAGACATCTCTACTATCAGTTCATCAAAGATTTCGGTGAAATGGATATGTACACACAGTACAAAGTCTGACTGGAAAAAGGCATTCTGAACTGGTGAAATTTTTCCTCAAACTTCAGAAAGAGTTCATTCAGTGAAGGAAGTTCACGCATCACTTCCTTATATACTTGAAGTAATTACAAACTGAATTGCGGTTGATTCCGGTAACATTCCGGTGTAATTACGGTGACAGTCCGGTGACAGTCCAGTGACAATTCGGTGAAGTTCCAGTGGAATTTTCAGTAAATTCCAAACACAGTCTTATATGTTGAGTGACAGAAACTTTGCTAAGCTACTGCCAGTTATTGAGGTGTTCTAATATCACTCTAGCTTAGCCAACTCCGATGGCGTGGCGATTTCCGCAGGCTTGACAAGGTTCGGGTCCTTGCCGTGTCATCAACAAGTGGTATCAGATCCAAGGTTATCAGTGCTATCAAAGCAGGCTAACCACAAGTGGTATCAGAGCCAAAAGATTCTGAAGAGCAGAAAGATTCTCAAAGAGCAAACGAAAGTGAAGACACAAGAGAAGTCAAAGAACTTTCATAAAGAAAGGTGAAAGCTGAAGAGATCAACAACAAACGGTATCAAGAAGTATTCCGAAGTCATTTTCAAGGTAAAGATTTAGAAAAGGTAAAATTCTTTAACGTTACACTCACAGGAAGAAACAAAAACAAGAAGATTATGGCAGATCATGTTTCAATTGACAAATTGGACAGAGATAATTATCCCGCATGGGTAATGCGCATGGAATCCTTACTTATGAGTAAGGACTTAATGATCTATGTGAGCGGAGAAGAAAAGAAGCCGACTTTTGAAGACAGTAGACAACCAAAGGAAGAAGAATTAGAAGCCTTGAAGCTATGGCAGAAGAAAGATGCAATGGCAAGAGCTTACATTTATAACACCATTACAGATCATCTACTACTGCACATTAGAGGTCTGGAGAAAGCGGAGGACATATGGAGTGCGTTGGAAGATCATTTCCAAAATACTACGAAAGCTAGGAAGGCCAGCTTATGGTCCGAGTTCACAACGGTAAAAAAGAAGTCGAATCAAAGCATTAGTGACTATGCTACTAAGATGAAGGATCTAGCAGATAGTCTTGGATCCATAAATGAAGATATCGACGATCACAGATTGATAGCACAAGTGCTCACAGGTTTGAGAGGAGATGAAAGGTGGAAACCTTTCGTACTTTCAACTGAACTTTCTCTAAATCATTCTGTACCAGATTTAAATCAGTTGCTTGGTTTGATGCTCACATATGAGCAAGACCTGAAAGGAGATGGAGATAAAGGACAAAGTTTTGCAATGTACATGAAGAACAAGAAGAAAGGAGATAAAGGTAAGTCAAAAGATGAAGAAGAGTCGAGTTCTCAGGCTTATTATGCAAGAGGTAAAGGCACTGGCAGAAGAAGAGCAAGAGGTTCTGGAAGAGGAAGAGGTAGTCAGAATATCAACAAGAAGGCTTGCTGGATTTGTGGATTAAGTAATCATCTGGCTCATGATTGTTGGCACAATCAACAAGGATCAAATCAAATCAGAACAGTAATAGCAGAGGCAGAGTGGAAGATATCAAATTAATTTTCAAAGAGGTAGATAGAATCAAAGAGGAGGCTATGGTAGAGGTGGAGCAAGAAGTTGGGGACAGAATCAATCCTACAACACCACCTACAACAACTAGCAAATGACACACAGAATGAAAGTCATACATCATTGATGATGAACTCAATCAGCACATCAGATAATGAAGATCTAAAAGGTATTTTACATTGATTCTGGATGTTCTAATCATTTGTCAGGAAATATAGAACTGATGTCAGAATGGAAAAGGGTAGTTCCAGTCATACTGTTCAAACAGGTGACAATACGAGACATAGTGTACATTCAATTGGAAAAGTGAAATGTAAAAGTGGAGCAGATTTGGTAACCAATGTTTTATATGTTCTGACAATACCAAAAAATTTGATTAGCGTAGGACAGATAGTTGAGAAAGGTTTTCAGGTTAGATTTACAAATGAAGGAGTATTTGTAGAAGATCTCGAGAATGGATATAATCAGATCGTCTCTGGTAAGAAAGAAGGTAGACTCTTTACTTTAAGAGTACAAGGGAACATTGGTCAAGCGTTGCTCACACATGGTGAAAAGGTGATTATAGAACTTGATCTTTGGCATAAGAGATTAGGTCATTTTGAAAAAGGAATTAAAGCTATGATTTCAAATCAGTCAGTACTGGGATTACCAAATTTACAGAACCAACATATGATTCATAAGTGCGAAGCATGTCAGATGGGAAAAGCCCACAGGTTACCTTTCCAGAAGAAAGGATTCAAACATGATAGAGTACTTGAACTCATTCATACAGATGTATGGGGTCCAACAAAAGAAGGATCAATCAGTGGCTCAAGGTATTATGTTTTATTCATTGATGATGCTACAAGATGGATAACGTTACATGTTCTCAAGGAAAGATCAGAAGTATTTGAAACCTTTGAGCATTTTCCTGCATATGCTGAAAGACTTACAGGTCGAAAGCTTGAGAGACTGAGGTCTGATGGAGGGGGAGAATACTTCTCCTGAGAATTCAATGATTATCTTTGGAATGCAGGTATTAAGAGAGAAATAACCTGCAGGTATACACCACAACAAAATGGTGTAGCAGAAAGAAGGAACCGAACTCTAGTTGAGTTTGCACGAGCTATGCTAAAGGAAAAAGATTGTCCAAATTATCTTTGGGCTGAAGCTGTAAATACAGCTACATACTTGGTAAACAGATTATCGTGTACAGCTTTAGATGGAATAACCCCTTATGAAGCTTGGTGGGGAAAGAAACCAACACTTGATCATTGCAAAGTGTTTGGATCAGTAGCTTATGCTTATGTACCATCACAACTCAGACATAAGCTTGAACCAAAAGCAGAGAAATATGTGTTCGTCGGATATGATGAAAAGCAGATGGGTTACAGGTTATGGAGTCCTCTAACAAAACAGTTTACTATTTCCAGAGATGTTACATTTGATGAACAGAAGAGTTGGTATACAGATCAAAGTCATACAACCGAAGAATTCAAAGAAGAGATAAGAAGAAAAGAGAAAGGAAAATCAATTGTGCAGGTGAATAGAGATGAAGACTATATGCAAGCAAGTACGTCCAGAAATGGATTAACAAGAAGGAATGAAGAAATTCCTGTATTTGATGAAGAAGTGTATTCAGACACTTATGAAGAATGTGAACCAAGAAGGTTGAGCAGGACTAGAAGACAACCAGAAAGGTATTCTTATGACAGTTCGTACATAACTCACAAAAATTATGCATATATGGTCAAAGATGATGAACCTCAGAACTATGATGAAGCTAAAGGCAAGAAGCAATGGGAAGAAGTAATGGAAGAAGAGTTCAGCGCAATGGAGGAGAACAAGACATGGGAACTTGTTCCTAAACCAAATGGTAAGAAAGTAATTGGAAATAAATGGGTTTTCAAAGTTAAGAAACTTGCAGATGGAAGGATAGCCAGATACAAAGCTAGACTGGTTATCAAGGGCTATGCTCAGACGCATGGCATAGATTATGATGAGACAGATGTCAACCATAAAAACAGTGATTGCTATAGCAGCATCAAAAGGATGGAAGCTAAGTCAGCTAGATATAAAGAATGCATTTCTGAATGGATATATATCAGATGAAGTCTATATGGAACAACCTGAAGGGTTTGTAAGTTCCAGATACCCAAATTTGCTTTGCAGATTAAGAAAAGCACTTTATGGATTGAAGGAAGCTCCAAGAGCTTGGAATTACAGACTTGTGAAATATCTCAATGAACTTGGATACAAAAGTTCGAAGGCAGATGCAATTTTACTCATCAAGAAAACAGAAGAAGGTATGATCTACATTTGTATTTATGTAGATGACATTATAATCACAGGTACCTCAGATGAAGGAATTAAAGAAGTAAAGAGATTGCTTGAAAAGGAGTTTAAGATCAGTGCTCTAGGAAAGTTATCATACTTTCTTGGAATGGAAATCACATACACAGATCATGGTGTATATGTTTCGCAAGAAAGGTATCTCCTAAACTTAATGAAGAAGTTTAACATGGAGAATTGCAGAGAAGCTTCAACATCGCTTGAAGTAAATCATAAACTCAACAAATATGGTGGTGCAGAGTTTAAAGATATGAGGAAGTATCAGTCGTTTTGGAAGCTTAATCTATGCTACGCTAACAAGACCTAATCTCAGTTATGCAGTGGGAGTTCTCTCACAGTTTATGCATTGTCCGAAGGATCAACATTGGGTTGCAGGACAAAGAGTTCTTAGATATATCAAAAGAACTATAAAGGAAGGATTATATTATCCTTTTACATCAGATATAAAGTTGAGAGCATTTAGTGACTCAGACTGGGCAGGAAGTCAAGATGACAGAAGATCAACACATGGGTATATGATATACCTAGGAGATAAGCTAGTGAGCTGGTGTTCAAAGAAACAACACACAGTGGCTCTATCGTCAACAGAAGCCGAATATAAAGGACTTGTAGAAGCAGCAAAAGAAGTGATATGGATGCAGACCTTGTTCAAAAGCATGGGTATTGATCAAGGTATACCTATCATACATGGAGATTATATGAGTTCGTTGTATCTTGCAGAAAATCCAGTATTTCATGCAAGAACAAAGCACATAGAGATTCAGTATCATTTTCTGAGGGAAAAAATGATGGAGAAGGAGATAGAAATAGTGTACACTCCAACAAAAGATCAGATTGCAGATATTTTGACAAAGAGCTTGGATGGAACAAAGACAAGCAGATTCAAACAAATGGCAGATATAAAAGAAAGAAAAATATATGAAAGATAGGAAGAGTCGAATTAGTGATTGAGGGGGAGCTATTGAAGAATCACTCACAAATTTGACATACAGACCAACATAAAGATAAAGAAATATAAAGAGAAGCAAAATCAAAGTATTCAGAAAATCAAAGCCTTAGTGAAGGGACAAATTCACGACTGTAATGTACAGCGTAGAAACTTCCAGAATTAGAGTTTGTTAGAGTTTGTTACACCGGATCAAAACTGTATATAAAGAGAGACGAGAACAGAAAAAGATGAAGAGGAGAGGGAGCAAGAGCGTGCGTGAGAAGAGCACGTAATGCGAATAGAGTGCATATAGAGATCAAGAATAGGTCTAGAAGACGCCAAAGATTGCGTATGTAAAGATGAATAACAGAAACCTGAAATGTCAGGTATTCATTTGAGAGAGATGGTAAGGAGAAACTACTCAGTATAGGAGAGTTTCTATAGCTTGAGCAAGAAGAGGCCAAATAGTTTTGTACACATCTTCTCTAATAGAAAACACATGTTCATGTGGAATCTTGCGTGCATTCTTCGTATGTCCTGAGTATTTTCATGTTACGGTATAAAGTTAGTTAACAGTTACAGTTCTTTTAGTAAACATGTTTTCCAGTACTTTCTCAGTAAACGTATTTTTCGGTCAGTTACAGTTTTCTCAGTAAACGTGTTTTCCGGTAGAACAACGAAGTATATCTCGCAGAATAAATTAAAGCTTTGTATGAGAGATAGCTTATCTTGTAGCTAGACATCTCTACTATCAGTTCATCAAAGATTTCAGTGAAATGGATATGTACACACAGTACAAAGTCTGATCGGAAAAAGGCATTCTGAACAGGTGACGTTTTTCCTTAAACTTCAGAAAGAGTTCATTCAGTGAAGGAAGTTCACACATCACTTCCTTATATACTTGAAGTAATTACAAAATGAATTGCGGTTGACTCCGGTAACATTCGGGTGTAATTACGGTGACAGTCCGGTGATAGTCCAGTGACAGTTCGGTGAAGTTCCAGTGGAATTTTCAGTAAATTCCAAACACAGTCTTATATGTTTCAGTGACAGAAACTGTGCTAAGCTACTGCCGGTTATAGAGGTGTTCTAATATCACTCTAGCTTAGCCAACTCCGATGGCATGGCAATTTCCGTAGGCTTGACAAGGTTCGGGTCCTTGCCGCATCATCAACAAGTGGTATCAGATCCAAGGTTATCAGTGCTATCAAAGCAGGCTAACCACAGATTCCAATTGCACTCATGAAGTATCAAATGCACCTAAAGTATGCATAGTAGGGCCACATTACAAGGCCAAGCATTCGTCAGTTAATGTGCATGAACAAGTTAGTGGTGCACAATCTCCAATAGGGATTAGATCATAGCTTCAACTCCCTTTGGAATGGACATACTATGTACATAAATAAATGTTTCGGCTATGCTAATGATTGTTTCCTTTCAGGAAAAGAAATAAAAAGATGTGGTAAGAGATCTCACATATCAAACCAAGGGAAACAGAGTGACGATACGACAACATATCCCTGCAATGCACTACACAGTTGCTATGCTTTCCATTGAAGCTAATGCACTTTTCCTTACAAGTGCAGATGGCTTCTGAAGATTCTAAAGCAACAGTTCAAGAGGATATATTGGAATTTCCTCTCCAGAGTATCACCAAAGCAAAGGGACATTGGTTTAGAGAAGATCAACTGGCTGGGGAATACCTCTTCTTGGCGACTATCAAAATAATGGACACGGATCATCAATTTTCGATCATGTCCCAAGATTTCAGAGTAGTGCATGAACTTCCGTCTACAATAGACATCATGAAGAAAGCGGGCATACATAAATATTTTGAACTGCCAATCTATAAGCCCGACTTTCAAAGGTGCACACAAGTCATGAACACATTACAGCCAACACTACATGATCCATTGGTGCCCGAAGCTAGAGTGATGGATAAAGTAGGCGAATGGGTAATTATTCAATTCACACATGACTTGATTAAGGAAGATTTTGGATGGGAAAAGGATGGAAACACGATAGTGAAAGAAGAGAGTCGAGGGGCAAAAACTAGAACGTTCACCGACATTAACAGAGTCGACATAGAAGAGGAAGTTAGACTCATTCATCAACACTTCTGCTTCCCAAATATGCATCGGTATACAGCTCCTCAGAAGATTATTGTCCAGCTACTCTCACATGCCATCAAGCAGATTGACAATCAAATTAATCTAACTCCTTACATACAGGAGAGACTATTCGAGGCAAAGAAGCAATGGAACAGCAAGAAGTTCCTCAATGGCAGTGTAGCTCTGACAATATTGATTTACCATGCTTTAGGCATTAGAGAGCATCTGCAAGAAATGCCATCGTCAACTGCCATCGCTAAGTATGCCAAAGTCGCAACAGTTCCTAAAAAGAAAAGAGGAGTCAAGATTGTGGAAGAGGCAAAAACTAGCTCTCAACCCAAAATGAGAGGCACAAAGAGATTAAAGGAAGTAAAGCCAGTGGAAGAGGAAGTCCCAGCCATGAAAAGAGTGCACGTACTTCCAAAGACACAGATTGAAGAGCAAAGGCCGATTACAGAAGAAGATTTAACTAAGGCCCTAGAAGATACACACCAATATACAGAAGGGCAAGTCAATTTACCAGTGCAAGGGCACCACTATCAGCAGGCCCACCAAGAGATGGAAGCAAAAAAGAAACTCACCAAAGTCCACCGCTATCGAGAATTAGGGTTGGATAACTCAAGCTCGTCTTCGGATGCACAAGAAGAACCCGACTTTTCATTGTTGAATGTGGATATTCAAAGTGAATCAAAGGATGATGGACAATGGGAGGAGTTGAATGCAGTCAACTACGAGGAAGCAGACGAAGGAACGAAGGTAAATGATAACTCTGTCCACCCCACTCAAGACGACGCAAGCAAGGAAGCAAACCACGAACAGACACATGCCCTCAAAATCAATGAGACTTCCACAATTCATATCAAGGAGACAACACCTACGAGAGAGGTGTCAATTAAGATACCGGAGAAAGAGCCTCAAGAAGAGACAATCGAAGAAGCAAAACCCTTCACACCAATAAGGGTAGTGGCAAAACCCTCCCCCATGGATGTCACTTTTCAAGGGAGCGCCACAAAAGTTATTAATTTAGATGAAAAAGAAAAGAACCAAAAATACAATTACAAATTAGACAACCCCACAACAAAACCATCCATGTAGAACAAGGAAAAGATGTGCAAACCGGAGAAGCTCCAAGCATACCACGAACATGGTTAAATGTTGACATCGCTCAGCTCAAGCCCGTAGTGCAAGACATGATCAGAACCGCAATGGATACACAACAACTAATGCTTGAGGCTGATGAAGACTATGATCAAGCGATGCAGGACAAGCATAACCTTCACGAAATTGGTAAGAATCTTTCTACGGAGTTAAAGATAGCGAAGGAGCAAATCTTACAGAAAGAAAATGAAGTTCAAGAGGTCAAAAAACAATACAAAACACTAGAGACAAAACAAAATTAACGAAGAAATATGAAGCTAGCGAGGTTGAGAAGGCACGAATGCACGCCCGGAGTAAAATAATGGAATCACAAATAAAGGTTTATATGGAAGAGGCAGAAAACCTAAGGAACCGTAATAAGGAGCTCATGACAGCTCTTCTAAGTGATCAGACTGTAGAAGTTCAGGGAAGACCAGAAAAGGATATCAAAGAATTGGAAGAAAAGATAGCTAAGTATGAAGATCAGCTCAAGCAGGAGCAGACAGTCATTGCTCACTAGGAAAAGAGGTACATGGAGGACACAACCGCTCTAAGGACTAAATGGAAAAAGGCTGAGAATAGATATCTACTACATTGTAAAGAAGACACAGATCAACTCGCGATAGTGGTAGAGGAAATCCAGAAGAATAAGGAAACAATTTTGCAGGCACAGGAAGAAATTAAGCAAAAGAAGGAAATGATAAAACAACTACAAGATCAACTAGCACACAAGGAAACTAAGGGGACACCAGTAGTTCCAAAATCCGCAGAGGCTACTGAGGAGACTGAGGTATGTCCTCTCTCTCCCCCCTTACATCATTCACTGATAAGGGAGGAACAAGAGATCCAAATTGAACATAATAATCGGGATATCGCAGAACTGAGTCGACCGGAAAGGGCACTACTGGTGTCCCAGCTTACTGCTGAATTCGAAGATCAGATAATTAGGGTCATGAAGGAAGCACAAATTGAAAGCAAAAACTTGGATCACATTTTGAAGCCCTTCAATGTACCATATGGTCTCCTAAAAGTACAAACGTGACAATATATCAAGACTACAACACACAAAGATCCGGACAACAACCTCCAATTTAGCCAAGATACATTCAAGTATACTCAAGAAGAGTTCGAGAAGGCTGATCCCATATGGACACGCAAGGTTTTGGAAAAGGATCCCACACTGCGGGTACAATGGGAAGCATCACCCTATGTGCTTCAAATAAACCCATCTTTTTGCCCAGTACCCCGTAGACGATCCTGGTCGCAATTTTGGGAAGGACAGTGCTAGGGTAGTGTCACTCTAGCACAATGGTGAGTACCA
The DNA here is from genome assembly GCA_020310875.1 of Ceratopteris richardii. Classification (NCBI taxonomy): domain Eukaryota; kingdom Viridiplantae; phylum Streptophyta; class Polypodiopsida; order Polypodiales; family Pteridaceae; genus Ceratopteris; species Ceratopteris richardii. The sequence continues at coordinate 21,562,954 of CM035441.1, forward strand.
ACGTGAGAAGATTCACCTCATAATTGTCAATCCGTGGAGATGTGAGGACTAGTATGAAGACTATGAGCAGGTGAAGGCACAAGTGTATGAGTGAGAAGCACACAAGCATGCACACACATACACACACACATGCACACAAGGCAAAACAAGGAGAGGAACAATGGAGTTATTTGCATTAGTCAAAAAGTCTCTTACATAAGCTCAATTCACAAACAATCTAACCCCCAAAATGAGCTCTCTAGCTCTTTTTATAGGTTTCTCACTAGCTTTGGCCTTGTCCAGACCTAGTGTCCGGCCTAGTTAAAAATTAGGTTCTAGAGCCTATTTGAGGGCTCAAACGAAGTCTAAAAATTATGAAAATTGATATGTAGCTAATTCTAATACTCCTCAAGCTTGAGGACTCCTCGGCTTGAACAAAATGGAGTCTATTCTACCAAAAACGGAATTTACAATGTTTGTGTAGTGATTAAAATCACTTGAGTTGTAAATGGTCCTTGGAAAAGAATGATTAGGCTTTGTTGCCGTATTGTGCATGACTGCTCTATTGTACCTGTATGCTCTTCATATGACCTGTATGCCAACACTCCCCCCTTCCTAGCGTCTGTCGCCCCTGACAGACCTCTGTTCTATAGGGTGGTCGATGTAGTATTGGATGACATTGGTGGCTAATTCATGTTCTCCTATCCTTAAGCCTCTTGCTAGGTCAGCTTCCAATGCATCCCAATTTATTGCACCGGGAACCTCTGGTTGTGGTGTGGTGTAGTACTCGGAGTACATGGCTTGTTCACAAGCAAAGAGATGGAGCAGGTGTGTTGGCTTCGGTGCGAAGACCTCCGAGTGGTACTCCCAGAAACCTGATCTGAACATTTCTTTGAATGTCTGTTTGTAACATGCAGGGAGGTATTTGATGCGTGCATGCCAGGCGTAAGCCACACGAATACTAGGGGTGGTGCTCATGTCATACACCAAATCGTAATTTCCATTCGTAAATCCCGGTAGACGTACCTGTGGTGTTGCTGCATTTCTAAAGGTTTTCAGTACTACCTGCATCATATCGAGAATCTTAAGCATCATTTGGGCCGCCACATATGGCATGGGCTTCAATCGCGGCATCCAATGTCGAATTGTTCCCATCATGTATGCTACTGACGGTGGTCCCTGTGGTGGCGCAATGTATGGATAATTGAGCCATTCCTTGCATTGTGCATTATTCTGGACCTTTATGTTGAATGCTTTTCATGAGCGGCGTCGTGGAACAGGGCCATAGCATGGATTATAGAGGAGATGTAATGGCGCATTGTTCCAGGTGCGGAGCATTTCAGGATAGGTTTCAAGAAGTTTCTGTCGCCATGTTGGTTGATGGATCTTGCCTTTTTGCACCTCCGGAGGAAGGTCTTCGGGTTGAAATTGGGTTGCGAAAGAAGGTATCTTCCTTGTGACTCTCTGTATTTCTGCATTATAAACTGCTAAAATGATATAGTAAGGCCTGTATTGGAGTTCGGATGAGAGGATAAGGTGTCTCGATGATAGGTTTTTGAAGTAATTGGATTGTAATACAGTCTCTTCTATGACTCTCATAGCTTGATTTTGCACGACGGTTCGCTCTTCATGTGAACTCCCGATTTCCTCCACTTGTCGTAGCCATGGGGGTCGTGGTGCTTCGAATGTGTCCTGAGCTTCTTCCGTTTGTTGACCTCCTGGGAAGGGTTGTGGGTCGTATTCTTCTTCAAATGTTTGTTCCACAGGAATTTGTACTATTTCTTCGTCGGTGGGAGCCTCTGGAGGGGAAGGTGGTCTCTCATATTGTAGTAAACGTGCTTGCAATTCGGTGACCTATTTCTGGAGATCTTTTAAGGCCTCTGAGTCTGTGAGAAGTGAAGCTGTGGAGGAGGTGGTTTGAGAGGCCGCTGTTGTTTCTTTTTGGTGTTTCTGCTTCAGTTGACCCAGTTCCTCTGATAGCTGGTCATGTGCTTCAAGCAGCATGGCATAGTCTTCCAATATGATCTTGATATTGTCGGGGGTCACTGCTTGAAACTTTGATGGGATGATGGGTGCCCCAGGTGTGCTTTCGATAGCTGCTTCTAGGTTTTCTTGATTTTGTAATTGTAGGCGTCGATTCTCTTCATGAGCGGCAACAAGATGTCGCTTGAGTAGGGCCATATTTCGCTGAAGCTTTGAATTGCATTCCAGCTGTGTCCGTAGATGACCTTCTACCACTTGTATTGCTTCCTGATCTGTGTTCTGTAACTGTACCTCCAATACGCTATGAGCCTCTTGGAGAGTTTGGAATTGTGTGTGGAGGCAAGCATTTTCCTCTTCTAGTGCAGCAAGGCGGTGTTGTAGTGTCTCCGAGTGCTTTTGCAGTCGTGCGTTATGTTGCTGGAGCTGATTGTACTCTGCCCTTAACTGTGATATACATGTGAGCATGGTGTCTAATGCATTTCCTATGGATGATGGTGTGGTTTGTACAATGGAGGATGCATGGGAAGGGGATTGGGGAAGGGGAAGAGTGATGTGTCTAATGGAGATGTGTGTGTCGGTGAAATTGGTGGGGGGGGGGAATGGGAGAAGGTGGAAGTGTGGGGGGTGGGGGAGGTGCCGTGGGTGGTGAAATGTCCATACTTTCAGGAGTGGGTGCGAGTGTGGGGTCTACCATATACATTGGAATGGTAGGTGGTGTGTGTGTGAAAGTGGTGAATAGATGAGAAGTGGGGTGGGGAGCTGAAAATAAAGGGAATGGTTGAGACCTGGGTTGAAAAGTTCAAGCCAGGAAGTTATGGAGGGATTGGAGAAGTGGAGAGATGGAGGTTGGGGGTTGAGGTCGTAGAGTTGAGGAGGGCATGAAGGGTTGCGTGGTAGCAGGGAAACCCATGAATATGGATCTAGGGTCAGGATGACCTATGGCTGAGGGCATGGGGGATGGTTGTCCTAGGGCAGGCTCTATGAGCGATTCGGTGGATTGTGTAGTGATGGTGGTTGCTTCATAGATTGGGTTATCAGAGGTGGAGAATAGGGTTGAACTAGAGATGGGAGTACAGAAGATGAAGGTTTGTTCGGTGGGTTGAGTGGTCGAGGTGATTTCCACGGTTTCTGTTCTAGGAGGCGATGGTGGGGTTGTGGGTGGTAGTGGCTCGGTTGATTCCTCACGGGTGACTGGGTGCTCTTGGCTAGCGGTTTGTGCTGCTTGGGAAGTTGTCCCAATGGGTTCGGATGTAGTAATCGGCCCTTCTGCCGTTGTAATGGGGATCTGGATGTTTTTACCTGACCGTGGTCGTGTGTGGAATCTTCGTGGATCATATTGAACTCGCGATCTCCTAATGGCGGTCCGAATTGCTTCTACTACCCCATATGTTTCTGCCATTAATAAGAGACCTTCACTATATTCTGAGTCAACTCCTGCTTCTTCCAACAACTGAGTCATGAGTACTCTACTGCTCTGTTCGGTGAGCAGTTGTTGCGATCACACTCGTTCCATGATTTGATACAGCCTTCGGAGTTTTGCTGTATAGGCTGGGGCTTCAGTGGTCTCCTCTTCATATGCTCCTTCTTCTTCTAGGTGTCCTTGTTGTTGACCTTGTTGAGCGTCACTCCAATGTACATGGCGACCGTCTGTAGATTTTCTTCTTCTTTGTGTAGATGTGCCTTGTTCTTCTGCATCTGAATAAAACTCTACATCAGAGAGTTGTGTACTTTGTAAGAATGCTTCAAAGTCCTGGGGATCCATTCCTTCAGCATCTCTAGTTGTAGCAAATTCAAATTCAGATGGAGCAGGAGGAGCTGAAGGGGCAGCTTGTGTCGTAGTTTCAGATCCAGACTTGGGTATCCTAATGGTAAAGGGAGGTACAGTGGCCTCCCCCCGTGGCGATACTTCAGGAGTAGTCAGGACTTCCCTTGTCTGGACACAAGGGATCGAACCCCTCATGCGCTTGGATTGATGTGTGGACGTCTTGAGCTTCTTAAACATCTGTAATTGTGCCCAAGTTAAGGCACGTTCAATGGGAACATCGTATGCTAGGCACCGGTAAATAATGCATGTGATTGCACAGCAACCGTTCACCACTAATTTCCTAGAAGACCTTTTATTTGCTTCATACAATTGATCTATAATCCATACAGGCAGCTTAATTGGTAACGCACCTGTCTCCGCTAAGTAGAGAGCGAACCAGATTCTTTTGTGTGGTTGTGTGAAGCGGTCTTGGCCGGGGAAAGCAAAATGTTGCATGCACATACGGAGAGGGATGGACACGTTTGGTGTGAGTGCTTCCATGTCTTTAAGCTTCAGTAGTTTCCTATCCTTCATGTTAGTAGAAACGAGAGCATCCTTCTCAGAAGATACATGTGTGCCGTGCATATTCAAAGCAGAGCTCACCAACTCCAAGGTAAGTTCAAACCTCTTTAACTCGTTGTTGCCCAGCAAGGAAGGAAGAACAAATGATCCTGGTTTGTCCTTTTCTTCATTAGCTTGTAATGTGGAGACCAAATAATAGCATCGGAGGAGATCCGGTTTAGGTAGTGGTGCTTCAAAGTATTCTGCTAGCCCTGCACGTTGCCATATGGTCTGGAGATCCTCTGTGTTCTGTAGAGTCTCAAACTCCTTGGAGAAAAATTGGAATCGAACCCATGATCTGTCATACTCGCACTTAGACTCCCATACATACTTGGCCTCTCCTAATGGACCTGGCATGCCATTGAACCAATGAGAATTGGCATGGACTCTTTCTGTGATCCCTGTGGGTGGATCCGGTACCGGGATCTGCTGAAGGTGTTGCAGCTCCACAGGTCGTTCAGTTGGTGGCACATCCACAGGTAGACTATCCACATCGATTCCCGCAGTAAGTATTCCTACTTGTGAGCTCGGACCTATCGCTTCTGCCATGTTACTTCTTGCCTCCTGATTCTGTGAGAATATAGAAACATGTGTTAACATTGTAAAGGACAAGTTAGAACCGTTTTTGTCCCCATTACAACATTATCATGAGGTTCGGGAGAGATTAGTAGGTTAATAAGTGCTCGGTGCTTGTGTGTGTAGTTAGGAATTGGGTGGACCTAAGAACTAAGTGGAATGATGTAGTGTGAGAGTGACATAGTTAGTGGGTGGGCATGGATTTACAACTGGGGTCCGGGGGTATATTACAAGTTTTAGGTTGCCAAATGCAGTGGATGGGCTTTGATCTTGATTTTGTGGAGACTCTGAAGAGTTTGATAGGGGTATCTGCTTGAAGATGAGGCTTTTTAGGGACCCATTTACAAGTGATTCTACTTGTGCTCATGGAAGAATATGTGTCCGTGCGTGATGTGTAAGACTAGGCCTCAGATGTTCGAGTGAGTGAAACATGTTGTACCGGTTGTGGCCTTGGTGTAGCTATTTGAGCCCGCAAGCAAGCCTTAGGCACCCAGATTTGTCGTGATTGTGGGCTGGCCTTCATTGACTTCTTGGGTACCCAAATAGACTTCACTTTCGCAGAAGAATTAATGAAGGACTTCTTATTAGTGTCGTGTTTTTGAGTACTAATAAGAGGTTTTGGCCGTGGGGTCGGCCTGGTCTGAACAGGGTATTCGCCTTTTCGCCTCCATACTTTTTTCCATGGCTGAAACAATCTGCTTTGCTCCTTTTTTTGGCATCCAGTATCGGTAGTGTTCTGCTTCTTCTGTATTTGATCTTCCGTTGGTTGTTGCAACCTTCTGGTCTTTGGAAAAGAAGGGAGTTCCGTCCTCTCCCTGGCTCCGTTGTTGAGACAAGCCTCTTTCTGCATCATACAGTTTTGGACAAAAATAGCATTGTCAACTTCATGTGCGCCCCTGGAAGGACCAGGAGTTTGTGCCTTGCCTAGTTCCTTGAGTGCCTCATTTTCCAATTCAACTGTAATTCGGCTATGATCTACGCATACCTGAAGAAGTCCACTTCTTAGGTTGAGGTTGACTGCATGATCATAGATCCAGTCCTGACCCAAGACAAGAGGCTCAGTGAGGTCCTCATCTTGACACACTAGTACTTTGACTGTCATCACTTCGTCTTGAATGGAGATGGGAAGATCCACCTCGCCCATGCAAGGGGTTTCCACACCTCCCAATCCTATGAGATATGCTTCTATAGGATTGACAGTTAATTTCAATTCTTGACAGTAAGACAACTTGACAGCACTAGCGGATGCACCTGAGTCAATCAAAGCTCTTACAGTCTTTGCACCCTTTCCTTGTCCTACTCCTAGGGTTACAAAAGGCCGTCGGTCGATTATTCTATGGGAATGCCCACCTGAAGCCTCGCACATGGCCATAGGATGGCCTACAAATTTTTGAGTGTCAGGCATAGGCGGGTCTCTGCCTTGTCTCCTCAATTTCATTCGTCGGATGCGTTCTAAAGCTTCTGCCTGCGCTTCTTCTCTAATTCGTTTCTCTTCTTCTTTACGTTTCTTGGCAGTGTTGAGTCGATTTAGCATCTCTTCAGTGAGGGGTTCTTGATATAACTTGACTCTGCATCCACTGATGTAACTTGGTAGAATATCACCCTCTAGAGTGGCTAGTTGAACTGCGCCGCTTCTGGAGATTCTATTGATAATCATTGGCCCATAACCTCTCTTCTCTAACTTCCGTGCATGTTGCTTCAAGGTGTAGACTAGGACTAGGTCTCCTGCTTTCAAGCCCTTATCCTTGACGTGTGCATCGAAATATGCCTTTTGCCTCTTCTTGGCTGCATAAATTCCTGTTGCAGCCCTCAATCGTGTTTCACCTAATCGTTCAAGATCGAAGACTCTAGAGGACAACTCGTGGCCTGTCCAGTCATGCTCTTGTGCTACTTTCAACGTAGGTATCAAAAATTCTAGTGGTAGCACTACATTTTGGCCGAACACTATCTGAAAGGGCGTGGCTTGGAGTACCGTTTTATAGGCTACTCGGTATGCCCAAACAGCATGGTGTAGCTGTTTGTCCCAATCAGAGCGTTTATTGTTCACTAGTTTAGTCAGCACATTGCATAAGATCTTATTAGTGCTCTCCGCCTGGCCATTAGCTTGTGGATGATAGGGGGCCGATTTCTTATGTATCACCAAGAATTCTTGGAGAAGGTTTTCAATGACTTCATTCAAGAAGTGTGTGCCTCTATCACTCACCAACTCTATTGGCAATCCGTACCTCCTGAATACATTTTCAAATAAGAACTTTGCTATTGTTTGAGCATCATTTTTTGTAGTAGCTTTCACTTCTACCCACTTGGTTAGATAGTCTGTGGCCACGATGATATACTCAGCATGTGAACCCTTAGCTGGGGGATTAATAGGACCAACAAAGTCTATTCCCCATTTAGAGAATGCACGTCCGCCCATCATAGGCTTCAGTGGCATCTCATCTTTGCGTATAGGGTACTGAGTTCTCTGACAAACATCACACCGTTTCACATAGGTATGTGCATCCATGTGAAGGGTTGGCCACCAGAAGCCCGCAAATAGTATTGCCATGATTACCCGATCTGGTCCAAAGTGTCCCCCTGCTACACCTTGGTGAGCAGTATCCAAGATTTTGAGATATTCACTCTCATGGACACATAGTCTCAGGTAACCATCTTTACCATGCTTGTATAGATTATCACCAATGAGTGAATAATCCTGGGCTTCTCATTCTAAACTCCTTTTTCTAGCCAGAGTCATGTCTGGAGGGAATGTTTTCGTCCTTAAGAAGGATACTAGTGGTTCACTCCAATCTGGCACTATGGACACTTGATAAAGAGTGGCATGTTCCACAGGTGGTTTAGTGCAGTAGATTGGGCATTCCTTGCACAACTTTTGGACATCAGCCTCCATAGTCGGCCAATGCATCCCAAGTCTCCTTAGTGTCTGTAAGGTTCGTTGCTTTGAGTAATGTTGTTTTAATGCACCTACATGTGCTAATTGCAACCATTTAGTGTACTCGTCCTCTTCTACACAACAAGCCAAGATCCCTTGATCTGTGTGCTTGTACATGCTTCTAGCCATGATGTGGTACTTCTGGGCTTTTACTACCTCTCTATCCTGTGTGGCTATTACTGGGTGGTTAGGCCCGTATGTCAATATTGGCACTAATGGCTTAGCCCACTGAGGTATTACTTTCAAATTAAACAAGTAAGCATCAGGAAGATCATCCGATACTCCTTGTGGGGCCTCTCCTAATGTGAGCCTAGAGAGATGATCTGCTCTCAAGTGAGTCTTCCCTTTCCTTACCACAACCTCAAAATCGTATTGCATTAGCAAGAGAAACCATCTTACTAATCTTCCTGTATTGCATGGCTTGTTTACAAGATATAGCAGTGCTTGATGGTCAGTAAAAAATTTAAACTTATTTGCAAGCAAATAATGTCTAAACTTTTTAACTGCATATACCATGCCTAATCCTTCTCTCTCCGTAGTGGTATAATTTCGTTCAGCTGCATTCAATTGTCTACTAGCATAGGCAATTGGAAGATCCATATTACCTTCACTGGTAGGCTGCGCTAGTACACACCCAATAGCATAATTGGATGCATCAACGTGAACATGGAAAGGCTTATTCCAATCTGGTGTGGTCAAGATTGGTGCTGAACATAATCGCCGTTTAAGCTCATTGAAGGAATGCTCACATTCATCAGTCCACTCGAAGTTAGTCAACAGTCCATACAGAGGCTTTGCTATGATGGCATACATGTGTATAAATCGTCAGTAATAACCACAATGCCCCATGAAAGCTTGTACTTCCTTGACATTCTTTGGCCTAGGTAATTCGGCTATAGCTCTTACTTTCTCTTCATCCGTAGATATGCCATTCTTTGACACTATGTGTCCTAGAATTTTGCCTTGCCTAACCATGAAAACACACTTTTCTGGGTTCAGGCAGACTTGATACTCTCTACACTTGTCAAAGATTTGCCTGAGTTCAGGTATATGTGTTTGTCTAATGTTGGAATGAGCACATAGATCATCAACATAGACTTCCAAATTCTTTCTCAGGAACTCTTTAAACACATGGCACATCAATCTCTGGAAGGTTGCGGGAGCATTGGTAAGCCCGAATGGCATTACTCTAAAGGCGAATATGCCCCACTCTGTGGCAAAAGCCGTTTTATGTTGATCTTCTGGTGCAATGGCCACTTGATTGTAGCCAGAGAACCCATCTAGGAAGCTGTACACTTCCTTGCCGGCTACCCTTTCTAATAAATGCTCGGTGATAGGAAGCGGATAACTATCCCTGATAGTGGCTGCGTTAACCTTCTTCAAGTTAATGCATACACGTAATTTACCATTCTTTTTGGGCACCACTACAATGGGGGATACCCATTCAGTGTGCTCAATTTCATAGATAAATCCAGCTTCAACCAAGCGGTCTATCTCTTCTTTGATCTTGCCAGCATAGTTGTCATTGTATGTGTATGGCTTTTGTTTTGAGGGTCTGGCCTCTGTAGTCATGGGAATCGTATGTGAGCATATGCCCGGGTCCACTCCTTTCAAATCCTTGTAACTCCAAGCGAATACATCTCTGTATTCTCTTAGCAAGGCTATTAGCTCTTGTTCTTCCTCTTCTGTTAGGTCATGGCCTATGTACGTGCATCTCTCTTCCCCTTCTTCTATGGCTACCACTATTTTCTTGGTGGTTTCTTTGTTATCATAGGCCTCCCCCGATTGCGCCTCTCGTTTAGGCATTCTAATCATGACTCTCCTGTCGTTTATCTCATACTTCTTAAAATTTTCCGGGACCTCAAACAAAGATTCTTCCTCTTCTGGTGTGACTTCTCTCTTCTTTCTTTTCTTTCCTTCTTCCTTAGGGGTTACATGTGTGGCTAGCCTTACATCCTTTGTAAGTTCTCCGTGCTTCTGGGGTTGAAATTCTACTTCATAGAAGTATTCTTCATCTGATGCAAAAGGTGGGTCCATAATGATTGACTCTAGATCAGAGTCACTCGCATCCTCAAATGCATCAGGGCTAGGTTCACATTCTTCTAAAACTGCCTCACCCATGATCGGCTCTATATGGAAGACTGAAATGTCATAGCCATCCTCATCACAGTGAGGTGTTCATTGTTCTTCATTGATGGCTACATCCATTGTTGCTAGAATTTCTGCCCAGCCGTGAGGTTCAAATTCTTCGTCTGGAAAAACTACAGGCGCATAGGCTGGGTCTTGGATTGATCGATGGGTTTCTTTTGCACCTACCTCCCTGGCTTTTTCTCTCTTCTCTTCTTCTACTGCTACCTTACACATCCATAAGTGAGTGTCTTCATGTATCCATGAGGATCCTGATCCTAGGGAATGCACCGATTCCGTATCATCTTTGGCTCTATGGATGGGGTTCCATTGGATAGGAGGGACATCTCTATGAGAGTAATCCTTGAGATTGACTTTGGTTGTAACACCTAAGTGCTGCAAATACAAGGAATTGGTTCCCCAATCCTGTACCACTTGCAACTGCCGCATAAATGGTCTTCCCAAAATCATCTCATAGGCTTGATTTTTGCTAAAGTCACAGATAGCAAATGTGTGCTCAAACTCTACACCACAAGTAGTGAGAGTTATCCCCTCTAGTAGTCCTAAGGGTCTTTCTATGTGCCCGTCAGCCATCTGCAATTTCATTCTCGTTGGCCTGAGAGCTGGTTTGCCCCATCGTTTCCATAAGGAAGTGGTAACAATTGCAACTCCTGCACCTGAGTCCAAAATGGCCTTGGTTGTGTAGCCCTGATGAGTGATGGGGAGATAGGTGTTCCCTTCTTCTCCCTCGCTCATGTCTCCTATCTTGTCCAAGGGTATTTCTGGCACTGTTCTTTGAGATCCTACCTGGGAATGTGGTTTTGCTACTTCGGGCACTTGATTGGCTACATGTTTCCACACTTCTGGTCTAACCTTGAGCAACTCTTCCAAAGTGAGATTGCACTGCATTTTGGTGTTCTTCACTACCTCCGTGTTCCTAGGTATGACTGAATCTTCGTTTCTTACCATGACTGTAGGTGCTCTCATACAAGTGGACTTTGCTTCCCATGGGCCTGTGAAATGGGGTAGTTCCTGTAAAGAATTAGACTCGAAGTCTAATCTTTCTTGAGATTGGGCACTCTTCTGCTCTCCATAAATGGAAGGAAGGTCTTGTGGGAATTGATCGTGTGTGTCATCCACCAGTTCAATGGGAGGAGGAACTTCACTCTCTTTAGCCCATTTCTCTTCTTGAATCTCTCGCAAGAATTCTGGTGTGTAATGATTCATAGAAGAAGAGGTGTCTGGTTCAATGGGGTTAGGCACATAAGCTCCCTGGGGAGGAATGCTTATTCTATCACTTGCCCTCTCCTTAGCCTGGGAGGTGGCTCCTTTTCCAGACTTTGCAAGTAACCCCTCCAATCTATCCAATAGACCATCAAAGTGCAATGGTGTTCTGATGGGGTTAGAGCCATTGAACAAACGACTGGCTTCAAACATGGCTTGCGCCAATTCGACCATTTTAGCACAAAGCTTTGTTCTCTCTATCTCTAGATCGGCTCTAGGGTAACATTTCTCAAGATCTGTTACATTGGGCCCTTCTTGAATTCTGGCCTGATATGCTTTAAGCATCGTGTCTAGATCTTCAGGAGTGGGATCGGCTAAGACTGATCCTACTCGGGGTGGTGGTTGGGTTACGTGTGGTGGATTGGTGGGTGGAGGAATGGAGGGTGAAGGGGATGGTAGTGGCGGGGATGTCTGAGAGTGCGTTTGAGATGTGATTTCTATGATTTTGGCTTTGGTTTCTCGTAGGCTTTCCTCAAGTTCGCTCATCTTTCTTGCCCATTGCCTTTTCATACGTTCACGGCTATCTCTCCAAGCTCTTCTCCTCTTCTTATTCTGGCTCTCAGTCTCACTAACCTCTGCATTCTTTTCCTGGCCTAAGTCTTGGTTTTGCTTAAGTGTCTGGGCTCTTGTGATGACTTGTACTGGGGCTATGGAAGTCACACTTCCTGTGGAGTCTACCACTAAGCCAATCACATTGATGGGAGTGATTTTTGGCATATTATTGGGATTCTTTGGGCATTCTCGTAAGAGATGCTCCTTTCCACACTCCTGGCAATAGCCCTGGATTGTCACTGACTGGGGTTGTGTCGGTGGAGGCAAGGGACAATCACGAATGAGATGATCTCCCTGACATCTATAGCATGGCCCTCTAGGAAATGGAGGTCTTACCTGCCTAGGTTGAGGTCTAGGGTTGGGATTCGTGTACATGACATTCGCATACTCTGTCTCCCAAATAGGTTCACTCGGTTCCTCACTGTAGTAAGACTCACCATGTTCAGGAGACTGCATGTAGTAAGCCTGGGGACTATCAACATGTGTAGAATCAAAGCTATGGTCACTGGGATCACTTTCTGAGATTAATGGTGTTACTGGGACTATAGCTCTATTCAGGTTTTCTTCTGCAGCAGCATACTTTACCGGAATCACATTAGTAGGAGCAGGTGGTTGCTGTGCTAGCACTGGCTGGGGTCTCAGTTGGGCCTGATATTGCGGTTGGTAATTTTGATGAGGCCTAGTATACTGTTGTGGTGAATATTGACTCTGGTATCTGCCTTGTTGAGGGTATGGCTGAGGGTAGGTTTGCCTAACCGCTTGCTTATTGTATGGGCAGTCTTGTGCTGAGTGATTTGTGTACCTTCGCTCTATGGTGCAATATTGGCTGCTAGGATTCACTTGGGGTTGAGCGGTGATGGGACATGCGTTTGCCATATGGTCACCGCCGCAAGTATAGCACCTCTTTACTGGGGCAAATCTAGGAATTTGTTTACTAGAGACACCTAGTTCTTGAGCTACTTTTTCCGCAAGTTCCTCAATTGATGTGGATTGTGAGGAAGAGAAGCTAGAGGTACTATCTGAATCTTTGTAGATTTTGGATAGCTCTAACTCCTCCCCTAGGTTATCCTCAATATCGATGCACATGCGTACACATTCTTCTATAGTCCGGGGGTCCTTCAAGTACACATATGATCTCAATTTGGTACTTAGCAATCCATCCAAGAATAAAGCCACTTGCTTAGCGGCCGTGGGTAACTCAGGACCAGGACATCGCTCAAGATATTGCCTAAATCTTCTTCCTGCAAGTCTCACAGTCTCTTGCGGGGTCTGCTTGAAGCTGTATATCAATGAGGAAGTATTATGCCTTATGCCACTTTTAGAGAATTCAATAATGAATGCCTCTAGAAGTTGATCTATGCTCCTGAACTGCCTCTCGTTTAGTGGTTGAAACCATGTTAGGGCGGTGTTCCTAAGGGTCAAACCAAAGGCATTGTATTGCGTGAACAGGTCTTCAACTTGTTCAGCTCTCAAAACTTGCTTAAACTCAGCTACATGATCGTAGGGGTCTCCCGTGCCATCGAAGTAGTTTTTCATGGACTTAACTAGCTGGGTCGGTCTCAAGGTCCTCGTGTGCTCTCTCGGTTTTGGCAAAGCTTCGGTTCCCTGGGGCTCTATGTCCCTCAGGTTCCCCTCTATTTGTTTCCGTTCTCGTTCTTTCTCTTCCCCAAGAGTTGGCAAAGCTTACCTCAGGTCTCTCTCTACTCCTTTCTCTTTGAGTCCCATGAGCTTGAGATGTTCCAGCTCCTTGGAGACCAAAGGCCACATTCGATCTTGGTTGGGGGAAGATAAATTCGCCTTTCCAAGTGTAAGCATGCCTATCATTTTCTATAACCCCAAAGATCCTCTCTGAAGACTGATCTAAGTAGGTCACTCTTCCTGGAATATCAGGATCTTTGAACTCATATATCATGATTGTTCCTACCTCACTCGACTGATTAGGTCTATATCTCCAAAAGGCTTCATCCGTCTCTCAGTTCAAGAGGAGATCTATGCTCTTATTATCTTGGGGAACCCACTCTGGTGCGATAATCCTCGTGAGAACAGATTTGCCTCGGGGGGTTCTAGGTTCTTCGCCCATGTTTCCTTGCTCTAGGTCACCTAAGTCCGTTTCCGGGACCACATTCCCAAATTCATCTATCCTATCTGGATGACTGGTGACTACATATATTGTCCCTTCCTTGTCCAAGTATGCTCCATTTTCAAACTTGACAGCTGGGCGCTCTAGTCCAATGGATTGGTCAGGGTTTTTAATCTGGACCACCACTCTTCCTAGGCCGTCCTCATAGATGCTAGCACCTGATCGGTTGGTCCTAAGGTACTCGAGTTGCATCTTGTAAGGGCCTTCCACCCTATGTAAATATGGCACCCTAGAACTTCCTGTAGGTCTCTCCATACCGTGGGACATCTCAGACTCGCTAGTCTCAGAACTAGGGTAATATGAATGATGGCTCAACTACTGGGCCCAAGACCTAGCAGTATGATTGACACTAGCCTCTGAAGATCTTGTCTGTCTCTCCCTAGGTGTCTACCTGACCTAAGGTTCATATGCCCTTTGTACATTGCTGATTCTTTGGTACCAGTCACTTGTTCCTTTTAAGTTCCTTTGGATGTGTTTTCTTGTTTTTAATTAAGCATCATCAGGAGCACTTTCATGTGTCGTACTTGATGTTCTGCGTCCGCTTAGTTTAAGTTCTTTTCCTTTAAGTTATCCCTTGACTACAATTTAGCCTACCCTTGCACTTGAGAAATTAAGGGCTCTTCAAACTTGAGTGTTCCTATCGTACCCCTAGTCAATCAGAACAACTACTAGCACTTAGCCTATGCTAAGAATAGACTGAGGGGGTTAAGTGATGTTCCAACCTCAAGTCGCTCCTCCTGGCGATGCTGGTCTACCCAGGAAGCACGTTCCCAAGCTTGTTCGCCCTGACAATTACTTTGCTTTCTCCAAGAGCTCTCGATGATCCTGTAAGAATCCCAAGTTTAGCTTCAATTTGATCCTTCAATTGACAGACAATTTATTTCAGACACTTTTTTAATGACCCTTGTTCCCCCTTTTGTATTGCTAAAAATTTCCTCTAGAGCTCCCTTGGTGTTCCTACCCCTCAGTGTGTCAACTTCCAAATATCATATCTGAAGGTCAACGCATTATTCCGACAAGCCCTAGAGCTCAAAAAATGGATTTCGTATGAAAAAGTTATGACCGTTCAGGGTTTAGGGGGTTAAACAGACAAACAGAACCTTTCAGGAGTTTTAATGCATTTTTCTAAGGCCTTTGCAAGTGTGTGAGTATTTGAGAGTGCAAATATGCCCAAAATTTAGCCTAAATTTCCAAAAAATTTACCCCTTAATTTTTTTGCCGAAAATGTCTGTCTATCGCGATAGACGGTGTCTATCGCGATAGACACAAGCTATCGTGGGGGGCTGTCTGTCGCGATAGACGGTGTCTGTCGTGATAGACGGTGTCTGTCACGATAGAGTGGTCTGTCGCGATAGACGGTGTCTGTCGCGATAGAGTGGTCTGTCGCGATAGACGGTGTCTGTCGCGATAGAGTGGTCTGTCGCGATAGACGGTGTCTGTCGCGATAGAGTGGTCTGTCGCGATAGACGGTGTCTGTCGCGATAGAGTGGTCTGTCGCGATAGACGGTGTCTGTCGCGATAGAGTGGTCTATCACGATAGACGGTGTCTATCGCGATAGATGGTGTCTGTCGCGATAGACGGTGTCTATCGTCTGTCGTGGTTTTGGTCTGTCAAGATAGACTGGATCTGTCGTGGAATTTGGTCTGTCGCGATAGATAGGTGTCTGTCGCGATAGACGTGGTCTATCGTGGGTCTCTGTCTGTCGCGATAGATGGGGTGTCTGTCGCGATAGACGGTGTCTGTCGCGATAGACTGAAAAAACGCAAATTTTTGAGAAACTTCTAGTGATTTGGAGTGATCTAATGGTGTAGGTTATCGTGCCAAACAAGCATTCACAAAATATTAAGTTTTTCTGTCTGTCGCGACAGACAGAGGTCGTCGTCCCGGGACCTGTGCAGAGTCTGTCGTACCTGCGCAAGCTGCTGGAGATGATGGTACAGCTAGTTCCTGCAACAAAAGCTCAAAAACACACCAAAAACAGATAGCATGCAAACTCTCTCTCGCTCTCTCTCACAATGAAATGAGGGAAATGAGGTGGGGAGTGTAATATGACCAAAAAACTGAAATTTTTGTGGAGATGGAGATGGAGGTGGGAGATGGTGGGGATGATGATGGTGATGCGAAAGTAAGGAAAAAATGAAGAAAAATAAAGAAAAGGAAGGATATTACCTATAGCTCCAATGTCTCAACTCGATGTCTTACCATCACACGCTCGTCCTCGAAGCTCTCTCCCCGGCAACGGCGCCAAATTTGGTGTCACTCTAGCACAATGGTGAGTACCAACGTGAGAAGTTTCACCTCATAATTGTCAATCCGTGGAGACGTGAGGACTAGTATGAAGACTATGAGCAGATGAAGGTACAAGTGTATGAGTGAGAAGCACACAAGCATGCACACACATACACACACACGCGCACACAAGGCAAAACAAGGAGAGGAACAATGGAGTTCTTTGCATTAGTCAAAAAGTCTCTTACATAAGCTCAATTCACAAACAATCTAACCCCCAAAATGAGCTCTCTAGCTCTTTTTATAGGTTTCTCACTAGCTTTGGCCTTGTCCAGACCTAGTGTCCGGCTTAGTTAAAAATTAGGTTCTAGAGCCTATTTGAGGGCTCAAACGAAGTCTAAAAATTATGAAAATTGATATGTAGCTAATTCTAATACTCCTCAAGCTCGAGGACTCCTCGGCTTGAACAAAATGGAGTCTATTCTACCAAAAACGGAATTTACAATGTTTGTGTAGTGATTAAAATCACTTGAGTTGTAAATGGTCCTTGGAAAAGAATGATTAGGCCTTGTTGCCGTATTGTGCATGACTGCTCTATTGTACCTGTATGCTCTTCATATGACCTGTATGCCAACAGGTAGTATAAACAATCAATGGTTGAATTATCCGCTATTACCTAGCCCTCCACATAACTACCTACCGACGGAATTGTATATGGTAAAAATGATGGAATTTTGGATTGCAAGATACGCGACCGTACCTAATCTAGCAGTTAAAATGACGAATAATATTATCAGCATGCTACTGAGAGTAATTAAAGTCTTCCAGCATGCAAAATATACTTTTTTGAGCTTCGTCGGCATTACGCTAGGATCCGAAGCGCTCGTTTTTTATCTTTCTACCATTCCGAGCTGCTTAACACTTATGGCATATTATTCTAGAATTATGTTTTTGTCGTCTACATACATGCAAACATTTGAGGAAGCATTTTTTACTGGCTTCTTCGAAATAGATTCCAAAATTTTTGTCAAGATGACTTCGAACCTTAATGCACGACTAGTAGCATATAAAATGTGATTTTTTACGGATCACCGACAAGCACTAGAGGATGGAGTGAAGTCACACCAGTGGAAAGAATTTATGATATGTCACGCTAATTTGCTGAATCAAAGAGAGCAAGCAACCATACAGACCTATTCACGTCGCCACAAAAAGCCTGTCGGGGATGATAGAGTTCAGGGACGTGTGGAAGGGGAATCAAGCAAGAAGAGCAGAAGAAGAAGATCAAAGTCAAAAAATGCTCAATAAAGAATGAAGATCATAAAGTGAGGGAACCACCCTCTGCCCAAAGCCTCGCAGGGGCACGCATCAGGCAACAACGCGAAACAGCCAGGTCGTGAGGAATGGAATTAAAGAACAATCAGAACGAGGATATTTCATGGGAAGGATGGACAACGGCCAGGAACTATCCATGAAGAAGTGCAAGGCAATATTGGACAATGCACACTATCCTTCCGTTGATAGTGTGCATTGGCGACAAAATGAACAGGCTTAAAGCAATGCAATAGGATCAGATGTGTGAAGACAAAGACAAGTCAGAAGACCAAAAGTTAGAAAGAGGTAGAGGCTGAAAAGTTGAAGAGGGTGACTAAGAACATCACATTCCTAGTCACTCGTGGCGTGTGTGGTAGCCGACTGAATACAGCAACCCAGATTTGTGATATAAGGAATACCAAGGGGCAAACAGAAGCAAAGGACATACCTCAGATAAGATGACCAATTGTCTGACAGTCCTTGTTGCCACTTCGACCACTGGGTGCGTGTATTCAGAACTCTTAAACAAGCCGAGGACAAGAAGTAAAGCCTGTCAAAGGACGACAAAGACAAAGAGGGGGAGAGTGTTGCAGAGCAGAGAAGCACAAAAGAAAAGCCCCAAAATTTTCAAATTAATGGGCACAATTTTTCTTCTTCAAGTCTTAGGAAATTCCCTCAAAGCTATGTAAATGCACTAGAGGAGTCCTCTAGTTGCATAATCCCAACTTGGTGTAGAATATCCCTTGTAAATTAGTAGGAAATTCACTTTTGAGTAATAAAGTGTCGGTCTCTTGTGTGAAAGAACCAAATTTAGGGCACATGTATATAAGTCACTTTGTGACTCTTTGTAGAGACTTTTGCCATTGTGAAGAAGGAGAGCTCCTGAATTTCGAATTTGCCTATTTCCTACAGATTTCCATCTTCTCTTTGATCTTCTATGTGTGTGTAATGCTTGGAATGTGTGTGTAGGACTGTTGTCTATCCCTCCCCACTGTTTTTGAGCTACTGTAGTGTGTGTGTGTGAACTTGTAAAAATTGTGGAGTGAGTGTGGGTGCTTCCCGCCATTCACTATTTTGGTCATAACTAGAAGCATAGTTGTCAGAATCGAGTGATCTTCCAATAGATGCGTCTCGTCGAGAGCTTCGAAACGAGTACCCTATTGACTATATTTGAAGTTATGAGCTGGGAGAAACCCTCGATTTACTGAAAACTACTATAAGTAGTATCGCGGCAGACACTTCTAGTAATTCAGTGAGTTAGAGAGGTGGATTAGTCTTTCTCATACATATCAGCTGGACCATTCATTCTCCATCATGTGTGCACATGTCCTCATACACTTGGTTAGGTCATTTGATCGGATTGACAAATAAGCGTGTGTCAATTTCCCACTATACGCATTTGTGTGGCAATTGGGGTTTAGTCTCATTGACACAAGTCCTTGAGTCTTCTTGACTCAAGTACACAAAGAGCAAAAAATTAGAAAGGAGGCTCAACAGGAGGCAAAGGAAAGGATAAGAAAAATCAAGGAGCTTAGAGAAGTCCTTTTATGTGAAACACTTTTAAGAGTAAGAAAGCATTTGCCTGTTATAACAATGAATTTCCATGATGAGAAAATCAAGGTTTTGATAGATTCTAGTGCACAAGTAAATTGGATCAGTTCAGTTTTGTTGGATAAGTTTAACCTAAAAAGGACTGAAAGTAAAACACTTATCAAAACCTTAGAAGGACAGATAATACAAAGCATGTCTTCACCATCTATTTAAGTTAAGTTCAATGAAGAATATATGAAAATATATTGTGAAGAATGGCCAGATCATATGATGACTGAGAAATTGATTTTGGGACAACCATGGCTCAGGCAAAGTAAAGTAATTTTGGATTTTGAAAATATGAAGCTTAAATTGACATTAAATGACAAAAGGTTTTTAATGTTTTTATTGAGTGATGAAGAACAGGAAGATCAATAGGATATTTATGACCCAGACTTGAAGGGATTTATTTTTTCACTAGAAGCTACAAAGGAGTTGCAATCAAAACTTCTTTATGATCAAATCTACTCCAGTCAAGAGAAGGAGGAAATTGAAGAAACCAAAGGTGTTGAAAAGACAGAAGAAAGGTGGCAAGTATGGAATGGTCAGAAGCATCTAGGCATCAAGACAGGAAGAATGGGGAAACAAAGTACATACAAGCACTACTCATCAAAACAATTTCCCAGAACTAAATGGATATGGAAGCCAAAAACTTCCAAGTACAGTTTATCAAAAGAAGATGGTTTTATTCCTAGAACAAAGTCAGCAGGAATCAAGTATTATTGGGTAAAAAAATCAGATCTGATTCAATGGAAAGGAAACAAGCATTAAAATACTAAAATAGCTTAGAAGTTTGAAGAATTACAGATGAAAGAAAATGCATAATGGTCATTTGATGCACATATTTTACATGAAGGAAATTATGACATCTTGGAAATTATTTCCAATGGCTCTACCCCATCCTCTTCCTAAGAAAAGAAATAGGAGGGGAAGAGAGAGAAGTGGAGGAAATTATTATTATTAAAAAAAAAAGAAAGAAAAACAAAAAGAAAAAAAAGAAAAAAAAGAGAGAAAAGAGGAAAAACCAAGAGATAAAAATTATCAATTGTTTTGTAACTCTTTTAATTATATAAGTTATATAGCACAAGTTGTAATTTAGCAGGTTTCTATTTTTCATTCATTGTTTCTTTTTTCATTTTCTTTTTTACTATCTTTGTATTATTAAAAAATATATAAAAAGAGAGCTGTTAAAAGGGAAGAGAGCAATAGACATCTTGCTACACATGTGATGATCACTTCAATTGAGTTATGTCTGTGACACAAATAAGGAAGTCAGGATTCAGCTCAGATTTTATTTTCATTTCTTTTCCATTTCATTTTAAGAAAAATGTGATTCTATTTATGTTTCTTATGACTCATGTGGGTGGATTCTTCTTTTTTGTGTGATGTTATATTTTCTCCAGAATGGTGAATCCAAAGGAATTGCCAATCCATGACTTCAAAGCAGACTCAGTAACTCTGTCTAGAGGACATTGGTTTTTAGACAGTGAAGCTGTAGTAGAAGAAGTGGAGTTAGAGTCTGATGAAGAGCAGGAGATTCCAGAAGCAGAGAAGGTAGCCAAGGAACTAAAGGAAACCCTTGGTATCATTGGTCAGCATATTTTTACCGTAGGAGTTGGAGGTCACAAGTACACCATGATGTGCCAGGAATTTTACAAATTCCAAAAAATTGCAGTCAACTACAAAAGATGGAAAGCAGTAGGATTACACAGACTGTTGGATGAAACTTTAATATTTTTCATAGACTTTGAAAGAGTATCATAGGTAATGAATAGTCTGCTAGAGGTTGGAAGGGGCAATGATGCATATTTCAGGTGTTCTATCAAGGACAAAGAAAACAAGGAAGTGAATATTACTATAAAGGTAGAGCATATCAGGGTAGCTCTCCAGTTCTATTCCATAGGAACTAAGCTGGACAAGAGTTTTGTCAAGAAGAATAAGTCAAACTATGTAGGATATTCAAAATTTGCTGATTTCAAAGGAAAAGAGAATGAGGAGTATGCCATTAGAATGTTCCTTCAATATTTATGTTTTCCAAAATTACCTAGATACACCATGCCACACAAGCCAGTGACACTGATCATGTTTAATAATAAAGACAGAACCAAACCTTTCGGAGTGATGGATGTAACTCCATACATACATGATCAGTTGAAGGAAGCAGCCAAACATTGGGAGCAAAGGAAGTTCATAAATGGAGCACAATTCTTGACAAGGATTATATATCATGTTCTAGGAATGGAGGATCAATTAAAGTTGGCTCCAGAAGCTCAATACTTCAGAAGTTTGATGACAGGAATCAAAAGTCCCTCTAAGATGATGTCTGTAAGAGAAGCAGAAGCCCAACCGAGCATGAGGGGAGCAGAAAGGAAAAGAAAGGGAGTCTCAGAAGAAGTCATTCTAGTAAAGAAAAGAAGATTGGATCCAAGAAAAGTGGAATTGGAACAGGAAGAGGCAACTAAGGAAGAGCATGAAGCTGCTCAAAAAGAAGTTCAGTCTTCAAATGAACCTCATCCACCTCAGACAAGTAAGGAACAATTGTATTCTTATCTGGCTCAAGGAAACAATAAAAGGGCAATCTATGAAGCCCAATATCAAAAAATGTTGGAAGACTACTCTTGTAAAGCAATCGATTGGATACAAGAAGAAGTAGGACATTATGAAGAGTTGCATGATCAGATGATGGCAGCAGAGATTGAAGAGGTTTTTGTTAAAAAGGAAGTAGAATTGTTGGCGTACTTCAAGGAGTTACAAGGGCCTCCTGAAACTAGGACCACAATAGTAGTGAAGAAAAAGGTTCAGAAGAAACCTGTGCAGAAAAAGAAATTGGCCAAGAAAAATAAAGGAAAAGTAGTAGAACCTGTACAAAGGATGGAGACAAGAAAATTGCCAGTAGAAGAAAAGAAGCAGGAGGAATCCATTGTTATAGAAGAACCAAGAATGGACAAATCAGGGATAGCTGGGTCTTCACAGCTCTCTTAAGATTCAGAGAGTGATATTGAAAATTTTCTGTTGAAAAGTTTGAATTTATCAGTACCTAGCACACC
Source organism: Ceratopteris richardii (assembly GCA_020310875.1). Classification (NCBI taxonomy): domain Eukaryota; kingdom Viridiplantae; phylum Streptophyta; class Polypodiopsida; order Polypodiales; family Pteridaceae; genus Ceratopteris; species Ceratopteris richardii. Next base: position 21,585,073 of record CM035441.1, read on the forward strand.
AAATGTGATAGTGCAAACCTCTGAAAAAAATAAAACACCAGAAGATTTGGGTGAGAAGCCACAAGGAAAATAGGTCCAAGAGGAAGCAGCAAAACAGGTTAGTCCTAGAGAAGAGAAAAGGATACTAAAAGGTAAAGCAGTGATGATGGAAGAAGAGGTTGAAATAAGGAAGGAGTTCAGTAGTGGATTGGTGGACTCAGGGTTTAAAAGAGTATGGACAAAACCTGTTGGGTGTGTGTAGAAGTGCGAGAGACACACGAGAAGCACACACAAAGAGCACAAATGCAGCAAGACACACGGAGAAGACGATGGCTGGAATAGCTCTCTCTATTGATCGATGAACTCAACTGAATTAAGAGCTGAAATAATATCCCTAAGTACAAAGTACCACCACATATGAGAGTATCAAGTATGTGGTAACATGGGGAAAAAACCTCTAGCCAGCACTAGAGTAAAAAGTGCTCATGTATAGGGAAAAGGTTCACATCAAAGCTACTCGAGGAACACATAAGTGTAACAAACCCCCCTGGAGCGAATGATGTGAACACATACAGGGAGTGACAGATCAGTCCCCACAAGGTAAAAAGCCTAAAGCTTTGCGAAAAGCTTCAAACATTTCCCGTGGAAGAGCTTTGGTGAATATGTTTGCCACATTATCTTGTGTAGGCACATATAGCAAATCAATATCTCCTGCATGAAGGCGCTCTCTTACATAGTGATAATGCACCTCAATATGTTTGGTCCGTGCATGAAACACTGGGTTTCGTGCAACATCCAAAGCACTCTGACTATCTGTGAGAATATGCATAGTAGCATCAATCTCCATGCAAAGATCCATCAATAGGCGTCTCAGCCATATACACTCCACTGTCATTGTGAAAACTGCCCTGTACTCAGCTTCACAACTCGATGTCGCCACTGTAGGTTGCTTCTTACTCAACCAAGATATGCATGAGTCTCCAAGGAAAAAGCAATTACCACTAGTGGACACGCGAGTATCATAACAACCAGCCCAATCACTATCTGTAAAAGCATGCAAGCATGGCTGAACATCTCTGCCATAAAAGAGACCTAAGCTCAAAGTGCCTCGAAGATATCTAAACACACGTTTCATCGCTTGCCAATGCTTAGTGCCAGGGCTATGCATGAATCGACTCAACTGGGAAACTGCATACTGTATATCCAGCCTTGTGTTGCATGCATATATAGGACATCCCATAGCTTGCTGATAAAGAGAAGTGTCAAATGCATCACTAGAATCCTCAACTGAGAACCTGAATTCTGTCTCAATTGGTGTGGAAACTGGCTTACAATCCTCAAAATCAAAACGCTGAAGTAGTTTTTCAACATACTTTGCTTGATGCATAACAATTCCCCCCTCAACGGATACAAACTGGATGCCAAGATAGTAGCTCAAAAGACCAAGATAAGTGACATCAAAAGTATGCTCCAAATCAGCCATAAGAATGTCAAGTTTTGCATCACATGACCCAGTCAAGAGTATGTCATCAACATAAAGAACAAGCACTATAAGATCAGCCCCATTTTTGTGTACATAGAGTGTGCTTTCAATTGGACTACATGTGAAGCCAAGAGCAATCAAGTGCTTATGTATTTTGCCATACCATGCACGTGGAGCTTGCTTGAGACCATACAAGGCTTTATGCAAGCGACAAGCCATATGCTCTTTCCCTTTCATAGCAAATCCAAGAGGTTGCTTCACATAGACCTCTTCTTGCAAATCACCATTCAAGAAGGCTGTTTTTATGTCCAACTGATGCACTTTCCAATCTCGATGGGCAGCCAATGCAACCACGATACGAATGGTAGTCATGCGTGAAGTAGGTGCAAAAGTTTCATCATAGTCAATGCCATATTGTTGCGCATATCCTTTGGCAACCAATCTAGCTTTGTAGCGATCAATGGCACCATCAGATTTTCTCTTAATCTTGTAAACCCACTTTGTACCAATGGCATTCTTTCCTTTTGGCAATTCACATAACTCCCAAGTACCATTCCTATGTATGGAATCCATTTCTGATTGCATAGCACTCATCGATTGTGGATCGTCACATGCATCTTCAAAAGAAAGTGGCTCTTCATTACATGCTGTAGCAATAGGAGAATTACTTGATGCATGGTGAGAGCTTGATCTTGTTCTACCAAGTAAAGGTGCACTCAATTTGCTATCCTGCAAAGTTTGTTTCAGCCACTTTGGCATGGATTGTACACTCTTGATAGACATGCGTTCATTATGTAATACATCTTCAATATGTACATCATGCGTGGGCTGAATTTCATGCTCATTTTCAGCCATATTTTGATGCAAATGTTCAGCCATATGTGGCTGGAAATTTCCAACAGTTTTGACAATTTTTGGCTGAAATTTTTCAGCCATGTTTGGCTGGAAATTCTCATCATTTTCAGCCGTATTTGCCTGGAATTTTTCAGCCCTTTGAACTTCAGTTGGCTGGTCTACATGGCCATAGTCAAGCACACCATTTTGGAACAAACGCATGAGTGTATCGAACACATCTCGTGAGCTAACTGTTGGCAGTTTTTTGCATTCAAGTAGAGGGAAAACTGAATTTTCAGCAAATACCACATCTCGACTCGCAATGATTGTGTTCGTCAATGGATGGTACAACCGATATCCCTTACTTTCAGCACTATAACCAACAAATATACATTTCTTTTCCTTGTCATCAAGTTTGTGAGGTTGTTGTGATGGCACAAGAGCATATGCCAAACAACCAAACACACACATATGAATAACCATGGGCTTATGACCATTCCAACCCTCATAAGGAGTGATGAATCTCAATGCTTTTGTAGGGCAGCGATTCAACACATAATTTGCACACATGACCGCTTCCATCCAAAACTTATGAGGAAGATGCTTTCCTTTAACCATACATCGTGCCATTTCAAGTAGAGTTCTATTTTTACGCTCGACAACACCATTTGGTTGAGGTGTATATGGCACCGTACATTGGTGTGAAATACCTCTTTCACAAAGAAAAGCATTAAACTCATGTGACATGTACTCACCACCACGATCCGTGCGTAGAGTCAAAAGCTTTTGTGAAGAAAAATTTTCAGCCATAGCTAAAAATGCTTTGAAGCAAGAAAATACCTCATTCTTTGCTTTCATAGGATACACCCATGTATGGCGAGTAGCATCATCAATGAAGGTAACAAAATATACATGCTTCCCAAAAGATGGAGTCTTGACCGGACCACATACATCACTATGAACAAGTTGCAATTTTCTTGTAGTGTGTGTATGCCTATCTTTTGGAAAAGAAGCACGATGCATTTTTCCAAGAATGCAACCCTCACATGCATGCTTTTCAATGGACTCAAGTGTAGGCAAGCCAATAACCATGTCCTTCTTTTGCAAGTAGAGCAAACTATTGAAGTTCAAGTGACCAAAACGAGCATGCCAAAGCTCCATTTCAGCCATGGAAGAAGTATGAGCAACTAAGGCATTCGAGGCAACCCTCTTGTATGTATCCATGCGATACAAACCATTACATAATGTACCGGATATCACGATAACATCGCCATTGCTGAAATCATGAACCATACGGTTATCATCAACAAAGTGTACATGAAGTCCAGCTTTGGCAATCAACGAAACTGAAATTAAGTTCTTCTTGATACCGGGCACATACAATGCATTTTTCAAGAGAATCACACCTCCATTTGCAGCCGTAAGCTCAATTTCTCCTACTCCAATGATAGGATAAGAGGCATTGTTTGCACACACCACATGTCCTCCTTTAGGTGCATCTTTCAAAGAGGCAAAAAATCTTTTGCATGATGTTATGTGCTTTGAAGCACCACTATCAAAGAACCAATCCGAATCAGCCTCACTCACAACCATACATTTAGAATGTAAAGAAGCATCATAATGACATGTAACAACACATGTCCAAAAATCTTGAGCCATATTAGCTTCATCATTCTTTGCATTTGCTGAATTTTCAGCAATAGACATGCCGGATTCCTTCTTCTTTTCATTGCGTTTAGCAAGCTTTCTACACTCATCAATAGTATGACCAGCCTTCCAGTAATATTTGCATCTCTTCTTCTTTTGCAAATCACCATCATTAGAGGAATGAGTGGAAGAGGAAGCTTGAGGCTTTGGTTTTGGTGAACCAAAAGCTGAACCATACTTGCTTTTCCCCTTTTGTGAGATAGCAAGTGCTTGCGTTCCTTCAATCAAACCACTCCTATTCACTCTAGATTGCTCTTCTTGCAAAAGAAGAGACACAACCTCATCAAATGCATACATATTAGGATTTCCTTTTGCAACCAAACGGAGTGTAGTAGCAAAGCTTTGAAAAGATTCCGGTAATCCTTTCAACAATGTAGAAATAAGTGATGCATCCGGAATGATCTCATCTATGTTTGCCAATTGCTCTTTCAAGTCTTTGATGCATGTCACATACACATCCACTGACTCATTTTCAGCCATACATACATCCTCAAGTTGCTTCCTCAAGTATGCAACACGTGCTTCATTACGCACGGCATACAAAGAAGCAAGAGTGTCACATGCCTGTCATGATGTAGAACATGACCGAATGTGTGGAACTATATGACGCTTCACTAAAAGCGCAATCAAAGCATGAGCTTGAGCATCTTTTCCATCCCATCTAAGCTGCTCCTGTGTAGGTGGAGAAGGACAAACCACTGTACTCGAAGAAGAAGCTCCATCTGTGACAGTAGACTATGAAGTAGAAGCACCTGCCGGTCTTCGATCTACATTTGCCACTATGTTCCAAAGCTGTTTTGCAACAAGAACATGCTTCATCATGTAAGACCACATCGGATAGTTGGTCCCATCAAGCTTATCTTCAGCTTTAAGCATACCAAACAAGTCATTGCTGCCCGCCATTTCACTAAGGAACAAGAATGTGACAAAATCTTCACTTCGATGAAAGCTAAAATGAGTGCTGAAATTTCAGCTCACAAACCGTCACTCTGATGGCGATTCTGAGTGCATGAATGGCTTCAAAATGGGGGTAAAACCCCAGTGCACCTGCTGGAAATGTTTTCGGGCTGCTGAAATTCACAGTTCTATACTCCGAAGTCGATTTGCACTGTTAAAGTGTGCGCACACCGCGACGCGAAAAACCAAAACTTGAGAAGAAGTTGAACCTGCTCTGATACCAATGTTGGGTGTGTGTAGAAGTGCGAGACACACACGAGAAGCACACACAAAGAGCACAAACGCAGCAAGACACACGGAGAAGATGATGGCTGGAATAGCTCTCTCTATTGATCGATGAACTGAACTGAAGTAAGAGCTGAAATAATATCCCTAAGTACAAAGTACCACCACATATGAGAGTATCAAGTATGTGGTAACATGGGGAAAAAACCTCTAGCCAGCACTAGAGTAAAAAGTGCCCATGTATAGGGAAAAGGTTCACATCAAAGCTACTCGAGGAACACATAAGTGTAACAAAAACCTTCACAGCAAACTTATTTCAAATTTAATGAGGAAAAGTTAGAAGCAAAAAAGGAAGCTTAGTTATGAAGCTCAGTGCATAAGGAGGAAAACAAAGATCAAATTGAGGAAACTAAGGAGGTATTAGGAAAGATGAATTTCAAAGAGGTGAAAGAAGGGAATACAGAAAAGGAGATAAACCAAAGCATAGAAGATATACTTTACGAATTAAATCATAATGAGGAGTTCACAACTACAGCAGATCAGAAGAAAGAGGAAGACTTGGATCTTATGGATATAGATGAGCAATAGGAGGGACAAAAGGAGCAGATAATCAATGATCAGATAAAGCTCTCTATGGAGATTGATTCAACCTTAACTCAGGATAATAAAGTACAGGAAAAGGAAGGACAGGTCCTTGAAGAGGAACAACAAGGAATGGAGAAAAAGAAGGCAGAAGAGATAGAGGTAATTAAAGAAACATCAGATCAGGAGAAGAAGGAGGATCAGACATTAGAGTATGAGGAAGATGCTGCAGACAAAGAAAAAATGAAAGCAGAAAAGGGTTATGAATAACAAAAGAACCGGGTCATAGAATATGAGGAAGAAGATGAAGAAGAGAATGACTGTAAAGAAGAAAAGCAGATAGAAGTAAAACAAGTGGAACTAGAATCTGGGTTAAAAAGGATACCCAAGGATATCAAGTCTGCTTGTAAAGTAATCATGAGCAATATAGAGCAGTTCAGACCATCTAGTAGAAACATGATCATATTAGGAATGGTGGCTGAATCAGAGTTTGTGAAAGGAAGTAGAATCATTAATGAGCAAAAGAAAGAAAAGGAGCAATTAAAGGAACAGCTAAAGATTGTTCAAGAAAGAAATGAGGATTTGAGCAACAGGATAATTTCATTGGAAGAATTGGAGGTTCAACAACAAAACAAAATTCAATTTCTTGAAGAGAAATGTGCAAAGCAGATAGAGCATAACAGCAAAATAGAAATGGAGCTGAAGAAAATGGAAGGAAGATACAGAACACTTCAAAGCTCATATCAGATTATGGTCAAAGCAAATGAAGAAATAAATAGGTTGTTGATGGAAGAAGGCCAATTAAAAGAAGAGAGCAAGATTGTATAGGTAACACAGGATGAGAGGGAAGAATTGAATAAAGAAATTATAATACTACAAGCAGAATTGAAGGAAGCCAAGGAGTTGGAAAAGCAAGCTAGTGTACATGTTGCCAGCTCAATGAGAGGTTATAATAAACTACATTTGGATATAGCAAAAGAGAGAAGTGATTGGCAGTTGAGTATAGAAAAATAAAGAAGTGAGTGGAAATCAGAAAGAGAGTTGTGGACATCTCAGAATAAAAGCTTAATGTTGAAGGTAGAGGAGCTACAAAAAAAATTGGAAAATCCACAAAGCCAGGTTGAAGAGCAGCTAGAGACTACACAAGCAGAATAATATGAAGGGGGAGATGATAATAGAACTCAACATGGTGATGAACAAGAAAACAAAGCAGCAGTTGAGGAGTACTCATATGAGTTTGTTCAGAAGCTTTTAACAGATAGATAATCTAGAATGAAATTTATCAGAAAAATGCATCATGAATATGAAGAACGAATTGTGAATTTTGCTCTCAACAAAGGAATAAATCCAGACCAACACCATTGGGTAGCATATGGTCTAGGTATACCTTTTTGCATGATTATTGAAAGCATTAAAAATTACCAGCTTGCAAGGGTAGCATTGTCATCGAGCAAGTATCTGGAATATGAAGAGGATATCTATGTAACTAAGGAATTATTTGAAAAAGCCAATCCTAAATGGAGGAACAGGTGGTTAGATTCCAATAAAGAATGTAGGAAAATATGGAAAGAGGCACCTATTCAGCTAAAGATAAATCCAGCCTATTGTCCAGTAGCAAGAAGAAGGGAACGGACCGTGTTTTGGGAAAGAAGAAATGCAGGACAGATTCCAGCAAAATGGCTGAACTTTCCAAAGATAGCAGGACCTAAAGCAGGAACATGGCCAACAAAGAAATATATGGTTGACACAGCAGAGTCTGTCATATCTACATATAAAGATGTCAATGATCTAGCGTGTATATTACTAATCAGAGTAATGAAACTCATACTGGCATGTATAGAAACATTTACAGACACAGATGTCAAAACCCTCAACTACATTGGTTTTAATTCACCAACTGATGTCTTACTTTTTGATTTAAGTGAAACCCCCGATAGAATTTGTTTAATGGCCTATTATAGCAGGACAATATTTTTGAGTAGTCACTATCTTCAGATTTTTGAGGATGCTTTTGACTATGGATTTTTTGAGAGAGAATCAGAAATCTTTGGAAATTTATCAGTAGTCACAAAGTCAAGACTCACTGCCTATGAAGCAGCTTATATAGAATATCTAAAGAAAGATGTAATAGACAAACCAGAGGCAACTGTACAGTGGAGAAAAACATTATTTGAAATGGTGAATAACTTGAACATCACAGAAAGAAAAAGTCATGATCTACTGCCACAGGTTTATCAAAGAAAGAAGAAATAAAGGAAGCACTCATTATATATCAGCAAGAATATTTTTTGACAGGAGCCAAAAAGTCTAGGAGGGGAAGAATGTTAGAAGAAGCATTTTTTGAAGAGAAATATTTGTAAAATGTCAAAAAATTGTAGAAATATTTATGCAAATGATATAAAAATGAGGAAGAGTCTTCCTCATGTAAATTAGAATCATATGTATTTTTTCGAGAATTTTTGGAAGCTCTTTGATATAATATTTTTATATTAGAAGGGAAAAGGACCAAAATTCAAGTATGAAAAGGGACACTTGAAAATGTATAAAAGATAATTTCCTTTATTTTGAGAGGGTTGGTTGTATTATTTTTGCTATCCAAGTAATGTGAAGATCCCTCCTACAGAAAATCGTGTTTCTCTCTTTCATGTATCTTCATTTGATTTGTTGAGTCTATTCTATGTGAGATCCATGGAATTTGTGAGCTTCAGTTGTGTATTTCTAAGTAATGTGTATGAAGAGAGGTGAATCTTAGAGTATTGAGTGAGAAAGTGCTGAAGAATTGAGCTGCAGATGGAAATTATCACATTTCACATAATCGTGATTGTCTCGTCTGAGGGTTACATGTATCATTTTTGAGATTTGACTTCATAATTGTGATCTGCTGAGAAAATAACACACTTTAGGCATAAGGACGATTGAAAATGATGTAGTATAGCTCAAGATAATCAAAACCCTAGAAATTTCTCTTCATCTTCATAATTTCTCAGAAAAACAGTCATTTTCCTCTTATTCTTGGATTCCATCAACTTAGAAGGGGCTGTGGTCTTTGTATACTTCCCGGATTGACAAATGGAAGATGTATTGTTGATCCTTTATGCTAAAATGATTGGAGAGGACAACTCCAAAGGGTAACAACAAACATACACATATACATACATATAACATAAACACACATATACATATCCACATATATACGTACACACACATGCATGCATATACACTCATTCATACAAAATACATGCATTTATCCCACAATAATGTGTAGTTGTGTATATGTGAATATGTGTGTATGTGTAAATGTGTATATGTGAATATGTGTGTATTTTTTAATATGTATATGTGAATTTTTTGTGTATGTAGATAATCAGATTATTAATATCAAATACCATTATTTGTAGATTCTGATCAATCAGATGGAACTCCACCACTGTCTCCTCATCGTGCAATGACTATATACTATAAGTATATCAAACATTTAATTTTAAATATAGTTGATGGATACATAACTTATATATATATTTTTGTTATTATGTGCAGATTCTGATCAATCAAAGGGTACTCCATGCAACGACTTCACATGTGCTCTCCGATAGGAATTATGATGAATTTTACTATCAAGAGCATAGTATATGTTGGTGTAACTCTTGTTATGGCACGTATCGAAGACCACGATTGGAATCTATTGAACATGAGGCAGAGTATGGTACTTTTGAGCGTGCATCATCACCTAGTCAATGTGATAATGCTTGGGTATGTATTTTTTATATATATTAATGTCATTATTTTATTTAAAAACCATATACAGAATTAAATTACTGTTGATATACAGGAATACTTGCTCGATGATGATGATGATGATAATTTTTCTCATAATGTTAATATACCTCATACGCGTCATGGACTTGCTGTTCATCAATTACAAGCAGAGGTTTCTAGAAATCCTCTACCTCCTGGTTTAGAGACTGAAACGGTTGGAGATTATCCATTGTCAGCTCGTGATCGTTCTTTAGTACAAACATATGATAGAAGAAGATATGGAGGATGGAATAGAGGACCAATTTCTTTAGATGGAGAGGTTTTCAACTTTTGGGGTAATCACTATATGATTACTCCATCCACTATTACTAATGCTGGTCGTGGTCTCTTTATTGTAGAGGATTTGTATGCACCTCCGAACTCTGAAGTCACTCTTATGTCATTTTTTGGTCCTATATATGGATGGGGGATTGGCATCGACTTTCACGTTATGTTCAAAGCATGAGTACTTATGGAATATGCTTGAACGCAGCATCCCTTACTAGTAGAAGGATTTTACATGCAGAAAATGAAAGATTATATATTGATGGAAGACCTTACATACATGGAAATATAGCAAGTTTAATAAATAGTAGTAGAGGGTTACATAATAGTTCAAGGACTAATTGCACATTTGAGGAGTGTGAAAATAGTCATGAATCACCATACATGAATAGAGATGTATCAAGATACATAGTTGTCAATGCTATTACGACATTACATGCCAGTGATGAACTATTAGTGAATTATGAATGGCGTAGACCTCCAAGAGCACCTTTTAGCTAGAGAGAATAAAAATTTTCTATCCATATTTAATAACTTATATATTTAATTTTATATTTAAAGTTTACTTTTTATTCATTTATGGAATACTAATGAATTTTATTTATATGTGTAGATTCCAACGTATGATGATGATATTCCTCCACACCATTCACAATTGCCAGTAAGACCTCATTTATCAGAAGCTTCTATGAGGAGGCTACACAAAAGTAATCCTATGGAATATGCAAGGTTGAAAGATCTATATTCAAAAGACGATAAAGCACAAGATTTGTGTGACAATGATGAAGATGATGGCATGGCAGATTTTATTGAGGATTGGTATCAAAATGACAGTAAGAGCATTGATATTTCTAAAAATGAGAAATATCTTCGAGAGGAATGTCTAAAGCATGTATATGAAGGAAGTCGTTTGACACAACCAAGTGCGAGCTTACTTATTCTCAATCTTCAACATCGTTTTGGATGGATTAATGTATCTGTTTCGACACTATTAAGGTATAATTTTCAATTTTCTATCTATTTATATATATATGCGTAAATATATATATATATATATATATATATATATATATATATACATGCATATATAAACATACACATAATATACATGAATGCATACACATATATAAACATACACACACATATACACACATACACATGTTATGAGAGTAAGGTCAAATTATACATACCTGTATCGAATGAAGATGTTTTGTCCATCTAGCCTTTAGAAGTTTCCACCCAACCTTTAGAATCTTCTTGACACATATGTTTCTCCTATTTTAGTTAGCCTAATACCTATGCTGCTAATTATACAAATATTAAATAGCAGTTACCAAGGAAGGTATTAAGCCACATGTAAAATGGGAGGAGCAAATTTATCTTAAAGATTTTGAAGGATGGAAAAATAATTTTAAAGGATGGGTGAACAAAAAGTGTCCATTCAATGCACGTTTTTATGCTTACTTTAGATAAGGTAAGAACAAGAACTTGAATTGAATGGACACTTTTTGTCCGCACATCTTTTAAAACTATTAATGCATCTTTCAAAATATTCGCAAAAAAATTGATTGTTTGGATGGTAAGATACGATTGTTTGTTTTGGAGGATATGAAGTATGTACCTTCATTGAATGATTTGTCGATTCTATCATATGTTCAGTTTAAAAGTGTGAGAAGTGGGTTTATAATTGCTATTCAAAGAATTTGGCACTATTTATAGGCCATACGATGGTGACTTGGATGAATCGCATGCATAGAGGTTACTCAAGATAGAGCAACCTGATTATAATGGACTAGTGCCAGCAGGATTCCTGGGGTATGCAGTAAACCTCTTGCATGTCAATGATGAGCATCTGAACTTTAGGATACAAAGTGGAAATCATGGTGGCTTGAGAGGATCACTTTTATATAGCTTGTTCAAAGGAGTACGAGATGTGATCTATCGTCTTGGATCACTTATAAGGTAATTATGATACTTTTATATTTAATATTTATGAATATTGGATATCTTGATGTGGAGGTGGTATAGGTGTCCTGAAAATAGATAGATAAAAATAAATAAAAATACGTGTTATAATATCATTAAAAAAGTTTATGGAAAAAAAACATACCTATGAGCAGATAACTATCTTCCTGCATGTGGAGCCGCAGAAGAGCCCTCCTCTAATCGCTAGGTAAGCATCTGGATCATATAGTCCAGCTCATCATCAGACATCTCTGAGTAATCACGCATGATGGCCCCTAGAGTATCAGACGGAACTCTTGCTCTCATAAGACTTTTAATGAGAGTGAGTTTCACCTTTTTCTCTCTACTAGGATCCATAATACCTAACATATAAAACAAAATGGGTTAGAAATCAATATATATATGTGTACATATGTATGTGTGTATGCATTAAGTATGTGTATGTATGCATGTGTGTGTGTATGTGCGTGTATGTGTGTGTGTATGTGTGTATGCATGTGTATGTGTGTGTATGCATCATTATGTGTGTATGTGTGTGTGTATATGTGTGTGTATGTGTGTGTGTCTATGTGTATGTATGTGCGTCTATGAGTGTGTATGTGTTTATGCGTGTGTATGTGTCTATGTGTGTGTATGTGTCTGTGTGTATGTGTATGCATGTATGTATACATATGCATGTGCATTATGTATGCATATGTGTGTGTATGCATTATGTATGCATATGTGTGTGTATGCATTATGTATGCATATGTGTGTGTATGCATTAAGTATGTGTGTGTGTATGTATGTGCGTGTATGTGTGTATGTGTCTGTGTCATGAGTGTGTATGTGTTTATGTGTGTGTATGTGTGTGTATGTGTCTATGTGTGTATTTGTATGCATGTATGCATGTATGTATCCATATGCATGTGCATTATGTATGCATATGTGTGTGTATGTGTGTGTATGCATTATGTATGCATATGTGTGTATGCATTAAGTATGTGTATGTATGCATGTCCATTATGTATGCATATGAGTGTGTATGCATGTAAGTATGTATGTATGCATATGCATATGCATTATGTATGTATATGTATGTATGTATGTGTATGTGTGTGTATGTCTCTCTATGTGTGTGTATGCATATATGTGTGTGTATGTGTGTATGTGTATGTGTGTGTGTATATGTGTGTGTGTGTGTGTATGTGTGTGTGTGTCTATGTGTATGTGTGTGCGACTATGAGTGTGTATGTGTTTATGTGTGTGTATGTGTTTATGTGTGTGTATGTGTCTATGAGTGTATGTGTATGCATGTATGTATGCATATATGTGTGTGTGTGTATGCATTATGTATGCATTATGTATGCATATGTGTGTGTATGCATTATTTATGTGTATGTATGTATGCATATGCATATGCATTATGTATGCATGTATGTGTATGTGTGTGTATGTCTCTCTATGTGTGTGTATGCATATATGTGTGTGTATGTGTGTATGTGTGTGTGCATATGTGTCTGTATATGTGTATGCATGTGTATGTGTGTGTAGGCATCATTATTTGTGTATGTGTCTATGTGTGTATGTGTCTATGTGTGTATGTGTGTGTGTATATGTGTGTGTATGTGTGTGTGTGTATGTGTATGTGTGTGTGTCTATGAGTGTGTATGTGTTTATGTGTGTGTATGTGTCTACGTGTGTGTATGTGTGTATGTGTCTATGTGTGTATGTGTATGCATGTATGTATGCATATGTGTGTGTATGCATGTGTATGTGTGTGTATGCATCATTATGTGTGTATGTGTCTATGTCTGTATGTGTGTGTGTGTGTATATGTGTGTGTATGTGTGTGTGTATGTGTGTGTATATGTGTATGTGTCGCTACGCGTCTATGAGTGTGTATGTGTCTATGTGTGTGTATGTGTCTTTGTGTGTATGTGTATGCATGTATGTATGCATATGTGTGTATGTGTGTGTATGCATTATGTATGCATATGTGTGTGTATGCATTATGTATGTGTATGTATGCATGTGCATTATGTATGCATGTAAATATGTATGTATGCATGTAAGTATGTATGTATGCATATGCATTATGTATGCATATGCATATGCATATGCATATGCATTATGTATGCATATGTATGCATGTATGTGTATGTGTGTGTATGTCTCTCTATGTGTGTGTGTATGCATATATGTGTGTGTATGTGTGTGTATATGTGTCTGTATGTGTGTATGCATGTGTATGTGTGTGTATGCATCATTATGTGTGTATGTGTGTATGTGTGTGTGTATATGTGTGTGTATGTGTGTGTGAGTCTATGTATATGTTTGTGTATCTATGAGTGTGTGTGTATGTGTCTATGTGTATGCATGTATGTATGCATATATGTGTATGCATGTGTATGTGTGTGTATGCATCATTATGTGTGTATGTGTCTATGTGTGTATGTGTGTGTGTATATATATGTGTGTATGTGTGTGTGTATATATATGTGTGTATGTGTGTGTGTCTATGTGTATGTGTCACTACGCGTCTATGAGTGTGTATGTGTTTATGTGTGTGTATGTGTCTATGTGTGTGTATGTGTCTATGTGTGTATGTGTATACGTGTATGTATGCATATGTGTGTGTATGTGTGTGTATGCATTATGTATGCATTATGTATGTGTATGTATGCATGTGCATTATGTATGCATGTAAGTATGTATGTATGCATATGCATATGCATTATGTATGCATATGTATGCATGTATGTGTATGTGTGTGTATGTCTCTCTCTATGTGTGTGTGTATGCTTATATGTGTGTGTATGTGTGTATGTGTGTATGTGTGTGTGTATATGTGTGTGTATGTGTGTATGCATGTGTATGTGTGTGAATGCATCTTTATGTGTGTATGTGTCTATGTGTGTGTGTATATGTGTGTGTATGTGTGTGTATGTGTGTGCGTGTCTATGTGTATGTGTGTGTGTCTATGAGTGTGTATCTGTTTATGTGTGTGTATGTGTCTATGTTTCTATGTGTGTATGTGTATGCATGTATGTATGCATATGTGTGTGTATGTGTGTGTATGCATTATGTATGTGTATGTATGCATGTGCATTATGTATGCATATGCATTATGTATGTGTATGTATGCATGTGCATTATGTATGCATGTGCATTATGTATGCATATGTGTGTGTATGCATGTAAGTATGTATGTATGTATGCATATGTATGCATGTATGTGTATGTGTGTGCATGTCTCTCTATGTGTGTGTATGCATATATGTGTGTGTATTTGTGTATGTGTGTGTGTATGTGTGTGCGTATGTGTGTGTGTATGTGTGTGTGTGTATGTGTGTGTATGTGTGTATGTGTGTGTATGTGTGTGTATGTGTATGTGTATATGTGTGTGCATGTGTATGCATTATGTATGTGTATGTCTGCATGTGCATTATGTATGCATATGTGTGTGTATGCATATATGTGTGTGTGTGCATGTATATGTGTGTGTGTATGCAACATTATGTGTGTGTATGCAACATTATGTGTGTATGTGTGTATATGTGTGTGTATTTGTGTGTGTATGTGTGTGTGTATGTGTATGTGTGTGTGTGTGTCTATGTGTGTATATGTGTGTGTATGCATATGTATGTGTGTGTAAGTGTGTGTGTGTGTGCATACCTGGCTTCAACGATGCATCTCTCTCTCTCTCTCTCCTCCAAATCCCGACACAAATGTGCCGGGAGAAATCGAAAATTTTCTTTAACATTCTAGAGCATCGCTTATGCGATGCTGTAGAACACAGGATTGCGACGCTATCCACTTTGCCAACGTTGCAAATAACGTCACTAGTTAGCGATGCTATTTGCGATGCACACATTTAGCGTCGCATAAGTGACGCAGGCATCGCTTATGCGACGAATACCTGTAAAAAAAATCGGAAAACACACCATCGCTTATGCGACGCTAGCATCGCATAAGCAATGGTGCTCGTTTTTTTTTTCAATTCGGGGGTGTCGCTACGCCCCCCCTATTTCTTGTAGTGACTGCTAATTTAAATCAGTTGCTAGGACACATGCTAACTTTTGAGCAGGATCTCAAAGGTGATGGTGATAAGAGTGCAGGTCAAGCAATGTATTCAAAGGATAAGAAGAATAATAGCAAAGGTAAACAACAATTAAATGAAGAAGAAGGTACAACTAGCCAAGCCAACTTCCTAAGAGTAAGAGGAGGTGGAAAAGGAGAGGAAGAGGTAGAAGTAATAAAGATGGAGCCAAAGCTTGCTGGATTTGTGGTAAGACAAATCATTTAGCTCATGATTGTTGGCATAATAATCAAAATAATGGAGGATATAGCCAAAACTTTAATTCAAGAGGAAGAGGGGGTAGAAACCAAAGAGGTAATTTCAGAGGTAGAGGTAGTAGAGGTTACTTTGGAAGAAATGCAGGTAGAAGATTCCAAAGTCAATCCTACAACAATATCTACTACAATTATGCTTCAAATCAGAAGGAGGATTCAACCTTGATTATGAATGCAACTTGTGAAGGCAAAGTGAAGACCAAAGAGACTTTTACATTAACTCAGGATGTAGCAATCACCTGAGTGGTAACATAGCTTTGATGACTGATTTGGAGAGTGAGGTAACTAATCATGTAGTTCAAATAGGTGATAATACAAAGCACAATGTGAAGTCAATTGGATCAATAGAGGCCAAGGATGGAAGTACTCTTCTGAATAAGTTCTTGTATGTTCCTACAATTCCAAAGAATTTGATAAGTGTAGGGCAAATTGTTGAAAAAGGTTATGAAGTAAAGTTCACTAGTGATGGAGTTTTTGTGGAAGACCCTAGCAATGGGTATAAACAAATTGTTTCAGGGAAGAAAGAAGGAAGACTCTTCACATTGAAGATTCAAGGTAATGTTGGTCATGCCTTGTTCACTTATGGAGGACAAAAGATCTCGGAGTTAGACCTTTGGCACAAAAGGCTTGGACATTTCAATGAAAGAGGTATTAAGGATATGATTAATAATGGTTCAATGCTTGGATTGCCTAATGTTGCACGTCAACGTATGACATACATATGTGAGGCATGTCAATTAGTTAAGGCTCATAAGCAATCATATTCTAAGCATGGATTTATGTATTCAGAGAAGCTTGAGTTGGTACACACAGATGTGTGGGGACCATCAAAGGATTTCAATATTAATGGTTCAAGATATTTTGTGATTTATGTTGATGATGCTACCAGGTGGATTACTATCTATGTGATCAAAGATAAATCAGAGGTATTCAATACATTTAAACATTATCATGTGTATGCAGAAAGAATTACAGGTCAAAAGTTGAAGAGACTAAGTTCAGATGGAGGGGGAGAGTATTTCCCTAATGAGTTCAGTGATTACTTATGGAATGCAGGTATAAAAAGGGAAGTTACTTGCAGGTACTCTCCTCAACAAAATGGTGTAGCAAAAAGGAGAAATAGAACTCTTGTTGAGTTTGCAAGATCAGTGATGAAGGAGAAAAATTGTCCAAATTATTTGTGGGCTGAGGTTGTAAATACAGATACATATTTGGTTAATAGGTTACCATGTAAAGCTTTGCAGGGTATCTGACACCATATGAGGCATGGTGGGGTAAGAGACCTACCTTAGATCATTGCAAAGTGTTTGGATGTTTGACCTATGCATATGTGCCATATCAATTGAGGCATAAATTGGAACCTAAAGCTGAAAAGTATGTGTTCATTGGATATAATGATACGCAGATGGGATAAAGGTTGTGGAGTCCATCCATAAAGCAATTCCTTGTATCAAAGGATGTTACATTTGATGAGCAAGGTACTCGAGTATGCAGGTACAATCAATAATCATGCAAGGGATGAAGAAGTTGTGCAGCAGAAGAAAGGTAAATCAAAGGTTCAAATATTTGATGAAGACGAGAACAATGAAGTACAACTTGAAGTTGAAGAAGTGCCAAGGTTTGATCCAAAATGTGATGAACCAGAAACTTCAAGAAGTGGAGAACTCAGAAGGTCATCAAGACACAAATGGCAACCTACAAGGTATAGCTATGACACTTTGTTTTTTACTACTAAAGACTATGCTTACAGGTGAAAGTAGATCAAGACCCTTTTACATATGAAGAGACAAAAGGTAAAGAAAATTGGGAGAAAGCTATGCAAGAAGAGTATGATGCATTGATGGAAAATGAGACTTTGGATTTGGTTCCTAAACCAAATAGTCAGAAGATCTTTGGATGCAAATGGGTCTACAAGACAAAGAGATATGCATATGGAAGTGTGTCTAGGTATAAAGCTAGACTTGTTATGAAAGGGTTTGCTCAAACATATGGTATAGACTATGATGAGACCTATAGTCCTGTGGCAAAGATGACAACCATCAGGACACTCATAGCCATTGGTGCATGTAAAGGTTGGAGATTATGTCAATTAGATGTGAAGAATGTTTTTCTTAATGGTTATATTTTCGATGATGTTTTCATGGAACAACCACAAGGATTTAGAGATAAAAGATATTCAGAATATGTATGTAAGCTCAAGAGGGCTTTGTATGGTTTGAAGCAGGCCCCAAGGGCATGGAATTATAGACTTCTGAAGTTTTTGAAGGAACTTGGTTTCCAAGTATCTAAAGCAGATAGTAGCTTGCTTGTCAAAGCAAGTGATGATGGGTTCATTTATATGTACATATATGTTGATGATATAATCCTTACAGGTACAAATGAGAAGGGCATACAAAGCCTTAAGAAGCAAATGGAGAAAGAGTTCAAGATTAGTGACTTGGGAGACTTGTCATATTTCTTCGGCATGGAGATCTCATATACTCAACATGGAGTGTATGTGGCTCAAGAAAGGTATTTGAAGAACTTATTGATCAAGTTTAAAATGGAAGATTGCAGGGTGGCACCTACTCCAATGGAGGTGAATTACAAGTTAATCAGATATGGAGGAGAAAAATTCAAGGACATGAAGCTATATCAAAGTCTGGTTGGTAGTCTAATCTATGCTACATTAACTAGGCCTGATTTGTCATATGCAGTTGGAGTGTTGTCTCAATTCATGCATTGTCCTAGGAATGAACATTGGGTTGCAGGACAAAGAGTGTTGAGATACATTAAGGGTACATTCAAGGAAGGTTTGTATTATGGTTTTACATCACATACAAACATCAAGATATACAGTGATACAGATTGGGCAGGTAATCCTGATGATAGGAGATCAACATATGGATACTTGTGTTATGTGGGAGATAAGTTAATCTCTTGGTGCTCTAAGAAGCAACACACAGTTGCTTTATCATCTACAGAGGCAGAGTATAAAGATATGGTTGAAGTTGCAAAGGAAGTCATATGGTTAAAGACTCTCATGAAGAGTTTTGACATCATTCAGAGTACAACCACTATTCATGGAGATAACATGAGTTCATTGTATCTAACTGCTAACCCTGTTTTTCATCATTGAGATTCAATATCACTTCTTAAGAGAGAAGGTGATTGATAAAGATATTGAAGTCATACATACTTTAACAAAAGATCAAATTGCAGATATGCTAACCGAAAGCTTGGATGGACCAAAGCTACAAAGGTTTAAAGACATGGCAGCTATAAAGAAGATAGAGAAAACCTCGATTGATGATTGAAGGGGAGTTGTTGGTGCAAGTCAACCACAAATTGATATTTTGGATAACGAATTGAAGTTAAAGGATGAAGAAAAGATAAACAATTGAAGAATCAAGAAAGAGTATGTTCAGGAAATGAAGACCTGTATACATATGTACATTAATTTGTAGTTAGCTCACTTATACCTTTTGTATGGTCATGAGCTTCTACATATATGCCTATATATACAAGTAGAAAGTCGGGGCAAGTATGCGAGAGCATGTGAAGAGAAGAATTACAAATTGTAAGAGTCATTAGACATTTTAGAAATGAGGAAGATCTCTCTCATCACTCATATGAAAAACTTTTTAGAGAAGAAGAAAAATTGCACCCGATCTTTTGCTTAGTACTCCTTCTGTGTTTAATCTTTTGTGAAATGCTTTTGTACAAGTCTAATTGTATAGTTGATTGACCTCTGTACAAGTTTTTAGATCCTAATTGTGATCAGGCTGACACAATTATAAGTAGGAACATTTACATGTGTAAATGTGAAGAAGTGAAGTTGCAACATGCGCAAAATTCGATGCTAAGGTTTTGGTCAGTTCTCCTTCCATAGTGTAAAGTTTTGAGCAAGCAAGTACTCATTCTTTAAGTTGGAAGGTAAGCTACCTATGGCTAAAAGCATTTGAATAAACGGGTTGTAGTCTGGGAGAACCATGTGTTAAAAGTTACACATGTCAAAGTTGACTATAAAGAAGTACATTTTTAGACATAGGTGAGTTGTTTAGATCATTTCTCAAGATTTACTGAGTCTTTTGAGATGATTTAACTTGGAGAAGGTGTGCAAATATTAGCCGACACTTTGTACAAAGTTTCATCAGAAACTTTAGACATTTAATTAGTAAATTAAAGAGTTATGTGTAGCACACTTTTCTGAGAAATGACTTTCTTCACAATTAGTTCAAAATTTTGATAATCTGGTATTGATGTTCCAAATTGGTAAAGATTTTGAGTTATTCTTGATATAGAGGTGCTCTAACATCAATTATAACTTGATATAGTGGTGCTCTCTTTTGGAGATTAACACTCTCCATCAATGATGGCGTACCTGGTATCATTGCGATGGTCTAATTTTGACACATGGCAAGTGAGTCATCGTGATGGCGTGGGGTCGACAGGATCCTCGCGATGGTTAATGACCGTTGTGATGGTTCAAGCAAACCATCGCGATGGTGTGAGACCGTCGTGATGTTTCGGCCAAGCCGTCGCGATGGCCTGAGCCAATCACCATGGTGTGACACAATCAGGATTGCGTGAGCCCATTGCGATGGTCCATGTTAAATGCGCGTTTCCGTCTCAGGCGCGTTTAAACTCTTTCGGGTTCTTGGGGGTGGTAGGGGTCTAATTATCAGAGGCCCTATAACTTAATTTTCCCAATTAATGCATTTACGTTGTAATATGTTAACACAAAAATCTGCATACAAATTACTATCAATCCTTTGTTTCATTCTATCACAGAATTACTATTCGTACTCAGGTTAATACTTTCTTAGTACGTAACGCCGAAGTTATTCATTACAGTAACACAGACTTCATTACCATAACTTAATGGAGCTGGACTAACCGCAAGTTAATGTAATCAAACAAAGATGAGAAAAAGATAGTACTACTCAGATTTCTCAACACAGCACCACGACAACTTCACAGAATGCAATCGCCCAGACAGATAGTCTGGCGATTCTCCTGATCGTTACCGGAGCGTCCTTTCATTAGTTTATAAATAGATACAACTCTTCGCAACGACCTTTCGGTTCGTGCGGAATACGAAAAGTAAAGATTTACAAATGCCACACCGGTGGCTAACACTGGCACGCACGGTGGACTTGAACCCGCAGTGATAAAATTTATGGCTCTTCTACGTTACCCTGAATATACATGGTTCGGGCTAACTTAAAGGTTCTGGCAATTTTCTGTTTCAGGCTATCCAACATTTTCTTTAAAGTGTCTAGTTCGACTAACTGAGCATCACTACGAATAGAGCTTGCAGCAATTACTTGTGTCATCAAAACGTCAGCCTGTGTCTACAAAAATGCTTCCTGTAAATAAAAATCGTTCGCCAGAGCTGGATCACGGCTCAATTTCATGTCTTGAATTTGTTTATCAATTCTAGATAATCTTTCTGTTTGACAACCAAGTTGCTTTTCTCTTCTCTCCAGTTCGTGTGATTGATACTGAATGGTCTGGTAATAAGCATCTCGTTCCCTTCGAATCACTGCAACCTCTTTTTGGAGTTGAGCGGTTAACGTCATCTGCGTTTTAAGAGCAGAATTTGCCTCAAACAGATTGGTATCTGCTCTCTAGAGTTCTTCATTAGTCTTCTGGGCTAAATCAGCCATCTCTTGTCCTTTCTGTACAACTTCATCCAACTGTACTCGCGTTTCTTCCAATAAGTTTCCAAGTGCTATATGGGCATCTTCCTTATCTTGGACTAACTGTTTTAATTGGACAATTTTTGCATCAGCAGCACTCAATAAATCATCTTTGTCTCTTAGTTCAGCCAACGCAGCATCTCTTTGGCTGATCAATGATTCCTGTTCGACAAGTTTAGTCTGGAGTTGTTGAATCTGTCTGTGTAGAGCATGATTTTCTGCTTTTACTGCATCCGCTTCTTCTTGCAATGGAATAATATCTGCTTCCAATACATCCACTTTGTGTTGTAATTCGTGGCGGATATTGTCTGTAACCTCCTTCATCTGCATTGGAAGTTGCTGCGATAAATGGATCAACATACGTCCCATCGATTCTAACTCTATAAACATAGGTATCGGAGGAAAATGAGGAGGAGGAAGTGGTTGGGATGAAGAAGCTGTCAAGAGGTGATGGGAAGAGGGCGGAGAATAATTAGGGGAAGAAGAAGAGGAATCCGGTGCTTCAGAGATAATAGGTGGAATGGGGACAATGGGCTCAATCGGAGGTATGGGTGGCGGAGTGGGTAGAAGAGTGTTGGCTACCATCAATTTTTTGGTAGATTGCTGCTTAGTAGCTTCAGTATGGGCAATTGTAGAATCCACTACTACAATCATTTCCTTGAAAATTTTTGCAACAATAACTTGCACATCTTCTTTGGACTGGTGCTGAGACTCCTCTCGAGAAGAAACTGCATGAGAGTTGGTGTTAGAAACACTTTGTTCTTGCTGCTTATCCGTAGAAGATTGATTAGAAGACTCCACATGTATTGAAGTAGCTGTGTCGTGAAAGGTCTCTTCCTCATGTCCGGCGGTGGAGCCTTGTACTTGACTCTCAGATGGGCTTATCCGTTTGGTTTTCGGTGGAGAAGCTGGAAAAGGTCTTCATCATCCTCTTCAGTATCTTCAAGTATTTGAGCAGATTCCTCATGATATAAGATTGGAGCGTTTGGAGGCGGTTGCGCTGCTTGGAGGGCCGGAAACAAAAAAAGTAAGGATGTGTGGAAGACGGGAGCGCGGCAGATCTCCTTTGTTAACATGCTTTATGACCGTAACGCATTCACGGTGAATGCGCCAGAAATAGAATGAAGCGAAATTAACAGGCTCCCGAGAAGCCATTTCAATCATTGAGTAGAACGGGCGTGAAATTCCGTAAGTGCGTTTCTGTAGATTCAATATGGCCACTAAGAATTGCAAAGCTGTTCATTCAGGATGAGGTCGACACAAGATAGCATACTCATTCGATGAGTGTCTTGGGAACAATTCAACCATAGTGGCTATCAGAAGGTTAGGATCATTTTCTCGTCCTTCCGGAGAGAGTCGGAAAGCTGCAGCAAATGACTCTAAGGTGATTACTACATGAGATGGTATACATGTAATTGGCCAACGCTGCTCTGTAGCAGGTGTGGCGGCAATGGCAGCGATAATTTGTGCGTAATACGGATGACACTCCACTGAATGCCAAGGCAATTCAGCGAAGTCTGACAAACCTCGGATACGCAAGAACTCACTCACGTGGTGAGGGATTCCATCACGGAAGGCAGCGAAATTAGCCAACGCTTCCATGATGCATACGCGAAAGCACAAGGTCACGAATACACAGGGATCACAGAAAATACAGAACACACAAAGCACACAGACACAATAGCGATTAACAACGAAAAGAAGAAGATTAAGTAGATACAGAACAACGGGAGGCGATCGAAAACCTTAATCATCGTGCGGTGTTGAGATGATAACCTTCATAACTATGGCGTGCATGCATGTGCAGATCGATAATACATGGCGGCTTTTAATCATAATTAGATATCAAAATGAGGATATTACAGGCTTATTCAACTAATATGCAAAAATAAAAAGAAAGTAAATAACACGCGGAAAAACGAAGAACACGTCAGCGAGAATCAGGTGCTTGATGATACGACTGCAACTTTGAACCATTGATCACTTTAGGAAGAGGAACTCCAGTCAAAGTAGTCAAGCGAAAAGTAGCTGGGCCCACTTGTTCACTAATCCGGTAAGGGCCAAACCACCATAATTTGAATTTTCCAGCCGCACGATTTGATTAGCATTATAAAATAACACAAGGTGTCCCACCGAAAAAACTGGAGTTTTGAGATATCTATCATGGGTACGAGCTTGCCGCAACTGAACTTCTTAAAGAACTAGTAAACTTTCCCAGTGATGTTCATCCAAGTCTCTGAGTGCTTCCAACCGAAATGGCAAAGAGTCTTCAGGTAACAATTTCTGAGAGATGGCTACGCATAAGCTTGGCACTACAAATTCCATTGGCGCTATTGCTTCCAGCCCATAGGCAAGCTTGAAAGGAGTCAGTCCGGTTGCTACTTTATATGTAGTCCGGTATGCCCATAATACTACAGGTAGTAACTGATCCCATTTTTCTGGTGATTCCACAATCAGTTTACGAAGCATAGTCAATAGCATTTTGTTTGTACTCTCAGCTAAGCCATTAGCACGAGGATAATACGGTGAACTGAATTTATGCAAAATCTGAAAAGTGTGTGTGAGCACTCACATTAAATTGTTGACAAAGTGTGTCCCTTGATCTGTCACAAGCTCCAAAGGTAATCCATAACCCAGAAACACGTCCTTCATCAGACATTTTGCCACCGAAACAGCTGTAGCGGACCATAAGGCCCAAGCTTCTGCCCATCTGGTAGAGTAATCGGTGCAGGTTAGGATGTAGCGATTGTTGTTGAGGGTCGCTGGTGGTGTGATTGGTCCAATAAAATCAAGAACCCATTTCTGAAAAGGTTCCAAAGGTAATACAGGTTGTAGAGGGAAGAAATGGCGTTGTAAAGGCTGTCCAGATCGTTGACAAGTGTCACATTGCTGCACAAACCGAGTCACATCTTTATACATAGTAGGCCACCAAAGCCCACTTTGCAGAATTTTTCGGTGCGTTAAATCTGCTGCAAAATGTCCACCGGATGGTATTGAATGTGCCGTAGCAATAACCGAATTAACTTCATGTGGGGGAATACAACGAAGTAAGACACCAATATGATCCATGTAGTACAACTGTCCGGCAATCAATCGGAATCTGCAACTGTAAACTGCAATTTTCCGCCTCATCGTAGGAGAAGTTTGAGGGGGAAGACATCCATCAATAAGAAAGGTTAATAACTGATCATAGTAGGTAGGTGTCACAGGAGGTTCTGTAGATTCATCACTAGTCGTTTCAGTAACATAAATTGTTGGTGTGGTGTCATCAATGCCCACCGGAGGTTCACCGGAATCTAATCGAGAGAGGAAATCTGCTAATGCATGTGCAGTGCCGAGTCGATGAATCACTTCATAATCGAACTCCTATAACAATAGAACCCAACGTGCCAAGCGACCACCTAAATGCTGCTGCGGGACCAAATACACTAGCACAGCATGATCTACATGAAAGGTGAATTTTCGGCCTAACAAATAATGCCAAAATTTCTTTACAGAATACACAAAACCGAGACATTCTTTTTCAGTTACTGAATAATTTCTTTCCGTAGGAGCGAGTCGACGACTTGCGTAATAGACAGGCCTGAACCACTTATCAATTTGCTGCATTAAAACACTTCCAATTGCTATGTCTGAGGCATCGACGAAGATGTGGAACGGGCGTTCCCAATCCGGGGGTTGCAAAATTGGTGCCTGAGTTAATAATTCTTTTAAACGATCAAAGGCAGTTTGACATTCTAGAGTCCAGTCGAACTGTCATGGAGTGCTCGTCATGAGTCGATTAAGTGGTGTGGCGAGATGAGCTAACCACCGTAAATGGCGACCATGCCACCGAATTTGTCCCAGGAATCGCATAACTTCTTTTGGTGTGGTAGGCACAGGTGCTTCCAACACGGCTGCAGCTTTGTCTGGATCAACATGTATGCCTTGTGCATATATAATATGGCCAAGTAGTTTACCACAAGAAACCGCAAAAACAGATTTTGTCGGGTTCAGGTAGAGTCGATATTCACGGCATTTCTCAAAACAACACCGTAAATGATACAGGTGTGCCACAATCTTGCCAAATAAGGAGAATTCATCTAAGTATACTTGCATAAAAGAAGTGAGGTAGGGTGAAAAGATTTCCTGCATACAATGCTGAAAGGTACTGGGAGCATTCCTTAACCCAAACCACATGACCGTGCAAGCAAAAACACCCCAATTCGTAATAAACGTTGTTTTCGGTATATCTTGCTCAGCCATTCGGACTTGGTCATAACCACTATAACCATCCAAAAAGGAGTACATCTCATGTCTTGCCACTCTGTCCAGCATTGTGTCGAGAAAGGGAAGAGGAAACGGGTCAGGTACTGTGGCTGCATTCAATTTCCGGTAATCTACACAAATTCTGAGCTGCTTGTTTTTCTTTGGAACAATTACGATCGGTGATATCCATTCAGCATGTTCTATTGGTACGATGAATCCCACCTTCAATAACCTATCGAGCTCTGCTTTGACCTGTGCTGCATAGTTGGGATTCATACGGTAATTGGATTGTTTAATTGGCTTCGCTTCCGGCTTCAGCACGACCCGATGTTGATAGATGCGAGGGTCAAGTCCTTTCATATCACGGTAATCCCAGGCAAAAACATCAGAAAACTCACGAAGAAGCTGGATTAAGTCCGCTTGAAATGCATCGGACAATCTTGCCTTTATCTTGACAGGTCGCGGGTTCACTTCATCTCCCAAATTATAGGTGACTAACTGATCTTTGGGAACATAGCATTACCGAGGTTTTGCCGAATCGTCAGCTGACTGCAAAAGTTGCTGCAAAGTGGCTCCATCCATAGCATCGTTATCATCGGCATCTGCATCTCCGGTCACGGGCACCATCGTACAGGCTGCCGGACTCCAGTTGTCTGCGACATATTGCAAATCTACAGTCCCCAAGGAGATCAAATCTTTGTTATTCTTCAAAAATACGTCTTCTTCATCATCGGATAAACTATCCAACATGTGGACCGGCTCTGCTACATAAGGTCTGGCATGTAGTTCACAGGGCTGAATAGCATCCAGTTTGACAATATATTTACGGTGGTTGTCTTTGAAAGTCAATTCCTGTGCTCACCAATCCTGTATGACTTTAGCCTTTTTCAACCATGGTCGACCGAAAAAAAGATTATAATCGAGACTAGACTCCGGTAATTCTAAGACTACGAAAGTCATCTTAAACGTGGTACCCTGCAAAGTAATGGGGACATTCCATATGAGTCCCACCGGATGGACTCGGGATTGGTCGGCCATTCTTACAAAAAATTGGACAGGCTCAATTTGGGTCCATCCTAACTTCTTATAAAGAGCTGTAGTGGCTATGTTTACCCCAGACCCACCATCAATCAGTACTTGAGTAATTTTGTGATTCTTGTGCCATACCGTAATTAAGGGGACCGCATGATCCATCATAGAGTGAGCTTCCGGTTGTATTGTGGCAGTTGCCGGAGTACTGGGAGATCCAGGACTAAGCTGTTGCTGGAATTGCTGCTGAACTCTGGGCACCAAGGCGAGTAGTTGCCCCAAAGGAAGTGTAATTGAAGCCTTCAAGAGAATATCCCATACCTGTCTGTTGGAATTGCACTCTTCACTGGTTCCGATGATGATTCTCCTGTTACTAGGGTACAATCTTGTTCCTGTGCTCCCACCTTTGGCAGGGGAACCTGTGTCACAAGAACTGGATCAAGGAACACCGTAGGCTCTTTGGTGGTCCATTGGCTAGCTTTGTTATACATTCTCTGCTGTTCACGGAAGAGGCCCTATAACTTAATTTTCCCAATTAACGCATTTACGTTGTAATATGTTAACACAAAAATCTGCATACAAATTACTATCAATCCTCTGTTTCATTCTATCACAGAATTACTATTCGTACTTAGGTTAATACTTTCTCAGTACGTAACGCCGAAGTTATTCATTACCGTAACACAGACTTCATTACCGTAACTTAAATGGAGTTGGACTAACCGCAAGTTAATGTAATCAAACAAAGATGAGAAAAAGACAGTACTACTCAGATTTCTCAACACAGCACCATGGCAACTTCACAGAATGCAATCGCCTAGACAGACAGTCTAGCGATTCTCCTGATCGTTACGGGAGCGTCCTTTCATTAGCTGATAAATAGATACAACTCTTCGCAACGACCTTTCGGTTCGTGCGGAATACGAAAAGTAAAGATTTACAAATGCCACACCGGCGGCTAACAGTCCACCAAAATACAAATTTTTGAAATGCATCTGTGGAATCGTGAGTGCGCAAGGATCACCTACACCGTGCTATACACGCTTACTAAAAAGTCAAACTTGTCATAAAGAGCTTTCTAATGAGCTATAAAGTTCAAAAAACGGACTTCGAATGCCAAAGTTATGAACATTCAGGCCTCGGGGGTAAAAAGTGACAAACAGATTTTTCTTCAAATATGAGCTATGGGATCTCCAATAAGCTTAACTACTCAAAAATTCACTCAAAATAGCCTTAAAATAGCCCAAAAAATCAAACCCTATTTTTGGCATTCTAAATGGACAATCACGATGGTCTGAGATAATCGCGATGGCCTAGGACCATCGCGATGACCCAATTGAACCATCGTGATGGTCCAATGGTGTGAGGCACCGTGATGGTCTAAGGTGAACCATCGCAATGGTCTCTTTAGCGAGCAGTCTTGATGGCATGAGCCCGTCGCAATGGTCGATGGTCAACACAACTGTCGCGATGGTGTGAGCTATCGGAGCAAGTCTATGACAAGCCTAAGTATTGGCTTGAGTCCCACAAATTCAAAGGAAAAGCCTTAAAATGAAGACAATGTAAAGTTCACTTGTGAACTACCTCTTGTAACTTTTGAAGACTTTACTTAATGTAAAAGTGAAAGAATCTTTAGTGGTTGAGTCCACTTGATCAAAAAGGGAGAGAGGAGCCACAAATTCATGATTTGTGGTAGATAGAGAATCAAATCAATCACTAATTGATTGGAGAGTGATTGAGGGAAGTTAGCCTCCCAAGCTCAACTATAAATAGATGGCAGCTTTAGTCGTGGTTAGAGAGACCTCAAAGAAGACCTCGAAGAGCTGAGCTTTATGCCATATCAAGGTGTGGTTTCAAGGCACACATATGTATCATCAATTTGCAGAGATGGTTTCTCTGAGCTTGGTGCATCAATTTCAGTGATTTAACTTGGTAAAGTTATCTCTATAAGTCTACTATATGCTGACCAATTTTCATTTCATTTGAGTGTTTCAATATTCAATTATGTTTAGTTGAAGTCAACCCTATCTGTTCATTTTCACTTCTCTGTCAGGTACCCCACGTTTTTTACTCATCTTGTGAGAGTTGTTTCTTAGTGTGTACATTCCCAAATTCAATGATTAAAGCTTGTTGGATTCCGCATACTTTCTTGTATAAGTATAAAAATTTTCATAATCATTGGATTCTTAACGCTTGAGTTATGTTCATTTTGCTGCTCACTGGTCTCATTACTGTAGCAACCCGTGAAAATCGGGATGATGTCATTTCTTGTTAAACATCATTCTCAGTGTTTGGTTCATTATTTTTTATGAGATTAGTCTTAAAAGTATTGCTTTTCCAAGAATTGGAAGATACTTCAACTAGATGTAAAGAATGCATTCTTGAATGGTTGGATAACAGAAGAGGTATATATGGCACAACCACCTGGTTTTGAGAATCAAGTTTATCCTGATTATGTGTGTAAAATTAACAAAGCATTGTATGGTCTCAAGCAAGCCCCAAGAGCTTTGAATTTCAGGCTTGTTTCATTCTTGCAGGACAAAGGCTTTCAACCAAGCAAGGCAAATCCTTCACTCTTTATTAAAAACAGTAATTTTGACATCATCTACCTATGTGTATATGTAGATGATATTATATTGATAGGAAATGATGCACATGGTATGAAGAAGATCAAAGATCAGATGAGGGAAGAGTTCAAGATAAGTGATTTGGGTTCACTTACCTACTTCACATGTTTGGAAGTTGTCTACAAAGATCATGGTTTGTTTCTCACTCAAAGAAAGTACATTAAGGACATGTTGGCAAAATTCAAGATGCAAGATTATAAGATTGTAGGTACTCCAATGGAGGTCAATCACAAATTGAGCTCACATGAAGGTGAACTCATAGAGGACATCACATCATATCAAAGTCTAGTGGGTAGTCTCAATCATGCCACATTGACAAGAGTAGATATATGTTACAATGTGAGTGTGCTAAGTCAATTTATGCACACACCAAGGAAACCACACATGGATGCTGCCAAAAGGATTCTCAAGTATCTCAAAGGAACCATAAATGAAGGACTTTATTATCCTTATGTATCTGATTTAGGTTTGAAGCTATTTTTTGATGCAGATTGGGCTGGTTCCAAGGAAGATAGAAGGAGCACTTCAGGATATCTTACTTTTGCAGGTTCAAAGCTTATTTCATGGTCATCCAAGAAGCAACCTACAATTTCTCTTTCTTCCATAGAGGCTGAGTACAGAGGTCTTGCCATAGCTACTCAGGAAGCTATGTGGATGAAGACATTATTCACAGATCTTGGATTGGAGTTTGGAACTCCAAATATTTTTTGTGACAATATGAGTTCTATTCATTTGGCTGCTAATCCTATTTTTCATGCAAGGACTAAACATATTGAAGTTCATTATCACTATGTACGAGAGAAGGTTCTAAGCAAAGAGATTCAAATATCATATCTGTCCACTCATCAACAATGTGCAGCTATTCTAACCAAAGCATTGGATGGTACAAAGCTTTTCAAATTCAAGGCTATGATAGGTTTGCAGGTAATCTTGGAAGATTGAAGACCTCAAGCATACTTGGCTTGAGGGGGAGCTATTGGAGCAAGTCTATGACAAGCCTAAGTATTGGCTTGAGTCCCACAAATTCAAAGAAAAAGCTTTAAAATGAATACAATGTAAAGTTCACTTGCGAACTACCTCTTGTAACTTTTGAAGACTTTACTTAATGTAAAAGTGAAAGAATCTTAAGTGGTTGAGTCCACTTGATTAAAAAGGGAAAGAGGAGCCACGAATTCGTGATTTGTGGAAGATAGAGAATCAAATCAATCACTAATTGATTGGAGTGTGATTGAGGGAAGTTAGCCTCCCAAGCTCAACTATAAATAGATGGTAGCTTTAGTCGTGGTTAGAGAGACCTCAGAGAAGACCTCGAAGAGCTGAGCTTTATGCCATATCAAGGTGTGGTTTCAAGGCACACATATGTATCATCAATTTTCAGAGATGGTTTCTCTGAGCTTGGTGCACCATTTTCAGTAATTTAACTTCCTAAAGTTAGCTCTATAAGTCTACTATATGCTGAACAATTTTCATTTCATTTGAATGTTTCAATCTTCAGTTATGTTCAGTTGAAGTCAACCCTCTCTGTTCATTTTCACTTCTCTGTCAGGTACCCGACTTTTTTACTCATCTTGTGAGAGCTGTTTCTCAGTGTGTACTTACCCAAATTCAATGCTTTAAAGCTTGTTGGATTTAGCATATTGTCTAGTATACGTATACAGAAGGATCACCTACACCCTGTTATACACACTTAGCAGAAAGGTTGAACTTGTCATAAAGAGCTTTCTAATGAGCTATAAAGCTCAAAAAATGGACTTCGAATGACAAAGTTATGAACGTTTTGGCCTCGGGGGTAACAAGTGACAAATAGGTTTTTCTTCAAATATGAACTAAGGGTTCTCGAATAAGCTTAACCGCCCAAAAATTAACTCAAAATAGCCCAAAAAATCAAACCCTAATTTTGGCATTCTAGATGGACAATCGCAATGGTCTGAGATAATCGCCATGGCTTGGGACCATCTTAATTGTCCGATGGTGTGAGGCGTCATGATGGTCTAAGGTGAACCGTCACGATGGTCTGTCTAGCGAACAATCATGATGGCGTGAGCCCATCACGATGTTCAACAGCCAACAAAACCCTTCCGATGGCATAAGCCCATGGCGATGGTCAAGAGGTGTGATGGCTTGAGACAATCTCGATGGTCCGAACTTGAAGCATCATGATGGTGTACCTGATATCGTCGTGATGGTCTAATTTTGACATGTGACAAGTGAGTTCTCATGATGGCATAGGGTGGACAAAATTGTCGCAATGGTCACTGACCATCGCAATGCTTCAAGCGAACTATCGCGATGGTTCAAGCAAACCGTCGCGATGGTATGAGCCAATCGTGATGGTTTGACACAATCGCGATGGCGTGAGCCCATCGTGATGGTCCACCAAAATGCAAATTTTTGAAATGTGTGTGTGGATTCGTGAGTGTGCAAGGATCGCCTACACTGTGCTATACATGCTTACCAAAAAAGTCAAACTTGTCATAAAGAGATTTCTTATGAGCTATAAAGCTCAAAAAACGGACTTCGAATGACAACGTTATGACCATTCAAGCCTTGGGGGTAAAAAGTGACAAACAGGTTTTTCTTCAAATATGAGCTAAGGGGTCTCGATAAGCTTAACCGCTTAAAAAATCACTCAAAATAGCCCAAAAAATCAAACCCTAATTTTGGTGTTCTAGGTGGACAATCGTGATAGTCTGAGATAATCGCAATGGGCTCAGACCATCACGATGGCCTAGTTGAACCGTCGTGATGGTTCGATCGTGCAAGGCATCGCGATGATTAAAGTGAATCATCACGATGGTATGTCTAGCGAGCAGTCGTGATGGCATGAGCCCGTGGCAATGGTCAACTGTCAACGCAACCATCATGAGGGTCACGATGTGCGATGGCTTAAGCCAATCATGATGGTCCAAACTTGAAGTGTCACGATGGCATACCTTGTATCATCGTGATGGTCTAATTTTGATACATGGCAAGTGAGTCGCCGCAATGGCATGGGTCGACGGGATCATTGCGATGGTGAGTGATCATGGTGATGGTTCAAGAAAAATGTTGCAATGGTGTGACACCATCGCAATGGTCCAGCCGAGCCGTCGGGATGGCCTGAGCCAATCATGATGGTGTGACACAATCGTGATGGTGTGAACCCATCGCGATGGTCCACCAAAATGCAAATTTTTGAATTGCATCTGTGGATTCGTGGGTGTAGAAGGATCACCTACACCATGTGTAGCTCAAGCATAAGCACCACCTCCTTTACTTATCAATCTGCGGAGATGTGACGACCGGTATGAAGACCACGAGCAAGTGAAGGCACAAGTGTGTGAGTGAAAGCACACAAGCATGCACACACATACACACACACGCACACAAGGCAAGATCAAAGAGAGGAACAATGAAAAGCTTCGATTGCAAAAGAGTTCTCTTACAAAAGCTCTATTCTCTAACAAGCTAGCCTCAAAAATGAGCTCTCTAGCTCTTTTTATAGTTTTTTGACTAGTTTTGGCCCTGTCCAGACCTAGTGTCCGGCCTAGTTAAAAATTAGGTTCCAGGGCTTATTTGAGGGCTCAAACGGAGTCTAAAAATTATGAAAATTGGTAGGATGATGGTTCTAATACTCCTCAAGCTCAAGGACTCCTCGGCTTGAACAAAATGGAGTTACAAAAATAGAAAATGGTATTTACAATGGTTTTTAGTGATGAAAATCACTATTTTTGTAGGGAATTCTTGTGGAAATTTGACATACACTTCTTGGAGCTCCCTACTTGCTCCCTTTCCTTGTGTGCCCACCTTTTTGATGTGCTTCCATGCTTTGTCCTTGACTTTGAGCTTCAACACTCCCCCCCCTCTCGAGTCTGTCGTCCCTGACAGACCCTTGTTGTAATGGTTGTTCCATGTAGTGCTTTGAGAGGTAGTGTCCATCCCAAGAGCCATCTATCTTGCAATTGTAGCAGTTTTGGTGTCTGGTTCCTCATTTGTCATTGTGAGCTTGTGCAAGTTGTTCCCCCTTGGTATGTGCTTCTTCGTTGGATTTCAGCATGATTGTGTCATTTTGAGTCTCCATTGATGTCCTTTTAGATCTTCCAAAGATAATATTCATATGTAGCTCATGCCAAGTACGCGTAACCCATATTGAGTGATGGGTAAGTGTGTTCGTGCATGGGTTGAGGAAAATATGTGCCTTGTGCATGGCTTTGTAATGTAGCCCTATGAATGCTTACTTGGGAAATGCATTGGAAGAAGTATGGTGCAAAAACTGGGGGTCTTGAGCTAAGTGCTCAAGGATATGCCGACGAAGAGGTTTCCTAAGCTATCATGGTGATGATGTTTCTAGAGTAAGGATACTTACCATGGAGAAGGTCGATCGATGTTCATCTCTTC
Source organism: Ceratopteris richardii (assembly GCA_020310875.1). Taxonomy (NCBI): domain Eukaryota; kingdom Viridiplantae; phylum Streptophyta; class Polypodiopsida; order Polypodiales; family Pteridaceae; genus Ceratopteris; species Ceratopteris richardii. The sequence goes on from CM035441.1 coordinate 21,619,185, forward strand.
ATGTTGTACACTCGGCCTTTGGGATGGAACATTGTTGATGAACGTTCATGTTGATGGTCCACTGATGAGATCTTTTGAGTGGCTGATCTTGTCTCCTCCTTTCAAAGCATCATTTGCCAAATACACAAGCAGGAGTCTTCTGATCCAGTATACATACAAAGATTGGCAGGGTACCAGAACTACCCCTTGCAGATATCTCCCTGGATGCTCTCGTACATGCAGTAGTTAAGCATCACTCAAGTTGCGGACCTTCAAGCTCTTCACTCCTACCATAGTAAGAGGAAACCATAGTTGTGGATGCCATGTTTATGCCAAGTTCTTGACATCTACCAAATAAGGCAGCAATTACATCATCTGCTAGCCGAGACACACTTCTATCCAAACTGATAAATGCCCAGTAATTGATGGTTCGATCTTCAACTAAGCATGACTCATTCATGTTCCATGAGCGAAACCTGGGAACAAGTTCTTTCCCTCTTTTTTTTTTTTGGAGGAATGTCACAAAACAAGAAGGCAAATTTTAGTATCAAAAAGTGGTTTACATGTGTCAATGTGCTCTAGTGCATGGGACTCTCAGTTGTGTCTATGCACGGCCATGTAATGTGGCCCTATATAATGCATACTTTAGAAATGCATGACCTGAATGGTGCAAAAGACAAGGTTGTGCAAGGAGCACATGGTTGTCGCTCGTCGAGGCCTGATGTCACTTGCAGATGTTGGTGTCATCTTTGTTGGAGGTATCCATTGGATCTCGAGATGACCACTGATCCTTCCTCTTTATAGGGATCCATTTTAGAACAGCATTTGGCACTGTAGAGATAACTTTAGGAGTCTTCCTCTTTGAATGCGTTCTGAACTGTGGTATCCAGTGTGATTGGTGCTTTGGTTCGATGGAGGCTACTTGTACTTTTGGCTTCCAAACCCATATCCTTTTTGCCCGTCTTCCTACTATTGTTGAAGAGCTGATTTGATCTTCTTTTGGTCTCTGTACGTGGTTCTTACCCTCTTCTCTTTTTGGCTTCTTTGTTGAGACCGTTCGCATGTGGGAGAACATAGGTTGTTGTGGATGTAGGAGCTTCGTAGGTACCCACATCTGTAATTGTCCTTGTTGAGCTGTAACTAACTTCTTAGGCACCCAAACTTGTTGGATTCCTTGTGATTGAGCTTTTCCGAGCTGCTTCCTTCGTCTTCTGGCCTGGTTGGCTTGCCTGGATGGGCTGTGTGGGGGCAAGGCTGGTGGTTTCTCTCCTTTGCATACCCATATCTGCTTCATGCTCGGAACTGCTTTCTTATCAAATGGTGTCTTTCTATTTGATGTAGCAATTGTCGTGATTGGTTGTGTTTGCCTCTGTGGTGGACTTACTAGTGTGGCTACTTGATTCTTTGGAGAAGAAGAAAGATCCACCCGCCTTCGAACCTGTTCTTCCGCAATTGACTCCTTCTGCATCATAGAGCTTTTGACACATACAACATCTTCTTCCATATGATTAGTCTTAGAAGAGCTAAGAGAGTGTGTGGTACCATGATCGGGGAGTATGCAGTTCTCTAATTCTAATGTAATGCATTCTTCATGTACCCAAACTTGAAGAATTTGACTTCTTAGGTTTAAGTTGAGTGCATTGTCATAAATCCAATCTTGTCCTAAGACAAGTGGTTCTGTAAGGTTCTCACCTTGACACACTAGCACTTTGACTTTCATTGGAACATCTTGTAGGTAGATGGGAAGTTCCACCTCGCCCAAACAAGGGGTTTCCACACCTCCCAATCCTATGAGATAAGCTTCTATGGGATTGATGTTCAACAGCAAGTCTTGGTAGTAGGAAAGTCTAACTGCACTACTTGCTGCACCTGAGTCAATCAATGCTTTCACCGTCCTTGCACCCTTCCCTTGTCCTATCTCTATGGTCACAAAGGGTCTTTGGTCAATGACTTGAGAAGTCACTATGACTGACTTTTGACACATATCCATGTGATATTTTGGGGCTTTTGAGTTGACATCTAGGCCTAATCGCCTTAACTTATTTCGCCTAATACGCTCTCTGGCCTCTGCCTGCACTTCTTCTCTCACTCTTAACTCTTCTTCTTTTTGCTTCTTAGCAGTGTTGAGTCTCATTAGCATATCCTCAGTAAGAGGTTCTTGATATAGCTTGACTCTACAGCCACTAATATAGTTTGGCAAGATATCTCCTTCTAGAGTGGCCAACTGAACTGCACCACTAGTGGAAATTCTATTAATGGTCATGGGTCCGTATCCTCTTTTTTCCAACTTACGGGCATGTTGTTTTAGTGTGTAAACCAACACTAGATCTCCGTCTTTCAATCCCTTATCCTTGATGTGTGCATCAAAGTATGCCTTTTGCCTCTTCTTTGCAGCGTAGATGCCTGCTGCCGCTCGTAGCCTCGTCTCACCTAAGCATTCGAGATCAAAGATCCTAGAGGACAATTCATGCCCATTCCACTCATACTCTTGTGCTACTTTTAAGGCAGGGATTAAGAAATCTAATGGTAGCACAGCATTCTGTCCAAAGACCATCTGTAATGGGGTGGCGTTGAGTACCGTTTTGTAGGCAACTCGATAAGCCCAAACAGCATGATGAAGTTGTTTGTCCCAATCAGAGCATTTATTATTTACCAGTTTTGTCAATACGTTACAGAGGATCTTATTGGTGCTCTCGGCTTGTCCATTAGCTTGTGGGTGATAGGGGGCAGACTTCTTATGTATCACCAAGAATTCTTGGAGAAGATTTTCAATGACTTCATTCAAGAAGTGTGTGCCTCTATCGCTCACTAACTCTATTGGTAGCCCATATCTCGTGAACACATTCTCGAATAAGAACTTAGCCGTAGTCTGAGCATCATTCTTTGTTGTGGCTTTCACTTCTACCCACTTTGTAAGGTAATCTGTGGCTACAATAATATACTCTGCATGGGAGTTTCTAGCTGGGGGGTTAATAGGACCTATGAAGTCTATGCCCCACTTGGAAAATGCACGCCCTCCCATCATTGGCCTCAAGGGCATCTCGTCTTTTCTAACTGGATATTGTGCACGTTGGCATGTGTCACATTTCTTCACATAGGTATGTGCATCCATATGAAGAGTGGGCCACCAAAGTCCTGAGAATAGAATGGTCTTGATCACTCGGTCAGGACCAAAATGTCCACCTGCAACACCACTGTGTGCAATTTCTAAGACCTTTAAATAGTCTGATTCATGAACGCACAGTCTTAAGTAACCATCTTTGCCTCTTCGGTATAGGTTCTCTCCTACTAAGGCATAGCCTTGAGCCTCTTGCTCCATGTTTCGTCTTCTTGCTAGACTAGCCTCTTTGGGTAATCTTCCCGACCTCATAAACTCTACCAATGGAGCACTCCAATCTGGAATTAATGACACTTGATAAAGGGTCGCATGCTCCACTGGGGGTCTCTCTCTGCACATTGGACAATTCTTAATCCAGTCATGTATTTCTTTGTCCATGCTAGGCCAATACACTCCTAGACGCTTCAGATTCTGCAATGTTCGTTGTTTAGAATAGTGATTTCCTAGCAATCCTTCATGAGCTTGCTGCAACCAACTACTATGTTCATCATCGTCGACACAACAAGCTAATACACCCTCAGTATCTTGTTTGTACATGCTTCCTGCCAATATGTGATATTTTTGTGATCTTACAATTTCTTCTTGTGATGTTTTCACATTCTTATTTGCAGGGCCAAAGGTTAGGACTGGTACCAACTTATTTGCCCATTTGGGAACGACTTCCAAATTGAACAGATAAGCATCAGGTAGTTCATCAGACACTCCTTGCGGTGACTCTCCTGAAGTAATGCGAGAAAGGTGATCTGCCCGAAGGTGGGTTCTACCTTTCCTGACAACAACTTCAAAGTCATATTCCATTAGTAAGAGGAACCATCGTACTAAGCGTCCGGTATTGCAAGGTTTATTGACCAAGTATAACAAAGCTTGATGATTAGTGAAAAACTTGAACTTGTTGGCCAATAAATAGTGTCTAAACTTCTTCACAGCATATACCATGCCTAACCCTTCTCTCTCGGTTGTGGTATAATTTCTTTCGGCTGGGTTTAGTTGTCTACTAGCATATGCTATGGGCAAATCTAAATTCCCTTCACCTGTGGGTTGTGCTAGCACACATCCTATGGCATGATTGGATGCATCCACATGGATATGGAATGGCTTATTCCAATCAGGAGTGGTCAGTATTGGTGCTGTGCACAAACGTCTCTTCAGTTCATTGAAAGAATTCTCGCATTCATCGTTCCACTCAAAATTAGACAAGGCATAAAGGGGTCTAGCTATGATCGTGTACATGTGGATAAACCTACGGTAATATCCGCAATGGCCCATAAAGGCTTGTACGTCCTTAACATTCCTTGGCCTTGGCAGCTCCGCTATGGCTCGTACCTTATCTTCATCTGTTGAGATTCCATTCTTAGAAACAATATGACCTAAGATTTTACCTTGACGCACCATGAACACACACTTTTCTGGGTTCAGACACACTCGATATTCTCTACACTTGTTGAAGATTTGTCTGAGCTCAGGGATGTGAAATCTTCTTTCTTGGGAATGAGCACATAAGTCATCCACATATACTTCTAAGCTCTTTCGCAAGAACTCTTTGAAAACATGACACATGAGCCTTTGGAATGTTGCAGGTGCATTTGTGAGCCCAAATGGCATCACACGAAATGCAAAGATTCCCCACTCTGTAGCAAAAGCTGTTTTGTGTTGATCTTGTGGGGCAATGGCTACTTGATTGTAACCTGAAAATCCATCAAGGAAGCTATAAACTTCCTTGCCTACAACACGCTCCAATAGGTGTTCTGTGATTGGAAGCGGAAAACTATCTCTGATCGTAGCGGCATTAACTTTTTTAAGGTTAATACACACTCTCAACTTCCCGTTCTTCTTGGGCACCACTACAATGGGGGACACCCATTCAGTATGCTCAATCTCATAGATGAATCCAGCTTCAATCAACCTATCAATTTCTTCTTTTATTTTGGTTGCATAGGCATCATTATATGTGTAGGGCTTCTGTTTGGTGGGCTTGGCATCAGCAGTCATGGGGATAGTATGAGAGCAAATTCTTGGATTTACCCCTTTCAAGTCTCTATAGTGCCACGCAAACACATCCCTATATTCCCTTAATAGAGCTACAAGCTCCATTTCTTCTCTTGCACTTAGGTCATCTCCTATATATGTGCATCTCTCTTTGTTCTCTTCGATGGTCACTACAATCTTCTTGGTCTTTTCTTTATTATCATATGATTCTCCTATGATGGCCTCTCTCTTAGGCATTCGTACCAAAATTTTGCGGTCGTCAACTTCATATTTCTTGAAGTTTTCTGGTACTTCAAACAATGATTCCTCCTCTTCTTGTTTCACTGCTTTTCTTTTCTTTTTCTTTTGACTGCTCTCACTTCCATCCTTCGAATTTACCGTTTTAATACTTGTGAGAGGTTCTTCTTCTTTCTGGGTGAACACTCCTATATCTTATAGATAGTGCTGCTCTAAGTTAAAGCAACTATCCATCACAATGGATTCTATATCATCGTCATTCTCTTCTTCTATGACATCACGAGGGTCACATTCTTCTAGCAAGGGCTGACACATGAACACTGAGATATCATAACCCTCCTCATCACAATGAGGTGTCCATTGTTCTTCATTGACAGCAATGTCCATGGTGGCTAAGATTTCTGGCCAGCCATGAGGCTCAAATTCCTCATCTAGAAAGATCATCGGTGTATAGGTTGGGTCTTTAATTGGTCTATCTCCTAGCGAAGTTCCTTCTTCTCTTGCCTTTAAACGTTTTTCCTCTTCCTCTGCGACCTTGCACATCCACAAATGAGTATCTTCATGCAGCCATGATGGATCAGGTGAACTTTCAGAATGCACAGAGATGGAATCTTCTTTCGCTTTGTGGATAGGATTCCACTGTAGGGGTGGCACATCTCTGAAGGAGTAATCCTTCAAATTGACCTTGGTGGTGACCCCTAAGTGTTGTAAGTACAAGGAGTTGGTTCCCCAATCCTGTACTATTTGCAATTGTCGTAGGAAGGGTCTTCCTAGGATCATCTCATAGACGTTATTTTTCTCAAAGTCACATATAGCAAATGTATGTTCAAACTCCACACCACAAGTGGTTAAAGTTATCCCTTCGAGCAATCCTAGAGGTCTTTCAAAATGACCGTCGGCCATTTGAAGCTTCATTCTAGTTGGTCTTAATGTGGGTTTGCCCCATTGCTTCCACAAGGAGGTGGTCGCAATAGCAACACCCACACCTGAATCTATGATTGCTTTGGTTGTGTAACATTGGTAGGTGATTGGAAGATAAGTATTACCTTCTTCACCCTCACACATGTCTCCTATTTTGTCTAGAGGTATCTCTGGTACTTTTTTTTTAGAGCCTACTTTTGGCATTTTGGAATCAAGTTCTGGAACTTGATCCTTCACATGATTCCAAAGCTCAGGTTTTGCTTTGAGCAGCTCTTCTACAGTGAGATGACACTGAACCTTAGTGTTCTTCACGACATCCGTGTTCCTTGGAACCACTGAGTCTTCATTAGTGGCACCAATGCTCTATTTGGAATTTCCTCTCCCACAGCATATTTGACTGGAATCACGTTGGCAGGAGTTGGTGGTTGGTTTCCCAAGACTGATTGTGGCCTATATTGTGCCTGATATTGCTGTTGTGGTCTATAATATGGCTGTTGGTATTGGTTTTGATACCTACCTGGTTGGTAAGGTTGTTGATAATTCTGTCTAACAGCCTGCCTATTAAAGGGACAATCTTGAGCCGTGTGGTTCGTATATTTTCTCTCAATAGTGCAATATGGAGCATTCCTTTCTCTCATGTTCTGGTTGTGCAATGGGCATACATTAGCCATGTGGTCGCCTCCGCAAGTATAACACCGATTCAATGGAGTGACTCTCTGTGTTTGTTTATTTTGGACTCCCAGCTTCTTGGCAACTTGCTCAGCTATCTCATCTATTTCCGTGGAGATTTTTGAAGTATGACTAGTAGAACTATCAGAGTCCTTATAGAGTTTGGACAATCCTAACTCCCTCACCCAAGTTATCTTCTATGTCAATGCACGTCCGCACACACTCTTCTATGGATCTAGGCTCTTTCAAGTACACATATGATCTTAACTTTGTGCTCAGTAGGCCATCTAAGAACAAAGCCACTTGTTTGGCTGGTGTGGGTAACTATGGAGCAGGGCATCTTTCTAGGTATTGTCTGAACCTTCTACCTGCTAGTCGCACTGTTTCTTGGGGTGTCTGCTTGAAGCTGTGGTTCAAAGATGAAGTGTTATGCCTGATACCACTCTTGGAAAATTCTACAATGAATTCGTCTAGCAGTTGACCTATATCGCGATAGTTGCGACTACTCAGTGAAACCAAGCTAAGGCAGTGACCTTAAGAGTCAAACCAAATGCCTCGTATTGGGTGAACAAATCCTCAACCTGTTCAGCTCTTAACACTTGTTTGAACTCGGCCACATGATCATAAGGATCTCCTGACCCGTCAAAATAATTCTTCATTGCCTTGATCACTTGAGTGGGTCTAAGGGTTCTTGGGTGCTCTCGGGGTCTAGGCAATGGAAAATCCTGTTCATCTCTTTGTTGCCTATGTGCTTGATGTCTCTCTCTTTCAGGTCTTTCATTTTCAAATCCTGACCTATTCCTGCCCATGGTGTGTGCAAAACTTACCTCAGGTCTCTCTCTAGTTCTTTCTCTCTGGGCTTCATGAGCGTGGGATGATCCTACTCCTTGGAGGCCATGGGAAACATTGGATCTTGGTGGAGGGAAAATCAATTCACTCTTCCAAGTATATGCATGTCTATCATGTTCTGTTACCAAGAATATCTTCTCTGATGTGTTATCCAGGTAGACAACTTTGCCTGGTATCTCAGGATCTTTGAATTCATAGATGATGACTATGCCCAATTGGCTAGGTTGATCTGGCTTGAATCTCCAAAAGGCTTCCTCTGTTTCTCTATTCAAGAATAGTTCTATGCTTTTGTTGTCTTGAGGGATCAAGTCTGGAGTGATCACTCTGGTCAAAACTGACTTACCTCTAGGAGTCTGGGGTCCTTGTCCTACATTTCCTTGTTTTAGGTCTCCTATTTCGTTCTCAAGAATGACATTTCCAAACTCGTCAGTCCTATCTGGTTGGTTGGTAACCACATACATGGTTCCTTCCTTATCAATGTATGAACCCTCTTCGAACTTGACCACCGGGTGTTCAAGTCCAAAGGATTGATCTGGATTTTTGAGTTGGACCACTGATCGCCTCAGGCCATCCTCATAGATGCGAGCACCTAATCGGTTGGTCCGAATATATTCCAACTGTGTCTTATAGGGGCCTTCTGGTGTTTGTAGATGGGCAGTCCCTGAGCCACTTGCAGGTTTCCCCATGCTAAAAGACATTTCTGAGTCACTTGTGTCTGAACTTAGTCCGTAAGGATGACCACTTAGTTGTTGTGCCCAAGACTTAGCTGTATGGTTGACACTGGATTGAGAAGATCTAATGCTTTATCTATCCTTGCCTAGGTGTCTACCAGATCTCAAGTTCATAAGGTTTGGCTAAGAGTCCAAAATTTCCCTTTGGTATGGTTAAAAAATCCTTTGGAGTCCCCTTGGGTTCCAGGTCCCACTTGAGGGTCAACTTCAAAATATCCTATCTGAAAATCAACGCATTATTTTTATAAAAAATAGTTGAGGCCATGTAGGATTCGAAACGAGCTTTCCAACGAGCTATAGAGCTCAAAAAATGGACTTTGGATGAAAAAGTTATGTCAAATCAGGCTCCTGGGGGTCAAAACAGGCAAACAAGACCTTTTAGAGAAAATCGCGATGTTGTGAAATCAAGACAATTGCGATTTTGTGAAATCAGAGAATCGCGATTTTGAGCACAAAATCGTGTTTTTGAAAATCGCGATGTTGAGCACAGAATCGTGTTTTTGAAAATCGCGATGTTGAGCACAAAATCGTGTTTTAGAAAATTGCGATGTTGAGCATAGAATCGTGTTTTAGAAAATCGGGATGTTGAGCACAAAATCGTGTTTTAGAAAATCGCGATTTTGAGCACAGAATCGTGTTTTTGAAAATCGCAATTTTGAGCAGAGAATCGTGATTTCACAAAATCGTGGTTTACAGAATCGTGTTTTCACAAAATCGTGATTTCACAAAATCGTGTTTTCACAAAATCGTGATTTCACAAAATCGTGTTTTTCACTACGTCGTGTTTTTCACAAAATCGTGATTGGTGAGAATCGCGATTTTGAGCACAGAATCGTGTTTTTTGAAAATCGTCTTTTTTTGGCTGAAAATCGTGATTTGTGAGAATCGCGATTTTGAGCACAACCACAAAATCGTGTTTTCTCAGAATCGTGTTTTTTGACATGAAAATCGCGATTGTCTACACAGAATCGTGTTTTCACACAATCGTGTTTTTCACAAAATCACTTTTTTCACAAAGTCGTGTTTTTCACAAAATCGTGATTGGTGAGAATCGCGATTTTGAGCACAGAATCGTGTTTCTTGAAAATCGTGTTTTTGAGAATCGTGTTCTAAAGAATCGCGATTTTGTCTCAGAGAATCGTGGTTTCCAAAAACTTAGAGAATCGCGATTTTGAGCACAACCACAGAATCGTATTTTCTCAGAATCGTGTTTTTGACATGAAAAGCGTGATTTTTCAGAATCGCGATTTTGGGCAAAGAATCGTGTTTTTTTTCTAAATGGCGATTTTGAGCCAAAAATCATGTTTTCACAAAATCGCCTTTTTCACAAAATCGTGTTTTTACTGAAAATCGTGATTGGTGAGAATCGCGAGTTTGAGCAAAAAATCATGTTTTCACAGAATCGTGTTCTTTGGCTGAAAATCGTGATTTGTGAGAATCGCGATTTTGAGCACAATCACAGAATCGCAATTTTGAGAATGACCACAGAATCGTGATTCTTTCAGCTAACTTTTAGGCGGGAAACAGAAAATCGTGTTTTTTTCAAAAAATTTGAATTTTTACAAAATCGCAATTTTCATCACAGAATCGCGTTTTTTGGCGGGAAATTTAAATTTCTGCGCGCCGGCAATGGCGAGCTCCGTATGAGCAGAAAATCATGAAAAAACACAGCGCTTGCTAACCCTTGCACCTCCTAACTCCTTCCCACACAATAATGCATGAAAAATGGTATGAAAATGGTGAAAATGCACTAAAAAACAAGAAATTTCTATGAAGAAGAAGATGGAAGATGGTGGAGATGATGATGATGAAGAAGATGAAGAAGAAAAAACAGAAAATGAACAAAAATGACATTTTTTTTACCTTCCAACGTCGCAAATCTATGATCTTACCATCACAACGCTCGTCCTCGAAGCTCTCTCCCCGGCAACGACGCCAAAATTTGGTGTAGCTCAAGCGTAAGCACCACCTCCTTTACTTGTCAATCCGCGGAGGCGTGAGGACCGGTATGATGACCACGAGCAAGTGAAGGCACAAGTGTGTGAGTGAAAGCACACAAGCATGCACACACATACACACACACACGCACACAAGGCAAGATCAAAGAGAGGAACAATGAAAAGCTTCGATTGCAACCGAGTTCTCTTACAAAAGCTCTATTCTCTAACAAGCTAGCCTCAAAAATGATCTCTCTAGCTCTTTTTATAGTTTTTTGACTAGTTTTGGCCCTGTCCAGACCTAGTGTCCGGCCTAGTTAAAAATTAGGTTCCAGGGCTTATTTGAGGGCTCAAACGGAGTCTTAAAATTATGAAAATTGGTAGGATGATGGTTCTAATACTCCTCAAGCTCAAGGACTCCTCGGCTTGAACAAAATGGAGTTACAAAAATAGAAAATGGTATTTACAATGGTTTTTAGTGATGAAAATCACTGTTTTTGTAGGGAATTCTAGTGAAAATTTGACATACACTTCTTGGAGCTCCCTACTTGCTCCCTTTCCTTGTGTGCCCACCTTTTTGATGTGCTTCCATGCTTTGTCCTTGACTTTGAGCTTCAACACCGTGCTATACATGATTACCTAAAAAGTCTAACTTGTCATAAAGAGCATTCTAATGAGCTATAAAGCTCAAAAGATGGACTTCAAATGAAAAAGTTATGAACATTCAGGCCTCGGGGATAAAAAGGGACAAACAGGTTTTTCTTCAAATATGAGCTAATGGGTCTCCAATAAGCTTAACCACCATAAAATTCACTCAAAATAGCCTTAAATAGCCCAAAAAATCAAACCCTAATTTTGGCGTTCTAGGTGGACAATCGCAATGGTCAGAGATAATCGCGATGGCCTGGGACCGTGCGATGGCCCAGTTAAACTATCGCAATGGTCCGATGATGCAAGTCGTCGCGATGGTCTAAGGTGAACCATCACGATGGTTTGTCTAGCACGCAATCACAATGGCGTGAGCCCATCGCAATGGTCATGAGGTTCGACGGCTTGAGCCAATCGCGATGGTCCGAACTTGAAGCATCACGATGGCGTACCTAGTATCATAGCGATGGTCTAATTTTGATACGTGGCAAGTGAGTCATCACGATGGCGTGGGGTCAACGGGATCCTCGTGATGGTCAGTGACCATGGGGATGGTTCAAGCGAACCATCGCAATGATGTGAGACCATCGCGATGGTTCAACCGAGCTGTCATGATGGTGTGACACAATCGCGATAATGTGAGCCTGTCACAATGGTCCACCAAAATGCAATTTTTTGAAATGCATATGTGGATTCGTGAGTGCGCAATGATCGCCTACACTATGCTATACATGCTTACTAAAAAAGTCGAACTTGCCATAAAGAGCTTTCTAATGAGCTATAAACCTCAAAAAACGGACTACAAATGGCAAAGTTATGAACGTTCAAGCCTCGAGGGTAAGAAAAACAAACAAGTTTTTTTTCAAATATGAGCTAAGGGATCTCCAATAAGCTTAACCACCCAAAAATTCACTCAAAATAGCCTCAAAATAGACCAAAAAATCAAACCCTAATTTTGGCATTCTAGCTGGACAATCATGATGGCCTCGGATTGTCGCAATGGCCCAGTTCAATCGTCGTGATGGTCCGCTGGTGTGAGGCATCACGATGGTCTAAGGTGAACCCTCACGATGGTCTATCTATCAAGGAGTTGTGATGGCATGAGCTCGTCATGATGGACAACAGCCAACACAATCATCATGATGGCGTGAGCCCGTCACGATGGTCACGAGGTGCGACGGCTTGAGCCAATCGCGACTGTCCAAACTTGGAGCGTTGCAATGGCGTACCTGGTATCATTGTGATGGTCTAATTTTGACATGTGGCAAGCAAGTCCTCGCGATGGCGTGGAGTCGATGGGATCGTCGTGATGGTTCAAGCGAACCGTCATTATGGTGTGAGATCATCGCGATGGACGGGCCGAGCAATTGTGATGGCGTGAGCCAATCCCGATGGTGTGACACAATCACGATGGTCCACCAAAATGCAAATTTCTGAAATGCGCCTGTCGATTCATGAGTGCGCATGGATCGCCTACACCATGCTATACATGCTTACCAAAAAAGTTGAACTTGTCATAAAGAGCTTTCTAATGAGCTATAAAGCTCAAAACAGACTTCGAATGACAAAGTTATGAACGTTCAGGCCTCGGGAGTAAAAAGTGATAAAGAGGTTTTTCTTCAAATATGAGCTAAGGGATCTCCAATAAGCTTAAGCACCCCAAAACTCACTCAAAATAGCCTCAAAATAACCCAAAAAATCAAACCCTAATTTTGGCATTCTAGGTAGACAATCGTGATGGTCTGAGATAATCACGATGCCTTGGGACCATGGCAATGGCCCAGTTGAACCGTCGTGATGGTCGGATGGTGTGAGGCATCACGATGGTCTAAGGTGAACCGTCACAATGATCTGTCTAGCGAGCAGTCGTGATGGCATGAGGTCGTCGCGATGGTCAACGATCAACAGAGCCGTCGTGATGACGTGAGCCCATTGCGATGTTCATGAGGTGCCACGGCTTGAGCCAATTGTGATAGTCCAAACTTAAAGCCTCGTGATGGCATACTTGGTATCGTTGCTATGGTCTAACTTTGACATGTGGCAAGTGAGTCGTCACGATGGCATGGGGTCAGCAAGATCGTCGTGATGGTCAATGACCATCGTGATGGTTCAAGCGAACCGTCACAATGGTGTGAGACTATCGTGATGGTCTGACTGAGCCATCATGATGGTGTGAGCCAACCGCGATGGTGTGACACAATCACGATGCGGTGAGCCCGTCTCAATGGTCCACCAAAATGCAAATTTTTGAAATGCATCTGTGGATTCATGAGTGCGCAAGGATCGCCTACACTGTGCTATACACGCTTACCAAAAAAGTCAAACTTATCATAACGAGCTTTCTAATGAGCTATAAACCTCAAAAAACGGACTTCAAATGACAAAGTTATGAACGTTTAGGCCTCAGGGGTAAAAAGTCACAAACAAGCTTTTCTTCAAATATGAGCTAAGCGGTCTCCAATAAGCTTAACCACCCAAAAATCCATTCAAAATAGCTTAAAAATAGCTGTTGGTAGTATACGAGAAGAGGCAAGTACGAGCATACAAGCAGATCTAACACTAAGGCAACCCTTTATTTTTTTCAAAACCCTTACACCATTTAAAAGTGATTCTCATCACTAAAAACCCCTGTAAATACCATTTTCACCTTTTTGTAGCTCCATTTTGTACAAGCCGAGGAGTCCTCGAGCTTGAGGAGCCTTAGAAGTAGTTGCCTACCAATTTTCGTATTTTTTAGACCTCGTTTGAGCCCTCAAATAAGCCCTGGAACCTAATTTTTAACTAGGCCGGACACTAGGTCTGGACAGGGCCAAAGCTAGTCAAAAACTATAAATAGAGCTAGAGAGCTCATTTTTGGGGGCTAGCTTCTTGTAGTTTTGAGCTTGTATGAGAACTTTGTTGCAATAGAAGTGATTCCATTGTCTTACTCTCTTTGTTCTTGCTGTGTGTGCGCGTGTGTGTGTATGTGTGTGCATGTTAGTGTGCTTCTCACTCACACATTTGTGCCTTCACTCGCTCGAGGTCCTCATACCATCCTCATGTCTTCCCGGATTGACATTAAAGGAGGTGCTACTCATCACTGAGCTACACCAAATTTTGGCGCCGTTGCCGGGGATTCGAGCTTTGAGGACGAGCGTGTGATGGTAACACGTAGAGAGGACGCGTTGGAATGGTAAGTAGTCGGTAAATTTCTGATTTTTCTCCATCTCCATCTCCATCTTCACCTCCTTCTCCATCTCCACCTCCACCTCCTTCTCCACTACATATTCCCTCTTCCTTGTCATTCCCCTCATTTGTTGTGTGCGAGTTTGAGAGAGAGCGAGCGTGTGTGTTCTTGTTTTGTGTGTTTTTGCATGTTTCTTGCAGGTTGCAGCTCCATCATCATCTCCAGCAAGCTCAGCAGGTACGGAATCTGTCTGCACAGTCCCCGAGGCGTCGAGCTCGAGCTATCGCGACACTCTGAAAACTTCACCCAATCACGATTCTGAGTGCACCACGACACTGCGCAGGCCTAGAGCTCCCAGGATCACTAGACAGAACAAAAAAATTCACCATATCCCGAGCTATCGCGACACCTCGAGGTATCGCGACACTCACGACCTATCGCGACACCTCACGACCTATCGCGACACTTGGGAGTATCGCGACACCTCACGACCTATCGCGACACCTCACGAGCTATCGCGACACTTGGGAGTATCGCGACACCTCACGACCTATCGCGACACCTCACGACCTATCGCGACACTTGGGAGTATCGCGACACCTCACGACCTATCGCGACACCTCACGAGCTATCGCGACACTTGGGAGTATCGCGACACCTCACGACCTATCGCGACACCTCACGACATATCGCGACACCTCACGACGTATCGCGACACCTCACGACCTATCGCGACACCTCACGACCTATCACGACACCTCACGACCTATCGCGACACCTCACGACCTATCGCGACACCTCACGACCTATCGCGACACTCACGAGCTATCGCGACACTCACGAGCTATCGCGACACTTCGACCCGACCTATCGCGATACATGGGCTTAACGCATGAAAATTTAGAGTAATTTAGTTGACTGAATTAAGGTATCTTTGGGCTTAATCTTGGACACATTGGGAGGATATAAGAGCCTTAGGAGTGGGCAAAAGACCTAGAAACAAGGGAGGAATTTCCTGAACCCTGAGAGCCTGTTTGGACCCCTAAGTGCCTGAATGGTCATAACTTCACCATACGAACTCCGATTAATGAGATTTTGGTCTCCTTGGAAAGCTTGTTGAAAATCCTACGTGGACCTCGACTGGTTTTTTGTAGAATCATACGTGGAGTTTTAGAACATGTATTTTCAAGTTGGCCTTTAGGTGAGACTAGGTGGTCCTAAGATTGAGGGGGTGCAGTGAGTTACTCCAGGGGGGACTGAAAATATTGATGTGTGTCTTTCAATTACTTGTGGTAATAGAGTTATACTGACTGGTGAGCTTTTGCAGGAACATTGTGTGCACTCAAGGCAATCTAAAGCAAGCTAGCAAGGGTGAGTACCAAGCTTGGGAGAAGGCTTCCTGGGCTTGTGTAGCAGTCTGGTCAACCAGCTAATTGAGGTTGGAAGATCTCTCAACCCTCCTTTGTCAATTCCTAGCCTAGGCTAAGTACGACTTAGGTGTGGTAATTAATTAGGGCAACGTTAGGCACGAATCAAGTCCAAGAGAATTAATCAACCAAGTGCAAGAATTAAATAGGTCTTAAGTGCGAAAACCCTAAGGGACAAAGGGTAAACTGGAGTCGATCACTTATCAAGTGCGAAATTCACTTAAGTACTCCTGACGACGCGATTTCAGACAAGATCATAAACATAATATTCAACTCAAAAGAACAAAGTGATTGGTGCAAATTAACCTGCAACGAGAGTGTGCTTGGGTCCAAGGGGGTAGATAAATCATGCATATGAACCTTAGATCAGGCAGACACTTAGGCCGAGACAGACAAAGCCTCAGATCTTCTGAAGCTAGTGTCAATCACACTGCCAGGTCTTGGGCCCAGCAGTTGAGTGATTACCCATACACTCCCAGATCAGAAACAAGTGATTCTGAGATGTCCTATCACATGGAGAGACCAGTAGGTAGTTCAGGGGTGGCTTATCTAGAAAAGCCAGAGGGACCTTACAAGACTCAATTGGAATACATCAAGACGAATCGTCTAGGTGCTCGCATCTACGAAGACGGACTGCGAAGATCTGTGGTCCAGATTAAGAACCCCGATCAACCCCATGGACTAGAACACCCGGTAGTCAAGTTCGAGAATGGAGCATACCTGGATAAAGAGGGGACTATTTATGTAGTCACCACTCTTCCTGATAGAACAGACGAGTTTGGAAATGTGATTGCAGAGACCGACATGGGTGATATAGAACAAGGAAATTTAGAGAAAGAGCCGAGAACTCCCCGGGGTAAATCTGTCTTGACCAGAATCATGACTCCAGAGTGGATTCCACAGGATAATAAAAGCATAGATCTGCTTTTAAACCGAGAAACCGATGAGGCTTTTTGGAGATATAAATCTGCTCAACCTCAGGAAGTGAGTGCCCTCACAATCTATGAGTTTAAAGACCCTGATAGCCCAGGCCAAGTAACCTACCTAGACAATGCATCAGAGAGAATCTTCATGGTCACTGAGCATGGCAGACATGCCTACACATGCAAGGGTGAATTTGTTTTTCCCCAACCAAGGTCTAATGTGTCCTTTGGTCACCAAGGAGCTGGGACCTCCCAAGCTCATGGAGCTCAAAGAGATAGAAGTAGAGACAAACCTGAGGTAAGTTTTTCCAACTCCCTGGGAAGAGAAAGAACGGGAATGGAAAGGAATAGAGTGGAACCTGAGGGACATAGAACCCCATGGAATCAAAGGAATGATGACGATTTCCCTTTGCCAAGACCGAGAGAACACACTAGGACCCTGCGACAACCTCAACTGGTGAAGTCCATGAAGAATTACTTCGATGGCACTGGAGACCCTTATGACCATGTGGCAGAATTTCGGCAAGTCTTGAAAGCGGAATGGGTAGAGGACCTATTCACACAATATAATGCTTTTGGTCTAACCCTTAGGAACACTGCCCTTACGTGGTTTCAACCACTGAACGAGAGGCATTTCAGAAACATAGACCAGCTCTTAGAGGCATTTATCATTGAGTTTTCTAAGAGTGGAATCAGGCACAACACTTCCTCACTAATTCATAGCTTCAAACAAACACCTCAATGTTGGTGCAGATCAATCACCAATTGAATGTTTGAAGACTAAAGAATGAAGGATGAGATCAATTCTTGAAGCTTGGAAGGAAGACACATTCAGAGTATGTGAGGAATGTATACATATGTACATAGTTCACTTAGATCTTTGATTAGTCATAGACTTGTACAAATTTATCTATAAATACCTTGAAAATGTCGAGGCGTGATATGAGAGTATATGTGAGAATAGATAGAAGGCAATAATGAGGAAGATAGATGTCATGAGACATGTGAAAAGTTAGTTGAGTTTCCTCTCATCACTCAACTGTAACTTTCTGAGTAAATGAAGAAATATTGCGCCCGATCTTTTCGTGTCTGCTCCGTCTGTGTTTGATCAATTGTGAAATCCTTTTGAGGATATCTAAGTTGGTAGTTAATGAGTCTGTGACCTGAGTTTCAGAGTCTAATTGCAAACAGGCTAGGAGAATTGTTAGTAGGAACATTCATATGTGTTGAGTGTTCACAGTTCTCTGAAACAGGCACAAATTTTGATCTTAATCTTTTGGTCAGTTCTCACTCCATAGTTTAAAGTTTTGTGCAAGCAAGCACTTAATCTTTAAGTTGGAAGGTAATCTACTTGTGGCTAGAAGCATTTGCTTAAACGGGTTTTGTACTGAGAGAATTGAAGTTAAGAAGTTAGGGGTGTCTAAATCGACTTCTCAGAAGTGCAGATTCAGACATAGGTAACTTGTGAAGTTGATTTCTCAAGTTATACTAAACCTTTTGAAGAACTTTAACTTGGAGGAGGTGCGCAATATCTAGACGATACTCCATACAAAATTTCATAGAAAACTTTACATGTTTGATAGGTCAATGAGAAGAAATTGTGCAGCAGACTTTCTGTGTTTTACTTTCTTCACAGATTTTCTCAATTTTTGATAATTTGGAGATTGGACCTCTAACTTAGTGAAAGTTTTGACTTACTCTTGATATAGAGGTGTTCTAAATTCAAGAGTAGGTTGTTCTTTTGGAGATTAACACTCTCCATCAGTGGTACCAGAGCAGGAGACATCAAATCAAGGAAAGGAGGGTCCCGACTGCTGCAGATTCAAGAAATTTAACATTTGAAGAACTAAAAGGTGAAAGTTTGAAGGCAAAGCAAGAGGAGGAGACCATACGACATCAAGAAGGACAAAAGGAGTCTAATTCGAAGTAAAGGTACATATATTGTTCATAAAGCTTGAAGATTTCAATACACAGGTAGACACAAGATGGGAGATTCTCTACAGATAGAGAAATTGGATAGGGAAAACTATCCTGCATGGTCAATGAGGATGGAAGCTCATCTTATGAGCAAAGATTTGATTGCTTACATCACAGGAGAAGAAGAGAAGCCACAGTTCAGAGATCCTAGTGTTCCAACTAGGGAAGAGTTAGCAGATTTGAAAAATTGGATGAAGAAAGATGCTCAAGCTAGGAGCATTATCTATATGGCAGTCAATGATTACTTGTTACCTCATATTCGAGGTCTTGAAAGTGCAACTGATATTTGGAATGCTTTGGAGGAGCATTTCCAGAATACTACAAAGTCAAGGAAGGCATCCTTATGGGCAGAGTTTACAACCTTCAAGAAGAAGGCCTCTCAATCTATTTCAGACTATGTAACAAGGATGAAAGACATTGCAGATGCATTAGGAGCTGTTGATGAAGACATTGAGGAGGATAAATTGGTAAGGCAAATCCTTACAGGTTTGAGAGGTGATGACAAATGGAAGCCATTCATTTTATCTACAGAATTATCACTTGACCATTTCACTCCTGATTTAAATCAGTTGCTAGGTCATATGCTAACATTTGAGCAGGATGTTAAAGGAGATGGTGACAAGAGTGCAGGTCATGCAATGTACTCAAAAGATAAGAAGAAGAATAGCAAAGGAAAGCAACAAGCAGGTGAAGATGAAGGTACAACTAGTCAAGCCAACTTCCTAAGAGGAAGAGGAGGTGGCAAAGGTAGAGGAAGAGGCAGAAACAACAAGGATGGAGGCAAAGCTTGTTGGATTTGTGGTAAGACAAATCACTTAGCTAATGATTGTTGGCATAATAATCAGAGTAATGGTGGATACAATCAAAATTATAATTCAAGAGGATGAGGAGGCAGAAGTCAAAGAGGTAATTTCAGAGGCAGAGGTGGTAGGAGTTACTTTGGAAGAAATGCAGGTAGAGGATTCCAAAGTCAACAATACAACAACACCTACTACAATTATGCTTCAGATCAAAAGGAGGATTCAACATTGATAATGAATGCAACTTGTGAAAGGCAGAGTGAAGATCAAAGAGTTTTCTACATTGACTCAGGGTGTAGCAATCACCTGAGTGGTAATATATCCTTGATGACTGATTTGGAGAATAATGTTTTTAATCATGTTGTTCAAACAGGTGACAACACAAAGCACAATGTGAAGTCAATTGGATCAGTGAAGGCCAAGGATGGTAGCACCTTATTGAGTAAGGTCTTGTATGTTCCTACAATTCCTAAGAATTTGATAAGTGTAGGACAAATTGTTGAAAAGGGATATGAAGTAAGGTTCACTAATGATGGAGTATATGTGGAAGACCCTAGCCAAGGGTATAAACAGATTGTTTCAGGGAAAAAGGAAGGAAGATTATTTACATTGAAGATTCAAGGCAATATTGGTCATGCTATGTTCACATATGGAGGACATAAGATCTCTGAGTTAGATCTTTGGCACAAGAGGCTTGGACATTTCAATGAAAGAGGTATTAAAGATATGGTTAACAATGGTTCAGTGCTTGGATTGCCTAATGTTGCAGGTCAACATATGACATACAAATGTGAGGCATGTCAATTAGGTAAGGCTCATAAGAATTCTTACTCCAAGCATGGTTTTATGTACTCAAAGAAGCTTGAGTTGGTACACACAGATGTGTGGGGACCATCAAAGGATTTCAGTATAAATGGGTCAAGGTATTATGTGATTTATGTTGATGATGCTACTAGGTGGATCACTATCTATGTGATCAAAGATAAGTCAGAAGTGTTTAATACATTTAAACACTATCATGCATATGCAGAAAGAATTACAGGTCATAAGTTGAAGAGATTAAGGTCAGATGGAGGGGGAGAGTATTTCTCTAATGAGTTCAGTGATTACTTATGGAATGCAGGTATAAAAAGGGAAGTTACTTGCAGGTACTCTCCTCAACAAAATGGTGTTGCAGAAAGGAGAAATAGAACACTTGTTGAGTTTGCAAGATCCATGATGAAGGAGAAAAATTGCCCTAATTATTTGTGGGCTGAGGCTGTAAATACAGCCACTTATTTGGTCAATAGGTTACCATGTAAAGCCTTGCAGGGTATGACACCATATGAGGCTTGGTGGGGTAAGAGACCTACCTTGGATCATTGCAGAGTTTTTGGATGTGTGGCATATGCATATGTGCCATCACAATTAAGGCACAAGTTGGAGCCTAAAGCTGAAAAATATGTTTTCATTGGTTATGATGATAAGCAGATGGGCTATAGATTGTGGAGTCCATCTACAAAACAATTCATGGTTTCTAAAGATGTTATATTTGATGAGCAAAGTACTTGGTATGCAAGTACAATCAATATCAATACAGGTGATGAAGAAGAAGTGAACCAAAGGAAAGGTAAATCAAAGGTTCAAATATTTGATGAACAAGAGAATAATGAAGTACAGGTTGAAGTGGAAGAAACACCAAGATTTGATCCTGAATATGAAGAACCAGAAACCTCAAGAAGTGGAGAGCTTAGGAGGTCTACAAGGAATAAATGGCAACCTACAAGGTATAGCTATGATACTTCATTTTTGGCCACAAAAGACTATGCTTATATGATGAAAACAGATGAAGACCCTTCTACATATGAAGAGGCAAAAGGTAAGGAAAAATGGGAGAAAGCTATGCAGGAAGAATATGATGCACTATTGGAGAATCAAACATGGGATTTGGTTCCAAAACCAAATAGTCAGAAGATCATTGGATGCAAATGGGTTTACAAAACCAAGAGGTTTGCAGATGGAAGTGTGTCTAGATACAAAGCTAGACTTGTTGTCAAAGGGTTTGCTCAGACTTATGGTGTTGACTATGATGAGACTTATAGTCCTGTGGCAAAGATGACAACCATCAGGACACTTATAGCTATTGCTGCATGTAAAGGTTGGAAGTTATGTCAACTTGATGTGAAAAATGCTTTTTTGAATGGTTATATTTCAGATGATGTATTCATGGAGCAACCTCAAGGGTTCAGAGATAAAAGGTATCTAGATCATGTGTGCAAGCTCAAGAGAGCTTTGTATGGCTTGAAGCAGGCCCCAAGGGCATGGAACTATAGACTTGTGAAGTTCCTAAAGGAACTTGGATTTCAGGTGTCTAAAGCAGATAGTAGCTTGCTTGTCAAAGCAAGTGATAATGGTTTCATATACATGTGCATATATGTTGATGATATAATTCTTACAGGTACAGATGAAGAAGGAATACAAAGACTCAAGAAGCAAATGGAAAAGGAGTTCAAGATAAGTGACTTGGGAGACTTGTCATACTTCTTGGGCATGGAGATTACATATACTCAACATGGAGTATTTGTGACCCAAGAAAGGTATTTGAAGAACTTGTTAATCAAGTTTAAAATGGATGATTGCAGGGTAGCACCTACACCAATGGAGGTGAATCACAAATTGAGTAAGTTTGGAGGTGAAGAATTCAAGGACATGAGACAATATCAGAGTTTGGTTGGTAGTCTTATCTATGCTACTTTAACTAGACCTGATTTATCATATGCAGTAGGAGTTTTGTCTCAATTCATGCATTGCCCAAGGAAAGAAAATTGGATTGCAGGTCAAAGAGTGTTGAGGTACATTAAGGGTACACTCAATGAAGGTTTGTATTATGGGTTTACCTCAGATACAAATATCAAAATTTATAGTGATGCAGATTGGGCAGGTAATCCAGATGATAGAAGGTCAACTTTTGGATATATGTGTTATGTGGGAGATAAACTTATCTCATGGTGTTCCAAGAAGCAACATACAGTTGCTTTGTCTTCTACAGAAGCAGAGTATAAAGGCATGGTTGAAGCTGCAAAGGAAGTAATTTGGCTTGTTAGACGGCCACCGAATAAGGACAATTGTACTTAGACAGAGGTTTTTAATGTAGAAAGAACCCTTCTGGAAGTACGCGGTAAAGAAAGATTCGCGCAAGCCTTGTAACAAAATTCTATTTAAAGCAATGAAAAGAACAGCAGAGGGACGAGAGAAGGAGCCCCGTTTTTGGGAGTTGCGAGTGTATTGTGAGAGCCCTGATTTGGGATTAACTCTTCTACTGTGTGTAGGTAGGTGTTAACGAGTAGAGTATCTTGGCTCTGTCCTGTTCTGCGCGCCTTATCTGTGTAATCGTTTTGACTGCGTATGCGTGAAACACTGCGGTGTTACGAGTCGGTACTGCGATTTTGAGATTCTGTTCGATAACGAGTTAAGATATCTTTGATTATGCGTAAGGTGTTAGTGTGTTGTCTATCTGCTATTTCTTCGGTGGAATAGGTAAGCGTGAAGAATGGACATGAGATGCTATGATTCTCTGTAAGTGACTAAGTCGGTATTATAGTCTATGTTCAAAGATAATGCCGGTAATGTCTAAGTACGCGTAGAATGGTAATAATGTTGCGATACGTCTTGCGGTCAGTAGATATTACGGGTTGAAGGTAGATACACGGTAAGTCTGTGAACTGACAAGAAGAATTGTGTGTTATGATCTTGTTAAGTTACTAAAAGTATTGGACTGTCATCTCGGACTACTGCTCAACTACTATGGCAGGAACAGTCTGGGAGTTCTGAGTCCAGCACGTTGGTCTAGTGGAAGTTGTTCAGGAGCAAAACTGAGCTAAGACGTGAAAACCCTAACTACGGTTGAGTGAGGAGTTGGGAAAATAGTACAGGGCCTCTGTCAACAGACCCCTACCACTCCCAAGGACCCACATAGTTAGAGTCAGTTTATTTGCGGTAAGATTGAGTACAGAGAAAGAGAGACTCGGAAATATCTGGTACGCAGGTGTGGAACCAGATTCTGGAGTCTCTGAAGGATTGTTGTTTTAAACTAGTAATTAACGGCTGCGGTAGGTAGCTAACAGTTAAGTTAATAGTAAACGATCTTACATTTAACATTTGGCGCCGTCTGTGGGAAAGTGGCATCCGCTTGCCAGTTCTCTGGCCCGTTGTCTGTGGGAAAGTGGCATCCGCTTGCCAGTTCTCTGGCCCGTTGTCTGTGGGAAAGTGGCATCCGCTTGCCAGTTCTCTGGCCCGTTGTCTGTGGGAAAGTGGCATCCGCTTGCCAGTTCTCTGGCCCGTTGCCTGTGGGAAAGTGGCAACTGATTACCAGTCTCTGCGGTAAAGTAGCATTTGATTACGAGTCACTTGTGAGACAGTGGTATTAGAGTGCTAACGGTTTGTAAGAAGCAAACATCCAGCAACATTTTGCTTCACTGACAGTAGCAACAGATCCAGATTGTTGCAAACTGCTCAGATAGTATCACTGGGCAATGATACATGCCGGTCACTCGATCGGGCGAAACATATCCTAAGAATCGTCAGATTGAAGCACGAAAATCACAAAAGATAGCCTCGGGAGAAGCAGGCATAACTAGATCTGACCAAGTGATCAGGAAAAGTAGAAACGTTACAACTGATTCCGGTCATATTACGGTAGAACGGTCAACGCCTTCGATACATTCTGATGCTACGTCGACCCAGCCTATCGAAGATATAGCAAGTCCAGACTCTATCAAAACGCCGTTGGAACCTAGTTTAACAATATCAGATAAAGATTTAGAGTTATCCACGGTCAGAAATACGTTAGGAAAATTCGGCAAAAGTAGTAAAACAGGGCATTCTGGCCCAAGTTCGGTTCATTTCGGTGAGATTCCGGTGATAGAATCACCGATCGCTGGCAAAGGTTTAGCCTTTTTTGCGGAATCATCAGCTCAACCCTCGTGTTTGGAAGAAAGATTTCGAATATTAGACATTCAGAAGGAAGGAAAGCTGTTCGAAACAGAGATCCGAAGCATCCTAAGTCGAAACAGCACACCGGAAAACGCACCATCCGGCGATACAAGTCCCGATAGTTCACCCGATCAATCCCGAGATACAGAAGGAAACCCTGAACCCTTCACAATGAGCTGGCAACACCAACAACAACAACATCAACAACAACAGCTAGGACCGCCAAGGCCACCTCCAACAGGAGTAACCTACACAAAATTCGGTGGATTCCCAGGAGACGACCCAGACGCCCACGTACGAACTTTCGAGATAAGTTATGCAGTTCTTAACCATCCACCAGATCAGGCGTATAAGGCCATTGTTTTTCAATCGACACTGATCAATGAAGCGGCGAGATGGCTCACGGAATATGATATCAATCATTTCGGTACTTACGATGCAGTACGAGATGCCTTTTTACAGCGATTCAGACTAAAGAAGAATCCGGCTGAAATATTTGAGTATCTACAGAACAACAGACAGAAGGTAAATCAGACCGTCCAGGAGTACGCTACCCTCTTTAGAACACATTTACGGCAGATACCACAGGCTCACGCTAATCTACCCGATGATGTCATCTCTCAATGGTTTATCAATGGATTAACCCCACAACTGAAGCAGATCATGATCATAAGATGTGTCGGAGCTATGACCTTGGATGCCGTCATTACAATGGCTCTACAGCTAGAATCCAAGGTTGGTGGATTTTCAGAAGACCTGGAATGGTTAAAAACAAACAAAAATATGGCTGAAGATATCACCAGGCAAGTATATTGCACCACATGGAAAAATTCGGGGCATACAAGTGCCAACTGTGCACTGAACCGAGTGTTTTGCGCTATCTGCAACACTACCGGGCACACCATCGGAAACTGTGTCTACAACGCTAGAATACAAGGGACAGCAACCGTCAATGCAGTCATCCAAGAACATGGCCAACCAGTAAATCACTATGTGCCTCCGCAACTGAGAAACAATCAACAACAAGGATATCGGAACTACCGAGGACAGAGAAACAACACTTATAATGCCAACCGATGGCAGAATGGACCACCACCGGAAAACCCTGAGTTACCACCTCCACGCTGTCATTTCTGTGGCGAATTCGGCCACATTAGAAGGTTTTGTAAAGACGCAATGGAGTATGATCAAAGAAAGAAGGAACGCCAAAATCCAATGGCCAACATGGTAAAAATTACACCGATCGAGACACAAACTGCTACAGTCCAGACCCGTTCCGGTAAACAACTTCAGCCGGCAGCAGAAATCTTTGAACCAGGGATACAAGAACAACGAAGGATGTATAACAAAGCTAGTCACTGGACCACAACAGAACCACCAGTGTTCCCAGAACCTATTCCGGTGACTCAGGCTTCTTCGTCAAAGGACGAAACAACACAAAAGGATGCATCAGTAGGGCCATCATCATCAGTAGAGACAACAGCAGACACTTCTGCGTCAGTAGAAACTTCAAGTCCAAAAGAACAAGACAGTCAAGCTCAACAGGCCTGGGAAATTTTGTCCAAGGCATCCATCACTCTGCCTCTAGGCCAACTTCTGGCCTTAGTGCCCGGGATCCGACAACAGTTTCAGCAACAATTCAGCCCAGTACCTTCTTGCATTCCTACGACAGCCGCAGTTCAACCGGAACCTGATGCTGCGATTGATCACGCAGTGCCCTTGATCACAGTATGGTATAAGAATCAGAAGATCACGCAGGTATTGATTGATGGAGGCTCAGGCGTAAACATTGCAACCGCAGCGTTATGCAAAAAGCTAGGCTGGACCAAAATTGAACCAGTTCAATTCTTTGTTCGAATGGCGGATCAATCGAGAGTCCATCCTGTAGGACTTGTGCGGAATGTACCCATCACTCTACAAGGTACAACTTTCAAGATGACTTTTGTCATACTAGATCTACCCGAATCCACTTTGGATTACAATCTTCTTTTTGGCCGACCTTGGCTGAAGCATGCGAAGGTAATACAGGACTGGTCTGCACAAGAGCTTACATTCAAGGATGCCCATCGTAAATATGTGGTGAAACTAGATGCTATGCAATCTTGCGAACCTCACGCTAGACCATACTTTGCTGAACCAGTTCATATGTTAGATGGACTGTCAGATGATGAAGAAGAGCAATTTCTGAAGAGTAATGCCGATTTAATGTCTCTAGGAACTGTTGACCTACAATCCGTCATAGATAACTGGAACACGTCAGTATGTACAGTAGTAGCTATCACCGGAAAGTCGGTCCAGGAAGATACTTCCTCAACCCATGACGACGAATTACAACCACTGTTCAAGCCAACAGATGATACAGAGAAACCTCAACAATTTTATGTTCCAAAAGACCAGCTGATCACGTACAATCTAGGAGATAGAGACCACCCACGACCTGTGAAGATGAGGCAGAACTTACCGGAAACATTTAAGGAGGATTTGATTAAACTTCTTCGCGAATTCGCAGACGTCTTTGCATGGGATTACAAAGACATGAAAGGATTAGATCCGCGCATCTATCAACACAGGGTCATGTTGAAACCGGAAGTGAAACCAAAAAGACAACCCAGCTACAGAATGAACCCCCATTATGCATCACAGGTAAAAGCCGAACTTGATAGACTATTAAAAGTCGGATTCATTGTACCAGTAGAACACGCTGAATGGATCTCACCCATCGTGATCGTGCCAAAGAAAAACAAGCAGTTACGAATCTGTGTGGATTACCGGAAATTAAATGCAGCAACAGTACCAGATCCTTTCCCGATCCCCTTTTTGGATACCATGCTTGATAGAGTCGCAGGTCACGAAATGTATTCATTTTTAGATGGATACAGCGGGTACAACCAGGTTAGAATGGCTGAAGAGGATATACCAAAAACTGCCTTCATTACCAATTGGGGTGTCTTTGCCTGCACAGTAATGTGGTTCGGATTGAGAAATGCACCAAGCACATTTCAAAGATGTATGCAGGAGATATTTTCTCCTTATCTCACTTCATTCATGCAAGTATATCTCGACGACTTCTCAATCTTTGGGAAGATGATAGCCCATTTGTTTCATTTACGATGCTGTTTTCAGAAGTGTAGAGAATATAGACTCTGCCTTAATCCCAACAAATCCGTGTTTGCAGTTTCGTGTGGCAAACTACTTGGGCATATTGTATCTGCTCAAGGTATTCGAGTGGACCCGGATAAGATTTCAGCGATTTTAGAAGCCCCGATACCCACAACTCCGAAGGAAGTAATGCGTTTTATGGGTCAAATACGGTGGCATGGCAGACACTTACGGTGGCTTGCTCACCTAGCAGTCCCACTGAACAAGCTAATCACAAAAACTCCCCGACAGTTTGAATGGACTGAAGAATGTCAAACTACATTTGATCGACTCAAGTATCTCCTGACGCACGCTCCAATTTTACAACCACCGGACTGGGACAATCCGTTCCACGTTTTTGTTGACGCTTCAGATATTGCAATCGGCAGTATTCTGATGCAGCAAACAGATAAGTGGTTTTGCCCTGTTTATTACGCCAGTAGAAGACTGGCACCGGCAGAAAAGAACTATTCCACCATTGAAAGAGAATGTCTAGGATTGATCTACTCAATCAAAAAGTTCAGACATTATCTACTAGGCCGGAAATTTACCTTTCATGTGGATCATGCTGCCCTCGTTTATCTAGTAAGACAGCAGCACTTAGGAGGACGATTAGCACGATGGGTGCTACTTTTACAAGAATTCGACTATGATGTCATTCACCGACCCGGAAATGCACATGCCTTAGCAGATTTCTTATCACGCCTAGATTCCGGTGAAGCTCCGGTAGGAATAGATGACACGACTCCTGCGATTTATAATGCTGAACCACTACCTGATGAGACGCCCAACTTACAAACACCACCTACATACTATGATCAGATTCTAACTTTTCTCACCGAAGGACGCTTTCCAGCTGAGACTGCCAAGGCGGTTCGAAGAAAAATCGCAGTTTTTAGCCGCCGATTTCGGTTATTTGCTGGAGAACTATATTATACAGATCATACCGGAATCCTACTTCGCTGTATTCCACCACATGAAGTTAACTCAGTTATCACTTTGGCTCACTCAATTCCTCCCGGTGGCCATTTTGCAGCAGACTTAACTCACCGGAAAATTCTACAAGGAGGACTCTGGTGGCCAACTATGTACAGAGATATCTCACAGTTTGTTAAACAATGCGATGCTTGCCAAAGAGCTGGTCAGCCTTTACAACGGCATCTTTTTCCCCTGCAACCCATCTTACCATTAGAACCTTTTCAGAAATGGGGTTTAGATTTTATCGGGCCAATTACACCTCCAGCAGTATCCAGTAACAATCGATACATACTGACTTGCACAGATTACGCAACTAGATGGGCAGAAGCTTGGGCTTTGCGGTCTGCTACAGCAGTTACGGTAGCAAAATGTCTACTCACGGATGTCTTCCCACGATTTGGTTTACCACTGGAAATTGTCTCAGATCAAGGCACTCATTTTGTAAACAATTTAATGAAGGCACTCACACAGTCCTTCCAAGTCACACATAAATTTAGCTCTCCTTATTATCCACGTGCCAATGGATTGGCTGAAAGTACAAACAAATCACTGTTAAACATCCTCCGGAAATTGATCATGGAAGCACCGGAAAGATGGGATCAACTACTACCTGCAGTATTATGGGCATACCGAACTACATATAAAGTAACAACAGGCTTGACACCTTTCAAGCTAGCTTATGGCTTAGAAGCAATCGCTCCCATGGAAGTAGTCATCCCAAGTTTGCGGGTAGCAATCACTCAGAAGATGCTACCGGAATCTTCACTGACAGCACGAATGGACGCACTCAGAGAACTTGATGAGCACCGATGGCTCAGTTTTTTAACTATGCGCGAAGTTCAACTAAGGCAAGCTAAGACACACGATCGATATTTGAAGACGCCAATCTTTTCGGTAGGACAGCTTGTACTCTTCTATAACGCAAAATCGGACAGAGCAGCAGGAAAATTCAAACTACGATGGTTCGGCCCTTTCAAGATCTCAGCACAAGTAGGTCCGGCAACTTTTCGGTTGACTACGTTGACCGAAATTCCACTTCCAAAAGTAATTAATGGATCGAAGTTGCGGCCGTATTATCCCACTACTAGTACGCCTTAATTATTCGGCGACGAGCCACGTTTTGTATAAATTTTTATGTTTTGCTTTTAGCCGTCTTTTGTACAAATCTTTATGATACCAGCCGCCTCTCCCTACCGGTCACTCAGTACGCACGCTAGCATGCAAACCGTATCATTCCCGCACCACACAATGATACTCACCACACCGTGTTC
The DNA here is from genome assembly GCA_020310875.1 of Ceratopteris richardii. Lineage (NCBI taxonomy): Eukaryota > Viridiplantae > Streptophyta > Polypodiopsida > Polypodiales > Pteridaceae > Ceratopteris > Ceratopteris richardii. Next base: position 21,648,911 of record CM035441.1, read on the forward strand.
TCCATATTTAACCCCCTGAGTTGCGCCAAAAAACCGCTATTGTGTTTTCGTGATTGTGTGTGTTATCTCAGTATTCTGTGTTTTTTGTAAGTGTGCATTGTGAACACCATGGAAGCGCTAGCCAACTACACTTCTTTCCGCGACGGTATCCCTACAGACGTAGGCGAATACCTGCGATGCAGAGGGTTGGCCAACTTCGCTGAGTTGCCTTGGCACTCAGTGGAAGCCCATCCCTTCTCCGCACAGATCATCCAAGCCATTGCCCAAAGCCCCGCCACCGAACGGCAGTGGGTCTTCCTTTCCCTCCCACATAGATCCGTCATCACCTTCCAAGCCTTCGCCGACGCCTACCGCCTCGCCCCGCAAGGCCGCGAAAATGGCCCTACCATCCCTTTCGCCCGTATGACCGAACTCTTTCCCCGCTCCTCATCAAACGAATACGCCATTCTATGCCGCCCAGAACCCGAGCGATCCGCCCTACAGTTCCTTGTAGCCATCCTTAACTTGCAAAAACGAACATATGGCATCTCTCGCCCCTTCTACTCCGCCTTAGACTTAGCTGCCCGCGAACCTGTAAATTTTGCCTCTTATTTTTTCCTTAGAATCCATAAAGAATGTGTAGCTATCGTAAAACAGCTCCAAAAGGGTTCTACCCCCCGCTCTCGCCTTCCCCACATCATCTCCTTCCTCTTCCCAACCATTCTCGCCGCACAACCCCCACCCGCAGGCCCCGCACTTCGACACGAAGAATCCGCACAACCAATCGAGGACACTGAAGAAGAAGACGAAGAGATTAATCAGCTCTTCCGTACCAAGCGAATTCGAATCAGCTCCTCGGAAAGTGAAGTCCAAGGATCCGCCGGAAAAGATCAGGAGACCAAGCCAGACGACCAAGAGGAAACATACCACGACACCGCCACACACCACGAAACATCGACGGAGCAACCAGACCAGCAGGATCAAGCAGAGACAGAAATAGTGTCCACAGAAAAAGAATCTGAGCAGCACCAGGATGAGCAGGAATCGGCCACCAAAGCACTGGATCAACTCATTGACGCCATCAACCAGACAGAAACCATACAACAAACACTCGACAAGGTAAACCCCTCAGATACCGTTCTCCCTACACCACCTCCTGCCAAACCCCTCCCCCCACCGGAACCACCCCTCCCACCCATCACTGAACCCGCAGCATCTTCCTCTTCCTCCCCTAACTACTCTCCGCCAAACTCCCAGCAACTACTCACCGACACATCCTCTCAACCTCGTCATCCTCCACCACCACCGCCACATAACGCATTCTCGGAACTTGCCGCCATGGGGCAGTTCCTCATCCAGTTATCACACCAGCTGCCCGCCCAGTTTACGGCAGCCACGGACCACCTGAAACTCGAATACCAGCACAAGGTAGACACCCTGGAAGCCGACATCGCCCCCCTCCAGGAAGAAGTTGATGCCGTAAAGACCGAGAATCATCAACTCCGGACACAGCTAGCAGAACTCCAAGCACGACTTTCGACAGAACAGACGCTAGTACAACAACGAGATGCAGCCCTGGACTAGCTAGCTGCCAAAGACCAACTCATACACGACGTACATGAGGAAATTCGAACACTGAAGGCCGCCCTTCAAGAACAAGAAGATATCAACGTATCTCTCGAAGACTTGATCGCAGACACGAAGACTCAATTACAAGAAACCACCCAGAAGATGCAGGACCAACAGAAAGAAGCCGACCAAGTTCAAGAGCAATTACGGCGAGCCGAAGAATGTGCCGACGCGGTCAACCGTATTCTCAAACAACAATTACTAAAGGAAGGCCAATACCAAAAAGATATCGCCAACGCCCGCAGAGAACGCGATGCGTATAAGAAAACTCTCAATTTCCAAACACAGCAATTTGAACGCCAAGACAACCAAATACGCAACCAGAAGGAGTGCATCAGAGAGATGCAGACCAAACTGACTGAAATAACGACAGCCCGAGATGCGGCATTAGCCAACGAATTTTATCTCCAGGAGGCTTTTCTTCAAACCCAAGCCGAAATTTTGTTAAATCAAGCCATAGCCCTCAGTGCAGTCAAAACCGACGCCCAATTATTAGAACCTACCACCTTAGTGCAAATGTTAGAAACCCTCAAAAAGAAAATTACCCGAACATTTAGGCTCACCCGAAGTATGTACTTAGAAGGTTTAGTATCTGAACCATAGGAACTTGCGGGTTCGAGTCCACCGTGCGTGCCAGTGTTAGACGGCCGCCGAATAAGGACAATTGTACTTAGACAGAGGTTTTTAATGTAGAAAGAACCCTTCTGGAAGTACGCGGTAAAGAAAGATTCGCGCAAGCCTTGTAACAAAATTCTATTTAAAGCAATGAAAAGAATAGCAGAGGGACGAGAGAAGGAGCCCCGTTTTTGGGAGTTGCGAGTGTATTGTGAGAGCCCTGATTTGGGATTAACTCCTCTACTGTGTGTAGGTAGGTGTTAACGAGTAGAGTATCTTGGCTCTGTCCTGTTCTGCGCGCCTTATCTGTGTAATCGTTTTGACTGCGTATGCGTGAAACACTGCGGTGTTACAAGTCGGTACTGCGATTTTGAGATTCTGTTCGATAACGAGTTAAGATATCTTTGATTATGCGTAAGGTGTTAGTGTGTTGTCTATCTGCTATTTCTTCGGTGGAATAGGTAAGCGTGAAGAATGGACATGAGATGCTATGATTCTCTGTAAGTGACTAAGTCGGTATTATAGTCTGTGTTCAAAGATAATGCCGGTAATGTCTAAGTACGCGTAGAATGGTAATAATGTTGCAATACGTCTTGCGGTCAGTAGATATTATGGGTTGAAGGTAGATACACGGTAAGTCTGTGAACTGACAAGAAGAATTGTGTGTTATGATCTTGTTAAGTTACTAAAAGTATTGGACTGTCATCTCGGACTACTGCTCAACTACTATGGCAGGAACAGTCTGGGAGTTCTGAGTCCAGCACGTTGGTCTAGTGGAAGTTGTTCAGGAGCAAAACTGAGCTAAGACGTGAAAACCCTAACTACGGTTGAGTGAGGAGTTGGGAAAATAGTACAGGGCCTCTATCAACAGACCCCTACCACTCCCAAGGACCCACATAGTTAGAGTCAGTTTATTTGCGGTAAGATTGAGTACAGAGAAAGAGAGACTCGGAAATATCTGGTACGCAGGTGTGGAACCAGATTCTGGAGTCTCTGAAGGATTGTTGTTTTAAACTAGTAATTAACGGCTGCGGTAGGTAGCTAACAGTTAAGTTAATAGTAAACGATCTTACATTTAACAGGCTCAAGACTTTGATGAAGAGTTTTGACATTGTGCATGGGGTACCAATTATATATGGAGATAACATGAGTTCATTGTATTTAGCTGCTAATCCTGTTTTTCATGCCAGGACCAAACACATTGAGATACAGTATCACTTTCTAAGGGAGAAAGTGATGGATAAGGAGATTGAAGTCATACATACTTCAACAAAAGATCAGATAGCTGATATGCTTACAAAAAGTTTGGATGGACCAAAGCTACAGAAGTTTAAAGACATGGCAGGTATAAAGAAGAAAGAAGAAACCTCAATTGATGATTGAGGGGGAGCTGTTGGTGCAGATCAATCACCAATTGAATGTTTGAAGACTAAAGAATGAAGGATGAGATCAATTCTTGAAGCTTGGAAGGAAGACACATTCAGAGTATGTGAGGAATGTATACATATGTACATAGTTCACTTAGATCTTTGATTAGTCATAGACTTGTACAAATTTATCTATAAATACCTTGAAAATGTCGAGGCGTGATATGAGAGTATATGTGAGAATAGATAGAAGGCAAGAATGAGGAAGATAGATGTCATGAGACATGTGAAAAGTTAGTTGAGTTTCCTCTCATCACTCAACTGTAACTTTCTGAGTAAATGAAGAAATATTGCGCCCGATCTTTTCGTGTCTGCTCCGTCTGTGTTTGATCAATTGTGAAATCCTTTTGAGGATATCTAAGTTGGTAGTTAATGAGTCTGTGACCTGAGTTTCAGAGTCTAATTGCAAACAGGCTAGGAGAATTGTTAGTAGGAACATTCATATGTGTTGAGTGTTCACAATTCTCTGAAACAGGCGCAAATTTTGATCTTAATCTTTTGGTCAGTTCTCACTCCATAGTTTAAAGTTTTGTGCAAGCAAGCACTTAATCTTTAAGTTGGAAGGTAATCTACTCGTGGCTAGAAGCATTTGCTTAAATGGGTTTTGTACTGAGAGAATTGAAGTTAAGAAGTTAGGGGTGTCTAAATCGACTTCTCAGAAGTGCAGATTCAGACATAGGTAACTTGTGAAGTTGATTTCTCAAGTTATACTAAACCTTTTGAAGAACTTTAACTTGGAGGAGGTGCGCAATCTCTAGGCGACACTCCATACAAAATTTCATAGAAAAATTTACATGTTTGATAGGTCAATGAGAAGAAATTGTGCAGCAGACTTTCTGTGTTTTACTTTCTTCACAGATTTTCTCAATTTTTGATAATTTGGAGATTGGACCTCTAACTTAGTGAAAGTTTTGACTTACTCTTGATATAGAGGTGTTCTAAATTCAAGAGTAGGTTGTTCTTTTGGAGATTAACACTCTCCATCACTCAAGAGACAGTCAGACTAGCTGGAAGAAGATTTAGGCAGTACGTGGAGAGATGCCCGATGCCGGAGTTACCCACACCAGCCAAACAAGTGGCCTTGTTCTTAGATGGATTGTTGAGCACCAAGCTTAGGTCATATGTGTATCTGAAGGACCCCAAAACGATAGAAGAGTGCGTGCGCATGTGCATAGACATTGAGGACAATCTAGGTGAGGAATTAGAACTATCAAAAATCTATAAGGATTCTGATAGCTCTAGTAGCCTCAAAAACTAGGTGTCTCTAGAAAACAAATTCCGAGATTTGCCCCAGTTAAGCGGTGTTACACTTGTGGCGGTGACCATATGGCAAATGTATGTCCCATTATGGCCCAACCCCAGGCGAATCCTAGTAGCCAGTACTGCACCATAGAGCGCAGGTACACCAACCACACTGCACAAGACTGCCCATATAACAAACAAACTGTTAGGCAAAATTACCCTCAGCCATATCCACAACAGGGTAGATACCAGAATCAGTACCCACCACAACAATACAACAGACCACAGCAAACTTATCAGCCACCTTATCAAGGGCAGCAGAGACCTCAACCAGTCCTAGTGCAGCAACCCCCTGCTCCAACCAATGTGATCCCCGTGAAATATGCATCTGCTGAAGAAAATCCGAACAGAGCCATAGTCCCAGTCACCCCATTGCTATCAGAGAGTGATCCAAGTGACCATAGTTTTGACTCCACACATATTGATAGCCCACATGCTTACTACATGCAGTCACCCGAGCATAACGAGTCATACTATTATGAGGACCCAAGTGAAAATAGTGGGGAGCCTGAGTATGCCAATGTCATGTACACAAACCCCAACTCTAGACCTCAACCTAGGCATGTACGACCTCCATTTCCTAGAGGACCATGCTTCAGATGTCAGGGAGATCACCTTATACGTGATTGTCCACTGCCTGCCCCTACACAACCTCAACCAGTAACAATTCAGGGTTTCTGTCAAGACTGCGGAAAAGAGCATCTCCTACGAGATTGCCCAAAGAACCCTAATAACATGCCTAAAATCACTCCTATCAATGTTGTTGGGTTAGTTGTAGACTCCACAGGGAGTGTGACTTCCACTGCACCTGTGCAAGTAATCACAAGAGCCCAAGCACTACAACAGAACCAAGGTGTTGGTCAGGAAAAGAGCCCTGAGGTGAGTGAAACAGAGAGTATAACCAAAAAGAGGACTAGAGCCTGGAAGGATAGTCGTGAAAGAATGAAAAGGCAATGGGCAAAAAAGATGAGCGAACTTGAAGAAAGCTTGAGAGAAACCAAAGCAAAGATAAGTGAACTCGCATCTCAAAACCACTCTCACACCAACCCTCCACCACCTCTCCCTTTACCCGCCAATCCACCTTCTTCCATTCCCCAACCTTTCAATCCACCACCCTTAACCCACCCACCACCCAGAGTAGGATCCGTCCTAGCCGATCCCACTCCGGAGGACCTAAACATGATGCTTAGAGCATATCAGGCCAGAATCCAAGAAGGGCCAAACGTAACTGATCATGAAAAGTGTTACCCTAGAGCAGAACTAGAGCTAGAACGAACCAAAATTTGTGCTAAGATGGTGGAATTGGCTCGGACCATGTTTGAAGCCAGTCGCCTATTTAACATCTCTAGTTCAGCAAAGACACAATTGCACTTTGATGGATTGTTAGAAAGAATAGAGAAGCTGATTGCACAATTAGAAAAGGAACCCGCCTCTCAACACAAGGACAAGGCAAGTGAAAGAGTAAGCATTCCTGCTCAGGAAGCCTATGTGCCTGAAGCCTATGTGCCTAACTCTACGGAGCCAGACACATCATCTTCTATGAATCGGTTCACACCAGAATTCCTACGCGAGATTCAAGAAGACAAATGGGCTAAAGAGAGTGAAGTCCCTCCTCCTTTTGAACTTGTGGATGATGCACGCGACCAATTCCCACAAGACATCCCATCCATTTATGAGGAGCAGGAGAGCACCCACTCTCAGGAAAGACTAGACTTTGAGTCTAACTCTCTACAAGAATTACCCCACTTCACAGGCCCATGGGAAGCTAAGTCTACTTGTATGCGAGCACCCACGGTCATGGTACGAAATGAGGACTCAGTCTTACCTAGGAACACAGAGGTAGTGAAAAACACTAAAGTGCAGTGCGCTCTCAAGTTAGAAGAGCTACTCAAGGTTAGACCTGAATTATGGAAACATGTCGCCAAACAAGTACCAGCGATAGTGAAACCTCATTCCCAGGTAGGATCACATAGGACAGTGCCAGAGATACCCTTGGATAAGATAGGAGATATGTGTGAAGGTGAAGAAGGGAACACCTATCTTCCCATTACCTACCAGGAGTACACCACCAAGGCAATTTTGGACTCAGGTGCAGGAGTTGCAATTGCCACCACTTCCCTATGGAAGCGTTGGGGCAAGCCGGCACTCCGACCAACGAGAATGAAATTGCAGATGGCTGATGGTCATATTGAAAGGCCCTTAGGATTGCTAGAAGGAATAACTCTCACTACATGTGGGGTTGAGTTTGAGCATACTTTTGCTATATGCGACTTTAGCAAAAACCAAGCCTACGAGATGATTTTGGGAAGGCCATTTATGCGGCAATTGCAAGTAGTCCAGGATTGGGGAACCAATTCCTTGTATTTGCAACATCTAGGTGTTACAACCAAGGTCAATCTTAAGGATTACTCTCATAGAGACGTACCGCCTATTCAATGGAATCCCATCCATAGAGCCAAAGATGAGACTGAGTCTGTGCATTCCATAGAATCTGGATCCTCGTGGATGCATGAAGACACCCACTTATGGATGTGTAAGGTAGCAGTAGAAGAAGAGAAGAGAGAGAAAGCCAGAGAGGTAGGTGCAAAAGAAAACCATAGATCAATTCAAGACCCAGCCTATGCACCTGTAGTCTTTCCTGATGAGGAATTTGAACCCCATGGCTGGGCAGAAATCCTAGCAACAATGGATGTAGCCATCAATGAAGAGCAGTGGACACCTCATTGTGATGAGGATGGCTATGACATTTCAGTCTTTTCAATAGAGCCAATCATGGGAGATGCAGTTTTAGAAGAATGCGAACCTATCCTTGATGCATTTGAGGATGCGAGTGACTCCGATCTAGAGTCAATCATCATGGACCCACCTTTTGCATCAGATGAAGAATACTTCTATGAAGTAGAATTTCAACCCCAGAGGCACGGAGAGCTTACAAATGAGGTGAGGTTAGCCACACAAGTAGCTTCTAAAAGCGGAGGAAAGAAAAGAAAGAAGAAGGAAGTCACTCTGGAGGCAGAAGAATCCTTGTTTGAGGTCCCTAAAAACTTTAAAAAATATGAGATAGACGATAGGAGGGTCATGATAAGAATGCCTAAACGTGAGGCACAAGCAGGAGAAGCCTATGATAGCAAGGAAACTACCAAGAAAATAGTTGTCGCCATCGAGGAAGGAGAAGAAAGATGCACATACATAGGTCATGACCTGACAGAAGAGGAAGAACAAGAGCTGATAGCCTTGCTAAGAGAATACCGAGATGTATTTGCTTGGAGTTATAAGGACTTGAAAGGGGTAGACCCTGATATATGTTCACATACAATCCCCATGACCTCAGACGCCAGACCCTCGAAACAGAAGCCCTACACATACAATGATAACTATGCTGCTAAGATCAAAGAGGAGATAGATCAACTGGTTGAAGCCGGATTCATCTATGAAATTGAGCACACTGAGTGGGTATCCCCCATTGTAGTGGTGCCCAAGAAAAATGGAAAGCAGCGTGTGTGTATTAACCTTAAAAAAGTTAATGCCGCCACGATTAGAGACAGTTATCCGCTTCCTATCACTGAGCATCTATTAGAAAGGGTAGCAGGCAAGGAAGTGTACAGCTTCCTAGATGGGTTTTCGGGCTACAATCAAGTAGCCATTGCTCGAGAGGATCAACATAAGATGGCTTTTGCCACGGAGTGGGGCATATTTGCCTTTCGGGTAATGCCATTCGGGCTTACCAATGCACCGGCTACCTTTCAAAGATTAATGTGTCACGTGTTTAAAGAGTTCTTGAGGAAGAATTTGGAAGTCTATGTTGATGATCTTTGCGCTCATTCCAACATTAGACAGACCCATATACCCGAACTCAGACAGATCTTTGACAAATTTAGAGAATATCAAGTTTGCCTGAACCCAGAAAAGTGTGTTTTTATGGTCAGGCAAGGCAAGATTCTAGGACACATAGTGTCAAAGAATGGCATATCCACTGATGAAGAGAAAGTGAGAGCCATAGCAGAGCTACATAGGCCAAAGAACGTCAAGGAAGTACAGGCTTTCATGGGACATTGTGGTTACTACCGTCGGTTCATCCACATGTATGCTGTCATCGCAAAGCCCATGTACGGACTTCTAACTAACTTTGAGTGGACTGAGGAATGTGACAATTCCTTCCAGGAGCTTAAACGAAGATTATGTTCACACTAATCTTGACCACTCCAGATTGGAGCAAGCCATTCCATGTTCATGTGGATGCCTCCAATTATGCTATTGGATGTGTACTTGCACAACCTACGGGTGAAGGGAACATGGATCTCCCTATTGCCTATGCCAGTAGACAATTGAATGCTGCTGAACGGAACTATACAACCACCGAACGAGAAGGATTAGGCATGGTATATGTAGTTAAAAAGTTTAGACATTATTTGCTTGCAAATAAGTTCAAATTTTTTACTGATCACCAAGCTCTACTGTACCTGGTAAACAAGCCATGCAATACAGGTTCTCTTGCTAATGGAATATGAATTCGAGGTTGTAGTAAGGAAAGGGAAGACTCACTTGAGAGCGGATCATCTCTCTAGGCTCACATCTGGAGAAGCCCCACAAGGAGTGTCAGATGACCTTCCTGATGCTTACTTGTTTAATTTGGAAGTTGTACCGTAGTGGGCTAAGCCATTGGTACCAGTATTGACATACGAGCCTAACCACCCAGTAATAAACACGCAGGATAGAGAGGTAGTAAAAGCCCAAAAGTATCACATCATGGCAGGAAGTATGTACAAGCACACGGATCAAGGGATCTTGGCTTGTTGTGTGGAAGAGGATGAGTACGCCAAATGGTTGCAATTAGCACATGTAGGTGCATTAGAGCAACACTACTCAAAACAACGAACCCTACAGACCCTGAGGAGACTAGGAGTGCATTGGCCAACTATGGAAGCGGATGTCCAAAAGTTGTGCAAGGAATGCCCAATCTGTTGCACTAAACCACCTGTGGAACATGCCACTCTTTATCAAGTGTCCATAGTGCCAGATTGGAGTGAACCACTAGTATCCTTCCTGAGGACGAAAACTTTCCCTCCAAACATGACTCTGGTTAGGAAAAGAAGTCTAGAACAAGAAGCCCTAGAGTACTCACTCATTGGTGATAATCTCTACAAGCGTGTTAAGGATGGTTACCTAAGACTTTGTGTTCATGAGAGTGAATATCTAAAGATTTTGGAAACTGCTCACCAAGGTGTAGCAGGAGGACACTTTGGACCAGATCGGGTGATCAAGGCAATTCTATTTGCAGGATTTTGGTGGCCCACCCTTCACATGGACGCACATACCTATGTGAAGAGGTGTGAGATTTGTCAGCGGACCCAGTATCCTATACGCAAAGATGAGATGCCACTGAAGCCCATGATGGGTGGACGTGCATTCTCTAAGTGGGGAATAGACTTTGTAGGTCCTATCAATCCCCCAGCTAAGGGTTCCCATGCTGAGTATATCATCGTTGCCACGGACTATCTAACCAAGTGGGTAGAGGTAAAAGCCACAACGAAGAACGACGCTCAGACAACTGCTAAATTCTTGTTTGAGAATGTATTTACAAGATACGGGCTACCTATAGAGCTAGTTAGTGATAGAGGCACTCACTTCTTGAATGAAGTTATTGAAAATCTGCTCCAAGAATTCTTGGTAGTGCATAAGAAGTCTGCTCCCTATCACCCTCAAGCCAATGGGCAAGCCGAAAGCACCAATAAAATCCTATGCAATGTATTGACAAAATTAGTGAACAATAAACGCTCTGATTGGGACAAACAGCTACACCATGCTGTTTGGGCATACCGAGTCGCCTACAAAACGGTACTCCAAGCCACCCCCTTTCAGATGGTATTTGGCCAAAACGCCGTGCTACCTTTGGACTTCTTAATACCTACATTGAAAGTAGCACAAGAGCACGAATGGACGGGTCATGAACTCTCCTCTAGACTTTTTGACCTTGAACGATTAGGAGAAACAAGACTGAGAGCAGCTGCAGGGATATATGCAGCTAAGAAGAGACAGAAGGCATACTTTGATGCCCATGTGAAGGATAAGGGCTTGAAAGCAGGAGATCTAGTTTTAGTCTACACATTGAAACAACACGCAAGGAAGCTAGAAAAGAGAGGCTACGGACCTATGATCATCAATAGGATCTCCAGGAGTGGAGCAGTACAACTAGCCACTTTAGAGGGTGATGTTCTCCCAAACTATATTAGCGGATGCAGAGTCAAGTTGTATCAGGAACCCCTCACAGAGGAAATGCTAAGTTGACTCAATACTGCTAAGCAACGTAAAGAGGAGGAAAAACGAATTCGAGAAGAAGCACAGGCAGAGGCCTTAGAGCGCATCAGACGAATGAAGTTGAGGAGACAAGGGAGGGATCAGCCTATGATTGACACTCAAGAGTCTCCAGGCTATCACATGGCCATGTGTGAGGCTTCAGGTGAACGTACCCATAAGATAGTGGATCGACGGCCTTTTGTGACCCTAGAAATAGGACAAAGAGACAGCACAACAAGCGTGAGAGCTTTAATTGATTCAGGAGCAGCCACAAGTGCAGTTCGGCTTTCTTATTGCCAGCAGCTGCAATTGGAGGTAAAACCCCTAGAAGCATATCTGATAGGATTAGGAGGTGTTGAAACCCCTTGCATGGGAGAGGTGGATCTTCCCCTCTACATACAAGAGGTCCTCATGCTAGCAAAAGTGCTAGTGTGTGAAGACGAGGATCTGACCGAACCTCTGGTCCTGGGCCAAGACTGGATCTACGATCACGCAGTCAACCTCAACCTAAGAAGTGGACTTCTTCAGGCCTGGGTAGGCCAAAGCCGTCTCACGATTGAATTAGAAAATCAAGCACTCAAACCAATAGAACAGGCACCAACTCCTGGTCCCTCCAGGAATCCACATGAAGATAACAATGTTGTTCTTGTCCAAACTTCTATGGTGCAGAGGATTGTCAATCTTACTGAAGGTACAGGAGCCAATAAGGAGTTCCCAACTGATCCAAAGAAGATTCTAAACGGGCAGACCGAACATCACTCGACACGAAGGAGGCCGCTGATCAAGAGGCAAGAGTGCCAACCCGTGCAACACGGAGCACCTCGTGGCGCGAAGCAGATCTGGATACGCAAGGATGGAAAACCCACCACTCTAATAGCAGACTCCCGAGGAGACAACAAACAAGCCACACCATCACGGACACAAGTGAAGGAGTACCCTAGGAAACCTCCTAGGCACACCACATCTATTTGGGTCCCTAAGCGGTCAAGGAAGGCTAGCCCCAATGCTAGACACATATGGGTGCCCAAGGCCTGTTTACGAGCCCAAATAGCTCCAACTCTAGTTACTGGCATAATTCAACACTATCAAGTCCGCTCGACTAACAACGCAGGAACTCTACCTAAAAACCACTCTGACCCACACTCAGTCACATCGAGGAATGCCTGGAAATGGGTACCCAAAAGGTCCCAAATCCATCACAACCTAGCTCATAAACCGTTGCCTGTCTTTAGCTCTAAGAGCTACGAATCCCCTATCAAAGTTTGGAGACCTAAACCATGTATCAAACCCCCTGACCCAGTTTTTGTAAATCCATCCATTCTGACATAGGTGCATTCCGAGTCCACTGCATAACCAAAGTAGGCATCTAGGATGATACTGACCTCTAATCACCACTCACACCTATCACAAGCACTTCATCTCTGACCACTAACCTTCGGGATTGTCATGTTAGTATTGTGAAGGGAACACCATTACATCCTGTTTCCTATGCAACACTAATGTGCCTTTCTTCTTCTAGCAGATAAGCACCCGATTCCCATGGCAGCAGCAGCAGGCACAAGCTCTCAGGCAGGCTCTGGTGCTCAAATCAATTGGGATGCCATGCCGGTGGAGGCCCCACCAACAGCTCGGCCTGAAGAATTCGTGAACGTGCAGAGAATTCCTATTCCAGATCCACCAAATGGCCTAACCGAAAGAGTAAAAGGGCACTCTCATTGGTTCAATGAGATGCCAGGAGACTTGGGAGACGCAGATCATATATGGGAGTCCAAGATGGAGTGTGGAGGAGTGTGGTGGACCTTCCAGTTCTTTTTAAGAGAATTCGAAACCTTACAGAATGCAGCTCCACTTCAAGATATCTGGCAAAAAGCAGGATTACAAACTTATTTTAGTGCAGCTCTGCCTAAACCCGATTTCCTCAGGTGCTACTACCTAATTGCCACACTGAAGCCGACAGGTGATAAAGATCATTCAGGCACATTTTGGGTGCCCTCCTTGTCAAATCTGGAGGAAATGAGGAAGTTTGAATTGAATGTTACTTTAATCAGGGAAGCACTTCAGATGTATGGCACGCATGTACCTTCTGACCGCGACCCCTTGATACCTGTGTCGATGAAAAGCAACAGAATCAAGAAGCTAAAAGAAATGTGCGCCCTCATCCCCAACATCGCCATACCATTGCGGATGTGCCTCCAACACTTCGCATTCCCAGCTCAGGACCGTTTCACCCAACCTCATAAGAAAATATGGTATGGGCTATATCTAGCAGAGACTGGAAGCTTGCCCATTAAGATGCCTGTATGGATCTTGGACCAAGTGTATGAAGCAGGCAAGCGGGGTGTGAGGAAGCCTACTTTACACGGCTGCTGTGCACTTACAAGGATTATCTTTCGATGTCTTGCATATGATGTGCCGGTTGCCAGAGCCCTAAAATATTCACAGCTGGAATTTTTCAAAGGGCGGAAGTCAGGGAGCCAACCTGCGAAACGGATGCGTGGATCCCTCTCCCAGGTAATGATCCCTCACGAGGCCACGACCGAAGCTTCCCCCAGAGAAGAAGCCCAGGTCGCACCGGTCACGATCCATCTTCAAGGAGTTCAAGCAGGGGATGTGGTACAACCCACTCCATCCGCCCCTCCACTACCTACCGATGTCGAGTTTGCATCTATGGCCAACTTCACAGAAGATCCAAACTTTGATTTTGAAAGATTCCTGCAGACGGCCCACTTGTCGGACAGTGAAGGTTTCCCTGACAATGACGATCCAAGAGCATCATTCCAAAGAGAACTGCCACAGGGCAAAACAAGCAGAGTACATGGGGAAGAGGTGGCACAACATCCTCATGACCCAAACACACAAGTTCAGGAAGGTGCACAAAGAAATGAACCAGAAGACAGTGAAGAGGAAGCCCCTGCCTATACCGCACAACTCAAAAGACTATACCGGACAATCAAGCAGGTGCAGAGGAGACATAAGATGTCAAAAGAAGCGAATCAAGCCATAGTAAACCACATGTTGCAATCGGAGAACATCGACCCACATTTTGTAGAATCGTTGAACCTTTTGGCGGACACCTGTGGCATCGGGGAAGCCATGAGAACATTGGTCTATCAGGCGAACCCTACTTATGATCAAAGAAGGATAGATACAAGGCCACGGCGGGGAAAGATGATTCAAATGGAGGTATCTACCGTATTGCCTACTTCAATGACAGAAGATGTTCAGATGGTTAGCCCTAGTCCCAGTGACGAACCAGATGTAAATACACATTCACCACCTCCGCCATCACCTCCCAGCCAGCCTTCAGAACCCTTTTCCACGAGTCTTTCTGAACAATCGATATCCACCCATGGTGAAACCAATGTACACACCTCCTTTTCTACAGCCTTCCCTTTACCCACAGCCATCACTTCTGCCCAAATTTTTGAACCCCACACAGGTCATCCTGCCATCGATCAAACCATAATAGGTCACCCGTCTTATCTCCACGCCCTGGGACAACCACTTGCCACTAGCCAAACCTTATCCCAACCTTTTCCATTCACCCACACAGTTCCTTCCTCCCAACCCCTACCCACTGTACCCCTGTTAACCCCCTCAGGCTCAACCCAAGTCACACAACCGTCATTCTGGACAAACCTTGTAAATATACTCCAACATGTGGAGAATTATAATAAAAAGTCCCTTCCCCAACCCCACTCCCCCACATTCACTGCCACCACTAACACACCACCTACCGTTCCCGTATTCACAATTCACTCTTCACACACTATCACATCCGATCCCATGGATATTTCACCATCCACAGGAGCACCCACCGCCACGTCTGTTCCACCATCATCACATCTCACTTCACTCATAGGCACATCATCCACTTTTCCCTTCCCCATTTCCCGACCCTTTGCATGTTCCACCTCTACCCATGCATCCACATCATTTAGTAGTGCACTAGACACCATGGTTGAAGCGGCCACTCAGCTTAAGCAAGAGTATAAGCTATTAGAAGAAAATAACACAGAGCTGTGCAATCTCTCGGCTCAACTCCAGGCACGAGTCGATGCCTTGGAACTAGGTAATACAGCACTACAACACCAGGTGACTGACCTCCAACAATCGAAGACAGAACTCGAAGCTAAGTATGCAGAGACAGGCAAAGCTATGGAGGAACAACTCAGAGAACAAATGGGCCGCAATGCGAGACTTCAACGCAACATGGCTCTACTACGTCGCCATCTAGCAGCGGCTCAAGAAGAGAACAGAAGGCTACAACAACAAAACCAGGAGAACCTAGAAGCGGCCATGGAAAACACCCCGGGAGCACCTATAGACCCTACAAAATTCCAGGCTGTCCCCTCAGAGCATATTCAACAGGTTTTAGAAGGTTATGCGACCCTCCTGGAGGCCCATGATCAGTTGGCAGACCAGATAAAGGAACTACGAGGATCCAAAGTACCGACAACACACCCACCCACACCTAAAGAGACGGTCAAGGCCGCTACTTCGCCAGAACCTGAACCTTCAACCAACAGTGAGGTACTTGAGCTACGACAATAGGTTGCAGAACTAAAAATCAAGTTGTTACAGTATGAACGACCTCCCTCTCCACCTGATCAAACCATAGAAGAAGAAACAGTAGTCATTCCAATGGAGGAGACATTTGAAGACAATTATGAGCCTCAACCCCTTCCAGGAGGCAGAATTAGGGAGGAAGGCCAAGACACATATGAGGAGCCCCCATCGGCATGGATGAAGCAGGTAGAGGAGATGGGCCACACTCACGAAGAGCGCATAGCAACTCAGATGCTGGCCATGAAAACCATTGAGGAGTCTATACTGAAGTCTGAATATTTCTCGCACTTGGCTCTTAGGCGGTTGATAACTAGCTCAGAGTTACAATATAAACCTTATTTTGTATTATTGGCGGACTACAATGCTGAGATCAAACACATAACCAACAAGTATCCCTCTTTCGCAACACAGTTCGAACCCGAGGACATCCCAGAAGCCGCCAAAAAAGGGGCCATATTCCAGCCCATATGGAGACAAAAGTTAATGGAGACCTATCCGAAAATGTTACGAACATGGGATCATGCTCCCATGCATCTGAAATATAACCCATGCTTTGGACCGGTACAAAGAAGACGCTCCTGGAAAGCATTCGCCATCAAGGTTCAGAACAATGTGAATTGCAAACAGTGGCTGAACTACCCCAAAATCGCACCACCGACAGGCCCACCTACAACAGCGTACATGATGGCTACCATCCGATATTGGCTTCCCCGCCTCCACTCCATGCCAGATGTAGCGGCACAGATGCTACTCAAGATATTTGATATGATGCAGGTTGTGCTCAAAACCTTCCGCAACGTATGTAACATTCAGCCTCCGATTCCCGGCTTCATCAATGGCAATTATGACCTTCTGTATGATATGAGCACAACCCCAAGCATACGAGTTGCTTATGCATGGCACGCACGCATCAGATATCTCCCTGCCTGCTATAAGCAAACCTTCGACGACATGTTCACCATGGGATTTTGGGAAGCACATTCAGAGGTATTTGCACCACGACCAACCCACCTGCTGCAACTATTTGCGTGCGAGCAAACAATGCATTCAGAGCTCTACACTATGCCACAACCTAACATGCCTGGAGCCGTGAATTGGGATGCCCTCCAGAGCGATTTGGTCCGGGGACTACGTATAAAAGAACAAGAATTGGCAACCGACCTCCTGCAGAAGTACATCGATCAAACAGTGGAGCAGAGGTCTGTCAGAGGCGACAGACACTAGGGGGGGGGAGAGTGTTGGCAGTATACGAGAAGAGGCAAGTACGAGCATACAAGCAGATCTAGCACTAAGGCAACCCTTTATTTTTTTCAAAACCCTTACACCATTTAAAAGTGATTCTCATCACTAAAAACCCCTGTAAATACCATTTTCACCTTTTTGTAGCTCCATTTTGTACAAGCCGAGGAGTCCTCGAGCTTGAGGAGCCTTAGAAGTAGTTGCCTACCAATTTTCGTATTTTTTAGACCTCGTTTGAGCCCTCAAATAAGCCCTGGAACCTAATTTTTAACTAGGCCAGACACTAGGTCTGGACAGGGCCAAAGCTAGTCAAAAACTATAAATAGAGCTAGAGAGCTCATTTTTGGGGGCTAGCTTCTTGTAGTTTTGAGCTTGTATGAGAACTTTGTTGCAATAGAAGTGATTCCATTGTCTTACTCTCTTTGTTCTTGCCGTGTGTGCGCGTGTGTGTGTATGTGTGTGCATGTTAGTGTGCTTCTCACTCACACATTTGTGCCTTCACTCGCTCGAGGTCCTCATACCATCCTCATGTCTTCCCGGATTGACATTAAAGGAGGTGCTACTCATCACTGAGCTACAATAGCCCAAAAAATCAAACCTTAATTTTGGTGTCTAGGTGGACAATCGCAATGGTCTGAGATAATCGCGATGGCCTGGGACTATCCCGATGGCCCAGTTGAACCGTCTGGATGGTCCGATGGTGCAAGGCGTCGCAATGGTCTAAGGTGAACTGTTGCAATGGTCTGTTTAGCGAGTAGTCGTGATGGTGTGAGCCCGTCATGATGGCAACGGTCAATGCAACCATGGCAATGATGTGCGCCCATCGTGATGGTCAGGAGGTGCGATGGTTTGAGCGAATCGCGATGGTCCAAACTTGAAGTGTCGTGATAGCATACCTAGTATCGTGATGATGGTCTACTTTCAACATGTGGCAAGTGAGTCGTCGTGATGGGGTGGGGTCGACGGGATTGTTGCGATGGTCAGTGACCGTCGTGATTGTTGAAGCAAACCCTCACAATGGTGTGAGACCATCGCGATGGTCTGACCAAGCTGTCATGATTGTGTGAGACAATCGCGATGGTGTGACACAATCGTGATGTCGTGAGCCCATCGTGATGGTCCACCAAAATGCAAATTTTTGAAATGTATCTGTGGATTTCATGAGTGCACAAGGGTTGCCTCTACCGTACTATAAATGCTTACCAAAAAAGTCGAACTTGTCAAAAAGAGCTTTCTAATGAGCTATAAAGCTCAAAAAACGGACTTCGAATGACAAAGTTATGAACGTTCAAGCCTCAGGGGTAAAAAGTGACAAATAGGTTTCTCTTCAAATATAAGCTAAGGGGTCTCCAATAAGCTTAACCACCCAAAAATTCACTCAAAATAGCCTCAAAATAGCCCAAAAAAGCAAACCCTAATTTTGGTGTTCTAGGTGGATAATCGCGATGGTCTGATATAATCGCGATGACCTTGGACCGTCACAATGGCTTGGGACTGTCACAATGGCTTGGGACTGTCACAATGGCCTGTGACCGTCGTGATGGCCCAATTGAACCGTCATGATGGTCCGATAGTTCAAGGCATCAGGATGGTCTAAGGTGAACCATCTTGATGGTCTATCTAAGGAGCAGTCGCGATGGCATGAGCCTATCATGATGGTCAACAGTCAACGCAACCGTCACGATGGCGTGAACCCATCGCAATGGTCACGAGGTGCAATGGCTTGACCAATCGCGATGGTTCGAACTTGAAGCATCGCAATGGCATACCCAGTATCATCGCGATGGTCTAATTTTGACATGTGGCAAGTGAGTTGTTCCAATGGCGTGGGATTGACTGGATCATCGAGATGGTCAGTGACTGTCGTGATGGTTCATGCAAACCGTCATGATGGTGTCAGAGCATCGCGATGGTCCGGCCGAGCCATCATGATGGTCCGGCCGAGCCATCATGATGGTCCGGCCGAGCCATCGCGATGGCGTGAGCCAATCACGATGGTGTGACACAATCGCGATGGCATGAGCCCATCGGGATGGTCCATCAAAATGCAAATTTTTGAAATGTGTATGTGGATTCGTGAGTGTTCAAGGATCTCCCACACCGTGCTATACACTCTTACCAAAAAAGTCAAACTTGTCATAAAGAGCTTTCTAATGAGCTATAAAGCTAAAAATACAGACTTCGAATGACAAAGTAATGAATGTTCAGGCCTCGAGGGTAAAAAGTGACAAACAGGTTTCTCTTCAAATATGAGCTAAAGGGTCTCCAATAAGCTTAACCACCCAAAAATTCACTCAAAATAGCCCAAAAAATCAAACCCTCATTTTGGCATTCTAGGTGGACAATCGTGATGATCTGAGATAGTCACGATGGCCTGGGACCGTCGTGATGGCCGAGTTGAATCGTCATGATGATCCGATGATGCGAGGCGTCGTGATGGTCTAAGGTGAACTATCCCAATGGTCTATCTAGCGAGGAGTCGTGATGGCGTGAGCCCATCACGATGGTCAATAGTCAACACAATCATCGCGATGGCGTGAGCCCATCGCAATGGTCAGGAGGTGTGATGGCTTTAGCCAATCGCGATGATCCGAACTTGAAGCATCACGATGGCATACCTGGTATCCTTGTGATGGTCTAATTTTGACACGTGGCAAGTGAGTTGTCGCAATGGTGTGGGGTTGATGGTATTGTCACGATGGTCAGTGAGCATGGCGATGGTTCAAGCAAACCGTCGTGATGGTGTGAGACTGTCGCGATGGTCTGGCTGAGCCGTCAAGATAGCGTGAGCCAATCACGATGGTGTGACACAATCGTGATGGTGTGAGCCTGTCGCGATGGTCCACCAAAATGAAAATGTTTGAAATGCGTCTCTGGATTCGTGAGTGCGCAAGGATCGCCTACACCGTGCTATACACGCTTACCAAAAAAGTGGAACTTGTCGGACCATCACGATGGTCTGACACATATGGCAGATCTGACAAAAAAGTGGTTTTCTCACCTTTTGGAAGCTTCCTGCTACTCTTGAGCACTATACCTATAAGATGTTGATATATTTAGGTAGTGATGTGTGTGAACACACTAGGACCGCCGGGGTACTTTTTTCCCTCTTTAGGAGGTTTTTTTCCCCCGGCTTGTATATATGCCTATTGCCCTAATGGGCTACTTATCTTTGTACATTCTCTAGTAATACATTCAGTATTGTGTGTTGTGCTCCAAGCTTCTTCTTCTTCCTTGTGTTGTTCGCGTGCTTCCGCAGACGTCTAACTCCAACAATTGGTATCAGAGCAGGTCATCGCTTCATCTAGGGCTGTTGAAGATACAACATATATTTCTTGGATCCACTCTTTTTTCATCATCATTTGTACCTTTTTCTACCTTTCATTCAGTTAATAAAGCACTCTTGTATCGGTGTGTGTGAGTGCCACACTAGAGAATAAGTGGGATTCATTCTCCTTTCAGTTTAGAAATCCCACATAGCATGCTTTTTTGCCATTTTGTATATAAAGAGGTCTCCACCTCTTCTTTTAGAGAGAGCTTTTTGAGAAGTAATGAGATAATGCTAGTTTGTAGTTAGATTGTTGCTCTCTTGTCGTCATGATGTGCATGCGTGCTTGCTCTCTTCTTGCCTAACGCTTGTGACACGTTGATGTATGATTACGTCGCTATTATGCTTGTGATTATGATTATGTGCATCATTCATGATGCTTATGTTGTGTCTTCTTGTTAATAATGTTGTTAATCATACATTGACGAAGCGCCATTACGTCTGCTGAGTGCTTCTATGCGAACATTTGGGTCTCATGAGATGCTTCCTAGATTGACAAGTATCAGTTGTGAGGCTACAACGTCAACAACTTTTGGCGCCGTTGCCGGGGAACGAGCTTTGAGGACGAGCATGTGATGGTAAGACGTAGAGTTGTGACGTTGGTGTTGTAGGTAATCTCTTTACTTTTTCTTATTTTTCTTTTTCTTACCTCACCATCATCATCACCACCATCATCCTCACCATATCCGATCTCCATCTCCATCACCGCAAAAAATTTCAGTTTTTGATCATATCACCTTCTACCTCCCATTTCCCTCATTCCACTTGTGAGAGAGAGCGAGAGAGCGGCTTGTGTGCTTGGATTTTTTGCTTGTTTCTTGAGCACTCTTGCAGGTTGTAGCTGTATCACCCTGTCCAGCAGGCTATGCAGGTACGGACAAGCTCGAAACTATCTCTCTATCGCAGACATCTATCGATTGCAATCGACAGAAAATTTCACCTTTTGGTAAAACAAAGTGCACCATCTTAATACACATGAAGAGCACATTCCAAATCACTAAACAAAACTAAAAAATTCCGTGTTTTTTTGTCAATCGCGACCGACACTGTCGATCGCGATCAACAGCCACGACCGACTAACCCTGTCAATCGCGACCGACAGACGTGTCAATCGCGACCGACAGACGTGTCGATCGCGACCGAATGAAAATCCACGATTGATTGAATTTCTCGCGTTGCCACGTGTCCATCGTGACGGACACATCCCCGATCGACTGAAATTACGGTGAAAATCCCAAAAAAAGTGTTGATCGTGATTGACACCATCGATCGCGATTGACAGGACTCACGACCGACTCTGTCGATCGCGACCGACAGGCCCCGACGGACACCTCTGTCAATCGCGATTGATAGACCTGTCGATCGCGATTGACAGGCTTTTTCGGCCAATTTTCTAGGGTTTATATTCCTTGATTTTGGGGAAAATTCTAGGCATACTTATCAAGCAAATAGTGATTTGTGAGGTTCCGACACTCGTAACTTGAGAGAAAATCTTGTTTCCCTGATGACTTGTTTTACCCTGTTTTAACCCTAGATCCCTGAACTGTCATATCTTCCTCATACGAAATCCGATTGCTGTGATTCTTGTTTTGTTGGGAAGCTCACGGGGAGTACAACCAAAAATTTTAATACCAGGATTATTAGACATAGTATTTTTAAGTGAACCATATCCAGGGGGAGGGAAACTCAGGGATCTCTAGAATTGTGTTCCAGAGAGACATGGTGCAAATTGACATATGAATTACATGAATGAAAGTGATTTTTTGTGTGTCCTTTTAATCTAAGTCGTAAGCTAACTTTGGGACTTTTACATGTCCATTGAGAGTACTAGAAGGCATCCAAAGCAAGGGTAATCTGCAAGCTTGAGAACTGGGTTCTTGAGCACCAAAAGAGCACGGGATCTGCAAGAGAGGTTGGAATATTCTCAACGCTCTCTGTCCATTTCTAGCTTAGGCTAAGTGCGAGTAGTGCTAGAAGTATGTCAGGGCAACGATAGGCACGAGACAAGAGATAACCTGTGTGTGACCAACAACTTTAAAGGAAAAGAACCTAACTTGAGACGATCAACATTCAAGTCAAGAGATAACCTGTGTGTGACCAACAACTTTAAAGGAAAAGAACCTAACTTGAGACGATCAACATTCAAGTGCGGAAATTAACTCGAGTGTTCCTGACGACGTGATATCAAACAAGATCATAACCACAATAATCAACTAAAAAGAATCAAGTTCAAGTCAAGAAATCAAGTTCAAGTCAAGAGATAACCTGTGTGTGACCAACAACTTTAAAGGAAAAGAACCTAACTTGAGACGATCAACATTCAAGTGCGGAAATTAACTCAAGTGTTCCTGACGACGTGATATCAAACAAGATCATAACCACAATAATCAACTAAAAAGAATCAAGTGACTAATACAAAAGAACTCAGCAACGAGGTTGTACCTTGGGTAAAAATTGGCATTGCCCAAATAGGCATATGAACCTTAGATCAGGACGATACCTAGGAAGAGATAGACAAAGTCTTAGGTCTTCAGAGGCTAGTGTTAATCATACTGCTAGGTCTTGGGCCCAGCAGTTGAGCCATTATTCGCACTACCTTAGCTCTGAAACTAGTGAGTCAGAGATGTCCCACGGTATGGAGAGACCTACAGGAAGTTCAGGTGTGCCATACTTACATAGGGTAGAAGGCCCCTACAAGACGCAGCTGGAATACCTTAGGACCAACCGACTAGGTGCCAGCATCTATGAGGATGGCCTAGGAAGATCAGTGGTCCAGATTAGAAACCCTGACCAATCCATTGGACTAGAGCACCCACCTGTCAATTTTGAGAATGGAGCATACCTAGACAAGGAAGGAACCATATATGTAGTCATCAATCATCCAGATAGGACATACGAATTTGGAAACGTGATCCCGGAAACGGATTTAGGTGACCTGGAGCAAGGAAACATGGGTGTAGAACCTAGAACCCCCCGAGGCAAATCTGCTCTCACTAGGATTATCACACCAGAGTGGATTTCCCAAGACAATAAGAGCATAGATCTACTCCTGAACCAAGAGACTGATGAGGCCTTTTGGAGGTATAGATCTGATCAGCCAAATGAGGTAGGAACAATCATGATATATGAGTTCAAAAATCATGATAGCCCAGGCAGAGTGACCTACTTAGATCACACTTCAGAGAGGATCTTTGTGGTTACAGAAAATGATAGGCATGCTTACACCTGGAAAGGTGAATTTATTTTCCCCCAACCAAGATTGAATGTGTCCTTTGGTCACCCAGGAGCTGGAACATCCCAAGCTCATGGAGCTCAAAGAGACAGACATAGAGATAGACCTGAGGTAAGCTTTGCCAACCCAGTGGGAAGAGAAAGAACGAGAACGGAAACAAATAGAGTGGAACCTGAGGGACTTAGAGCCCCAAGGAACCAAAGGAATGTGGATGAATTCCCTCTACCAAGACCTAGAGAGCACACGAGGACTTTGAGACCGACCCAGCTAGTTAAGTCCATGAAGAACTACTTCGATGGCACAGGAGATCCATATGATCATGTGGCTGAGTTTAGGCAAGTCTTGAGAGCTGAGCAAGTTGAGGACCTATTCACGCAATATAATGCCTTTGGTCTAACCCTTAGGAACACAGCCCTTACGTGGTTTCAACCATTGAATGAGAGACAGTTCAAGAGCATAGACCAAGTCTTAGAGGCTTTCATCACTGAATTCTCTAAAAGTGGCATAAGGCATAATACTTCCTCATTGATACATAGCTTCAAGCAGACCCCTCAGGAGACCGTGAGACTTGCAGGAAGAAGGTTTAGGCAATATCTTGAGAGATGCCCTGTTCCTGAGTTACCCACACCAGCCAAACAAGTGGCCTTATTCTTGGATGGATTGCTAAGTACAAAGTTGCGATCCTATGTGTACTTGAAGGACCCTAGGACCATAGAAGAGTGTGTACGCATGTGCATTGACATTGAGGATAACCTAAGGGAGGAACTAGAGCTTTCAAAAATCTACAAAGATTTTGATAGTGCTTCTAGCCTCTCTTCCTCGCAATCTACATCAATTGAGGAACTCGCTGAGAAAGTAGCTCAAAAACTAGGTGTCTCTAGTAAACAAATTCCTAGATTTGCCCCAGTAAAGAGGTGCTATACTTGCGGCGGTGACCACATGGCAAACTTATGCCCTATTATGGCCCAACCCCAAGTGAATCCCAGTAGCCAATATTGCACCATAGAAAGGAGGTACACTAACCACACCGCACAAGACTGCCCTTATAACAAACAAACTGTCAGGCAAAATTACCCTAAGCCATATCCACAACAGGGAAGATATCAAAACCAATATCCACCACAACAGTATACTAAGCCTCAACAAACCTACCAACCACAATATCAGCCCCAACAAAGATCTCAACCAGTGCTAGCCCAACAACCTCCTGCTCCAGCCAATGTGATCCCTGTAAAGTACGCAGCTGCAGAAGAGAACCTGAATAGAGCCATAGTGCCAGTAACACCATTGTTGTCAGAAAGTGACCCGAGTGATCATAGCTTTGATTCCACTCACATAGATAGTCCACAGGCTTACTACATGCAGTCACCTGAACATGGTGAGTCCTACTATAGTGAAGAACCAAGTGAACCTAGTTGGGAGCCAGATTACACAAACGTCATGTACGCAAACCCCAACTCTAGTCCTCAACCTAGGTAGGTAAGACCCCCATTCCCTAGAGGACCATGCTACAGATGTCAAGGAGATCACCTCATTTGTGATTGCCCCTTACCTCCACCCACACAAACCCAATCAGTGACGATTCAAGGATTTTGTCAAGATTGCGGCAAGGAGCATCTCTTAGGAGATTGCCCAAAGAACCCCAATAATATGCCAAAAATCACCCCTATAAACGTTATTGGGTTAGTTGTCGACTCCACAGGGAGTGTGACTTCCACCGCACCAGTGCAAGTGGTCACTAGAGCTCAAGCCTTGCAACAGAACCATAGTTTAGGCCAGGACAAAAGTGATGAGTCTAGTGAGACTGAGAGCATAACCAAGAAACGGACTAGAGCCTGGAGGATAGTAGAGAAAGAATGAAGAGGCAATGGGCTAAGAAGATGAGCGAACTCGAGGAAAGCCTAAGAGAAACAAAAGCCATGATAGTTGAACTTAGATCTCAAACTCCCTCTCACACTACCCCACCTCCCCCATTCCCATCTCCATCCGACCCACCACCTTCCAACCCGCCTCATGCTACTCCACCACCCCCTAGAGTAGGATCAGTCCTAGCAGATCCCACTCCGGAGGACCTAAATATGATGCTCAAAGCATATCAGGCCAGAATCCAAGAAGGGCCAAACGTAACCGATCATGAAAAGTGTTACCCTAGAGCAGAACTAGAGCTTGAACGAACCAAAATTTGTGCTAAGATGGTGGAATTGGCTCAAACCATGTTTGAAGCCAGTCGCCTCTTTAACATCTCTAGTTCAGCTAAGACGCAGTTGCACTTTGATGGACTGCTAGAAAGGTTGGAGAGGCTAATAGCACAATCAAAAAAGGAACCTGTCTCTCAAAATAAGGGCAAGGCGAGTGAAAGAGAAAGCCTACCCGCCCAGGAAGCCTATGTGCCTAACTCTACGGAGCCAGACACATCTTCTTCTATGAATCAATTCACCCCAAAATTCCTACGAGAGATTCAAGAAGACAAATGGGCTAAAGAAAGTGAAGTCTCTCCTCCCATTGAACTTGTGGATGATGCACACGACCAATTCCCACAAGACATCCCATCCATTTATGAAGAGTAGGAGAGCACTCAATCTCAGGAGAGATTAGACTTCGAATCTAATTCCATACAAGAACTACCCCATTTCACAGGCCCATGGGAAGCAAGGTCCACGTGTATGAGAGCACCCACAGTCATGGTAAGAAACGAAGACTCAGTCATACCTAGGAATACGGAGGTAATAAGGAACACTAAAGTGCAGTGTAACCTCACTTTAGAAGAGCTACTCAAGGTAAGGCCGGAACTATGGAAGCATGTAGCCAAACAAGTACCAGAGATAGCAAAACCGTGTTCCCAGGTAGGTTCTCATAGGACAGTGCCAGAAATTCCTCTAGACAAGATAGGAGATATGAGTGAAGGTGAAGAAGGAAACACCTATCTTCCCATCACCCACCAAGGATACACAACCAAGGCCATTCTAGACTCCGGTGCAGGAGTTGCCATTGCTACCACTTCCCTATGGAAGCGATGGGGCAAACCAGCACTCAGGCCAACGAGAATGAAATTGCAAATGGCCGATGGCCACATTGAAAGACCTCTGGGACTACTAGAAGGAATAACTCTCACTACATGTGGTGTTGAGTTTGAGCACACTTTTGCCATATGTGAGTTTAGCAAAAATCATGCCTATGAGATGATTTTGGGAAGGCCATTTATGCAACAGTTGCAAGTAGTACAGGATTGGGGAACCAATTCCTTGTATTTGCAACATTTAGGTGTCACCACCAAAGTGAATCTCAAAGATTAATCTTATAGGGATGTACCCCATTCAATGGAACCCCATCCATAGAGCCAAAGATGATACTGAGTCTGTGCACTCCATAGGATCAGGATCCTCATGGATGCATGAAGACACACACTTATGGATGTGTAAAGTGGCAGTAGAAGAGGAGAAGAGAGCAAAAGCAAGAGAAGTAGGTGCTAAGGATACCCATAGATCAGTTCAAGACCCAGCCTATGCACTTGTTGTATTCCCTGATGAAGAATTTGAACCTCACGGTTGGGCAGAAATTTAGCAACCATGGATGTAGCCATCAATGAAGAACAATGGACACCCCACTGTGATGAGGATGGCTATGACATTTCAGTCTTCTCCATAGAGCCAATCATGGGAGAGGAAGTTCTAGAAGAATGCGAACCTAGCCCTGATGCATTTGAGGATGCAAGTGACTCCGACCTAGAGTCAATCATTATGGACCCACCTTTTGCATCAGATGAAGAATACTTCTATGAGGTAGAATTTCAACCCTAGAGACATGGAGAGCATACAAATGATGTAAGGTTAGCCACACAAGTGACCCCTAAGGATGAAGGAAAGAAAAGAAAGAAGAGAGAAGTCACACCAGACGAGGAAGAATCTTTGTTTGAGGTCCCTGAAAACTTTAAAAAGTATGAAATAGATGATAGGAGAGTCATGATAAGAATGCCTAAACGTGAGGCACAATCAGGAGAGGCCTATGATAACAAAGAAACCACCAAGAAAATAGTGGTAGCCCTAGAAGAAGGAGAGGAGAGATGCACGTACATAGGCCATGACCTAACAGAGGAAGAAGAGCATGCGTTAATAGCCTTGCTAAGAGAATACAGAGATGTATTCACTTGGAGCTACAAGGATTTGAAAGGTGTAGACCCAGACATATGCTCACACACTATCCCCATGACCTCATATGCCAAACCTTCTAAGTAAAAGCCATACACATACAATGATAATTATGCTGCCAAGATCAAAGAAGAGATAGATCGCTTGGTCGAAGCTGGATTCATCTATGAAATTGAGCACACCGAGTGGGTATCCCCCATTGTAGTGGTGCCCAAGAAGAATGGAAAGCTACGTGTGTGCATTAACTTGAAGAAGGTTAATGCAGCCACTATTCGAGACAACTATCCGCTTCCTATCACTGAGCATCTGCTAGAAAGAGTAGCAGGCAAGGAAGTGTACAGTTTCCTTGACGGATTTTCGGGCTACAATCAAGTAGCCATAGCTCCAGAAGATGAGCATAAGACAGCTTTGTTAGAGTATGATCAATGTCTACCCCTCATGATTGTATGCACATTTTGTAAGGCCCCCTTTATGAGGAGAAGCCAAGCGTGCATTACCCAATTGATGGGAATCCCAACTTGAATGTTGGATGAAGGTCATATTGGACCATGTAAGATATTATAAGGAAAGGGAGTTACCAGGGTCCCCAATTGTGGGGTCCGGGGCAGCGGTGAGCAGCCCCGGCTGGGGGGTCCAAGGGGGCCAGCGGGCCCCCTGGCTGGGGGGTCCCAGGGGGCCAGCGGGCCCCCTGGTGGGGGTCCGGGGGCAGCGCCCCCGGCGCGACGGTAAAGGGAATATTCCATGGAATATTCCCTGTCGGAGTCAGAAATCATTTATATTTGTTAGGTCGGTTCAACCAGTCTAAGCCGTGTATGGCAATTACGCGGGCGGTGGCCGCCCACGCCCTACCGCCCATGTATAGCCGTCCATGGCAGGCCACCCATGATCCTATATATACATGACTTCTGCACTACCTAAGACATTGAGTTGAGCCAGCATACCTCTACCTTGTATCTCCCTATCTAGAGTTGTCTAGATCACCATTTAAGCTCTACCTTGAGAGCGCACGGGTGGACAACGCCATCATCTTTGTACTTGCTGCTAGTAGAAAATTGTTGAGATTCTCCTATATCTGTTATCTTCTCTGCTATTGCTCCTGTGTTATATTGCGTAACTATTGTCTTACATGGTATCAGAGCTGTAAGGTTCGAATAGCTTGAGAAGTATCATTATTTTAGCCTACTAGCAGACTAGAATATCAGTAGATTATTCGAGTGATTACATGATGGCTTCATCGTCGAACACTAGTCTTGGTGCTTCACCTAATGTTAATGCTGCACCTATTCGAATTCGTCCACCTGCATTCACTGAAGGGAAGCTGGATGGAACCAACTATACACTCTGGAAGTTCAAAATTTCTGCAATTTTGGACTCCTATGAATTACTTGACACTGTCATGGGACCGATGGGATTGGATCCAGAGCCTATACCAGTTGAAGATCCAGCAAATTCAAGATTGATGATTCAGCCAGATCCAGATCTTCTACGAGCTTGGAAGAGGCGGAATGCTGATGCATTATGTGCGATTGTCACTAGTGTAAGTGATTCTGTGCTTACTTTAGTTCAACATACTACTAAAGCACATGAGGCTTGGGGCATATTGGCTCGACAATATGAGACCAAGAACCACACTAGGATACAGAATTTAGAAAATCAATTGGCAAATGAAAAGCATTCTGATTCTGAAAAGGCTGAAGATTTTATCAAACGGATAAAGCATCTTCAAGATCAATTGGCTGCAGTTGGTGTTGTTATAACACCAGAAGAGCTAGCTCGAAGATCTGTACGTGTTCTTCCAGCAAAGTATGATGGATTAGTAACAGCCCTTAACACTCAGGTAAGGCCAACTCCTCTTACATTTGAAGAGTTTTGTGCCATGCTTTTAGAAGAAGAGATGCGGCTGAAGAATCGGCAAAGTACAACTGATGCTGCATTCTCAGCAAATGCAAAAGGTAAAGGCTCTTCAGAGGGATCAAAGAAGAAGCCAAAGAAGAAAAAGTTCACAGGAAGTTGCTTCTATTGTGAAAAGAAAGGCCATGCCATCAAGGATTGCAGAAAGAAGCAAGCTGATGAACGGAATGGGACTGTAAAATCATCATGGAAGAACAAAGAGTCTGCAAACAACACAGAGCTGGAACTTTGGGTAGCTATTGAAGAGGTATGTTCATCTGCTCAAGCTCGTGTTGATGAGCCATGGATTTTAGACAGTGGAGCTTCTCGCCATATGACTAGTAAAAAGGATTGGTATAGTTCCCTAGTGCCTCTGCGGGAATCCATCAATGTAGTGGTGGGAAACGACTCCAAGTGTCCAGCTGAAGGAACTGGAACCATCTCTTTTATCACTTCTCCAGGTGTTGAGAAAAAGTTATCCGATGTTCTCTATGTACCTACACTCAAAAGAAATTTGTTGTCAGTTTCTGCAATAACAGATCGTGGACTCGAAGTTCACTTCAATAAGAGTGGTGCGGAAATCATGGATTCATCAGGTAATGTTGTAGGTAAAGGCACACGACGGGATAACTTGTATGAGTTAAGTGCTTTAACTGCTACAGAAGATAAAGATGTAAGCAGGTTATGGCACCAACGATTTGGGCATCTCGGATTTGCAGTTTTGAAGGAGATGCAACGAACAGGGATGGTTGCTCATTTGCCTGCATTTTCAGAGTTGCAGGAACCTTGTGAAGCTTGTATGATGGGCAAGCAACAACGAAAGGCATTTCCAAGAGAGACCAGCAATCGATCTCAAGCTCCTCTAGAGTTGGTACATGCTGATCTCTGCGGTAAAATGTCTACACCTGCTTTAGGAGGATCTTTCTACTTCTTGCTGTTAGTCGACGATTATAGTAGAAAGATGTGGGTTTATTTCATTCGAGAGAAGGCTGATGCTTTTGAAAAATTTAAAGCGTGGCATAAGTATGTAGAAAGTGAATCAGGAAGGAAACTGAAGAAATTTAGAACAGATAGAGGAGGTGAATTCTTGTCAACAGAATTCAACAATTACTGTAAGGAGCATGGTGTGAAAAGGCAACTTACCACAGCTCATACACCTCAACAAAATGGCGTTGTTGAGCGCAGGAACAGGACAGTAGTTGAAATGGCTCGTTGTATGTTAAAGGCTCAAGACATGCCTGATTCATTCTGGGCAGAAGCAGTCAATACAGCAGTCTACATCCTCAATCGAAGCTACACAAAAGCTCTGAAGGGGATGACTCCTCAAGAAGCATATTCTGGTAAAAAGCCTTCAGTTTTGCATTTCAGAATTTTTGGTTGTTTCTGTTATGCACATATTCCTGATTCAACAAGATCAAAGTTGGATTCAAAAAGCAAAAAGTGTGTCTTCCTAGGATATAGTGAAGAGTCTAAAGCATACAGGTTATGGGATCCTGAGGCAAGGAAGATTTTTGTCAGCCGAGATGTGGTGTTTGATGAACGACCACACTTAGTAGAAGATAAAGGTAAATCTACTATCTCATCAAACGGAGAAATATCTCACCTTGTGCCTATCAAAAGACAGGTTAAAGTTGAGGAGGAGGAAACATCTGATGGAGAAATTTCCTCAATAAAAAGCCAACCAATTGTAGCTGCACAGCGTAAGCCACTACCGAAGTGGGCACAACAGCTCTTTGATGATCACAATCCACATGTAGATGCACCAGAATCATCATCGGATGGATTACGAAGATCAAAGAGAATAGAGGAGCAAAGAAGAGCCTCAGAACACATTGTTAACATGGCTCTAATGGCAGATATCATGGGTTCGATAAAGGAACCTACCACCATTGAAGAAGCCATTGATGATCCAGATTGGAGAGCGGCAATGCAGTCTGAGTATGATAGTATACTCAAAAATGATACATGGGATCTAGTCGACTTGCCGCCAAAGAAGAAGGTAATAGGTACTAAATGGATTTGGAAAGCTAAGTATAAAGCTGATGGAACATTAGAAAAGTATAAGGCACGATTAGTTGCACAGGGTTTTTCACAGATTGAAGGATTTGATGTTCAAGAAACTTTTGCACCAACAGCACGCATGACAACTATTCGGACGGTACTTGCAGTAGCTGCACAAAAGTCTTGGCCTATTTTCCAGATGGATGTCAAATCTGCATTTTTGAATGGTCACCTCAAGGAGGAGGTATATGTATCTCAACCACCAGGTTTTGAGGTGCCCAATTCAGAAAATAAAGTTTGCAGGTTGAAGAAAGCTTTGTATGGACTTAAGCAAGCTCCACGGGCTTGGTACCAACGAATTGATCATTTTTTCAAAAATATGGGTTTTGAAAGAAGTACTTCTGATGCTAACTTGTATGTAACGAAAAGGGATAGCAAGCTAGTTGTTGTCATTGTATATGTAGATGATTTGATCATTACAGGAGATCATCAGGAACTCATCAATCAAACTCGGATCAGCTTGGGAACTGAGTTTGAAATGACAGACTTAGGTCTACTCCATTTTTGTCTGGGAATTGAAGTATGGCAAAGGAAGGATGGCATTTTCATCTCACAACAAAAATATTCCAAAGAAATTCTCAAGGCATTTGGAATGATGGACTGCAAACCAACTAGCACACCTATGGAGGTAAATCATAAGCTATCTATGGATGATAACATGCCTGATGTAGATGCTAAGAAGTATAGGAAGCTCGTTGGAAGTCTTATTTTTCTGTGCAACACTAGACCAGACATTTGCTATGCTGTTGGAGTGTTAAGCAGGTTTTCCAACAAACCTAAGGAGAGTCACTGGAATGCTGGAATGCGAATTCTAAGGTACATTGCAGGAACCTTGGATTTTGGTATTTTGTATACCACAGGTGATACACTCCAAGGATATTGTGATTCAGATTGGGCTGGAGATTGTGATTCTAGAAAATCAGTTTCTGGATATTGTTTCTCACTTGGTTCAGGAATATTTTCTTGGGTAAGTAGGAAGCAACCAACTCTCGCACTCTCCTCCACTGAAGCAGAGTACAAAGCAGCTTGTTTTGCTTCTTGTGAGGCAGTCTGGTTAAGGAGAATTCTTGCAGATATAGGCTTTCCATCAAATATGCCAATTGTACTCAAGTGTGATAATCAAAGTTGTATGGCTATTGCAAAGAACCCAGTATTTCATGCTCGCACCAAGCACATAGAAGTACAGTACCATTACATTCGTGAGCTAATTGAAGATGAAATTGTGGAGCTAGAATATTGCCCAACAGAGGCAAATTGTGCTGACATATTCACTAAAGCACTTGGAAGAGAGCAGCTCAACAAGCATCTTCAACAGATGGGCATAGGACCGAGACCTACTTGATTTATCATCGGTAAACATTGAGGGGGGGTGTTAGAGTATGATCAATGTCTACCCCTCATGATTGTATGCACATTTTGTAAGGCCCCCTTTATGAGGAGAAGCCAAGCGTGCATTACCCAATTGATGGGAATCCCAACTTGAATGTTGGATGAAGGTCATATTGGACCATGTAAGATATTATAAGGAAAGGGAGTTACCAGGGTCCCCAATTGTGGGGTCCGGGGCAGCGGTGAGCAGCCCCGGCTGGGGGGTCCAAGGGGGCCAGCGGGCCCCCTGGCTGGGGGGTCCCAGGGGGCCAGCGGGCCCCCTGGTGGGGGTCCGGGGGCAGCGCCCCCGGCGCGACGGTAAAGGGAATATTCCATGGAATATTCCCTGTCGGAGTCAGAAATCATTTATATTTGTTAGGTCGGTTCAACCAGTCTAAGCCGTGTATGGCAATTACGCGGGCGGTGGCCGCCCACGCCCTACCGCCCATGTATAGCCGTCCATGGCAGGCCACCCATGATCCTATATATACATGACTTCTGCACTACCTAAGACATTGAGTTGAGCCAGCATACCTCTACCTTGTATCTCCCTATCTAGAGTTGTCTAGATCACCATTTAAGCTCTACCTTGAGAGCGCACGGGTGGACAACGCCATCATCTTTGTACTTGCTGCTAGTAGAAAATTGTTGAGATTCTCCTATATCTGTTATCTTCTCTGCTATTGCTCCTGTGTTATATTGCGTAACTATTGTCTTACAAGCTTTCGCCACAGAGTTGGACATATTTGCCTTTAGAGTAATGCCATTTGGGCTTACCAATGCTCCTGCAACTTTTCAAAGATTGATGTGTCACGTGTTTAAAGAGTTCTTGAGGAAGAATTTAGAGGTCTATGTTGATGATCTCTGTGCTCATTCCAACATTAGACAGACACATATACCAGAACTCAAGCAAATCTTTGACAAATGTAGAGAGTATCAAGTCTGCCTGAACCCAGAAAAGTGTGTTTTCATGGTCAGGCAAGGCAAGATTCTAGGACACATAGTGTCAAAGAACGGCATATCCACCAATGAAGAGAAAGTAAGAGCCATAGCCAAGCTACCTAGGTCAAAGAATGTCAAGGAAGTACAAGCTTTCATGGGGCATTGTGGTTATTACCGACGGTTTATACACATGTATGCCATCATAGCAAAGCCATTGTACGGACTTTTGACCAACTTTGAGTGGACTAATGAATGTGAGAACTCTTTCAATGAGCTTAAACGACGATTATGTTCAGCACCAATCTTGACCACACCAGATTGGAATAAGCCCTTCCATGTTCATGTGGATGCATCCAATTATGCTATTGGATGTGTACTAGCACAACCTACATGCGAAGGTAATATGGACCTTCCAATTGCCTATGCTAGTAGACAGTTGAATGCAGCTGAACATAACTATACCACCACCGAACGAGAAGGATTAGGCATGGTATATGTAGTTAAAAAGTTTAGACACTATTTGCTTGCAAATAAGTTTAACTTTTTTATCGATCATCAGGCATTATTGTACTTGGTAAACAAACCATGCAATACAGGCAGATTAGTAAGATGGTTTCTCTTATTAATGGAATATGACTTTGAGGTCGTGGTGGGAAAGGGAAGACTCACTTGAGAGCGGACCACCTCTCAAGACTCACATTTGGGGAAGCCCCACAAGGAGTGTCGGATGACCTTCCTGATGCTTACTTGTTTAATTTGGAAGTTGTACCTCAGTGGGCTAAGCCATTAGTGCCAGTATTGATATACGGGCCCAACCACCCAGTCATAAACACTCAAGATAGGGAGATAGTAAAAGCCCAAAAATACCAGATCATGGCAGGAAGTATGTACAAGCACACAGACCAAGGGATCCTAGCTTGTTGTGTGGAAGAGGATGAGTACGCTAAATTGTTGCAATTAGCACATGTAGGTGCATTAGAGCAACATTACTCAAAGCAACAAACCCTACAGACACTAAGGAGACTCGGAGTGCATTGGCCAACTATGGAAGCAGATGTCCATAATTTGTGCAAGGAATGCCCAATCTGTTGCACTAAACCACCTGTGGAGCATGCCACTCTTTATCAAGTGTCCATAGTGCCAGATTGGAGTGAACCATTAGTAGCCTTCCTGAGGACGAGAACATTCCCTCAAGATATGACACTGGCAAGACAAAGAAGTCTAGAACAAGAGGCCCTAGATTACTCACTCATTGGTGATAGTTTATACAAGCGTGGTAAAGACAGTTACCTTAGATTATGTGTCCATGAGAGTGAATATCTTAAGATCTTGGAAACTGCTCACCAAGGTGTAGCAGGAGGACATTTTGGACCAGATCGGGTGATCAAGGCAATCCTATTTGCAGGTCTTTGGTGGCTGACCCTTCACATGGATGCACATACCTATGTGAAGAGGTGTGATATTTGTCAGCGAACTCAGTATCCTATACGCAAAGATGAGATGCCTCTGAAACCTATGATGGGTGGACGTGCATTCTCCAAGTGGGGAATAGACTTTGTAGGTCCTATTAATCCCCCAGCTAAGGGTTCCCATGCTGAGTATATCATCGTTGCCACTGATTATCTAACCAAGTGGGTAGAGGTAAAAGCTACGACAAAGAACGATGCTCAAATGACGACCAAGTTCTTATTTGAGAATGTGTTCACAAGATACGGGCTGCCAATAGAGCTAGTAAGTGATAGAGGCACTCATTTCTTGAATGAAGTTATTGAAAATCTTCTCCAAGAGTTCTTGGTAGTACACAAGAAGTCTGCCCCCTATCACCCACAAGCTAATGGCCAAGCCGAAAGCACAAATAAGATCCTATGCAATGTGTTGACTAAATTGGTGAAAAATAAATGCTCTGATTGGGACAAACAGGTACACCATGTTGTTTGGGCATACAGAGTTGCCTATAAAACGGTACTCCAAGCCACACCCTTTCAGATGGTATTTGGCCAAAATGCGGTGCTACCTTTGGACTTCTTGATTCCCACATTGAGAGTAGCACAGGAGCATAAGTGGACGGGTCATGAACTCTCTTTGAGAATTTTTGACCTTGAACGATTAGGTGAAACAAGACTAAGAGCTGCCGCAGGAATATATGCAGCAAAAAAATGACAGAAGGCTTACTTTGATGCCCATGTTAAGGATAAAGGATTGAAGGTCGGAGATTTAGTTTTAGTCTACACCCTGAAGCAACATCCGAGAAAATTAGAGAAGCGTGGCTATGGACCTATGATCATAAATAGGATCTCAACGAGTGGAGCAGTTCAACTAGCCACATTAGAAGGCGATATTCTACCTAACTACATAAGCGGGTGCAGAGTCAAGTTATATCAGGAACCTCTGACTGAAGAGATGCTAAATCGACTCAACATTGCCAAGAAACGCAAAGAGGAAGAAAAGCGAATTTGAGAAGAAGCCCAAGCAGAAGCTTTAGAACGCATCAGAAGGATGAAGTTGAGACGACAAGGTAGGGATCAGCCTAGGGCAGATGACTATGCGGACCCAGGATATCATATGGCAATGTGTGAAGTCTCCGGAATAAGTGCCCGGAGAATAATAGATCGATGCCCATTTGTGACCTTAGAGATAGGACAAGGAATAAGTGCAAAAACTGTGCAAGCCTTGATTAACTCAGGTGCAGCCACTAGTGCTGTTAAATTTTCTTACTGCCAAAAGTTGAAATTAAATGTCAATCCTATAGAAGCCTATCTCATAGGTTTGGGAGGTGTGGAAACCCCTTGCATGGGTGAGGTGGAACTTCCCCTCCACATTCAAGATGTTTTAATGACAGTGAAAGTACTAGTGTGTCAAGATGAGGACCTCACTAAGCCTCTGGTCTTGGGTCAAGATTGGATCTATGACCATGCAGTCAAGTTAAACCTAAGAAGTGGACTTCTTCAGGTTTGGGTCAATGCGAAACGCATTACAATTGAGTTAGAAAGTGAAGCACTCAAGTAATTCGGCAAGGCACACACTCCTGGTCCTTCCAGGAGTACACATGAAGATGACCATGCTGTTCTTGTCCAAAACTATGTGATGCAGAGGAATGATGATCTCAATAAAGAAGTCAAGGACACAACGGAACTCCCTTCTTTTCCAAAGGCCAGAGGGATGCAGCAACCAATGGCAGATCAAATACAGAAGACTACCTATGCTGGAGGCCAAAAGAACGTGAGAAGCAGGATGTCTCAGCCATTGAAACAAGTGTGGGTGCAGAAAGGCGAACAGCCTGTTGTGATCAAGCCAACCACACGAGCAAAGATTCTTATTAGTAATCAACAACACGACACTAATAAGAAGTCTTTCAGAAATTCTTCTGCAAAAATGAAGTCTATCTGGGTACCCAAGAAGTCGATGAAGGCTAGCCCACAATTAAGACAAATTTGGGTGCCTAAGGCTTGCTTGCAGGCTCAAATAGCTACACAGAGGCCACACTCTGTACAACATGGTTCACTCACTCGAACATCTGATACCCATTCTTACACATCACACACGAACACATATTCTTCCATGGGCACAAGTAGAATCACTTGTAAATGGGTCCCTAAAAAGCCTCCTTTCAAAGTAGAGACTCTTATAAAGCCCTCCGGAGTCTCCACAAAATCAAGACCAACAGCCATTCTGTTTGTTTGGCAGCCCAAAACGTGTAATAAACCCCCCGACCCTCATTTGTAAATTCATACCCACTTACTAACTACATCACTCATACACCGCACCTTTCCATTTAGCTCTTAGGATTATCCATTCCCTAACTACACACACGATTACCGAGCACTCGTTGACCTACTAACCTCTCACTAAAATCATGTTAATGTTGTAACGGGGACACATGAATGCTTGGTGTCCGTTTGCAATGTTAAAACTCCTTTGTACATTCTCACAGAACTGCTGACCAGTTTCCTCGATATGGCCGAGCCAGGAACTAGCTCCCAGGCGGGTACTAGCCCTCAGATTGTGGATATTGAAAGTCTTCTGATTGAGGAGGAATTGAAGGAGCGTCCAGTGCCATTGAGAGCATTACATGCCATACCGGTGCAGAATCCTCCATAGGGGCACACAATGCCAGTCAGCAAAAACTCACATTGGTGAATGACGTGGCAGGACCTCTGGGGGAAGGCACTTACCTGTAGGAGGCAGAGATAGAATTCAACGGGCGCTGGGGCAGGTATCACTTCTTCATCAGGGAATTTGAGAGACTTCAAAATAATGAAGGACTGAAACCGATATGGAAGAAGGCGGGACTATATGATTACTTCAAAGCCCAACTGCCAAAGCCAGACTTTCTGAGGTGCTCATATTTGATTAGCACCCTCACTCCGAGCAAAGAGAAAAAGGGATACAACAGCTTTGTCCTCCCATCTCTCACAAGGGGCAATGAGGTGAAATGGTTCAGACTGACAAACAACTTGGTGAGGGAAGCTCTCGACATGAAAGGTATGCATATTCCCATCGAGAAAGAGACTATGGTCCCAGATAACATGAAGAATAGGAATCTGACGAAACTTAAAGACATGGTGGCAATGAAACCGACTATTGCCATTCATTTGCGAATGGTCATGCAACATTTCGCATTCCCCGCTCAAGAGAGGTTCACAATGCCACCCAAGAAGATATGGTTTAGTCTATATTTAGCAGATGCCTTCGATTTGACAATCAACATGCCTCACTGGATTATTGACCAAATGCACTTGGCTCATCAACGGTGGTATAAGAAGCAAAAATCGGTACTGTATGGATGTTGTGCTCTCACAAGGATTATTTACAGATGTTTGGCATATGATGTGCCAGTTCAAAGGGCACTTATTTGGACTAGGGTGCAAGAATTCCAATGTAGACTATCCACCGTAGGGCCTCCATCCAAGAAAATGAGAGGCGCAGTTCAGATGCCCTGTGCACACGCCCGCGGTGCGACACTGCCACCAGAGACAACTCCATGACTTCCAAGGCGTGTGCAACCCTTCACTATCAGATTACCAAGACATAGCATAGATGGACCGAATCTGGTGTTTCCTCCTATACCAACCGACTAGAGTTTCCTCACGGCTTTACATTGGAAGATCTAACTGATGAAGAGGTAGCTAGAATAATCAATGCTACAAATTTAGAAGTGGAGGCAGAGCAGGCAAGCGGGAAGCAGACAGTCACAGACCAACCCCACCCAGTCCAACCAGACATAGTCGAAGTGCAGGATGATGAAGAAGACGAACAAGAGGACGAACAAGAGGACGAACAAGAGGGACTGTGTGACGAAGAAGAGCAGGAAGTTCTACAAGAACTTGAGGGTGCCCCGGCTTATACGCAGCAATTGAAAAAGTTGTATGATACTATCAACCGAGTTCAAGAGCAGCACAAACTATCCTTGGCAGCAGGAAAAGCCCTCATGAACCAAATCCTTGAGGAGGAAGGTGTGGACGAGCAATACCGAGCAACCCTTGACATGATCTCTGATGCGTTGGGGGTACCAGAGACGGTGCATATTGCTCTTGCATATTCACGATGATCGGAACGACAATACGGCAGACGCCCCCCTCGATCAGGAAAACAAATGAATGTATTAGTATCAGAACCACAGGGCACCACATCCACAACTACGGGCACGGCTCATACTATTCATGACACTGAGGAAGCCCATACAACCAGTGCACCCCCGTCACCCCCCTTACCCCCTCTCCCTCCAACTCCACCACCTTCACCTCCCACTACCAGTGTGCCCACTTCTGTCACAGCCCCAGGGTCCACTTCCCATACTGAAGCACAGACCATTAGTCAACCCACACAACCTACACAACCGATCTCCACCTCTCTTGTTTACACTACTACTGACTCTGTAATTCTAACTGTATCCACGAAAAACCCCGTTCCCCCGATCACACTTTTTGGCGGTTCATATTCACAACTACACACACCACTTTACACCTTCACCACCATCACCGCACCCTCAATTCCCATGTTCACAATCACTCCCACGACCGCATCCACTTTTGATCTCATGGACATATCACCCACCTGCGCACCCCTCCCTCCCCCCATACGTCCACAATCTCCCATTCCCCCACCACCAACTTCACCCTTTTCAAGCACAGCATACACACTCCCATTCCCTTTTCCCTTCCCTTTTGCATTCAACACCTTTCCCGCATCCACTCCCATTAATAATGTATTTAATAATATGTACCAATGTATGTCTCAACTGCACCAGCATTACCAACACCTAGACGCATAGCATACGAGTCTCTTCAGAAGCCATGAACAGCTCCAAGCAAGATTCATTGAATTAGAGAAGGAGAAGCGGCTATTACAACAGCAGTATACTACATTACAAGCACAACATGATCAATTAGTCGCCAATCCACCCCAGTCAGATAGTGAAGAAAAACAACAACTCGACGACATGTTACATGCTCAGATCACAGATAATCTCAAGCTTCGACGCAATCTCGCCTTATTACGGAAGCACATGTCCGCAGCACTCGAAGAGAATAAGAGACTGCAGAAACTTGGAAGCAGCAATGGAGGGTTCACCATAGGAAATCGACCCAGAGAATTTCAAGGCTATCCCATCTTGAAATATGCAAATCATCTTGGAAACCCATGCCGACCTCCTAGAAGCCCACGCTAAAGAGAAAGAGATGATCTACTAAAGCAACTGGCAACTCAGCACGAGTCACCAAGCAAGGTCACAACAACAGTCGACACTTCAGAAGAAGTCACAGAACTTAGAGCAAAACTAGAAGAACTACGAAGTAAAGTTCTTCAATACGAGCGTCAACCCTCTCCCCTGGCGGAACTGGAACCTGAAGACTTAGTGCCAATTCAAGTGGAGGAGATCTTTGAAGACCCATATGTTCCCATGCCAACACTCGGAGGTAAGCAAACAGAAGAAGGAATGGACACGATTGAGATCGAGGCGCCTCAATGGATGCAAAGGTTGGAGAAGGTTGCTACAACCCATGATGAGAGAGTTGCAGTTCAGATAGAATCTATGTCACGATTGGAAGAAGTCGTCATAAAATCGGATTACTTCATAAACCTCTCCCATCATAGGTGGATTGGCATGTCCGATGATTTGTATGTTCCATTCTGCGTATTAATGGTGGATTACAATGCTGAAATCAAGCAATGCACAACAAAAGAACCAACCTCGGTGACACAGTTTGCACCAGATGACATCCCGGCAAGTGCCAAGCAGGGGAATATACATCAACCTACTTGGAGGATCCGCCTGCTTGAAACCTACCCTGAGATGGTACGCACGTGGAATAACATGCGTCTATATATCAAGTATAATCCCTGCTACTGCCCTGTCTTTCGAAGAAGGTCTTGGCCGGAGTACACCAAAACAGTTTTGACGGTTAAAGGATGTGAAAAGTGGTTAAATTATGTGTACCTAGCACCTCCTAATGGCCAACCCACCGTCAACTACATGATTTCAACCATCCGACACTAGGCAGTCAGGTTCAAAAATGTCCCAGATGTCATGGCACAGATGTGCCTCAAAATTTTTGAGCTCATGCTGGTTACATTCAGGACATTTAGGAACATCAAAGAACCTCATCTTTCGGCTATTGGATTTAATGAAGGGAATCAGGACCTTGTCTACAATATGAGCACCACACCATCCATTAACGTCATATACGCGTGGCATGCTCCGATAAAGTATCTACCTGCCTGCTTCAAACAGACGTTTGAAGAAATGTTCATCACCAGGTTCTGGGAATATCATTCCGAGATATTGATTCCCAGACCATCTCATCTATTACAGTTATTTGCGGTGGAACAAGCCCTACACTCAGAAAAGCTACATATACCACATCCAGAAGTTCCAGGGCCAATAGACTGGGATGCCCTACTCACTGATTTGGCCAAAGGGTTGAGAATAGCAGAACATCATTTAGCCACCGACGTTGTGGAATATTACATCCAACGACCCAGTCAACAAGGGTCTGTCAGAGACGACAGACGCGAGAGAGGGGGGGGTGTTGGCAGTCAAGGAACTGAAGGACTCACAAGACAAGGAAGTCAACGAAGGGAGTCGGAGCGAAGAGAAGGCACAAGCAGACAGAGTAGTCAACGAAGATCTGGCAAGTAGGCCATTTATTTTTTTCATGAAGCTAAAGCATATCCAAGAGGTGGACCCACAAGAAGAAGAAGCAAGTAGGGAGCTCTAGGAAATGTATGTCGAAATGTTAGAAGAAATCTATACAAAAATAGTGATTTTCATCACTAAAAACCATTGTAAATACCATTTCATATTTTTGTAGCTCCATTTTGTGCAAGCCAAGGAGTCCTTGAGCTTGAGGAGCTTTAGAAGTACCTACCTATCATTTTTCACATTTTTTAGACTCCGTTTGAACCTCCAAATAGGCTAGAGAACCTAATTTTTAACTAAGCCGGACACTAGGTCTGGACAAGACCAAAAACTAGTCAAAAACTATAAATAGAGCTAGAGAGCTCATTTTGGAGGTTATCTTGTAATAGATTTGAACTTGTATGAGCATTTTGGAAGCAATCTAAAAGAACTCCATTGTCTTTCTCTTTGTCTTGCCGTCTGTGCATGTGTTTGTGTATGTGTGTGCATGTTGGTGTGCTTCTCACTCACGCACTTGTGCCTTCACTTGCTCGAGGTCATCATACCATCCTCACGTCTTCCCGGATTGACATTAAAGGAGGTGCTACTCATCACTGAGCTGCGTCATCGACACTCCTCCGTTTGCAGTCTCAAAATCGTACGAATTTTGGTGAGCATACTCAGGGTGTTTTCGAGACCAAAACAGCTTCGCCTTGTGGTGCCGAAATCGC
Organism: Ceratopteris richardii; assembly: GCA_020310875.1. Classification (NCBI taxonomy): domain Eukaryota; kingdom Viridiplantae; phylum Streptophyta; class Polypodiopsida; order Polypodiales; family Pteridaceae; genus Ceratopteris; species Ceratopteris richardii. Next base: position 21,691,778 of record CM035441.1, read on the forward strand.
GATCTGAGCTCAAAGCACCTTTCTTGCCGCCATAAGATGATCATGAGTAGGTGCATGCAAAAATTGAGAGAGAACACCTACTACATATGCAAGATCAGGTCTAGTGAATGTAGCATAAATTAATGAACCAATTATGCTTCTATATAGTGTAATATCTTGTATAGCCTCTCCTTGACCTGCAACCAACTTTGTATTGGGCTCCATGGGCTGAGAAAGTGGCTTACAACCACTCATACCAAACCTGTATAGCACATCCAACAAGTATTTTCTTTGAATCAAGAAGATGCCATTGTGTGCATAGATTAGCTCTATTCCCAAGAAGTATTTTAGTGTTCCAAGATCAGATATCTTGAACTCCTTTCCTAGCTTTGATTTGATATCTTTAATACCTGCAATATCACTTCCTGTGATGATCAAATCGTCCACATAGATGCATATGTATACTGTCTTGTCTCCTTGCTTCTTCATGTAAAGTGATGGATCTGCAACACTTTCTTTGTATCCACAACTTGATAAATAATCCACTTACCTCTGATTCTATGCCCTTGGGGCTTGCTTTAGTCCATATAATGCTTTCCTTAGCTTGCAAACATGATTTGGGTACCTCATACTAGCAAATCCTTGAGGTTGGTTCATGTAGACTACTTCTTCAAGCTCTCCATTGAGGAAGGCATTCTTCACATCCAACTAATATAAGCTCCATTTCCTTGATGTGGCCACTGCAATCAAAGTCCTAATTGTTGGCATCTTGGCTACGGGGCTGAAAGTTTCATCATAATCTATCCCATAGCTTTGGGAGAAGCCTTTCGCAACCAACCTTGCTTTGTACATAGCAATGGAACCATCTGAATTTCTTTTAATTTTGTAAACCCACTTATTACCTATCACCTTCATGCCTTCTTGAGCTGGTACCAAGCTCCAAGTATGGTTCTCATCAAGTGCTTTGAGCTCTTCCTTCATTGCCTCTTGCCATTCCTTGCAATCCTTAGCTTCTTCATAACTAGTTGGTTCTTTGTCCTTGATTACCTGAGTCATGTATGCATAATGCTTTGCAATGAAATTATCATATGTTAACCTTTGTACTGGATATCTTACTCTTGAAGACCTTCTTTCACTTCCTTTGGGTGTGGTTGTCATCTTCTTTCTTTGTTTTGCCACTCCTGGAGTTTGAATTTCTTCTATCTCTTCATCTTCCAACATGCTCTCGTCCACATAGCTTCCTTCTTCAACTGAAATCTTCTCTTTGCCTTTGACTTTGCTTTCTTCAGAGCTGGTCTCTCTTTCCCTAAGCCTTCCACTCCATGGTGAGGGTGTCCTTGTGTTGCATGAGTTGCTTGGACCACTTAAATCCATGCTTTCTTGAACTCTATCATCATTCTTCAAATCTATCTCACCTATGTCTTCAACCTGCAATGGACTTGTGCATGCATACCAAGGCTTCAACTCATCAAAGACAACATTCCTACTTACCTTCAGCTCCTTGGTGATGGGATTATAGTATTTATACCCCTTTTGTTCCATAGAATATCCCAAAAAAATACACCTTTCAGATTTGGCATTTAACTTTGACCTCAACTCTTGAGGTACATGTACATAGCATATACAACCAAAGACTCTAAGATGTGAAATGCAAGGTTTTCTTCCACTCCATGCTTCCTCTGGGGTTAGATGATGTATACCTGATGTAGGACATCTATTCATGATGTATGTGGCTGTATATGTAGCCTCTCCCCAATAACAATGCGGCATATTCATTTCGTTGAGCATACACCTTGCTACCTCTGCTATGTGTCTGTTCTTTCTCTCTGCTACCCCATTTTGTTGAGGGGTATACCTACATGTAAATTATCTTTTGATGCCATTGACCTGCAAAAATTCAGAAAATTCATGGGAGAAGTACTCTCCCTCTCCATCGGATCTCAAAGTTTTGATAAACTTGCCAGATTCCTTCTCCACTTGTGCTTTGAATTTCTTGAAGTAGTGGAACACATCTGATTTGTTTCTAATGCAATACAACCACACTTTTCTTGAAAAGTCATCAATGAAGGTTACAAAATACCTATTTCGAGCAAGGGATGCTTCTCTTGTTGGACCCCAAACATCCGTGTGAATGAGGTCTAAAACATTTGCACTTACATAGGTACTCTTCTTGAAGGGCAACCTTGATTGTTTTCCTTGTTGGCAAGATACACAAATTTCATGCAACATTTTAGATGTAAAATTTGGTAGTCCTCTTACCAAGCTCCTCCTTTGCATGTCCTTGAGCTTTTGTAGGTTGATGTGACCTATTCGTTTATGCCATAGATCCAAATCTGCTATCCTCTTGTCTCCATATGTGACATACATTGAATGGTGTGGCTGATTTATGTCCATTGTGAACATTCTCCCTTGCTTTTTACCTTTTGCTATGAGCTTGAAACCTGCCCTTGGATCCTCAACAAAACATCCTCTTTCATTGAACCTAACTTGATAGCCTTTTTCTACCATTTGGCCTACCGAAATCAAGTTTTTGGTAATAGTAGGGACATGTAATACCTCTCATAAGCACTTTGCTCTTTGATTTCCTTCCAAACTGATATCTCCCACATGTTGAATGATATGCTCTGAGTTTTCACCTGTTTCCACATGCCCTTGATGCTTTGGGACCTGCAAATTACTAAAAAAATCCTTTCGACATGACATATGATTGCTACATCCACTGTCTACTTACCATACATCTTCACTAGCTTGAGTTGTATCTTCACCATACCTCATGGCAAGTAAATAATCATTCCCTTGGCTAGATGATGTGTTTGCATAATTACCTTGCCCTCTATAATTGTTGTTGTTGCTTTGATTCCCTTGTCTTTGAGCTCTATGATAGCATTCATTTGCAAAATGACCGGGCTTACCGCATACAAAGCATCCATTTGAAGTGGCTTGTCCTCTTCCACCAAATCTTGCACCTCTTCCTCTATTTGTGGCTCTTCCACCTCTTTGACCTGCATTTTCTTGTTGTCTGTGACCTCCTTGGTTGCTTTGATATCTTCCTCTTCCTCTTGTAGCACCTCGGTTGTGTCTTCCTCTTCCTCTACCTGCATACAACAATTGCCCTTGGCTATCCTTGGCATTATGACCACCAAGGTTCATCTCCTCTGTCACCATGAGAGTGATTAGTTGATCAAAATCAGGAAGAGAGTCCCTTACATACACTGAAGTTGTGAAAGCCCTCCATTTTTCATCATCCCTAAGTCCATTTAGGGTGTGGGCGACAAGATCGTCATTATCTAGGGCACAACCGATTGACCCTAGTGCATCTGCAAGCTCTTTAACCTTTAATATGTAATCATTAGCACCTTGAGAGGGGCTTTTCCTAAGATTATTTAGCTCATTCTTGAGCTGAATTTTTCTAGCTTTTGTGGAGGTTGAGTACAATCTCTCCAAGCACTCCCACACCTTCTTTGATGTATCCGAATCTTGAATATGCCCTACCATAGAGTTGCTAATATGCTGAGATAAAATGAAAATGACCCTTTTGTCCCTTTCATCCCACTCTCTTACTGCTCTTCTATGGTCATTGGTTGGATTTACCTCATCTATGTAGGGTTTTGGCTCTCCACCACTCACAAGTCCCCACAAACCTTTCCCCATCAAAAAATTGCTTATTCTAAATCGCCACGGTTGGTAGTTTCCTTTTTCGAGCTTCTCAATCTGAGCATTGAGATCAGCCATGGTGCCTCTTAACTCTTTTGAACCTCCCCCTTGATGCACTGAAGTTGAAAAGGATGGCTTCTACCTCAAAAAATAGAGCTACTCCTCTTGATGAAGCTTCATCTTTGATGTGATGATGTATTTGCTTCCCCTTGTTGTTGACGTGCCCGTTCTTTGCTTCCTTCCTTCAAACTTTGATGAAGTCTTCACTTCACTTCAATAGCTCCGTCTTCTCTCTTTGATACTCCACTTATAGCTCTGATACCATAGTTGGAGGATAAACACTCCTATGTGCACAACAAAAGCAAATGGACCCTCCTAGGATCCTGAAATTTTTCAGACATAGGCTCTGTATTTTCTATGTTTCTCTGAGTATATGCAGAGACTGAAAATGAAACTTTTCAAGCATAAACTAGACTTTAATAGCTTTCAAATGAGAGTAAAAGCACTCCATTTGGATACTGGATGATGCCTCAACCAGCTGCAACAAACCAGATAACTTGATCTCTTCACAGAGTATGAGCTAACTAGACAGACACTATTCTGGACATTTCTCTGCACATGTGCAGGCACTGAACCCAAAACTTATACCAGAAAAAGTAGAACTTATAAGCTTTTGAACAAGACAAAAATCATTGCAAATGGAGTCGGGATGAAAGAGAAACAACAATTACAAGATAGGGGGGTCTGCCAAGATTATCTAGGGAGAAAGAGTATGAAAAAGTGAAATCTCTGCAAAATATGCAGAGAACAGCTAGTAGGGGGTGTGCTTAAGCAAGGGGGCAGCTTGGGCACGTATTTCCACGACTCTAAGTCATAAAACAACTCATTAGAGGTTTTAAAGACCACATACTAACCTCTTTAACCAATCAAAAGCATATACATGTCAAAAGTGAGGTCCAATCACATCAAGAGGTGAGCTAAATCTTCTCTAATCAACTTCTTTCCATTATGGGCATAATTGGATGCCTCCAACTCATGGAAATCAGCATCCTTTGATTGTGGATGATGTGGAAGGTTCAATTTGGGGCATGTTCCCACACTCTTGAGCTTGAAAAACTTTCAACATTACACACACATAGAAGATCAAACAGAAGATGAAAATCTGCAAGAAAGAAGAAAATTCAAAAATCAGGAGCTCTCCTTCTTCACAATGGCAAAAAAGTGTTTACAAAGAGTCACAAATTGACTTATATACATGTGTCCTAAAAAAATGGTCCTTTCACACAAGTGACCAGCACTTTATTGGCTAATCTCTATTTTCCTACTATTTTACAAGAAATATACTACAATGATTTGGGATTATGCATCTAGAGGACTCCTCTAGTGCATTTACATGGCTTGAGGGAATTTCCTAAGACTTTGAAGAAGAAAAATATGCATATTAATTTAAAAATTTTGGGGCTCCCCGTTCGGGCCTCTTTGCTCTGCAACACTCTCTCCCTCTTTGTCTCTGTCGTCCCTTGACAGGCTTTTGCTTCTCGTTTATAGCTTGTCTAAGACTTCTGAATACACGCACCGAGTGGTCAAAGAAGCGATAAGAACTGTTAGGCAATTTGTTATTTTATCCGAGGTATGTCATTTGCTTCTGTTTTCCCCTTGGTATTCCGTACATCACAAATCTGGGTTGCTGTATTAAGTCGGGCAGCCATGCATGCTAGCAGTGGAAGGATCATTAGCTGCCAAATATCTTCTTGCACTTCTTCATGGATACTTCTTGGTCTTGATCCGTCCTTGTCACTTACATACTTTCCGTTGTTGTATTGTCTTGAGCCTATTTCCCTTCTGCCACCGCACGCCTTAATTTGCTGACATCTACTCTCTTTTAAGAGAGAATTACGTTTCAAAGGCCCTATTTTTGAATCTGCTTTGTCATCCTTTAGGACATGTTCCATTTCTTCTCACCGCACGCATCCGTTGGATGAGGAGACACCTAGGACCTTCAGACAATTGGTTATCTTATCCGATGAAGCGTCCTATGTGTTCTGTCTCTCTCCTCAACTTGTTTTGCTTCACCGCCAGCTCCTAGTGGATGAGGAAGATGTGTGCAACCTCCCATGAAATGTCCTGGTTGTTATCTTTCTTTAATTCCACTCCTCAGGACCTGGGCCTTTGGCATTGTTGCCTGATGTGTGCCCCTGCGGGGCTTTGGGCAGAGAGTTGTTCGTTTTCTTGATAATCTTTATTCTTTATTGAGCGGCTTCATTCTTTGATTTTCTTCTTCTTCTCTTTTTGCTTACCCCTCCACACGTCCCTCCTCCTGAACTCTGTCATTCCCGATAGGCTTTTTGTGGTGACGTGAGTACATTTGTATTGCAACTTGCTCTCGTTGATTAAGCAGATTGGCGTGACATATCATGAACTCTTTCCATTGGCTTGATTTCACCCCATCCTCCGGTGCATGTTGGTGATCTGCAAAGAATCTTGTTTCATAGGCCACCAATCAAGTCTGGGTAAATCAGAACTGCATTACACTTGAATTAAAGAATGAAGCACTCAAGAAACTAGGAAAGGCACAAACCCTTGGTCCTTCCAGGGGTACACATGAAGATGACGATGCTATTCTTGTCCAAAACTATGTGATGTAGAGGGATGATTGTCTCAACAAAGAAGTCAAGGATACGAAGGAACTCCCTTCTTTTCCAAAAGCCACAGGGATGCAGCAACCAAAGGCGGATCAAATGCAGAAGAACCAGATGACTTATGCTCGAAGCCAAAAGAAAATACGAAGCACGGTGTCTCAACCACCAAAACAAGTGTGGGTGCGAAAAGCTGATCAACATGTTGGGGTCCAGTCACAACCACTGGCTCAGCTTCATATTAGTGGGCAACGATAAAAAACCAATAAGAAGTCTTTCAAAAAGTCTTCCACTAAAGTGAAGTCTATCTGGGTACCCAAGAAGTCGATGAAGGCTAACCCACAATCAAGAAAAATTTGGGTGCCTAAGGCTTGCTTGCGGGCTCAAATAGCTACACACAAAGCACACCAAGCACAACATGGTTCACTCACTCGAACAACTAATACTCACTCTTATTCAACATGCACGAACACATATTCGCCCATGAGCAAGAGAAGAATCACTTGTAAATGGGTCCCTAAAAAGCCTCATTTCCAAGCAGACACTCTTATAAAGCCCTCCAGAGTCTCCACAAAATCAAAACCAAAAGCCATCCACTCTGTTTGGCAGCCCAAATCTTGTAATAAACCCCCTGACCCCCATTTTTAAATTCATATACTAACTACATCATTCTCACACTACATCCTTCCATTGAGTTCATAGGATTATTCATTCACTAACTGTTGGTGTAGACCAATCACCAATTGAAGATTTGAAGGACAAAGGATGGAGATGAGATCAAGTCTTGAAGCAAAGAAGGTGGTTACATTCACAGGATGAATGATATGTACACATATGTACATTAGTGAAGACATAGATCACTTATACTTTTGTCTAGTTATAAGCTTGTACATAATTGCCTATAAATACTTTGGAAAAATGTCGGGGCAATAGAGGAGACAACAGGAGAGTATGAGAATAGTGCATTTGTAAGTTGTAAGACTCATTAGAGTTCATAGGAATGTGAAAAAGTCTCTCTCACAACTAAATTCTGATTTTCTGAGGAATAGAAGAAAAGTTGCGCCCGAAGTTTTCGCGTCTTCTCCTTCTGTGGTAAAGATTTTGTGGAATGCTTTTGTACAAGTCTAAGTCTAGAGTTGATAGATCTCTGTATAAAGTTTTAGCTTCCAATTGTGATTAGGCTAAGAGAATTGTGTGTAGGAACATTCATATGTAAAGAATGTTCACAGTCTCCTGAAACTGGTGCAGATTTCGAGTTCAATGAAATGAGTAGTGCTCAGTGCACAGTGTAAAGTTTTACACATATGATAGCTCAAAATCTAAGTTGAGAGATAAGCTATCTACAGCCAAAAGGATTTGATAAAATGGGTTCGACATTGTGAGAACTAAAGTTAAGAAGTTAGGGGTGTCCAAATCGACTTCTCAGAAATGCAGATTTAGGCACAGGTAACTTGTGAAGTAGATTTCTCAAGATCTACTGAATCTTTTGGAGTGATTTGACTTGGAGGAGGTGCGCAATCTTTAGGCAACACCTTGTGCAAAGTTTCATCAAAAACTTTACACATTTACTCAGTCAATGAGAAAGATATATGCAACAGACTTTCTGAGTAATTTCCTTCTTCACAGTTTGTTCAAGAATTTGATATTTGGTCATTGATCTCTTAAATTGGTGAAGGTTTTGACTTACTCTTGATATAGAGGTGTTCTAAGTTCAAGAGTAGGTTGTTCTTTTGGAGATTAACACTCTCCATCAGTGGTATCAGAGCAGGAAGCATCAGAATCAAGGAAAGGGAGACTCCGACTACTGCAGAAATACAAACTTTACATCTTGAAGGATCAAAAGGACAAAGATTGAAGAGAGCTTGAAGGAAGACACATTGAAGTTGTCAAAAGGATCAGAAGAAGTAATATTCGAAGTCAAGGTACATTTATTCTTCATAAAGTTTAAAGATCTGTTAATACAGGTGAAGGAAGATGGGAGACTCTCTTCAGATAGAGAAATTGGATAGAGAGAACTATCCTGCATGGTCAATGAGGATGGAAGCTCATCTAATGAGCAAAGATTTGATAGCTTACAATACAGGAGAAGAAGAAAAGCCACAATTCAGAGATCCTAGTGTTCCAACTAGGGAAGAATTATGAGATTTGAAGAATTGGATGAAAAGAGATGCTCAAGCTAGGAGCATAATCTATATGGCAGTCAATGACTACTTGCTACCTCACATTAGAGGTCTTGAAAGTGCAAGTGATATATGGAATGCCTTGGAAGAGCATTTCCAAAACACCACAAAGTCAAGGAAGGCATCTTTATGGGCATAATTTACAACTTTCAAGAAGAAGGCCTCTCAATCCATTTCAGACTATGTAACAAGGATGAAAGACATTGCAGATGCATTAGGAGCTGTTGATGAAGATATTGAGGAGGATAAATTGGTAAGGCAAATCCTTACAGGTTTGAGAGGTGATGACAAATGGAAGCCATTCATTTTGTCTACAGAATTATCACTTGATCATTTCACTCCTGATTTAAACGAGTTGCTAGGTCATATGCTAACATTTGAGCAGGATGTTAAAGGAGATGGTGACAAAAGTACAGGTCATGCAATGTACTCAAAGGACAAGAAGAAAGCTAACAAAGGAAAGCAACAATCAGGTGAAGATGAAGGCACAACTAGTCAAGCCAACTTCCTAAGAGGTAGAGGAGGTGGCAAAGGTAGAGGAAGAGGCAGGAGTAACAAAGATGGATCCAAAGCTTGCTGGATTTGTGGTAAGACAAATCATTTAGCCAATGATTGTTGGCATAACACTCAAAGTAATGGAGGATACAATCAGAACTATAATTCAAGAGGAAGAGGTGGCAGAAATCAAAGAGGTAATTTCAGAGGTAGAGGTAGTAGGGGTTACTTTGGAAGAAATGCAGGTAGAGGTTTCCAAAGTCAACAATATAACAATACCTACTACAATTATGCTTCAGATCAAAAGGAAGATTCAACATTGATAATGAATGCAACTTGTGAAAGGCAGAATGAAGATCAAAGAGTCTTCTACATTGACTCAGGGTGTAGTAATCACCTGAGTGGTAATATAGCCTTGATGACTGATTTGGAGAATAAGGTATCTAATCATGTTGTTCAAACAGGTGACAACACAAAGCACAATGTGAAGTCAATTGGATCAGTGAAGGCCAAGGATGGTCGCACCTTATTGAGTAAGGTCTTGTATGTTCCTACAATTCCTAAGAATTTGATAAGTGTAGGACAAATTGTGGAAAAAGGTTATGAAGTAAGGTTCACTAATGAAGGAGTGTTTGTGGAAGACCCTAGCAATGGGTATAAACAAATTGTTTCAGGGAAGAAAGAAGGAAGATTGTTCACATTGAAGATTCAAGGTAATGTTGGTCATGCCTTGTTCACTTATGGAGGACATAAGATCTCTGAGTTAGATCTTTGGCACAAGAGACTTGGACATTTCAATGAAAGAGGTATTAAAGACATGATTAATAATGGTTCAGTGCTTGGATTGCCTAATGTTGCAGGTCAACATATGACATACAGATGTGAGGCATGTCAATTAGGTAAGGCTCATAAGCAACCCTATTCTAAGCATGGGTTTATGTATTCAGAGAAACTTGAATTGGTACACACAGATGTGTGGGGACCATCAAAGGATTTCAGTATCAATGGTTCAAGGTATTATGTGATTTATGTTGATGATGCTACCAGATGGATCACTATCTATGTGATCAAAGATAAGTCAGAAGTATTCAATACTTTCAAACATTATCATATGTATGCAGAGAGAATTACAGGACATAAGTTGAAGAGACTAAGGTCAGATGGAGGGGGAGAGTATTTCTCTAATGAGTTCAGTGATTACTTGTGGAATGCAGGTATAAAAAGAGAGGTTACTTGCAGGTACTCTCCTCAACAAAATGGTGTAGCAGAAAGGAGGAATAGGACTCTTGTTGAGTTTGCAAGGTCCATGATGAAGGAGAAAGATTGCCCAAATTATTTGTGGGCTGAGGCTGTAAATACAGCTACTTATTTGGTCAATAGACTACCTTGTAAAGCTTTGCAGGGAATGACACCTTATGAGGCATGGTGGGGTAAGAGACCTACACTAGACCATTGCAAAGTATTTGGATGTTTGGCCTATGCATATGTGCCATCACAATTAAGGCACAAATTGGAACCTAAAGCTGAAAAATATGTGTTTATTGGTTATGATGATAAGCAGATGGGATACAGGTTGTGGAATCCATCCACAAAACATTTTCTTGTATCAAAAGATGTTACATTTGATGAGCAAGGTACTTGGTATGCAGGTACTATCAATATTAATACAGATGATGAAGAAATTGTGAGCCAAAGGAAAGGTAAATCAAAGGTTCAGATATTTGATGAGCAAGAGAAATGAAGTGCAGGTTGAAGTGGAAGAAACACCAAGATTTGATCCTGAATATGAAGAACCAGAAACCTCAAGAAGTGGAGAACTTAGGAGGTCTACAAGGAACAAATGGCAACCTACAAGGTATAGGTATGATACTTCATTTTTGGCTACCAAAGATTATGCTTACATGATTAAAGCAGATGAAGACCCTTCTACATATGAAGAGGCAAAAGATAAAGAAAATTGGGAGAAAGCTATGCAGGAAGAATATGATGCATTGTTGGAGAATCAAACATGGGATTTGGTTCCAAAGCCAAATAGTCAGAAGATCATTGGCTGTAAGTGGGTTTATAAGACAAAAAGATTTGCAGATGGAAGTGTGTCTAGGTACAAAGCTAGACTTGTTGTTAAAGGGTTTGCTCAGACATATGGTGTTGACTATGATGAGACTTATAGTCCAGTGGCAAAGATGACAACCATCAGAACACTCATAGCAATTGCTGCATGCAAAGGTTGGAAATTATGTCAATTAGATGTGAAGAATGCTTTTTTGAATGGTTACATTTCAGATGAAGTTTTCATGGAGCAACCTCAAGGATTCAGAGATGGAAGATATCCAGATCATGTGTGTAAGCTCAAGAGAGCTTTATATGGCTTGAAGCAGGCCCCAAGGGCATGGAACTATAGGCTTGTAAAGTTCTTAAAGGAACTTGGATTTCAAGTATCAAAAGCAGATAGTAGCTTGCTTGTCAAAGCAAGTGATGATGGGTTCATTTACATATGTATATATGTTGATGATATAATTCTTACAGGTACAGATGAGAAAGGCATACAAAGCCTAAATAAGCAAATGGAGAAAGAGTTCAAAATCAGTGACTTGGGAGACTTGTCATATTTCTTGGGCATGGAGATTTCATACACTCAACATGGAGTGTATGTGACTCAAGAAAGGTATTTGAGGAACTTGTTAATCAAGTTTAAAATTGATGATTGCAGAGTAGCACCTACTCCAATGGAGATGAATCACAAATTAAGCAGATTTGGAGGTGAAGAGTTCAAGGACATGAAGCAATATCAGAGTTTGGTTGGTAGTCTTATCTATGCTACATTAACTAGACCTGATTTATCATATGCAGTTGGGGTTTTGTCTCAATTTATGCATTGTCCTAGGAAAGAGCATTGGATTGCAGGTCAAAGAGTGTTGAGGTACATTTAGGGTACACTCAAGGAAGGTTTGTATTATGGTTTTACATCAGATACAAATATCAAGATCTATAGTGATGCAGATTGGGCAGGTAATCCAGATGATAGAAGGTCAACCTATGGATACATGTGTTATGTGGGAGATAAGCTAATCTCCTGGTGCTCAAAGAAGCAACATACAGTTGCTTTGTCATCTACAGAAGCAGAGTACAAAGGCATGGTTGAAGCTGCAAAAGAAGTGATTTGGCTTAAGACTCTCATGAAGAGTTTTGACACTATACAGAGCATACCTATCATTTATGGTGATAACATGAGTTCATTATATCTAGCTGCGAATCCTGTTTTTCATGCCAGGACTAAACACATTGAGATACAGTATCACTTTCTAAGAGAGAAGGTGATGGATAAGGAGATTGAAGTTATACATACTTCAACAAAAGATCAGATAGCTGATATGCTTACAAAGAGCTTGGATGGACCAAAGTTACAGAAGTTTAAAGACATGGCAGGCATAAAGAAGATAAGAGCAACCTCAATTGATGATTGAGGGGGAGCAGTTGGTGCAGACCAATCACCAATTGAAGATTTGAAGGACAAAGGATGGAGATGAGATCAAGTCTTGAAGCAAAGAAGGTGGTTACATTCACAAGATGAATGATATGTACACATATGTACATTAGTGAAGACATAGATCACTTATACTTTTGTCTAGTTATAAGCTTGTACATAATTGCCTATAAATACTTTGGAAAAATGTCGGGGCAATACAGGAGACAACAGGAGAGTATAAGAATAGTGCATTTGTAAGTTGTAAGACTCATTAGAGTTCATAGGAATGTGAAAAAGTCTCTCTCACAACTAAATTCTGATTTTCTGAGGAATAGAAGAAAAGTTGCACCCGAAGTTTTCGCGTCTTCTCCTTCTGTGGTAAAGATTTTGTGGAATGCTTTTGTACAAGTCTAAGTCTAGAGTTGATAGATCTTTGTATAAAGTTTTAGCTTCCAATTGTGATCAGGCTAAGAGAATTGTGTGTAGGAACATTCATATGTAAAGAATGTTCACAGTCTCCTGAAACAGGCGCAGATTTCGAGTTCAATGAAATGAGTAGTGCTCAGTGCACAGTGTAAAGTTTTACATATATGATAGCTCAAATCTAAGTTGAGAGATAAGCTATCTACAGCCAAAAGGATTTGATAAAACGGGTTCGACATTGTGAGAACTAAAGTTAAGAAGTTAGGGGTGTCCAAATCGACTTCTCAGAAATGCAGATTTAGACACAGGTAGCTTGTGAAGTAGATTTCTCAAGATCTACTGAATCTTTTGGAGTGATTTGACTTGGAGGAGGTGCACAATCTTTAGGCGACACCTTCTGCAAAGTTTCATCAAAAACTTTACACATTTACTCAGTCAATGAGAAAGATATATGCAGCAGACTTTCTGAGTAATTTCCTTCTTCACAGTTTGTTCAAGAATTTGATATTTGGTCATTGATCTCTTAAATTGGTGAAGGTTTTGACCTACTCTTGATATAGAGGTGTTCTAAGTTCAAGAGTAGGTTGTTCTTTTGGAGATTAACACTCTCCATCACTAACTACACACACAATCACCGAGCACTCACTGACCCACTAACCTCATGTTAATGCTGTAACGGGGACAAAAATTGTTCTATCTTGTCCATTACAATGTTAACACATGCTTCTATATTCTCACAGAACGAGCAAACAAGAAGTAAGATGGAAGAAGCAGGAGGTACCAGTTCCCAGGCCAGGTCTAGCGCCCAGATAGTGGACATTGAAACCCTCCTCCTCGAACTACAACTCACCGAGGGGCCTCAAGAACTTAGAGCTGTGCATGTACTTCCCATTCAGGATCCTCCACAGGGACACACTTCTCAAGTGGGGAAACACGCACATTGGTTCAGTGATGTCGCAGGACCATTGGGAGAAGGCACCTACTTTTGGGAGGCAAAAATTGAGTTTAATGGCAAATGGGGAAGATACCATTTCTTCGCCCGCGAATTCGAGAAGTACCAGAATGCAGAAGTCATGCGATCTATATGGACCAAAGGATTGGATAGCTATTTCTGGGCACATCTACCTAAGCTAGATTTCCTGCGTTGCTCCTACCTTATCAGTACCATCACCCTTAGCAGAGCTAAAGGAGACGATAGTACTTTCGTGCTACCCTCACTAACGCCAGGCCACGAGCTTAAAAAATTCAAATTGACCCTTAACCTAGTAAGGGAAGCGTTGAACATGCAAGACATGCATATTCCCACGGAGAAAGAAATAATGATTCTCGGCAGGATGAAGCACAAGGATCTCAACAAATTGAAGGACATGGTAGCAATGACACCAACCATCGTCCTCCACCTACGAACGGTCATGCAACAGTTCCCCTTCCCCGCCCAAGAACGCTTCACTATGCCACCAAAAAGAATCTGGTTCAGCTTGTACTTGGCGGAGACAGAGGATCTTACAATCAATTTACCACACTAGATCATAGATCAAATCCACCTACCACATCAACGATGGAATAAGAAACAGAAGAACGTGCTTCATGGGTGTTGTGCACTGACAAAAATAATTTACAGGTGCTTAGCTTATGACGTGCCTTTTCAAAGAGCACTAGTATGGTCCAGAGCTCAGGAATTCCAGAGACGGCTATCAACAACAGGCCCTCCATCTAAGAAACTGAGAGGTACAGTCCAATTATCGTGGGCCCAAGCAAGGGGAGCCACCACCACACCAGAGGTGACCCCTCCACAAACGTGACATATCTGTCCGTTTACAATTTGCTTACCCAGACAGAGTGCAGAAGGACCCAATCTAGTTTTGCCTCGAATCCCCTCTGACCTGGAGTTTCCACAGGGCTACACCCTGGATGATCTCACTGATGAAGAAATCGCTAGGATCATCAATGAATCTAACCTTGAGACAGAAGCAGAGCAGACCCAAGGACCACAAGCCACTACAACAACTTCAGCCCCGACCTAACCGGAAGTAGTAGAAGTAGAAGAAGATGAAGAAGAGATTGAAGAGGAAGCAGATGAGGAACATGATCAAGAATACGAAGAAACTTTAGAACTACGGAGTGCCCCAGCCTATTCTGCACAAATAAAAAGATTGTATGAAACCATGAAGCGAATCCAGGAACATCACAAACTGTCGCTCAAAACAGGGAAGGTGCTAATGAGCCAAATGTTAGGAGAGGAAGGCGTGGATGAAATGTTTATTGAATCCATGAACCTACACGCGAACGCAGTGGGCTTGGATGAAGCCATTCATCAGCTATGGCTTATATTCATCGCTTTGAGAAACGGGTGCCTACCCGTCCCATGCGCTCCGACAAGCAGATTCCCATGGATGTATCGACACCAGGAGACACTACACGGACAGAGGAACACCACGAGGCACCACCATCACCACCCTCACCACCTCTCACTACACACTTCACTTCACCACACGACACTACCACCTCAACTTCAACACTCACCACATATGTTATGGGGATTCCTATCTCGCCAGGCACCCAATTTGGAGGGATCACAATGCCCACATTTACAGCAATATTCATGAACATCACATCCACCCCACCCACGGTCCCCATCTACACATTCACACACACTTTTGACACCATGGAAACATCACCAGCCACAACACCACTCCCTCCCCCCTCTCTACCACCATCTCCCATACCCCCTCCACCCACATCACCTCTCGTGTCCACTTCATTCAATATCCCATTCCCCCTCCCCATTCCTCCTCCCCATTCCCCCTGCATCCTCCACCTTCACTCCATTCATAAATGTAAATAACATGTTTTCTACATTACATCAGTGTGTATATCAGTTGCAGACAGAATACCAAACCTTGGAAGATCGACATCGCCAAATAACTACGGATCATGAGCAACTACAGAAGAGGCTTGCAGCTTTGGAAGCAGAAAATACTGACCTAAATCAACGCTACACTACGGTCGAGCACGCTCATCAGACCCTTTTGGAAGCACCCCAGCCATCCGATTCCAATGAAGTTAAAAAACTAACAACTCTACTAGAACTTTATCAGTCAGAACATGTAAAAAGCCGTCGCAACCTGACCTTACTCAAAAAGCACATGGCCACTACCCTCGAAGAGAACAAGCGCTTGCAAAGGCAGAACGAAGAAAATTGAGAGGCAGCCATGGAGGGTTCCCCCCAGGAGATCGACCCCGAAAGATTCAAAGCTGTTCCATCTGACACTGTAAAGACAATTCTAGAAAGCTATGCAGATCTACTAGAAGCGCATGATGAGTTGGGCAAAGAACGAGATACTCTCCGTCAACATCTAAGAATGCAGGAAGCCCAACCCAAGATCACCGATTCTACCACCACTACAGGAGAGGTAAATGCACTGAGAGAACAGGTTGCGGAGTTGCAAAGCAAGCTACTCCAATATGAAAGACAACCCTCCCCAATCATCGAGCGAGAATCAGAAGAATTAGTACCCATAGAAGTGGATGAATCATATGAAGAGCCATATGTTCCTATGCCAATGCCGGGTGGCCAACAAACCTCTGAGGGATTGGATACACTAGAGGTAGAAGCCCCAGAATGGATGCAGAAACTCAAAAAAATGGCCAATACACATGATGAGCGAGTCGCGGTCCAGATTGAGTCCATGACCATGATTGAGGACACCATTATCAAATCAAAATATTTCCAAAGTATGTCTCATCATAGATGGATAGGCACCAACGATGATCAGTATGTGCCGTATTGTGTACTCTTGGCAGATTACAACGCCAAAATTCAACGATGATGTGGCAAGATTCCAACATTTGCCACTCAATTCGGCCTTGATGATATCCCTGAGAGCACTAAACAAGGATCAATTCATCAACCTACTTGGCGGCTACGGCTCTTAGAAACTTACCCTGAGATGGTTCGAACCTGGAATAACATGCCACTATTCATTAATTATAATCCATGTTATGCTCCCATACTCAGAAGACGCACCTGGCCTGAGTTTGCCATCACTGTGAAGAATGTCAAAGGTTGTGCGAAGTGGCTCAATTACGTTTACCTGGCACCACCATCGAACAAGCTACGGTGGGCTACATGATCTCTACCATCTGCCACTGGCGAGTCAGATTGCGAAACATTCCAGATGTAATGGCTCAGATGTGCATAAAGATATTCGAGTTGATGCTAGTTACCTTCAGAACCTTCAAAAATATTCAATATCCACATTTCTCAGGTGTCGGATTCACAGTAGATAACCTTGACTTGGTCTACGATATGAGTACAACCCCCTCCATTCAGGTGATATATGCATGGCACGCACGAACTAAATACCTCCCCGCTTGCTACAAGCAAACATTTGAAGAGATGTTCATCACGGGGTTTTGGGAATACCACTCTGAAGTCTTTATTCCCAGACCCTCCCATCTACTCCACCTCTTTGCAATGGAGTGAACCTTACATTCAGAACAACTGCGTGTGCCACATCCAAACGTTCTAGGTCTAGTGGATTGGGATGCTCTCCTAACAGACCTAGCACGAGGGCTGCGGCTGGAAGAACACCACCTAGCTTCAGACGTGGTTGAATTCTATGTCAAACGCTCAGCCAAACCTCTGACAGATGCGAGAGAGGGGGAGTGTTGGTAGCAGTCAAAGTGCCTAAGGACTCACAAGAAAGAGAAGCCAAAGAAGGGAGCCAGAGCGGAGAGAAGGCACAAGCAGACAAAGTAGTCAACGAAGATCTGGCAAATAGGCCATCCAAATTTTCCAACCAAACCTCATTTGAACAATGATCTTCATCACTACCTTAACCTTGTAAATACCGTTTTTGGATAGTTTCGACTCCATTTTGTGCAATCCAAGGAGTCCTTGAGCTTGAGGAGCATTAGAAGTACCTACGTATCAATTTTCATAACTTTTAGACTCCGTTTGAGCCCTTAAATAGGCCCTAGAACCTAATCTTTAACTAGGCCGGACAATAGGTCTAGACAGGGCCAAAGCTAGTAAAAACTATAAAAAGAGCTAGAGAGCTCATTTTGTTGCAGAGTAAAGAGAGCACAAGGCAGAGAAAAAGAAGGACCCCAAAATTTTTCCGAATTGGACACCCAATTTCTGTATTATAACCATTCTTGTAATATATTTTCCGATGTAAATGCACTAGAGGAGTCCTCTAGATGCATCCCCACAGAAGATTATAAGCTTACCCATGTAAATTAGTAGAAAATTAGTCTTTTAGTGAATAATGTGCCGGTCTCTTGTGTGAAAGGACCATTTTTAGGGCACAAGTATATAAGTCAATTTGTGACTCTTTGTAAAGACTTTTTGCCATTGTGAGAATCAAGAGCATAGAAATTCGAATTTGTGTTCTCTCCTCTCTGTATCTTCTTCTTTGTGAGCCTGTATGCTTGTGTATTGCTTGGAAAGAGTGTAGGAAAGTGTTGTCTATCCATGAAAGTGTTTGTTTACTGTTGTTAAGGTGTGTGTGAAGTGTAGAAAGTGCTGAAGTGTAGGAAGGTCTTTCCCGTGACTCAGTATTTTGCTCATAACTTGAAGTAGGAGCGTCAAAATTGAGTGAAAATACTTCCATTGGATGCATCTTCTCGAGAGCTTCGAAACACATATGCTATTCGCTATATTTGGAGATCGAAGCTGAGAGAAAAGCTCAATTTACTGTTGACTGTTGTTCCAAGTATCATGACACCATGACTGACAGCTGAAGCTTTTTTGGATTAGTCTTTGCCTTGTTTGCACTCTTTGAGTAACTCATTTGCATTTGATCCTCATTTGAATGCATGTCTTCATACACTCGGCTAGGTTTTGATACTCATCGGATTGATAATTAAAGCGTGAATCCCCACTATATGCACTTGAGGGGGATTGAGGTATAGTCTCTTTCTCCACAAGTCCCTAAGTTGGTTCTTAGGTACACACATTTTTTGGCGCCATTGCCGGGGAGTGTCGAATCAAACCAAGGCATTCGTGTGATGGCAAGTAGCTTTTTGCATTGAAGTGAGAGGAGGAGTAGTGATTTTCTCTTCTTTGGTAAGTCACTTTCAGCTGCACTTACTACTTCTCACTCTTGGAGTGTGTGTAGTGAGTTATTAGTCTAGGGAAGTGAGTGGAGTGAGTAGAGTAGGAGGAGTAAGGGAGTAGGATAAGTAATTAGAGTAGCTTTCAGTCCTTGTCTTGTTGTTCTTCTTTTTTAGTGAGTAGGAAAATTCAAAAGTATAAAAGCTAAAAAATGCCACTCTGTAAGTCACTTGTCTTTTAAACAAGTATCATGAGAAGTGTTGTCGAGTATCGTGGGCTAGATCCGAGCTTGTGGAGCTGCGCAGAGCTGGTAGAGTTGTGCAAGGGTTGAGAGAGAGTAACAGAGGTGAGCATACTCATCATTCACTCATTCTTGCCACCTACATTCAGCATTTCAGAAAAAAACGATCTGCGACAGGTATCGTGAGGGTCTTACAGGGGCTAGAAGGTGTATGTTGGGTGATACAGAGAGTGAGGAGAGGGTAGATGAACCTGGAAAACAATGTCTCCATTCAAAATCCAAAAAACTCCAGCAAAAATTTGAAAAAGGGTCAAGTATCGTGTTCTCCCGCAGTCGAGTATCACGATACCTAACAAGTATCGTGATCTCCTATGGTTGAGTATCGCGATACTTCCCAAATATCGTGTATCGTGGTTGCCCGATCGCGATACTTCACCAAGTATCGTGTATCGTATTACTTCCGATCACGATACTTCACCAAGTATCCAGTATCACGTAACTTTTGATCGCGATACTTCTCAAGTATCAAGTATCACGTTTGCTCAAGTATCGTGTATCGTCTTATCGAAGTATCGTGTATCGTGTTCATTGAAGTATTGAGTATCGTGATTGCCTGATCGTGATACTTCAGAAGTATCGTGTATCGAGTATCGTGTTTTTCAGAGATCGTGTATCGTGGTCTTGAAGTATCGTGATACTTCACAGAGATCGTGTATCATTTCCGACCGATCGTGATACTTTATAGAGATCGTGTATCGTGGTATTGAGGTATCGCGATACTGCACAAGTATCGTGTATCGAGTATTGCTTTTTTGGGAGTATCGAGTATCGTGTGCCTAACTATCGTGTATCATGTTCATCCAAGTATCGAGTATCGTGGTATTGAGGTATCGTGTATCGTTTAGTTCAAGGATCAAGTATCGTGTTCTTTTTGGGTCAAGTATCATGACTTGAGAGTTTATGGTCAGTCCTTTTCCAGCCACATTTTCCTAGGATTCTGACCTTGAGTAAAGAACTCTAGAAGTTGGGGGTTGGCAAGGTTAAATAGAATTTTAAAGTGGATGAACCTAAGATCTGGGAGAACCCTAGGAAGTCGAAGAAGTGTAATCTCTTCTGTAGGTAGTGTAGCCGAGCCAAGTAGCCGTTCACATTATTCTGAAACCTCTAGTGAGTCAGAAGAAGAAATTCCTATGGCTTCAGAGGACATGCAAAACACTGTACCAATGATTGGCATGATGTCAATCATTGAGGGAGAAGATAGGACATCTTTGGAATATGTGAACACCAACCAAAATGATATACCTATCTACTTAGATGGGCTAAACCGATCAGTGGCCAGACTGAAGAAAGCTTCGGATGCTTACATAGTGCCTAGGCCAGTAGTCAAGTATTCAGGAGGATTTTTATATGGATAAAAGGGATATCCAGTATGTGGTTACCGAACATCCTGAAAACATTAATGAACTAGGGGAAGAAAACCATGCTAATAACCCTAATGGTGAGGGAAATGAAGAGTGAGTGACTACACCTAGAGGGAGATCTACTGTTGTTAGGGTTTGAAGAGGAGACCTTATTCCCCAGGATGACTCCTTAATGGATGTGTATTTGATTAATGGAATGGAGCACCTCCTTAGAGCCCACTCTTCAATATGGGAAGCAGCCCCTAATCCAGTTACTATCTATGAGTTACAAGATCCTGACTTTCCCACAATTATCACATATTTGGACAAAAACCAGAGAAGGTATTGGCCCCTAACAGATTTAGAGAGAGTCGGGTCAAAATATCAGAACATTCCAGTGTTTCCCCCGAGGGATCAAGCCACTACGTCACAAAATCCACATGGAACCTCTCAGAATAATTCATTTCAACAGTCAGGACAAATCCAACAAACTCAAATCCCGATTAGACCACATGTGCAGTTTGCTATGCCTGCAAATAACCCTAACTATCGGCCCCAGCCACCTGTTGACCCATGGAATGGGATTCCTACCCCAGTTAGACCACCTGTAGCACGAGGACCTGGTATCCCCATAGGAAGACCAGTTTTCCCTGTAATGCCTAGACCGCCTGAAGGAGGAAGAAGATTAAGGCCAATTCAAGTGGCCAAATGCATGAGAAATCAATATGATGGCTCTAGTGAACCTTACAATCATATAGCTGAATTCAAGCAAGTAATTAGAGCCGAACAAGTAGAAGATTTTTTGATCCAATATGAATCTCTTGGTCGAACTTTGACGGACACAGCTTTAGCTTGGTTCCAGCCATTAAATACAAATGATTTTCAGAACATGGAACAAGTCTATCAAGAAATGATTGAAGAATTCACTAAGTCTGGAATTAAAAACAACTCATCATCATTAATCCATAGCTTTAAGCAAGATCCTATGGAATTAGTGAGATTGGAAGCAAGAAGATTCAAGCAGTATGTGGATAGATGCCCAGTGGAAGAGAGACCCACCCAAAACAAAATGGTGTCATTATTTTTGGAAGGATTATTGAATGGATCATTAAGATCTCTGGTGTATGTGAAGAGAGTTCAAACCTTGCAAGAATGCATGAAAGAATGTATTGACCTAGAGGACAATCTAGCGGAGGATCTGAAAATACCTCAAGGTAGTATGAAGAGTGAAGATTCAACAAGCAGCACATCGAACCCTAAGAACAATGTTGAGGAAATAGCCGACCTAGTACCAAAGAAGCTGAATGTCCAAGGACAGAGGAACTACCCCAACAACCCAATGAGAGTGCCCATGCTTAGAAGATGTATGCATTGTGGAGGTGATCATCCATCTCATTTGTGCACTAGGGGAATAGTCCCACCACCTGCCTATGCTTACAATAGACCATCCGTTCCAGGCCCTCTACAATATTGCAGCATAGAACAAAAAATACACAAATCACAGTGCAGAAAATTGTCCCTACAGTAGGCAATCAAGACCAACACAACCTGTTATGAGACCTTATGGATACCCTCAGAGAGAACAAGGAGGTGAAGCCTTCAGATATCCCACGTATCAACAACAGGCACTTGTACCACGGCCATATGCTTACCAAGGTTATAATCAACCACAACCGGTGTTAGGACAGCAACCACCCCATCCTCAGAATGTTGTCCCAGTGAAAATAGCTTAACCTGAAAAAAACTTAGAGAGAGCAATAGTCCCAGCCACCCCATTGACTAGTAATGAACCATATGACTCATCCTATGACCATAGTCAAGGAAACTATCCCAGTTATGAGAGTTCTATGATAGAATATGGACAAATGTACGAACCATATGCCTATGGCATGAAAGTGTCAGATAGTTTCTACGGATATGAGTAGGACTATGTGTCATTGATGTACACAACCCCTAGGGCACCCATACCCCCCCTGACCTACGAAGAGACCGCCTGTACCTAGAGGACCATGTTATAGATGCGGAGGTGATCATTATATCAGAGAGTGTACACTGCCAAACCCACCACCACCACAGCGAGTCTGGGAAGGATACTGTAGTGATTGTGGTAAAGAACACCTTTTCAGAGATTGCCCCAAGAACCCCAACAAAGTTAACTCGAATGTACAAATTAACGTGATAGAAGTGATAGAATCATCAGGAAGCGATAAGGAGTACACGGTACCATTGAAAGCTATAACTAGATCCAAAGCCAGAGAGACCCTAGACAAAACTGAGGAAAATAATCAAAGCTACAGAGCAGTGAACATACCCACACCTCAGAGAGTTGAAGACTCGGAAGAACCTGAGCGAAGTGTTGTAAGCAAACGAACACAAAGATGGAAGAATCATAGAGATCAGATAAAGGAAAAGAAATTACTACAAAAGAAGGAAAATGAAAAGAGTGAACAAAATCTAAAAGAGAAACAAGAAGAGGAAGAAGAAATTCAGAAAGGAAAGTCAAAAAAAGAAGAGGTAGGATCAGTTTTAGCAGATCCCTTGCCGGAAGAATTAGCCATGTGGATTCAGGCATATAAAGCACGAATAAGAGCAGGACCTACCATTGAACAACATGAAAGAGAATATCCTAGAGGTGATTTAGAGAAGGAAAGGTTGGAGATATGCAAAAACTTAATTGAAGTCGCTCAACAGACCTTAGAAAAACCTATTTTTCCACTACCCAATACACGAATTTCCGAAAGAGAATTCCAAGAGTGTGTCAGTGCTAATGATCACGAGAAACCCGAAGCAGGTAAGACACATAATGGAAATTGTTGTGAGGATAAAAGGGAAGGTTCCATTGTTCCCGAAGTAGAAGGGGAATGGCCTAAAGATTTGTGGGCAAGAGTCCAAGAAGATAGATGGAAGAAAGTGCAAGGAATTGAACCACCCTTTGAAGAGCTAGAAGCAGAAGATGGAATAGAGGATTCAATACCTGAGTTGAATTCAGAAGAAATATTACCAATTGATCCAAGTAACGAAGAAAATGATAGTGTAAAGGTTTTGCCAAATTACACAGGAGAGTAAGAACATAATTCAGAATTATACCGCATTCCCTCAATAAGAAAAAAAGAACTGAACCCATCAGTCCAAACATCGGATATCATACAACATCTCAAAAAGGTAAAAATCCCTTGTACCCTAACATTGGAAGAACTTTTGAAGATCAAACCACATTTGAAGGAGAAATTGACCAGTCAATTGGAGATCAAAACGGAAGAAAAAGAGATATCTGATGAAGTAAACACATTAAAGATCCCAGTCGATAAGGTTGGAGATTTTAGTGAGGGAGATGAAAGAAATACTTGCCTTCCAATTACCTATAGGGGTTACACCACCAAAGCCATTTTAGATACAAGAGCTAGAGTAGGAATAGCAACTAAAGAAATCTGGGAGAAATGGGGAAAACCAGCTCTAAGACCAACATGCATGAAGATACAAATGGCAGATGGACACACTGAACGACCCTTGGGATTATTGGAACGAGTAGTTTTTACCACTTGCGGAGTTGAGTTCGAGCACACCTTAGCGATTTGTCAATTTGAAAGGCCAAGCAATTATGAAATGATACTTGGAAGACCTTTCATGAGACAATTAAAGGTGGTGCAAGATTGGGGAAAAGACGCAGTATACTTACAGCATGAAGGAACCACCACAAGAATAAATCTCCACACATACACATATCAAGATGTTCCCCCCTTACAATGGAATCAGATTCATAAGGAGGAAGATAATCAGTCGATTCATAGTATAGGTTCAAGTGACCAATCATGGATGAACGAAGACACTCATCTATGGATATGCCAAACTTCGAAAAAGGAGGAAGATAGGAGAAAAGGATGGTAGCAAAAGCAAGGAATCCCTAGATCGGTACAAGATCCAGCCTACATGCCTCAAATATTCTTAGATGAAGAATTTGAACCTCATGGTTGGATGGAGATTTTAGCTACTCTCGATGTATGCATAAATGAAGAAGTGATAACCATGAACGAATGCATTGATGAGGAAGGATATGACGTTAGTCTATATGTGGTAGTGCTCCAGGAGGCTGAAGAAGGAGAAGTCATAGAAAAGGAATGGAAAGAAGACTATGAGAGCATTGAAATGGAGCAAGAACACATGGAAACAGAAAATGAAACTCAAGAAATAAGTGTCATAGCTAATGAAATAAATCAAGAACCAACACAGGAAGAGGAGCTTGGATTAGAAAAAGCAAAAATTGATGAAGAAAACAAGCTGCAAGACCAATTTGAAGTGCCCACCCACTTCAAAAAATATGAAGTAGAAGAGAGAAGAATTTCTATTTAAATGCCAAAACGAGAAGCACAACCGGGAATAGCATATGACAACAAAGAGCAAACCAAGAAGATAGTAGTAACATTAGAAGAAGGAGAGGAGCGATGTACTTTCATAGGACAGGATGTCTCAATGGAGGAAGAACAAGAGTTAATACGCCTCATAAGGGAATACCAGGATGTCTTTGCCTGGACCTATAAGGACTTGAAAGGAGTAGATCCATCTATATGTGCTCATAGAATCCCTATGACATCCGAAGCCAAACCTTCGAAACAAAGACCGTACACATACAATGATGTGTACTCAGCAAAGATAAAGGAAGAGATAGATAAGTTGTTAGATGCTGGATTTATATATGAGATTGAACACACGGAATGGGTATCACCTTTGGTGGTTGTACCGAAAAAGAATGGGAAGTTAAGGGTATGCATTAATATGAAAAAAGTAAATGCCGCTACCATAAGGGATAATTACCCATTACCCATCACGGATCATCTTTTGGAAAGAGTGGCGGGGAAGGAAGTGTATAGTTTTCTGGACGGCTTTTCAGGATATAATCAGGTAGGCATTGCTCTTGAAGACCAACATAAAACAACCTTTGCAATTGAATGGGGAGTGTACGCCTTTAGAGTTATGCCTTTCGGCCTAATTAATGCCCCAACCACTTTCCAAAGATTGATGTGCCATGTATTCAAAGAATTCCTGAGAAAGAGTATGGAGGTATACGTGGATGATTTATGCACTTATTTAGCTATACGATCAGACCATATCCCTGAACTAGAAAAGATCTTTGCCAAATGTCGACAATATAGAGTATGCCTCAACCCAGAAAAATGTGCCTTCATGGTTCGACAAGGAAAGATATTAGGACATATTGTCTCTAAGAATGGAATCTCAAGTGATGAAGACAAAATCAAAGTAATTCTGGATTTACCGAGACCAAAGACCGCTAAAGAAGTCCAAGCATTTATGGGACATTGTGGATACTACCGAAGATTTATACATATGTATGCCATAATTGCTAGACCTCTTTATGCATTATTGACTCAGTTTAACTGGACTGAAGAATGTGAAAAGGCTTTTAACGAATTAAAGAGTCGATTGAGTTCAGCACCAATCCTTTGAGTACCCAATTGGAATAAGCCCTTTCACATTCATGTGGATGCTTCCAAGTTTTCCATTGGTTGCATCTTAGCTCAACCTGCAGATACAAGAAAGTTAGATCACCCTATAGCCTATGCCAGTAGACAATTGAATCAAGCAGAACGCAATTATACAACAACCGAGAGAGAAGGCCTAGGGATGGTGTATGCAGTAAAAAAGTTCCGACATTACCTTTTGGCAAACAAATTCAAATTCTTCATTGATCATCAAGCCCTACTATACTTAGTCAATAAGCCTTGTAATACAGGACGACTAGTACGATGGTTTCTATTGTTGATGGAATTTGATTTTGAAGTAGTACTCAAGAAAGGAAATACCCACATAAGAGCGGATCACCTATCAAGAATGACACATGGGGAATCACCCCTAGGAATACCGGATGATCTACCAGACACGTACCTGTTTAATCTCGAGGTATGTCCCCAATGGGCAGAAAAGTTGATCCCTATACTCACGCATGGACCTAAAGATGGGATCACACCAAACCGAACTCAAGACCTATGGAAGACTAAAAACCTTCATATCATTGCTGGAAGCTTGTATCACCAAGACTCAAATGGATTACTCATGAGATGTGTCGAAGAAGAGGAACAAGAAATGTGGCTTCAAAAAGCACATGTAAATCAATGGAAAACTCATCTAAATGTGAACGGAACATGGCAAACACTAAGGAGATTGGGCATATATTGGCCAACCATGCAGAGGGATGCGCATAACTATGTATCAGCCTGCTCAACCTGTTAAGAAGGGAATCCAGAAGAGAAGTCCACTCTATGCTACTCCACTGTAGCACCAAGATGGAGCATGCTTTTGGTGAAGTTCTTAAAGACCCAACAGTACCCAGAAGGAGCCACTCTAGCAAGAAAATGAGCACTGGTAGAACAAAGTAAGGACCATGCTCTTATTGGAAAGCAACTCTTCAAACGAGGAAGAGATAATCATTTGCGAATGTGCATTCATGAAGATGAGTATCTTGCTGTTTTAGAGATGGCACATACAGGAGCTGCAGGAGGACATTTTTCTACAGATAAGACAGCAAAAATGATTCTCTTTGCTGGAATGTGGTGGCCAACTCTACATCAAGATGCAGCCACATATGTTCAATGATGAGATAAATGTCAACGAACGAAATATCCAATTAGAAGGGATGAAATGCCACTAAAACCCATGATGAGTGCCAGAGCTTTTACCAAATGGGGAATAGACTTCATAGGACCTATTAGCCCCCCAGCTAAAGGATCCCACGCAGAGTATATAATTGTAGCCACAGACTATCTGACCAAATGGGTTGAAGCCAAAGCAACCAAGAAAAACGATGCAAGAACTACTACTAAGTTTCTCTTCGAGATTTGGACTACCGATAGAAATTGTGAGTGATAGAGGTACGCACTTTGTGAATGAAGTGATAGAAGCCTTACTGAATGAATTCTTGGTAATTCATAAGAAATCAGCCCCTTATCACCCACAAGCCAATGGACAAGCCGAAAGCTCCAATAAAATCTTATACACAGTTCTCACAAAAATTGTGAACAATGGTAGATCTGATTGGGATAAACAATTACATCACGCTTTATGGGCATTCAGAGTAGCCTACAAAACCGCCATAGGCACTACTCCTTTTAACTTAGTGTATGGACAGAATGCTATTTTACCAATTGATTTCTTAATACCCACTCTCAGAGTAGCAACAACTTATGAGTGGACGGGACATGAACTCTCAACTCAATTGGATCAAATAGAGAAGCTTCATGAAACTAGGTTACAAGCAGTAGCAGGGATTTATGCTGCTAAAAGGCGACAGAAGGCATATTTTGACGCTCATATTAAAGACAAAAATTTGAAGGAAGGAGATTTAGTGTTGGTTTATACTTTGAAACAACATGCTAAGAAGTTGCAGAAGAGAGGGTATGGCACGTTGATCATCAATCGTATATCCACGAGTGGAGCCATCAGCTTAGCAACTCTAGATGGAGAAGTATTACCAAACTATATGAGTGGGTGTCGAGTGAAAAAATATCTAGAACCATTGACTGAAGAAACAATGTCACGATTAATCAAGGGCAAGAATAGACGCATTGAGGAGGAAAGGATACGAGAAGAAGCGAGACAGTAAGCACTAGAACTAATCAAGAAACGAAAAGAGTGGATGAGAGAGAGAGATGAGAGATATTGACTAGGAGAAGAACTCATCCCAATGGCTTATTTTAGAGCCACTAAAAACCTAGGTCAACAGAGGACACAACCATATTTGAATGTGGGAGCAGGAAAAAAGGAATACCACTTAGTGGATGCTCTCATTGACATAGGAGCCGCCATAAGTTGTATCAAACTTTCATTGACTCAAAAACTTAAGGAGGAATTACGTCCATCAAAGGCACAATTGATAGGGATAGGGGGAACAATTACTCAATGTATGGGTGAAATAACCTTACCTCTACATATTGGAAACAATCCTATGGAACAGAAGTTCTTAGTATGTCAGGATCAGGACTTACTCGAAGACTTAGTGCTAGGTCAAGATTGGATATACGAATATGAAGTGACTATCCAATTGGCCTTAGGATACATTTCAGCCAAGATAGGACATCGTGAAGTATTCAACATGCTAGACGAACGACCAATCAAAGCCGAAAGTATAGAGCCAAAAACTCACTCAAATGAACAAAGTGATGCATGTATGTTCACTAGCACTATGGAAACCTCTTCATCAAGTACTTCATGTGAGGACACAACGAATCCTGCTTGCATACCACCTTCTAATCTAGCAAGTCACAAGAGTGTCATTCTATCTGAAAACAGCTTTAGCAAAGAACCATGCACAAGAGAGACTAGTTCTCTGAATAATCCCAAGTCTGCACCTATTAGAATATACCCCATTCCTTACACTCCACAAGCTTGGATAAGAAAGGATCAGGTAGCTACATATCTTCTACAACAGAAACATCAGCAACATCAGAAACATCCATTGAAAAAGGAGACAAATTAATTTGGACACCAATGTCCCCAACAAATTGCTAGAATATGGTTTCCAAAAAAAATGATAGCCGCCCAGTCGGACCGAACTCAAATATGGATTCCCAAGTCATGTACTCAAAGGGCAATCAACAGAAAGGAGAAACCTTTGCATAAAGAGAATCGGGATGGCCTAAAGACAAGACAACCAAAGAGAAACTGCTACAAGACAGAGCTGGAGTCTACAAACAATTCACTTGTCATTCCAAGATTCCAAAAGTAGACAAAGAAGAAGCACCAGTTCAGAAGCATCACAATCACCAGGAGGGTTGGGAAAACGATACCTCCCAACAAAATAAAGCAGATTTGGATGCCGAAAGACAAAGCAAGCTGTTACATTTGCCAAATAATTCGAGTTGCACGCATTCGGAGTTACTAGAATCCAAAGTATGCATGATAGGGCCACATTACAAGGCCATGCATTCGGCACAAGATTCTTCTATTTCAGGATAGTGAAGCATATTTTCCTCTTGGGAAATAGGAGAGCACTTGTACATAATTTAAAGAAAATTACTAAAAAATTAATAATCGCTTCGGCTATGAACTCACTTTTCTGTTTTTCTTTCAGACAAAAACATAAAAATACCTAAAAATATGAAAAATCCCAGGTATCACCTTTCTCACACCCACGGGGAAGGGACGACACCATTCACTCGGAGCAATGTCAATCCTATGAAAGACAAATGAAGGAGGATTTTTGATACTATATGACCACTAATTCATACTCTATATTGAGTGCAGATGGCATCCACTAATTCTGAAGCGACTCAAGAGGAAGAGGTTCAGTTTCTTCCACTAGAATCTATAACAAAAGCGAGAGGCCATTGGTTTCTGGATGACCAACCGGTGTCGGACCTCATTTTTATGGCTACCATCAAGATTATGGACAGGGATCACTACTTCCCTATTATGTCGCAAGACTTCAAGACTATAATACAAGGATTACCTCGCATGGTGGATGTCTGGACACAAGCAGGAATAGAGGCATTTCTAAAACTGCCTATTTATTTGCCAGATTTTCAAAGATGCATGCAAGTGATGAACACACTTCAGCCTGCAGCGAACAGGATATCAGTTCCTGAGGCACGAGTATTGGACAAAGTGGGTACCTGGAAAACCATTCAATTCACTCATGAGTTAACCAACAAAGCTTTCAGATGTAATCAAGAAGGAATCACCAATGTCAAGGAGGAATGTCATGATCCAAAAAAGAGATCCTTTTTGGATATCAACAGAACGGATATTGAAGATGCTGTCCGCTTGGTGCATCAGCACTTTTGTTTTCCTAGTATGCATAGATACACAACACCTCAAAATATTGTCATACAATTGCTTTCACATGCTATGAGGCAAGTCGGTAATAAAGTAAATATGACTCCATATGTTCAAGAACGTCCATTTGAAGCCAAGAAGAAGTGGGATCAGAAAAAGTTTCTCAATGGCAGTTCAGCTTTGAACTTACTTATCTATGAGGCACTTGAAATGAAACAGTGCTTGCGTGAGATGCCAACCTCAGAAGGGCTAGCCAAATACGCCAAGTCAGCTACGGTTCCAAAGAAAAAGAAAACAGTCATTGTTGTTGAAGAAGTAGGAACGAGTTCAAGGACACCTATGAAAGGAACTAAACGTTTAAGAGAGGAAGAAGCTCAGGAGACACCCACTTCGAAGAGGACACACATCTTACCAAAGATTCCTAGAAATCAACAACCAATTACGAAAAGAGACCTCTCTGCTGCCCTAGAGGAAACACATAAGTATATGCGAGGGCAAATAAATTTGAATATTCAAGGTCACCATTACAGACAAGCGAGCGAGGAAAAGAAACAGAAGGATAAAGCAACTCATCAAGTACCTTCCAGATACAGAGAAATAGGATTGGAGGAATCAAGCTCTAATGAAGAATCAAGCTGTGAGAAGGACACTCTCGATATAGATATGCAAACAGAAACACACAATGAAGATTGGACAGAGATCAATCAAGTTGAAGTCATGCTAGATAACGAACAGAAACAAGCAAAGAACATAGAAGAACCAAAGGAACCAGAGCACGTCATTCAATTGAATGATACAACAAAGATTAGTATCAAAGAGGCTACCATATCTAATAAAGAAGTAATGCAACCTATCAAGGAAGAAATGCAAACTCCATCAAACACAGAGTCAGACCTACACAAAAATGAAGAGCGAATTGTAATTGAAGTACCGGAGGACACTCCTCAAGGCAAAATCAACCACATGGAGGCTGAGCCAAGGATACAACTCCACATTAGGCACCCCCATGACACTACATTACACGTAGCACAAGGAAAAGATGTGACAACAGGAGCAGAACCGAGTATTCCTAAAACATGGTTAAATGTGGATGTCACACAATTAAAGCATGTGGTCAAGCAGATGATACAAACGGCCATGGATACACAACAACAGATGATGGATATAGATGCAGACTACAACAAAGCCATGAGGGAAAAGAATCAGTTCCAAATTATGAGTGAACAACTATCTGCACAACTAATCCAGGCACAAAAAGAGATTGCTGTCAAAGGAACGGAGTTACTTGAGGTAAAAACACAATGTGACACATTGATGACCCAACATCGTCAACTCCAGGCACAACTAATGGACTTATAAAGATTACATGAAGCCAGCGAGGCCGATAAAGAGCGAATAAAATCTAGAAGTCACCTGCTTGAAACACAACTGAAGGTATACATGGAGGAGAATGATACTATAAGAAATAGAAACAAAGAATTAATGAAGTCATTGCTATATGATCAACCCATCGAAAAACAAGAAACAAGAGATATTGATCAGAAAGAGTTAAGCGATCAGATAGCAAAATATGCAGATTTGCTGAAACAAGAGCAAGAATTGAGAGAAGAATGGGAACATAAGTACATTCAAGAAACAAATGAGCTAAAAAAGCAGTTGAATACAGCCCATGGCAAACTTGCAACAAGTTACAGCGAAAACATGGACAATGTAGCAGAAATTGGCAATGAACTGCTTGTAGCAAAAGAAGCACTCAGAGCAGCCATGCAAGAAAATAAAGAGAAGACTGAACATATAGCACAGTTAGAGATCCAAGTAAAGCAGAAACCACCACCAGTAGAGCCAACAAAAGAGAATCCTACTGACGAGGTAGAGGTACATCCTCTATCTCCCCCGATTTATAATTCTCCAATACACGAGCAGATGGCGGACATACATGATGATCATCCAATGCCATACACTGCAGAAATAGGTCAGAAGGAACGGGCACTATTGGTGTCCCGGTTGACCAAAAATTTTGAAAATGAAGTCATCAAAGTCATGAAGGAAGCAAAGATCAAAGGTAAAGACTTGGACATGATTATGAAGCCTTTCAACATTCCGTACGGACTGATGAAAGAGAAAACAAGATAATATATAAAGAAGAGTACACAGAAAAATCCAGACGAGCAGCTAAACTTCAAACATGACACATTCGCTTACACTCAAGAAGAATTTGAAGCTACACAACCTGTTTGGAGAAGGAAATTTTTGGAGAAAAATCCTACACTACGGGTGCATTGGCAAGCCGCACCATATTTACTATAGGTAAACCCTTCTTTTTGCCCAACGCCATGTCGCAGAGAAGCACGCGAATTTTTGGATATGCAAAAGACCAGTGTAATCAATAAACAGTGGCTAAACTACCCGCTACTTCCAAGTCCACCACATAATTACTTACCTACAGGAGATTACATGGTAAAGACAATTGAATTTTGGCTGCAGACATATGCTACCGTACCCAATTTAACTATCAAGCTGACAAATAAAATACTCACTATGATACTTACAGTATTGAAGGTCTTCAAGCATGCTGCATATACATTTTTGAATTTCATTGGCATTAACCAGGGAATAGATATTCTGGTTTTTGACTTGTCTGTTACGCCTAGCCGTCCTACCATAATGGCTTATTATTCAAGACTCATGTTTTTGCCCAGCACATATATGCAGACCTTCAAAGAAGCTTTCTTCCCAGGATTTTTTGAAATCGATTCAGAAATCTTTTTGAAGATATCATCCAAATTGAATGCCAGATTAGTGGCATATGAACTGAGCTTCTTTGCCGACCACAGACAGCCACCTAATGATGGCGTAAAAGCTGAACAGTGGAAAGAGCTAATGATACGTGAAGCCAATTTGCTTAATGAAATAGAGAAAAAAGTATATAGAACATACTCCCGTCGACTGTCAAAGCCTGTCGGGGACGACAGAGTTCAGGAGGGGGGCAGTGTTGAGGGAGAATCAAGCAAAAAGAAGAAAAGAAGAAGACAACGAAAGAAGCCAGGAAAAGCACGTAAGTGAAAGGAGGGACCAGGGCCAGGAAAGCATATTTGAAGAAGCGCAAGAAAATATTTAGTAGGTAATAATCCTTCCGCTGACAGTGTGCGGTGAAAAGAAAATAGACAGGCTCAAAGCAATAACAGGGTCACATGTTTGCAACTAGGACAAATCAGAGTACCACAAGCAAGACATAGGTCACTGGTGGCGTGCGTGGCAACCCAACTGAATACAACAACCCAGATATGTGACATACGGAATACCAAGGGGCAAAACAGAAGCAAAGGACATAGATCGGATAAAATAACAAATTCTCTGACAGTCCTTATTGCTTCTCCAACCACTGGGAGCGTGTATTCAGACCTCTTAAAGCAAGCCGAAGACCGAAGCAAAGGACAAACCTCGGATAAGATAACCAATTGTCTGATGGTCCTTATTGCTTCTTCGACCACTGGATGCGTGCACTCAAAAGACTTAAACAAGCAGCCAATGAGAAGATAAAGCCTGTCAAGGGATGACAGAGACGAAGAGGGGGAAAGTGTTGCAGAGTAAAGAGAGCACAAGGCAGAGAAAAAGAAGGACCCCAAAATTTTTTCGAATTGGACACCCAATTTTTGTATTATAACCATTCTTGTAATATATTTTCCGATGTAAATGCACTAGAGGAGTCCTCTAGATGCATCCCCACAGAAGATTAAAAGCTTACCCATGTAAATTAGTAGAAAATTAGTCTTTTAGTGAATAAAGTGCCGGTCTCTTGTGTGAAAGGACCATTTTTAGGGCACAAGTATATAAGTCAATTTGTGACTCTTTGTAAAGACTTTTTGCCATTGTGAGAATCAAGAGCACAGAAATTCGAATTTGTGTTCTCTCCTCTCTATATCTTCTTCTTTGTGAGCATGTATGCTTGTGTATTACTTGGAAAGAGTGTAGGGAAGTGTTGTCTATCCATGAAAGTGTTTGTTTACTGTTGTTAAGGTGTGTGTGAAGTGTAGGAAGTGCTGAAGTGTAGGAAGGTCTTTCCCATGACTCAGTATTTTGCTCATAACTTGACGTAGGAGCATCAAAATTGAGTGAAAATACTGCCATTGGATGCGTCTTCTCGAGAGCTTCGAAATGCATATCCTATTCGCTATATTTGGAGATTGGAGCTGAGAGAAAAGCTCAATTTACTGTTGGCTATTGTTCCAAGTATCGTGACACCATGAGTGAAAGATGAAGCTTGTTTGGATTAGTCTTTGCCTTGTTTGCACTCTTTGAGTAACTCATTTGCATTGATCGTCATTTGAATGCATGTCTTCATACACTCGGCTAGGTTTTGATACTCATCGGATTGATAATTAAAGCGTGAATCCCCACTATATGCACTTGAGGGGGATTGAGGTATAGTCTCTTTCTCCACAAGTCCCTAAGTTGGTTCTTAGGTACATAGTTAGCTTGTTGTAGAATTGAACTTGTAAGAGCACTTTTGAGAAATCTAAACAACTCCATTGTCTCTCTCTTTGTTCTTGCCTTGTGTGCGTGTGTGTGTGTATGTGTGTGCATGTTAGTGTGCTTCTCACCCACACCCTTGTGCCATCACTTGTTCGAGGTCTTCATACCATCCTCACGTCTTCCCGGATTGACATTAAAGGAGGTGCTAC
This sequence comes from Ceratopteris richardii, assembly GCA_020310875.1. Taxonomy (NCBI): domain Eukaryota; kingdom Viridiplantae; phylum Streptophyta; class Polypodiopsida; order Polypodiales; family Pteridaceae; genus Ceratopteris; species Ceratopteris richardii. The sequence goes on from CM035441.1 coordinate 21,726,778, forward strand.
TCATCATTGAGCTACAGCTACCAAGCATGAAGCAAAAGCGACTAGTGGACACATGAGTGTCATAGGAACTAGCCCAATTATTGTCAGAAAAAGCATGAAAATCTGGTGGTAGTGATCCCCCCTTGGGATAAAACAATCCAAGTAGCTAAGTACCACTCAAGTAGCAAAAGATGCGCTCAATCGCCTGCCAATGCTTGACACCTGGGCAATGCATAAACTTGTTCATCTGTGAGACAACAAACTGAATATCTGGCTGAGTAATGCATAAGTAAATCAAGCATCCAATAGCCTACCAATAGAGAACAGCATCAAATGCCTCTCCAGCACCATGAAGACTCAATTGTAAACTTGTCTCCATTAGGAGTGGTAATAGGCTTACAATCTTCAAGGTCAAAACGTTGCAATAATGTGTCAATATATTTCTCTTGACATGAAGCCATTCCACCATCAACTTGCATAAACTAAATTACCAAATAGTGATGCAAATGCCCCAAGTTAGACATCTCAAATGAGGCATGCAAATCATCCTTAAAATGAGCAATATGCATGTCATGAGGACCAGTGAGTAGCATGTCATCAACATATACCACAATGATCAGAAGCACATCATTAGCACGCTTTACATATAAGGTGCTTTTAGTTGGACTATCCTCAAAACCATGTGCAATCAGATAGGCATGTATCTTTTCATACGAAGCACGTGGTGCTTGCTCTAAACCATATAATGTCTTCTTTAACCTACACACCTGGTTTTCATGCCCTTTCTGCACAAAGCCACGGGGCTAAAAAACATACACTTCTTCATGCACGTCACCATTTAGAAATGTTGTTTTACTTTCCAAGTGATGTACATTCCAACCATGATGATCTGTAAGTGAATAGATGCTATGAAGAGTAGTCATTCGGTAAGTAGGAGCAAAGGTTTCATCAAAATCAATGCCTCTTTCCTATGCATAACCATTTGCAACAAGCCTAGCCTTATACCTTTCAATTGTTCCATCAGGTTTATGCTTTAGCTTGTATACCCACTTAGTACCAATGGCCTTCTTTCGAGGAGGCAAGACACATAAAGACCATGTACCATTTTTCATGATAGCATTATACTTAGATTGCATTGCAGCCATCTAATGTTCTGAATTTTGTGCTTCAGCAAACAAAATAGGTTCAGTCTCATCATAGATCTAGAGGCAGCCATAGCATAGCAATCTGATGCAAAAGAGGCACTATGAGAGACTGAACGAGTACGATATGATAGAGGTGCATCCAATTTGTTTTCACACAAAGTCTACACTAGCCATTTTGGCATAGTTTTTTCCTGCTCAATATCAACTCTCTTATCAACAGGTGCATCATGTAAATCTGCATTAGAAACGGAATGATCTACATCGTCACATGAGACTTGCAAAGGCTGAGAACTTGCCTCATTAGGACCAGCACTAGACTCTCCACCTATAAAAAGAGGTAGCAAAGTATCATACGCGTCTTTGGAGCTAACATATGTCTCCTTAGTACATGAAAGCGATGTCTGAATAGCATCTTCCACAAAAACAACATCACGGCTAACCAAAATGTGTTTAGTCTTTGGATGATACAGACGATAGCCTTTACTTTCAAAATTGTACCCACCAAAAATATATTTATTGCTTTATCATCTAATTTCTTGCGACGTTGTTCCGGCACTAATGCACATGCCGGACAACCAAAAACACACAGATGAGCAGCAGATGGCTTGTGACCATCCCAAGCCTCATATGGAGTGATAGATTGTAGCGCTTTAGTGGGACACCTGTTAAGTACATATGCTGCACACATGACAGCCTCAAGCTAGAAACTATGTGGTAAAGCCTGACTCTTGATCGTACACCTCGCCATCTCCATGAGTGACTTGTTCTTCTGTTCAAAAACACTATTCTGTTGAGGTGTGTATGGCACTGTACACTGATGTTTTATCCCATGTTCAGCCAGAAATGCATTGATGTCAAAAGACATATATTCCCCCCCTTGATCAGAATGGAGGGTGCCCATTTTACATGCTGACATATTTTCGATCAAAACCAAAAACTGTTTGAAGCACATAAACAATTCAAACTTTGCCTTCAATGGATATACTCATGCATGCCTGGAAAAAACATCAATGAAAGTCACGAAGTAAAGATAGTTCCCAAAAGAAAGTGTCTGCATAGGACCACAGACATCACTATGTACAAGATGCAATTTCTGAGTAGCCCAAACTGAACCGTGTTTTGGAAAGGAAGAACGTTGCATTTTACCCAAAATAGAGCCTTCACAAACATGTTTTCTGGGTGCCTCAAGTTTGGGCAAAGAGGACACCATTTCAGATTTCTACAGGTGTAGCAAACTAGCAAAATTTAGATGACTAAAGCATGCATGCCAAAGCTTTGCATCTGACATAGCTTGAGAATCGTGTACTGCACATGCCAAATCATTTACAAATCTTTCATAGTCGATGAGCTTATACATCCCACGACATAAAATGCCAGAAGCAATAATGACGTCGCCATTTGACAAATCATGAACTGTACATTTGTCATCAATAACTTTCACAACCAAGCAAATCTTTGCTAATGCAGAAACTGATAACATATTTTTCTTGATCCCTGGCACAAATAAAGCATTTGACAAAGTGAAAGAACTATCATCAATAGTAGTCAAAATGATCTTACCAACTCCCATAACAAGATAAGAGGAGTTTTTGGCTCATGTAACAATATTCCTTGTAGGGGCGGGCTCGAGTGAAGAGAAGAAACTGCAATATGAAGTAATATGTTTGGTCGCCCCACTATCAAAGTACCAAACATCTATTGCAGACATGCAATGCTCATGAAAAGATGGGTCAAAACTATAAACAGTAGTAAATGTCCATTCTTCATCCTACACAAGATTAGCAGACTCTATTTTTGTTGTAGAGGCCTCTGCAACAACCATTCCGGCCTCTTTCTTCTTTGCCTCTTTAGCAGCCAATTTTGGACAGCTCTTAATGACATGATCATTTGCTTTATAATATTTGCAAAACAATTTCTGCTTTTCTGATTTCTTCTCATCTTAGTCTTCCTTCTTCAAATGTGCAGCATTTGCAGATTTCTACTTACTAGTAGAAGAGACCCATTTACCTTTGCCCTTCGGACTAGCTAGGAAATCTTGATCTGCAATACGCATGATGGACCTATTCTACCTAGATTGATCTTCCTATGATAGAACAGAGACTAACTCCTCAAATGACAAGGCATTTGGATTGCCTTTCATCATCAAATGAAGAGTAGAAGCAAAACTCTGATATGAGTCAAGAAGACCATTCAGAACGGTCTGCACAAGTGAGCTATCTGGTATAACTTCATCAGCAGAAATCAAATGTTCTTTCAAATCCTTGATCTTTTTGAGAAAATTGTCCATAGAATCACCTTCATTCATGTGCTCACTCTCCAATTGTTTTTGGAGGTAAGCAACACGAGCCTCATTCCTAGCCTGGTACAGTGTGGTAAGTGTATCCTAAGCATCCTTAGCTGTTCTGCAAGACCGAATATGAGGAATAATGGCACGTTTCATAGACAAAGCTATCAATGCATGTGCCTAAGCATCTCTACAGTAGGTGCAACAGAAACGGCAGCACGAATAGGAATCTACAGAATATCATCATCTTTTACACCATCTCCATCAGCTACAGCACCTTTATTTGCAATACCTCCATTCGCAGGTGTAACAGGACGTCCTTAAACACCCTGCACAATATTCCATAATCCTTTTGTGACCAGTATATGTTGCATCATATAAGCCCACAATGGGTAATTCATACCATCCAACTTATCCTCAACAACCAACATACGAACTACATCACTGCTTTCATCCATGGCCACTAACTAAAATACCTTGATGCAACAAAATGATTGTATCTGAAAAAGTTGAACAAAACTACCCAAACAAGTTCCGCGAGACCTATAGCGGACTTCAAGGCACTTATATTGGCAAACCCAAAGTTGTATATATCTTTGGCACAAAAAGACAATAGCCTACAGAAGTGCTGTGATAGTGCGTTCAGATGCCGAAACGAGCTCATATCGCGATTTCAGCACTAGAAATCGAAGCAATTTCGATCTCCGAAACACCCTGAGTATGCTTACCAAATTTCGTGCAATTTTGAGATTGCAACTAGAGAGATGTAGACAACGCCCTAGATGAAGCGACGACCTGCTCTGATACCAATTGTTGGAGTTAGACATCTGTGGAAGCATGCGAATAGCACAAGGAAGAAGAAGAAGCTTCGAGCACAACACACACTACTGAATGCATTACTGCTAGAATGTACAAAGATAAGTAGCCTATTAGGGCAATAGATGTATATATAATTCGGGGGAAAAAAACCTCCTAAAGAGGGAAAAAAGTGCCCCGACGGTCCTAGAGTGTTCACACACATCACTGCCTAAATATATCAACAAAGCTAACTTCTCAAGATCAAATCTCCAGTTCAATGACATATTAAGGGTTTTCAAACAGACAAATTAAGGTTTCCAAATAACAAAAGTGACTGATACTGAGACCTAGAACTATCATTATACATTCCAGAACTCAAAGTGAGACTGCAGAACAACAATACCAAGCTAATCATTAGAAAGAGCTCACAAATCAATCACCAAGTATGGAAAATTGGAATTTAGAAAAGGAACACATAGACACAAGAGATGATAGGAATATCCTCAAATATATGTACACAAATACGTTTGGTACCTATGTGTATCAGGATAGAATGCATAAGAAGCTCATGAGGTTGAGAAACTTAGAAATTCCTCTGAATTTAATGCCAATGGCACAATTCAGAGATGGAAGATATGAGGATAGACAAGGATGTCTATATGTCTTCACTCATGATCCAAAAAATTCCAATGATCTTGGTCAATAAGCAGACAAAAGACCTTGGGATCAGGATTTGGGACAATCTGACATACCTAGACCAAGTAGAAATCACACTGCAATAAAGCCACAAAAAGAAAGGAGACCATATAAATCTCCAAATCCCTTTGAAAGAGAAGGTTAAGACATGCTTGATTTCCATGTGAGGAGGAGACCGATTTGGAAAACTCTGTGGATTCATGAGTGCGCAAGGATCGCCTACATCGTGCTATACACGCTTACCAAAAAAGTCGAACTTTTCATAAACAACTTTCTAATGAGCTATAAAGCTCAAAAAATGGACTTCGAATGCCAAAGTTATGAACGTTTAGGCCCCGGGGGTAAAAAGTGACAAACAAATTTTTCTTCAAATATGATCTAAGGGGTCTCCAATAAGCTTAACCACTCAAAAATTCACTCAAAATAGCCCAAAAAATGAAACCCTAATTTTGGCATTCCAGATGGACAATCGCGATGGTCTGAAATAATCGCGATGGCCTACGACCATCATGATGGCCCACTTGAACTGTCGTGATGGTCCGATGGTGCGAGGCATCGCGATGGTCCAATGGTGCGAGGCATCACGATGGTCTAAGGTGAACTGTCGCGATGGTCTGTTTAGCGAGCAGTCACGATGGCATGAGACCGTCGCAATGGTCAATGGTCAACGGAACCGTCGCGATGGGGTGAGCCTGTCACGATGGTCACGAGGTGTGATGGCTTGGGCCAATCGTGATGGTCTAAACTTGAAGCGTCGTGATGGCGTCGTGATGGCGTACCTGGTATCATCACGATGGTCTAATTTTGACACGTGGCAAGTGAGTCATTGCGATGTTGTGGGGTCAACGGGATCATCGTGATGGTCAGTGACCATAGCAATTGTCCAAGTGAACCGTCACGATGGTGTGAGATCGTCACGATGGTGTGAGATTGTCACGATGCTCCAGCCAAGCTGTCATGATGGCGTGAGTCAATCGCAATGGTGTGACACAATCACAATGGTGTGAGCTCGTCATGATGGTCCACCAAAATGCAAATATCTGAAATGCATCTATGGATTCGTGAGTATGCAAAGATCACCTACACCATGCTATACACACTTACCGAAAAAAGTGGAACTTGTCATAAAGAGCTTTCTAATGAGCTATAAAGCTCAAAAAATGGATTTCTGAAATGTGTCTGTGGATTCGTGAGTGTGCAAGGATCGTCTACACTGTGCTATACATGCTTACAAAAAAAGTCAAACTTGTCATAAAGAGCTTTCTAATGAGTTATAAAGCTCAAAGAACGGACTTTGAATGACAATGTTATGAACGTTCAGGCCTCGGGAGTAAAAAGTCACAAATAGGTTTTTCTTCAAATATGAGCTAAGGGGTCTTCAATAAGCTTAATCACTTAAAATTTCACTCAAAATAGCCTCAAAATAGCCCAAAAAATAAAACCCTAATTTTGGCATTCTAGGTGGACAATCGTGATGGTCTGAGATAATCACAATGGGCTCGGATCGTCTCGATGGCCTAGTTGAACCATCGCGATGGTTTGATCGTGCGAGGCATCGTGATGGTTAAAGTCGTTTGAGCCACACACACTCAACAGTAGCTGTGAAAGCTACCCTATACTCAGCCTCACAACTGGAAGTGGCCACAGTAGACTGCTTCTTGCTCAACCAAGATATACATGAGCTACCAAGCATGAAGCAAAAGCCACTGGTGGACACACGAGTGTCATAGCAACCAGCCCAATCTGAGTCAGAAAAAGCATGCAAATCTGGCGGTAGGGATCCCCCCTTAGGATAAAACAACCCAAGTAGCCGAGTACCACTCAAGTAGCGAAAGATGTGCTTAACCGCCTTCCAATGTGTGACTCCTGGGCAATGCATAAACCTGCTCATCTATGAGATAGCAAACTGAATATCTGGCCGAGTAATGCATAAGTAAATCAAGCATCCAACAGCCTGCTGATAGAGAACAGCATCAAATGCATCTCCAACATCATGAAGACTCAATCGTAAACCTGTCTCCATAGGAGTGACAATAGGCTTACAGTCTTCAAGGCCAAAACGCTACAATAATGTGTCAATATATTTCGTTTGACACAAAGCAATTCCACCATCAACTTGCATAAACTGAATGCCCAAATAGTGATGCAAATGCCCCAAATCAGACATCTCAAATGAGGCATGCAAATCAGCCTTGAAATCAGCAATATGCTTCTCAATAGGACCAGTGAGCAGCATGTCGTCTACATAGACAACAATGATCAGAAGCACATCATTAGCACGCTTAACATATAAGGTGCTTTCAGTTGGACTGTTCTCAAAACCATGTGCAATCAGATAGGCATGTATCTTCTCATACCAAGCACGTGGTGCTTGCTTTAAACCATATAATGCCTTCTTTAACCTGCACACCTGGTTTTCATGCCCTTTCTGCACAAAGCCACGGGGCTGAAAAACATACACTTCTTCATGCAAGTCACCATTCAAAAATGCTGTTTTAATGTCCAACTGATGTACATTCCAACCATGATGGGCTGCAAGTGCACAAATGCTCCGAACAGTAGTCATACGGCATGTAGGTGCAAAGGTCTCATCAAAATCAATGCCTCTTTCTTGCACATAACCCTTTGCAACAAGCCTAGTCTTATACTTGTCAACTGTACCATCAGGTTTATGCTTCAGCTTGTATACCCACTTAGTGCCAATGGCCTTCTTGCCACGAGGCAAGTCACATAAAGACCATGTACCATTCTTCATTATAGCATCATATTCAGATTGCATAGCAGCCATCCAATTTTCTGAATTCTGTGCTTCATCAAAAGAAACAGGCTCATTCTCATCACAGAGACTAGATGCAGCCATAGCATAGCAATCTAATGCAAAGGAGGCACTATGAGAGCCTGAACGAGTACGATATGACAGGTGCATCTAATTTGTTGTCACGCAAAGTCTGCACCAGCCATTTTGGCATAGTTTTTGCCTGCTCAATATGAGCTCTCTCATCAGCAAGTGCGTCATGTAAATCTGCATCAGAAATGGAATGATTTGCATCATCATATGAAACTTGCAAGGGCTGAGAAGTTGCCTCATTAGGACCAGCACTAGACTGTCCACCTTTAAAAAGAGGCATCAAAGTATCATACATGTCTTTGGAGCTAACAGATGTCTCCTTAGTACATGAAAGCAATGGCTGAATAGCATCTTCCACAAAGACAACATCATGGCTAACCAGAATGCGTTTAGTCTGTGGATGATACAGACGATAGCCTTTACTTTCAGAACTGTATCCAACAAAAATACATTTTACTGCCTTATCATCCAATTTTCTGCGATGTTGTTCAGGCACTAATGCATATGCCAAACAACAAAAAACACTCAGATGAGCAACAGATGGCTTGCGGTCATGCCAAGCCTCATATGGAGTGATAGACTGCAACGCTTTAGTGGGACACCTGTTCAGTACATATGCTGCACACATGACAGCCTCAAGCCAGAAACTATGAGGTAAAGCCTGACTCTTGACCATACACCTCGCCATCTCCATGAGAGACCTGTTCTTCCGTTCAGCAACTCCAATCTGTTGAGGTGTATACGGCACTATACACTGGTGTTTTATCCCACGTTCAGCCAGAAATGCATTAAAATCTGAAGACATATATTCCCCCCCCCGATCAGAACAGAGGGTGCCCATTTTACATGCTGACAGATTTTCAGCCAAAACCAAAAACTGTTTGAAGCACATGAACACTTCGGACTTTGCTTTGAGTGGATATACCCATGCATGCGTGGAAAAATCATCAATGAAAGTCACGAAGTAAAGGTAATTTCCAAAAGAGGGTGTCTGCATAGGACCACAGACATCACTATGTACAAGCTTCAATTTCTGCGTAGCCCGAACTGAACCATCTTTTGGAAAGGAAGAATGCAGCATTTTGCCCAAAATACAGCCTTCACAAACATGTTTTCCAGGTGCCTCAAGTTTGGGCAAAGAGGACACCATTTCAGATTTCTACAAGCGTAACAAACTATCAAAATTCAGATGACCAAAGCGTGCATGCCAAAGCTTTGCATCTGACATAGCCTGAGAATCATGAACTGCACATGCCGAATCATTCATAGATCTTTCATAGTCTATGAGCTTATACAGCCCACGACATAAAATGCCAGAAGCAATAATCACATCGCCATTTGAGAGATCATGGACTCTACACCTGTCATCAACGAATTTCGCAACCAAGCCAATCTTGGCTAATGCAGAAACTGATAACAGATTCTTTTTGATCCCTGGCACAAATAAAGCATCTGAGAAAGTGAAAGAACTACCATCAGCAGTAGTCAGAATGATCTTACCAACTCCCATAACAGGATAAGAGGAGTTATTGGCGCATGTGACAGTATTCCCTGTAGGGGCAGGCTCGAGTGAAGAGAAGAAACTGCGCTGCGAGGTAATATGTTTGGTCGCCCCACTGTCAAAGTACCAAACATTTGAGTCTACTGCAGACATGCATTGATCATGAGAAGATGGGTCAAAACTGCAGACAGTAGTAAACGCCCATTCTTCTTCCTGTACAAGATTTGCAGACTCTGTTTTTGAGTGTAGAGGCCTCTGCAACAACCATTCCAGCCTCTTTCTTCTTTGCCTCTTTAGTAGCCAGTTTTGGATAGTTCTTTATGATATGATCATTGCCTTTACAGTACTTAGAAAACAATTTCTGCTTTTCTGATTCTTTTCTCATCTTTGTCTTGGTTCTTTGAATGTGCAGCATTTGCAGATTTCTGCTTACTAGTAGAAGAGCTCCATTTTCCTTTGCCCTTCTGACTAGCCAAGAAAGCTTGATCTGCAACTCGCATAATGGACCTGTTCTGCCTGGACTGATCTTCCTGCAACAGAACAGAGACTAACTCCTCAAATGATAAGGCATTCGTGTTGGTGCAGACCAATCACCAATTGAAGACTTGGAAGGTTAAAGAGTGAAGGAAGTATCAACCATTGAAGCTTGGAAGAAAGATATAATTCAGAGGATAAGAGAAGTGTACACATATGTACATTAGTATAGTCATAGGTGACTCAGATCTTTGTTTGAGTAATAAACTTGTACAAATTATCTATAAATACTTTGAGAAAAGTCGGGGCAAGAAGGAGAGCATTTTGTAGAAGTCAAGATTGAGGAAGTTAGGAGTCAAGAGATAGAGAAAAGTTAGTTGAGTTAGCTCTCATCACTCAGTTGTAAATTTCTGAGTTAATGAAGAAATTTTGCGCCCGATCTTTTCGTGTCTGCTCCTTCTGTGTTTGATCAATTGTGAAATCCTTTTGAGGATATCTAAGTTGTTAGTTAATGAGCCTGTGACCTGAATTTCAGAGTCCAATTGTAAACAGGCTAGGAGAATTGTGAGTAGGAACATTCATATGTGTTGAGTGTCTACAGTTCTCTGAAACAGGCGCAAATTTCGTGTTTAATCTTTTGATCAGTGCTCACTCCATAGTTTAAAGTTTTGTGCAAGCAAGCACTTAATTTTTAAGTTGGAAGGTGATCTACTCGTGGCTAAAAGCATTTGGCAAAACGGGTTAGATATTGTGAGAACTAAAGTTAAGAAGTTAGGGGTGTCTAAATCGACTTCTCAGAAGTGCAGATTCAGACATAGGTAACTTGTGAAGACAATTTCTCAAGTTATACTAAAGCTTTTCAAGTGATTCAACTTGGAGGTGATGCGCAATCTCTAGAAGATGATTCGTACAAAATTTCATAAAAAACTTTACATGTTTGATAAGTCAATGTGAAGAAATTCTGCAGCAGACTTTTCTGTGTTTCACCTTCTTCACAGATTTTCTTAATTTTGATAATTTGGAGATTGGACCTATAATTTAGTGAAGGTTTTGACTTACTCTTGATATAGAGGTGTTCTAAACTCAAGAGTAGGTTGTTCTTTTGGAGATTAACACTCTCCATCAATTCGGATTGCCTTTCATCATCAACCGAAGAGTAGAAGCAAAACTCTGATATGAGTCAGGAAGACCATTCAAAACGGTCTGCACAAGTGAGCTATCTGGTATAACCTCATCAGCAGAAATCAACTGTTCCTTCAAATCTTTGATCTTTGTTAGGAAACTGTCCATAGAATCACCTTCATTCATGTGCTCACTCTCTAACTATTTTCGGAGATAAGCAACACGAGCCTCATTCCTAGCTTGGTACAATGTGGTAAGTGTATCCCAAGCATCCCTAGCTGTTCTGCAAGAGCGTATGTGAGGAATAATGGCACGTTTGACAGACAAAGCTATCAATGCATGTGCCTGGGCATCTCTGCCATCCCAACGAATCTGCTCTGCACTAGATGCAACAGAAACAGCAGCACGAATAGGAATCTGCACAATATCATCTTCGACACCATCTTCATCAGCTCCGGCACCTTCAGCACCTGTATTTGTAGTACCTGTAGTCGCAGGTGTAACAGGACATCTTTCAACACCCTGCACAATGTTCCACAGTCCTTTTGCAATCAATACATGTTGCATCATATAAGCCCATAATGGGTAGCTGGTACCATCCAACTTATCCTCAACAGCCAACATACGGAATACATCACTGCTTTCAGCCATGGCCGGTGACTAAAATACCTCGATGCAGAAAATTGACTGTATCTCAAAAAGTTGAACAGAACTGCCCACATGAGTTCTGCTAGACCTGTAGCAGACTTCGAGACGCTTAAACTGGCGAACAGAAACTGGTATGTACCTTTGGCACAAAAGGACGAAATAGCCTACACAAGCGCTACGATAGTGCGTTCGGAGGCCGAAACGAGCTCAGATCGCGATTTCGGCACCACAGAGCGAAGCCGTTTTGATCTCGGAAACACCATGAGTATGCTCACCAAATTTCGTGCGAATCTGAGACTGCAAACGGAGGAGTGTCGATGGCGCCCTAGAAGAAGCGACAACCTGCTCTGATACCAATTGTTGGAGTTAGACGTCTGCGGAAGCACGCGAACAGCACAAGGAAGAAGAAGAAGCTTGGAGCACAACACACAAGACTGAATGTATTACTAGAGAATGTACAAAGATAAGTATCCCATTAGGGCAATAGGCGTATATGCAAGCCGGGGGAAAAAAACCTCCTAAAGAGGGAAAAAAGTGCCCCGGCGGTCCTAGAGTGTTCACACACATCACTACCTAAATATATCAACATATCTATCTATCTATCTATCTATCTATCTATCTATCTATCTATCTATCCATCTATCTATCTATCTATCTATCTATCTATCTATCTATCTATCTATCTATCTATCTATCTATCTATCTATCTATCTATCTATCTATCTATCTATCTATCTATCTATCTATCTATCTATCTATCTATCTATCTATCTGTATGTATGTCTGTTTGTCTATCTGTCTGTCTATCTGTTTGAATGTATGTCTAACTATCTGTCTGTCTGTCTGTTTGTTTGTCTGTCTGTGTCTATCTATCTATCTATCTATCTATCTATCTATCTATCTATCTATCTATCTATCTATCTATCTATCTATCTATCTATCTATCTATCTATCTATCTATCTATCTATCTATCTATCTATCTATCTATCTATCTATCTATCTATCTATCTATCTATCTATCTTTCTATCTATCTATCTATTTATCTATCTATCTATCTATCTATCTATCTATCTTTCTTTCTTTCTTTCTTTCTTTCTTTCTTTCTTTCTTTCTGGATGCTACTAAGGTTACCACAGTAAATGATGATAGGATTTTGTACTTCTGCACCTAAATCTACAAGTAGCATCCCTAGCCATAGTGCTTCACATGCTTTCATTAGAGCATCTCTATACTCAGCCTCTATACTCGACAAAGCAACAAGGATTTGCTTCTTATTAGTCGATGTAAGAGTTGCACTCCCAAGTGAGGATAGAAAGCCATTGGTAGAGCTTCTATGTGGAATACTACCAGCCCAATGTGCATCGGCGTATCCATAAACTTGAAATTCTTCACCAACTTCATAAAACAATGCATAATTCAAAGTAGCACTCACATAACATAGAGTGCATCTCAAAGCATCTAAATGTGGTGTCCTAGGAGCATGCATAAATTAACTTTGAGTCCTTAGTGTAGCTTAGATCAAGTCTTTATCCAACTTCAAATTCTGATCTAATGACATAGAAATGGACTTACAATGAGTCACACCATATTTTTGTAGCATATTCAAGTCATATTGCATTTACGACATCTATGTACTTGTTTTTATATGTATAAACTCAATGCTCAAAAAATAACGCAACACACTAAGATCTTTCATGTCAAGTTCCTACATAAGGAGTTTCTTTACCTCTTTAATGATTTCTTCATTATCACCACCTATAATCAAGTCATCAACATAAATAGCCACAATTGTGATGCCATCATCATCCTTCCTTGCATATAATGAGTGACCTACATCACACATAGAGAATACAATGGTGGTTAAATAATTTGTAATCCTTGGATGCCAAGGCCACTAGTTAACATCAAGAACTTGAGAAGGAAGTGGACAAAGTTGATAATGAAGCACTAAATATGCCAAGACTATGTATGGATTTCACCATTCGAATAAATCCCACTATAATTTTGCAAAGTAAAGAAGCTTCTCTAGACACAGCCAAAGAAAGGATTCACACCAAGCAAGAGTCATCACAACAGAAGGTGACTAATGAACCTATGAAACCAATGGTCACTTACAAATAAGACAACCAATTAATGAGACTCTACACACGGTCAAAGGCACACAAGTAGAAACTAGTGAACCACCAATTATACCAAAGACTTAGTTGAATGTGGATGTGTCACAGATAGAACCAGTCATTAGGCATATGATCCAAAGTGCCATGGACCTGCAACAAGAGCACCTCTCTTCATACATTTCACTCACAAATACACAAGAAAAGTTCACAAATTCTATGGATTTCACAATAGGAAGACTCAACAAATCAAGAAGATTATCATGAGAAGTAGAAACATGATTTTCTGCAAGGAAGCTCTTCACATTACTTGGATAGCATCAGAACAATACAACCAACCTCTTCAAAGTAGAAGAAAATATATTTTATTCTTTTTTAAGTGTCCCTTTTCACACTTGAAATTTGGTCCTTCTTCCTTCTAATCTAAAAATATGCTACCAAAGAAATTCCAAAAATTATAAGAAAAATATATATGCTTCCACTATACATGAGGAAGACTCTTTCTCAATTTCACATCATTTGGATAAATATATCTACAAAAAATGTCAAATTACAAATGATTTCCTTCAAAAAAATGCTTCTTCCAACACACTCATGAAGAGTCCAATGCACCTAGAGTATGCATGCTAGGGCCACATTACAAGGCCATGCATTTGGCACATTATCTGATCAACAAAATTAGTGGTGCACATTTCCATCATGGGAATAGGTCTTAGATTCTACTTCCATAGGAATGAACCTATAGTGTAAATAAATAAGTGCTTCGGCTAGAACTAACTTTTGTTTTCTTTCAGGAATAAAAATCAAAAGAAGTGTGGTAAGAGACCTTACTCACTTAAGCAAGGGGGAATGTAGTGACACACCCACTAAACCACACATAACACATGAATTGGTTTTTTTTGGAAGATGATTCTCTCTCTATTACAAGTGAAAATGGCTTCTGAGGATTCCAAAGCAACTGTTCAAGAAGAGGTGCTAGAGTTTCTATTGCAGAGTGTGACCAAATCCAAAGGTCATTGGTTTCGAGAGGATCAATGTTGAGAAAAGGGGAGCAACAAACCCTAACCGCCTCACATGGAAGTGAGAGGTTTCTCCAAGTTGGGGCAAAGAATGAGAGGAGAGGTTCACCCATGCTCATGGACCAATGGCAACAATGGCCAACGTCACAAGGAGCAAAGGGGAACATCCTCCCAACCATGCACACACACATGCAAATCCATACACCAAGACCAACGCCATTGCACACAAGGAGGCAAGAGAGTAACAAATGACACCTTCTTCCATTACCAAAATGGAGGCCAAGGCCATGGCCAAGGGACCTCTCTTTACAAGAAATGAGCCTCTATTTATAGGCTCAGCACATTCTCCCATGTGCTCTTTTTGACTAGTCAAAAAGGAGCACATGCTCATCTCTCTCTAAATCTTTGTGAATATTCTCCAACAACCAACTCAAAAGAAATGAAGGCGTGGGAAACTTCTACGTGGGGATTTCTACATGTGCCAAAAAGCTACATTATTTGAGAGGCTTAAAAACCATAGCCTAAGGGAAATATCAAAAAAGGGGCTTAGGAGAGTGTTCATATGGACATCTCCTAAATACAAAAAAGAGATATTTTTATGAGGGCTAGAGGGTGCCATTGCATGAGGAAATTGTGGGCAACCCTTATAACAACACCCTCCTCCTCCTAGACTTTGTCGTCCTCGACAAAGCTAAGAGAGAAGTATATAATGCCGAACTGGTCCAAGTTTGGAGTCTTCAATTCTTCAAATATGCAACAGTTCCAATCTGAATTTTGCAAGGCTGCAAATCTTTTGAATCAGCAAGTCGTCAATCTTCAAGTCTACAACTCCATATTGCTGAGCGACACAATCGCCTTGGGGGGCAGTCAGCCCAGCATGTATCCAAATTTGTAAGTCTTCAAGTCTTTCAGGCCTGCAATGCTGAGCGACACAATCCCCTTGGGGGGCAGTCAGCCCAGCCTCCTTCCCATGTGCCTTCACTCAAAAGCTCCAATACCTGAAAATTAAACATACACAACAAGTAGACTGATTTTTGAAAAGAAGCAGCCAAAAAAATGTTAATTCCATTTTTAGTTTCCACTTCAGGGAGCATCTTTCACATAGGACTTTCTCTTCTAATGAGAAGAGCTCCTGAAAATCTTCTTATCTCTATAGTCCAAAGATGATGCCAAAATCTGTAATCTCCAAGTGAGTGTGACATATTGCATTGCATAGCATGAGATGAATATGTAGTAGCATGCTTAACTTATGTTCCTTCCATCATTCATACTAAGCTCCTAGTCAATCAAGTTTGAAAATTAACATGAGTGTTCTGTGCTCATAAAATGAATAAACAATAGTGCAACATTATGAGTCTTGTCATTTTACAAGCTTTCCTGAGATTCAAACAACTTATCCAACACTATTCCTGCAAATCATCAAATCATCCATAGGAGATAAGAAGGATCAATGCTGAAGTTCTAAGTGTGTTGGCCTATAATGAACTATGACAAATTAAGCCTTAAATGAGGAATGTGGAACTAGAGAGTTACTTCCCTAGCAAAAAACAATCGCTCATACAGTGACTTCTCACGTAATTTAAATCCAGGTTTGAAAACTGTCAACCCCCTATGTGCATGTTCACCTGCAAGTATCCTTAAAACAGTACATGCTCACATCATGATAACATTTTGCAGTACAAGCATTATGCACCCAACCTAGGAATTTTACTAGAAGCAGCCAATTGCTCTAAAAAACAGTAGAATCAAGAGAGATGCATCTTCATGTAGCAAGAGCTGTGCAATCTTGGATCCGATTTTCTACAAGTGGGTCAATGGATACAAAACATCAAGCAATATTCATACCATCGTGACCTTTGTACTATACAAACATATAAGCAATTTAATCATGTCCAAAGAGTATGATAAAAGTATGCAGTAGAAACTCCACAAGACCAGGAAGCACCAACCTCAGTCTTTCAAACCTGCAATACTAAGAGTCAAAGGATATTGAGTTCATATTTAGCAATTGAAGATAAAATTCACTTCGAAAGATTAGACAAGAAGGACTTAGCAACCCCAAAAAGTTTCTTTAAGACATTTTGGTTACCATAATGGACAGCTTCCCCAAGGAGAAGAGTTACCAACACTCCAGTCACCTACATTCTTGCAACCTTCCCATTAAGCAAGAAGATCATATATATGATAATTGCATAGATAAGAGGTGCCTAAATAAGTCAACAATCCAACATGTGCATTACTCCTTAGTGGGGCACCAACAGAGAAAGCAGATATCTCTTGAAGCCAAATAACAAAATGTAGCCGCATGAACCTTAGGCCAACTCTCAAACCAAAATTGGACAACCTTTAGTGTTCATGAGAGAATGTGGTGCATGCCCCCTTAAAGGCTTTCACTTAGATTTGAACAAACATAATATCACTCAAGAGGAATGTGGATCTCTAAGAGGGTAGAGACTTGAACCTCCTATGTGTAAGAAGTGCATCATCCATAAAAGTAAAAGCTTATTAGATGCCAACCCCAACATATAAGAGACCACAAATTAAGTTGTTCTTGAGGAAGAAGCTCCAAAAGAAAACAAGTCTCTCAGTCATGGCCAAGAATTACTCCTCGTTTGCATAGAAAGTGAACATGCAGCAGAGTCCACCTTTGGTGGTCTAAATCATAAGGCTGGAAACACAATCTTGATGTTGATCTTTCAAATCTGTTAACAATGAACTCGAACACTTTTGCATTTTTGGCTTCTTATCTTCAATAAAGCATTCATACATGAATAGAGAAATTGAGCACAAGCATCAAGTTGCCACAACGACATAACATCTTTGAAATAGAACACTCTGTATGTAAACATTTTTTTGAAGAGCACAAGAGGCTACCCATGTGAACCTTCATACCTGCAAACAACCACAAACCAACAGGCAAAAACTTTTTGCACAAGTAACCTTATGAGAGAATAACCATAATCTGATTATGTGAATGATGGCCTGATTCAACAACACAAGGGTTCAAAAATAGAAATGCTCAGGTTGGACCAAAGAGAATCCATTCTGTCTCGATTGCACATATCTTACTATGTGGCCACTCATTCACAAGTACAAAAAACTCACAGAATACCGCTCAAAGACCTATGTCACCATACATTAGATTGGCATGCAAGTTTATTAGCAACATGTTACAATACCCCAGTGAGCATCGAAGAGGTGAAAAGCTTCAATGTGACACCCCTATCTACGTGAAAGACATAGGAACCCCAAACCTTAAGAAAACAAGCCCCAATTTATTTCCCACTAGCAGAAAACATTCAAAGCTTAAGATACTGTATTCTGAAACATAACAAATTTTGAGCAAAACCTGCAAGTGGTGTAAGGAAGTGTGGACAAAATCCCCCTAGAGGGCAGTCAGCCCAACATGCATCCCTTTGTGTAGTCCCATGTTAGAGCAATAGAGCCTCATCCAAGATCGTGGTTTAAATGAGTCAGTCGCCCTCTAAGTTAACACATGTAGCACTTCCTTGTGGGCTTCAGAACCTGCAACTCCTACCTGCATCAGCATACAGAAATCGTCCAGACATTGCCATTTCTTGTAAAGAGCATCCTAGTACCAAAACATTAATACATATGGCATGTCTGTAAATGCTAGTCATAGGCTCATCTCAAATGAATTCTGTGAGCCGTCCATCAACTTGAGAGCCCTCCCTCACGAATATCATTAGATATAATAAGTTTTGCAAAAATAGTGATGTCATTCTGTTATGAGACCCAACTGTTACAAGGTGTACTCTCAGACAACTACAATGGTGGTGTGCTAGCTATTCGAAACATTCCTTAAAGTAATGCATAAAAATGATCATGCCTTTTGCCAGAAAACATCTCATTCAGACATAAGATTGCAAACATGCTTCCCATGGTTCAAGAATAACATTGATGCAAGCGAAATCTGAGAAGAACTTCAAGCCATGACAGAGAAAGGCACATAGACTTTGCAGAATAGTTAACCTGCTTTGAATCAAAAAGGATACAATCGATACCCACAACCCCTTGTAAAGGACACAAGATGTTAAAGCATTACCTTGCCATGAACGATATCAAGAGTATACTCACATGAATGCAAGGAATGCGATGCTTGGATGGGCAAAGTGCCGCATTCCTTGGTAACAGAAGAGCGATGCAACATTATGGATCCATAAAGGAAATGCTCGTGACTCTAAAAGAGCTGCCACTTCATGTTTCATGTCAAACTGCTTGTATACCATAGTGAAAGAAGCCAGATCATGCGGACTGAAATGCTTCAAAGTTGACAGCACTGCCATACGAAACCCCCTTACAGAAGCTCATGACTCCATGGCAGCTTCTACCACTGCTCGATTCTGAAGTAACAACTCTAATTGCTCATTTTCTATTAAAATATCCAGCATGAAATGTAATGACTGGAAATTGTTAATGCATGTTACTAGACGTGCAAGAGATGCAAAATCCCTTCTGAAATGTATGCTTCGACCCGAGTAGCTGCAAATGATAAGAGCACGTCTATGCCATCAAGACATGCAGAAGACATATAGAAATGATGGGCACGAATAAGCAGTTCAACCTTACAGGAGTGAGGCACTTCATGCCCACTTATTGAGATATTTAGTAAAGCATGTCCCATCTCAGGTTCAGGCATTGCATTATGAATGGGGAGGGGGAATATGATTAATTGGAGAACGAGCCCAGCACAAAGGTTTTCAAGCACAAAGAGAGACCGCAATCGTTGTTCAGGCAATGAAGGATGCAACCAGAGAATAGGGTCCACCCTTTACAGAGAAGAAATAGACTTCACATCTTGCAAATAGACTGTCAACTTCCCAACATCGAGTTTACGCAACAAAATGGAGTTGTACTAGGACACCATGTCAATTGCAAAACATAAAGTGACCGACCAAAATCATACGGTTTTATATTTAATGACATGTATATGTTTGAACCCTAGCTATCCTCCAAAAACTACATTCATCATTGGTCACAACAATGCACAGATGTATCACAAACAAAGATAAGTGCCCTCTTTGGATCCTGGTGCATCACATCGAAGTGTACACATGCCTTCCTGGCACGACATAGTCGGCAAACGCCAAAATTTCCAGAAGCAAGAACGAGATGAGCGAACATTTGTAGATTCTTATCACCTGGTGAGTTGATGGGGGAGCACACATGGAGCTCGACCCCAATATATCAACCACACCCAGCACGGGAGCAAACATATAATACGCCCACACAGAAAAATGATCCACTGAGCACGACAATCGATCAAGAACAGTGGGGAGCCTATTGTTCGAAGACGACATGGAAGCACCGACCAAAGGAATTAGGACCCGAAGGAGCTTGACCTTAGGAGCAACATGAATCCATGCAGGAAAGCTTGTACTAATTCGAGACAGAGGAGTGCTGATCATGCCAACTGAGGTGCTGACAAAGGAAGGGGTGCAGACCGCTTGCTCAACCCCATCCTTGAGCACATACATAGGGCATGCTTTCCACCATGGGAAGGAAGCACCATACGACAAAAACGCAGAGATCCCCAAAACGCCGAGCCAGCATGAAGGTGGAACACCGGCCATTGCAAGAAGAAGCGCAGAGCAAAACGATGGGCACGCGCAACCCAAGAAGACCCTAAGCAGCCAGAGAGCGGAGCGCCAGGGACAGTTGTGTCCTTCAAGAAGAAAGAGAGCCATAGCTCCAATCTTCACAGCGCTGCAAGCTTCGACATGCAGAGGGAGCAGGAGGGCCCAACCCCGAACAGGAGTAGAAATGCGGACGACTTGGGCATGAGATAGGAAAAGGGAGAGAGAGAGAGAGAGAGTGCCAGTGGCTACTTAGCTCCTCTCACCTAACGCATGTTCCCATGATCATACGAGTTAAGGCATTTCAAACAATGGAGAGGGAGGCTATCGCCCACTCACGCCTCAAGCGGTACACACCAGCACATACATAAAAATGAGAGGGAGTATTGAGGGCCTTCCGCGCTTTATCAAACCAATGATTTATCATATGGATGAAAAAAGCTAACTCGTGGATAATAGAAAAAACTCCAATCTTTTGTTTTTATTAAAAAAAATGAAGAGAGGGAAGGGAAAGAAAGGAACCTCTACCCATCCCACTTTCCAAGGAAATCACTATAAGAGAAGTGACAGAAGTGGACAGTGATATCCATTGTGTGTGTGTGTGAGAGAGAGAGAGAAGGAGGAGGGGTTTTAGGGGAGAGTTTTTGTGCATCAAACAAAATAAAGAACTAAACTAGTCAGAAATTAACAAATGAGAGGTACCCTTGACCAACCGAAGGCCACACGTACTCATCCTTCTCCAAGTGTCAAGGTGCATCTCACGAAGTATGGACACACAAACTTGGAAAAACCAACGGCTAAAGGCCGACGTCCCCGGCAACGGCGCCAAATTGTTGAGAAAAGGGGAGCAACAAACCCTAACCGCCTCACATGGAAGTGAGAGGTTTCTCCAAGTTGGGGCAAAGAATGAGAGGAGAGGTTCACCCATGCTCATGGACCAATGGCAACAATGGCCAACGTCACAAGGAGCAAAGGGGAACATCCTCCCAACCATGCACACACACATGCAAATCCATACACCAAGACCAACGCCATTGCACACAAGGAGGCAAGAGAGTAACAAATGACACCTTCTTCCATTACCAAAATGGAGGCCAAGGCCATGGCCAAGGGACCTCTCTTTACAAGAAATGAGCCTCTATTTATAGGCTCAGCACATTCTCCCATGTGCTCTTTTTGACTAGTCAAAAAGGAGCACATGCTCATCTCTCTCTAAATCTTTGTGAATATTCTCCAACAACCAACTCAAAAGAAATGAAGGCGTGGGAAACTTCTACGTGGGGATTTCTACATGTGCCAAAAAGCTACATTATTTGAGAGGCTTTAAAACCATAGCCTAAGGGAAATATCAAAAAAGGGGCTTAGGAGAGTGTTCATATGGACATCTCCTAAATACAAAAAAGAGATATTTTTATGAGGGCTAGAGGGTGCCATTGCATGAGGAAATTGTGGGCAACCCTTATAACAATCAACCTACTAGGGATTATCTTTTCTTAGTGACAATAAAGATTATGGACATCGACCATCAGTTCCCAGTCATGTCTCAGGATTTTAAAGTCTTGCATGACATCCCATCAACCGTGTACATATTAACAAAGGTAGATATTCGAAAATACTTTGAGCTACCAATTTACAAGCTGGACTTCCAACGATGCACACAGTGATGAATACCCTCCAACCTACTCTACATGACCCATTAGTGCCAGAGGCAAGAGTTCTAGATGCCACAAGGGAATGGGTAATCATCCAATTCCCACACGATCTGATCAAAGAAGCATTTGGATGGGAAAAGGATGGAAATACCATTTTCAAAGATGAAAGTCGAGGAACCAAAACACGAACATTCACGGATATCAATCGTGTAGACATAGAAGAAGAAGTCCGTCTAATTCATCAACATTTTTGCTTTCCAAATATGCATCAATACACAACACCATAGAAAATCATTGTGCAGATGCTATCTCATGCTATCAAACAAGTCGGTAATCAAGTGAACATGATGTCATACATCCAAGAGCGTCTTTTTGAAGCTAAGAAGTAGTGGAACCATAAAAAGTTCTTGAATGGAAGTGTCGCACTAACCATACTCATCTACCATGCATTGGGTATCCGGGAACATATGAAAGAAATGCCTTCAGCTGTAGAAATGGATAAGTATGCTAAGTTAGCCACGATCCCAAGAAAGAAGAAGGGAGTAAAAGTGGTGGAAGAAGCCGAGACAAGCTCACAACAAAGGATGAGAGGCACCAAAAGACTACAAGAAATGATGAAGGCAGAAGGAGCACTTCCAGCTTCAAAGAGAATACATATAATTCCAAGGACTAAGATTGAGGACCCCAAACCAATTACTAAAGAGGAGCTAAACGAAGCAATGGTGGCTACCCACCAATACATGGAAGGTCAAGTCAACTTGGCAGTACAAGGGCGTCATTACCACCAATCTCATGACGACACTGAGCAAAAGGAAGAGGTTGACTAAAGTTCATCTATATAGAGATTTGGGATTGACCAACTCTAGCTCATCTTTTAATACACAAGGAGAGTCGGAACCATCTATGATGAATGTGGACATTAAAAGTTACTCAAAAGATGGTGGTAATTGGGAGGAATTGAATCAAGTCACAGATGACTTTGGAGTGGAAGCTACAAAGGTAGACCAAACTCTTGATGACAGTATCAAGGACACTATAAGGCAAGAATCACCTAAAGAGGGGATTCATGTATTCAAAATGAATGAAGAGACGCACACTCAAATCACAGAGACTCACTTAGATGGCGAAGCCCCAATAAAGTGACCGAAGGAAGAGAAAGAACAAGAAGAAGTGGAGGAGCCCGAGCCATTCATGTCAATCAGGGTTGTAGCAGAGCCCTCTCCATTAGATGTCACTTTTCAAAGAAGCGCTACGAAGTCGACCACAAACGAAGAAGAGGAAAGAGAGAGAGAAGTGCATCTTCAAATAAGACAACCACACAATGCAACTATACATGTGGATCAAGGAAAGGATGTATGAACAGGGGAAGAACCAAGTACCCCCAAAACATGGCTGAATGTGGATGTGAGTCAATTAAAGCCTGTGGTAAAGCAAATGATACAAATGGCTATGGACACGCAACAACGAATGCTCAAAGCAGATGCAGACTATGACAAGGCTATGAGAGAGAAAAGTTAATTCCAGGTAATAAGTGAAACCTTGTCTACAAAATTAATTCAAGCTCAACAGACACTCTCGACCAAGGAAGTAGAAGCTCAGGAAGCCAAGGAAAAATGCAACACTTTAACAACGCAGAACCAAAAACTCTGAGATCAATTTAAAGAGCTACAAAGCAAATATGAAGCTGGTGAAGCGGAGAAAGTAAGAATGAATGCCAAAAGTAAGCTGCTTGAAACTCAAATCAAAGTATATATGGAGGAAGCGGACAATTTAAGAAATAGAAATAAAGAAATTATGACTGCCATTATATGCAACCAACCCATAGAAGCACAAGAAGCAACAACAACCGATACAAAGGCATTGGAAGATCAAATTGCAAAGTATGAAGATCAGTTGGAACAAGAGCAAACATTCCGAAAAGAATGGGAAAGAAAGTATATGCATGAGACTAATGAACTTAGGAAAAAAATGGAAGGTGGCAGAGAACAAACTCATCGAATAGTGTAATGAAGATGCTAATCAAATGGCTGCCATAGGAGAAGAACTATTAAGGAATAAAGAGACCATCACACAAGTAGCCAAAACAATCAAAGAAAAGGATGAACTCATTGCACAATTAGAAGCTCAAATAAAACAGCAGGTAACAACGGGGACACTAGTAGTTCCAAGCTCCAAAGAGGCTACTGTGGAGAATGAGGTACGTCCTCTTTCTCCCCCCATGCATCATTCACCTCTAAGGGAGGAAGAAGAGCCAAACACTTAAAGACACGATCGGGCTATTGTAGAACTAAGCCGACATGAGAGGGCACTACTAATGTCCCATCTTATGGAACAGTTTGAAGAACAAGTGGTAAACGTAATGAAAGAGGCAAAGATTAAAAGCAAGAGCATGGAACAGATTTTAACGCCATTCAATATACCTTATGGACTACTTAAAGAAGAGACACAACAATATATAAAGAAGACCATCAACAAAGAACCTGATATCAATCTGCAATTCAACCTACAGACATTCACATATACACAAGAAGAATTTGATCAGGTAGATCCTATTTGGAGATGCAAGTTTTTGGAGAAGAATCCTATGCTAAGGGTACACTGGGAGTCAACACGGTATGTGCTTCAAGTAAATCCATATTTTTGCCCAGTACTTAGACGACACTCCTGAATGCAATTTTGGGGAGCACAGCGCCAGCATAGCTTAAATAACCAATGGCTAAACTATCCGCTTTTACCTAGTCCACCATGCAAGTACTTACTGATAGAAGAATATATGGTGCGGACAATAGAATTTTGGCTATTAAAGGTAATTTCCGCATGTGCAATATACTTTTTTTAACTTCATCAGAATTAATCAAGGATTAGATGCCCTAATTTTTTATCTATCTACTACCCCTAGTCGCTTAACACTCATGGCAATCTACTCGAGACTTATGTTTCTGCCAACTCCATACATACAAACATTCGAAGAATCATTCTTTACATGGTTTTTTGAAATGGACTCAGAGATCTTTGTAAAAATGTCTTCCAACCTAAATGCGTGATTGGTGGCCTATGAACTAAGTTTTTTTGCAGACCATAGATAGGCACCAGATGATGGAGTCAAATCAAACCAATGGAAAAAATTGATGATATGTCAAGCAAATTCGCTTAATCATAGAGAGAAAAAAGTCATTCAAATGTATACACGTCACCACAAAAAGGTTGTCCGGGATGACAGAGTTCAGGAGGAGGGACGTTGGAGGGAGAGTCAAGCAAGAAGAGAAAAAGAAGAAGATCAAAGAATAAAGCAACTCACTAAGAAAGAACCACCCACTGCCCAAAGCCACGTAGGGGCATGCATCAGGCTACAACGCCAAAGGACCAGGGCCCGAAGAGTGGAAACAAAAGAATCACAACCAAGCCCTTTCAAATGGAGACAATATACAAAGGATTCTTCATTAGATAAGATAACCAATTGTCTGAGAGTTCTAGACGCTTCTCCCTCTACTAGGTGCGTGCGGTGGAAAGAAGTAAACAAGGTCTAGAAAATACAACAGGGCCAGATGTGTGAGAACAAAGCAATATCCGAAGACCAAAAGCTAGAAAGAGGTCAAGGCTGAAAGTTGAAGAGGGTGACTAAGAATATCACATTCTTAGCCACTGGTGGCATGCATGGTAGCCCGACTTAACACAGCAACCCAGATTTATGAATGTAAGGAATACCAAGGAGATTATAGAAGCAAAGGACTTAGTTCGGATAAAGTAACAAATTGTCTGAAAATCCTTATCGCTTTCTTCGACCACTGGGTGCATGTACTAAGGAGCTATAGACAAGCTGCAGACAAAAAGCAAAGCCTATCAAGGGACAACAGAGACAAACAGGGGGAGAGTTTGCAAAGAAAAGAGGCACACAAAAGGAGCCCCAAAATTTTCAAATTACTTGCAAAGAAAATTTTCAAAATTTTCAAACAGGGGGAGAGTTTGCAAAGAAAAGAGGCACAGAAAAGGAGCCCCAAAATCACTTGTGCATGTTGTTACCTTTTTTCCACGTTATATCAGTTTAGATTGATCTTTTTTTTTTTTTACTCATAAGCACTCATGTATAGTGGTGTGAGTATATATTGCACTAGTTGTATTGTTGTATTAGGTCATTACTATATATTCATTTTCTGTAGTAGAAGAAGAAGATCATTCTTCCTTGCCTAAATCTATGTGTGTGCTCCTCTTTGAGTTTGAGAGTGTGTGAGTGAGCTCTCTTCCTTATCTCTTTCCTCAAGACATGGTATCAGAGCCAATGTGGTTGAAGAGAGCTGGTGGAGAACACCGATTGTGAAGAGTACACGAGAAGGCATGGAGAAAGTGCAATTCTTAAACAACCTTGGATTGCTACAACAATTGGCATGAAGGTAAAAGACATCAAAATAATTTTGTGAGTTATCCCTTAAGGATCACTTGTTTTTCTCATATTTCTATTTAGGGGCCATCTCGACCTCCATTTCGAGACCAAAATGTGGTGCCCATGGAAAAATCATGTTAGTTTACAAAATTCTGACTTGCATTATGTTCAATCGCACTCAAATATTCCAAATGCAGAATTTCAAGTGATTTTGTGTACTATTGATACATGAAAATAATGTTTTTAAAAGATCGAATTGTCACATCATAGTGTGACTATATTCAAGCATTGGTACTACTTCTAGTGTTTTTGTAGTGTTTTAAATTGTTACAAAAATGGCAAGTGTGGATGGAATGAGTCAGCATATGAGCGATAAGCTGGATAAGAACAACTTCCATGCTTGGAGATTCAAAATGACATATTTCTTGATGGGAAAAGGCTACTGAAAGTACATCGAAGGAGAGAACGAAAATGCTCTGCAATTACCAAAGAGGAATTGGACGACGGACCAATTAAGAGCATATGAAGAATGGAATCAAGGAGCATGAAAGGTATGTATTGGCTATCTGTTAGGATACATGATAGCATGATTGGAAACATATAGGATGCTAAGACTCCAAAAGAGGCTTGGAACATTTTTGTCACATTGTATGAGACCAATACAAAGGCATGGAAATCGCAACTCAAGAATGAGCTACATACACTAGAGAAAAAGGGCATGTCAGTAAGTGAACGCACCCTGAAAATCAAAAGCATATGTGAGTCACTTCCATCTATTGGCATGAATGTAGATGATGATGATAAGGTGGAAGTGTGCCTTCATAGTTTAATTGTTGCATATAAGTAGTCCATACTTCTATTCAAACCAAGGAAAATAGTTCAAATTTTGTTGATTTGGTGTCCATGTTGATTATTGAAGAAAAAAATCTTGTGGAACCCGGTCCTGAAGAATGGAAATAAAGAAAGATAACAACCAGCACTTTTCATTGGAGGTTGCACACAACTTCCTCATCCACCAGGTGCATGCGATGGAAAAAAATGAAGAGGCTAAAGAAATGCATCAGGTCCCAGAGGATGTCAAAGAAGATTTAAGAACAGGGCCTTTGAAATGTAATGCTAACTTAGAAGAGAGAAAAGGCCGACAAAGTAATGTGTGCAGTAGAAAGAAGTAAACAGGCCCCTGAAAACACAACAGTGGGAATCAAGCCACAGGCAAGGATAGATCAAGGCCAGCAATTATCCATGAAGAAGTGCAAGAAGATATCCGACAGATCCTAAGCCCCAAGAAGGTGCTCCAACCTCTTGATCTTCGAAAGGTCCAGATCGAAGGCTGTAAATCCATACCTTCATACCTTCTGTATGGTGCTTGCAATGCAGATACAAAGAGGCGATTGGAAAATTAGACTACAAATTTATTGTAGTCCATCTTCATTGGTTGTGTGCATGGCAGCCGGACTTCACAGTCCATCTTCACTGGTTGTGTGCGCAACAGCCTGACTTCACACAGCAACCCAGATTTAAAGAGGTTATTGGTGAGCTAGACTACAAATCGATTGTAGTTCATCTCCACGGGTTGCATGCGATCAAAAGAAAAGAAAAGGCCAAAACCAATGCAACAGTCCCCAAGTTATGATCAGTTTATTGACCACTGGTAAAACTATATCGTTATGACTTCCACAGAAGCTAGCAGTGGTAAACTATAAAGAAGCTATCAGTCAATAAAAAACCAGATTGACTATAGCTATAGACAAGTTGCAGACAAAAAACAAAGCCTGTCAAGGGACGATAGAGACAAAGAAGGGGAGAGTGTTGCAAAGAAAAGAAGCACAAAAGAGGAGCCCCAAAATTTTCAAATCAATAAGCACAAATTTTCTTCTTCAAAATCCTAGGAAATTCCCTCGAAGCTATGTAAATGCACTAGAGGAGTCTTCTAGATGCATAAGCCAAAACCCTTGTAACATAACTCTTGTAAAATATTAGGAAATTAGAGATTAGTCAATAAAGTTCCGGCCTCTTGCGTGAAAGGACCATTTTTAGGGCACATGTATATAAGTCATTGTGTGACTCTTTGTAAGGACTTTTTGCCATTGTGAAGAAGAAGAGCAGAAATTCGAATTTGCTTCTTTTCTGTTGATTTCCTCCTCCTCTATGGTCTTTTTTGTGTGTGTAATGCTTTGAATATGTGTGTAGGACTGTAAGCTATCCCTTCCTATGATTTTTGAACTGTTATAATGTGTGTGTGAGCCACCACGTGTTGTAGAGTGAGTGTTGGTGTTTCCCACCATGCACTATTTTGTGCATAACTTGAAGATCATTCATCAGGTTTGAGTGAAAACACCACCAATAGATGCATCTTGTTGAGAGCTTCAAAAGGAACTTGTTATTGGCCATATTTGGAGTTCAACTGGGAGAAAAGTTTGAATTTGTGCTTACTGCTATAAGTGGTATGATGGCATGCATTTTCAGAGATTTAGTGAGTTGGAGAGGTAGTTAAGTCTTTTCACATGCATTGTAGCTTAGCCACTTCACTTCCCATCATGTGTGCACACGTCCTCATACACTTGGTTCATGTGGTTCCTCGGATTGATAATTAAAGGTGTACCGATCCACCACTGTATGCACTTGTGGGGCGATTGAGATTTAGTCTCATCGACACAAGTCCCTAAGGCTTCACGATTTAGGTACACACATTCTTGGTGTCATTGCCAGGGAACAAACTTAACCAATGTGCCTTCGTGATGGTTATAGCTCTGGAGTGAAGGAATCGTACTTGTAGAGATGAATTCGTTCAGTGGCAAGTAATCAAGCACTTCAGCACTTGTTACTTCACATCCTTGAGGTGTGTGTAATGAGTTTTTAGGTCTAGGGTTAGGAGTGAGAAAGAAATGAAAGAGTTAGGTTTAGGTCAGAGAGAGGAGTAGAGTAGGAAGAAGTAGAAAAACCCAAGAAAAAAATCCCAAAAAATGTCTAAATTAGTTTAGAGTAGGTCTTAGGTATCACAAAGCTATAAAAACCAAAAAATCAGTTCATTTGACACAAGTGTGAGAGCAGGTATCATGAGCCCCATACATCATTCACCGATAAGGGAGGAAGCAGAGCCCAACACTGAAAGACATAATCGGGCTATTGTAGAACTAAGCCGAAATGAGCGAGCAATACTGGTGTCCTAGCTTATGGAACAATTTGAAGAACAGGTGGTCAAGGTAATGAAAGAGGCATAGATTGAGAGCAAGAGCCTAGAACAGATTTTGAAGCCTTTCAATGTACCTTACGATTTACTTAAAGAAAAGACATGCCAGTATATAAAGACGACCACCAATAAAGAACCAAATAGCGATCTGCAATTCAACATGCAAACATTCACATATACACAAGAAGAATTTGATAAGGCAGATCCAATTTAGAGATGCAAGTTTTTGGAAAAGAACCCTACGGTATGAGTACACTGGGAATCGGCACCGTATGTCCTTCAAATCAATCCATCTTTTTGCCCAATCCCTAGAAGATGCTCCTAGATGCAATTTTGGGAGGCACAGCGCCAGGGAAGCTTAAATAATCAATGGCTAAATCATCCACTATTCCCGAGTCCACCACCACCCGACTACTTTGTTGATTCGTGACAAAAGCTTGTACACTAACAAGACTGCAGAAAATTGCCACTTATTGAGCTCTAACGAACCATCATCAACTGTTGAGCTCTTGTACTACTTATTAACGTAGCGAGTGAGCTTAACTAGCTAAAGCTCAACTATGAAATTCACCACATTACAAGAACTAAGCTAGAGCGATATTAGAACACTTCTATAATCATCAGTAGCTTAGCAAACTTTCTGAAACTGAAAACTTTACAACTGTGTTTTAAACTCACCGAAATGTCACCGGAACTTCACCAGACTGTCACCGGAATGTCACCGTAATCTTACCGGAATCTTACCGGAGTCAACTTCACTTCTATTTGTAATTACTTCAAATGATTGTAGATGAAGTAAGGAAGTAATACCTGAGCCTCTTTCAGTAAATGAACTCTTTGTGAAGTTTAAGAAAAAACTTCATCAGTTCTATATGCCTTTACTTTCAGACACAGTACTGTGCGTACTTGTCCCATTTCACAGAAGTCTCTTGATCAACTTATAGTTGAGACTACTGGCTTCAAGATAAGCTATCTTTCATAAAAAACTTTACACTATGTTGTGAGATCTAACTTGTAGATATACCAGAAAATGTTTACTGAGAAAACTGTAACTGTTAACTAACTTTCACAGTAACATGAAATCACTCAGATTTCTTCACATACGAAGAATGCGCTCAAACTTCCACATGAACATGTGTTTTATATTAGAGAAGATGTTTACAAAAATAGCTTGGCCTCACTTTGCTCATAGCTATGGAAGACTCTCCTACTCTGAGTAGTTATTCTTTACCATCTCTCTTAGATGAATACCCGACAGTTCAGGTTCTATTATTCATCTCTACATACGCAATCTCTGGCGTCTTCTATCTCACTATCCTCAGTTTCTATATGTGCTATTCTATTCCGGTTCTATGCACACTCTCTTCTTGTCTCCTCATTCCATCTTCTTCCTTTCTCTCATATATATACATTTTGTTCCGAGATTCAAAACTCGTATTTCTGGAAGTTTCTATGAACTATATTACAGTCGTGAATTTGTCCCTTCACTAAAGCTTAATTTTCTGACTGACTTTGTTTCTGCTCCTCTTTGTCTTTCTTCGTCTTTATATATGTCTGTATGTCAAATTTGTGAGTGATTCTTCAACAGCTCCGCCTCAATCACTAATTTTCATTCTCTCATCTTTCATATATTCTTCTTTTCTTTTATACCTACCATTTCTTTGAATCTGCTTGTCTTTACTCCATCTAAGGTCTTTGTCAGAATATCTGCTATCTAATCTTTTGTAGATGTGTATACTATTTCAATCTCTTTTTCCATTACCTTTTCCCTCAGGAAATGATAATGAATCTCTATGTGTTTTGTTCTTGCATGAAATACTGGATTTGCTGCAAGATATAACGAGCTCATATTATCTCCATGTATGATAGGTATACCTTGATCAATACCCATGCTTTTGAACAAGGTGTGCATCCATATCACTTCTTTAGCTGCTTCCACAAGTCCTTTATATTCTGCTTCTGTTGACGATAAAGCCACTATGTGTTGCTTCTCTGAACACCAGCTTACAAGCTTATCTCCTAGGTATATCATATACCCATGTGTTGACCTTCTGTCATCTTGACTTCCTGCCCAGTCTGAGTCACTGTATGCTCTCAGCTTTATATCTGACGTAAAAGGATAACATAATCCTTCTTTTATAGTTCTTTTGATATATCTAAGAACTCTTTGTCATGCAACCCAATGTTGATCCTTCGGACAATGCATGAACTGTGAGAGAACTCCCACTGCATAACTGAGATCAGGTCTTGTTAGTGTAGCATAAATTAAGCTTCCCACTAACGACTGATACTTCCTCATATCTTTAAACTCTGCACCACCATATTTGTTGAGTTTATGATTTACTTCAAGCGGTGTTGAAGCTTCTCTGCAATTCTCCATGTTAAACTTCTTCAGTAAGTTTAGGAGATACCTTTCTTGCGAAACATATATACCATGATTTGTATATGTAACTTCCATTCCAAGAAAGTATGATAACTTTCCTAGGTCATTGGTCTTGAATTCTTTTTCAGCAATCTTTTTACTTCCTTGATTCCTTCATCTGAGGTTCCTATGATTATTATGTCATCTACATAAATACAAATGTAGATCATACCTTCATCTGTTCTCTTAATGAGTAGACTTGCATCAGCCTTTGAGCTTTGGTATCCAAGGTCATTGAGATACTTCACAAGTCTGCAATTCCAAGCTCTTGGAGCTTGCTTCAATCCATAGAGAGCTCTTCTTAATCTGCAAACATGATCTGGGTAACTAGAACTTACAAACCCTTCAGGTTGTTCCATGTAAACTTCATCCGATATATATCCATTTAAAAATGCATTCTTTATATCCAGCTGACTTAGCTTCCATCCTTTTGATGCTGCTATAGCAATCAATGTCCTTATGGTTGACATCTTTGCCACCGGACTAAACGTCTCATCATAATCTATGCCATGTGTCTGAGCATAGCCTTTGACCACCAGTCTAGCTTTGTATCTGGCTATCCTTCCATCTGCAAGTTTCTTAACTTTGTAAACCCATTTATTTCGAATCACTTTCTTACCATTTGGTTTTGGAACAAGTTCCCAAGTCTTGTTTTCTTCAAGAGCATTGAACTCCTCCTTCATTGCTTCTTCCCATTGTTTCTTACCTTTTGCTTCACTGTAATTCTGAGGTTCTTCATCTTCCTTTACTAAGTAAGCATAGTTTTTCTGAGTCAAATAAGAAGTGTCATAGGAATACCTTGTTGGTTGTTTCCTTACTCTATTTGACCTTTTTAGCTCATATTCTTCATGTGTATTGAATACACATCTTCATCAAATCTTGGTCCATCTTCCTTTCTCATACCTGATCCGATCCTCGACGTACTTGCCTGCATATGATCTTCATCTTCATTCACCTGCATATGTGATTTTCCTTTTCCAATTCTTCTCATCTCTTCTTCACGTGTTTCAACACTATGATCTTTATCTATATACCAACTTTTTCCTTCATCAAATGTCACATCTCTGGAAACAATCAACTGTTTGGTTAAAGGACTCCATAACCTATAACCCATCTGTTTTTCATCATATCCGATGAACACATATTTTTCAGCTTTTGGTTCAAGCTTATGTCTTAGTTGTGATGGTACATAAGCATAAGCAACTGATCCAAACACTTTACAATGATCAAGTGTTGGTTTCTTGCCCCACCAAGCTTCATAAGGAGTCATCCCATTTAAAGTTGTACATGGTAATCTATTTACCAGATATGTTGCTGTATTTACAGCCTCAACCCAAAGATAATTTGGACAATTCTTCTCCTTTAGCATTGCTCTTGCAAACTCAAGTAGAGTTTGGTTTCTTCTTTCTGCTACTCCATTTTGTTGCGGTGTATACCTGCAAGTTATTTCTCTTTTGATACCTGCATTCCATAGATAATCATTGAACTCTCGAGAAAAATATTCTCCTCATCCATCAGACCTTAGCCTTTTGAGTTTTTGTCCTGTAAGTCTTTCAGCATATGCATGAAAATGCCTGAAAGCTTCAAATACTTCTGACTTCTCTTTCAAAACATAAAGAGTTATCCATCTTGTTGCATCATCAATAAAAAGAACGTCATACCTTGAGCCGTTGATCTGTATGTATGAGTTCTAACACATCATCGTGTTTGTACCCTTTCTTCTGAAATGGTAACCTGTGGGCTTTTCCCATCTGAAAGGCTTCGCACTTGTGAATCATATGTTGATTCTTCATATTTGGTAATCCTCTCACGGATTGTTTCTCCACCATAGTTTTGATTCTTGTTTCATTAAAATGTCCTAACCTCTTATGCCAGAGGTCTAACTCTATAAATACCTCGTCACCATGTGTGATCAAGGCTTGACCAACATTCCCTTGTACTTTAAGAGTAAAAAGTCTACCTTCCTTTTTACCATGGAGAATCTGATTATATCCATTCTCTGGATCTTCAACAAATACTCCATTTGTAAATCTGACTTGAAAACCTTTTTCTACTATCTGTCCCACACTAACCAGATTCTTCGGGATTGTTGGAACATACAAAACATTTGTTAGTAGGTCAGCTCCATTCTTACACTTTACTTTTCCAATTGACCTTACATTATGTTTTGTGTTATCACCTGTTTGTACTGTATGATTTTAAATACCTCCTTCAAGTTCTGATAACAATTCTATATTTCTTGACAAATGATTTGAACAACCAGAGTCAATATAGAAACCTTGAGGTCTTCATTCTGTGATATACTTATCGAGTTCATCATCAATGTTGTATGACTGTCATCCTGCGTATCATTCGCATAGTTGTAGTAGGTAGTGTTGTGAGACTGATTATGTCCCCAACTTCTTGCTCCACCTCTACCATATCCGCCTCTTTGGCTTTGTCTACCTCTTTGATATCTTCCACTTCTGCCTCTACTGTTATTGTTCTGATTCTGACTTGATCCTTGAGAATTATGCCAGCAATCATGAGCCAAATGATTACTTAATCCACAGATCCATTCTTGTTGTTAGTCTGATTACCTCTTCCTTTACCTCTGCTTTTACTTCTGGCATTACCTCTTCCTCTTGCAAAATTTGCTTGAGTAGACATCTCTTCTTCATCTTTTTCTTTACCTTTGTCACCTTTCTTCTTATTCTTTGCGTACATAGCCGAACTATGTCCTTTATCTCTGTCTGTCTTCAAATCTTGCTCAAACGTTAACATTAGTCCAAGCAACTGATTTAAATCTGGAACAAAATGATTTAAAGAAAGTTCAGTTGAAAGTACGAAAGGTTTCCACCTTTCATCTCCTCTCAGTCCTGCAAGCACTTGTGCTATCAAACTGTGATCTTCGATATCTTCATCAATAGATCCAAGACTGCCCGCCAAGTCTTTCATCTTAGTGACATAATCACTAATGCTTTGACTTTTCTTTTTCTTGAATGTTGTAAACTCTGACCATAAGCTAGCCTTCCTAGCTTTCGTCATATTTTGGAAATGATCTTCCAATGCACTCCATATGTCTTCCGCTTTCTCCAGACTTCTAATATGCGGTAGTAGATGATCTGTAATAGTATTGTAGATATAAGCTCTTCCCGTTGCATCTTTCTTCTGCCACAGCTTCAAGGCTTCTAACCCTTCTTTCTTTGGTTGACTGTCGTCTTCAAAATTCGGCTTCTTTTCTTCTCCTGTCACATATATCATTAAGTCCTTACTCATAAGTAAGGCTTCCATACGCATTACCCATGCGAGATAATTATCTCTGTCCAATTTGTCAATAGAGATATGATCTGCCATAATCTTCTTGTTTCTGTTACTTTCGGTGAGTGTAATGTTAAAAGGTTTTACCTTTTACAAACCTTTACCCTTGTGAATTACTTCGGAACATTTCTTGACGCCGTTTGTTGTTGATCATCTCAGCTTTCACCTTTCTTGTGAATGTTCTTCAAATTCTCTTGTATCTTTACTTCCGTTTCTACTTCTGTGAAACCTTTTCTGCTCTTCAGAACCTTTTGCTATGATACCATTATTGATTTCGTGACAAAAGCTTGTACACTAACAAGACTGTGGAAAATTTCCACTTATTGAGCTCTAACGAACCATCATCAACTGTTGAGATCTTCTACTACTTGTTAACGTAGCAAGTGAGCTTAACTAGCTAAAGCTCAACTACGAAATTCACCACGTTACAAGAACTAAGCTAGAGCGATATTAGAACACCTCTATAATCATCAGTAGCTTAGCAAACTTTCTGAAACTGAAAACTTTACAACTGTGTTTTAAACTCCCCGAAATGTCACCGGAACTTCACTAGACTATCATCGGAATGTCACAGTAATCTTATCGGAATCTTACCGGAATCTTATTGGAATCAACTGCACTTCTGTTTGTAATTACTTCAAATGATTGTAGATGAAGTAAGGAAGTAATACCTGAGCTTCTTTCAGTAAATGAACTCTTTCTGAAGTTTAAGAAAAAACTTCATCAGTTCTATATGCCTTTACTTTCAGACACAGTACTATGCGTACTTGTCCCATTTCACAGAAGTCTTTTGATCAACTTATAGTTGAGACTACTGGCTTCAAGATAAGCTATCTCTCATAAAAAACTTTACACTATGTTGCGAGATCTAACTTGTAGATATACCGAAAAATGTTAAAAAAAAAACTAAGAAAACTGTAACTGTTAACTAACTTTCACAGTAACATGAAATCACTCAGATTTCTTCACATACGAAGAATGCGCTCAAACTTCCACATGAACATGTGTTTTATATTAGAGAAGATGGGTACAAAAATAGCTTGGCCTCACTTTGCTCATAGCTATGGAAAACTCTCCTACTCTGAGTAGTTATTCCTTACCATCTCTCTTAGATGAATACCCGACAGTTCAGGTTCTATTATTCATCTCTACATACGCAATCTCTGGTGTCTTCTATCTCACTATCCTCAGTTTCTATATGTGCTATTCTATTCCGGTTCTATGGACACTCTCTTCTTCTCTCCTCATTTCATCTTCTTCCTTTCTCTCATATGTATACATTTTGTTCCGAGATTCAAAACTCGTATTTTTGGAAGTTTCTATGAACTATATTACAGTCATGAATTTGTCCCTTCACTGAGGCTTAATTTTTTGACTGACTTTGTTTCTGCTTCTCTTTGTCTTTCTTCGTCTTTATATCTGTCTATATGTCAAATTTGTGAGTGATTCTTCAACATACTTACCAATGTAAGAATACATAGTGAAGATGATTGAGGTTTGGATCGCCTGATATGACACAATATCGGATCTAGCCATCAAAATGACAAACAAAATTTTGAGTATGCTACTCACAGTATTAAAGGCATTTCAGCACACAAATATACATTTTTGAATTTCATTGGAATTAACCAGGGCTCAGATGCACTAGTTTTTTATCTATCTACTATCCCTAGTTGCTTAACGCTCATGGCAATGTACTCAAGACTTATGTTTTTGCGGAGCCCATACATGCAAACATTCAAAGAAGCATTCTTTACCGGATTTTTTGAAATGGACTTGGAAATATTTGTCAAAATGTCTTCTAACTTAAATGCACGACTGGTGGCCTATGAATTAAGCTTCTTTGCAGACCATAGACAGGCACCAGATGATGTAGTACAGTCAAGCCAATGGAAGGAACTTATGATATGTCAAGCAAATTTGCTTAACCATAGAGAGCCAAAAATCATATAAACATACACACGTCACCACAAAAAGCCTATCAGGGATGACAGGGTTCAGGAGGAGGGATGTGTGGAGGGAAAAACAAGCAAAAAGAGAAGAAGAAGAAGAAGAAGAAGATCAAAGACCAAAATGGCTCAATGAAGAAGAAGGTCAATAAGAAAAGAACAAACCTCTACCCAAAGCCCCATAGGGGCACGCATCAGGCGACAACACCAAAGAACCAGGTCCTAAAGAATGGAAGTAAAGAAAGATAACAACCAGGATATTTTCATGGGAGGTTGCACACAACTTCCTCATCCACCAGGTGCATGCGATGGAAAAAAATGAAGAGGCTAAAGAAATGCATCAGGTCCTAGAAGATGTCAAAGAAGATTTAAGAACAGGGCCTTTGAAACGTAATGCTAACTTAGAAGAGAGAAAAGGTCGGGAAAGAAATGTGTGCGGTGGAAAGAAGTAAACAGGCCCCTGAAAACACAATAGTGGGAAGCAAGCCACAGGCAAGGGCAGATCAAGTCCAGCAATGATCCATGAAGAATTGCAAAAAGATATCTGACAGATCCTCAGCCCCAGGAAGGTGCTCCAACCTCTTGATCTTCGAAAGGTCCAGATCGAAGGCTGTACATCCAGACCTTCATACCTTCTGTATGGTGCTTGCAGTGCTGATACAAAGAGGTGATTGGAAAATTAGACTACAAAGTTATTGTAATCCATCCTCACTGGTTGTGTGCGTGGTTCCTCGGATTGATAATTAAACGTGTATTGATCCACCACTATATGCCCTTGTGGGGTGATTGAGATTTAGTCTCATCGACACAAGTCCCTAAGGCTTCACGACTTAGGTACACAGAAACATAGCATTGTCTATGGAGGTCAAGAAGGTAAAACATCTTGCTAATGTGCTACATGTTTGAAATGTAACAAAGAATCTGGTTTTTGTTTGACAAATGGTTGACCAAGGATTACAAGTCAGGTTCAATGTTGATGGGTTATATGTAGAAGAGTACAAACAAGATGGAAGATTGATTGCCAAAGGAAACAAAATAGGTAGGATGTTCACCATAAATGTGAAAATTCATGAAATGAATGTAGCCATGTTTGCAAAAGGTGCAGGAGTTATTGTTGATGTAGAGATCTATCACAAAAAAATTGGACATGCAAATTTGTAGAGGTTGATATGGATTCAATCAAAGGAGATTTTCAATGGACTACCAAATTTCAAGGTTGTGGAGATGCAAAAGATATGTGCAGCATGTCAATTTGGTAAACAATAAAGAGCATGATTTCTACATGACAAGCATGTTAGTGAGAATATGCTAGAACTAGTATATAAAGATGTTTGGGGTCTTGCAAAGACCACATCTATGGGTGGTTGCAGGTTTTATGTTACTTTCATTGATGGCCTTACATGAGAAGTATGGGTATATTTCATGAAAGAGAAAAGTGAGGTGTTGACTCTTTCCAAAATTTTAAGGCTATGGTGGAAAAGTAGACAGAAAAGTATATTTAGACATTTGATGGAGTACATGAATACATATCAAATGAGTTTAGTAGCTTTCTAAAAAGTCATGAAATTGGATGATAGTTTTCGTGTAGGCACACACCACAATAGAATGGCACTGATGAATGCAAAACTAGACATATTGTAGAAATAGCAAGAGCTTGAATGGCTAAGAACAATATGCCTCATTGTTATTGGGAAGAAGTTGTGCACATTACTGTATACATCAAGAATAGAACTCCACCTACTATTGTATATCAAGTTACACATGAAGAGAAGTTTACAGGCAAAAAGCCAAACTTTTCACATATGAAAATATTTGGTTGTATTGCATGTGCACATGTTCTAGATGAGTTGAGGGTGAAGCTTGATCCAAAAGTAGAAAAACGTATCTTCATTGGATCCTCCCTTGAGTGAAAGGGATATAAATGCTATAATCCACTCACATCACATGTGAAGGTAAGCAGAGATGTGGTGTTTGATGAATTGTCAAGCTTCTATGAAGATGCCAAAGAAGGACTTAATCCTGAGTCAAATGACAAAGGAAATGCTAAAAAATCAAGTGCATCAAGTTTTTGGTGGACCTAATGCCTCACCAAGAAATAGTTCTGACTCAAATCCATGGATTGGAAGATTGTGTGGAAATTTCAATCTAGAAAATCCATCGACTACATCAAAGAAAGGTAAGAAAAGCTTTCTGTTGTAGTAAAACATCTTGAAGACATTGATGGAGGTTCAAGCAGTTCCAAAAAGAGCCTTTGTTGAGGAACTTGGATTGCCCTCTATGAAGACTCCGGGAGTAAGAAAGGCACATGCAAATGATACAAGCATAAGTGACCAAGGACCAAGAAGATCTGGTAGGATACGAAATTCAATGCAACGATTGACGTATGAAAATTACATGTCTCGTCATTGTGCCTACATGACCAAGGTAATAGATGCTAAACCTTCTTGTTTTGACGATTCAATTGGAAATGTACATTGGGAGAAAGCTATGGATGAGGAGATGGTTGCACTTTATGGAAATAAAACATGGAACCTGGTTCCATTATTGCAAGGAAAGAAACCCATAGGCTACAAGTGGCTTTACAAGGTAAAGCACAATGTTGATGGTAGCATAAGCAAGTATAAGGCATGATTGGTAGCAAAAGGATATGCACAGACATATGGCATTAATTATGGCATTTTAGCCCTATAGCTAAAATGTCTA
Source organism: Ceratopteris richardii (assembly GCA_020310875.1). Classification (NCBI taxonomy): domain Eukaryota; kingdom Viridiplantae; phylum Streptophyta; class Polypodiopsida; order Polypodiales; family Pteridaceae; genus Ceratopteris; species Ceratopteris richardii. Next base: position 21,766,599 of record CM035441.1, read on the forward strand.
CTCTCAGAGCACTTGTTATATTAGCTACAACAAAAGGATGCACTTTGCATCAGATGTATGTGAAGAATGCTATCTTACATGGTGAGTTACAAGAAGAAGTATACAAGGAACAACTACAAAGATATGAAGATTCAAAGCACATAAAATATGTTTATAGTTTGCAAAAGGCTTTATATGGGCTTAAACAAGCCCTTCATGCTTGGCATGCAAGGATTTTTTATTACTTAACCACCATTGGATATTCTATGTGTGATGCAGATCATTCATTATATGCAAGGGTGATGATGGCATCATGATTGTTGCTATTTATGTTGATGACTAGATTGTAGGGGGTGATAATGAAGAACGCATTAAAGAGGTAAAGCAACTCCTTATGCAGGAATTTGACAAGAAAGTTCTTTGTGTGTTGTGCTATTTTTTGGGCATTGAGTTTATACATACAAAAATAGTTATATGGATGTCCTAAAGGCAATATGCCTTAAGTATGCTCAAAAAGTATGGTATGGCTGGTTGTAAGCCAATCTCTATGCCATTGGATTAGAATTTGAAGTTTGATACTACATCAGGTGAAGCATTGGAAAATGGTACTATGTATAGGAAAATTGTGGGAAGTTTGATATATCTCATAATTACAAGGCCTGATCTAAGCTACAGACTTAGACTTGTGTTGGCAGTGGTCAGGGCAGTCAAGGACTGACGAGACAAGGAAGCCAACGAGAAGGGCCAAGTAGGCAAAGCAGTCAACGGAGATCTGGCAAACAGGCCGATCATTTTTCATGAATTAATATTTCCCAAATAGTGATTTTAGTCACTCCACACCATTGTAAATATCATTTTTTATTATTCCTACTCCATTTTGTACAATCCGAGGAGTCCTCGAGCTTGAGGAGTATTAGTAGTATTTATGCACCAATTTTCATAATTTTTAGAGCTCGTTTGAGCCTCCAAAATAACCTTAGAACCTAATTTTAAACTAGGTTGGACACTAGGTCTCGACAGGACCAAAGCTAGTCAAAAACTATAAATAGAGCTAGAGAGCTCATTTTTTAGGCTAGGTTGTTGTAGATTTGAACTTGTATGAGAACTCTTTTGCAATAGAAGTTACTCCATTGTCTCTATCTTTGTTCTTACCTTGTGTGTGCGTGTGGGTGTATGCGTGTGCATGTTTGTGTGCTTCTCACTCACACACTTGTGCCATCACTTGTTCGAGGTGTTCATACCATCCTCACGTCTTCCCGGATTGACATTAAAGGAGGTGCCACTCATCACTGAGCTACACCAAATTTTGGCACCGTTGTCGGGGATCGAGCTTTGAGGACGAGCGTGTGATGGTAAGACGTAGAGTTGTGACGTTGGCATTGTAGGTAATTTTCTTTTCTTTTCCTTATTTTTTGTCTTTCTTACTTCGCCATCATCATCCTCACCATCTCCCATCTCCATCATCGTGAAAATTTTAGTTTTTTGGTCATATCTCCTTCCCCCTTCCATTTCCCTCATTTCACTTGTGAGAGAGAGCGATTTGTGTGCACTGTTTTTGCATGTTTTTTGAGTGTTCTTGCAGGTTTTGGCTGTATCATCATCTCCAGCAGGCCGCGTAGGTACAAAAAAGCTTTGCACAGTCTCCGGGGCGTTGACCTCTATCAATCGCGATTGACAGAAAAATCGCTCCTTTGATAAAACAAAGTACACCACCACAGCACACATGATGAGCACATTCCAAATCACTAATTAAAACTAAAAAATTCCATGTTTCTCTATCAATGGCGACTAACATTGTCGATCGCAATCGACAGCCTTTGTCAATCGCGATCGACAGAGCCTGCCAATCGCAACCGACAGACCACGACGGACTACCACGTAAGACTCAGTCAATCACGATTGACACTGTCGATTGCGATCGACTGAAATATCACAATTGATACAAAAACTTGCATGTCCACGTGTCCGTCGCGATGAACAGAACCTCGATTGACTAAAATTATGGTGGAAATTGCGGAAAAAGTATCGATCACGATTGACAGACCCCAAGACTGACTCTGTCAATTGCGATTGACACCATCAATCACGAATGACATGTCGATCATGACTAACAGGCCCGACAGACACCTCTGTCAATCGCAATTGACAGACTTGTCGATCGCGATTGACAGGCTTTTTCGGCTAAATTTTTAGGGTTTTTATTCCAAATTTAGGGGGTAATTTTGGGCATATTTATCAAGAGATTAGCACTTTGTGAGGTCCCTACATTAGTAATTGGACAAAAATCCTGATTGAATGATAGCCTGTTTGAACCCTGTTTCTACCTTAGAACCCTGAACAGTCATAACTTCCTCATACGAAGTCCGTTCGGAGTGATCTTAGGCTCATTGGAAAGCTCGTTTCGAATCCCACTAAAACATCCATTGGTTTTTGTAAAACTAATATGGGGAGTTATAGATAGTCTATTTTGAAGTTGACCATACCATGGGGTAAGAAAACTGAGGGGTTCTTAGGATTTTCCATAAAGACAAAGGGCAAATTGATATCTGAATTACATGAATGAAAGTGATTTGTTATGTCATTTGAATTTAAGTCTTGAGCTAACTTTGGGACTTTTACAGATCCATTGAGAGCACTAGTGGGCATCCAAAGCAAGGGCATTCTGCAAGCTTGAGAACGGGGTTCTTGAGTATCAAAGAGCAGGGGATTAGCAAGTGATGTTGGAATATTCTCAACTCCCTCCATCAATTCCTAGCTTAGGCTAAGTGCGGGTTGTGTTAGATTTAAATCAAGGTGACGATAGGCATCTGTCAAGTTGAAGACTATTAAATACTCAAGTTCAAGCATAAAGATTGTCTCTTTGTGATCGATAACTTTAAAGGAAAAAGAATTTAACATGGTGCAATCAATTTAAAGTGCGGAAAATCACTCAAATATTCCTGACGACATGATATCAGACAAGCTCATAAAGACGATAATCAACTAAACAAGAATCAACTGACTGATACAAATTGATCTGCAACGAGGTTGTTGTACCTTGGGTAAAAATTGGGATTGCTCACTAAGGAATATGAACCTTAGATCAGGACGACAGCTAGGGAGAGATAGACAAAGCCTTAGGTCTTCAGAGGCTAGTGTCAATCACACTGCTATGTCTTGGGCCCAGTAGTTGAGTAATTATTCACACTATCCTAGCTTTGAAACTAGCAAATCAAAGATGTCTCAAGGTGTGGAGAGACCAATAGGAAGTTCAGGTGTGGCTTACTTGCAAAAGGTTGAAGGTTCCTACAAGACTCAACTAGAATACCTTAGGACCAACCGATTAGGTGCTTGCATCTATGAGGATGGCCTAAGAAGAGCCATGGTCCAAATTAAAAACCCTAACCAACCCATTGGACTCGAACATCCAATAGTCAAGTTTGAAAATGGTGCATACTTGGACAAAGAAGGAACCATGTATGTGGTCACCACCTACCCAGATAGGATAGATGAATTTGGTAATGTGATCCCAGAAATGGACATAGGACACCTAGAGCAAGGAAACATAGGTGGAGAGCCTAAAACCCCTAGAGGCAAATCAGTTCTCACTAGAATTATCACACCAGAGTGGGTTCCCCAGGACAATAAGAGCATAGATATGCTCTTAAACCGAGAGACCAATGAAGCCTTTTGGAGTTATAAGCCTGATCAGCTGAATGAGGTAGGAACAATCACAATCTATGAGTTCAAAGATCCTGATAGCTCAGGCAAAGTGACCTATTTAGACAATACTTCAGAGAGGATCTTTGTGGTCACAGAGCATGGTAGGCATGCCTACACTTGAAAGGGTGGATTTATTTTTCCCCAACCAAGATCTAATGTCTCTTATGGCCACCAAGGAGCTGGAACATCCCAAGCTCATGGAGCTCAAAGGGATAGAAGTAGAGATAGGCCTGAGGTAAGTTTTGCCAACCCCTTGGGAAGAGAAAGGATGAGAACAGAGACGGATAGAGTGGAAACTGAGAGACCATGATCCCCAAGAAACCAAAGAAATGCTGATGATTTTCCTTTTCCAAGGCCTAGAGAACACACTAGAACCTTGAGGCCAACCCAGCTGGTTAAGTCCATGAAGAATTACTTCGATGGTACTGGAGACCCATATGATCATGTGGCCGAGTTTAGGCAAGTCCTGAGAGCTAAACAAGTTGAGGACCTATTCATGCAGTACAATGCTTTTGGTCTAGCCCTTAGGAACACAGCCCTTACATGGTTTCAACCACTATGTGAGAGATAGTTCAGGAACATAGACCAACTTCTAGAGGCTTTCATTTACTGAATTCTCTAAGAGTGGTATATGGCATAATACTTCCTCACTCATTCACAGCTTCAAGCAAACACCTCAAGAGACCGTTAGACTTGCAGGAAGAAGGTTTACGCAATACTTAGAGAGATGCCCAATTCCTGAGTTACCCACACCCGCCAAACAAGTGGCTTTGTTCTTGGATGGACTGCTAAGTACCAAATTGAGATCATATGTGTACTCTTGAAGGACCCTAGGACCATAGAAGAGTGTGTACATATGTGCATCGACATTTAGGATAACCCAGGGGAGGAATTAGAACTTTCAAAAATCTACAAAGATTCAAGTAGTTCTACTAGCCTCACATCCACACAATTCACATCTATTGAGGAACTCGCTGAGAAAGTAGCTCAGAAGTTAGGTGTATCAAGTAAACAAATACCAAGTTTTGCCCTAGTAAAAATATGTTATACTTATGGAGGTGACCATATGGCGAACGTATGTCCCATTATGACTCAACCCCAACTGAATCCTAGTAGCCAATATTGCACCATAGAACGGAGATACACTAATCACACCGCACAAGATTGCCCATACAATAAACTAGTAGTTAGGAAAACCTACTCTCAGCTATCCACAATAGGGAAGATACCAGAACCAGTACCCACCACAGCAATATGGCAGACCCCAACAACCCTATCAACAACCCTACCAAACCCAACAAAGGCCTCAGCCTCTGTTACCTCTACAACCTCCAACCCATCCAATGTGATTCCAGTAAAGTACGCAGTTGCAGAAGAGAATCTGAATAGAGCCATAGTGCCAGTAACACCATTGCTTTCAAAAAGTGACCCTATTGATCATAGTTTTGACTCTACTCACATTCATAGTCCACAGGCTTACTACATGCAATCACTTGAGCATAAAGAGTCATATTACTATGAAGATCCGAGTGAACCTAGTGGGGAGCCAGAGTATGCAAATGTCATGTATGCAAACCCCAACTCTAGACCTCAGCCTAGGCAAGTGAGACCCCCATTTCCTAGAGGACCATGCTATCGATGTCAGGGAGATCACCTCATTCGTGATTGCCCAATGCCTGCCCCTACACAACCCCAATTGGTGACAATTCAAGGCTTTTTTCAAGAGTGCAGAAAAGAGCATCTCTTGCGAGATTGTCCTAAGAACCCTAACAATGCACCGAAAATTACTCCCATCAATGTTATTGGGTTAGTCGTAGACTCTACATGAAGTGTAGCTTCCACTACCCATGTGCAAGTGGTCACTAGAGCTCAAGCCTTACATCAAAACCAAGGGTTAGGCCCGAAAAAGAGTTTTGAGGTTAGTGAGACTGAGAGCATGAATAAGAAGAGTACGAGAGCTTGGAGGGATAGCCGCAAAAGAATGAAAAGGCAATGGGCAAAGAAAATGAGTGAACTCGAAGAAATTTTAAAAGAAACGAAAGCCAAGATAATTGAACTCACATCTCAAACTCCCTCTCATACTACCCCATTACCACCATTCCCATATCCATCCAATCCACCACCTTCCAACCCACCTCACTCAATCCCACCACCCTCTAGAGTAGGATCAGTCTTAGCAGATCCCACTCCCGAGGACATCGACATGATGCTTAAGGCATATCAAGCCAGAATCCAAGAAGGGCCAAACGTATAGGATCATGAAAAGTGTTACCCTAGAGTGGAACTAGAGCTTGAATGAACTAAAATTTGTCTTAAGATGGTGGAATTGGCTCAAACCATGTTTGAAGCCAGTCGCCTCTTTAACTTCTCTAGTTCAGCTAAGACACAGTTGCACTTTGATGGACTTCTAGAAAGATTAGAGAGGCTAATTGCACAATCAAAAAAGGACCCCGCCTCTCAAAACAAGGACAAGGCAAGTGAAAGGGTAAGCCTTCCCACCCAAGAAGCTTATGTTCCAAACTCCACATAACCAAACATATCTTCTTCTATGAATCGGTACTCACCAGAATTCCTACGAGAGATTCAAGAAGAGAAATGGGCTAAAGAGAGTGAAGACCCTCCTCCCATTGAACTTGTGCATGATGCGCATGATCAATTCCCACAAGATATTCCTTCCATTTATGAGGAGCAGGAGAGTGCCCAATCTCATGAGAGATTATACTTTGAGTCCAATTCCTTAAAGGAACTACCCCATTTCACAGGCCCATGGGAAGCTAAGTCTACTTGTATGAGAGCACCCACTGTCATGGTAAGAAATGAGGACTCAGTCATACCTAGGAACACAAAGGTAGTGAAAAACACTAAAGTGCAATGCAATCTCACCTTGGAAGAGGTACTCAAGGTTAGGACAGAACTATGGAAACATGTAGTCAATCAAGTGCCAGAAGTAGCAAAACCTTGTTCCCAGGTAGGATCTCATAGAATAGTGCCTAAAATACCCTTGGACAAGATAGGAGACATGAGTGAAGGCGAAGAAGGAAACACCTACCTTCCCATTACCCATCAAGGATACACAACGAAGGCAATTCTGGACTCAGGCGCAGGAGTTGCAATTGCTACCACTTCCCGATGGAAGCGATGGGGCAAGCCAGCACTTAGGCCAACGAGAATGAAATTGCAGATGGTCGACAGTCACATTGAGAGACCCTTAGGATTGCTAGAAGGAATAACTCTCACCACATGTGGTGTGGAGTTTGAGCATACTTTTGCTATATGTGACTTTAGCAAAAATCATGCCTATGAGATGATTCTGGGAAGACCATTTATGCGAGAGTTGCAAGTGGTACAGGATTGGGGAACCAATTCCTTCTATTTGCAACACTTAGGCGTCACGACCAAAGTTAATCTCAAGGATTATTCTCATAGAGATGTCCCTCCCATCCAATGGAATCCCATCCATAGAGCCAAAGATGATATTGAGTCACTGCATTCAATAGGATCAAGATCCTCATGGATGCATGAAGCCACCCACTTATGGATGTGTAAAGTAGCAGTAGAGAAGAAAAGAGAGAAAAAGCCAGAGAGGTAGGTGCGAAGGAAACTCATAGATCAATTCAAGACCCAGCCTATGCACCTGTAGTTTTCCCTGATGAAGAATTTGAACCTCACGACTAGGTAGAAATTTTAGCAACAATGGATGTAGCCATCAATGAAGAACAATGGACACCCCACTGTGACGAGGATGGCTATGACATTTTAGTCTTCTCAATAGAGCCAATCATGTGTGACTTGGTTATTCAAGAATGTGAACCTAGCATTAATGCATTTGAGGATGCAAGTGACTCCGATCTAGAGTCAACCATTATGGACCCACCTTTTGCATCAGATGAAGAATACTTTTATGAAGTAGAAGTTCACCCTCAGAGACATGAAGAGCTCACCAATGATGTAAGGTTAACCACGCAAGTGACCACCAAGAGCAAAGGCAAGAAAAGAAAGAAGAGAGAAGTCACACCAGAAGAGGAAGAATCCCTATTTGAGGTCCCTGAAAACTTTAACAAGTATGAAATAGATGATAGGAGAGTCATGATAAGAATGCCAAAAAGTAAGGCGCAATCAAGGGAGGCCTATGATAACAAAGAAACCACCAAGAAAATAGTGGTAGCCATAGAAGAAGGAGAAGAGAGATGCACTTACATAGGACATGACCTGACGGAAGAAGAAGAGCACGAGTTGATAACCTTGCTAAGAGAATACAGAGATGTATTCGCTTGGAGCTACGAGGACTTGAAAGGTGTAGACCCTCATATGCTCACACACTATCCCCATGACCTCAGATGCCAAACCCTCTAAACAAAAGCCATACACCTATAATGATAATTATGCTGCCAAGATCAAAGAAGAGATAGATCGCTTGGTTGAAGCTGGATTTATCTATGAAATTTAGCACACTCAGTGGGTATCCCCCATTGTAGTGGCTCCCAAGAAGAATGGAAAGCTACGTGTATGCATTAACTTGAAGAAGGTTAATGTAGCCACAATTCAAGATAACTATCCACTTCCAATTATTGAGCATCTGCTAGAACGAGTAGCAGGCAAGGAAGTGTATAGCTTCCTCGATGGATTTTCCAGTTACAATCAGGTAGCCATTGCTCCAGAAGATTAGCATAAGACAACTTTTGCCACAGAGTGGGGCATATTTGCCTTTCGAGTAATGCCATTTGGTCTTACCAATGCGCTAGCCACTTTTCAGAGACTTATGTGTCATGTATTTAAAGAATTCTTGCAGAAGAATTTAGAAGTCTATGTTGATGATCTCTATGCTCATTCCAGCATTAGACAGACACATATGCCTGAACTCAGGCAAATCTTTGACAAATGTAGAGAATATCAAGTCTGCCTGAACCCAAAAAAGTGTGTTTTCATGGTCAAGCAAGGCAAGATTCCAGGACACATAGTGTCGAAGAACGGCATATCCACTGACGAGGAAAAAGTTAGAGCTATTGCAGAGCTACCTAGGCCCAAGAATGTCAAGGAGGTGCAAGCTTTCATGGGGCATTGTGGCTATTACCGACGTTTTATACACATGTATGCCATCATTGCAAAGCCTCTATATGGACTTTTGACCAATTTTGAGTGGACGGATGAATGTGAGAAATCTTTCAATGAGCTTAAATGGCGATTATGTTCAGCACCAATCTTAACAACACCAGATTGGAATAAGCCATTCCATGTGCATGTGGATGCATCCAATTATGTTATCGGATGTGTGCTAGTGCAACCTGCTGGTGAAGGTAATATGGATCTTCCAATTGCCTATGCTAGTAGACAGTTGAATGCAGCTGAACGAAACTATATGACCACTGAAGGAGAAGGATTAGGCATGGTTTATGCGGTTAAAAAGTTTAGACACTATTTGATTGCAAATAAGTTTAATTTTTTTACTGATCATCAAGCACTGTTGTATTTGGTCAACAAGCCATGCAATACAGGCAGATTAGTGAGATGGTTTCTCTTGCTAATGGAATATGACTTTGAGGTTGTGGTGAGGAAAGGCAAGAATCATTTGAGAGTAGACCATCTCTCTTGGTTCACATCTGGAGAGGCCCCACAAGGAGTATCAGATGACCTTCTTAATGCTTACTTGTTTAATTTGGAAGTTGTACCACAATGGGCCAAGACCTTAGTGCCAGTACTGACATATAGGCCTAAACATATAGTAGCAAACACTCAAGATAGGGAGGTAGTAAAAGCCCAGAAGTACCATATCATGGCAGGGAGTATGTACAAGCATACAGATCAAGGGATATTATCTTGTTGTGTGGAAGAGGACTGAGTACACTAAATGGTTGCAATTAGCACATGTGGGTGCATTAGAGCAACACTATTCTAAGCAAAGAACTTTACAGACACTAAGGAGACTCGGAGTGCATTGGCCAACCATGGAAGCAGATGTCCATAAGTTGTGTAAGGAATGCCCAGTCTGTCATATTAGACCACCTGTGGAGCACGCTACTCTATACCAAGTGTCTCTAGTACCAGATTGGAGTGAACCATTAATAGCCTTTCTGAGGACGAAAACATTCCCTCAAGAGATGACAATGGCTATACAAAGTAGCTTAGAACAAGAAGCTTTAGACTATATTCTCATTGGAGATAACTTATACAAGTGTGGCAAAGATGGTTACCTCAGATTATGTGTCCATGAGTGAATATCTTAAGATCTTGGAAATTGCTCACCAAGGTGTAGTAGGAGGGCACTTTGGTCCTGATCGGGTGATCAAGGCAATACTATTTGCAGGTCTTTGGTGACCCACGCTTCACATGGATGCACATACATATGTGAAGAGATGTGATGTGTGCCAGCGAACTCAGTATCCTATACGCAAAGATGAGATGCCATTGAAACCTATGATGGGTGGACATGCATTCTCTAAGTGGGGAATAAACTTTGTAGTCCTATTAATCCCCTAGCGAAGAGTTCCCATGCGGAGTACATCATCGTGGCCACAGACTATCTAACCAAGTGGGTAGAAGTGAAAGCTACAATGAAGAATGATGCTCAAACGACTCGCCCAGACGAACAGTCTGATGATATGATGCATACTGCTTCACGCGAGTCCTCTTTCATTAATTCATAAAGAGTTACAACTTTTGCGCTACGCCTTTTCAGTGCGTGTGCGACTTTTCAAGGTAGATTACAAAGTTTAGGAGTTCCTTTCTGATGGCTTACACTGGCACGCACGGTGGACTCGAACCCAAAAAATGAAAATTACAAGATTCAGGGTTCATCGATGATACCATGTACATACATAGATCGAGCTAGTTTAAACGTACGAGTAATCTTCTATTTTAATGAATCTAACATATTCTTCAAAATTGCAGGTTCAATCAATTGTGCATCGGTTCTAACTGAATTGGCAGCTATGACCTGGCTTATTAATGACTCCGTCTGCATCTGCAAAAATGATTCTTGTAAATAGAATTCATTAGCAACAGCAACATCTCTGCGCAGTTTTATTTCAGCCATGTCTGCATCAATGCGAGAGAGCCTGTCTGCCTGAATTTCCAATTGCTTTTCTCTTTGCTCGAGTTCCTGAGCTTGAAATTGCATTGTTTTGTAGAAATCTTCTCTTTCCTTTTGAATGGTTGCTACTTCTTTCTTTAACTGAAGAGTCTGGGCAATCTCCACAGAAAGTTCTTGATTGCGTTGAAACAAATGTTCAGTTACCTTGTGTAATTCAGCTTCTGCTTTAAGGACATTGGCCGCTAGCGACTGCGAAGCTTCTTCTAAAACACTGAGTGCATCCCGCGTATTATGGAGCTCATTGCCTAATGTTGTCATAGCGTCCGTCTTATGTGCAACTTCTTGCTTCAATCCTTTGATTTCTGTATCCTGTTGAACAATGATACTGTCTTTTTCTATTAACTGGGCTTGTAGTTGCTGGATTTGAGTATGCAGAGAGTGAATTTCGGATTTGGCTTCAAGTACTTCTTCTTAGAGGGGGGCAATGTCCGCTCTAGAAGATCAACCTTGCTCTACAGCTCCTGTTGAATAGTTTGGGTGGCCGTCTTCATCTGAAGAGGCAACTGCTGGGAGAATTGAATGAGCAATTGGCCCATGGATGCCAATTCGGTGAACATAACCACTGGAGGAAAAGAAGAAGGAGGCTGCGATGGTGGGGCAGAAAGCAGGTGAGGTGATGATGGTGGAGAGTAGTCGGGAGAGGACATGAGATTAGACGACACCTCACGAATGATAGTTGAAGGCGAAGAGGGAGGAACTTCAGCAGCAGTAAGAATGGTGGTTGTAGGAGGAAGGGGAAGAAGAGAGGTGAGGACTAAGACAATGCTCGTTTCATTTTGAGGCATCGGCAGAATGACTTCGGTAATCACTTCTTCATTACCGGTCGGTTGCTTGATCATCTGCGACTGGTGGAGAAGGAGGATGACACTCACTAACAGTAGTATCTTCCACTGTCTCCGTCAAAGGCTCAGCATCCAATTGCTTTGGTTCATCCTACAATTGGACTTCAACAACATCGTCCATGATTACATCTTACTCCTGCTGCTTGCTAGGAGAAGAGGGTGCCAATAAGCCCTGTAATGTCGTGGTTGTATCATGAAAGAGTTCAACCTCTTGAACTGCAGTTGAATCCTACACTTGGCTTTGCGATGGGCTAATACGTCTGCGTTTGCGCATGGAGTAGAACGGACGGGAGATACCGTAAGTACGTTTCTAGAGATTTAAGGCATCTACGAGAAATTGCAGCACAGTGCGCTCGGGTTCGGGATGACGAAGAATGGCAAACTCATTAGATGAGTGCCAGGGAAAAAGTTCTTTCATTGTCGCCATGGGGAGAAGCGGTCCATCGACCAACCCCTTGTAAGCCGCCGGATTGGAATTCTATATTTTCATAATTCCTATATTTTCCTATCCCGCACGAACCGAAAGGTCGTTGCAAAGTGATGTATCTGCTTATCAATTAATGAAAAGACATTGCGGTGGCTCTCCGGTAACGACAAGGGGGATCGCCAGACTGTCTATCTAGGCGATTACGGTCTGTGGAGACGTCGTCGTAGTGCAGCATTCGTGAGATCTGAGTATTATTGCTCTTACCTTTGTTTAATTACATTAATTTGTGATTAACACAGTAGTGTTAAGTTGCAGATAGTAAGTCTGTGTGACGGTAATGAATAATTCCCGCGTTACTTACTGTGAAAAGGCTAACCAGAATTTTGATAGTAAGCAATTCGATATTGAACGCTAACGTACTACACATTGAATAAGCTAATTGGGAAAATTAAGATACAGGGTGTAGCTCAGTGATGAGTAGCACCTCCTTTAATGTCAATCCGAGAAGACATGAGGATGGTATGATGACCTCGAGCAAGTGAAGGCACAAGTGCGTGAGTGCGAAGCACACTAACATGCACACACGTACACACACACGCGCACACAAGGCAAGACAAAGAGTGAGAAGCACTGGAGTTCTTAGATTACTTTCAGAAAGCTCATACAAGTTCAAAACTATTACAAGCTAACCTCAAAAATGAGCTCTCTAGCTCCTTTTATAGTTTTTGACTAGCTTTGGCCCTGTCCAGACCTAGTGTCCGGCCTAGTTAAAAATTAGGTTCGAGGGCTTATTTGAGGGCTCAAACGAGATCTAAAAAATACGAAAATTGGCAGGTAGATACTTCTAAAGCTCCTCAAGCTCAAGGACTCCTTGGCTTGCGCAAAATGGAGCTACAAAAATACAAAATGGTATTTACAATGGTGTTTAGTGATTAAAATCACTATTTGTGTAGGGATTTTCTCTGTTGATTTGTCATACACATCTTTGAGCTCCCTATTTGCTCTTTCTTCTTGTGTGCTCAACTCCGTGGTGTCTGAAAAATTTAGATGGCCTACTTGCCAGATCTTCTTTGGCTACTGTGTCTGCTCGTGCTATCTCTTCGTTCCGACCCTCTTTGTCTTGTGGCTCCTTCGGTTCCCTGACTACTGCCAACACCCCCCCCACTCTCGCGTCTGTCGCCCCTGACAGACCCTTGTCGCGCTGTGCGTTGGACATAATATTGGACGACATCGGCAGCGAGGTGGTGTTCTTCTAATCGGAGCCCCCGTGCTAGATCTGTTAATAATGCATCCCAATTCACTGGTCCTGGTACGTCCGGATGTGGCACCCGCAGTTGTTCTGAATGGATGGTTCTCTCCATAGCGAATAAGTGGAGGAGATGTGAGGGCCTGGGTACAAATATTTCTGAGTGATATTCCCAGAATCCTGTTATGAACATCTCCTCGAATGTCTGTTTAAAACAAGCTGGGAGGTACTTTATTCTGGCGTGCCAAGCATATATTACCTCTATGGATGGGGTGGTGCTCATGTCGTATACCAGATCTTGGTTTCCTGTAAGAAATCCGACACCTGAGAAGCGGGGGTCTTTAATATTCTTGAACGTCCTGAAGGTGATTAGCATTAGCTCAAAGATTTTCATACACATTTGTGCCATCACATCGGGGGTATTCCATAGTTGAGTGCTCCAGTGTCTGATGGTAGAAATCATGTAATTTACAGTGGGAGGGCCTTGTGGCGGTGCTAGATAAACATAATTTAACCACTTTGCACAACCCTTGACGTTCTTGACAGCAATTGTAAACTCTGGCCAAGTGCGCCGGCGGAATACTGGAACATAACAAGGATTGTATTTAATAAAAAGGGGCATGTTAGTCCAGGTACGAACCATTTCCGGGTAGGTTTCAAGAAGACGGATTCTCCAGGTTGGTTGATGAATGGAGCCTTTCTTCGCACTTTCTGGGATATCCTCTGGCCCAAATTGTGTGGCAAAAGTTGGAGGTTTGCCACAACTGCGTTGAATCTCTGCATTGTAATCCGCAAGGAGCACACAATATGGCACATATTGATCATCGTTGGTGCCGATCCATCTATGATGAGACATGCTTCGAAAGTATTCAGACTTGATGATGGTGTCTTCTAACTTTGCCATAGATTGGATTTGAATGGCCACTCTATCTTCATGGGTTGTTGCTGTCTTCTCGAGTGTTTGGAGCCATTCAGGTACTTCAACTTCTAATGTGTCCATTCCTTCTGAGGTCTGTGCACCACCTGGCATCGGCATAGGACCGTACGGTTCCTCATATGTTTCATCCACCTCAATGGGTACTAAATCCTCCGGTTTGGGTTCTGCAACTAGGGAGGGCTGCCTTTCATATTCTAGTAACTTTTTCTGGAGTTCAGCCACCTGTTCTATCAATGCCTTTACTTCCTTTGAAGTCGAGGCCGTTTCTATTACCTTGGTTGGAGCCTCCTTTTCCCTGAGCTGGCTACGGAGCTCATCTCGTTCCCTTTCCAAATCATCATGTGCGTCTAATAAATCCGCATAACTTTCCAAGATGGTTTTCATTGTTTCTGTGGGAACCGCTTTGAACTATTCTGGATCGATCTCATGGGGGGAACCTTCCATGGCTGCTTCAAGGTTTTCTTCATTTTGTTTCTGCAATCGTTTATTTTCTTCAAGTGCTGTAGCCATATGCTTTCGAAGTAGAGTTAAATTACGCCGGACTCTCAGGTTATTTGTTTGGTACACCTCCAGCAAGGCTTCGAGTTGTTCGACACCGGGTTCTGCTGATGGTTGGGGTGCCTCCAGGAGTGTTTGATGGGCTTGCTCGAGAGTGGTGTGGCGTTGGTTGAGTTCCGCATTTTCTTCTTCTAGCCTTATGAATCGTGTTTGTAGTTGCTGATGGTTTGTTGTCAGCTGATGATGGCGGCCTTCTAGTTCCCTGTACTCCCGCTGAAGTTGATATACGCATTGATGTAATGACAGGAATATACTATTTACATTAAAAGATGCAGTTAAAGATGAAGATGCAGGGGGAATGGGGAAGGGGAAGGGAGTTGTGAATGCGGTGGAGTCAAGTGGTGAAGTAGGTGGAGGGGGTATGGGAGATTGAGGTTGTGTCGGGGGTGGGGGTGGTACTGTGGCGGGTGATGTCTCCATTGTGTCCAATGTGTGTGTGACTGTAAAGATGGGGACAGTGGGTGGGGTGGAAGTGATATTTGTGAAGAGTGTCGTGAAGGTGGGCATGGAAACTCCTCCAAATTGGATACCGGGAGAGAGAGAAAAATTCCCATGACAACTGTGGTAGTGGTAGAAAAGGGTGTGGTCGTGCCCGTTGGTGAGGTGAATTGTGTAGTGAGAGGTGAGGTGGGTGGGGAGAGTGGTTCCTCCTGATGTTCTTCTGTTTGCGTGTTGCCTTCTGGTTCTGATACATTGATGTGTATTTGTTTTCCAGATCGCCTAGGGTGGTGTAGTACCCCTTCTCTTTTCCCTTTCTCTCTTTGTGGCATGTGAGCAGTAAGCAGAACCCACTGGCACTCTGAGTTCTGAGCATGAAGCCCGAAGAAGATAGAAGAGAAAGAGATTAAAAGGAGAGCTCTCAGATGCCCTGGACTGCAGCTTCAAGGAATGATCCATTCCATTTCATGGACATAATGGTGTTCCGGGCAGTTGTTGCTTTCACTTGTTGATTTCACTATCATTGCCACCTTGGTTGATTTGTTTATCTCTCTCTTTTTCTCTCTCTTCCTATCTCTCTTCCCCCATCTTTTCTCTCAGCTCCCCTCTGCCCCGCAAAACCCCCCCTCAGCCTTCCCCGCAAAGCCCCCTCTGACCCCATTCAGCCCGCAAGCCCCCTCTCGTACCCTCTCTCTCTCCCCCTCTCTCTCTCCCCCTCTCTCTCTCCCCCTCTCTCTCTCTCTCCCTTCTTCTCTCTCTCTCTCCCTCTCTCTCTTCCCCTCTCACTATCTTTCCCTCTCTCTCTCGGTCCCTCTCTATCTCTCTCTCTTTCTCTCTCTTTCTCTCTCTCTTTCTCTCTCTCTCTCTCTCTCTCTCCTCCTCCATCCCTGCCTTTCTCTCTCTCTCTTTCCTCCTCCCTCTCTCCCTTTTTCTTTCTCTCTCTCCCCCTTCTTCTCTCTCTCTCCCTCTCTCTCTTCCCCTCTCACTATCTTTCCCTCTCTCTCTCGGTCCCTCTCTATCTCTCTCTCTTTCTCTCTCTTTCTCTCTCTCTTTCTCTCTCTCTCTCTCCTCCTCCATCCCTGCCTTTCTCTCTCTCTCTCTCTTTCCTCCTCCCTCTCTCCCTTTCTCTCTCTCTCTCTCTCTCTCTCTCTCTCTCTCTCTCTCTCTCTCTCTCTCTCTCTCTCTCTCTCTCTCTCTCTCTCTCTCTCTCTCTCTCTCTCTCTCTCTCTCTCTCCCCTCCCCCGTCCCTGCCTTTTTCCTTCTCTCTCTCTCTCTCTCTCTCTCTCTCTCTCTCTCTCTCTCTCTCTCTCTCTCTCTCTCTCTCTCTCTCTCTCTCTCTCTCTCTCTCTCTCTCAATCTCTCTCTCTTCCCCTCACTCCGCCTCGCTGCACTCCCCCGCCTCCGCTGCCCTCCCCTCCGCCACCCGCAGCTCCCCCGCCCCCGCCTCTGCTGCCCTCCCCTCCGCCACCCGCAGCTCCCCCGCCCCCGCCTCCGCTGCCCTCCCCTCCGCCACCCGCAGCAGCCCCCTCACCCCGCCCACTCCCGCCTAGCCTCCCCACTACCCTCCCCGCCCCACTCTCCCCCACCCCGCCTCCCCGCACACTCACCCGCAACCCTCCCCTCACACCTCCCCTCACACCTCCCCTCACACCTCCCCGCACACTCACCCGCACACCTCCCCTCACACCTCCCGCACACTCACCCGCAACCCACCCCTCGCACCTCCCCTCACACCTCCCCCACACTCACCCGCAACCCACCCCTCGCACCTCCCCTCACACCTCCACAACCCACCCATCGCACCCCCTCTGTCTCATGCTTTCCCACACACACTCACACATACACACAACAACACATGCACACACCCGAATATACACACATACACGCCCACACACATACACGCATACACACCCACACACACACACCCCGCACCCTCACACGCGCACACATAAAACCAGGAGCTCTTTTATTTCTGTTTGACATCAATGTCAGGGAGTTGCATGGTATCTTTGAAGCTTCATCGCATGGTGGATTGAACTTGGAGCCGAAAGCTTTTCAAGGACAAGGTTCATATCCTGCTCAGGTTGCCAATCTTGTGGCTTTGTTTGGTCCTGTTGGGGCTCCGCGTAAGAGGCTTCCACTACGTGAACCTTTACCCGGGTTGGAGCACCACCCTCTCATTATGAATGCTGACGAGATACTATGGCAAAACATCATGATGGTCTCCTCTTGTGCTTCCAAAGTGGACAAGGCACTTTGTTTGAATTATCTGGGATTAAATCAGTGAGGAAACAAAACAACACAAAATGAGAATCTCGGATGGCAAGTGAAAAGGTAAAAGTGAATTGTTAAAAGTAAAAGTGGATGAACAAATGTTGCCGCCAACCATTCACGGCGACTACCTACTTTTGTGGATCTAATTCAAATCAAGTGGAATATTTGACCTACCCCCCAATTTTGGGTGATTAACCGGCGCGTGAACAATGGACGTGAAGATTCGGCAAGGATCTCTTGGCCTATTGAGGCCTATAAAAACAATGGATTTTTGCTCATTTGGGTACACACTTTTTAGTACAACATTTTTAGAGTTACATTGATGCGTGTATACGTGCATAAGTTCTCTCTTGCACTTGGTGGTTTCAAGCCTATTGTGAAAGCTACTCTGTAGTGTGGATACAGAGGGTAGGCTTCTCAATGGAGGGCTATGAGCACTATAGTATAAGAGAGTAACTTGGATTTATTTTCCTTTCTATGAGTCAGTGTGTTGATTAATCTCTATTCTCTTGAGAAATTCTACCATTTGTATTGTTCTGAGTTAGCCTGCATATCAATGGCCCTTATGCTGATTAGTTGTATTGAGGTTAATACTTTTAGGGTGGCTTGTGAGCCCTAAGCTTGCACTTTTGAGCATCACTCTACCCAACCTTCTAATCGATTCGAATCAAGAAGTGTATGGTCTTCCTTGGTCATTGGTTGTCCATATTTTCTAAAGTATTTACTACTCTGTTCAATCCTTGTATCTGCCTGCTCACAGAAATGTTAAAGGGTATACTTCCCTAAAGAGAACCTCCCTTGAGTAGGTGACGTACTGGACGTGTTTAATCTTCACTCTCTACTTTTGTTAAAAGCGGATACCCCAGTACCTCCTCTACAGTTTGGCACGCCCGGTGGGACCTTTGCATTTCTGTGAGAGGTGTTTTGCCCTATTGCAATTGCGAATAGGTACATGACCCATACACGAGCAGATAAGGAATCTCTTCGTGTTCGAAGGAGCCTTAACAAATTAGCAATAACCACGGCTAGTGAGTCTGCCTCCCCTCTGTCCTCCCTAAATTTGTCTATTGATTTGGGTGCGACACCATTGTCAAAAGAAGGGTATAGGAGAGCTCTAGATTTCTCCTCAGATACGTCAGAAGAGACACCAGTCCAAATGGAGGATCTTTCGCATCTACTCTCCAGGATCAACATCAAGTTCCCTACCTTCAAGGGACATGCTTATGAAGATGCTGATGATCATGTGAGGAGATTTATCTCTTTATGCCGTGGACGTGGTCTGCAGAATAGAGAAGATGCAATGTTGGCACTTTTTCCATCCACATTGGAGGGTCTTGCGGATAAATGGTATAGTCAATATGCAGATGGCCATTTCACTACATGGGAGGCTTTGAAGGCGGCATTCTCACAGACATTCCGACCAAGTGATTCCTCAGAAAGAGCTCTAGATCAGCTAGAGAATTTGAAGCTAAGATCAGGTGAATCTTTTCATGAACTTCACACTAGAGCAAAAGCACTTGTTGCACGTCTGCCACATGCTCCAGGTGACTTTTTGGTTAAAAAATGGATAGAAAAAGCTCTGCCCAGGTCATCTCAGCAGAAGCTTCGTGAGTCTCTTAGATTGGATGCCACCCTCAATGATTTTGTTGCAGCGGCATCACGCATTGAAGAAGCAAGGCAACATTTTGAAGGGGATACACAACCTAAGTATGCTGCAGACCTGGATCCTATTGAGCAACTAAGGAGGGAACTGGAGGCATTGAAGATGCAACAAAATCAACAAGAAGAGAAGGTCTTGCCACCACTGCGTCGAACTGATGATGAAGTAGCCCAGCTTCGCCGAGAGTTAGAAGACTTGAAGACCACTCAGGATATAAGGAGACAAATTTGGTGTACAATCTGTAACAACAATGGACATTCCAATGCTAATTGCCCTATTAAGGTAAGCTGTCAATTTTGTGGAAAAGATGGTCATGAAACCAGAGATTGCTATTACCTCAAGGGTACACAGCAGAGAGGTAACCCTCAAACTTTGGATTCGTACTATGCTAGTACTTCAAATACATCTAATAGAGAGGAGAATAGGCCTGCAAAGCCTAGATATAATAGACCCTTGATGTGCTATCGTTGTGGTGAATATGGCCACATGCAAAATAGGTGTTCCCTCCCAAAAGATGCACCTCCTTGTCAACATTGTCCAGAGGCCAAGGATCATTATACCAAAGATTGCCCAAGAGGTCGTCCTGCTCCAATTCATATGATTGCAGTCTCTCCACATGAAGAAGGAAAAACTACTCAGACTTATGCTGTTTCATCCTCTGCAATGCCCATGATGACTAGAGCTAGGCAAGCAGCTGCAACCCAGAGAGATGAACAACAAGGATTTCAGGATAAAGAGGAAGAAAAGGAGTCTGGATGGAAGGACCAAGCAGAAATTGAAGGAGCTTATAATAAAATGACTACTTCTCTAAAGGGCCAACCAACAAGTCTGCAAGAAAACACTCAGGAGGTAAACATTGAACAGATCTTGAAAGGTATTCATCACAAGGTTAGTCTATATGAACTTATAAGGATGGATTCAAAAATAAGAAGTGACTTACTGAAGATTATACACTCTGCTCACTTGATCCAATCACCTAGTATAGATGGTTTCATGGTTGATTTTCCTCCTGCACCCTTAGCAGACTACCAAAGTTCGAGATTATCAGTTTGTATAAAGGATGAAGCTCTTACAGGTGTGATCATAGATGGAGGCTCTGGTATCAATTTGATGCCAGATTTTACAATGAAGAAGCTGAAATTGAACCCCACCAAGTTGGCACCATTCACGGTTACATTGGTAGATCAACATCGGGTTGCGCCACTGGGCATTATTGAGAAGGTACTGATGGTAGTAGAGGGCTGCCATTTTGTTCTAGATTTTGTTGTTATTGCACTTCCACAGGAGACTTCTTACCCTCTACTCGTGGGGAGACCTTGGTTGAGACAAGCAAAAGCTTTGCAAGATTGGGGAAAAAATAAACTATGGATTTCAACAAATACCAATAGCCAACTGCAACCACATTTGGAAGAAGGATTCGACTCAGGAAAAACTACTGGATATACTGTGGATACTCAGGTAATGCCCTCTCTACCCCAAGAAGATGATACATTGTTAAATTGGATGATGGGAAGTGCAGAGTGTTGCACAGTGGAGATCAATGAAATTGAGGAAGAAGTTGCAGATAAGGAAATTACAGAAAAGGGCAATGAAGACCACAAGGTGTTGGAGAATGAGCAACTGAAGGAAAATACAAGCTTTGAGGAGGCAACCAATATAAAAGTATCAGAGAGGGAAGATTATGAACCTAAGAGCAGAGAAGATCTCCCTTTTGCAGATATACCTCAAGGTTGGATGAAAGAACATGTTGCAGAATATAAATTAAACTCCACTCCTGCATATAGTGGAGATGATTTATCAAACAAGGCCAGTCCTGAAACATTGGTTCAAGAAGTAAATTTAGGGGATGAAGAGAACCCTCAAATAGTTCACTTGGCATCCTGGTTGTGGCATTATCCTCCTTTGCTACAAAAGGTAACTTCTTTGCTTTTTACTTACAAAAGTGTCTTCGCATGGTCCTACAAAGATTTAACAGGAATACCAGAAGAGCTTGGGTTACATCGGATACCCTTAGTTGAGAGAGCCGCGCCAGTAAGAAGTAGGCCATATCGACTCAATCCGAAGTATGCAGAGGCGGTAAAGGCAGAGATTACAAAACTAGAGGAAGCAGGTATAATTGTGCCAGTAGAACATTCCAGGTGGCTCTCCTCTATGGTTATTGTGCCCAAGAAAAATAGCGGAAAAATAAGGGTATGTGTTGATTTCCGTGCTTTGAATAAAGTAACTATTCAAGATGGATTTCCTCAGCCCTTCACAGAGCAAGTACTTGAAGAAGTAGCTGGTCACACTTTGTATAGTTTCTTGGATGGTTTTAGTGGCTACAATCAGATAGTGATCCATCCTGATGATAGGGACAAAACAGCCTTTGTCACTCCCTAGGGCACTTATGTCTATACTCGAATGGCTTTTGGTTTGAAGAATGCACCGGCTTCATTTAATAGAACGATGTATCTGATATTGGGCAAATGGTTAACAACCTTTCTACGCATTTTCATGGATGACTTTTCAGTATTTTCAGGTACAGATAGAAGGGCAGCAGTTCAAGATTTCCATGACCATTTGGAAAATCTAAAAGAAATTTTTGAGCAATGTCTTAAAACAGGTTTGAAATTGAATCTTGATAAATGTCACTTTTTGGTCACTAAGGGCACTCTTCTTGGTCACATAGTATCTGCTGAAGGCATAACTGTTGACCCTGCAAAGGTTACAGCTATTCTTTCCATGCCAATTCCACAAAGCCCAAAGGAAGTGCAAAGTTTCTTGGGCCATGCAGGGTATCAGAGAAGATTCATTAGGATGTATTCGGAAATTGCTAAGCCCTTGTCAAGGCTTACCAGTAAAAAGATCCCTTTCTCATGGAGTGCTGAAGCTGACAAAGCATTTTGTGAACTAAAGTTGAGGCTATGTACTGCTCCACTTTTAAGTGTTCCTAATTGGTCATTGGAATTTCATGTGCATACAGACGCTAGTCTTCATGCTGTTGGTGCAGTTCTAGCTCAACCATCATCTCACAAAGTGGATAGACCTATCTCTTATGCCAGCAGATTACTCAACCAAGCTGAAAGAAATTACAGTACAACGGAAAGAGAAGGTTTGGCTATCGTATTTGCTCTTCAGAAATTCCGACATTATCTCCTTGGTGTACATTTCATTGTTATTTCTGATCATCAGCCCTTGAAGTATTTGATAAACAAGCCTAGAGTAGCTGGAAGGATTTGGAGATGGTTACTCCTATTTCAAGAATTTAATTTTGATATTCATATTAAGCCAGGAAAAGAGCACTACATGGCAGATCAAGTGTCCAGGACGGCAATGAGCGAAAAGGCAACACGTATTAATGATGAATTGGTGGATAGCAATCTTTTTCTAGTAGCAATCCGGACTGGTTGGTATGATGAAATTCTCCATGTTCTGACTACTGGAAAGATCCCAGAACACTTGACACCTGTAGAAAAGAGAAGATTGCTCCTGAAAACCAAAGCATATTCTCTTATAAATGGAAATTTATATAAATACTGTCAAGATGATATATTGAGAAGGTGTGTCTATCCAGAGGAGGTAAATCTTCTGCTAGAGGCTGCACACAATGAAGGACATCTAAAGGGGGAAGAATTGGCTCATAGAATCATCCACAAAGGTTTATGGTGGCCTCATATTTTCAAGGATGCAATCAAGTTTTCTAAAGAATGCAGCATCTGCCAGAGGTGTGCTCCCGCGCCAACCAGATTGAATTTCCAACCATTGGTCATATCTACAGGATGGCTCCCATTTGAACGATGGGGTCTTGATTTCATAGGGCCAATTAGCCCAACTGGGCAACCAGGAGGTAAAAAGTATATTTTGATGGCCACATGCTATGCCACTAAATGGATAGAGGCTAAAGCTACTGTGGACTGCACAGCTTTAACAGTAGCTAAATTTATGTATAAACGTATTTTCTCAAGATTTGGTTGCCCACTGGAAATTACTAGTGACAGGGGCATACATTTTGTAAATCAATTGCTCCAGTTTATATTTGATAGGTACAAAATTTTCCATAAAAAATCTTGTGCCTATTACCCAAGGGCAAATGGCCAAGCAGAGAGTTCCAATAAGATTTTGATTGGACTACTTCGCAAATTATCTTTTGATCATCAAAGCTCTTGGCCACTAGCACTAATTGGTGCAATTTGGGCTTTCAGAACCACGAAGAAGGGAACCACAGGCGAGACTCCATTTCACTTAGTTTATGGGAAAGAGGCATTGGCACCATTTGAGTTTATTATCAGAAAGGAAATAGGAATCAAAACCATTGGCATTCAACCCCCCATTCAGAGATTGGTGGCATTAGAAGAGTACAGAGAAGGGGCAATGCAGAAACTTCTGGTGACACAAGAAGAGCGCAAGAAATTACATGACAGGTATCTAAGATCGAATGAAGTTCAAGAAGGGTCCATGGTTTTAGTGCATCAAGTCCCGGCAATTTCAACAAAATTGGCACCTAAATGGATAGGACCTTATAAGGTACTCAAGGTATTGCCACATGGCGCAGTGCATCTGGAAGATTTGCAGGGTAAAAGGATTCCCCTAGTCAATATTTCCAAGGTGAAGAGTTATTTGAATTGATGCAAGCAGATGAAATTCATTCCCTGTACATACCATAGTTCTTTCATTTTCTGCAGTTCATTTTGAAGGAATAAGCAAATAAAGATATTGCACCGAGACGGTGCAAAAGCTTGATGTGGGGGTCTGTAGTACCCCTTCTCTTTTCCCTTTCTCTCTTTGTGGCATGTGAGCAGTAAGCAGAACCCACTGGCACTCTGAGTTCTGAGCATGAAGCCCGAAGAAGATAGAAGAGAAAGAGATTAAAAGGAGAGCTCTCAGATGCCCTGGACTGCAGCTTCAAGGAATGATCCATTCCATTTCATGGACATAATGGGGTTCCGGGCAGTTGTTGCTTTCACTTGTTGATTTCACTATCATTGCCACCTTGGTTGATTTATTTATCTCTCTCTTTTTCTCTCTCTTCCTATCTCTCTTCCCCCATCTTTTCTCTCAGCTCCCCTCTGCCCCGCAAAACCCCCCCTCAGCCTTCCCCGCAAAGCCCCCTCTGACCCCATTCAGCCCGCAAGCCCCCTCTCGTACCCTCTCTCTCCCCCCCTCTCTCTCTCCCCCTCTCTCTCTCCCCCCCTTCTTCTCTCTCTCTCCCTCTCTCTCTTCCCCTCTCACTATCTTTCCCTCTCTCTCTCGGTCCCTCTCTATCTCTCTCTCTCTTTCTCTCTCTTTCTCTCTCTCTCTTTCTCTCTCTCTCTCTCTCCTCCTCCATCCCTGCCTTTCTCTCTCTCTCTTTCCTCCTCCCTCTCTCCCTTTTTCTTTCTCTCTCTCCCCCTTCTTCTCTCTCTCTCCCTCTCTCTCTTCCCCTCTCACTATCTTTCCCTCTCTCTCTCGGTCCCTCTCTATCTCTCTCTCTTTCTCTCTCTTTCTCTCTCTTTCTCTCTCTCTTTCTCTCTCTCTCTCTCTCCTCCTCCATCCCTGCCTTTCTCTCTCTCTCTATCTCTCTTTCCTCCTCCCTCTCTCCCTTTTTCTTTCTCTCTCTCTCTCTCTCTCTGTCTCTCTCTCTCTCTCTCTCTCTCTCTCTCTCTCTCTCTCTCTCTCTCTCTCTCTCTCTCTCTCTCTCTCTCTCTCTCTCTCTCTCTCTCTCTCTCTCTCTCTCTCTCTCTCTCTCTCTCTCTCCCTCTCTCTCTCTCTCTCTCTCTCTCTCTCTCTCTCTCTCTCTCTCTCTCTCTCTCTCTCACTCTCTCTCTCTTCCCCTCACTCCGCCCCGCTGCACTCCCCCGCCCCCGCTGCCCTCCCCTCCGCCACCCGCAGCTCCCCCGCCCCCGCCTCCGCTGCCCTC
Source organism: Ceratopteris richardii (assembly GCA_020310875.1). NCBI lineage: Eukaryota > Viridiplantae > Streptophyta > Polypodiopsida > Polypodiales > Pteridaceae > Ceratopteris > Ceratopteris richardii. Next base: position 21,791,624 of record CM035441.1, read on the forward strand.
CCCTCCGCCACTCGCAGCTCCCCCGCCCCCGCCTCCGCTGCCCTCCCCTCCGCCACCCGCAGCTCCCCCGCCCCCGCCTCCGCTGCCCTCCCCTCCGCCACCCGCAGCTCCCCCGCCCCCGCCTCCGCTGCCCTCCCCTCCGCCACCCGCAGCAGCCCCCTCACCCCGCCCACTCCCGCCTAGCCTCCCCACTACCCTCCCCGCCCCACTCTGCCCCACCCCGCCTCCCCGCACACTCACCCGCAACCCTCCCCTCACACCTCCCCTCACACCTCCCCGCACACTCACCCGCACACCTCCCCTGACACCTCCCGCACACTCACCCGCAACCCACCCCTCGCACCTCCCCTCACACCTCCCGCACACTCACCCGCAACCCACCCCTCGCACCTCCCCTCACACCTCCACAACCCACCCATCGCACCCCCTCTGTCTCATGCTCTCCCACACACACTCACACATACACAAAACAACACACGCACACACCCGAATATACACACATACACGCCCACACACATACACACATACACACCCACACACACACACACACCTCGCACCCTCACACCCGCACACATAAAACCAGGAGCTCTTTTATTTCTGTTTGACATCAATGTCAGGGAGTTGCATGGTATCTTTGAAGCTTCATCGCATGGTGGATTGAACTTGGAGCCGAAAGCTTTTCAAGGACAAGGTTCATATCCTGCTCAGGTTGCCAATCTTGTGGCTTTGTTCAGTCCTGTTGGGGCTCCGCGTAAGAGGCTTCCACTACGTGAACCTTTACCCGGGTTGGAGCACCACCCTCTCATTATGAATGCTGACGAGATACTATGGCAAAACATCATGATGGTCTCCTCTTGTGCTTCCAAAGTGGACAAGGCACTTCGTTTGAATTATCTGGGATTAAATCAGTGAGGAAACAAAACAACACAAAATGAGAATCTCGGATGGCAAGTGAAAAGGTAAAAGTGAATTGTTAAAAGTAAAAGTGGATGAACAAATGTTGCCGCCAACCATTCACGGCGACTACCTACTTTTGTGGATCTAATTCAAATCAAGTGGAATATTTGACCTACCCCCCAATTTTGGGTGATTAACCGGCGCGTGAACAGTGGACGTGAAGATTCGGCAAGGATCTCTTGGCCTATTGAGGCCTATAAAAACAATGGATTTTTGCTCATTTGGGTACACACTTTTTAGTACAACATTTTTAGAGTTACATTGACGCGTGTATACGTGCATAAGTTCTCTCTTGCACTTGGTGGTTTCAAGCCTATTGTGAAAGCTACTCTGTAGTGTGGATACAGAGGGTAGGCTTCTCAATGGAGGGCTATGAGCACTATAGTATAAGAGAGTAACTTGGATTTATTTTCCTTTCTATGAGTCAGTGTGTTGATTAATCTCTATTCTCTTGAGAAATTCTACCATTTGTATTGTTCTGAGTTAGCCTGCATATCAATGGCCCTTATGCTGATCTGTTGTATTGAAGTTAATACTTTTAGGGTGGCTTGTGAGCCCTAAGCTTGCACTTTTGAGCATCACTCTGCCCAACCTTGTAATCGATTCGAATCAAGAAGTGTATGGTCTTCCTTGGTCATTGGTTGTCCATATTTTCTGAAGTATTTACTACTCTGTTCAATCCTTGTATCTGCCTGCTCACAGAAATGTTAAAGGGTATACTTCCCTAAAGAGAACCTCCCTTGAGTAGGTGACGTACTGGACGTGTTTAATCTTCACTCTCTACTTTTGTTAAAAGCGGATACCCCAGTACCTCCTCTACAGGTGGGTAGGCACACGTTTCTCAAATCGATTAATGTATGTCATGGCCTCATGTATGGCCTCATCCAAGCCAACTGCCTCTGCGTGTAGGTTCATGGATTCGATAAACATATCGTCCACACCTTTCTCTGCCAATAGTTGGCTCAGGAGCACCTTGTCTGATTCAAGTGACATTTTGTGTTGTTCCTGAACTCGCTTCATGGTTTGGTACAATCTTTTTATTTGTGCCGAATATGCTGGGGCACTTGCTAGCTCTGAGAGTTCATCATATTTATAGAGGAGGTATTGGGGTATCCGCTTTTAACAAAAGTAGAGAGTGAAGATTAAACACGTCCAGTACATCACCTACTCAAGGGGGTTCTCTTTAGGGAAGTATACCCTTTAACATTTCTGTGAGCAGGTAAGTAACACGGATTGCACAGAGTAGTAAATACTTCAGAAAATATGGACAACCAATGACCAGGGAAGACCATACACTTCTTGATTCGAATCGATTACAAGGTTGGGCAGAGTGATGCTCAAAAATGCAAGCTTAGGGCTGACAAGCCACCCTAAAAGTATTAACCTCAATACAACTAATCAGCATAAGGGCCATTAATATGCAGGCTAACTCAGAACAATACAAATGGTAGAATTTCTCAAGAGAATAGAGGTTAATCAACACACTGACTCACAAAAAGGAAAATAGATCCAAGCTACTCTCTTACACTATAGTGCTCATAGCCCTCCACTGAGAAGCCTACCCTCTGTATCCACACTACAGAGTAGCTTCCACAATCGGCTTGAAACCACCAAGTGCAAGAGAGAACTTCTGCACGTATACACGCGTCAATGTAACTCTAAAAATGTACCAAAAAGTGTGTAACCAAATGAGTACAAATCCCTTGTTTTTATAGGCCTCAATAGGCCAAGAGAGCCTTGCCGAATCTTCACGTCCACTGTTCACGCGCCGGTTAATCACACAAAATTGGGGGGTAGGTCAAATATTCCACTTGATTTGAATTAGATCCTCAAAAATAGGCAGTCGTCATGAATGGTTGGCGGCAATAGTCATTTCTTCACTTTTACTTTTACCACTTACACCTTTACTGTCACTTTTGAATGCAAGCTGAGATCCTTAGTTTGGGCCGCCTGTGATACTTGAATGTCCCTGAGAAGCACATCCTTCACCTAATTTTTGTAGTAGCTTTTGATCCTTCATATTAAGTGAGTTGTGGGGAGTTTGAGAGAGATTACAGGGTTTTTGGAGGGTTGTGGAGGGTTGTGGAGTTGTGTGGGGTTTGTGGGGTTTGTGGGTTGGGTAGGAATAGGAGTGGGTTATGGGGAGTTGTGGGGGTTTTTGGGGTGTAGTCAAAATTTGATCGAATATTTCATAGTTATTGTTTCACCATTGGAAAGTACTCGTCGAGAGCTTTCCAACGATATATAACACTATAGGGTTTGGTTGATAAATGATCCTCCAAATGTCCATCCAAACTATATGAGAGCCTTATGTAAGGTCGTGGAAAAATGTGGGATTTGAGGAGTTTGTGGGTGGTGTGGAGGTCGCGGGGGAGGTGGTGGTGGTGGTGGTGGTGGTGGTGGTGGTGGTGGTGGGGGGGTCGTGGTGGTGGTGGTGGTGGTGGTGGTGGTGGTGGTGGTGGTGGTGGGGGGTGGTGGTGGTGGTGGTGGTGGTGGTGGTGGTGGTGGGGGGTCGTGGTGGTGGTGGTGGTGGTGGTGGTCGTGGTGGTCGTGGTGGTGGTGGGGGGTCGTGGTGGTGGTGGTGGTGGTGGTGGTGGTGGTGGTGGGGGGTGGTGGTGGTGGTGGTGGTGGTGGTGGTGGTGGTGGGGGGTCATGGTGGTGGTGGTGGTGGTGGTGGTGGTGGTGGGGGGTCGTGGTGGTGGTGGTGGTGGTGGTGGTGGTGGTGGGGGGGGGTCGTGGTGGTGGTGGTGGTGGTGGTGGTCGTGGTGGTCGTGGTGGTGGTGGGGGGTGGTGGTGGTGGTGGTGGTGGTGGTGGGGGTGGTGGGGGGTGGTGGTGGTGGTGGTGGTGGTGGTGGGGGGTGGTGGTGGTGGTGGTGGTGGGGGTGGTGGTGGTGGTGGTGGTGGTGGTCGTGGTGGGGGGTCGTGGTGGTGGTGGGGGCCGCGGGGGTGGTGGAGGAAAGAGGAGGGGACGGTGGGGTTGGAGGGGGTCGAGGTGACGGTGGGGGCCGGGGAGGTGGTGGGGGAAAAGAGAGAGAGAGAGGAGAGAGAAAAGAGATAGGGAGGGAAATGCTGCGATACAGACCCCCACATCAAGTCTTTGCACCGTCCCGATGCAATTCCCGAAGCCGAAAACAAGATAGTGAAGGAAGTTCTTCTTTCTTGACTTGACTCAGATAATCCTTCACCCTGGAGAAAAAATAAAATAAAATAAATAAATAAATAAATATATATATATATATATATATATATATATATATATATATATATATATATATATATATATATATATATATATATATATTTATATATATATATATTTAATACTTTTTTTTTCATACTTTTTTTTTCATAATAAGTGCAATCACCAAATGAAATATAGTAGGTACGGTGAATGATATGCTTCCAATTTACCTTAATTCAGGTACTTCTTCACCCTAGAAATATTGACCAGGGGTATCCTCTTACCCTGCAAATCCTCCAGATGTACTGCTCCATGAGGTAATACCTTTATCACCGTGTAAGGTCCTATCCATTTGGGTGCCAGTTTGGTTGGAATTGCTGGGAGCTGATGCACTAAAACCATGGATCCTTCCTGTACTTCATTGGACCTTAGATACCTGTCATGCAGTCTTTTGCACTCTTCTTGTGTTACCTGAAGTTTTTGCATTGCTCCTTCTCTGTATTCTTCTAATGCCACCAATCCTTGAATGGGGGGTTCAATTCCAATGGTTTTGATTTCTATTTCCTTTTTGATAATGAATTCGAATGGTGCCAATGCCTCTTTCCCATATACTAACCGAAATGGAGTCTCGCCTGTAGTTACCCTTTTCGTGGTTCTGAAAGCCCAGATTGCACCGATCAGTGCTAGTGGCCAGGAGCTTTGATGATCGAAAGATAATTTGCGAAGCAATCCAATCAAAATCTTATTGGAGCTTTCTGCTTGGCCATTTGCCCTTGGGTAGTAGGCACAAGATTTTTTATGGAAGATTTTGTACCTGTCAAATATAAACTGGAGCAATTGATTTACAAAATGTGTGCCCCTATCACTAGTTATTTCCAGTGGGCAACCAAATCTTGAGAAAATACGTTTATACACAAATTTAGCCACTGTTAAAGCCGTGCAGTCCACAGTAGCTTTAGCCTCTATCCATTTAGTGGCATAGCATGTGGCCATCAAAATATACTTTTTTCCTCCAGGTTGACCAGTTGGACTAATTGGTCCTATGAAATCAAGACCCCATCGTTCAAATGGGAGCCATCCTGTAGATATGACCAATGGTTGGAAATTCAATCTGGTTGGCGCGGGAGCACACCTCTGGCAGATGTGGCATTCTTTAGAAAACTTGATTGCATCCTTGAAAATATGAGGCCACCATAAACCTTTGTGGATGATTCTATGAGCCAATTCTTCCCCCTTTAGATGTCCTTCATTGTGTGCAGCCTCTAGTAGAAGATTTACCTCCTCTGGATAGACACACCTTCTCAATATATCATCTTGACAGTATTTATATAAATTTCCATTTATAAAAGAATATGCTTTGGTTTTCAGGAGCAATCTTCTCTTTTCTACAGGTGTCAAGTGTTCTAGGATCTTTCCAGTAGTCAGAACATGGAGAATTTCATCATACCAACCAGTCCGGATTGCTACTAGAAAAAGATTGCTAACCACTAATTCATCATTAATACCTGTTGCCTTTTCGCTCATTGCCGTCCTGGACACTTGATCTGCCATGTAGTGCTCTTTTCCTGGCTTAATATGAATATCAAAATTAAATTCTTGAAATAGGAGTAACCATCTCCAGATCCTTCCAGCTACTCTAGGCTTGTTTATCAAATACTTCAAGGGCTGATGATCAGAAATAACAATGAAATGTACACCAAGGAGATAATGTCGGAACTTCTGAAGAGCAAATACGATAGCCAAACCTTCTCTTTCCGTTGTACTGTAATTTCTTTCAGCTTGGTTGAGTAGTCTGCTTGCATAAGAGATAGGTCTATCCACTTTGTGAGATGATGGTTGAGCTAGAACTGCACCAACAGCATGAAGACTAGCATCTGTATGCACATGAAATTCCAATGACCAATTAGGAACACTTAAAAGTGGAGCAGTACATAGCCTCAACTTTAGTTCACAAAATGCTTTGTCAGCTTCAGCACTCCATGAGAAAGGGATCTTTTTGCTGGTAAGCCTTGACAAGGGCTTAGCAATTTCCGAATACATCCTAATGAATCTTCTGTGATACCCTGCATGGCCCAAGAAACTTTGCACTTCCTTTGGGCTTTGTGGAATTGGCATGGAAAGAATAGCTGTAACCTTTGCAGGATCAACAGTTATACCTTCAGAAGATACTATGTGACCAAGAAGAGTACCCTTGGTGACCAAAAAGTGACATTTTTCAGGATTCAATTTCAAACCTGTTTTGAGACATTGCTCAAAAATTTCTTTTAGATTTTCCAAATGGTCATGGAAATCTTGAACTGCTGCCCTTCTATCTGTACCTAAAAATACTGAAAAGTCATCCATGAAAATGCGTAGAAAGGTTGTTAACCATTTGCCCAATATCAGATACATCATTCTATTAAATGAAGCCGGTGCATTCTTCAAACCAAAAGCCATTCGGGTATAGACATAAGTGCCCCAGGGAGTGACAAAGGCTGTTTTGTCCCTATCATCAGGATGGATCACTATCTGATTGTAGCCACTAAAACCATCCAAGAAACTATACAAAGTGTGACCAGCTACCTCTTCAAGTACTTGCTCTGTGAAGGGCTGAGGAAATCCATCTTGAATAGTCACTTTATTCAAAGCACGGAAATCAACACATACCCTTATTTTTCCACTATTTTTCTTCGGCACAATAACCATAGAAGAAAGCCACCTGGAATGTTCTACTGGCACAATTATACCTGCTTCTTCTAATTTTGTAATCTCTGCTTTTACCGCCTCTGCATACTTCGGATTGAGTCGATATGGCCTACTTCTTACAGGTGCGGCTCCCTCAACCAAGGGTATCCGATGTAATCCAAGCTCTTCTGGTATTCCTGCTAGATCTTTGTAGGACCATGCGAAGACATTTTTGTAAGTAAAGAGCAAAGAAGTTACCTTCTGTAGTAAATTAGGATAATGCCACAACCAGGATGCCAAATGGACTACTTGAGGGTTCTCTTCATCCCCTAAATTTACTTCTTGAACCAATGTTTCAGGACTGGCCTTGTTTGATAAATCATCTCCACTATATGCAGGAGTGGAGTTTAATTTATATTCTGCAACATGTTCCTCCATCCATCCTTGAGGTATATCTGAGAAAGGAAGATCTTCTCTGCCCTTAGGTTCAAAATACTCTACCTCTGATACTTTTATCTGGGTTGCTTCCTCAAGGTTTGTGTTTTCCTGCAATTGCTCATTCTCCAACACCTTGTGGTCTTCATTGCCCTTTCCTGTAATTACCTTATCTGCAACTTCTTCCTCAATTTCATTAATCTCCACTGTGCAACACTCTGCACTTCCCATCATCCAATTTAACAATGTATCCTCTTCTTGGGGTAGAGAGGGCATTACCTGAGTGTCCACAGTATATCCAGTAGTTTTTCCTGAGTCGAATCCTTCTTCCAAATGTAGTTGCAATTGGCTATTGGTATTTGTTGAAATCCATAGTTTATTTTTTCCCCAATCTTGCAAAGCTTTTGCTTGTCTTAGCCAAGGTCTCCCCAGGAGTAGAGGGTAAGAAGTCTCCTGTGGAAGTGCAATAGCAACAAAATCTAGAACAAAATGGCAGCCCTGTACTACCATCAGTACCTTCTCAATAATGCCTAGTGGCGCAACCCGATGTTGATCTGCCAATGTAACCGTGAATGGTGCCAACTTGGTGGGGTTCAATTTCAGCTTCTTCATTGTAAAATCTAGCATTAAATTGATACCAGAGCCTCCATCTATGATCACACCTGTGAGAGCTTCATCCTTTATACAAACAGATAATCTTGAGCTTTGGTAGTCTGCTAAGGGTGCAGGGGGAAAATCAACCATGAAACCATCTATACTAGGTGATTGGACCAAGTGAGCAGAGTGTATAATCTTCAGTAAGTCACTTCTTATTTTTGAATCCATCCTTATAAGTTCATATAGACTAACCTTATGATGAATACCTTTCAAGATCTGTTCAATGTTTACCTCCTAAGTGTTTTCTTGCAGACTTGTTGGCTTACCCTTTAAAGAAGTAGTCATCTTATTATAAGCTCCTTCAATTTCTTCTTGGTCCTTCCATCCAGATTCCTTTTCTTCCTCTTTATCCTGAATTCCTTGTTGTTCCTCTCTCTGGGTTGCAGCTGCTTGCCTAGCTCTAGTCATCATGGGCATTGCAGAGGATGAAACAGCATAAGTCTCGGTGGTTTTTCCCTCTTCATGTGGAGAGACTGCAATCATATGAATTGGAGCAGGACGACCTCTTGGGCAATCTTTGGTATAATGATCCTTGGCCTCTGGACAATGTTGACAAGGAGGTGCATCTTCTGGGAGGGAACACCTATTTTGTATGTGGCCATATTCACCACAACGATAGCACATCAAGGGTCTATTATATCTAGGCTTTGCAGGCCTATTCTCCTCTCTATTAGATGTATTTGAAGTACTAGCATAGTATGAATCCAAAGTTTGAGGGTTACCTCTCTGCTGTGTACCCTTGAGGTAATAACAATCTCTGGCTTCATGACCATCTTTTCCACAAAATTGACAGCTTACCTTAATAGGGCAATTAGCATTGGAATGTCCATTGTTGTTACAGATTGTACACCAAATTTGTCTCCTTATATCCTGAGTGGTCTTCAAGTCTTCTAATTCTTGGCGAAGTTGGGCCACTTCATCATCAGTTCGACGCAGTGGTGGCAAGACCTTCTCTTCTTGTTGATTTTGTTGCATCTTCAATGCCTCCAGTTCTCTCCTTAGTTGCTCAATAGGATCCAGGTCTGCAGCATACTTAGGTTGTGTATCCCCTTCAAAATGTTGCCTTGCTTCTTCAATGCGTGATGCCGCTGCAACAAAATCATTGAGGGTGGCATCCAATCTAAGAGATTCACGAAGCTTTTGCTGAGATGACCTAGGCAGAGCCTTTTCGGTCCACTTTTTAACCAAAATGTCACCTGGAGCATGTGGCAGTCGTGCAACAAGTGCTTTTGTTCTAGTGTGAAGTTCATGAAAGGATTCACCTGGTCTTAGCTTCAAATTCTCTAGCTGATCTAGAGCTCTTTCCGAGGAATCACTTGGTCAGAATGTCTGTGAGAAAGCCGCCTTCAAAGCCTCCCATGTAGTGAAATGGCCATCTGCATATTGACTATACCATTTATCTGCAAGACCCTCCAATGTGGATGGAAAAAGTGCCAGCATTGCATCCTCTCTATTTTGCAAACCTCGTCCACGACATAAAGAGATGAATCTTCTCACATGATCATCAGCATCCTCATAGGCTTGTCCCTTGAAGGTAGGGAATTTGATATTTAATTTGGAGAGTAAATGAGAGAGATCCTCCATTTGTACTGGTGTTTCTTCGGACGTATCTGAGGAGAAGTCTAGAGTTCTCCTATACCCTTCTTTTGACAATGGTGTCGCACCCAAATCAATAGACAAATTTAGGGAAGGCAAAGGGGAGGTAGACTCACTAGCCGTTGTTATTGCTAACTTGTTGAGGCTCCTCCGAACACGAAGAGACTCCTTATCTGCCCGTGTATGGGTCATGTACCTACTTGCAAATGTAATAGGGCAAAATACCTCTCACAGAAATGCAAAGGTCCCACCGGGTGTGCCAAACTGTAGAGGAGGTACTGGGGTATCCGCTTTTAACAAAAGTAGAGAGTGAAGATTAAACACGTCCAGTACATCACCTACTCAAGGGGATTCTCTTTAGGGAAGTATACCCTTTAACATTTCTGTGAGCAGGTAAGTAACACGGATTGCACAGAGTAGTAAATACTTCAGAAAATATGGACAATCAATGACCAGGGAAGACCATACACTTCTTGATTCGAATCGATTACAAGGTTGGGTAGAGTGATGCTCAAAAATGCAAGCTTAGGGCTGACAAGCCATCCTAAAAGTATTAACCTCAATACAACTAATCAGCATAAGGGCCATTGATATGCAGGCTAACTCAGAACAATACAAATGGTAGAATTTCTCAAGAGAATAGAGGTTAATCAACACACTGACTCACAGAAAGGAAAATAGATCCAAGCTACTCTCTTACACTATAGTGCTCATAGCCCTCCACTGAGAAGCCTACCCTCTGTATCCACACTACAGAGTAGCTTCCACAATCGGCTTGAAACCACCAAGTGCAAGAGAGAACTTCTGCACGTATACACGCGTCAATGTAACTCTAAAATGTACCAAAAAGTGTGTACCCAAATGAGTACAAATCCCTTGTTTTTATAGGCCTCAATAGGCCAAGAGAGCCTTGCCGAATCTTCACGTCCACTGTTCATGCGCCGGTTATCACCCAAAATTGGGGGGTAGGTCAAATATTCCACTTGATTTGAATTAGATCCTCAAAAATAGGCAGTCGTCATGAATGGTTGGTGGCAATAGTCATTTCTTCACTTTTACTTTTACCACTTACACCTTTACTGTCACTTTTGAATGCAAGCTGAGATCCTTAGTTTGGGCCGCCCGTGATACTTGAATGTCCCTGAGAAGCACATCCTTCACCTAATTTTTGTAGTAGCTTTTGATCCTTCATATTAAGTGAGTTGTGGGGAGTTTGAGAGAGATTACAGGGTTTTGGAGGGTTGTGGAGGGTTGTGGAGTTGTGTGGGGTTTGTGGGGTTTGTGGGTTGGGTAGGAATAGGAGTGGGTTATGGGGAGTTGTGGGGGTTTTTGGGGTGTAGTCAAAATTTGATCCAATATTTCAAAGTTATTGTTTCACCATTGGAAAGTACTCGTCGAGAGCTTTCCAACGATATATAACACTATAGGGTTTGGTTGAGAAATGATACTCCAAATGTCCATCCAAACTATATGAGAGCCTTATGTAAGGTCGTGGAAAAATGTGGGATTTGAGGAGTTTGTGGGTGGTGTGGAGGTCGCGGGGGAGGTGGTGGTGGTGGTGGTGGTGGTGGTGGTGGTGGTGGTGGTGGTGGTGGTGGTGGGGGGGTGGTGGTGGTGGTGGTGGTGGTGGTGGTGGTGGGGGGTCGTGGTGGTGGTGGTGGTGGTGGTGGTGGTGGTGGTGGGGGGGTGGTGGTGGTGGTGGTGGTGGTGGTGGTGGGGGGTGGTGGTGGTGGTGGTGGTGGTGGTCGTGGTGGTGGGGGGTCGTGGTGGTGGTGGTGGTGGTGGTGGTGGTGGGGGGGGGTCGTGGTGGTGGTGGTGGTCGTGGTGGTGGTGGTGGTGGTGGGGGGTCGTGGTGGTGGTGGTGGTGGTGGTGGTGGGGGGTCGTGGTGGTGGTGGTGGTCGTGGTGGTCGTGGTGGTGGTGGGGGGTCGTGGTGGTGGTGGTGGTGGTGGTGGTGGTGGTGGTGGTGGTGGTGGTGGTGGGGGTGGTGGGGGGTGGTGGTGGTGGTGGTGGTGGTGGTGGTGGGGGGTCGTGGTGGTGGTGGTGGTGGTGGTGGTGGTGGTGGTGGTGGGGGGTCATGGTGGTGGTGGTGGTGGTGGTGGTGGGGGGTCGTGGTGGTGGTGGTGGTGGTGGTGGTGGTGGGGGGTCGTGGTGGTGGTGGTGGTGGTGGTCGTGGTGGTGGTGGGGGGTCGTGGTGGTGGTGGTGGTGGTGGTGGGGGTGGTGGGGATGGTGATGGTGGTGGTGGTGGGGGGTGGTGGTGGTGGTGGTGGTGGTGGGGGTGGTGGTGGTGGTGGTGGTGGTGGTCGTGGTGGGGGGTCCTGGTGGTGGTGGGGGCCGCGGGGGTGGTGGAGGAAAGAGGAGGGGACGGTGGGGTTGGAGGGGGTCGAGGTGACGGTGGGGGCCGGGGGGGTGGTGGGGGAAAAGAGAGAGAGAGAGGAGAGAGAAAAGAGATAGGGAGGGAAATGCCGCGATACAATATTCTTGATGTTGTTCTTCGTCGGCTTCTTCTTCTTCTCCTCCAGCCTCTTGTTCATCTCCTTCAACTTCTACGACGACTGGTTGTGTCGGGGCTGGTGTTGTTGTGGTGGGATGTGGTTCCTGGGTCTGGTCTGCTTCTGTTTCAAGATTAGATTCGTAGATCAGCCTGGCAACTTCTTCATCTGCGAGGTCATTGAGAGTAAATCCCTGTGGAAATTCCAAGTCTGATGGAATGGGGGGAAACACCAAGTTGGGTCCTTCTGTACTTGGTCTAGGAAGACGAATGGTGAATGGCCGAACACGCCTAGTTTGAGGAGGAGTCACCTCAGGTGTGGTAGTGGCTCCCCTTGGTTGAGCACATGGTAATTGGACGCCCCCTCTCATCTTCTTCGATGGAGGACCCGCTGTTGATAGTCGCCTTTGGAATTCTTGGGCCCTGGACCACACTAGTGCTCTTTGAATGGGCACGTCATATGCTAGGCACCTGTAAATTATTCTTGTTAGGGAACAACAGCCATGAAGTACATTTTTCTGCTTCTTATTCCAGTGCTGATGGGCTAGGTGTATGTGATCGATGACCCAGTGCGGTATGTTGAGGGTGAGGTTCTCTGTTTCTGCCAAGTATAAGCTGAACCATATTTTCTTAGGGGGCATAGTGAATCGTTCCTGTACGGGAAAAGCAAAATGTTGCATAACAGTTCGTAAGTGGAGAGCAATGGTAGGCGTCATTGCCACCATGTCCTTCAATTTATTGAGATCCTTATGCTTCATCCTACCCGGGACCATTGTTTCTTTCTCGGTGGGAATGTGCATACCTTGCATGTTCAATGCTTCCCATACCAGATTGAGGGTCAGTTTGAATCTCTTGAGTTCGTGTCCTGGCAACAATGATGGTAGTACAAAAGTACTATCGCCTCCCTTGGCCCTGCTGGGAGTGATGGTGCTGATAAAATAGGAGCAGTGTAGAAAATCAGGTTTAGGCAAGTGTGCCCTGAAATATCTATCCAGGCCTGCCTTAGTCCAAACTGATCGCATTACCTCTGCATTCTGATAGTTCTCGAATTCCCGAGTGAAAAAGTGGTAGCATCCCCATTTGCCATTAAATTCGATTTCTGCTTCCCAGAAGTAGGTGCCGTCACCCAATGGTCCTGCTACATCACTAAACCAATGAGCATGTTTCCCCACTTGAGAAGTGTGTCCCTGAGGAGGGTCCTCGATAGGAAGGACATGCACCGCTTGAAGTTCTTGAGGCCTTTCGGTGAGTGGCGGTTCCGGAAGAATGGTTTCAATGTCCACAATCTGTGCGCTGGACCCTGCCTGGGAACTGGTGCCTCCAGCTTCTGCCATCGTTATTGTTTGCTAGTTGGTTCTGTCGAGAATATAGAGCATGCATTAATATTGTAATGGACAAGATAGAACACGTTTTGCCCCCGTTACAATATTATTGTGAGGTGAGTAATGGGTTAGTGCGTCAGTGAGTGCACGATGACAGTGTGTGTAGTTAATGAATGGATAGTCCTAGGAGCTAGATGGAAAGATGCAGTGTCTGACTGATGCAGTTAGTAAGTGGAGATGAATTCACAAATTGGGGTCGGGGGGTTTATTACAAGTCTTAGGTTGCCCAACACCATGGATGGCTTTTGGTCTTGGTTTTGTGGAGACTCGGGAGGGTTGCATGAGTAATTCTGCTGAGGGGTGTTGTGGCTTTGGGACCCATTTACGAGTAAGTCTGTGCATGCTTCTAGGTGGCAGTGTGTTCGAGTGTATCAGACAAGAGTGGGTGGCGGCTACTTGAGTGAGTGAACCCTGTCGTGTATGATGTGATTTGTTTGGGGCTAGTTGCGCTCGCAAGCAAGCCTTAGGCACCCAAATTTGTCTTGATTGTGGGTCAGCCTTCATTGACTTCTTGGGCACCCAGATAGATTTCACTTTCTCAACAGAGGTTTTAGGAGTCCTCTTATTAGTATCATGTCGTTGATTACTAATAGGTAGTTGAGACAGTTGTCGCGACTTGGCTACAGTCGGCAGCTCGTCTTTTCGCACCCACATTTGTTTCACTGGCTGAGTTGTTCGGCTTCGCGCGTTCTTTTGGTCTCGCGCAGAGATAGTCTTCAGTAATTGATCTACCCTTAGTTGCTGCCTCCTTCTGGCCTTTGGAAAAGAAGGGAGTTCCGCCAACGCCTTGACTTTTCTATTGAGATCTCCATTCCTCTGCATCACATAGCTTTGGACAAGAACAGCATGGTCAACTTCATGTGTACCCCTGGAGGGACCAGGAGTCTGTGCCTTTCCTAGTTCCTGGAGTGCTCCATTATCTAACTCAACTGTAATTCTACTCTGATTCACCCATACCTGAAGAAGTCCACTTCTTAGGTTTAAGTTGACTGCTTGGTCATAAATCCAATCTTGACCCAAGACTAGAGGCTCAGTGAGGTCCTCATCTTGACACACTAGTACTCTGACTGTCAATACTTCGTCTTGAATGGAGATGGGAAGATCCACCTCGCCCAGGCAAGGGGTTTCCACACCTCCCAATCCTATGAGATATGCTTCTATAGGATTGACAGTTAATTTCAACTCTTGACAGTAAGACAATTGAACAGCACTAGTGGCTGCACCTGAGTCAATCAAGGCTCTTACCGTCCTTGCACCTTTTCCTTGTCCTATATCTAAGGTTATAAAAGGACGTCGATCAATTATCCTATGAGAGCTGATACCTGAAACTTCACACATAGCCACGTGATATCCTTGGTCTGCATATGCATCTGGCCTAGGTTGCTCTCTACCTTGTCTCCTTAATTTCATTCTCCGTATGCACTCTAAAGCTTCTGCTTGAGCTTCTTCTCGAATTCGCTTTTCTTCTTCTTTGCGTTTCTTGGCAATATTGAGTCGACTTAGCATTTCCTCTGTGAGAGGTTCCTGATATAACTTGACTCTGCATCCGCTTATGTAGCTTGGGAGAACATCGCCTTCTAATGTGGCTAGTTGCACTGCTCCACTCATTGAGATTCTATTAATGATCATGGGTCCGTAGCCTCTCTTCTCCAATTTCCTCGCATGTTGTTTCAACGTGTATACTAGTACTAGGTCGCCTGCCTTCAAACCTTTATCCTTAACGTGGGCATCAAAGTATGCCTTCTGTCGTTTCTTAGCTGCATATATCCTTGCAGCTGCTCTCAGTCTTGTTTCTCCTAATCGTTCAAGGTCAAAAAGTCTAGAGGATAGTTCATGACCCGTCCATTCGTGTTCTTGTGCTACTTTCAGTGTAGGTATTAAGAAGTCCAACGGTAGCACTACGTTTTGGCCAAACACCATCTGAAAGGGGGTGGCTTGGAGTACCGTTTTGTAGGCGACTCGGTATGCCCAAACAACATGGTGTAGCTGTTTGTCCCAATCAGAGCGTTTACTATTCACTAATTTGGTCAACACATTGCACAGAATCTTGTTGGTACTCTCAGCCTGGCCGTTTGCTTGAGGGTGGTAGGGGGCGGACTTTTTATGTACTACCAAGAATTCTTGGAGTAGATTTTCAATTACTTCATTCAAGAAGTGAGTGCCTCTATCACTTACTAACTCTATAGGTAGCCCGTATCTTGTGAATACATTCTCAAACAAGAATTTAGCAGTTGTTTGAGCATCGTTCTTCGTTGTGGCTTTTACCTCTACCCACTTTGTTAGATAGTCTGTCGCAACAATGATATATTCTGCATGGGAACCCTTAGCTGGGGGATTAATAGGACCTACGAAGTCTATTCCCCACTTAGAGAATGCATGTCCACCCATCATAGGTTTCAGTGGCATCTCATCTTTACGTATAGGATACTGAGTTCTCTGACATACATCACACCGTTTCACATAGGTATGTGCATCCATGTGAAAGGTCGGCCACGAGAAGCCTGCAAATAGTATCGCCTTGATCACCCGATCTGGTCCAAAGTGTCCTCCTACTACACCTTGGTGAGCCGTTTCCAAGATCTTGAGATATTCACTTTCATGGACACATAGTCTCAGGTAACCATCTTTACCACGCTTGTATAGATTATTACCAATGAGTGAGTAATCTAGGGCTTCTTGTTCTAAACTCCTTTTCCTAGCCAGAGTCATGTCTTGGGGGAATGTTTTCATCCTCAGAAAGGATACTAGTGGTTCACTCCAATCTGGCACTATGGACACTTGATAAAGAGTGGCATGTTCCACAAGTGGTTTAGTGCAGCAGATTGGGCATTCCTTGCACAACTTTTGGACATCAGCTTCCATAGTCGGCCAATGCACTCCGAGTCTCCTTAGTGTCTGCAGGGTTCGTTGCTTTGAATAGTGTTGCTCTAATGCACCTACATGTGCTAATTGCAAACATTTAGCGTACTCATCCTCTTCCACACAACAGGCCAAGATTCCTTGATCTGTGTGCTTGTACATACTTCCTGCCATGATGTGATACTTTTGGGCTTTCACTACCTCTCTATTCTGTGTGTTTACTACTGGGTGATTAGGCCCGTATGTCAATACTGGCACTAGTGGCTTGGCCCACTGTGGTACAACTTCCAAATTGAACAAGTAAGCATCGGGAAGGTCATCTGACACTCCTTGTGGGGCTTCCCCAGTTGTGAGCCTAGAGAGATGGTCTGCTCTCAAATGAGTCTTCCCTTTCCTTACCACTACCTCAAAGTCATATTCCATTAGTAAGAGAAACCATCTTACCAATCTTCCTGTATTGCATGGCTTGTTTACAAGATATAACAATGCCTGATGGTCAGTAAAAAATTTAAACTTATTTGCAAGCAAGTAATGTCTAAACTTTTTAACCGCATATACCATGCCTAATCCTTCTCTCTCCGTAGTGGTATAATTTTGTTCAGTTGCATTCAATTGTCTACTAGCATAGGCAATTGGAAGATCCATATTACCTTCACCCGTAGGTTGTGCAAGTACACATCCAATAGCATAATTGGAGGCATCCACATGTACATGGAATGGCTTGTTCCAATCTGGTGTAGTCAAGATTGGTGCTGAACATAATCTTGGTTTAAGCTCATTGAAGGAGTTCTCACATTCATCAGTCCACTCAAAGTTAGTCAAGAGTCCGTACATGGGCTTTGCAATGACAGCATACATGTGGATGAAACGTCGGTAATAGCCACAATGCCCCATGAAAGCTTGAACTTCCTTGACATTCTTTGGCCTAGGTAACTCGGCTATGGCTCTCACTTTCTCTTCATCAGTGGATATGCCATTCTTTGACACTATGTGTCCTAGAATCTTGCCTTGCCTGACCATAAAAACGCACTTTTCTGGGTTTAGGCAGACTTGATATTCTCTACATTTGTCAAAGATTTGTTTGAGTTCAGGGATATGGGTTTGTCTAATGTTGGAATGAGCACAAAGATCATCAACATAGACTTCTAAATTCTTCCTCAGGAACTCCTTAAATACATGGCACATCAGCCTCTAGAAGGTTGCTGGTGCATTGGTAAGCCCAAATGGCATTACTCTAAAGGCAAAAATGCCCCATTCAGTGGCAAATGCCATCTTATGCTGATCTTCTGGAGCTATTGGGCTACTTGATTGTAGCCCAAAAATCCATCAAGGAAGCTGTACACTTCCTTGCCTGCCACTCTTTCTAAAAGATGCTCTGTGATAGGAAGCAGATAGTTATCTCGAATTGTGGCTGCATTAACCTTCTTCAAGTTAATGCATACACGCAGCTTTCCATTTTTCTTGGGCACCACTACAATGGGGGATACCCACTCAGTGTGCTCAATTTCATAGATGAATCCAGCTTCTACCAGTCTATCTATCTCCTCTTTGATCTTAGCCGCATAATTATCATTGTATGTGTATGGCTTCTGCTTAGAGGGTTTGGCGTCTGAGGTCATGGGAATTGTGTGTGAGCATATATCTGGGTCAACACCTTTCAAATCCTTGTAACTCCAAGCGAATACATCTCTGTATTCTCTTAGCAAGGCAATTAGCTCTTGTTCTTCCTCTTCTGTCAGGTCATGGCCTATGTATGTGCATCTCTCTTCTCCTTCTTCTAGGGCTACTACTATTTTCTTGGTGGTTTCTTTGTTATCATAGGCCTCCCCTGATTGCGCCTCTCGTTTAGGCATTCTGATCATGACTCTCCTGTCATCTATCTCATACTTCTTAAAATTTTCCGGGACCTCAAATAAAGATTCTTCCTCTCCTGGTGTGACTTCTCTCTTCTTTCTTTTCTTTCCTTCTTCCTTCGGGGTCACATGTGTGGCTAGTCTTACATCACTCGTAAGCTCTCCATACCTCTGGGGTTGAAATTCTACTTCATAGAAGTATTCTTCATCTGATGCAAAAGGTGGGTCCATAATGATTGACTCTAGATCGGAGTCACTCGCATCCTCAAATGCATCAGGGTTAGGTTCACATTCTTCTAACACTGCCTCTCCCATGATTGGCTCTATGGAGAAAACTGAAATGTCATAGCCATCTTCATCACAGTGAGGTGTCCATTGTTCCTCATTGATGGCTACATCCATTGTTGCTAGGATTTCTGCCCAGCCATGGGGTTCAAATTCCTCATCAGGAAATACTACAGGTGCATAGGCTGGGTCTTGAATGGGTCTATGTGTTTCGTTTGCACCTATTTCTCTGGCCTTTTCTCTTTTCTCCTCTTCTACTGCCACTTTGCACATCCATAAGTGGGTGTCTTCATGCATCCATGAGGATCCTGGTCCTATGGAATGCACCGATTCCGTATCATCTTTGGCTCTATGGATGGGATTCCATTGGATAGGGGGGACATCTCTATGAGAGTAATCTTTGAGATTCACTTTGGTCGTAACTCCTAAGTGCTGCAAGTACAAAGAATTGGTTCCCCAATCCTGTACCACTTGCAACTGTTGCATAAAAGGTCGTCCCAAGATCATTTCATAGGCATGGTTCTTGCTAAAATCACATATAGCAAATGTATGCTCGAACTCGACACCACAGGTGGTGAGAGTTATTCTTTCTAGCAATCCTAAGGGCCTCTCAATATGACCATCGGCCATCTGCAATTTCATTCTCGTTGGCCTGAGTGCTGGCTTGCCCCAATGCTTCCATAGGGAAGTGGTGGCAATTGCAACTCCTGCACCTGAGTCCAAAATTGCCTTGGTGGTGTACCCCTGGTAGGTAATGGGAAGATAGGTGTTCCCTTCTTCACCTTCACACATGTCTCCTATCTTATCCAAGGGTATTTCTGGCACTGTTCTCTGGGATCCTACCTAGGAACGAGGTTTTGCTATTTCTGGTACTTGTTTGGCTACATGTTTCCATAATTCAAGTCTAACCTTGAGTAGCTCTTCTAACTTGAGATTGCACTGTACTCTAGTGTTTTTCACTACCTCTGTGTTCCTAGGTATGACTGAATCCTCATTTCGTACCATGACCGTGGGTGCTCTCATACAAGTAGACTTAGCATCCCATGGGCCTGTGAAGTGGGGTAATTCTTGTAGAGAGTTAGACTCAAAATCTAATCTTTCTTGAGAGTGGGTGCTCTCCTGCTCCTCATAAATGGATGGGATGTCTTGTGGGAATTGGTTGTGTGCGTCATCCACCAGCTCAATGGGAGGAGGGACATCACTTTCTTTAGCCCATTTGTCTTCTTGAATCTCTCGTAGGAATTCTGGTGTGAACCGATTCATAGAAGATGATGTGTCTGGCTCCGTAGAGTTAGGCACATAGGCTTCAGGCACATAGGCTTTCTGGGCAGGAAGACCTGCTCTTTCACTTGCCTTGTCCTTAGGTTGAGAAGCGGGTTCCTTTTCTGATTGTGCAATTAGTCTCTCTATTCTTTCTAGTAATCCATCAAAGTGTAACTGTGTCTTGGCTGAACTAGAGATGTTAAATACGCGACTGGCTTCAAACATGGTCTGAGCCAATTCCACCATTTTGGCACAAATTTTGGTTCGTTCTAACTCTAGCTCTGCTCTAGGATAACACTTTTCATGATCAGTTACATTTGGCCCTTCTTGGATTCTGGCCTGGTATGCTTTAAGCATCATATTAAGGTCCTCAGGAGTGGGACCTGCTAGGACTGATCCTACTCTAGGGGGTGGTGGGATTAGGTGAGGCGGGTTGAGAGGTGGCGGTTCGGATGGAGATGGGAATGGTGGTGGTGGGGTAGTGAGAGAGGGAGTTTGAGATGTGAGTTCAGTTATCCTGGCCTTTGTTTCTCTGAGGCTTTCCTCAAGTTCACTCATCTTTTTTGCCCATTGTCTTTTCATTCTTTCGCGACTATCTCGCCAAGCTCTAGTCCTTTTCTTGGTTATGCTCTCAGTTTCACTAGCCTCTGGGCCCTTTTCCTGGCTTGCCCCTTGGTTTTGCTGCACTGCTTGAGCTCTAGTGACTACATGTACGGGTGGAGTGGACGTCACATTCCCTGTAGAGTCTACTACTAACCCAATAACGTTAATAGGAGTGATTTTTGGCATATTATTAGAATTCTTAGGGCAGTCTCATAAGAGATGATCTTTTCCACACTCTTGGCAAAACCCTTGAATTGTCACTGACTGGGGTTGTGTAGGTGGAGGTAAGGGGCATTCACGAATGTGGTGATCTCCCTGACATCGGTAGCATGGTCTTCTAGGGAATGGAGGCCTTACCTGCCTAGGTTGGGGTCTTGAGTTAGGGTTTGTATACATTACACTTGTGTACTCCGGTTCCCAGCTAGGTTCATTTGGCTCTTCACTATAGTAGGACTCACCATGTTCAGGAGACTGCAGGTAGTAAGCTTGGGGGCTATCAATGTGAGTAGAATCAAAGCTATGATCGCTCGGGTCACTTTCTGAAAGCGGTGGTGTTACTGGCACTATAGCTCTATTCAAATTTTCCTCAGCTGCTCTATACTTTATCGGAATTACATTAGCTGGGGCAGGGGGTTGTTGTGCTAACACAGGCTGAGGCCTTTGTTGGTATTGCGGTTGGTAGGTTTGTTGAGGCCTAGCATACTGCTGCGGTGGGTACTGATTCTGGTATCTTCCCTGCTGAGGGTATGGCTGAGGGTAGGGTTGCCTAACTGCTTGCTTATTGTATGGACAGTCTTGTGCTGTGTGATTTGTGTATCTCCGTTCTATGGTACAGTATTGGCTACTCGGATTTACTTGGGGTTGAGCCGTAATGGGACAGACATTCGCCATATGGTCGCCTCCACAAGTATAGCATCTTTTCACAGGGGCAAACCTTGGGATTTGTTTACTAGAGACACCTAGTTTCTGAGCCACTTTCTCAGCAAGTTCCTCTATTGATGTGGATTGCATGGAAGAGAGGCTAGAGGCACTATCTGAGTCCTTGTAGATTTTGGAAAGCTCTAGTTCTTCCCCTAGGTTATCCTCAATGTCAATGCACATGCGTACACACTCTTCTATGGTCCTAGGGTCCTTCAAGTACACATATGATCTTAATTTGGTACTTAGCAGTCCGTCCAAGAATAGAGCCACTTGCTTAGTTGGTGTGGGTAGCTCCGAAACAGGGCACCTTTCAAGATATTGCCTAAATCTTCTTCCTACAAGTCTCACAGTCTCTTGAGGGGTCTGCTTGAAACTGTGAATCAATGAGGTATTATGTCTAATGCCACTCTTAGAGAATTCAATAATGAAAGCCTCTAGGAGTTGGTCTATACACCGGAACTGTCTCTCGTTCAATGGTTGAAACCATGTAAGAGCTGTGTTCCTAAGGGTTAGGCCAAAGGCATTGTACTGCGTGAATAGATCCTCCACTTGTTCAGCTCTCAAAACTTGCCTAAACTCTGCCACATGATCGTATGGATCTCCAGTGCCATCGAAGTGATTCTTCATGGACTTGACTAACTGAGTCGGTCTCAAAGTCCTTGTGTGCTCTCTAGGTCGTGGTAGAGGGAACTCATCCGCATTTCTTTGATTCCTGTGAGCTCTAAGTACCTCAGGCTCTACTCTATTTGTTTCCGTCCTCGTTCTTTCTCTGCCCCCTAGGTTGGCAAAGCTTACCTCTGGTCTTTCTCTATGTCTGTCTCTTTGAGTTCCGTAAGCGTGGGCTCCTGGGTGACCAAAGGACACGTTTGATCTTGGCTGGGGGAAAATGAATTCACCTTTCCAAGTGTAAGCATGCCTATCATTTTCTGTCACCACAAAGATCCTCTCTGAAGTGAGATCTAAGTAGGTCACTCTGCCTGGGCTATCAGGATCCTTAAACTCATAGACCATGATTGTTCCTATATCAATTGGCCGATCAGATTTATACCTCCAAAAGGCTTCGTCCGTTTCTCGGTTCAGAAGTAGATCTATGCTCTTGTTGTCCTGGGGAACCCATTCTGGTGTGATGATCCTAGTGAGAACAGATTTGCCTCGGGGGGTCCTCGGTTCTACACCCATGTTTCCTTGCTCTAGGTCACCTAAGTCCGATTCTGGGACTACAATCCCAAATTCATCAGTCCTTTCTGGATGACTGGTGACTACATATATTGTCCCTTCCTTATCTAAGTACGCTCCGTTTTCAAACTTGACAGCTGGGCGCTCTAGTCCAATTGATTGATCAGGATTCTTAATTTGTACCACCGATCTTCCTAGGCCGTCCTCATAGATGCTAGCACCCAATCGGTTGGTCCTAAGGTATTCCAACTGCGTTTTGTAAGGCCCTTCTACCCTGTGCAAGTATGGCACTCCTGAACTTCTCGTAGGTCTCTCCATGCCTTGAGACATCTCTGATTCACTAGTCTCAGAGCTAGGGTAGTATGAGTGGTGGCTCAACTGCCGGGCCCAAGACCTAGCAGTGTGGTTGACACTGGCCTCTGAAGACCTAAGGCTTTGCCTATCTCTCCCTAGATGTCTCCCTGATCTAAGGTTCATAAGCCTAATTGAATAACCCAAATTTGCCCAAGTACAACCTCGTTGCGGAGTCCTTTTGTATCAGTTACTTGATTCTTTTTGGTTGATTACCGTGTTAAAATTCTTGTTTGATATCACGTCGTAAGGTATACTTGAGTGTAGTTTTGCACTTGAAGTTGATCGTTCCACGTTAAGTTCTTTTCCTTTAAAGTTCTCGACAATACAAAGATTATGTCCTTAGCTTGAACTTGAAAGTTTAGGTATTCTTCAACTTGATAATTGCCTATCATCGCCCTGACTTACTCCTACCTCTAGTCGTTCTTAGCCTAAGCTAGGAATTGACGAAGGGGAGTTGAGAATATTCCGACCTTTCTTGTTGATCCTTGTTCTTTAGTGCTCGAGAAGTTGATTCTCAAGCTTGCACAAAGCCCTTGCTTGGATGCTCTCAATTGCTTCTCAATAGACCTGCATCAGTCCCAAGATTAGCTCCATACTTAAATTCAAATGACAGACTATACCACTTTCATGCATGTAACTCATAGACCAAATTATCCCTTGCCTTTATGAAAAACAATCCCAAGGATCCCTCAGTTTTCCTACCTCGGGGTATGGAAGAATCACGACAAAACAAGAATCACGGCAATTGGATTTTGTATGAGGAAGTTATGTCCGATCAGGGTTTGGGTGCTAAAACAGGGTTCAAAACAGTTTACTCAGTCAGACAGGAATTCTTGAATTACTTGGTTGCGGCCTCACAATGCAATGCTAAACCCTTAAAGGTTCCCCAAAAATTAGACCACTATTTTTTGCCCTTAAAAATTGGCCAAATTTGCCCTTCTATCGCGTTCGCAAGTTCTGTCAGTCGTGATTGACAAGTCAATCGCGATTGATGTGTCGATCGCGATTGACAGGTCCGTCGTGGCTGTCAGTCGCGATTGATGGGTCAATCGCGATTGACACGTGGCTCGCAAAGTCAATCAATCGTGGTCAAAGGTTTGTTGACTCTGTCAGTCGCGATTGATGGGTCGATCGCAATTGACAGGTCGGTCGCGAGGGTCTGTCCGTCGTGGTCAAACAATCGTTGACTGTGTCGGTCGCGATTGACAGAGCCGTCGTGGGCTGTGAGTCGCGATTGATGGGTCGATCGCGATTGATGACTCGATCGCGATTGACACGTATCACGCGTATGATCTGTTCGTCCTGGTCAATCGGTCGTTGACTCTGTCGATCACGATTGACAGAGCCGTCGTGGGCTGTCAAGTCGCGATTGGCTGGTCGATCGCGATTGACAGGTCTGTCCGTCGTGGTTTGTCGATCGCGATTGACAGAGCGATCGCGATTGATAGAAAACTGATGAATTTCAAAAATCTAAACACAGTTTTGGGAAGCTCTAGGCCTGTAGATCATGGTTTTGTACTTTGTTTGGCAAATGGAACATTTTTTCTGTCGGTCGCGATTGACAGAGGTCGGCGACATAGAGACAGTTTCGTGACGTTTTTTACCTGCGCGGAGTGCTAAAGATGATGATGCAGCATGTACCTGCAAGACAGCTCAAGAAACATGCAAAAACAGCACACACAATATCGCTCTCTCGCTCTCTCTCACAAGTGAAATGAGGGAAGTGAAAGGAGGAAGGAGATATAGTCAAAAAACTGAATTTTTTCGCGATGATGGAGATGGAGGTGGGAGATGGTGATGATAATGATGGTGATGATGGTGGTGAGGTAAGAAAAAGAAAAATAGGAAAAGTAAAGAAATTACCTACAACGCCAACGTCTCCAATCTACGTCTTACCATCACACGCTCGTCCTCAAAACTCGATCCCCGGCAACGGCGCCAAAATTTGGTGTAGCTCAGTGATGAGTAGCACCTCCTTTAATGTCAATCCGGGAAGACGTGAGGATGGTATGATGACCTCGAGCAAGTGAAGGCACAAGTGCGTGAGTGCGAAGCACACTAACATGCACACACGTACACACACACGCGCACACAAGGCAAGACAAAGAGTGAGAAGCACTGGAGTTCTTAGATTACTTTCAGAAAGCTCATACAAGTTCAAAACTATTACAAGCTAACCTCAAAAATGAGCTCTCTAGCTCCTTTTATAGTTTTTGACTAGCTTTGGCCCTGTCCAGACCTAGTGTCCGGCCTAGTTAAAAATTAGGTTCCAGGGCGTATTTGAGGGCTCAAACGAGATCTAAAAAATACGAAAATTGGCAGGTAGATACTTATAAAGCTCCTCAAGCTCAAGGACTCCTTGGCTTGCGCAAAATGGAGCTACAAAAATATGAAATGGTATTTACAATGGTGTTTAGTGATTAAAATCACTATTTGTGTAGGGATTTTCTCTGTTGATTTGTCATACACATCTTTGAGCTCCCTATTTGCTCTTTCTTCTTGTGTGCTCAACTCCTTGGTGTCTGAAAAATTTAGATGGACTACTTGCCAGATCTTCTTTGGCTATTGTGTCTGCTCGTGCTATCTCTTCGTTCCGACCCTCTTTGTCTTGTGGCTCCTTCGGTTCCCTGACTACTGCCAACACAGGGCCTCTGATAAATCGGACCCCTACCACTCCCAAGAACCCGAAGAACTTAAAAATGCCTATAAGGTAAATGTGCATTTTAACACTGGCGCCATCTATGGGAAGGTGGCATAGACGGTGAATAATCAGTAAGGTGGAGTAGTACGCAAGTGGTGCAGAGGTGATATATGCCGGTTACTCGGTCTGGCGAATCTTATCCAAAGTACAAGAGAGACCAGCATCCTTGGACGGTACCAAATTTGTTAGGGACACCCCAGGTGGCAGAAGTATAGACCGGTTAAGTCCAGCTGTCGAAGGAGCGGAGCCCGTTAGCAATGATTTCGGTAGAATTCCGGTGACACATGAGGAAATTCCAGTAGATTCTGATGTAATTTCGGTGTAGTCTACAGAAGGTACAGTAACTTCGGACTGTACAAGGACGTAGTGCGTAGTTGACCCGACACCGTCTGGTCAGGATTCGAACTTTTTCGAGGATAAAGTGGTGTTACCCAGAGAGATCATTGCCGGTGAAAGAATACCCTGTTTTGGGGAAAGTTCGACAAATTCCGTTGACAAGTTGGTTCCAGTTGCAGGGAATTTACAGTTTTTCGGTGATCGTGTGATACTCCCTGGTGAATCTTCATTTCGGACACCACTGTTCGGGGCAAATTTGCCTACTTGGGATATCAAGGTTGAGAATAGGCTCTTCGATTTGGAGATCCGTAAGAGATTGAACGCTATTTTTAAGCCGGAAGGTGAGCAGTGTGACCATACAGATTCCGAAGGACCAGAAACACCTCCTCAGAACTCAGGAGACAACAACAATACCACTAATAGCACCATGAGTGGACAACAACAGCAGCAGCAGCAACAACAGCAGCAACAGCCACAGCCACTTCCACTTCGACCTGTTCCAACAGGGGTCGCATACACAAAGTTCGGTGGATTTCCAGGTGACAACCCTGATGCACATGTGCGTACCTTTGAGATAAGTTAT
Organism: Ceratopteris richardii; assembly: GCA_020310875.1. NCBI lineage: Eukaryota > Viridiplantae > Streptophyta > Polypodiopsida > Polypodiales > Pteridaceae > Ceratopteris > Ceratopteris richardii. The sequence continues at coordinate 21,817,921 of CM035441.1, forward strand.
CCCGTACTGAATCATCCAATCGATCCGGCATACAAGGCCATCGTATTCTAGTCAACATTAGTCAATGAAGCAGCGAGGTGGTTAACAGATTATGATATCAACCATTTTGTTACCTATGAGGCAGTAAGGGATGCGTTTTTGCAGAGGTTCCCGCTGAAGAAGAAACCTGCCGAAATTTTCGATTACTTGCAGAACAATAGACAGAAGCCGCACCAGACTGTTCAGGAATATGCCACATTGTTTAGAACTCATTTAAGACAATTGCCTCCGACACATGCTAATTTACCGGATGATGTTATAACCCAGTGGTTCATTAATGGTTTGACCCCACAGTTAAGACCAATTATGATCATCCGTTGTGTGGGTGTTATGACACTAGATGTTGTTATCGTGATGGCCCTGCAACTAGAGCATAAGGTTGGAGGATTCACTGAAGACTTGGAGTGGCTAAAAACCAGCAAGAACGTTATAGATGATTCGGCTAAACAGATGTATTGCACCAAGTGTAAAAATCTAGGGCACACCAGTGCTACCTATGCCCTTAATCAGATATATTGTGCCATTCGCAATACCACCAGACACTCAGCCGAAAATTGTGCGTATAATGCCAAAGTGCAGGGATGAGCAGTTGTAAACGCCATTATACAAGAACCAGGTCAGCCAGCAACCCACTATGTGCCATCGCAGATGCGAAACAATCAACCGCAAGGATACCAAAATTACCGAGGACAGCGGAATACCAATTTTAATGCAAATCGATGGAAGGCAGGTACATCAGCGGAAGGTGCTTCCCTGCCACCACCTCGATGTCACTTTTGCGGTGAGATTGGCCATATTCGGAGATTTTTCAAGGATGCAGCAGAATATGACAAAAGAAAGAAAGAGCGTCAGAACCGGATGACCAACATGGTCTATATTTCACCAATGGAATCACAAGCTGCAGTGGTCCAGACACGATCGGGTAAGCAGTTGCAACCAGCAGTTGAGGTGTTTGAACCTGATATCCGCGAACAGTAGCAAATGTATACCAAGGCCAATCAGTGGGCCGCTAAAGAACCAACTGTATTACCTGATCCGATTCCGATGACACAGGCTCCCCTGCCAAAGGTGAGAGCGCATGAACAAGCATCTACCCCCGTAACAGTAGAATCATCATCAAAATCAGTGAAGAGTGCAATTCCAACAAACCAGGTATGGGATATTCTCTCAAAGGCTTCAATTACACTCCCTTTGGGGCAGCTACTCGCTTTGGTGCCCGGAGTTAGGCAGCAATTCCAGCAACAGGTTAGTCCTGGATCTCCTAGTACTCCGGTGACTGCAACAATACAACCGGAAAATGATTCTACGGTGGATCATTCAGTCCCCTTAATCACTGTTTGGCATAAAAATCACAAGATTACTCAAGTGTTAATCGATGGTGGTTCGGGTGTGAACATAGCAACTGCAGCTCTTTGTAAGAAATTGGGGTGGACCCAGATCGAGCCCGTCCAATTCTTTGTTAGAATGGCAGATCAATCCCGAGTCCATCCGATGGGACTAGTCCGGAATATCCCGATTACTTTGCAGGGTACCACGTTCAAAATGACTTTCGTAGTCTTAGAAATACCAGAATCCAGCCTCGACTATAATCTTATTTTCGATCGACCCTGGTTGAAACAGGCCAAAGTGATACAGGATTGGTCAGCGCAGAAATTGACTTTCAAAGATAATCACCGTAAATATGTTGTCAAACTGGATGCCATTCAGCCCTATGAGCTTCATGCCAGACCCTATGTAGCAGAGCCATTCCACATGTTAGATGGCTTATCTGACGATGAAGAAGAGGCGTTTCTGAAGAACAATAAAGATCTGATTTCCTTAGGTACTATAGATCTTCAAGCTGTAGCAGACAACTGGAGTCCGACAGCCTGTACAGTTGTTCCCGTGACCGGAGATGCAGATGCAGATGATAGTGTTGCTATGGATGGAGCCACTCTACATCAACTTTTACAATCAGCTGACGACTTGGGGAAACCTCGTCAATTTTATGTCCCGGAAGACCAATTAGTAACCTATAATTTGGGTGATGAAGTTAACCCGCGACCTGTTAAGATTAAGGCAGGACTATTCGAGGCATTTCAAGAAGACTTGATCCGACTCTTGCGTGAGTTTTCTGATGTTTTTGCTTGGGACTCTCGTGATATGAAAGGTTTTGATCCACGGATCTATCAACATCGGGTCGTGCTCAAACCAGAGGTGAAGCCAATTAAACAATGTAGTTACTGAATGAATCCCAATTATACAGCACAGGTCAAAGCAGAACTCGATTGGTTATTGAAGGTGGCATTCATTGTACCAATCAAACATGCTGAATGGATATCTCCGATCGTGATTGTTCCGAAGAAAAATAAGCAGCTACGAATCTGTGTGGATTACCGGAAACTGAATGCGGCCACGGTACCTGATCCATTTCCTCTTCCCTTTCTTGACACAATGCTCGACAGAGTGGTCGGGCATGAGATGTACTCCTTTCTGGATGGCTATAGTGGTTATAACCAGGTCAGAATGGCTGAACAAGACATATCGAAAACAACTTTCATTACGAATTGGGGTGTTTTTGCTTGTACGATCATGTGGTTTGGGTTAAGGAATGCTCCCAACACATTTCAACGTTGTATGCAGGAAGTCTTTTCACCCTACCTGACTACTTTTATGCAAGTCTATTTAGATGACTTCTCCTTATTTGGTAAGATTGCGGCGCACCTGTATCATTTACGGTGCTGCTTTGCGAAATGCTATGAATACTGACTCTGCTTGAACCCGACAAAATCTGTTTTTGCGGTTTCTTGTGGTAAACTCCTTGGACATATTATATCTGCACAAGGTATCCAAATCGATCCAGACAAAGTCGCAGCTGTGTTGGAAGCACCCGTCCCTACAACGCCGAAAGAAGTTATGCACTTCCTGGGTCAAATCTGGTGGCATGGCAGGCATCTACGGTGGCTAGCCCATTTAGCAACACCACTTAATCGGCTAATGACTAGTACTCCACGACAGTTCGAATGGACTCCGGAATGCCAAATTGCATTCGATCGTCTAAAAGGATTATTGACGCACGCTTCAATTTTGCAACCTCCTGATTGAGACCGCCCATTCCATGTCTTTGTAGATGCATCAGATATAGCCATTGGCAGTGTTTTAATGCAGCAAACGGATAAATGGTTTCGGCCTGTATATTATGCAAGTCGCCGATTAGCTCCTGCTGAAAGAAACTATTCAGTGACCGAAAGAGAATGTCTCGGGTTGGTGTATTCTGTGAAGAAATTCCGGCATTATTTACTCAGCCGAAAATTCACCTTTCATGTGGATCATGCCGCACTTGTATATCTGGTCCGGCAGCAACATTTAGGTGGTCGCTTGGCTCGTTGGATTTTATTATTACAAGAGTTCGATTATGAAGTGATTCATCGACCCGGCACCGCACATCCCGTATGAAAGTCAAGTGCAAGGTTCCACTGCAGTCAATGAAGAAGAGATCTTTCATGACACCGCAACTTCTATCCATGTCGATTCTTCCGCCCAATCTTCTCCGAATAAGCAGCAGGAACAAAGTGCGCCCACCACCGAATCTGAAGCAATTTCTTCGAAGGAGGATTCTCAGCAGCAGACCCAAGATGATGTGTCATCCATTGTTGCTGAGATTGTCAATGAAGTAATTATTGTGGTCGATGCTGTAATTGACCGAATTGAAGCTACTACGCAGCAGACTCCCGGAATAGTGTTGGTGCCCAACACTCTTATACCCACTCCTCCACCAATGACTCTGGTCGAGCCCATTGTACCTGTTCAACCTATTGTCCCTGAAGCACCGGATTCCTCATCCTCTTCGCCTAATTATTCTCCACCATCTTCCAATCACCTCTTATCAGCCTCTTCATCCCAGCCACTTCCTCCTCCTCTTCCGGTTCCCATGTTTACTGAATTAGAGTCCATGGGTCGAATGCTAATCCAATTATCACAGCAGCTACCGATGCAACTCAGAATGGTCACTGATAATATTCGTCAAGAATTACACATAAAGTCGATATCTTAGAAGCAGATATTATTCCACTACAGGAAGAAGTTGATGCAGTTAAGGCAGAAAATCATGGCCTACACTTACAAATTCAATAGCTTCAAGATCAGCTAGCACAGAAAGATGCTTTGCTGTGTCAAAAGGATACAGAAATCAGCACGTTGAAGCAAGAAATCACTGATAAAGCAGATGCAATGACTGCCATAGGCAATGAACTGCATAGCACGCGGGAAGCATACAGCATATTAGAAGAAGCCTCTCAGTCTTTGTCCAGCAATGTACTTAAAGCTGAAGTAGAACTGCATAAGACTACCGAAACCATGTTCAAGCGTGATCAAGAGTTACAGGAAGAGCTTGGCAGGTATCTCCATTTAAAGAAAGAATTTGAAGGAGTGCAGAAGGAAATAGAAGCCTACTACAAAACCATGCAGTTCCAGTCTAAAGAACTGGAGAGAAGTGAAAAGCAGCTCGGTTATCAAGCAGAGCGTTTATGCAGAATAGATAAACAGATTGAAGATATGAGATTGAACCGTGACGCAGCCCTGGCAAATGATTTCTACCTACAAGATGCATTTTTGAAGACACAGGTTGACATTTTAATGAGTCAAGTGATTGCCGCAAGCTCTGTTCGTACTGACGCACAGTTAGTCGAACCAGAAACTTTAAAGTTAATGCTTGATTCTTTGAAGGAGAAGATTTCTAGAACTTTTAAATTAGCTCGCATCATGTATATACAGGGCATCATAGATGAGCCCTAAATTTTGTTTCCGTTGTGGGTTCAAGTCCACCGTGCATGCCAGTGTAAGCGCCGTATTGGCATTCTGTATTTTCATAATTCCTATATTTTCCTATCCCGCACGAACCAAAGGTCGTTGCGAAGTGATGTATCTGCTTATCAATTAATGAAAAGACATTGCGGTGACTCTCCGGTAATGACAAGGGGGATCGTCAGACTGTCTGTCTAGGCGATTACGGTCTGTGGAGACGTCGTTGTAGTGCAGCATTCGTGAGATCTGAGTATTATTGCTCTTACCTTTGTTTAATTACATTAATTTGTGATTAACACAATATTGTTAAGTTGTGGATAGTAAGTCTGTGTGACGGTAATGAATAATTCCCGCGTTACTTACTTTGAAAAGGCTAACCAGAATTTTGACAGTAAGCAATTCGATATTGAACGCTAACACACTACGCATTGAATAAGTTAATTGGGAAAATTAAGATACAGGGCCTCTGATAAATCAGACCCCTACCACTCCCAAGAACCTGAAGAACTTAAAAATGTCTGTAAGGTAAATGCGCATTTTAACACCCTCCTGAGGGAGATGAAATCCCTCAGCGACAGTGCGGAGAGTGACTACGACACGGGGGTTTAAACATGTTAATGACCAGCATTGCTCGGTAGCAGGCATGGCGGGAATGGCAGATATAATCTGCGCACAGAAGGGATGACACTCCACTGAATGCCACGGCAATTCAGCGAAGGCCAAGAGCCCTCGAGCACGCAGGAACTCACTCACATCCAGAGTGAGACCCGCATGGAAGGTCACGATATTCGCAAGAGCTTCCATGGTGCACAAAAAAATAGATAGGAACACAAATCACACGAGGTCGCAAGCACACATAGACACAATAGCGATTAACAGCGAGAAAAACAAGATTAAATAGAAATGTTAGAAAAATCAGGCAGTAATCATCCTAATCATAACATAGTATTGGAAATATACCAACATAATGACGACATGCACGCATTAACATAATCAAAGACACAGAAGGCAGCCACTAATCATAATTAGGTAGGAAAACGCAACTATTACAGTCAGTCGGTCAACCAAAACATGGAGATAAGAAAAAAAAGTCGAGTGAGAAAAATGGCAACAGGAAAGGAGTAAAAATACCAATGACACATCATGAGGGCGTAGACGATGGATAATAGGGGCAAAGCTTGGAGCCATTAATCGCTTTAGGAAGTAGAACACTGGTTAAGGTGGATAACCGAAAAGTTGCGGGTCCCACTTGTTTGATAATACGGTAGGGACCGAACCAGCACAATTTAAATTTTTTGGTGGACCTATTAGACTTAGCATTATAAAAGAGTACTAATTGGTTTATCGTAAACACAGGGGTTTTGAGGAAACGATCATGGGTTTTGGCTTATCGAAGCTGTACTTCTTGCAACACCAGGAAACTTTCAAGACGTTGTTCATCCAGAGACCGTAAAGCCTCTAATCGAAAGGGAAAAGATTCTTCCGATAATAACTTCCGTTCAAAAGCCATGCGCAGACTAGGAACCAGTTCCATAGGAGAAATCGCTTCCAATCCATACGCCAACTTGAAAGGAGTTGTTCCGATCGCCACTTTGTATGTGGTACGATAAGCCCATAAGACTGCAGGTAAGAATTGGTCCCATCTCTCTAGACAATCTAATACCAGTTTCTTTAAGATGTTCAACAAAGATTTGTTGGTACTCTTAGTGACTCCATTTGCTCGTGGAGAATAGGGAGAACTAAACTTATGCACAATCTGGAAGGTTTGAGTAAGCACTTGCATTAATGTATTTGCAAAGTGTGTACCTTGATCAGTTATTATCTCCAAGGGTAACCCATAGCGTGGAAAAATATCCTTCATCAGACATTTAGCTACCGCAACAACTGTAGCTGACCGAAGATCCCAAGCTTCAGTCCACCGAGTCGCATAATCCGTGCATGTCAAAATGTATCCGTTGCTGGTAATTGGCGCAGGAGGAGTAATGGAGCCAATAAAGTCCAAACCCCATTCTTGAAAGGGTTCAAGAGGCACAACTGGTTGGAGTGGAAAGAGATGTCACTGTAAGGGCTGACCAGAATGCTGACACGCATCACACTGTCGCACGTACTGGGTTACATCACGGTACATCGAAGGCCACCATAAACCACTCTGTAGGATCTTTTGGTGTGTCAGGTCAACCACAAAATGTCCTCTGGTTGGGGAAGAATGAGCCATTGTAATTATTGAAGCAATTTCATGTGGGGGAACACATCTTAGCAACATGCCCGAGTGATCCATATAATATAACTGCCCTACAATTAACCGAAATCAGCGACTATACGTGGCTAGCCTTCGTTGAGCAGCTGAAGAGATCGTACTAGGCGGACATCCACTGGTCAAGAACAGAGGCAAGGTGTCATAGTAAGAAGAGGGTACTGGCAATTCCTATTGATCATCTTGTATTGTCTCTGCTGCATAAATAGCAGGTGTTGTATCATCAACTCTGTTGAAGCTCAAGGTCAAGGACAAAGCATGGAAGCGCATCAAGGAAGTGGACACACAAGAAGAAGGAGCAAGTAGGGAGCTCCAAGAAGCACCTGTCAAATTTTCAGAAGAAATCCCTACAAAAATAGTGATTTTTATCACTAAAAACCATTGTAAATACCATTTTCCATTTTTGTAACTCCATTTTGTTCAAGCCGAGGATTCCTCGAGCTTGAGGAGTATTAGAACTACCATCCTACCAATTTTCATGATTTTTAGACTCCGTTCGAGCCCCCAAATAAGCCCTGGAACCTATTTTTTAACTAGGCCGGACACTAGGTCTGGACAGGGCCAAAACCACTCAAAAAACTATAAAAAGGGCTGGAGAGCTCATTTTTGAGGTTAGCTTGTTGTAGATTTCAGTTTTGTAAGAGAGCTCTTTGGTAATCGAAGCTTTCCATTGTTCCACTCTTTGCTCTTACCTTGTGCGCGTGTGTGTGTATGTGTGTGCATGCTTGTGTGCTTTCACTCACGCACTTGTGCCATCACTTGCTCGCGGTCTTCATACCGGTCCTCACGTCTCCACGGATTGACATTTATGAGGTGTATCTCCTCACGTTGGTACTCACCATTGTGCTAGAGTGACACCAAATTTGGCGCCGTTGCCGGGGAGAGAGCTTGGAGGACGAGCGTGTGACGGTAAGACGTAGAGTAGCGACGTTGGAAGGTAAAAAATTCATCATTTTCAGTTCAGTTTTTGAATTTTCCATCTTCACCATCATCACCATCTCCACCCACCTTCATCTTCTCAGTTTTTTCCATTTTTTAGAGTACATTCACCTTGTTTTTTGCTTGTGGTTGTGAACAAGAGGCTTAGAGGGGGGTGCAGAACTGAATCGCTGAAGAAAAAAACTCGTGAAACACTCTCCAAACACCAAGAATCTGAGCGGCCATTTTCGGAAGTGCTAAAACCTGCGTCAAGTATCGTTTTTGAGAAACAAAGCTTTTGGGAGCTACCCGGAGCAAAATAGGGTGCTAGGAGAGTTGGAAGAGAGTATCAAAGGTAAGCAAACCCACTTCATACTCATAAACTCTCAGGAAATCCAAGTTTTCTTTTGAAAGAAAAGTCGACCTGCGTCAAGTATCGTTTGGGATTTACAGAGGTTAAATGTTGAGTTTTGGGTGACACTGGGAGTGAAGAAAGGGGAGGAGAGCTAGAACAACAACTGTATTGATTCAAATCTTAAAAAATTTCTTTCAAAATTTGTCTAAGGGTCAAGTATCGTTTTGCTCCCGCGGTCGAGTATCGCGATACTTAGCAAGTATCGTGACCTCCTGCGGTTGAGTATCGCGATATTTCCCAGCGATCGCGTATCGTTTGATCCAGAGATCGTTTTAGCTCAGAGATCGGTATCGTTCCCATCAGAGATCGTTTAGAACAAAGATCGCCGATCGTTTCAGATCACGTATCGTTTCGTTTCAAGTATCGAGATCGTTTCGGTCGAAGATCGTTTTTGACGAGCGATCGTTTTCTCCAGCGATCGTTTTGTGAGAGATCGTCGATCGAGTATCGTTTGGTTTCGCAAAGATCGTCGATCAAGTATCGTTTCGAGTTAGCGATCGTTTGCCAGCGATCGTTTTGTCAAAGATCGTTTTGTCCAGCGATCGTTTTGGTAGAGATCGTGGCGCCAAAGATCGTGTATCGTTCGGCTTAAAGGTCGTGTATCGCTGGCTCAGAGATCGCTCAATCCAGATATCGTTTGGTCATGTATCGTTTGGGGCTAGAGATCGGGTATCGTTTAGGGGAAGTATCAAGTATCGTTTTCCTTGAAATGTCATATATCGCCTGATTTGAAGCATTTTCCGAGAGACCCTGTTTCCCTGTTTTAACCCCCAAAACCCTGAACCGGCATAACTTTCTCATACGAAATCCGTTTGCTTTGATCTTGGGTTTGTTGGAAAGCTCGTGAGGAGTACAACAAAAACATCGACTGGTTATGTTACTATTAATACCAGGATTATTAGATAGGGTATTTTGAAGTTGACCCTCAGGGAAACTAGAAAACCAAGAAGTTCCAAAGGATTTTGAGCAATATAAGAGAACTTTGGGGACTAGAAGCCAAGGCTTATGAACCTGAGATCTGGCAGACACTTAGGCAAGGATAGACAAAGCATTAGGTCATCTGAGGCTAGTGTCAACCATACATCCAAGTCTTGGGCTCAACAGCTTAGTGGTTACCCTTACACACGAAGTTCAGAAACCAGTGACTCGGAAATGTCTTTTAGCATGGAAAGACCCACACGTAGCTCAGGCATTGCCTATTTACAGACACCAGAAGGTCCCTATAAGACCCAATTGGAGTATATCCGGACCAACCAGTTAGGTGCTCGCATCTATGAGGATGGTCTAAGACGATTAGTGGTTCAACTCAAGAATCCTGACCAACCCTTTGGACTTGAACACCCAGTGGTCAAGTTCGAGGAGGGTGCTTACATTGATAAGGAAGGAACCATGTATGTGGTTACCAACTTACCAGATAGGACAGATGAGTTTGGAAATATCATTCCTGAGAATGAGATAGGAGACCTAGAGCAAGGAGACCTAGGAGGAGAACCCAAGACCCCTAGAGGCAAGTCAGTCTTAACCAGAGTGCTCACTCCAGAATGGATTCCTCAAGATAACAAAAGCATAGAACTATTCGTGAATAGAGAAACGGAAGAAGCCTTTTGGAGATTTAGGCCAGATCAACCCTGCCCAGTAGTCACCATCTATGAATTCAAGGATCCAGAGATACCAGGGAAAGTTGTCTATCTAGATCACACATCTCAAAAATTATTCTTGGTATCAGATCATGACAGACATGCTTACACTTGGCAAGGTGAATCAATTTTCCCTCCACCAAGATCTAATGTTTCCCAGGGTCTCCAAGGAGCCGGATCATCCAAGGCTCATGAAACCCAGAGAGAAAGAACTAGAGAGAGACCGGAGGTAAGCTTTGCAGACACTATAGGCAGAGACAGATCAGGATATGGAACGGAAAAACTTGAAAGGGAGAGACATAGAGTGTATAGGCATCAAAGAGACGATCATGATTTCCCCTTGCCTAGACCACGAGAGCACTCACGAACCCTTAGACCCTCTCAAGTGGTTAAGACAATGAAGAACTACTTTGATGGATTTGGAGATCCTTATGATCATGTGGCGGAGTTCAAACAAGTGCTAAGAGCTGAGCAGGTTGAAGACTTATTCACCCAGTTCGAGGCATTTGGGTTGACTCTTAAGGGTACTGCCTTAGCTTGGTTTCAACCTCTAAACAGTCGCAACTATAGAGAGATAGGTCCGCTGCTAGAAGAATTCATTGTGGAATTTTCCAAGAGTGGTATCAGGCATAACACATCATCCTTGATCCACAGCTTCAAGCAGACACCCCAAGAAACAGTGCGACTTGCAGGAAGAAGGTTTAGACAGTACCTGGAAAGATGCCCTGTACCAGAATTACCCACATCAGCTAAATAGGTGGCACTGTTTTTAGATGGCCTGTTGAGCACGAAATTAAGGTCATATGTATACTTGAAAGAGCCTAGATCCATAGAAGAGTGTATACGGATGTGCATTGACATAGAAGATAACTTGGGTGAGGAGTTAGGACTATCCAAACTCTATAAAGACTCTGATAGTTCTACAAGTCATACCTCTAGAGCCTCCACTGAGATAGATGAGATAGCTGAGCAAGTGGCCAAAAAGCTAGGAGTTCAAAGTAGACAAATGCCAAGGGTCACCTCAGTGAAGCGATGTTATATGTGTGGAGGAGATCACATGGCTAATGTCTGCCCAATGATGACTCAACCCCAAGGAAACCCTAATGCTCTGTATTGCACCATTGAGAGAAAATACACAAATCATACGGCCCAAGATTGTCCCTATAACAGACAGGCTGTTAGACAAAATTATCAGCAACCTTACCAGCAGGGTAGGTATCAGAATCAGTACCAACAGCCATATTATAGGCCACAACAATATCAACCTCAATACCAGCAGCAATATCAAGCACCATATAGGCCACAACCAGTCCTAGGAAACCAACCGCCAGCTCCTGCCAATGTGATCCCAGTTAAATATACGATGGCGGAGGAGAACCATAGTAGAGCATTGGTGCCACTAACCCCATTGGTCTCAGAAAATGATTCTCACGCTCATGGTTCAGACTACTTCCATGAAGATAGTCCACATGCTTATTATATAGAGTCACCTGAGCAAAGTGAGACTTCTCAGTGTCAATATGAGACACCACTTATGGAACAAAATTGGGAGCTAGAATACCCCAATGTCATGTATATGAATCCAAATCCTAGGCCCCAATTGAGACAAGTAAGACCACAAGCCCCTAGAGGACCATGCTTTAGATGTCAGGGTGATCATTTCATTCGTGAATGTCCCCACCAACCAGCTCTGGGACTAGGACAAAACATCACAATACAAGGCTTTTGTCCTGAGTGCGGCAAGGAACATCTTTCTAGAGAGTGTCCCAGGAATCCCTCTAGTGCACCCAAGGTCACACCCATCAACGTGGTAGGCTTAGTGGCAGATTCAAGTTCAAGTAGTAGTAATGTGGCTCCTGTACAGGCAGTTACTAGGGCACAGGCTGCACAACAAGCAAAACCAGCTGAGCAGTCAGAGTCAAGTGAGGCAGGAGAACCTAGCAAGAGAAAACCAAGAACATGGAAGGATACCAGAGAGAAGGCTAATCGCAAGTGGAACAAAAAACTATCCGAGCTAGAAGAAAGCCTAAGGGATACCAAAACAAAAATAGAAGACATTACATCTCAAAGCCCCTCGCATGCCGAAGCTCCATCCACTTCGCTTCATCCCACCCCACCACCCATTGTAAATAACCCACAACCAGGGTCTGTTCTTGCAGATTCAACCCCAGAAGGCTTGGACATGATGTTCAAGGCCTACCAGGCTCGTCTTCAAGAAGGGCCAACAGCTGCAAACCTAGACAAGAGTTACCCTAGAGCAGACTTAGAGATTGAACGGATGAAATTGTGCATGAAAATGGTAGAACAAGCTCAAGCTATACTTGAGACTAGTCAAAAGTTCAATCAGACAAACTCTGTCAAACCGGATTTGCATTTCCAAGGCTTACTAGAAAGATTAGAGCAGTTGGTAAACAAACCACAAGTTTCTTTACCTCCACAGGCTCAACCAGTTATTGAAAGAGGAAGCTCACCACCAATGGGAGCTTATGTTCCTAATTCCACAGATGCTGGAATACCTCCTTCAATTCAACAGTACTCTCAAGAGTTCTTGCAGGAAATACAGGAAGAGAAATGGGCCAAGGAGAAGGGTAATTCCCCTCCTATTCCTGAGATTGATGATCTTCATGATCAATTTCCTCAAGACATTCCGTCTATCTATGGAGACCAAGCAGAGCAACAAGAAGATGAAAGATTAGATTTTGAATCTAATTCTTTACAAGAGTTGCCTCATTTCATAGGCCCATGGGAATCTGAATCTATCCAGATCAGAGCCCCCACAATATTGGTAAGAAATGAAGACTCAGTGATTCCAAGAAACACTGATGTTGTGAAGAACACTAAGGTTCAATGTCATCTCACTGTAGAGGAGCTGCTCAAAGCAAAACCTGAGCTCTGGAATCATGTGAAGGATCAGGTTCCAGAACTTGAATCCAATATGCCAAAAGTAGGCTCTAAGCAAAAAGTTCCAGAGATACCTCTCGACAAGATAGGAGACATGAGCGAAGGTGAAGAAGGTAACACTTATCTTCCGATCACCTATCACGGTTACACAACCAAAGCAATCGTAGATTCAGGTGCTGGTGTTGCTATTGCGACCACCTCCTTGTGGAAGCGATGGGGCAAACCCACATTAAGACCAACTAGAATGAAGCTTCAAATGGCAGATGATCATTTTGAAAGACCTCTAGGATTGCTTGAGGGGATAACTCTAACCACTTGTGGTGTAGAGTTTGAACATACATTTGCTATATGTGACTTTGAAAAAAATAATGTCTACGAGATGATCCTAGGAAGACCGTTCCTACAACAATTGCAAATAGTACAGGATTGGGGAACCAACTCCTTGTACTTACAACACTTAGGGGTCACAACCAAGGTCAATCTGAAGGATTACACCTTCAGAGATGTACCCCCCCTACAGTGGAATCCTATCCACAAAGCGAAAGAAGATTCTATCTCAGTGCATTCTGGAAGTTCACCTGATCCATCATGGCTGCATGAAGATACTCACTTGTGGATGTGCAAAGTCGCAGAGCAAGAGGAAAAGCGCCTAAAAGCGAGAGAAGAAGGAACTCCCCCAGGAGATAGACCAATAAAAGACCCAGCCTATACACCGATGATATTTCCAGATGAGGAATTTGAACCTCATGGTTGGGCAGAAATCTTAGCTACCATGGACATTGCAGTCAATGAAGAACAATGGACACCTCATTGTGATGAGGAGGGTTATGATATTTCAGTGTTCATGTGTCAGCCCCTGTTGGAAGAGTGTGATCCTAATGAGTTCATAGAAGAAGAAGAGAATGACGATGATCTAGAATCCATTGTGATGGATACTTACTTTGACTCAGAGGAACACTATTTAGAAGACATAGGAGTGTTAACCCAAAAAGAAGAAGAACCCCTCACGAGTATTAAAATGATAAATTCAAAGAAAGGAAGTGAAGGAGGTCAAAAGAAAAAGAAAAGAAAAGCAGTGAAACAAGAAGAGGAAGAATCGTTGTTTGAAGTACCAGAAAATTTCAAGAAATATGAAGTGGAAGACCGAAAAATTTTGGTACGGATGCCTAAGAGAGAGGCCATTATAGGAGAAGCATATGACAATAAAGAAAAGACCAAAAAAATTGTAGTGACCATTGAAGGGAACGAAGAACGATGTACGTACATAGGAGATGACCTAAGTGCAAAAGAAGAAGCAGAGCTTGTAGCTCTATTAAGGGAATATAGGGATGTATTCGCCTGGCACTATAGAGACTTGAAAGGAGTAGATCCAAAGATTTGCTCTCATACGATTCCGATGACCGCTGATGCCAAGCCCACCAAACAAAAGCCCTACACATATTATGACAATTATGCAGCCAAAATAAAGGAGGAAATTGACAGGTTGATTGAAGCTGGATTCATCTATGAGATTGAGCATACTGAATGGGTGTCCCCCATTGTAGTGGTGCCCAAGAAGAATGGGAAATTGCGAGTGTGCATTAACCTTAAAAAAGTTAATGCCGCTACGATCAGAGATAGTTATCCACTTCCAATCACCGAACATCTATTGGAGCGTGTTGCAAGCAAGGAAGTTTATAGCTTCCTTGATGGATTTTCAGGTTACAACCAAGTAGCCATTGCCCCCGAAGATCAACACAAAACGGCCTTTGCCACAGAATGGGGAATCTTTGCATTTCGTGTGATGCCATTTGGGCTCACCAATGCACCTGCAACATTCCAAAGGCTCATGTGTCATGTCTTCAAAGAGTTCTTGCGGAAGAGCTTAGAGGTATATGTGGATGATTTATGTGCGCATTCCCAACAGAGAAGTTACCACATCCCTGAGCTCAGACAAATCTTCAACAAGTGTAGAGATTATCGAGTTTGTCTGAACCCAGAGAAGTGTGTGTTCATGGTACGACAAGGTAAAATCTTAGGTCACATTGTTTCTAAGAATGGAATTTCAACAAATGAAGACAAGGTAAGAGCGATAGCAGAGTTGCCAAGACCAAGAAATGTTAAAGAGGTACAGGCCTTTATGGGCCATTGTGGATATTACCGTAGGTTTATCCACATGTATGCCATCATAGCTAAACCTCTTTATGGGTTGTTAACAAATTTTGAGTGGAACGAGGAATGCGAGAATTCCTTCAACGAGCTGAAAAGACGTTTGTGCACAGCACCAATATTGACTACTCCGGATTGGAGCAAACCCTTTCATTTCCATGTAGATGCCTCCAATCATGCAATAGGATGTGTGCTAGCACAACCCACAGGTGAAGGAAACCTAGATTTGCCGATAGCATATGCTAGTAGGCAATTAAATGCAGCTGAACGAAATTATACCACAACTGAGAGAGAAGGCTTAGGTATGGTATATGCCGTGAAGAAGTTTAGACACTATCTATTGGCCAATAAGTTCAAGTTTTTCACTGATCATCAGGCTTTACTATATTTGGTCAATAAACCTTGCAATACAGGCCGCTTAGTAAGATGGTTCCTCTTACTAATGGAATACGACTTTGAAGTTGTTGTCAGGAAAGGTAGAACCCATCTTAGGGCAGACCATCTTTCTCGTATCTCTTCAGGAGAGCCACCGCAAGGAGTGTCTGATGAATTGCCCGATGCTTATCTGTTCAATTTAGAAGTTGTTCCTAAATGGGCAAATAAGTTGGTGCCAGTCCTAACCTTCGGACCTGCAAATAAAAATGTGAAAACAAGCAAAGAAGAAATTGTAAAATCACAAAAGTATCAAATATTGGCCGGAAGTATGTACAAACAAGATCCAGAGGGCGTATTAGCTTGTTGTGTTGAGGACGACGAACATACTAGTTGGATGCAACAAGCCCACGAGGGACTGCTAGGAAATCACTACTCTAAACAACGAACATTGCAGAATCTAAAACGTTTAGGAGTGTATTGGCCTAGCATGGACAAAGAAATACAGGAGTGGATCCAAAATTGTCCAGTGTGCCAGAAGAGACCCCCAGTGGAGCATGCCACTCTTTATCATGTGTCATTAATCCCAGATTGGAGTGCTCCATTGGTTGAGTTCATGAGATCGGGAACATTACCCAATCAGGCTAGTCTTGCAAGAAAACGGAGCATGGAGCAAGAGGCTCAAGACTATGCCTTAGTAGGAGACAACCTATATCGAAGAGGTAAGGATGGTTACCTAAGACTGTGCGTTCATGAATCAGACTATTTGAAAGTCTTAGAAACTGCACACAGCGGTGCTGCAGGTGGACACTTTGGGCCTGACCGAGTAATTAAGACCATTTTATTCTCAGGACTTTGGTGGCCCACTCTTCATATGGATGCACATACTTATGTGAAGAAATGTGACACATGCCAACGTGCCCAATATCCGATAAGAAAAGACGAGATGCCTTTAAGGCCAATGATGGGAGGACGCGCATTCTCGAAGTGGGGCATAGACTTTGTTGGTCCTATTAACCCCCCAGCTAGAAACTCCCATGCAGAATACATTATTGTAGCCACAGATTACCTTACAAAGTGGGTGGAAGTAAAAGCCACGACAAAGAATGATGCTCAAACGACGGCTAAGTTCTTATTCGAAAATGTGTTCACTAGATATGGGTTACCAATAGAGTTGGTTAGTGATAGAGGTACGCACTTCTTGAATGAGGTCATTGAACATCTCCTTCAAGAATTCATGGTGATACACAAGAAGTCTGCCCCTTATCACCCACAAGCCAACGGACAAGCCGAGAGCACGAATAAGATCCTATGTAACGTATTGACGAAACTTGTAAATAATAAACGCTCTGATTGGGATAAACAACTTCATCATGCTGTTTGGGCATACCGAGTTGCCTACAAAACGGTACTCAATGCTACCCCATTTCAGATGGTTTTTGGACAGAATGCTGTGCTACCATTAGACTTCCTAATCCCTGCCTTGAAAGTAGCACAAGAGCATGAGTGGAATGGACATGAGTTGTCTTCCAGGATCTTTGATCTAGAACGCTTAGGTGAGACGAGGCTACGGGCAGCAGCAGGCATTTATGCTGCAAAGAAAAGGCAAAAGGCATACTTTGATGCCCATGTAAAGGATAAAGGATTGAAGGAAGGTGATCTAGTGCTGGTTTACACGCTAAAGCAACATGCCCGCAAATTGGAGAAACGAGGATATGGACCCATGATCATTAATAGACTCTCCACTAGCGGTGCTGTTCAATTGGCCACTTTAGAAGGTGATGTCCTACCCAACTATATTAGTGGATGCCGAGTCAAGTTATATCAAGAACCTCTTACAGAGGAAATGCTCACGAGACTCAACACTGCTACGAAGCGAAAAGAAGAGGAGTTAAGGGTTAGAGAAGAAGCACAAGCAGAGGCTAGAGAGCGCATCAGAAGAAATAAGTTACGACGGCTAGGCCTAGATGTCAACACAAAAGCTCCAAATTATCACATGGACATGTGCCAAAAATCGGGCATAACTACTTCTCGAATAATTGATCGACGGCCCTTTGTGACTATAGAGGTAGGACAAGGAAAGAGTGTAAAGACTGTGAGAGCATTGGTTGACTCAGGAGCAGCAACTAGTGCAGTTAGACTTTCATACTGCCAAGACCTGCATTTGGACATCAAGCCCATAGAAGCCTATCTCATAGGATTAGGAGGCGTGGAAACACCCTGTTTGGGCGAGGTGGAACTCCCCATCTACCTTCAAGATGTTCCAATAAAAGTCAAAATGCTAGTGTGTCACGATGAGGACCTCACAGAACCACTTGTCTTGGGTCAAGATTGGATTTACGACCATGCTGTCAACTTGAACCTAAGAAGTCAACTTCTTCAAGTGTGGGTATATAATCAATGCATTACATTAGAATTGGAGAATCGCATGCCCACTGAAACTGACACCACACACTCTCTTTGTTCCTCTAAGGCTAATCTTCTCGAACAAGATGTTGTAGATGTCAAAAGCTCTATGATCCAAACGGACGCAATCACGGGAGGACAGTCGCAAAGGCAAGATGAACCTTCTTCTTGTTTTCTAAAGAGCAAAGCATCCACAGGAGCTCAACTTCAGAAGCAAGCCAAACAGTGCAAGACAGCCAGTCTATCAAATAGACAACGAGCCCTCAAGAAGAAAGAAGTGTTGGGCATGACACAGATCTGGGTAAAGAAAGGAGTACCACCATCGATGTTACCTCAAAGACTTCCACCCAACCAGATCGACCAGGTACAAATTTGGGTGCCTAAAAAATTAGCTACAGCTCAACACGGGCGATTACAGATGTGGGTACCCAAGAAGCTCTTACATACGCAACGGCCTATGCTCCCCACCATGCAAAAGGTCTCAACAAAGAAGCCAAGGAAAACAAAGGATAAGAACAGAGCACAAAGACCAAAAGAAGATAAACTTAACCCTTCTACAAAAATAAGCAGGCACTCACCCAGGATATGGGTTTGGAAGCCAAAAGCACAAGCAACATCCACAAAACCAAGGGGTCAACCACACTGGATACCAAAGCTTGGACAACATCCAAAGAAGAACTGGCCTGAGGTGATCTCTACAGGGCCAAATACTATTCGGAAATGGGTTCCCATTAGGAGGATTACATCATTTCGAGATCCAATCGACACCTCCAAACAAAGAATTCATCAAGTATACAAGTAACATCAAAAGCCTCGACCAGCAGCAACCATGTGCCTTTGGCATAACCAAGTCGTTTGCACCATTCAGGTCATGCATTTCCAAAGTATGCATCAATATAGGGCCACCTTACATGGTTGTGCATAGACACAATTGAGAAATCCCAGGCACATGAGACACAATTTTCACATGAAAAATATGTTATTGATACTAACCTCTTTCTTCTTGTTTGATGCCATCGTGTTCCAAAAAAAAAAAAAAAAAAAAAAAAAAAAAAAGAGACACTGTGCTTGAAAGTGCTCATCAGCGAACTTCCCGCAAGGACATCCCTCAACAAAAGGACAAGCCGACGGTCAAACACCATGAGGGAACCACAACACGAAGAGATGAAGATCAACGGACCCTTCACCACGGTAAGACGTGTATGTTTCAACAACACTATAACCATGATAGATTAGGAAACCTCTTCGTCAGCATACCCTTGAGCACTTAGCTCAAGACCCAATCTCTTGCACCATACTTCTTGCCATGCATTTTCCAAGTACGCATATATAGGGCCACATTACAAGGCCATGCACAAGGCACATATTTTGTTCAACCCATGCAATAATGCACTTACCCACCATTCATTATGGGTTACAAGTACTTGGCAGGAAAACTATGAAAGCCATCTTTGGAAGAATCAGCGGACATCACGGTGACCACTACAAGAACAAGCGAGCCATCCACCACTGAGAGTTGCTCATAATCAACATTGAACACCTCCTTTGAGCAACTAGTAGTTTTGGAAAACTCACAAATGCACCACCCAGATGGAATACAAGGCAGAAGTACGTACAAAGGGACTACAAACTGCAAGAGATAATAGTGGCAAAGTGAAGAACCAGACAAACGACCAGGATACATTGGGAAGAGGGATCGCCCCTGTTGGACGCAAAGGATGCTACCTCCCAACGTACTACATGGAACGACCACTACAATAAGGGTCTGTCAGGGACGACAGACTCAAGAGGGGGGGGAGTGTTGAAGCTCAAGGTCAAGGACAAAGCATGGAAGCGCATCAAGGAAGTGGACACACAAGAAGAAGGAGCAAGTAGGGAGCTCCAAGAAGCACCTGTCAAATTTTCAGAAGAAATCCCTACAAAAATAGTGATTTTTATCACTAAAAACCATTGTAAATACCATTTTCCATTTTTGTAACTCCATTTTGTTCAAGCCGAGGAGTCCTCGAGCTTGAGGAGTATTAGAACTACCATCCTACCAATTTTCATGATTTTTAGACTCCGTTCGAGCCCCCAAATAAGCCCTGGAACCTATTTTTTAACTAGGCCGGACACTAGGTCTGGACAGGGCCAAAACCACTCAAAAAACTATAAAAAGGGCTGGAGAGCTCATTTTTGAGGTTAGCTTGTTGTAGATTTCAGTTTTGTAAGAGAGCTCTTTGGTAATCGAAGCTTTCCATTGTTCCACTCTTTGCTCTTACCTTGTGCGCGTGTGTGTGTATGTGTGTGCATGCTTGTGTGCTTTCACTCACGCACTTGTGCCATCACTTGCTCGCGGTCTTCATACCGGTCCTCACGTCTCCACGGATTGACATTTATGAGGTGTATCTCCTCACGTTGGTACTCACCATTGTGCTAGAGTGACAAACTCCTTCCGAAAGTTCACTAGAATCCAATCGAGAGAGAAAGTCAGCAAGTGCATGTGCAGACCCTGGTCGATGTATGACTGAATAATCAAACTCTTGGAGCAGTAATACCCATCGTGCTAACCGTCCTCCCAAATGTTGTTGGCGCACAAGGTACACCAATGCTGCATGATCTACGTGGAAGGTGAAGCGTCATCCCAACAAATAATGTCGGAATTTCTTCATCAAATACACTAATCCAAGACATTCCCGTGCAGTGACTGAGTAATTGCGCTCTGCTGGGGCTAACCTGTGACTCGCATAATACACGGGACGGAACCACTTCTCCATTTGCTACATCAGCACGCTGCCAATGGCAATGTCAGAAGCATCCACAAAGACATGAAATGGAAGTTCCCAATTCGATGCTTGGAGAATAGGTGCTTGCGTTAACATCGATTTCAAGCGGTCAAAAGACAACTAACAGGCTTCGGTCCATTCAAATTGGCGAGGAGTACTAGTGATCAGTCGATTGAGGGGTGTGTCCAGATGAGAAAGCCACCGCAAATGTCACCCATGCCACCAGATTTGTCCCAAGAATCGCATCACTTCTTTGGGTGTCTTCGGAGCAGGTGCCTCCAGTACGGCCTTCACCTTATCTAGATCAACTTGAATTCCCTGTTTTGAGATAATGTGCCCTAGCAACTTCCCACAAGACACCAAGAACACTGATTTATTTGGGTTTAAGCACAAACGGTATTCTCGACACTTGGAAAAGCAGCACCATAAATGGTACAGATGCGCCGAAGTATCACCGGATAAGGAGAAGTCATCCAAGTAAACCCTCATAAATGTAGTGAGATAGCGAGAGAAAATTTCTTGCATGCAATGTTGAAACGTACTTGGAACATTGCATAGACCAAAACACATCACTGTACATGCATAGACACCCCAATTGGTTATAAATGTTGTCTTTGGAATGTCATGTTCCGCCATTCGGACTTGATTATAACCACTATATCCATCTAAAAAGGAGTACATCTCTCGGCCGACCACATCATCTAACATTGTATCCAGGAACGGCAGCGGAAATGGATCAGGTACAGTGGTGGCATTTAATTTCCGATAGTCCACGCATATTCGTAATTGCTTATTCTTCTTTGGGACTATGACAATGGGGAAAATCCACTCTACATGCTCGATAGAGACAATAAACCCAACTTTCAGCAATCGATCCAATTTTGCTTTAACCTGGGCCACATAGTTAGGATTCATCCTATAGCTTGGTTGTTTAATAGGTCGGGCATCTGGTTTCAGCACCACCCTATGTTGATAAATCCGCGGGTCCAACCCTTCATATCCCGATAATCCCATGCGAATACATCAAAGAATTCCCGTAGCAACTACAACAAGTTCTCCTGGAAGGTCTCGGATAGTCCTGCCTTAATTTTAATTGGTCGTGGGTTGGTTACATCACCTAAGCGGCAGGTAACCAACTGATCTTTTGGTATGTAGAACTGCCGGGGCATCTCTAAATCATCTCCTGACTGAAGTAATTGTTGGAGCATCGTATCATCCAAGGGTTGTTCTGTACTTGACTCGTGCTCACCAGTCAATGGTACCACCATACAAGCTTCCAGACTCAATTATCAGCCACCGTTTGTAAATCTACAGTGCCAAGTGCCATCAGATCCTTGTTGGTTGTAAGAAAAGCTTCCTCTTCATCATCGGAGAGACCATCCAACATGTGTACAGGCTCCACTAGATATGGTCGTGCATGTAAGTCACAAGGTTTCATATCGTCCAGTGGAGCAACATATTTCTGGTGGTTATTTTTAAAAACTAATTCATGTGCTGACCAATCTTGCACTACCTTAGCTTGTTTTAACCAAGGACGTCCAAGAACAGGTTATAATCAAGGCTAGATTCGGGTAATTCCAGAACCACAAAGGTCATTTTGAAAACAGCTCCTTGAAGAGTAATAGGAATATCGCGTACTAAGCCCACCGGATGAACTCGAGATTGATCACCCATGCGTACAAAGAATTGAACAGGTTCAATTTGCGTCCACCCCATCCGTTTGCAAAGTGCTGTTGTTGCGATATTTACACCAGATCCACCATCAATTAAAACTTGTGTGATTTTATGGTTTTTGTACCATACCGTAATCAGTGGTACCATATGGTCCACCATTGGGTCCAATTTCGGTTGGATTGTGGCTATTGCAGGAGCACTCGAGGATCCTGACTGACCTGCTGCTGGAACTGTTGACGCACTCCAGGGATCAAAGCCAATAATTGACCCAAGGGCAATGTAATTGATGCTTTGGATAGAATATCCCACACCGAATCAATTTTGGTTGTTTTCGGTACGGTCTCTGGTATGAACTCTGGTACTGTGTGAGTCAAATTTCGACCTTCTAGTACTTTCGACGGTATACTTTGCTGTGTCATCGAAACTGGGTCAGGGAACACGGTTTGTTCCTGCGTCGTCCACTTGCTTGCTTTTGTAAACACCTTCTGTTGTTCACAAATTCTAGGTTCAAAAATCTATGCAGCTGGCTGTAGTTGCTTTCCTGAACGTGTTTGCACTGCTGCTGCTTGAGTGTCGATTGCTGATATGTACACCATATTTGCCATCGGGTGTTGTCATTCCTTTTTCTTTTTTTACTCAGCCGCATCTTTACAGTACCGACGGATATGTCCTATTTCACCGTAAAAATGACATTTAGGTGGTGGAAGAGATGCACCTTCACCTGATGGTCCTGCATTCCACTGGGTTTGTCCAAAATTATTTGACTGTCCTCCTCGATAATTCTTGCATCCCTGGTACGGGGTATTCCTCATCTTCAGTGGTACATAATGACTAGCCGGTTTCCCTTGTTCTTGAATTATGGCATTAACAACTGCTTTGTTTTGTACCTTTGCATTATACGGGCAAGTCTCCATAGTGTGGTCTGTTGTATGGCAAATGGCACAATACAGCTGCTGTGCACTGGATTTTTGCATTTGGTACAGTAAATTTGTTTCAAAGGATCCTCGTTGGATTGCCTGGACGCTTTCAGCCACTCTACATCTTTAGTGAATCCACCCACTTTATTTTCTAATTGTAATGCCATAGCAATTACGGCATCCAAAGTCATTCCACCCACACTCCATATGATCATGATCTGCTTTAATTGGGGCTTTAATCCATTGATAAACCACTGAGTGATAACGTCATCTGGTAAATTGGCATGCGTTGGTGGTAACTGCCGTAAATGAGTCCGAAATAACGTGGCATAATCCTGTACATTTTGGTGTGGTTGTAGGTAATCAAAAATTTCAACTGGGTTTTTCTTTAGCCGGAATCGTTGCAGAAAGCCATCCTTCACATCATCATACTGCCGGAAATGATTCAAATCATATTCCATTAACCAGTGAGCAGCATCATGAACCAAAGTTGACTGGAACACGATGGCTTTATAAGTAGGGTCTGCTGGGTAATTCAAAACTGCATAATTAATTTCAAATGTCTGCACATGCGTGTCAGGATCATCTCTCAAGAAACCTCCAAATTTTGTGTACGTGACTCCGGCTGGCAACGGAGGCGGTGGAATAATCTGTTGTTGTTGTTGTTGCTGCTCTTGATGATGATGTTGTTGCTGAGAACTACTCATGTTGTCTGGACTTTGCGGGCGGTTTTCTGGCTGTGCTTGGACCGTATGGTCACTTTGCAAACCTTCCAGTCCAAAAATGTCTCTGAACCGACTGTTTAACTCAACATCGAATAGCCCTTTCTCAACCTTAGTATTGAAATTGGCTAGACTTGCACCTAAAAATGGTGAATGCAGTAAATTCCTACCGGACAATAGTGCATTACCACTGAAAATCACCGTATTATCATCGGAGAGCTCCGAATTGTCCTCGGATAATACCGAACTGTCACCGAAAATCACCGAATTGTCTCTGGACAATACTGAGTTATCACCAGACAATGCTGGGATACCCCCAGGAACCAACGTACTATCTTCAGAATGTATCGGACTGTCACCGGAACACACCGGATTGTCATCGCACTCTGGCGAACTACTTCTGCACACTGCCACCGCCATTGCCACTTGCTTGTTGAATTGAACCTTCTACAATTGAACCTAAATGTTCTTCACTTCTACCACTAGAGGGTGACCCTAACAGATTCGGAACTGCCCAGGGATGTGGGTCGCTTTGATATTTGGGATAAGATTCACCGGAACGTGTTACCGACATATATCAAAGGATGCTTCTTTGAGCCTTAACCTTCTTCTTCACTAACTAATCCATTTCCCACAGACGGTGCCAGTGTTAAACCTTAACGGTTTAAAGTTAATTCAATTCTGGGTTCTTGGGATGGTTAGGGGTCTGTAAACAGAGGCCCTGTTTGTATTTTCCCAAATCTACAGATTCATCATATGCTACTTCACAGACTTTCACACATTAACTGTTTTGAATATGTTTATAGAACACTTAAATACCGCGCAATTAACTGTATAACTTCTTCACGTATCGCGTTAATCCCTCAATCTTTAATACTTCATTAAGACTTAATTAATTATTAAGCTTAATCAACGGAATTGACGATATACTTAGATTACAGAGGATTTTAGCAAATTGCGCTCCACCGCAGGCTCTCGCGCAGACGAACAGTCCGACGATACGATGCTTACTGCTTCACGCGACTCCTCTTTCATTAATTCATAAAGAGTTACAAGTTTTGCGCTACGCCTTTTTAGTATGCGTGCGAATTTTCAGGGTATATTACAAAGTTTAGGAGTTCCTTTCCGGCGGCTTACAAAGAGGAAAATCGAATTCGAGAAGAAGCACAAGCAGAAGCATTGGAACGCATCCGAAGAATGAAATTGAGGAGACAGGGTAGAGATCAGCCTAGAACAGATGCCTTTGCAGCTCCAGCATATCATATGGCTATGTGTGAAGTCTCAAGTGTAAGTTCCCATATAATAATTGAACGACGTCCTTTTGTAACCTTAGAGATAGGACAAGAAAAGAGTGCAAAGACGGTAAGAGCCTTGATTGACTCGGGTGCAGCCATTAGTGCTGTTAAACTTTCTTACTGTCAAGAATTGGACTTAGATGTCAATCCTGTGGAAGCATACCTCATAGGATTGGGAGGTGTGGAAACCCCTTGCATGGGCGAGTTGGAACTCCCCCTCTACATTCAAGATGTTCTTATGTCAGTGAAGGTGTTAGTGTGTCAAGACGAGGATCTCACTGAGCCTCTTGTCTTGGATCAAGATTGGATCTATGATCATGCAGTCAACCTAAACCTAAGAAGTGGACCTCTTCAGGTCTGGGTAAATCAGAACCGCATTACACTTGGGTTAGAAAATGAAGCACTCAAGAAACTAGGAAACGCACACACTCCTGGTCCTTCCAGGAGTACACATGAAGATGGCGATGCTATTCTTGTCCAAAACTATGTGATGCAGAGGAATGATTGTCTCAACAAAGAAGTCAAGGACACGATGGAACTCCCTTCTTTTCCAAAAGTCATAGGGACACGGCAACCAAAGGTGGACAAAAGGTAGAAAAAGTAGACGACCTATGCTTGAAGTCAAAAGAAAGCGCAAAGCAAGGTGTCTCAGCCATCGAAACAAGTATGGGTATGGAAAGGCGAGCATCCTGTTGTGATCAAGCCACTACCATTGGCTCAACTTTGTACTAGTGATCAACGATAAGACACTAATAAGATGTCTTTCAAAGATTCTTCTACGAAAGTAAAGTCTATCTGGGTACCCAAGAAGTCGATGAAGGCTGACCCACAAACAAGACAAATTCGGGTGCCTAGGGCTTGCTTGTGGGCTCAAATAGCCACACATAAACCACACCATATACCGCATAATTTACTCACACGAAGAGCTGATTCCCACTCTCATTCGACATGCACAAAAACCTATTCGTCCATGAGCATGGACAACTTGTAAATGGGTCCCTAAAAAGCCTCATTTCCAAGTAGAGCTTCTGATAAAGCCCTCCAGAGTCTCCACAAAATAAAAAACAGAAGCCATCCACTGTGTTTGGCAGCCCAAACTTTGTAATAAACCACTTGATCCCATTGTAAAGTCACCTCCGCTTATTGACTATATCCACACTACACCCTACCACCCTAACTAGCACATAAGAACCCTGCATCTGCTAACCACACTTCACACTCACAACCACACGAGCACTAACTAACTAACTATGTCAGAGTTTGTCATGTTAATGTTGTAACGGGGACACATGAACACTTTGTGTCCATTTGCAATGTTAACATTCATTTGTATATTCTCACAGAACCGGCGATTGCTTTCCTCAATATGACCGAGGCTGTAGGAACGAGCTCCTAGGCAGGCACCAGCCCTCAGATAGTAGACATTCAAAGTCTCCCCATTCAGGAGGAATTCAAGGAAAGGCCAAAGGCATTGAGAGCACTACATGCTATACCAATTCAAAATCCCCCCCAAGGGCACACACCGGCAGTAAGCAAGAACTCCCATTGGTTCAGTGAAGTGGCAGGAACCCTTGGAGAAGGCACCTATTTATGAGACGCTGAGATAGAGTTTAATGGATGATGGGAGCGATATCATTTCTTTACACGAGAGTTTGAGAGGCTTCAAAACAGTGAAGGATTGCAACCAATATGGAAGAAGGCTGGATTGTATGATTACTTCAAAGCTCAGTTACAAAAGCCAGACTTCCTGAGGTGTTCATACTTGATTAGCACCATCACTCCCAGCAAAGAGAAGAAAGGGTACAACACATTTGTGCTTCCTTCCCTTACACAAGGAAATGAATTGAAGCGCTTCAAATTGATGAACAATTTGGTAAGGGAAGCTCTAGAAATGAGAGGTATGCACATCCTCGCAGAGAAGGAGACAATGATTCCGGAAAACATGAAGAATAGGAACTTAACTAAGCTGAATGATATGGTGGCAATGACACCAACTATTGCCATTCACCTCTAAATGTGCATGCCCCCCAAGAAGATTTGGTTCTCGGCTCAAGAAAGATTCACGATGCCCCCCAAGAAGATTTGGTTCAGTCTATACTTAGCAGACACCTTCGACCTGACAATTAACATGCCGCATTGGAGTATTGACCAAATCCATCTTGCACACCAACATTGGTACAAGAAACAGAAGTCAGTGCTCTATGGATGCTGTTCACTTACCAGAATTGTATATCGATGCTTGGCATATGATGTGCCAATTCAAAGGGTGCTCATTTGGACTAGGGTGCAAGATTTTCAGTGAAGGATATTAGTTGTAGGACCTCCTTCAAAGAAAATGAGGGGAGCTATTCAAATGCCTTGCGCACAGGCCCGGGGTGCGACCCTGACATCGGAAATGACTCTGCCACCCCAGAGGCATGTGCAGCCCTTTACCATCAGGTTACCAAGGCACAGTGCAGAAGGGCCTAATCTGGTGTTCCCACCAATACCCACCGATTTAGAGTTCCCTCAAGGCTTCACATTGGAGGATTTGACTGATGAAGAGGTAGCAAGGATAATTAATGCTACTAATTTGGAAGTTGAAACAGAGCAATTAAGTGGGCAACAAACTATCACGGACCAACCCCATCCAACTAAACCAGAAGTCATTGAAGTAGATGAAGATGAAGAGGAGATTGTAGAAGAGGAGCAAGATGATGAATAAGAAGGACCATCCGACGAAGGGGAGCATGAATATGAGCAACACATTATACCAGAACTTGAGGGAGCCCCAACTTATACAAAACAACTAAAAAGACTGTATGATACTATCAACCTGGTTCAAGAACAACATAGGCTATCTTTGGCAACAGGAAAGGCCTTGATGAACCAAATACTTGAAGAAGAAGGTGTAGATAATCAGTACAGTGCTACCCTTGACATGCTAGCTGATGCACTAGGAGTACTAGAGACCATGCACACCGCCCTTGCACACTCATAGAGATTTGAGCGATGACACGGGAGACGTCCCCCCAGACCAGGGAAGTAGATAAATTATTTTGGTAATAGAACCACATGGCACCACCTCCACAACCATTGGCATAGCTCACTCCATTCAACACATTGACGAAGCCCACACCTCAAGTGCACCCCCATCACCATCTTTACCACCCTCCCCTCCAACTCCACCACCCTCACCCCCTACCACCACGATCACCACTACTGTCACAACCACAATCTCCACTTCCCTTAGTGAATCACAAATGGTGAGTCAACCTTCACAATCTGCACAACCTGACACCACCACTATTGTCACTGCCACATCGGACACTGTAATTCTAACTGTAGTCATCAAAAATCCCATTCCCCCTGTCACACTTCTCGGTGGCTCATATGCACAACTGCACACACCACTATACACCTTCACAACCGTCACCACACCTACCATTCCCATGTACACAATAAATCCCACGACCGCATCCACATATGACTTCATGGACATATCACCCACTTCCGCACCTCTCCCTCCCCCCATATTCCCACAATCTCCCATTCCCCCACCACCCACTTCACCATTCTCAAGCACAGTATACACACTCCCTTTCCCTTTCCCTACCCTCCTGCATTCAACACCTTCCGGGCATCCACTCATGTCAATAATGTATTCAATACTTTGTATCAATGTATGTCTCAATTACAACATCATAAGCAGCATTTAGATGCTCAGCATACGAGCCTGTTCAGAACCCATGAAACGCTACAAGAAAGATTCATAAACTTGGAGAAGGACAAGAGGCTACTACAATAGCAGTATGATACCTTACAGGCACAACATGATCAATTAGTGCCCTATCCCCCCCAACCAGATACATAGGAAAAACAACAACTTGACGACATGCTTCATGCCCAAATAATAGACAACCTCAAGCCTCGTCGTAATCTCGCATTACTACGGAAACACATGTCTGCAGCACTCGAAGAAAATAAAAGGCTCCAATGACAGAATGAAGAAAACCTAGAAGCAGCAATGGAAGGATCACCATAAGAGATCGACCCGGATCGTTTCAAAGCCATACCTTCATACAACATGCAGATCATATTGGACACACATGCTGATCTAATAGAGGCATATGCTACCTTAGAAACAGAGTGTGATGAGTTATGGAAACAATTAGCCACTCAGCGAGAGCCACCACCAGAGGTAGCAGCCACAATTGACACATCTGAAGAGGTAGCAGAATTGAGAACACAACTGGCAGCGTTGCAAAATAAACTTCTCCAATACGAGTTTCAACCTTCTCCTCTCGTGGAGCCGGAGCCGGAGGAACTAGTTCAAATTGAAGTCGAGGAGACTTTCGAGGACCCTTATGTACCCATGCCTATACCAGGAGGTAAACAAACAGAGGAAGGAATGGACACATTTGAGATTGAAGCTCCAGAATGGATGCAAAGATTAGAAAAGGTAGGTCCAACCCATGATGATAGAGTAGCAGTGCAGATACAGTCCATGTCCAGACTGGAAGAGGTTGTCATCAAATCATATTACTTCAAAAACCTATCCCATCATCGATGGATTGGCACATCAGATGATTTGTATGTCCCGTTTTATGTATTATTGGCAGATTATAATGAGATAAAACATCGCACCTCGAAAGAGCCGACCTCTGCAACACAATTTGCCCTAGATGACATTCCTGAAAGTGCAACGCATGGCAATATATTTCAACCTACATGGAGAATACGCCTACTCAAAACATACCCCAAAATGGTACACACGTGGAATAATATGCCCTTATACATTAAGTATAACCCCTGCTACTGCCCTGTGTTTCGACGCAGATCATGGCCCAAGTACACCAAAACAGTGAAGACCATCAAAGGATGTGACAAATGGCTAAACTATGTATATTTGGCACCACCTCATGGCCAACCCATGGTCGCATACATGATTTCAACCATTCGACATTGGGGAATCAGATTCAAGAATGTACTAGACATCATGGCACACATGTGCCTCAAAATATTCGAGCTGATGTTGATTACATTTTGGACCTTTAAAAATGTCAAAAAACCTCACCTTTCGGCTCTAGGTTTCAATGAAGGCAACCAAGACCTGGTCTATGATATGAGCACCACACCATCCATCAACGTTGTATATGCTTGGCATGCTCGTATCAAATATCTCCCAGCCTGCTTCAAACAAACATTTGAAGAAATGTTTATCACAGGGTTCTGGGAATATCATTCAGAGATATTCATATCTAGACCATCTCATCTGTTACAATTATTTGCTGTGGAACATGCTCTACACTCAGAGAAGCTATGCATGCCACATCCGGAGGTACTTGGGCCAGTAGATTGGGATGTCCTACTCAATGATTTGGCCAAAGGACTGAGGTTAGCAGAGCACCACCTGGCGATAGATGTTGTGGAATACTACATCCAACGGTCCACTCAACAGGGTCTGTCAGAGACGACAGATGCGAGAGAGGGGGGAGTGTTGGCAGTGGGCAGGGCAGTCAAGGACTGACGAGACAAGGAAGCCAATGAGAAGGTCCAATTAGGCAAAGCACAGAGATCTGGCAAATAGGCCTATCATTTTTCATGAATTAATATTTCCCAAATAGTGATTTTAGTCACTCCACACCATTGTAAATATCATTTTTTATTATTCCTACTCCATTTTGTACAAGCCCAGGAGTCCTCAAGCTTGAGGATTATTAGTAGTATTTATGTACCAATTTTCAGAGCTCGTTTGAGCCTCCAAAATAGCCTTAGAACCTAATTTTTAACTAGGCCGCACACTAGGTCTGGACAGGACCAAAGCTAGTCAAAAACTATAAATAGAGCTAGAGAGCTCATTTTTTAGGCTAGCTTCTTGTAGATTTGAACTTGTATGAGAACTCTTTTGCAATAGAAGTTACTCCATTGTCTCTATCTTTGTTCTTACCTTGTGTGCACGTGTGTGTGTGTATGTGTGTGCATGTTTGTGTGCTTCTCACTCACACACTTGTGCCATCACTTGTTCGAGGTGTTCATACCATCCTCACGTCTTCCCGGATTGACATTAAAGGAGGTGCTACTCATCACTGAGCTACAACTTGAAACTCAATTTATGGAGGTTCTAAGGAAACTACATTTAGATGCTCTGAGGCACACTCCACATTATGTGAGTGCTACTTTGGATTGTAAATTGTTTTATGAAGTTGGTGTAGATTTGCAGGTTCATGGATACACTAATGCTGATTGGGATGGTAGTATTCTAGATAGAAGATATACTAGTAGCTTTCTATTACTAGTGGTTTTTTATTCTCACTTGGGAGTGCAACTATTACATGGAGAAGCAAGAAGCAACCCACTATCACTTTGTAAAGTATAGAGACTGAGTATAGAGGTGTTGCAATGGTAGCATGTGAAGCATCATGGTTAGAGATGATACTTGTAGATTTAGGTGTGGAAGTGCAAAAGCCAACCACCATCTATTGTGATAATCTTTGCAACATTCAATTAGCACAAAATCTTGTTTTTCATGCTAGAACAAAGCATATCGAGGTACATTATCACTTCATTAGAGAGAAGGTATTAACAGGTGATATTGATCTTGTTTATATGAGGATAGATGAGCAAGTTGTTGATAGTTTCACTAAAGCACTTGGAGCAGAGAAGCTAAAGAAGTTTCGGAAGATCCTTGGATTAGAGGACATGACGTTCAGCTTGAGGGGGAGTGTTGAGATATCAAACTCAACATGTGATGATCGAGGATGACACGTCTTACTTTTTCATTTCTCTGACATGTATAGTGGTCATGCTCGTATATCTCAGGGATAATTTAGTGAGCTTTACTAGATTCATCTATCGTGAGTGATGGCACACTTGTTTCTTCCAAGCTCAGTAGAAGAAGATCATTCTTCATTGCCTCAATTTGTGTGTGTGCTCCTCTTTGAGTGTGAGAATGTGTGAGTGAGCTCTCTTCCTTATCTCCTTCCTCGTGACAAAGATGACTACGTTGTGCATGTTGCTTGGATTCTTTGCAATGGAGGATTTAGAGATAGTCCAAATGGATGTGAAAATTGCTTTCTTGAATGGAGATCTTATAGATGAGATCTATATGAAACAACCAAATGGTTATATAGTTTTTGGTAGAGAAAATCTAGTTTGTAAGCTAAAGAAGAGCTTATATGGACTTAAACGATCCCCTAGAAAATGGTACCAAAAGTTTGATGCTTTAATGAAATCTCAAGGTTGTTCTCAAAGCAATGAGGATCATTGTCTCTACACAAAGAGATTTTGATATGGAAGCTTGATATGCTTGACTTTATGTCAATGATATGTTGACTCCTTGGAGGTCCTCTTATGACTTGTCAATTCTCGAAAAGCAGTTGAGTGATACATTTGATATGAAGGATTTGGGGGATGCAAGACATATTATTGGCATCTACATTACTTGTGATAGGAGTAAAAGATGCATATACTTGTCTCAAAGTGATTTTATATCCAAAGTACTTCACATGTTTAATATGCAGTGTGGGAAGGCATTGAGTATAGTTTACACACATGTGTGAAAATAAGCAAGGATGATTGTTGATCGGATCTTGCAGATGCATGTACATAGAGATAGTACAAAAACAAAATCTCACAAAAGCATAAACAGAATAGAGAGAGAGAGAGAGACAAGAGACTAGGCACAAAATTGGGTACAATCTCCCCCCACATACTCTGATGGACGAATCTATCAGAGTATGTGTATTTATAGGTATTTTTCATTATGTCTTGAATAGAAGATACATGAGGGTGTGCTTCAAAAAACATGTGTTTACAAAAATGTGCTTTATTTACAAAATTGTTGCTTTCTAAGTGATCTACTATTTTCACAAAACATTGCTTTCTAAAGCGATCCATTATTTAAAAAAAAAATTCTAAAATATTAATTTTTTAACTATCTTCAAAAATATCTAAATAAATCCATGCACGTTCACACCCTCATTAGTCTTCACCTTCTAAATCAAAACAAAAATTACATTAAAAACCTCAAGACATTAAAATCGATATAAGAATCCATTATTCCATAAAGTATAACATGCCTCCCAATTGACAAGCAACTGACCTCAGTTGATAAAACTAAAATAGACATGGATGGCCAGTCGCATGTCCCATCACTAAACAATCATAAGCATGCTCCATGTAAAAACACATGCATGGAATTAGAAAATTGGAATTTAATGTGACTGTGAATGAGATGTAGAAATCAAATGATCATAATGTGAAGCTAGTGACATCTTATGAATCCATTGAGTTTCTTAAAGTGAGTGATTTTTATATTCTTCAAGTGAGTGATTTTTATATTCTTCAAGTGAGTGATTTTTATATTTAACTAAATATCTATGATATTGCTTACTAGTGCATGTAGTAGTAACATCATAATCAAGTATTTTCTTTGGAACTAAAATTTTAGCATCCTCTTCAATTAAACGAGGATCATCGAAAATAGGAGTGAGTAGTAAAGTTCCTTTAAAGGATTTCAATAAACTAATATGAAAAGAATTATGTATATTCCAATGAGAAGGTATGTCTAGCCTAAAAGCATTCTCATTAATTTTTTGAATAATATGGAAAGGTCCATAATAACATGGTGCAAGTTTAACCTTAGGATGTTATGAAATATTTTTCAAACGTCTTTTAATTATTCGTAACCATACCAAATCATTTTCATTAAATTGTTTAGCTACTCATTTCTTATTAAGTTTCCAAATTTTTAAAGCATGCACAACAGTTAAGAGTTCCTTATCATATGTAATGTAACTCTTTTCAGAATGTTTAAGTTTCCTACTTTCAAATGCAGTGGGATGGTCATTTTCCCACTATCATCTATAACTACATGGAAAGAGTGTGCAAAATTTGGTAATTGCAAAACAGATGCATGAGAAAGTGCATATTTGAGTTTTTCAAAATATTGTTGTTGTGCTAATCCCCATGCAAATTTTAACTTTTTCTTCAATCATAATGTGAGTGGAAGTGCTAAACAAGAAAATCCTTTTACCAACTTTTTATAAAAACTAGATAACCCTATAAAAGAACATACATCATTCAAAAATTGAGGGACAAACCATTCTTCACTTACTTGAATTTTCTTTGGATCTACATGAATGCCTTGGCTAGAAAAAATATGGCCTAGATACTCTAATTCTTTCTAGAAGAAATAACTCTTTTCAGGATTGGCATAAAGTTTTTTTTGCATAACAAATTAAAGACAGTTGCTAAATTATTTTCATGGTCATTGTCATTGTCACTATAGACAAGTATATCATCAAAGAAAACAAGAACAAAAGCTTGGTAATCAATAAAAATGTTATTCATCATACATGAAAATGTAGTAGGTGCATTGGTGAGTCCAAATGACACTACCATGAATTCAAAGTGACCAGTTGAGTTCTAAAGGAAGTCTTATAAATGTCATTTTGTGTCATTCGTATCTAGTGATACCCAAATTTAAAATCAGTTTTGCTAAAAACACGTGCTCCAAGAAGTTTATCTAGCAAATCATCTATCCTAGGAATAGGATATCTATTTTTAATTGTGATCTTCTTGAGTGCTCTATAGTCAATGCACATCCTATAAGTCTTGTTCTTCTTCTCTACTAAAAGAACAGGTGCTCCAAAGGGAGAAGAACTAGGCCTTATAATTCCTTTTTGAAGTACATCCTTAACATGATTAGCGATTTCTTTTTTATGTAAAGGTCCATGCCTATAAGGTGCTTTATGGAGAGGAGAAATACCAAGAATTAAGTCTATACTATGCTCAACAGATTCCCTAGAAGGTGGATATTTAGAAGGAAAATCAGCCATAGAACAATTCTTATAGGAAATCATAAATGATTTATGTGCATTAGGAAGTGTATGTGTATCCTTTTATAGAATCAAAACCTAGGAGTAGACCAGATGACCAAAATGGATGTCGAATCACAAGTGAACACCACGAGTCACAACCGGACATCGACACGTACACCTCCCGGACATGACTTGGCTCTGATGCCACTATTGACTAGATCTTATAGACACACACATGCAAAGATAGTAGAGAAATGAAATCTCACAAAAGCATAAACAGAATAGAGAGAGACGATAGACTGGACACAAGATTGGGTACAATCTCCCCCCACATACTCTAATGGATGCATCTACTAGAGTATGTGTATTTATAGGTATTTTTCATTGCGTCCTGAATAGAAGATACATGAGGATAGTGCTTCAAAAAGCATGCATTTACAAAAATCTACCTTACTTGCAAAATCGTTGCTTTTTAAGCGATCTACTATTTTTACAAAAAACGTCGCTTTCTAAAGCAATCTATTATTTTTAGAAAAATATCCAAAATACTAAATTTTAACTAACTTCAAAAATATATGAATAAATCGATGCATGTTCACACCCTCATGAGTCTTCACCTACTAAATCAAAACACAAATCACATTAAAAACCTCAAGAAATTAAAATCCATATAACATTCCATTATTCCATAAAGTATAACAATGATTGCCCCAAATCGGATGAGGAAAAGGAATTCATACACAAAATTCCTTATCAGTCTATTGTTGGTAGTCTCATGTATGCTATCATAGCTATAAGACCAAACATTGCATTTGCAGTGGGAGTTGTGAGCGGATATATTTCTAATCATGGCAAGAAGCATTGGGAAGTGGTCAAGATGATTTTGAGATATTTGAATGGCACTAAGGACAAGTGTTTATGCTTGGATAGAGGGAAGGCATCCATTATTGTTTACACAAATTCTAATTATGATGGTTGTGTAGAGAATTAGAAGTCTATATCAAAGTACATTTTTCATTTTGCTAGAGGTGAATCTCTTGGAGATCTCATCTTCAAGAATCTGCATTTGTTTTCACTACAGAAGCAGAGTATGTTGTAGCAATTGAGGCATGTAAGGAAGCATTTTGGATTTCTTGTCTTGCTTGTGATATGGATCTACCTCAACATGTAAATTAATTACATTATTTTATTTAAAAACCATATACAAAATCAAATTACTATTGATATACATACAAGTAATTGTGCAAGATCATGAATCAAGTAACCCCTATCAAGTGACAATAGTACCAAAAGCTATCCTTTGGTAGAACTTTAGTCAACATGATAGAATTTTCATCAAAGCATCTGCAACATTATCTTGAGTATGAACTTTCTTGAGAATAATGTGCTTAGTGGGTAAGTAGTCTCTAATGAAGTGATACCTCACCTCAATGTGATTGGTCTTTTCATGATAGATCGGATTCTTAGCCAAAGCAATCACACTTTGACTATCACCGAGCAAAAAAGGTATTTCTAGAAACCTTTGCTTGTAATTGATGAACAACAAGTCCATGACGTGTATGAGGTATATTAACATTATGAGAATTATTATCATCATCATCATCATCATCATCGAGCATCTTGTAACATGTCCATCAAGTGGGAGGTATAGATTGTATACTTACACTCAAGTATTCTTTATCATTCTTCATTTTTCTCCCATCGTCACTTTGGCCATATTGGCTTTTAGTAGGATATTGTTATTGTTAGTGTCCATGTGAAAGGACAAATGGCCATCAAACACTTCAATATATGCTCTTTAATAGAACATATAGTGGCTTGGTCAGCCACATACTCTAAGTTCGACCTCATTTGTAACACCTAAGAAATCTGTGTTCATTATCTCTATGTACTATGTTTTTTTGTGTATTCTATAGGTCTACGTGGAGTATTGTGTCCAAGATTTGGAGCTTGGTTTTCTACTGCAAGGGCATCATTGTAGAGCTCTTTAGAAGGAGAATCGAGTGTGGGGCATCGCCATTGTGACACTTCATAAATATGACTTCTAATTGATTTCTCTTAATGACCAGCGAAGGATCTGCTTTGCTAACCATGAATCCCTTATCCTGCAAATAGGTGACAAGCCTATGATTCCAAGCTCTTGGGGCTTGCTTTAAACCATATAGGGCCTTCCTTAGCTTGTATACATGTTTAGGGAATGATGAATCTTCAAAACTAGGAGGTCGGGCCATATATACCTCTTTCGATATCCAACCATTTAGAAATGCATTCTTTACATCCATTTGGTAAATCTTCCAATTCCTAGAAGTTGCAATGCTCATAAGCACTCTGATAGTTGCATCTTTTCCATAGTTGAAACAGTCTCTTCATAGTCAATCCTTTATGTTTGTGCATACCCTTTGTCCACAAGTCTTGCTTTGTACCTATTGATAGATCCATTAGAGGTTTTCTTTACCCATATATATCCACCTTGATCCAATGATCTTCATAGATGATGTCTTGGATATGAACTCCCAAGTATGGTTTTTTTTACCCTCGTATATCCACCTTGATCCAATGATCTTCATAGATGATGTCTTGGATATGAACTCCCAAGTATGATTTTCTTGCAAAGCTTGAATCACTTCCTCCATGGCATTCATCCATTTTGGTCTTTTCTTTGTTTCCTCATAAGATGAGGGCTCCTAAGAGTTTGAATCCTATGCTAAGTAGAAGAGTGTTTAGTGACTAATGATGTATCATAGCCATACCTCTTTAACTTCTTCTTCTTCCTCTCTCTTATTTGTTGGAACATCAAGCTTACACTATGCTTGAGGTGGATTTGATCTACATCAAAGGCTATCACGTCGAAAGAATATCCGTTGGAGAGTTTTTTTTTTACATGCTCATTTATTGTATTTTTTTGAGAATATTTTGATGGCTCATTTACCATTGTAAAAGCCTTGAGCTTGACACATGTAAAGGTAGAAATATAGAGCCAAAATCCCACGAAATTTTGGTGGTTGAAGTTGCATTCAATCAAGCAAATCAAGTCACCTAAAAGTAGATCAATCAAGATCTTCACTTTTCCTAGATTGTAGGGAAGTGAATTGATTCCCTCCAACAACCATTCCCACCTTCATTTGAATTCAAATTCAAGTTGTAAAAGTCGTGGAACACTCCTAGAGGCTATATAAGGAGTTGAAATCACTTTTACATTACATGGAAGCAATATACATACACTTGTGACCATCATTGTCTTGCTCCTTCAATTTTCTGCATCATCTTCTTCGCCAACAGTAATCTTGCAGAGGCTGCTGCTCTCTCCTCAGAGCTCCAAATTGAGTGAAAGAGGACTCATTGGAAAGGTATTAGTGTCTAGTTTATGACTGTAAAGTTTCAAAGAATTTGGCTAAGCAGATTTGGAGAAATCTCAGTTTTTCTGCCTCGGGGTCAATCTCTACGTATTCCTGAAAAATAGGAAGTACCACCGGTGAATGTCGCATTCATTCCTATAGCATATTTTGCTTATTCCTTATAACTTTGTGCATTCCATACACTCAACCCTATGTGTATCACTCCCATAAAAGGATTTTTTCTAATTGTAATCACGCTGGTCGCTATGGGCATTTGAAGTTCATTGTCTCTTCCATAGATAGTAAGTTTTTTGAGCTAGTCGACCCGCGAACCTATCTGTTTTGTATCGACTCATTCTCCTTGATGCTCCAAGGTACATAGTGTGTTTCTTTGCACTTATAGCATGCCTATAAGGTCTATTTGAGTCTCCAAAAGCTCAAGGGCTGGTCTTGTGCCGGTTGGCTTGACCAAACTTCATCGCTTCGAAATGCACTTTTCTACCTTCGACAAGCTTCTCCAAGTTTCTTTCAGTGGTATCAGAGTTAGTTCAAGATGGGTGACGGCTTTCCCTCAATGATCGAGAAGCTTGATCGACACAACTATGCGGCTTGGCAAATCAGAATGGAGGCCTATTTGCAAGGCAGAAATCTTTATGGAATTGTAGCAGGTGATGAAGCTATGCCTATTCCAAGATCCAAAGGAGGACCTACACAAGAGGAGACAGATAAGCTCACACTTTGGTGCGCAAGGGATGCTCAAGCAAGGTCGTACATACTAAACTCTATCTCTGACTTTCTATTACCACATATTAGAGGATGCAAGACATCTCAAGAGACTTGGGATGCCCTGGAGACTTTCTTTTCTGCTAGTACCAAAGCAAGAAAGAATCATCTTTGGAACGAGTTCAACCAAATGAAGAAGACACCTAAACAAACCATCACAGAGTTTGTTACCAAGGTCAAGGAGGTTGCAGATCAGTTAGCATCCATTGGAGAGCTGATTGAAGAAGAGGTCATCATGAGGCAAATTCTCAACGGCATTCGAAGTGATAAGCAATGGCAATCCTTCACGACGGCTTACGATCTCATCATGGATGTGCAGACTCCAGACTTCAACATCTTTCTTGGACAACTCTTCAATCAAGAAGCCAACAATAGCATAAAGGAAGGTAACTCTTATCATGGTAATTCAACTAGTGCTCTATATGCAGATAAGAAGGATAAGAAGCAGAAAGGCAAGAAGAAGGAAGAAGATGAAGAAGAGACTTCCCAAGCCAACTTCGCAAGCAAGAGCAAGTGGAAAGGGAAGAAGAAAGGATCAAAGCAAGACAAAGCCAAAGGTCAAAATGTTCAACCTTGTGCCATATGTGATAAGACCAACCACACCACTGAGAATTGTTGGTTCAATGGGAAGACCCAGAAAGGAAGTGGAAGAGGTGGATATGGCGGCAATAGAGGCAGAGATGGACACAACTTCAACAACAACAATAGAAGCTATAATCGAAGGGACTACAACAATTATTCAGAAGATCAACCACATGAAGACTTATTACTTCTCATGCATCTAAGCCACAAAGAACGTAAAGAAGATGATCATTTGTTCTACATAGATTCAGGATGTTCGAATCATGTTGCAGGCAACATTGCTCTTCTATCTGATTTGGAAAGTCCAAAGCATAGACATGAAGTGCAAACAGGGGATGACACGAAGCACAATGTGGAGAAGATTGGTAATGTCAAAGCTTCCAATGGCAGGATAAACATTCTAAGTAAGGTTCTCTATGTACCCACTATCACTAAAAACCTAATAAGTGTAGGCCAAATAGTTGAAAAAGGCTTGCAAGTTAGGTTCACCCAACATGGAGCTTTTGTGGAAGATCCATGTCAAGGCTTCAAGAAGATAGCCCGAGGTGAGAAGCATGGTAGGCTCTTTACTTTTGAAGTAGGAGAAACCAAGAACATAGCTCTATTCAGCTTTGGGTCTCAAACCCTAAGTGAGCTTGAAGTGTGGCATAAGAAACTTGCTCATGTGAATGAAAGAACCTTGAAGGATATATGCAGGGATCAAAGTGTTCTAGGACTGCCGAACATATCAAAGCAACACATGATCAACAGGTGTGATGCATGTCAGATTGGGAAGGCACAAAGACAACCATTCAACCACAAAGGCTACATCCACAACAACTTATTGGACTTAGTACATACAGATGTATGGGGACCAAGTCAAGAACCTTCATTGGTAGGATCAAGGTATTATGTCTCATTTATTGACGACCATAGTAGATGGACTGTTCTATACTTTATCAAGAGTAAGAATGAAGTATTTGATTGCTTCAAGAAGTATCTTGCACATGTGGAGAATCATACAGGTAGATCACTAAAGAAGCTCAGATCTGATGGAGGGGGAGAATACTTCTCCAAAGAGTTTGATGAGTTCTTGCAGGCTTGAAGAGAAGAAGTTGCCACATTATCTATGGGCAGAAGCTATTTCAACTGCAGTGTACCTTGTCAATCGACTACCATCCAAATCACTTCAAGGTATGACTCCTTATGAAGCATGGCATGGAAGAAAACCTAGTCTTGGACATTGCAAGGTTTTTGGTTGTTTAGCTTATGTTCATGTACCATCACAAATAAGAGGTAAGCTAGATGAAAGGGCAACAAAGGCAGTGTTTATTGGATATGATTCAACTCAGATGGGTTACAGGTTCTTCAATCCTTCAACCAAGCAATTCACTACAAGTAGAGATGTTGTGTTTGAAGAACACAGGTCTTGGTATGATGAAGATAAACAAAAGGTAACACTACCATATGATCTTGATTATGACTCTCATCAATTAGGAAGCAAGCATGATACACAGGTCCAGGATCCAAGAAGTGATACAGATGATGACCAAGATGAAAGAGAAAGGGATTACAAGCTATGGAAGTCAAGAGGCAAAGCAAAGATGCAAGAGGTTGGAGAATGCTCCAAACAAGCACCTAGAAGATCAGCAAGAGAGAAGAAACAACCAGAAAGGTATGGATATGATTCCACATTTGTTACAAAGCATTCAATCTACTTGGCAAAAGACTCTATTTCAGAGGAACCCTCAACCTATGAAGAGGCAAAGGGAAACCCTAATTGGGAAAAGGCCATGAACGAAGAGATAGATGCATTGAAGGAAATGGACACTTGGGATTTGGTTCCAATGTCGCCGAATCAAAAGGTAATTGGTTGCAGATGGGTATATAAAGTTAAAAGAAATTCAGATGGATCAGTTTGCAGGTACAAGGCAAGATTAGTTGCCAAAGGATGCTCACAAACTCATGGTATAGACTATGAGGAAACATTCTCACCAGTTGTAAATAAGACTATTTTGAAAACCCTAATCATCCATCTTATGTTTGCAGACTTAAGAAAGCATTGTATGGATTGAAACAAGCTCCAAGAGCTTGGAATTACAGGTTGGTTACATATCTTCAAGACCAAGGGTTCAAAGCTAGCAGCTCAGATCCTTCTTTATTCATCAAAAGGGATCACAATGAGGTTATCTATCTATGTGTATATGTAGATGATATTATTGTGACAGGTGATGATCTAAATGGCATTCAAAGGATCAAGAGACACATGCAAGAGGAGTTCAAAATCAGTGACCTAGGTGAGCTCACATATTTCCTAGGTATGCAGGTGATATACACAGATGAAGGAATGTATTTGACTCAAAGAAGATACATCCAAGATCTTCTTCTCAAGTTCAAAATGGAGAACACTAAACCTGCAGGTACACCTTTGGAGATGAATCATAAACTAAGTGTTTATGAAGGTGAGAAAATTGAAGACATTAAAGAGTATCAAAGCTTGGTAGGTAGCTTGATATATGCTACTCATACAAGGGCAGACATCGCATATAGTGTGGGAGTGCTTAGTCAGTTCATGCACTCACCAAGAAGACCACACATGGATGCGGCTAAGAGAGTACTTAAGTATCTCAAAGGTACAATCAACGAAGGTATATTCTATCCTTACTCTTCAGATTTGGATATCAAAATCTACTCAGATGCAGATTGGGTAGGAGCTAAGGATGATAAAAAAAGTACATCTGGTTACTTAGCATTTGCAGGTTCAAAGCTAGTGTCATGGAGTTCCAAGAAGCAACCAACAATTGCTTTATCCTCAACTGAAGCAGAGTACAGAGGCTTGACCATAGCAACTCAAGAGGCAATATGGTTAAAAGCATTGTATACAGATTTGGGACTTGTGAGTTCCAAACCTCACATATTTGGAGATAATGTAAGTTCCATGCATCTAGCGGCAAATCCTATTTTCCATGCGAGAACCAAGCACATAGAAGTCCATTATCACTTCATCAGGGAGAAGCTCATGGCAAAGGAGATTGACATTTTTTTTGTTCCGACTAAAAAGCAAGTAGCAGATATGATGACGAAGGCACTTGATGGAATAAAGTTTTGTAGATTCAAAGCTATGGCAGGTATTCAACCTATCAGAGAATGAAGACTCAAGCATAAATATTTTGATGGCTCATTTACCATTGTAAAAGCCTTGAGCTTGACACATGTAAATGTAGAAATATAGAGCCAAAATCCCACGAAATTTTGGTGGTTGAGGTTGCATTCAATCAAGCAAATCAAGTCACCTAAAAGTAGATCAATCAAGATCTTCACTTTTCCTAGATTGTAGGGAAGTGAATTGATTCCCTCCAACAACCATTCCCACCTTCATTTGAATTCAAATTCAAGTTTTAAAAGTCGTGGAACACTCCTAGAGGCTATATAAGGAGTTGAAATCACTTGTACATTACATGGAAGCAATATACATACACTTGTGACCATCATTGTCTTGCTCCTTCAATTTTCTGCATCATCTTCTTTGCCAACAGTAATCTTGCAGAGGCTGCTGCTCTCTCCTCAGAGCTCCAAATTGAGTGCAAGAGGACTCATTGGAAAGGTATTAGTGTCTAGTTTATGCCTGTAAAGTTTCAAAGAATTTGGTTCAGCAGATTTGGAGAAATCTCAGTTTTTCTGCCTCGGGGTCAATCTCTACGTATTCCTGAAAAGTAGGAAGTACCACCGGTGAATGTCGCATTCATTCCTATAGCATATTTTGCTTATTCCTTATACTTTTGTGCATTCCATACACTCAACCCTATGTGTATCACTCCCATAAAAGGATTTTTTCTAATTGTAATCACGCTGGTCGCTATGGGCATTTGAAGTTCATTGTCTCTTCCATAGATAGTAAGTTTTTTGAGCTAGTCGACCCGCGAACCTATCTGTTTTGTATCGACTCATTCTCCTTGATGCTCCAAGGTACATAGTGTGTTTCTTTGCACTTATAGCATGCCTATAAGGTCTATTTGAGTCTCCAAAAGCTCAAGGGCTGGTCTTGTGCCGGTTGGCTTGACCAAACTTCATCGCTTCGAAACGCACTTTTCTACCTTCGACAAGCTTCTCCAAGTTTCTTTCATTATTGACCTTCTGATGGTTTGTTGAGAGGATTCTGATGCATCCCTAAACTCTTTCACATAAGTTTTTCCTTTGGAAACATGAACACCTTTTCTCCTTGGAGTCTTTTAATCATCTTTAGAGTCACTTGATGCTTCAAGTGTGTGTGCATTCTTTTTCGATAGAGTTGGAAAGTATTCCTCTAGGTCATAAAGTAGCTTAATTTTCATGTGGTCATCTTCAAACCATGAATTGCTTTCATCAAACACATCTCAGCTTACTATAAAGCCTTTATTATTGGGATTGTATAA
This sequence comes from Ceratopteris richardii, assembly GCA_020310875.1. Taxonomy (NCBI): domain Eukaryota; kingdom Viridiplantae; phylum Streptophyta; class Polypodiopsida; order Polypodiales; family Pteridaceae; genus Ceratopteris; species Ceratopteris richardii. Next base: position 21,862,060 of record CM035441.1, read on the forward strand.
TCTATAACTTTTCTTATTAAGGTCATAGCCTATGAACACATATTTCTTTGCCTTAGGGTCCAGTTTACCTCGTATTTGTGAAGGTATATGTGCATATGCAATGCATCCAAAGATCCTGCAATGATCCAAGCTAGGTCTTCTTCCATTCCATGCCTCATATGGAATCATGCCATCCAGAGCCTTTGATGGTAATATATTTATCGAATAGTTGGTAGTAGATATTGCATCTACCCACAAGTAGTTAGGTAACTTCTTCTCATTGAGCATGAACCTTGAAACCTCCACAATGATCCTATTTCTTCTCTCTACCACTCCACTCTATTCAAGAGTCTATATGGCGGTGATCTCCCTTTTGATTCCTCTCTCTTTGAGATAGAAAACAAATTCATGGGAGAAGTATTCCCCCCCTTCCATCTTATCTTAGTCTTTTTGCAGTTTTACCTATTTGATTACCCACAAGAGTTATGTACTTTTTAGAGCATGAAAACACTCCATGCTTATGCTTCATGAAATATAAGATAGTCCATCTACTATTATCATCTATGAATGACACATAGTACCTTGATCTAGAGATTGAAGGTTCTTTGCTTGGTCCCCAAATATATGTGTGGACAAACTCCAAAAGACCTCAATGTATAAAGCCTTTCTTGGTGAATGATTTCTTGTGTCATTTACCAAATTGGCATGCACTACATTTGTATATCATGTGTTGCTATGATATGCTGGGTAGTCCAACTAGACTTTATTCTCAGCTAATTTTTTCGAGACTTCTTTCTCAAACATGAGCTAGCTTCTTATGCTAAAACTCTAATTCTAATCAGGTTTGAGTGCCATAGTTGAATACGGCAATATTCTTGGTGTCTTAGAGTTCAAATGTGGACAACCTACATGTCATCTCTCCCTTTGCTATCTTCTTGAATCCCTAATATGGGTCCTCAACATATGATCCATGCTTGGTAAATCTTTCTTGCAAGCCTTTCTCAACAATGTGCACTACACTAAGGTTCTTTGTGATGGTGGGCACAACAAGGACTCTACTTAGTAAGTTCATGTTACCATTAGATGTCTTCACATTACCTATCTTCTCAACTAGATGTCTTGTGTCATCTCCTATTTGGACTTCATGTTTGTTCTCTGGATCTCCCAAGTCTAAAGGTAGAGCCACATTTCTAGCCACATGATTTAAGCATCCAGAATCTATGTAGAACACATGCTCATCAGAATTACCTTCCTTCATTTTCATGTTCGTGAGAAGGAGTGAATCCTCTTGAGCTTGATCATATTTTTGTTGCAATATCTCCTTCCTTTGTATCCTCACTCTTGTGGTGTTTGAAGAATGGGAAAGACTAAGGTTCACATTACCTTGGACATGTTTTGGCCCTCAAAACTTCATTCTTTACTTGCAAAGCCTCTTTTGACGTATTTTTGGGGTGATTCTTAGAGCCATTTTGGAGTACTTGCTAAAAACATAATTTTTTTTAGAGATTGTAGGTTCACATGAAACTTCTAGAAAGCAACATTTGAATCGATTGGCACTCAATCATATGAGTATAGCTTTCCATCCACAAACTGATGGGGAAATTGAGAGGGTTAATCAGGTACTTGAAGATATGTTGTGAATGAAAAGAAAGACCATTGAATTGAATACTTGCTCTTAGTTGAGTTTTCATACAATAGTGCATGGCATGCATCTATAAAAATGACTCCATTTGAGACTATGTATGGTTATAATTGTTTGACTTAGCCTTCTTTCTCAAAATTTTCAAATAAAGTCAAAGTATCTAAAGAAATGCTTGAGGAGATGGATGAAGAACTTGGAAAAATTAAGCAACACATAAAAGAAGCTCAGAAAAGACAAAAGACATTCTATGATTTGAAGAGAAGACCATTTGAATTTCAAATAGATGACATGGTATTTCTTAAGTTCAATCCTCACCCATCTAATTTGTTGCTAGGGAAGGGCCATAGACTTTCTTCAAGATACACTATTCTTTTAAAATTTTGAGAAAGATTGGATTACAAAGTCTTTTTCTGACTTCAACTCCCAAAAAATGCCCTAAAAATGAGCTCTCTAGCTCTTTTTATAGTTGTTCACTAGTTTTGGCCCTGTCCATACCTAGTGTTTGGCCTAGTTAAAAAATAGGTTCCTATGCCTATTTGGAGGATCAAAAGAGCTCAAAAAAATACAAAATTTCATACGTACATACTTCTAGTACTCCTTAAGCTCAAGGACTCCTCGACTTGAACAAAATGGAGTTGGGATTATCCAAAAAGGAATTTACAATGATGTGTATAATAGTTCTATAAGAGGTAAGGATTTTTGGAAATTCAATTGGCCTAGTTGTCGGATCTTCGTTGACTACCTTGCCTGCTTGGTTCTACTTGTCCTTTGCTCTCTCCTGACTCTCTTTGACTGGTTTATCTCATGCTCCCTTGTCTCATCACACCACATTGACTTCTTGGCTACTGCCAACACCCACCCTCTCTTGCATATGTCATTGCTAACAAACCTTTGTTGTATGGGGTGCAATGTAATATTCGATGACATCCGTAGACAAGTGATGTTCCTTCAATCGAAGGACTCTTGCTAGATCTCTCATTAAAGCATCCACTTGACCTAGTATGTCTGGATGTGGAATTCATAGTTGTTCTGCATGGAGGGCCTGTTCTATAGCAAATAATTATAACAAGTGTGTGGGTCTAGGTATGAATATCTCTTAGTGGTATTCCTAGAACCTTGTAGAGAGCATCTCCTCAAATGTCTGCTTATGACAAGCAAGTAAGTATTTGATGTTGGAGTGCCGAGCAAAGATTATGTTGATAGACGGGGTTTTTCTCATGTCATATACCAAGTCAAAGTTACCTTCATTGGAGCCTAGAGCAAAGATGTATGGGGCCTTAACAGTTTTGAAGGTTTTTAATACCACCATCATCAACTTGAAAAACTTCATACACATTTTTGCCAGAATGTCAGGCATACTTTGGAAGCAGATGGACCAATGTCGGATAGTTGAGACCATGTATGCTACTATGGGTGGAAGGAATTAAGGATAATTGATCCAATCAGAGAAGCCCTTAGTTGTGTGTACCTTGACTGCAAATTTGGGCCATGGCCTTGGACATAGTACAGGGCAGTAGCATGGACTATATTTAATATATAAGGGTGTATTGGACCATGTTTGCATTGTTTCTAGATGGGTGAAGAGTAACCGTGTGAGCCAATTAGGTTGAAATATAACACCTTTTCTTGCAAGCTCGGGAAGGTCTTTGGGCCCGAATTGAGTTGCAAACATTGGTTTGTTGCCCATTCCTCTTTTTGTGGTTGCATTATAGTTTGCAAGAAGTACAAAATCAGGCATACATTGTAGTTATGATGTGGTGATGAGGCTTTGATGAGACAAGTTTTGAAAGTAAGTAGACTTGAGTATTGTCTCTTCAAGATTTGCCAATGATTGGATCTGAATAGCTTCTTTGTCATCATGTGTTTTGTCTATCTGCTTCATCCTTTTCAGCCATTCAGGTGCTTCAATTTCAAATGTATCTTGACCCTCCTCTATAGTGTGTCCTCTTGGTACTAGTACTAGCTCATATGGGTCCTTGAAGGTTTTTTAGGATTTCCAGAACCATTTCTGGTTCGGGTTCTACTATTAGAGAAGGTGGTCTTTCATATTGTAGTAAACTTGCTTGAATTTCGTCTACTTATTTCTAGAGATTCTCCAATTCCTCTGTATTTTGTGGAAGAGGAATGGCCAAGGGTACTGGTGTGATGGGGGTTGCTAACTACTTCTTGATATCTTCACATTCCTCTTCCAACTTGGCATATGACTCCAAAAAGTTGGCATGCTCTTATAATAGGATGCGGATGCTTTTTGAAGGGACAACTTGAAACTTGGTTGGACTGATGGTGGCTTTGGGAGTTCCTTTCATTGCAGATTTTAGGTTGTCTTGATTTTGTTGTTGGAGTCTGGTAGTGGGATGAAGGGTTGAGTAATATGGATCACTGGTGAAGGGGACTTGTGTGTGAGGAGCTGAAAGGTATCCAATGATGCCTTCAATGGTCTATGGGTTACCTACTACACTAGTTATAGCTGGATGGTCAATGAAAAGTTCTAGAGGCTCAATCATGGTGGTGTAGAGAGGGCTAGTAATGGAGGAAAATAGGCTGGCTTAGGGGATTGGTTAGCGGAAGCTAAAAGATGATATGGAGACGATGGGTTCAATATGGGTTGGGATTGGGGAGGAGTCTGGTAGGTGGTTTCTCTGGCTTCGTGGTGGTAGTAGTGGTAGTAGCAGTATATGCATCCATCATGGCAGGAGGGGATGGAGGTTGTTGAGGTGATATGGGCAAAGTTTGTACAAATGTTTCTATTGTCAAATCAATGGTTGTGTTGGATGTGGTCTCTTTTCCTATAGTTGCTTCTTATTTTGTCAAAGATATCCTTTTATTATTCCTTGTGCATTCGCATGTGTTGATAACCCTTTGATCATAACAGGGTGTAGGTCATTATTACACCATTCCTTATGAAAGAATTCAACATGAAAGATCTTGGTGTGCTGCATTATTTTTTGGGCATTGAGTTTATACATATAGAAATAGGTATATGGATGTCCCAAAGGAAATATGCCTCAAGTATGTAGCAAAAGCATGGTATGGCTGATTGTAAGCCAATCTCTATCTCATTAGAACAAAATTATGACTTGGATACTACATCAGGTGAAGCATTGGAAAATGCAACTATATATTGGAAAACTATGGGAAGTTTAATATATCTCACAATTACAAGGCCTTATCTAAGCTACAAGATTGGACTTGAAAGTGCATTTATGTAGGTTCCTAGGAAACCACATTCAGATGCTCTGAGGTGCACTCTATGTTATGTGAGTGCTACTTTGAATTATGCATTGTTTTATGAAGTTATTATAGATTTGTGGATTCATAGATACACTGATGTAGATTGGGCTGGTAGTATTCCAGATAGAAGATCTACTAGTGGCTTTCTATTCTCACTTGGGAGATGCCTAGTGATTTTGTGAAGAGTTTAAGTGTCTCGATAAATTGTGGGTCTGCTCCCTCCTTACTCAAAATCTATTCAATTAGTGCTCTGCCTGTACTCAAAGAGAGATGGTGTCTTTCTTGCACATTGCCTATCATATCATAAAAACTTTGTAATTACACAGTATAAGTAGGGGTCCTTGTGGCTCCTCTTTGTTGTTCATTGTGCTTCTCATCTTCATTGATTTCATCATCATCATCATCTTCTTCTTCTCTAGCCGTTTCTTGTTGTCCTTCATTACGCTGTTGCTATTGCTCACCTTCTTGCTCTTCTCTTGAATTTAAGGTTGACTTCCTTAAGGATTCTTTCAAAATCCGCATGATTGAGCTCTTCCAATAGAACTCCTTGAGGGAATTCTAGATCCGATGGCACTAGGGGGAAAATCAAACTAGAGCCATTTGTGCATCATATTGGTATTCTTAGTGTAATGGGCCTGACGACTCTTTGTGGCAATGGAGATATGTCTGAGGTCAAGGTGGCACCCCTGGTTTGTGCACAGGATATGGATCCCCTCATTCTCTTAGTCTATGGGGTAGAGGCTTTTCTACTTTTAAATTGTTGTACTCTATTCCGAGATAAGGCTCTTTGAATCAAAACATCATAAGCTAGGCATTGATACATGATTCGGCTAATAGCAGAACAACCATGTAATATGGACATGTGTGGCCACCTCTTGCGTGCTTGATGAATTTGATCAATAATCCAATGTGGCAAGTTGATTTTCATATTCTGTGTGTCAGCAAGATGCAAGCCAAACTAAACCTTTTTATGGGACATCATGAATTTGTCCTGCCTTGGGAACGTGAAGTGTTGCATGCACATCCTTTGATGCACTACGATATTCGATGTCATGACCAACATATCTTTGTTCCTATTCTTCATATTTTCTGGGACCAGTCCTTTCTTCTCTGTGGGAATGTGCATCCCTCTCATGTCTAGAGCTTCTCGAACTAAGTTCTTGGTTAAAACAAATCTCTTTAAGTCATTCCCTCATGTTAATGATGGAAGTACAAAGGTGCTTGATGCTCTGGGGTCTTGGGTTTGAGTGAGTGAGTTGATGAGATAAAATCACCACATGAAATTGAGTTTTGGTAGTCTTGCAGCAAAGTACTCTACCAATCTTGCCTTTTTCCACACCGACCTTAAATATGCTGCATTTTGTAGCTTCTCAAATTCTTTGCTAAAGAATTGGTACCTCCCCCATGTGTTATTGTATTTGAGCTCAACTTCCCACATATATGCACCTTCTCCTAATGGTCCTTCCATCTCATTGAACCAATGTGAGTTCTTACTAACTCACATAGTGTGATCCATGGATCTTGTATTGGGAGAATCTGCACTATTTGCATCTCCTCTAGTCGTTCTTTAGGTTCATCTGATATGGGCAAGCTCTCTATGTCAATAGTTTGATAAGTAGCTTGCAAACTTGTTCCTATTGTATCTACCATTGTGCTAGTGATTATGGTTGCACCTAAATTTGCTGGAAGTAAGAACATCATATTAGCATTGCATTGGAAACTAGATGATGCCTTGTCCCTTGACAGTACGAACATGATATTCATTGTGGTTAGTAGGTTAGTTTTGGTGAGGTGGGGTGTGAATATGAGTGTTTGTTAAGAGGCTAGTCACTTCCCTATATGCATACTCTGAATGTGCAATGTACTCAAAATGCATCAGTATTTTGCAAGGGGATTTTTACATGGTTGAATTAGGGGGTTTAATACAAGGTTTGACTCACCAAATAGCCCTTCTGGGGTTACAAATCTTAAAAGTGGTAGCCTTTAAAGGTGTCTAAGATAATTCTACGTCCTAGATTTGGGGCATTTTAGGTACCCATTTCCAAGTAGACCTAAGTAGAATTTGTTGTGCTAATGTGGTGATAATAGATTCGCTTCATGAGATGTGTGAAGTGAATGTCTGTGAGTATTGATTCTGGTCTATGAGCCTATGTGTAACTATTTGAGTGCATAAGTAGGTCAGGCACCTAGATTTGTTGTGCATTGTGGTCTGCCTCCATCAACCACTTTGGTATCCAACTAGAAATGAGTCATTGAGATTATCTCTTATAGGCTTCAGCTTTGGTGTTTCATGACTGCATCACTTGTCTAGTATGTATCGGTGGTTTTGCTGAGGGAGTCGAGGATTGCACGCTCTTACTTCTCTAGATTTGCTTCACTCTAGCTATTGCCTTATTTCGAACTGGATTTTGATCATATGGTTTAGTGATCTACTCCGTGTGCTTCTTAGGCCTCCTTACTGTGCCTCGATCATCTTTGGAAAAGAAGGGAGTTCCATGCTTACTTCCACCACTCCTTCACAAGTTGCTTCCTTCTGCATCATAGAGCTTTGGAAAGAACATCATCATTATCTTCATGTGCACTCCTGGAATGACCAAGAGTTGGTTCCTTTCTTAATTCCTTGAGTGGTTGATTCATTAATTCCAATGTGATCTTTTTGTTGGTTCATCCAAACTGAAGAAGTCCACTTCTTAGGTTTAAGTTCACCGCATGGTCATAGATCCAATCTTTAGCCAGGACAAGAGGTTCATAAGGTCCTCATCTTGACACACTAGTACCTTTACTGTCATTGGGACATCATGAATGGAGATGGGAAGTTCCACTTTGTCGAGGCAAGGGGTTTCCACTCCTCCCAATCCTATGAGATAAGCCTCAATAGGATGAATGTTTAATTGCAAGTTTTGACAGCAGAAAAACCTAACCACACTAATGGCCATGTCTGAGTCAATCAAGGCTTTTATAGTCTTTGCATTCTTTCCTTGTCCTACTTTTAAGGTTACAAAAGGATATCTATCTATGATTTCATGACGGGTTCCACTCATCATTTGGCACATAGCTATTGATATATTTAGGTAGTGATGTGTGTGAACACACTAGGACCACCGGGGCACTTTTTTCCCTCTTTAGGAGGTTTTTTTCCCCCGACTTGTATATACGCCTATTGCCCTAATGGGCTACTTATCTTTGTACATTCTCTAGTAATACATTCAGTATTGTGTGTTGTGCTCCAAGATTCTTCTCCTTCCTTGTGTTGTTCATGTGCTTTCGCAGAAGTCTATCTCCCCTTCTTGCTTCAGAGTTGAGTTGTAGGCCCTCTTAGATTTCCAATGGCACTAAACAAGTGCCTATCTACTTTGGAAATGATGTGAGAAATGATTGATCCAAAACAGACTACTTCCAAGTTGAAGGATCAATGAAAACCTTCTATTTTTGTTCACGCACCTGCTGCTTGTTAAGCTCAGTGCTTCCAATACAGTAGGAATTAGAAAAATTCCTTTTGGAGATATCAAATTACCTTAACTAGCTAATGATTCCAAGTGGGATCACTTAAAATGATGCACTATACACAGAGCAATGAATTTAGCAATCAAATCATTACCCCCGATTTTTTAGGACCTCTGTAGAGTTTGACCAGTGGGTACTTCGACATGCTTTTCTCCAAATCTTCTAAATGGATTATCTTCAAAATTTGTGAGCATGTGGATGACTTAGAGATGATTCCAAGAAGCTATAGAACATTGAAAATGGTGAAGAAATGACTAAGATATGAGCCGTACAAAATGACTATTTTGAGTAGCTATGATAGAGACTCGACCATAGATGAAAGTATTGATCTATTGTATTAGAAAACAATGTTGTACATAATCATTGGCATGAAAATCAATGCCTAATTGTAATGAGTAGTGCAAGCTATGAAGAGAGCCTCACTCTCTTATAAAATATCTATCCCGCGAGTTTTTCAATCATCTTTTATAGATGAGTCATTTGAATTTTGAATTTGAATTCTTCATTGGCTCTCACTAAAAGTGATCCTCTAATCTAGGAGATATTCTCTCCAAATAAAGTCGTGGCTTTTTATCTAAAAAACTCCACGAGTTTAGTGTTAGCTACAAATATTCCTTCAAGTCAAATTGACTTTTACAAATGGTAAAAGGTAAAGGCTTCATAGCAATGGTTTCCATGGAGCTTCAATTAGTTGCACATAAACTCTAGCCAAATGTGTAGGCTTTGTATTTGCACCAACAATTTATGCATGCACCAAGGAAGCCTCACATGGAAGCTGCCAAGAGGGTGCTAAAATATCTAAAGGGAAACATAAATCAAGGGTTGTTTTACCCCTTCACTTCTGACTTAGACATAAAGATGTATTCTAATGCGAAATTGGGCTAGCTCCAAGGATGATAGGAGGAGCACCTCAGGATACTCGTCTTTTGCACGTTCAAAGGTCATATCATGGTCATCTAAGAAGCAACCAACTGTGGCTTTATCATCTACAAAATCTGAACATAGAGGGTTAGCAAATGCAACACAAGAGGCTATGTGGCTCAAGCAACTCTATGTAGATTTGGGGTTACACTCTTACACTCCAATAATCTTTGAAGACAACACTAGTTCACTTCATTTGGTTGCTAATCATGTATATCATGCAAGGACTAAGCACATTGAAGTGCACTATCATTATGTAAGGGAGAAATGGCTTAGCAAGGATATTCAACTATCCTATGTATCAACTCATTTACAATGTTCATATATACTTAGAAAGTCTTTGGATGGAACCAAGATGAACAGATCCAAATTGATGATTTGTTTGCAGAAGATCAAGGAGGGATGAAGACCAAGCATGTTAGGCTTGAGGGGAGCTGTTGGTGCAAGAGAATCCAAGCCCACATACTTGGATGATTAGCGTATTTGTCATGAAGCCTTATATGATCAACCCCTTGTAAAATCAAGTACATTTACTTTTGTAAAAGTGCACTGCTTGCATGTGGAGCTAGGAATCATCAGTTCTGGATTCATTTGGTAGTTGATTAATGAGAGAATATATCCTATAGTTTAGGATTTATTTTTAGGTGAATTTTTGAATTTGAATTCAAAAGGTTGGCTCCAAACTCAACTATAAAAGGAGGATCAAAAGACCTACATGATATCTCGACTTGATGAGATCATTTTAGAAATGATACATTGTGATTTGAGAGCTCACTCCATAGCTCATTCACACTTCTCACATTGTGCAATTGATTATTACCAATGACATTGTATTTGTACATGATTTAATACATACAATTCATTATATCTTCATTTCACTACTCTGCTATGACTACATCAGTATAGTGATCTTCTCAGAGCTTGTTCTCAATGTATGATTGATCATTAGTGACTTAAAGCATGATATATTCAGTACACTATCTACTATATTGTTATAAAATCACATTATCATTGCTTCTCTAAATCGTGAGATATTATCACTTCATTACTCTTTGGTCTGTTGATTGATGCATCCCGAAATATTGGGACACTCCTATGATTTGCTAAACATCATACTCAGCGTGTAGTTCATCATTTTTAGTGAAATCACACATGATAAGTAGTTGTCTAAGTTAATTAGACATCACCAAAAGGAATTAAGCTAATTGCTACTGTGCTCAGAGCACTGTTCAAATTACTGAACAGGTGTCGACACAAAAGTAGCAAGTCTATGACCTTGAATCAACTTTGTACTTGTGTTTTTTATCCATTGATTAGTGGATTGTTGATATATTTAGGTAGTGATGTGTGTGAACACTCTCGGACTATCGGGGCACTTTTTCCCTCTTTAAAAGGCTTTTTCCTCGGGCGTCTATATATGCCTATTGCCCTAATGGGCTACTTATCTTTGTACATTCTCTAGTAATACATTCAGTATTGTGTGTTGTGCTCCAAGCTTCTTCTTCTTCTTTGTGTTGTTCGCATGCTTCCGCAGATGTCTAACTCCAACAATTGGTATCAGAGCAAGTCATTGCTTCATCTAGGGCATCGTCAACAGTCCTCCGTTTGCAGTCTCAGAATCACGCAAACTTTGGTGAGCATACTCAATGTGTTTTTGAGATCAAAACATCTTCGCTGTGTGGTGCCGAAATCGCGATCTGAGCTCGTTTCGGCCTCCGAACACATTATCACAGTGCTTGTGCAGGTTATTCATCTTTTTGTGCCAAAGGCATTGGTAGTTATGTCCAACTTTTTGAGATACAATCAATTTTCTACATCAAGCTATTTTAGTCACCGACCATGGTTGAAAGCAGTGATGTATTTCGTATGTTGGCTATTGAGGATAAGTTGGATGGTACCAACTACCCATTGTGGGCTTATATGATGCGACATGTATTGGTTGCAAAAGGACTGTGGAATATTGTGTAGGGTGTTGAAAAACATCCTATCACACCTGCAACTGTTAGAAGTGCAGGTACTAAAGCTGATGCAGAAGGTATCAAAGATGATGATATGCCGCATATTCCTGTTTTTGTTGTTGTTTCTACTACACCTTTTGTAGAGCAGATTCGTTGGGATGGCAGAGATGCTCACGTGCATGCATTGATAGCTTTGTTTGTCAAACATGCCATTATTCCTCACATTGGCTCTTGTAGAATAGCTAAGGGTACTTGGGATACACTTACCACATTGTACCAAGCTAGGAATGAGGCTCGTGTTGCTTACCTCCGAAAATAGTTGGAGAGTGAGCACATGAATGAAGGTGATTCTATGGACAATTTTTTAACAAAGATCAAAGACTTGAAGGAACAGATGATTTCTGTTGATGAGGTTATACCACATCAGCACATGAATGGAGGTGATTCTATGGACAGTTTTTAACAAAGATCAAAGACTTGAAGGAACAGTTAATTCCTGATTCATATCAGATTTTTTTCTTCTACTCTTCGGTTAATGATGAAAGGCAATCCAAATGCCTTGTCATTTGAGGAGTTGGTCTCTGTTCTATTGCAAGAAGACCAGTCCAGGTAGAACAGGTCCATTATCCATGTTGCAGATTAAGATTTCTTGGCTAGTTAGAAGGGCAAAGGAAAATGGAGCTCTTCAACCAGTAAGCAAAAATCTGATAATTCTACACAATCGAAGAGGGAAGACAAAGATGAAAAGTAATTTGAAAAGCAGAAATTGTTTTGCAAGTACTATAAAGGAAATGATCATATCATAAAGAATTGTCCTAAACTCGCTGCAAAAGAGGCAAAGAAAAAAGAGGCTAGAATGGTTGTTGCAGAGGCCTCCACTCCAAAAATAGAGTCTGCTAACCTTATGCAGGATGAAGAATGGGTGTTTAATATTGTTTGCAGTTTTAACCCATCTTCTCATGAGCAGTGCATGTCTACAGTAGAATCAGATGTTTGGTACTTGGATAGTGGGGTGACCAAACATATTACCAAGCAGCGCAGTTTCTTCTCTTCACTCGAGCCTACCCCTACAGGGAATACTGTCACATGCACCAACAACTCCTCTTATCCTGTCATTGGAGTTGGTAAGATCATTCTCACTACTGCTGATGGTAGTTCTTTCACTTTGTTGGATGCTTTACTTGTGCCAAAGACCATGAAGAATCTGTTATCGATTTTTGCATTAGCCAAGATTGGCTTGGTTGTGAAATTTAGTGATGATAGATGTACAGTTCATGATCTGTCAAATGGTGATGTTATTATTGCTTCTGGCATTTTATGTCCTGGGCCGTATAAGCTCATAGACTATGAAAAATCCATGAATGATTTGGCATGTGTAGTACATGATTCTCAGGCTATGTCAGATGCAAAGCTTTGGCATGCACACTTTGGTCATCTGAATTTTGCTAGTTTACTATGCCTGTAGAAATATGAAATGGTGTCCTCTTTGCCCAAACTTGAGGCACTTGAAAATAATGTTTGTGAAGGCTATATTTTGGGAAAAATGCAGCATTCCTCCTTTACAAAAGATGGTTCAGTTCGGGCTACTCAAAAATTGCAGCTTGTACATAGTGATGTATGTGGTCCTATGGAGACACCTTCTTTTGGAATTTTTCTTTACTTCGTTACTTTCATTGATGATTTTTCCAGGCATTCATGGGTATATCCATTGAAGGAAAAGTCCGAAGTGTTCATGTGCTTCAAAGAGTTTTTGGTTTTGGTTGAAAATCTGTCAGCATGTAAAATTGGCACCCTCCATTCTGATCGAGGGGGAGTATATGTCTTCTGATTTTAATGCATTTCTAGTTGAACGTGGGATAAAGCACTAGTGTACAATGCCGTATACACCTCAACAGAATGGAGTTGCTAAACAAAAGAACAGGTCACTCATGGAGATGGCGATGCATATGGTTAAGAGTCACACCTTACCACAAGGTGTCCCACTAAAGCACTACAATCTATCACTCCATATGAGGTTTGGCATGATCGCAAGCCATCTGTTGCTTATCTACATTTTTAGGTTGTCTGGCATATGCATTAGTGCTTGAACAACATCGTAGAAAATTGGATGATAAAGTAGTAAAATGTATTTTTGCTGGGTAAAATTTTGAAAGTAAAGGCTATCGTATGTATCATCCATAGACTAAATGCATTCTGGTTAGCCATGATGTTGTTGTTGTGAAAGATGCCATTCAGCCATTGCTTTCATGTACCAAGGAGACATTTGTTAGCTCCAAAGGCATGTATGATACTTTGCTGCCTCTCTTTATAGGTGGGCAGTCTAGTGCTAGTCCTAATGAGGCAATTTCTCAGCCTTTGCAAGTTTCATGTGATGATGTAGATCATCCCATTTCTAATGTAGATTTACATGATGCACTTGTTGATGAGAGAGCTGATATTGAGGAGGCAAAAATTATGCCAAAATGGTTGGTGCAGACTTTGTGTGACAACAAATTAGATGCACCTCTGTCATATCGTACTCAATTAGGCTCTCATAGTGCCTCTTTTGAATCAAATTGCTATGTTATGGCTGCATCTAGTCTCTCTGATGAGAATGAGCCTGTTTCATTTGAGGAAGCACAAAATTCAAAAAATTGGATGGCTGCTATGCAATCTGAATATGATGCTATAATGAAGAAGGGTACTTGGTCTTTATGTGACTTGCCTCCTGGCAAGAAGGCCATTTGCAGTAAGTGGGTTTACAAGTTAAAGCATAAACCTGATGGAACACTTGATAGGTATAAGGCTAGGCTTGTTGCAAAGGTTTATACATAAGAAAGAGGCATTGATTTTGATGAGACCTTTGCCCCTACATGTCGTATGACTACTGTTTGGAGCATCTGTGCACTTGCAACCCATCATGGTTGGAATGTACATCAGTTGGACATTAAAACTGCATTTCTAAATGGCGAGTTGCATGAAGAAGTGTATGTTTTTCAGCCCCATGGCTTTGTGCAGAAAGGGCATGAAAACTAGGTGTGCAGCTTAAAGAAGGCATTATATGGTTTAAAGCAAGCACCGCATGCTTGGTATGAGAAAATACATGCTATCTAATTCCACATGGTTTTGAGAACAGTCCAGCTGAAAGCATCTTATATGTTAAGCATGCCCATGATGTGCTTTTGATCATTGTTGTCTATGTTGATGACATGTTGCTCACTGGTCCTAATGAGAAGCATATTGCTGATTTTAAGGCCAATTTGCATGCCTCATTTGAGATGTATGATTTGGGGCATTTGCATCACTATGTGGGCATTCAATTTATGCAAGTTGATGGTGGAATGGCTTTGTGTCAAATGAAATATTATTGACACGTTATTGTAGTGTTTTGGCCTTGAAGACTGTAAGCCTATTGCCACTCCTATGGAGACATGTTTACGATTGAGTCTTCATGATGCTGGAGATGCATTTGATGTTGTCCTCTATCAGCAGGCTGTTGGATGCCTGATTTACTTATGCATTGGCCAAATATTAAGTTTGTTGTCTCATAGATGAGCAAGTTTATGCATTGCCCAGGTGTCAAGCATTGGCAAGCGGTTAAGCGCATCTGTTGGCAGTAGCTAGAGGCACAGACGTCGAGGAAGTATATGAAGGTGGATCACAAAGAATTAGTGGGGAGCCAAGCAGATTATTTTTTCAGAGAATTATGTTTTATAATACTTTTCAAAACTCTCAACAGTTATTTTCATCACTCTTGTACCATAAGTAACATAGAACAACCACTTTTGTAATTCATAGCTCCATTTTGTGCAAGCCAAGGAGTCCTCGAGCTTGAGGAGCTTAGATAGCATGAGCCTACCACATTTGGCTATTTTTAGACCTCATTTAGACCTTCAAATAGCACCTAGAACCTATTTTTTAACTATGTCGGTCACTAGATGTGAAACTGGTCAAAACTAGTCTAAAAACTATAAAGAGAGCTAGAGAGCTCATTTTTGAGGTTAGCTTGTGTGAGTAGAGAAGGGCTTAGATCTATTTTGAGCTTGTAATTGAGATCTTGAGAATAGAGTCTATTTTCCTACCTTCTGTTATGTCTTGCTTGTCTCTTACATGTGTGTGTGTTTGTGTGTGTGCATCTCTATGCTTCTCACCTTCACTCTCACTACATCTCACCTTCATGATCTTCATATCACTCCTATCTCTTCCACGGATTGAAATTCAGGAGGTGGAGCTTCTTAATGTGGTACTTACCATTGTGCCATAGCAACACCAAATTTGGCGCCATTGTCGGGGATCGAGTCTAAAACGAATGTGTGATGATAAGAGTATAGCAAGAAGTGGCATTGGAAGGTAAAAATTTTAGTTTTTTTTTGTTGTTTTTAATTAGTTTTTAGTGTTTTTCATCTCCTCTACACTCCTTCACCATTGCATCATCTTCACCCACTCCGAAAAAATCAAAAAATTCACCATATCCACCCATCCTCCTCATTTCCCCTTATTTGCACATGCGAGAGAAAGAGAAAGAGCCTTTGTGCTTGTTGTGTTGTGTGTGTTTTTTGGTTTTCTTGCAGGTACAGTGCTCTAGAGCATCAGGAAAGCTTTCAAAAGGTAAGAAATTAATTTTTGTCAGAATATGCCATTGGAGTTTGACCATCACGATGGTCTGACAAAGTTGGGATTTTTGGTAAGCGACCACAGCACGAGGTAAGAGACCCTTGTGCACACACGAATCCACAATTGCATCTTCAAAATTTGCATTTTGGTGGACATCACGACGGGCTCACGCCATCGCGATTGTGTCACACCATCTCGATTGGCTCACGCTATCGCGACGGCTCAACCAAACCATTGCGACGGTCTCACACCATCGTGATGGTTCACTTGGACCATCGCGAAGGTCACTGACCATCGCGACAATCCCGTTGACCCCATGCCATCGCGATTGGCCCATGCCATCACGATGATCCCCTGCCACATGTCAAGATAGACCATCGCGACGATACCACATAAGCCATCGAGATGCTTCAAAGTTGGACCATTGCGATTGGCTCAAGCCATCATGCTCCGTGACCACCACGACGGGCTCACGCCATCACGACGATTGCGTTGACCGTTGACCATCACGACGGGCTCACGCCATCGCGGTTGTTCACTAGCCAGACCATCGTGACGCCTCGCACGATCGGACCATCACGATTGTACCACGCCATAGCGACGGTCCCAGACCATCGTGATTGTCCTAGACCATTTCGACAGTTCACCCAAAATGCCAAATTTAGGGTTTAATTTTTTGGGCATATTTGAGACTATTTTGAGAAACTTTTTGGGTGATTAAGCTCATTTGAGACCCCTTAGCTCATAGGGAAAGAAAAGTTGTTTGTCAATTTTTACCCTCGAGGACCTGAACGCTTATATCTTTTTCATTTGAAGTCCATTTTTTGAGCTCTATAGCTCATTAGAGATAAGAAAATTTGAGGTTGACCCATTGTTGGGACTAGAAAAGAAAGGGGGCATTAGAATTTGGGCCAAAGGAGAAAGGACCTAAAAGGGTGTATATATCAAAGTGTTTGATCATTAAGTTAAGAATTGGTGTAAACATTGGATTTTTATAGGTCTAGCAAGGGCTATCAAGGGCAATCAAAGCAAGGCAGTGAAGAACGCAAGGCTTGGGAAGTGCGACTTCTTGGGCAACAGAGCACTCAAAGGAGCTGACTTGAGGTTGGAAGAATACTGAACCCCCTCAGTCAATTATTAGCTTAGGCTAAACCTATAGCATTGTTGATTGAATTAGAACGACGATAGGAATGCATCAAGTTCAAGAGACTTAATTTTTCAAGTTCAAGACTAAGATACAAGTGTGCGATACAAATACCTAAAGGAAAGAATTTAAGTATGATGAAATGAGAACTCAAAAGTACAACAAAAAATCGATTCCTGATGCATACAATGAGACAAGACAAGAATTTCAAGGAATCAAAATGAAACAAGCAATTAAGAACAAAAGAAACATTGATGATCAGAGAGTGAATCAAGAAGTAAATTCATGAACCTTAGATCGGGCAAGCACATAGGTAAGTCAGATTGACAAAGCCTTAGATCATCAGAAGCAAGTGTAGGAACTACTACACATTCGTGGGCTCAACAATTGAATAGCTATCCTTCTGAGTTGGGCTCGGATACCAGTGAATCAAAAATGGATTTTAGTACAGAAAGACTAGAAGGAGGGTTAAACATAGCATATTTGGAAAGACCTGAAGGACCCTACAGAACTCAATTAGAATATGTCCGAATCAACCACTAAGGTGCTCGCATCTATGAGGATGGTTTGCGAAGATCAGTGGTGCAATTGCACAATCTGGACCAACCCATTGGATTGGATTGTCCAGTGGTTAAATTTGAGAGAGACACATACATAGACAAAGAAGGAACGATGTACATCATAAGCACTCAACCAAATCATACCAATGAGTTCAGCCAGATATGGAAGCGAGAACCCAAGGAAAAGAACCATTAGGAGAAGAACCTAGGATACCTAGAGGGAAATCTGTATTGACAAGAGTACTAATCCCAAACTCGATCCCTCAAGATAATAGAAGTGTAAGCCATCGGAAAGGAACTCCGGAAAGGAACTCCTAATTTGTAATACACCCTGAAAAGTTGCACGCATAAGGCGTAGCGCAACAGTTGTAACTCTTGAAAAATTAATGAAAGAGTCACGTGAAGCAGAAGGCATTGTCGTCGCCCAACTGTTCCTCTAGGTGAGAGCCTTCAGTGGAACGTTGTTGCCAAAATCCTGTGTAAATCTGAGTTTTCGTTAATTCTGTTAATTAAGCTTAATAATTAAGTTAAGTCTTAATGAAGCATTAATGATTGACGGGTTAACGCGATACGTGTAGACGTTACACATTGAGTTTGCGACAGTATTGAAGTATTCAGTAAATATATTCAAGCAGTTAATGTGTGCAAGTCTGTAAGTGGATACACAGAATCTATAGATTTGGGAAAATACAAACAGGGCCTCTATTTTACAGACCCCTAACCATCCGAAGAACCCAGATTTGAATTAATTTTAAACAATAAAAGGTTTAACACTGATTAACACTGGCACTGTCTGTGGGAAATGGAGTAGTCGTTTGCATAGAAGATTAAAGATTGATGAAGAATTCTTTGATATATGCCGGTAACACGTTCCGGCGAATCATACCCCAAATACTGCAGCGATCAACATCCTTGGGTAGTTCCGAACCTATTAGGAACACCCCCTGGTGGTAGAAGTGCAGGGCAATTAAGTCGAGTTGCAGAAGGTTCAGTCCGGCCAACCAGCGGCAATTCCGATGGTAGTTCAGTAGCACACGACGAGAATCTGGTGCGTTCCGATGCGAGTCCGGTACCTTCTAGAGAAAGTCTGGTGATTTTTGGTTGTACAACGGCACAATGCAGAGATAGTTCCGCATTCTCCGGTCAGAATTCGAACACTTTCGGTGATAGGTTCGTGTTATCCGGTGAGAACACTTTTGGTGACAGTGCAACCGGGTCCGGTGAGAATTTGGTGATTTCCGATGAGAGTTCGATATTACCTGGTGGCGATTCGAAGCTTTTCGGTGAAACTACGGTGTTGTTGGGTGGACACTTACTGCGTTCACCATTTTTCGGTGCAAGTTTAGCTAATTTAGACACTAAAGATGAGGAAGGGCTGTTAGATTTGGAGTTAAATAATCGGTTCAATGACATTTTGGGACCGAAAAGTGAGCAGGTTGACCATACAATCCACGAAGATCAAGAGATACCTCCCCAAAATTCAGGTAACAACAACAGCTCCACTAACAATAGCACCATGAGTGGCACACAGCAACAACAACAAACACCACCACAGCCGCAACCACAACATCAGCAACAACAAGTTATCCCACCGTGCTCGGTACCAGCGGGGGTCAAATACACAAAATTTGGAGGTTTTTTGGGAGATGATCCCGATGCGCATGTGCGGACCTTTGAGATTAACTATGCAGTTCTGAATCACCCAGCAGACCCTGCGTATAAAGCTATTGTGTTCCAGTCAACTCTGGTTAATGAAGCTGCACGATGGCTAACCGAATATGATTTGAACCACTTCTGGCAGTATGATGATGTGAAGGATGCCTTTCTGCAATGATTCCAATTAAAGAAAAACCCACTCGAAATCTTTGATTACCTGCAGAATAATAGGCAGAAGCCACATCAAAATGTACAGGATTATGCCACGCTATTTCGGACTCATTTACGACAGCTACCAGCAGCACATGCGAATTTACTGGACGATGTTATTACTCAGTGGTTCATCAACAAATTAACCCAACTGAAACAGATCATCATCATACGGTGTGTGGGTGGAATGACTTTGGATGCCATCATCGCTATGGCATTACAATTAGAAAACAAAGTGGGTGGATTCACCGACGATATAGAGTGGCTGAAAGCATCCAGGAAATCCAACGAGGATCCTTTGAAACAGATATACTGTACCAAATGCAAAAATCCAGGGCACAGCAGCTCAACATGCGCACTGAATCAAATGTATAGTGCCTTTTGCCATACAAGAGACCACACCATAGAGACTTGTTCGTATAACGCAAAGATCCAGAACAGAGCAGTTGTTAATGCCATCATTCAAGAACAAGGACAACCGGCCAGCCATTATGTACCACCACAGATGAGGAATACTCACTATCAGGGATACAGGAATTATCGAGGAGGACGATCAAATAACTTTGGACAAGGTCGGTGGAATGCAGGTCCATCTGGAGAAAGTGCATCTCCTCCACCCCCTTAATGTCATTTTTGTGGTGAAATTAGGCATATCGAAAGGTTCTATAAAGATGCGGCCGAGTACGACAAAAAGAAAAAGGAACGACAACATCCAATGGTGAATATGGTGTATATTCTGGTAGAAGACACGCAAGCAGCAGTGGTCAAAACACGTTCCAAAAAACAATTACAACGAGCTGCCAAGATTTTTGAACCAAGAATTCACGAACAACAGAAGGTGTTTACAAAAGCAAGCAAGTGGGCGACGCTAGAGCAAACCGTGTTCCCTGACCCAGTTCCGGTGACGCAACGAAGCATACCACCGGAAGTACTAGAAGGGTGAAACCTGACTCACACAGTACCGGAGTCCATACCGGAGACCATACCGGAAATGACAATAATTGATTCGGTGTGGGATGTTATGTCCAAGGCATCAATTACATTGCCCTTGGGTCAACTATTGGCTTTGGTCCCTGGAATGCGTGAATAGTTCCAACAGCAGGTCAATCCAAGATCCTCGAGTGCTCTCGCAACAGCCACAATCCATCCGGAATTAGACCCAATGGTGGACCATACGGTACCCCTGATTACGGTATGGTACAAAAACCATAAAATCACACAAGTCTTAATTGATGGCGGATCTGATGTAAACATAGCAACAACACTTTGTAAACGGATGGGGTGGATGCAAATTGAACCTGTTCAATTCTTTGTACGCATGGCTGATCAATCTCAAGTCCATCCGGTGGGCTTGGTGCGTGATATTCGAATTACTCTACAAGGGGCCGTCTTCAAAATGACCTTCGCTATGCTGGACTTACCAGAATCTAGCCTGGACTATAATCTGCTATTTGGACATCCCTCGCTAAAACAAGCTAAGGTAGTGCAAGACTGGTCAGCACATGAATTAGTTTCTAAAAACAACCATCGGAAATATGTTGTTCCACTGGACGATATGAAACCTTGTGACTCACATGCACGACCATATCTAGCGGAGCCTATACACATGTTGGATGGTCTCTTCGATGATGACAGCAAAAAGGAAGCTTTTCTTACAGCCAACAAGGATCTGGTGGCACTTGGCACTGTAGATTTACAAACGGTGGCTGATAACTGGAGTCCGACAGCCTGTATGGTGGTCCCACTAACTGGTGAGCATAAGTCAAGTACAGAACAGACCTTGGATGATACGATGCTCCAACAATTACTTCAATCAATAGACGATTTGGATATGCCCCGACAGTTCTACGTACCAGAAGATCAATTGGTTACCTGCAATTTAGGTGATCACACCAACCCACGACCAGTAAAAATTAAGGTGGGACTATCCGAGACCTTCCAAGATAACTTGTTGTAGTTGCTACGAGAGTTCTCTGATGTGTTTGCATGGGATTACCGGGATATGAAGAGGTTGGACCCACAAATTTATCAACACAGGGTGGTACTGAAACCAGATGCCCACCCTATTAAACAACCGAGCTATAGGATGAATCCTAATTATGCGCCCCAGGTTAAAGCAAAATTGGATCGATTGCTGAAGGTTGGGTTTATTATCCCTATCGAGCATGCAGAGTGGATTTGTCCTATTGTCATAGTTCCTAAGAAGAGTAAGCAATTACGGATATGTGTAGACTACCGAAAACTAAATGCAACTACTGTACCTAATCCATTCCCTTTGTTGTTTTTGGACACAATGCTAGATGATGTGGCAGGCCGAGAGATGTACTCCTTTTTAGATGGATATAGTGGATATAACCAAGTCCGAATGGTGGAATAGGATATTCCAAAGACAACATATATAACTAATTGGGGTGTTTATGCGTGTACAGTGATGTGGTTTGGTCTGCGGAATGCTCCAAGTATGTTTCAATGTTGTATGCAAGAAATTTTCTCTCCTTGTCTCACCACCTTTATGAGAGTGTATTTGGATGATTTCCCTTTATTCGGTGATACTTCGGTGCATCTGCACCATTTACGGTGCTGTTTTTCAAAGTGTTGAGAATACCATTTGTGTTTGAATCCAAATAAACCTGTATTCACTGTATCCTGTGGCAAGTTACTGGGACACATTATTTCAAAACAAGGGATTCAAGTTGATCCACATAAGGTGAAGGCCGTACTGGAGGCACCTGCTCCTAAAACACCCAAAGAAATGATGCGGTTTTTGGGCCAAATCCGATGGCATGGATGACATCTGCAGTGGCTTGCTCATCTGGCCACACCCCTCAATCGAATGATCACTAGTACTCCTCACCAATTTGAATGGAAGGAAGCCTCTCAATTGTCTTTTGACTGCTTGAAATCGTTGCTAACACAGACACCTATTCTCCAAGCACCGAATTGGGAATTGCCATTTCATGTCTTTGTGGATGCTTCTGACATTGTCATTGGTAGTGTACTGATGCAGCAGACGGATAAATGGTTTCGTCCAGTCTATTACGCGAGCCGCAGATTGGCTCCGGTAGAGCGCAATTACTCAGTCCCTAAACGTGAATGTCTCAAATTAGTGTATTCGGTGAAGAAATTCCGGCATTATTTGTTCGGATGACGTTTCACTTTCCATGTTGATCATGCATCTTTGGCGTACCTTGTTCGCCAACAGCATTTGGGAGGAAGACTAGCAAGATGGGTATTGTTGCTTCAAGAGTTTGACTATTCCGTCGTACATCGACCAGGGTCAGCACACACCCTGGCTGACTTTCTCTCTCGGTTGGATTCGGGTGAACCTTCGAGAGGAGTTGATGATACAACACCCGCTATTTATGCTCAAATGTGTTCCCCCACATGAAATTGCTTCCGTAATTACAATGGCTCATGCTATCCCAACCGGAGGTCATTTTGCGATTGACCTGACACACCGGAAGATCCTACAGAGTGGTTTATGGTGGCCTACGATGTACCGTGATGTAACCCAGTATGTGCGGCAATGTGATGCGTGTCAACATTCCGGTCAACCCTTATAGCGACATCTCTTTCCAGTCCAACCAGTGGTGCCTCTTGAACCCTTTCAGAAATGGGGGTTGGATTTTATTGGACCAATTACACCTCCGACAATAGTCACCGATAACAGATATATTCTGACATGCACAGACTACGCAACTCGATGGGCCGAAGCATGGGCTCTCCGATCAGCCACCGCGGCTACGGTTGTTAAATGTTTAATGAAGGATATATTTCCATGCTACAGGTTACCCTTGGAGACAGTAACTAATCAAGATACACACTTTGCAAACACATTAATGCAAGTGCTTACGAAAACCTTCCAGATCATGCATAAATTTAGTTCTCCCTATTACCCACGAGCAAATGGACTTGCGGAGAGCACCAACAAGTCTCTCGTGAACATCTTAAAGAAACTGGTGTTGGATTGCCCAGAGATATGGGACCAATTTCTACCTGTCGTATTATGGCTTATCGTACCACATACAAAGTGGCAATCGAAACAACTCCTTTTAAGTTGGCATATGGATTGGAAGCGTTTGCTCCTATGGAACTAGTCGTTCCCAGTCTGCGTGTGGCCCTTGAACAGAAGCTATTATTAGAAGAATCTTTTCCTTTTCGGTTGGAGGCTTTACGGTCTCTCGGTGAACAACCTCTGGAAAGTTTCCTGGTGCTGCAGGAAGTGGAGCTGAGACAAGCCAAAACCCACGATCGTTTCCTCAAAACTCTTGTGTTTACGGTAAACCAATTAGTCCTGTTCTATAATGCTAAGTCTAATAGATCCGCCAGAAAATCTAAACTGCGTTGGTTCGGTCCATACCATATTGCTGAACAAGTGGTACCTGCAACTTTTTGGTTATCCACCTTAAAGATTCTCTTAATGCATGCATGTCACCATTATGTCTGTATATTTCCAACACTGTGTTATGATTACGGTCCTTGCCGGTTGATTTTTCAAGTGTTTCTACTTAATTTTGTTCTTTCCATTGTTAGTCGCTATTGTGTCTTTGTGTGTTTGCGACCCTTATGTGTTTTGTGTTTTTGCTTGTTTCTGAGTGCGCCATGGAAGCTCTTGCGAATATCATGACCTTCCGTGCAGGTCTCACTCCGGATGTGAGTGAGTTCCTGCATGCTCGGGGACTCTTGGCCTTCGCTGAATTGCCTTGGCATTCAGTGGAGTGTCATCCCTTCTCTGCACAGATTATTTCTGCCATAGCCGCCACGCCTTCTACAGAGTAGTGCTGGCCATTAACATGTCTAAACCCACATGTCCTAGTTATGCTCAACACTGTCGTTGAGGGGTTCCGTCTCCCTTAGGAAGGGTTGGTCGATGGACCGCTTCTTCCGATGGCAACCATGAAAGAGCTTTTTCCCTGGCACTCATCTAATGAGTTTGTTATACTTTGTCGTCCTGAACCAGAGTGCACCGCACTGCAATTTCTCCTCGCTGCCTTAAACCTGTAAAAACGCACGTATGGTATCTCCCGTCCTTTCTACTCGATGATTGATACTGCCTCACGAGAGGGGGGTCAATTTCACGTCCTTTTTCTTCCAGCGCATTCATCGTGAATGCCTAGCAGTTACCAAACAACTCTCCAAGCATGAGATGCCTCGTACCTGACTACCTCACCTCCTCACCCTTCTCCTTCCCGTGATACAAGCAGCGCAACCACCTCCAACGGATACCGTGTTGTTACATGAGGAATCAACAAAGATGCTAGAAGATGATGATGATGAAGATTTGCTACACTTCTTCCAGTGAAAACGCAGAAGAATTAGCCCATCGCAGAGCCAGGTGCAAGGTTCAACCCCAGTTCCAGAAGTTGAACTCTTTCATGATACAACCACCACTTTACAGGGCACATCGGCACCCTCTTCTCCTAGCCAGCAGCAGGAGCCAGACGTGATCATGGAAGATGTCGCTAATGCCCAACTGCAAAATGAATCAGAGCAATTGGATGTTGAGCCTTTGAAAGAGACAGTAGAAGCTACCATTGTTAGTGAATGTCGTCCTCCTTCTCCACGAGACGCGGACGACCAAGCGGATATAGTCAATCAATCGACCGGTACTGAAGAAGCAATTACCGAAGTCGCTTTGTCGGTCCCTCAACATGAAACTGGAATTGTATTCATCCCAACCTCCCTTCTTCCTTGTTGGAAGCAGCCAGAGGCACAAACGACACGGAAGCATGTAACGACAGAGCAGGGAGCCAGTCGAATCGTTTTTTAAAGAATTATGTTTTCAAATACTTTCCAAAAACCTCCAACAGTGATTTTTATCACTATTGTAACATATGTAACATAGAAAACCCCATTTTGTAATCCATAGCTCCATTTTGTGCAAGCCGAGGAGTCCTCGAGCTTGAGGAGCTTAGGTAGAACAAGCGTATCAATTTTCGTTATTTTTAGACATCGTTTACCCTTCCAAATAGCATCTAGGACCTAATTTTTAACTATGCCGGTCACTAGATGTGAAACCGGTCAAAACTAGTCTAGAAACTATAAAAAGAGCTAGAGAGCTCATTTTTGAGGTTAGCTTGTTGGAGTAGAGAAGAGCTTAGAGCTATTTTGAGCTT
Source organism: Ceratopteris richardii (assembly GCA_020310875.1). Classification (NCBI taxonomy): domain Eukaryota; kingdom Viridiplantae; phylum Streptophyta; class Polypodiopsida; order Polypodiales; family Pteridaceae; genus Ceratopteris; species Ceratopteris richardii. The sequence goes on from CM035441.1 coordinate 21,887,574, forward strand.
GTAATAGTGTTCTTGAGTAATAGAGTTGATTCCTCACCTTCCATTGTGTCTTGCTTGTCTCTTCGTAGTGTGTGTGTATGTGTGTGTGCATTTCTATGCTTCTCACCTTCACTCTCACTTCATCTCACATTCACGATCTTCATATCACTCCTATCTCTTCCGCGGATTGACATTAAGGAGGTGAAGCTTCTTAACGTGGTTCTCACCATTGTGCTAGAGCAACACCAAATTTGGCGCCGTTGCCGGGGATCGAGTCTAGGACGAATGTGTGATGGTAAGAGTATAGCAAGAAGTGGCGTTGGAAGGTAAAAATTTCAGTTTTTGTTGTTGTTTTTACTTAGTTTTTAGTGTTTTTCACCTCCCCCACACTGCATCTTCATCACCGCATCATCATCTTCTTCTCCAAAAAAATCAGAAAATTCACCATATCCACCCATTCTCCTCATTTCCCCTCATTTGTGCATGCGAGAGAGTGAGAGAGAGCTTTTGTGCTTGTGTGTGCTTTTGCTTTCTTGAGTTTTCTTGCAGGAACAGTACTCCAATGCATCAGGAAGGCTGCAAAAAGGTAAGAAAATCACCTTCTGTCAGAAATTTCCGAGTGTGTCAGACCATCGCGATGGTCTGCAACCTTCGGAATTTTTGGTAGGCGACCACACCACGAGGTAGGCGACCCTTGCGCTTGCACGAATCCACAGGTGCATCTCATAAATTCATAGTTTGGTGGACCATCGCGACGGTCTCAGACCATCGCGATTGTGTCACACCATCGTGATAGGCTCACGCCATCGCGACGGCTCGGCCGGACCATCGCGAAGGTCTCACGCCATCGCGACGGTTCATTTGGACCATCGCGACGGTTCGCGGACCATCGCGACTGTTCGGTTGACCCCACACCATCACGATTGGCTCACGCCATCGCGCCGACGGTGCCACGTGGCAAGCTAGACCATCGCGACGGTTCATTTTTTGGACCATCGCGACGACACCCTCACACCATCGCGACACTTCAAAAATTCGGACCATCGCGATTGGCTCACGCCATCGCGCCCAGACCATCGCGATTGGCTCAAGCCATCGCATCTGTGACCATTGCGACGGTTCACTTTGGACCATCGCGATTGTTCACGTTGACCGTTGACTGACGCCATCGCGATTGTCCACTTTCACGCCATCGCGATTGTCCGCCTGATCGAGCCATCATGATTGTCCACTTTCACGCCATCGCGATTGTCCGCCTGATCGAGCCATCGCGATTGTCCACTTTCACGCCATCGCGATTGTCCACTTTCACGCCATCGCGACGGTTCACCCTCACGCCATCGTGACGGTCCCAGACCATCGCGATTGTCTCACACCATCGCGATTGTGCACCCCCATCGCAAATTTTAGGGTTTCATTTTTTGGCCAATTTTGGGGCTATTTTTGGGAAATTTTTGGGTGATTAGACTCATAGGAGACCCCTTAGCTCATATTTGGAGAAACATCGGTTTGTCAGTTTTTACCCCCCAGGGCCTGAACGGTCATAACTTTTTCATCCGAAGTCCGTTTTTTGAGCTTAATAGCTCGTTAGAAAGCCAGGGGGATTAGAAAGCTAGGGGGCAAACATTGAAAAGTTGGGCAAAAGGGAAGGGACTTAAAAGGTGCATATACTCAAGTGCTTGATCATCCAACTGTGAATTGGTCTAATATTGGATTTTTCCAGGTCTAGCAAGGGCAATCAAGGGCAACCAAGGCAAGGCTGTGAAGGGCATAAAGCTTGGGAAGCGCGGCTTCTTGGGCATCAGAGCAACCAGAAAAGCTGACTCGAGGTTGGAAGATTACTCAACCCCCTCAGTCAATTCTTAGCTTAGGATAAACGTTAGCATTGTGGATTTAAGACGATAGGAACGCCTCAAGTTCAAGAGAGTTAAATTTATCAAGTTCAAGACTACAAGTAAAGGTGTGTGACACGAAAACCTAAAGGAAAGAACATAAGTCTGACGGAACGAGAACTCAAAGTACCACGGAAAGTCGAATTCCTGACGCATACATTAAGACAAGAATCTAAAGAAATTTAAAAAGAATCAAGAAAGTAATAACAAAGAATCGGTGACGATCTGAGCGTGTACTGAGTGTGCAAGGAAGAAAATTAATGAACCTTAGATCGGGCAAATATATAGGTAAGGCAGACCGACGAAGCCTTAGATCATCAGAGGCAAGTGTAAGAACTACTGCACGATCGTGGGCTCAACAGTTGAACACTAGTTATCCCTACGAGAGCTCAGATACCAGCGAATCAGAAATGGCATTTAGCACAGAAAGACCAGAAGGAGGGTCGAATGTAGCCTATTTAGAAAAAACCAGAAGGACCCTATAGGACTCAACTAGAGTTTCTCTGAACCAACCGATTAGGTGCTCACATCTATGAGGATGGTTTGCGAAGGCAAGTGGTGCAAATGCACAACCCCGATCAACCCATTGGATTGGAACATCCAGTGGTGAAATTCGAGAGAGACGCATACATAGACAAGGAAGGAACAATGTACATATTAAGTACGCAGCCAAACAATACGAATGAGTTTGGCATGATTCAACCAGAGACAGAAGCAAAATCTCAAGGAAAAGAACCATTGGAAGAGCCTAGAACACCTAGAGGGAAATCTGTACTGACACGAGTACTAATCCCGGAATGGATCCCTCAGGACAACAGAAGCATAGAGTTGTTTGTAAATAAAGAAACGGATGAAGCCTTTTGGAGATACAAGACAGAACTACTTAGTGAGGTAGGTATCATCACTATATACGAGTTCAAGGACCCGGATACACCTGGAAAGGTTGTATACCTGGATGAGACTTCAGAAAGAGTCTTTGTGGTACCTGACCGCGCTAAAAACACATACACATGGAGAGGTGAATTGGTATTCCCTCCATCTAGAACGAACATGAATACAAGCCAACAAGGGGCAGGAACATCATCAGCCCATGGAAATCAAAGAGAGAAAAATAAAGAAAGACCCGAAGTAAGCTTCACTCATCCTGTAGGGAGAGATAGAACAACCACAGACACTAATAGAGCGGATAGACAAAGAGATCATGGAATACTAGGTGGTAGAGATGATTTTCCTCTACCTAGACCACGCGAACACGCAAGAATATTGAGACCCACACAGTTAGTAAAATCAATGAAAAATTACTTTGATGGGACAGGAGATCCCTATGACCATGTCGCAGAATTCAAGCAAGTACTAAGAGCCGAACAAGTTGAAGACATGTTCACGCAATACAACGCATTTGGACTAACGTTAAAGAATACAGCTTTAACTTGGTTCCAACCATTGCAACAGAGGCAATTTAGAGACATCCATCACTTTTTAGAGTCATTCATCACCGAATTCTCTAAAAGTGGGATTAGACATGACACGTCTTCGTTGATTCATAGCTTTAAACAGACTCCTCAAGAAACAGTAAGACTGGCAGGACGTAGGTTTAGACAATATGTTGAACGATGTCCAATGCAAGAGCTACCCTCACAAGCCAAGCAAGTGTCATTGTTTTTAGACGGCTTGTTGAGCTCTAAACTACGCTCCTACGTGTACCTAAAAGAACCCAGAACGCTAGAGCAATGTGTAAGAATTTGTATAGACATTGAGGACAACTTAGGAGACGAGTTGGAACTCTCAAAGGTCTATAAGGATTCAGACTGCTCATCTCTAGCATCCACAAAATTGTCTAGCTCAATAGAAGACCTTGCAGAAAAAGTGGCCCAAAAACTAGGAGTTTCTAGTAAACCTAGGGTGCTAATGAACAAGCGTTGTTACACCTGTGGTGGTGACCATATGGCAAATGTGTGTCCCAATACAACACAACCTCAAGCCAACCCTAGTGGCCAATACTGTACAATTGAAAGAAGATACACGAATCATACGGCTCAGGACTGCCCATACAACAAACAAACCGTGAGACAGAACTACCCGCAAGCATACCCACAGCCAGGTAGGTATCAAGGCCAATACAATGCTCAGCCTTATTACTATAGGCCTCCTCAGAACTACCCATACCAGGCTCAACAGAGACCTCAACCTGTCTTAGCTCAGCAGCCACCCCCACCAGCGAATGTCATCTCAGTCAAATACTCTACTGCAGAAGAGAATCTAAGTAGGGCCTTAGTGCCTTCTTCACCTTTGATCATAGAGGGTGACCCGAATTCGAACAGTTTTGACTCCACTCATGTAGATAGTCCACCCGCATATTACACAGAGTCACCAGAACACGTGGAGACATATCATTATGATAGTCCACCAGTGGAACCTAGTTGGGAGCCAGACTATGCTAATGTGATGTACACAAACCCAAATCCACGGCCCCAATTGAGACAACAAAGGCTACAGGGCCCTAGAGGACCATGCTTTAGGTGCCAAGGAGATCATTTCATAAAGGATTGTCCACATCCCCCGATAGCAGGACAATCACAGTACTATAACATCCAAGGCTTTTGTGCTGATTGTGGCAAAGAGCACATAATCAAAGATTGTCCTAAAAATCCAGTTAACACTTCGAATGTGACACCGATCAATGTGATAGGTATTGTAAATAACGCAGATGGATCCAACCCTACATACGTGCCTATCCAAGCTATAACAAGAGCCCAGGCGCTCTTACAGAACCAACAGCTTAATCAGGAGAAAGTAGCCGGAACCAGTGAAGTTGCAGAATCTAGCAGTAAAAAGACAAAATCTTGGAAAGATTCTAGAGAAAGAATAAAGAGAAAATGGAGTAAAAAGATAAGTGAGTTGGAAGGAAGTTTGAAGGAATCTAGAGCCAAAATCCAAGAATTGACTTCACAGGAATTGAATCAAGAGAATCCAGCTCAGAAATCAGGATCAGTTTTAGCGGAACCCATACCAGAAAATCTAGACATGATGTTTCGTGCATATCAGGCTAGATTAAAAGAAGGACCTCAGGTAGCTGAAATGAGTAAAAACTACCCTCGAGCAGATCTAGAAATTGAGAGAACTAAACTTTGCATGAAGATGGTAGAACTAGCACAAGCTTTGTTCGAAGCCTCTAGATATATTAATTGGAATAACATGGCAAAACCGGAACTACACTTTCAAGGACTATTGGAGAGGCTAGAATACTTGATTGAAAGCAAAGAGAAAAAGGATCAGCCTAGGAACCCTATTGTCCCAGAGACACAGGAAAATAACGCACCATCCCTGTCTCAAGTACCCAATACAGAAAGTCAAGACAATTTGTCTTCCATACATAAATATTCACATGAATTTTTGAGAGAAATACAAGAAGAGAAGTGGAGAAAGGAACAAGGAACCCATCCTCCTATTCAAGAAATAGATGACTTGCAGGAACAATTTCCCCAAGACATTCCCTCTATTTACGATGGTGTAGAGGAAGAACAACTGAGTGAAAACACCAGATTTGAATCTAATTCGTTACAAGAATTACCTCAGCTCACAGGACCTTGGGAGGCAAAGTATATTAGTATGAGAGCACCCACTATAATAGTGAGGAATGAAGAATCAGTAATCCCTAGAAACACGGAAGTGATCAAGAATACTAAAGTACAATGTAACTTCACTCTAGAGGAGTTGCTGAAGATAAAACCAGAATTGTGGAAACATGTAGCAAATCAATTCCCCGAGCTTGCTACTACTCCCTCACAAATAGGATCACAAAATAAGGTACCAGAGATACCCGTAGAAAAGATCGGAGATGTAAGCAAAGGAGAGGAAGGTAACACTTATCTTCCGATAACCCATCAGGGCTACACCACGAAAGCCATCTTAGACTCAGGAGCCGGAGTAGCCATCGCTACCACCGCTCTATGGAAACGTTGGGGTAAGCCAGCATTGAGACCCACCAGGATGAAGCTACAAATGGCTGATGGACACATAGAAAAACCATTAGGCTTACTAGAAGGCATATCTCTCACCACTTGTGGCGTAGAATTTGAGCATACTTTCGCCATTTGTGACTTTGCAAAAAACCATGCTTATGAAATGATATTGGGACGACCATTCATGCGTCAGTTGCAAATTGTACAAGATTGGGGAACTAATTCGTTGTACTTGCAACATTTAGGAGTGACTACCAAAGTCAATCTTAAAGACTATTCACATAGAGATGTACCCCCAGTACAATGGAATACCATCCATAAGACACCAGTAGAAACAGAATCCGTGCACTCATTAGAATCAGACCCTTCTTGGTTGCATGAGGATACTCATTTATGGATGTGTAAAGTAGCCAAACAAGAGGAAGAAAGGTTAGAAGCCAGGACCTTAGGTGCAGAACAACATCCACGAACCCTTCAAGATCCAGCTTACGCACCTCTAGTATTCCCTGACGAAGAGTTTGAACCCCACGGTTGGGCAGAAATCCTAGCAACCATGGATGTAGCCATCAATGAAGAACAATGGACACCCCACTGTGACGAGGATGGCTATGACATTTCAGTTTTCACGATAGAGCCAATCATGTGCGATGCAATTTTAGAAGAGTGTGAACCTAACACTGATGCATTTGAGGATGCAAGCGATTTTGATTTAGAATCAATTATCATGGACCCACCCTTTGCATCAGAGGAAGAATATTTTTTCGAGGTAGAGACTCACACTCAGAGACACGAGGAAATTATGAATGACGTGAGAATAGCCACTCAAGTGACTAGCAAAAGTGAAGGCAAGAAAAGAAAGAAAAAAGAAACCATGTCAGAAAAAGAAGAATCTTTGTTTGAAGTACCCGAGAACTTCAAGAAATATGAAATCGAAGATAGAAGAATCATGGTACGAATGCCTAATAGAAAAGCGAATGACGGACAAGTATATGATAACCGAGAGAAAACCAAGAAAATAATAGTTGCTATTGAAGGAGAAGAAGAAAAATGTACATACATAGGGCATGATTTGACGAAGGAAGAAGAAGAAGAGCTAGTTGCCCTATTGCGCGAATATAGAGATGTTTTTGCGTGGAGTTACAAAGATTTGAAAGGAGTAGATCCAGATATATGTTCTCATAGAATCCCTATGACTCCAGATGCAAAACCTACGAAATAGAAACTGTACACGTACAATGATAACTACGCTGCAAAGATTAAAGAGGAGATAGATCGCTTGATAGAAGCAGGATTCATTTACGAAATTGAGCATACCGAATGGGTATCCCCCATTGTGGTTGTGCCCAAGAAGAATGGAAAATTGCGTATGTGTATTAACCTTAAAAAAGTTAATGCCGCAACGATTAGAGATAGTTATCCTCTTCCTATCACGGAACATCTATTGGAAAGAGTTGCGGGCAAGGAAGTTTACAGCTTTCTTGATGGATTTTCAGGCTATAATCAAGTAGCCATTGCTCCAAAAGATCAACACAAGACGGCATTTGCCACTGAATGGGGCATATTTGCATTTCGGGTAATGCCATTTGGCTTAACAAATGCACCCGCCACTTTCCAGCGACTCATGTGTCATGTTTTTAAGGAATTCCTACGCAAGAGTTTGGAAGTATATGTCGATGACATATATGCTCATTCTAATATTAGGCAGATGCATATCCCAGAGTTAAGACAAATATTTGACAAATGTCGAGAATATCAGGTTTGTTTGAACCCAGAAAAATGCGTTTTCATGGTCAGACAAGGCAAAATTCTAGGACACATTGTGTCAAAAAATGGAATCTCTACGGATGAAGAAAAGGTGAAGGTAATTGCAGAATTACCTAGACCAACTAATGTGAAAGAGGTACAAGCATTTATGGGTCATTGCGGTTATTATAGGAGATTCATACACATGTATGCAATCATAGCCAAGCCTTTGTACTCTCTTTTAACCAATTTCGAATGGACAGATGAATGTGAAAAGTCATTCAATGAACTCAAACGACGTTTGTGCTCAGCACCTATATTGACTACCCCAGATTGGAGTAAGCCATTCCATGTACATGTGGATGCATCCAATTATGCCATAGGATGTGTGTTAGCACAACCCACGAATGAAGGTAACATAGATCTCCCCATAGCTTACGCAAGCAGACAATTGAACGCAGCAGAAAGAAATTACACCACGACGGAACGAGAAGGATTAGGGATGATCTACGCAGTAAAGAAGTTTAGGCACTACTTGTTGGCCAACAAGTTCAAGTTCTTTACAGATCATCAAGCCCTATTGTACTTAGTCAACAAACCATGTAACACAGGACGACTAATACGTTGGTTTCTATTACTCATGGAATATGATTTTGAAGTCGTAGTCAGGAAAGGAAAGACACATCTTAGAGCTGACCACCTTTCAAGATTAACCTCAGGAGAAGCTCCTCAAGGAGTAGCGGATGATCTACCAGATGCATACTTGTTCAATCTTGACATATCACCAGAATGGGCTAAGCCTTTAGTCCCTATTCTCACATATGGACCCAAGAATCCTAGGATAAAGATCAAAGAGGGAGAGATTACCAAGTCTCAGAGATACCAAATAATGGCAAGAAGCATATATAAACAGGATAATCAAAAGATTCTTGCTTGTTGTGTAGATGAATCAGAACATGCGAATTGGTTGCAATTAGCACATGTAGGTGCATTAAAGCAACATCACTCAAAACATCGAACACTACAAACTCTGCATAGATTAGGAGTATATTGGCCTTCGATGGAAGCAGATGTCTACAAGTTGTGTAAAGAATGCCATGTTTGTTGTGAAAGACCACCAATAGAGCATGCTACACTATATCACGTGTCTCTCACACCAGACTGGAGTGAACAATTAGTGACATACTTGAGGACGAAGACATTCCCTCAAGGAATGACCTTAGCACGACAACGCAGTCTAGAGCAGGAAGCTCAAGATTATTCACTTATTGGCGATAATCTATACAAAAGAGGACGAGATGGATATCTACGACAATGTGTTCATGAAAGCGATTATCTGAGCATACTAGAGACTGCACACCAAGGTGTTCCAGGAGGTCATTTTGGACCCGATAGGATAATCAAAGCCATCCTCTTTGCAGGATTATGGTGGCCCACTCTTCACATGGATGCTCATACCTATGTAAAGAGATGTGATGTGTGCCAAAGAACTCAGTTTCCTACTCGCAGAGACGAAATGCCATTGAAACCCATGATGGGCGGACGTGCATTTTCTAAGTGGGGTATAGACTTTGTAGGACCCATTAACCCCCCTGCAAAAGGTACACATGCGGAATACATTATTGTTGCCACAGATTATCTGACGAAATGGGTAGAGGCAAAAGCCACGAAAAAGAATGATGCACACACAACTGCAAAATTCTTATTTGAAAATGTCTTTACAAGATATGGATTGCCTATAGAGTTAGTGAGCGATCGAGGCACTCACTTTCTAAACCAAGTCATTGAATATTTGTTACAGGATTTTATGGTGATTCACAAGAAATCCGCACCATATCATCCTCAGGCCAATGGTCAGGCTGAAAGCACTAATAAGATCCTTTGTAACGTACTGACGAAACTCGTGAACAACAAACGTTCAGATTGGGACAAACAGTTACACCACGCTGTTTGGGCATATCGAGTGGCCTACAAGACCGTACTCAATGCAACTCCCTTTCAGATGGTTTTTGGTCAGAATGCTGTGCTTCCGTTGGACTTCTTGATACCGACCCTTAAGGTTGCACAAGAACATCAGTGGACCGGCCATGAATTATCAGCGAGGATAATGGACTTGGAACGATTAGGAGAAACTAGGCTAAAGGCAGCAGCAGGAATATATGCAGCGAAGAAGCGACAGAAAGCATATTTTGATGCACATGTGAAAGATAAAGGCTTAAAAGAAGGAGATTTAGTTCTAGTATATACGCTAAAGCAACACGCACGTAAGTTAGAAAAGCGAGGTTATGGACCTATGATCATTAACAGACTCTCAACAAGCGGAGCAGTACAATTAGCCACTTTAGAAGGAGATATAATGCCTAATTACATTAGTGGCTGTAGAGTCAAGCTATATCAGGAACCTCTTACTGAGGATATGCTTAGACGACTCACGTTGGCAAAGAAGCGTAAGGAGGAAGAAAATAGAATATGAGCAGAAGCTCAAGCAGAAGCAATAGAACGCATTAAACGCATGAAGTTAAGAAGACAAGGACTAGGGAGAGAACATTATAACCATCTGGAAACTACACCCAGATACCCCATGGCCATGTGTCAAGTAAAGTCAACCACTCATCCTAGCATAGTGGACAGGAGACCATTCATTACAGTCAGGCTAGAGCACGGCAACCCTTGCCAAGAGCTCAGGGCTTTAATTGACTTAGGTGCTGCGACTAGTGCAATTAGATGGTCCCACTATAAGGATTCAGGAATAGAAATGCGGCCAATTGAGGCATACCTCATAGGCTTAGGAGGCATGGAAACCCCTTGCATGGGTGAGGTGGACCTTCCTATCCTCGTTAAGGATGTGACCATGACAGCGAAGCTACTAGTGTGCCATGATGACGACCTAATAGAACCCCTAATCCTTGGCCAAGATTGGCTATACGATCACTCAGTGGACCTAAATCTTAGACAAGGCTCCCTACAGATTGGAACCTTAGAACAGAAGCGAGTGATACCGCTTGACTTCCCTAATTGCATTCCGATTAAGGTTTGTAACCCTCGACCCTATGAAACGCATGCAACGGAAGACCGGAAGATCTTGGGTCAGACCAGTCACGTTAGGTCTACACCAACCCACTCGAGCTTGGCTAGGGACAATTGTCAATCAGAAGGACGACAGGAGATCTTCCCTAGGGCTTCCTGCAAACTAGAAGGGGTAGCTACCCAACCGCTAGGGCAGATAGACACAATCAGCGGTCAGGTGGGTTGCATCAACGGCCAAATGAGCACAACACCCTGCGGTGCTCATCCTTCCAAACTTGCTGCGGACTGGCCTAGATTAAAGATAAATAACGAATCACTTCCTAATGGGCAGGTCACGCAAGTGTTGGATCTCCCTTCTTTTCCAAAGCAGAGCGTCCAATGGACCTCTCAAACCCAACCACGAACGAGTCAACCACAACAGAGGAACCCAGACCGACAACACCACCAGGCAAGGCAAAGAAAGCAGAAGTATCAACATCACAGAACAAGTGGCACAAAACAAATATGGGTGCCAAAAGGACAGCAACCATAGGCTATTGGCAACACTGCAGACAAGAACAGGACAAAGTTTCAAAAGAAGCAGAGTCAGCATCCAAAGTCCCCTCGATCTTCTTCCCCAAGTACAAATACTCGACAGATTTGGATCGCCAAGAAGTATCTTATCAATCGACCCACACCCATGCAGATTTGGGTACCCAAGCAATGTATTATAGCCCAACCCTCTAGCCATGTAATATATACCCCTCAGAAATCTTTCCATCCTTCAATACCACCAAACCCGTTACCACTTTTTGTCCCTCAGCAGAAACATACCACCCACTCCCAGACTCTTAGGAAATGGATACCGAAACGTATCCAGACGTCTTCTTGTACCATCGTATCTAACAATTCTCCCACCCCGTTTAAACTCCACCCTTGTACTAATTCACCTTCAACCAAACCTTGTATAAATTCATACACCCAAACCCCACATCATGCATAATAAAAGCTCATCAAGAATTGCAGGCATAACCTGACCATGTAGGCGTCTAGAGACCTGCATTAGTTTTGCAAATAATCATTGCATCAATCACTTCACGACACTTGGCTACACGGGTTACACATCGGTTATGGAAAGGGATTGCGGTCTCACCTTAATGGGATCATAATTAATTTCCATGCTAATGTGTTAATCTTTTGTAGCAGATCTTTTCCATTAGCTCATCAGTCATCATGCAAACCGAAGCAGGACCATCAGAAGCTGGCCCCAGTGCACCGATGGCCACTATTGGAGAATTACTCGCGGAATCTTATCCTACTATGCAACCACCAGAGTTTCAAGGTTTTCCAGGACCCATGCCAATCGATGATCCTCCTAGAGGATATACTGAGAAGATTCATCGTAATTCTCACTGGTTTCAAGGCCTAGCAGGACCATTAGCTGATGCTGATTTCATATTTGAGGCCAATTTGGCATTTGATTTACGCACATGGGCCAAGTACCAGTTCTTTTCACGAGAATTTGAAGGACTGCAGAATACACAAGATTTAACGCACGTTTGGGCACGAGCGGGATTTATAGAATACTTTAGTGACCCTCTGCCTAAACCCGATTTTTACAGATGCTTTTACCTAGTAACCACCTTGACAGCTTCAGAGAACAAGGATCTACCTGGCACATTCATGTTACCATCCTTGGTAAATGATCCTCCATTCAGAAGGTTTTATTTGTCTAAAGATTTAATTCGCGTAGCTCTGAAAATACATGGAACACACACTCCGACGGAGAGGGAACGGCTAGTCCCAGAGCAGATGAAACGTGGTGACGTAACTAAGTGGGAGGATATTTCAGCCATAACCCCTGAGCTCTCTAAGCCATTACGGATATGCATGCAGCACTTTGCTTTCCCAGCTCAGGATCGTTTTACCATTCCCCACAAGAGAATCTGGTTTGGATTATACTTAGCATGTACTGGACCTCAAACGGTTGATCTAGCCAGCTGGATCATTGATCAGCTCTATTTGGCACAACATAGGTGGGAGCGAAAGAAGGTAATCAATGGATGTTGCGCCCTCACCAGGATCATATATATGTGCTTGGCGTATGACTTACCAATTGAGCGTGCCATGACCAGTGAGGAACTGAAAGCATTTAAAGGCACCACTAGGAAGGCTAGAAAGTCTAGCAAAGGCAGAGCCGGAAAGCGGATGAGAGGTACTATCCCATGAGCTCATTTTTGAGGTTAGCTTGTTGGAGTAGAGAAGAGCTTAGAGCTATTTTGAGCTTGTAATAGTGTTCTTGAGTAATAGAGTTGATTCCTCACCTTCCATTGTGTCTTGCTTGTCTCTTTGTAGTGTGTGTGTATGTGTGTGTGCATTTCTATGCTTCTCACCTTCACTCTCACTTCATCTCACATTCACGATCTTCATATCACTCCTATCTCTTCCGCGGATTGACATTAAGGAGGTGAAGCTTCTTAACGTGGTTCTCACCATTGTGCTAGAGCAACACCTAGGACCTAATTTTTAACTATGCCGGTCACTAGATGTGAAACCGGTCAAAACTAGTCTAGAAACTATAAAAAGAGCTAGAGAGCTCATTTTTTAGGTTAGCTTGTTGGAGTAGAGAAGAGCTTAGAGCTATTTTGAGCTTGTAATAGTGTTCTTGAGTAATAGAGTTGATTCCTCACCTTCCATTGTGTCTTGCTTGTCTCTTCGTAGTGTGTGTGTATGTGTGTGTGCATTTCTATGCTTCTCACCTTCACTCTCACTTCATCTCACATTCACAATCTTCATATCACTCCTATCTCTTCCGTGGATTGACATTAAGGAGGTGAAGCTTCTTAACGTGGTTCTCACCATTGTGCTAGAGCAACATTCCTCTTCCTCCTCCAACCACCATTTCTGATGTTGCTGAAGTTCCTCCCGCTGCGCCTTCAACTGCCATTCGTGAGGCATCGGCTAATCTCCTCTCCTCTCCCGATTACTCTCCCCCATCATCACCTCACCTGCTTGCTGCCCCACCATCGCAGCCTCCTCCTTCTCTTCCTCCAGTAGTAATGTTCACTGAATTGGCATCCATGGGACAATTACTCATTCAATTTTCCCAGGAGTTGCCTCTTCAGATGAAGATGGCCCAACAGTCACTTTGACAGGAACTGCAGAGTAAAGTGGATCTCTTGGAAGCTGACATCATGCCCCTCCAGGAAGAAATACTTGAGGCCAAAGCCAAGAATCATTCATTGCATAATCAACTACAACAATTGCAAGAACAGTTAACCGCAAAACACAGTATCATTGCTCAACGGGATACCGAAATTGCAGAATTGAAGCAAGAGGTTGCAGATAAGAAGGATGCTATGACAGCATTAGGCAATGAGCTCCATAGTACGAGGAATGCACTTAGCATTTTAGAAGAGGCTTCGTAGTCGCTAGCGGCCAATGTACTTAAAGTTGAAGCTGAATTGCATAATGTCACTGAGCAGTTGTTCTAGAGAGATCAAGAGTTTACTGCTGAGATTTCCAAGACCCTCCAGTTGAAGAAGGAACTTGCAGGTGTGCAAAAGAAGAGAGAAGACTTCTACAAAACAATGTAGTTTCAAGTTCAGGAACTTGAGAGAAGAGAAAAGCAATTGGGAGTTCAGGCGGACAGGCTCTCTCGTATTGATGCAGAGGTAGCTGACATAAAGCTATGCAGAGATGTTGCACTGACCAATGAATTTTATTTACAGGAATCATTTTTGCAGACGCACACAGATTTACTACTAAGCCAGGTCATCGCTGCCAGTTCCGTTAGGACTGATGCATAGCTGATAGAACTTGTAATTTTGAAGGATATGTTAGATTCCCTAAAGCAAAAGATTACCCCAACCTTCAAATTAGCTCGCACTATGTATATTCAGGGCATCATAGATGAACCTTTACTATGTACTTACCAATTTTGGGTTCGAGTCGACCGTGCGTGCTAGTGTAAGCCCCGAAAAGGAACTCCAAAAAGGAACTCCTAATTTGTAATATACCCTGAAAAGTTGCACGCATAAGGCATAGCGCAAAAGTTGTAACTCTTGACAAATTAATGAAAGAGTCGCGTGAAGGAGAAGGCATTGTCGTCGTCAGACTGTTCGTCTGGACGAGGGCCTGCAGTGGAATGCTGTTGCCAAAATCCTGTGTAAATCTGAGTTTTCATTAATTTTGTTGATTAAGCTTAATAATTAAGTTAAGTCTTAATGAAGCATTAATGATTGACGGGTTAACGTGATAAGTGTAGAAGTTACATAGCGAGTTTGCGAAAGTATTGAAGTATTCAATAAATATATTCGAACACTTAATGTGTGCAAGTGTGTAAGTGGATACACGAAATTTGTAGATTTGGGAAAATACAAATAGGGCCTCTGTTTTACAAACCCCTAACCATCCCAAGAACCCAGAGTTGAATTAATTTTAAGCAGTAAAAGTTTTAACATTGATTAGTAGAAGCATAGAGTTGTTTTTTAATAAGGAAACTCACAAAGCATTTTGGAGGTACAAATTGGAACAACCTAATGAGGTAGGTTCCATCATGATTTTTGAACTCAAGGACCCAGATACTCTGGGAAAGGTTGTATACCTCGATGATACATCAGAACGAGTATTTGTAGTACTAGACCATGCAAGAAATACCTACACATGGAGAGGTGATTTATCCTTCCCCCCATCTCGAACAAATGTAAGCACAAGCCATGGGGGTGCTGGAACATCCTCAGCCCATGGCACTCAAAGATAGAAGAACAAAGAAAAACCAGAAGTAAGTTTCACACATCCCATAGGGAGAGATAGAACCACCATGGACACCGATAGAGTGGAAAGACAAAGGGAACCTAGAATACCAAGTCGTAGAAATGATTTTCCTCTACCTAGACCACGTGAACACCCCAGGATATTAAGAGCCACTCAATTAGTAAAGTCAAGGAAGAAATACTTTGATGGGACAAGAGATCCCTATGACCATGTTGTGGAATTTAAGCAAGTGCTCCGAGCAGAGCAAGTAGAAGACATGTTCACGCAATACAACACATTTGGACTAACATTAAAGAACACAGCTTTAACTTGGTTCCAACCATTGCAACAAAGGAAATTTAGGGATATCCATCACTTGTTGGAGTCATTCACCACCGAATTCTCTAAAAGTGGAATCAAGCATGATACGTCTTTGTTGATTCATAGCTTAAAATAAACCCCTCAGGAAACAGTTAGACTTGTAGGAGATAGGTTTAGAAAATACGTTGAAAGATGTCCGATGCAAGAGTTACCCTCAGAGGCCAAGCAAGTGTCATTGTTTTTAGATGGCCTCTTGAGCTCTAAACTACGCTCCTATGTATACTTGAAGGAACCCAGAACACTAGAGATATGTGTAAGAATTTGTATAGACATTGAGAACAACTTAGGAGACAAGTTGGAACTCTCAAAGGTCTATAAGGACTTAGATTGTTCATCTCTAGCATCCTCAAAATTTTCTAGCTCGATAGAGGACCTAGCAGAAAAAGTGGCCCAGAAACTAGGAGTTTCTAGTAAACAGATTCCTAGGTTGACAACAAACAAGTGTTCTTACACCTATGGTGGTGATCATATGGAAAATGTGTGTCCCAATGCAACACAACCACAAGCCAACCCTAGTGGATAGTACTGTACGATTGAGAGACGATACACGAATCACACGGCTCAGGACTACCCATACAACAAACAAGTAGTACGACAGAACTACCTGCAAGCATACACACAACCAGATAGGTATCAAGGTCAATATAATGCTCAGCCTCATTACTATAGGCCTCCTCAAAACTATCCTTATCAGGCTCATCAGAGACCTCAACCTGTTTTAGCTCAGCAGCCACCCCCACCAGCTAATGTCATCTCAGTCAAATATAGTGCTGCAAAAGAGAATCTCAATAGGGCTTTAGTGCCTTCTTCACCCCTCATCATAGAAAGTGACCCTAATTCTAATAGTTTCGACTCTACTCATGTAGATAGTCCACCCGCATATTATACGAAGTCACCAAAACATGGGGAAACATATGAATATCATAGTACACCATTGGAACTCAGTTGGGAGCCCAATTATGCTAATGTGTGTGAAGAGATGGATAGGTATGTGCTTGAAGATGAAGAGGTGTTGCAAAATCCTTGATCTACACCAGCCAAATGAACTCCAGGAGTATATGGTGGGCCCTTTTAGCTTTCCAATGGATGTATTAGACACCCTATGTACCTTGGAAGATCACTCTCAAAAAGATAAATCAAAACAGATAAATTGGAGTTAGCTCAGAGGTGAAAACTTGCTATTCTTGGTTCATACACCTGTCCAGTGTTTTACATAATTCTCTGAGCACAGCAGCAATTAGCTCAATTCCTCTTGGGGAATCTAGGCAACTTAAAGAGCTAACTTTCAAGAGTAATCTCATAAAAAATAATGAACCACACACTGAGAATGAGTTTTAACAAGTGATGACATCATCCCGATTTTCACGGGCTGCTACAAAAATAGACCAGTGAGCAGAAAAACCAACATAACTCAAAATTTAGAAATCCAATGATTATGAAAATTTGTATGGTTATACTAGACAGTAAGCTGAATCCAACACGCTTTAAATCACTGAATTTGGATAAGTAACCACTGCGAAACACCTCTGACAAGATGAGTGAAAAAGTCGGGTACCTGACAGAGAGGTGAAGATGAACAGACCTTGTTGACTTCAAATGAATATAACTGAAGATTGCAACATCCAAATGACATGAAAATTTATGAGCATATAGTAGACTTAAAGAGCTAACTTTACCAAGTTAAATCGCTGAAAATGATGCACCAAGCTCAGAGAAAACATCTCTGCAAGCTGACTGAGAAAACTGAGAGTAATGGCAGTGAGTAGTACACTTCACAAGAACATGGAAAGATGAACTCAAATAATCATGAAAATGAAAGTATATTGCTTGTACAATAAAATGACTTACTGATACATATGTGTGCCTTGTAATCACACCTTGATATGGCATAAAGCTCAGCTCTTGGAGGTCTTCACATAGGTCTCTCTAACCACAACTAAAACTGCCATCTATTTATAGTTGAGTTTGGGAGGCTAACTTCCCTCAATCACTCTCCAATCAATCAATGATTGATTTGATTCTCTACCTACCACAAATCACGAATTCGTGGCTCCTCTTTCCATTCTTGATCAAGTGAACTCAACCACTTAAGATTCTCTTACTTTTACATTAAGTAAACTCTTCAAAAGTTACAAGAGGTAGTTCACAAGTAAACTTTACATAGTCTTCTTTTTAAAGCTTCTTCTAAGACTTTGTGAGACTCAAACCAATACTTAGGCTTGTCATAGACTTGCTCCAACAGCTCCCCCTCAAGCCAAGTATGCTTGAGGTCTTCAATCTTCCAAGATTACCTGCAAACCAATCATAGCCTTGAATTTGCAAAGCTTTGTACCATCCAATGCTTTGGTTAGAATATCTGCACATTGTTGATGAGTGGACACATATGATATTTGAATCTCTTTGCTTAGAACCTTTTCTCGTACATAGTGATAATTAACTTCAATATGTTTAGTCCTTGCATGAAAAATAGGATTAGTAGCCAAATGAATAGAACTCATATTGTCACCAAAAATAGTTGGAGTTCCAAACTCCAATCCAAGATCTTTGAATAATGTCTTCATCCACATAGCTTCCTGAGTAGCTATGGCAAGACCTCTGTATTCAGCTTCAGTAGAAGAGAGAGCAACTGTGGGTTGCTTCTTGGATGAC
The DNA here is from genome assembly GCA_020310875.1 of Ceratopteris richardii. Taxonomy (NCBI): domain Eukaryota; kingdom Viridiplantae; phylum Streptophyta; class Polypodiopsida; order Polypodiales; family Pteridaceae; genus Ceratopteris; species Ceratopteris richardii. Next base: position 21,905,941 of record CM035441.1, read on the forward strand.
CATGAAATAAGCTTTGAACCTGCAAAGGTAAGATAACCTGAAGTGCTCCTTCTATCATCTTTGGAGCCAGCCCAATCTGCATCAGAAAATAGCTTCAAACCTAAATCAGATACATAAGGATAATAAAGTCCTTCATTTATGGTTCCTTTGAGATACTTGAGAATCCTTTTGGCAGCATCCATATGTGGTTTCCTTGGTGTGTGCATAAATTGACTTAGCACACTCACACTGTAACATATATCTACTCTTGTCAATGTGGCATAGTTGAGACTACCCACTAGGCTTTGATATGATGTGATGTCCTCTATGAGTTCACCTTCATGTGAGCTCAATTTGTGATTGACATCCATTGGAGTACCTGCAATCTTACAATCTTGCATCTTGAATTTTGCCAACATGTCCTTAATGTACTTCCTTTGAGTGAGAAACAAACCATGATCTTTGTAGACAACTTCCAAACCTAGGAAGTAGGTAAGTGAACCCAAATCACTTATCTTGAACTCTGCTCTCATCTAATCTTTGATCTTCTTCATACCATCTGCATCATTTCCTGTCAATATAATATCATCTACATATACACATAGATAGATGACCTCAGAATTACTCTTTTTAATAAAGAGTGAAGGATCTGCCTTGCTTGGTTGAAAGCCTTTGTCCTGCAAGAATGAAACAAGCCTGAAATTCCAAGCTCTTGGAGCTTGCTTGAGACCATACAATGCTTTGTTAAGTTTACACACATAATCAGGATAAACTTGATTCTCAAAACCAGGTGGTTGTGCCATATATACCTCTTCTGATATCCAACCATTCAAGAATGCATTCTTTACATCTAGTTGAAGTATCTTCCAATTCTTGGAAGTGGCAATACTAAGCAAAACCCTAATAGTAGGCATCTTTGCCACAGGAGAGAAGGTCTCCTCATAATCAATTCCCTGAGTTTGTGCAAAGCCTTTTGCCACAAGCCTTGCCTTATACCTGTTAATTGAACCATCAGAATTCTTCTTGAGTTTATAGACCCATCTTGAGCCTATTACCTTCATGGATGAAGTCTTGGGCACCAAATCCCAAGTGTTGTTTTCCTCAAGTGCTTCAATCTCTTCCTTCATTGCATGCTTCCATTCTGTTTTTGCTTTGGCCTCTTCAAATGATGATGGCTCCTCTTGGTTTATGTCCTGTGCTATGTAGATAGAATGTTTAGTTACTAATGAGGTGTCAAACCCATACCTTTCTGGTTTTTTCTTTTCCCTCATAGATCTTCTTAGGCCATGATGTGATGATTCTGCTTCATGTCCAAGTTCCTGCAATTTTGCTTTACCTTTAGACTTCCATGCTTTGATCTTTTCCATGTGAGATTCTTCATCATCCTCTGAGGTGTCTTGTTCTTCAATCTTTGATTGTTCTCTACCAAGCTTTGGAAAATCTTCTTCAAGATCATATGGTAAATTGATCTTCCTGCATGAATCTTCATACCATGAATTGTTCTCATCAAAAACTACATCTCTGCTTACCAAGAATCCTTTGTTGGTAGGGTTGTATAACCTGTAGCACTTTTGATTGTTGTCATATCCAATAAATACACACCTTTCTGCCTTTGGATCCATCTTGCCTCTAACCTGTGAAGGAACATGAGCAAAAGCAATACATCCAAAATTTTACAATGATCTAAGCTTGGTCTTCTTCCATTCCAAGCCTCATATGGAGTCATCCCATCAAGGGATTTTGAAGGCAACCTGTTAATCAAGTAAGTGGCTGTAGATACAGCCTCAGCCCATAAGTAATTAGGTAAATGCTTTTCATTTAACATAGACCTTGCAGCTTCAACAATTGTCCTATTCCTCCTTTTTGCCACTCCATTTTGCTCAGGAGTGTACCTTGTAGTTACCTCTCTTTTGATTCCTCTTTCTTGAAGAAAAGAATCAAACTCATGGGAGAAATATTCTCCCCCTCCATCTGACCTTAGCCTTTTTAGTGATTTACCTGTTTGATTCTCCACAAGAGCCAAATATCTTTTGAAACATGAAAAAACTTCATCTTTGTGTTTCATAAAGAATAGGATAGTCCATCTGCTGCAATCATCAATAAAGGAAACATAATACCTTGATCCAGATATTGAAGCTTCCTTGCTAGGTCCCCATACATCTGTATGAACCAACTCCAAGAGATCTCCATGCATATAACCTTTCTTCATGAATGGTAACCTGTGAGACTTTCCAAATTGACATGCACTGCACTTATAAATCATATGTTGTTTTGACAAATTAGGAAGTCCAAGTACACTTTGGTCCCTGCAGATTTGCTTTAATGACCTTTCACCAATATGTGCTAACCTTTTGTGCCATACTTCCAATTCTGTGAGTGTCTGACTACCATAATTAAAGAGAGCAATGTTTCTAGTGTCCTGTAATTCAAATGTGAACAATCTACCTATCTTTTCACCTTTTGCAATTCTTCTGAATCCTTGACTTGGATCTTCAACAAATGCTCCTGCTTTTGTGAACCTGACTTGCAACCCTTTCTCTACTATCTGCCCAACACTTATCAAATTCTTTGTAATGGTAGGGACATAGAGTACCTTACTGAGTAGGTTGATGTTTCCATCAAGTGCTTTGACATTGCCTATTTTCTCCACAAGATGTTTTGTATCATCTCCTGTTTGTACCTCATGCTTATTCCTTGGATCTTCTAAATCTGATAGGAGTGCCACATTTCCTGCCACATGATTTGAACAACCTGAATCTATGTAGAAAACATGCTCATCAGATTTACCTTGTGGCATAGCCATGTTCATGATCAATAATGAATCCTCTTTGTTTGAGTCTTCTGTGTAGTTATTGTAGTCTCTCCTTCCTTTGTAGCCTCCTTGATAGTTTGAATGATTGTAGTTGTTGTAGTTGCCATGGTAGTTGTTGAACCTTCCTCTTGAGTAGCCATAACTTCCTCTATTGTATCCTCTGCCTCTTTGATTCCTGGAATTCCTAAAGCAATTTTCAGTTGTATGATTAGTTAATCCACAAATAGAACATGAGTTGGAGTCTTGGGATCTCCCCCTGCCTTGTCTACCTCCTCTTCCTCAAACTCTGCCATGTCTTCCTCTACCTGCATAGTTAGCTTGATATGTACCTGCTTCATCATCCACTTTCTTTGCCTTTCCTTTGTTATCTTTAGACTTTCTTTTATCCGTGTATAAAGCTGAAGATTGATTACCTTTAGAGCTTTCTCCATTTTTGATAAGCTTTGCCTCTTGAGTAAGTAGTTGTCCAATGAGTGCGTTGAAATCAGGTACATGCATGTCCATGTACAAATCCATAGCTGTGGTGAATGCTTCCCACTTGTCATCTGCCTTCAAGCCATTGATGACCTGCCTTACAATTTGCTCTTCATCTATTACCTCTCCAATGCTTCCCAACTGATCTGCTATGTCCTTGAGCTTTGTGACAAAATCAGTCACATTTTGTTTGGGAGCTGTTGACAGGATGCGGGAAGAAGCAAGTATGGACACACATGAAGATCTAGCACTGAGGCAACTTATTTTTTTCAAAACCCCCACATCATTCTAAAGTGATTCTCATCACTACGAACCCTTGTAAATATCATTTCACCTTTTTGTAGCTCCATTTTGTACAAGCCGAGGAGTCCTCGAGCTTGGGGAGCCTTAGATGTAGTTGCCTGTCAATTTTCATAATTTTTAGATCTCGTTTGGGCCCTCAAATAAGCCCCGGAACCTAATTTTTAACTAGGCCGGACACTAGGTCTGAACAGGGCCAAAGCTAGTCAAGAACTATAAATAGAGCTAGAGAGCTCATTTTAGGGGTTAACTTCTTGTAGTTTGAGTTTGTATGAGAACTTTCTTGCAATAGAAGTGATTCCATTGTCTTCCTCTCTTTGATCTTACTGTGTGTGCGCGTGTGTGTGTATGTGTGTGCATGCTTGTGTGCTTCTCACTCACACACTTGTGCTTCCACTTGCTCGTGGTCTTCATACCATCCTCATGTCTTCCCGGATTGACATTAAAGGAGGTGCTACTCATCTCTGAGCTACACCAAATTTTGGCGCCGTTGCCGGGGATCGAGCTTTGAGGACGAGCGTGTGATGGTAAGACGTAGAGAGGACGCGTTGGAATGGTAAGTAGTAGGTAAATTTCTGATTTTTCTCCATCTCCATCTTCATCTTCACCTCCTTCTCCATCTCCACCTCCACCTCCTTCCCCACTACATATCCCCTCTCCCCTTTCTTTCCCTCATTTGTTGTGTGCGAGTTTGAGAGAGAGCGATTGTATGTGTTTGCATTTGTGTGTTTTTTTGCATGTTTCTGGCAGGTACCAGCTCCATCATCATCTCCAGCAAGCTCAGCAGGTACAGAAACTGCCTGCACAGTCCCCGAGGCGTTGAGCTCGAGCTATCGCGACACTCCGAAAAGCTCGACTTCTCACGATTCTGAGTGCACCACGGCATTGCGCAGGCCTAGAGCTCCTAGGAACCCTAGATAGAACAGGAAAATTCGCCATATCTCGAGCTATCGCGACACCCCAAGGTATCGCGACACTCCGAGCTATCGCGACACCCCAAGGTATCGCGACACTCCGAGCTATCGCGACACTTGGAGGTATCGCGACACTCCGAGCTATCGCGACACCCCAAGGTATCGCGACACCCCAAGGTATCGCGACACTCCGAGCTATCGCGACACCCCAAGGTATCGCGACACCCCAAGGTATCGCGACACTCCGAGCTATCGCGACACCCCAAGGTATCGCGACACTCCGAGCTATCGCGACACCCCAAGGTATCGCGACACTCCGAGCTATCGCGACACCCCAAGGTATCGCGACACTCCGAGCTATCGCGACACCCCAAGGTATCGCGACACTCCGAGCTATCGCGACACCCCAAGGTATCGCGACACTCCGAGCTATCGCGACACCCCAAGGTATCGCGACACTCCGAGCTATCGCGACACTTGGAGGTATCGCGACACTTCGACCCGACCTATCGCGATACATGGCCTTAACGCACGAAATTTTAGAGTGAATTTTTGGAGTAAAATTGAGGTACAATTGAGCTTAGTTTTGGTCACATTGGAGCAACATTAGAGCCTAGAAGTGGGACAAGACCTAGGAACCTGTGAGGAAATCCCTGAACCCTGAGAGCCTGTTTTGACCCCTATTTGCCTGAATGGTCACAACTTGACCATACGAACTCCGATTGATGAGATTTTGGTCTCGTTGGAAAGCTCGTTGAGTTTCAGAACATGCATTTTTAAGTTAACCTTTAGGTGGAACTAAGTGGTTCCCAGATTCAGGGGGTACCGTGAGTTACTCCAGGGGGACTAAAAATATTGACGTGTGTCTTCCGATTACTTGTGGTAATAGAGCTATACTAACTGGTGAGTTTTTGCAGGAACTTGGTGTGCGCTCAAGGCAATCCAAAGCAAGCTAGCAAGGGTGAGTACCAGGCTTGGGAGAAGGCTTCCTGGGCTTGCATAGCTGTCGGGTCAACCAGCTGATTGAGGTTGGAAGATCTCATAACCCTCCTTTGTCAATTCCTAGCCTAGGCTAAGTACGACTTAGGTGTGGTAATTAACTAGGGCAACGTTAGGCACGAATGAAGTCCAAGAGAATTAATCAACCAAGTGCAAGAAAATAAATAGGTCTTAAGTGCGAAAACACTAAGGGACAAAAAGGTAAACGGGAATCGATCACTCATCAAGTGCGGAAATTCATTTAAGTACTCCTGGCGACGCAATTTCAGACAAGACCATAAACATACTATTCAACTAAAAAGAACAAAGTGATTGGTGCAAAATCAGCCTGCAACGAGAGTGTGCTTGGGTTCCAGGGGGGTGAATAAATCAGACTTATGAACCTTAGATCAGGCAGACACTTAGGCCGAGACAGACAAAGCCTCAGATCTTCTGAAGCTAGTGTCAATCACACTGCCAGGTCTTGGGCCCAGCAGTTGAGTGATTACCCATACACTATCAGATCAGAAACCAGTGATTCTGAGATGTCCTATCACATGGAGAGATCAGTAGGTAGTTCAGGGTTGGCTTACCTAGAGAAGCCCGAAGGGCCTTATAAGACGCAATTGGAATATATCAGGACGAATCGTCTAGGTGCTCGCATCTACGAAGACGGACTGAGAAGATCGGTGGTCCAGATTAAGAACCCCGATCAAAACCATGGATTAGACCACCCGGTAGTCAAGTTTGAGAATGGAGCATACCTAGATAAAGAGGGGACTATGTACGTAGTCACCACTCTTCCTGATAGAACTGATGAGTTTGGAAATGTGATTGCGGAGACCGACATGGGTGACATAGAGCAAGGGAACTTAGAGAGAGAGCCAAGAACCCCCCGTGGTAAGTCTGTCTTGACCAGAATCATGACTCCTGAGTGGATTCCACAAGATAATAAAAGCATAGATCTGCTTTTAAATCGGGAAACCGATGAGGCTTTTTGGAGATATAGAACTTCTCAACCTCAGGAGGGTAATACCCTCACGATCTACGAGTTCAAAGACCCTGATAGTCCAGGCCAAGTAACCTACCTAGACACTGCATCAGAGAGAATCTTCGTGGTCACTGAGCAGGGCAGACATGCCTACACTTGGAAGGGTGAATTTGTTTTTCCCCAACCAAGGTCTAATGTATCCTTTGGTCATCAAGGAACTGGGACCTCCCACGCTCATGGCGCTCAAAGAGATAGAGGTAGAGACAAACCTGAGGTAAGTTTTGCCAACTCCCTGGGAAGAGAAAGAACGGGAACAGAAAGGAATAGAGTAGGAACTGAGAGACATAGAACCCCATGGAATCACCGGGACATTGATGATTTTCCTTTGCCAAGGCCGAGAGAACACACTAGGACCCTACGACCAACCCAACTTGTGAAGTCCATGAAGAATTATTTCGATGGCACGGGAGACCCTTATGACCATGTGGCCGAATTTCGACAAGTGTTGAAAGCTGAACAAGTGGAGGACCTATTCACACAATATAATGCTTTCGGTCTAACCCTTAGGAACACTGCCCTTACGTGGTTCCAACCACTAAATGAGAGGCATTTCAGAAACATAGACCAACTCTTAGAGGCATTTATTGTCGAGTTTTCTAAGAGTGGAATCAGGCATAACACCTCCTCACTAATTCATAGTTTCAAACAAACACCTCAAGAGACGGTCAGACTAGCTGGAAGAAGATTTAGACAGTACCTGGAGAGATGCCCTATGCCGGAGCTACCCACACCAGCCAAACAAGTGGCCTTGTTCCTAGATGGATTGTTGAGCACTAAGCTCAGGTCATATGTGTACCTGAAGGACCCTAGAACGATAGAGGAATGCGTGCGCATGTGCATAGACATTGAGGACAATCTAGGTGAAGAGTTAGAGCTATCAAAAATCTATAAGGATTCTGATAGCTCTAGTAAACAGACATCTGGTCAATCCACATCCATCGAGGAACTTGCAGAGAAGGTAGCCCAAAAACTAGGTGTCTCTAGTAAGCAAATTCCTAGATTTGCCCCAGTTAAGCGGTGTTACAATTGTGGCGGTGAACATATGGCAAGTGTGTGCCCCATTATGGCCCAACCTCAGGTGAATCCTAGTAGCCAGTACTGCACCATAGAGCGCAGGTATACCAATCACACGGCACAAGACTGCCCATATAACAAACAAACTGTTAGGCAAAATTATCCTCAGCCATATCCGCAACATGGTAGGTACCAGAATCAGTACCCATCACCACAATACAACAGACCACAACAAACTTATCAGCCACCTTATCAAGGGCAGCAGAGACCTCAACCAGTCCTAGTGCAGCAACCCCCTGCTCCAACCAATGTGATCCCAGTAAAATATGCCTCTACTGAAGAAAATCCGAATAGAGCCATAGTCCCAGTCACCCCATTGCTATCAGACAGTGATCCAAGTAACCATAGTTTTGACTCCACATATATTGATAGCCCACAGGCTTACTACATGCAGTCACCCGAGCATAACGAGTCATACTACTATGAGGACCCAAGTGAAAATAGTGGGGAACCGGAGTATTCTAATGTCATGTACACAAACCCCAACTCTAGACCTCAACCTAGGCAGGTACGACCTCCATTTCCTAGAGGGCCATGCTTCAGATGTCAGGGAGATCACCTTATACGTGATTGTCCACTGCCTGCCCCTACACAGCCTCAGCCAGTAACCATTCAGGGCTTTTGTCAAGACTGCGGGAAAGAGCATCTCCTACGAGATTGCCCAAAAAACCCCAGTAACATGCCTAAGATCACTCCTATCAATGTTGTGGGATTAGTTGTAGACTCCATAGGAAGCGTGACTTCCACTGCACCTGTGCAGGTGATCACAAGAGCCCAGGCACTTCAACAACACCAAGGTGTTGGTCCCGAACAGAGCCCCGAGGTGAGTGAAACAGAGAGCATAACCAAAAAGAGGACGAGAGCCTGGAAGGAGAGTCGTGAAAGGATGAAGAGGCAATGGGCAAAAAAGATAAACGAACTTGAAGAAAGCTTGAGAGAAACCAAGGCAAAAATCACAGAGATCACATCTCAACCGCACTCCCACACACTTCCACCACTACCTCCCCCATCACCCTCCATTCCTCCACCCTCTAATACACCCCACGTAACCCACCCACCACCCCGAGTAGGATCAGTATTAGCAGACCCCACTCCTGAAGGCTTGGACATGATGTTCAAGGCCTACCAGGCTCGACTTCAAGAAGGGCCAACAGCTGCAAACCTAGACAGGAGTTACCCTAGAGCCGACTTAGAGATTGAACGAATGAAGATGTGCATGAAAATGGTAGAACAAGCTCAAGCTATACTTGAGACTAGCCAAAAGTTCAATCAGACAAACTCTGGCAAGCCAGAGTTGCATTTCCAAGGCTTACTAGAAAGATTAGAGCAGTTGGTAAACAAATCACAAGTTTCTTTACCTCCACAGGCTCAACCAGTTGTTGAAAGAGGACGCTCACCACAAATGGTAGCTTATGTTCCTAATTCTACGGATGCTGGAATACCTCCTTCAATACAACAGTACTCTCCAGAGTTCTTGCGGGAAATACAAGAAGAGAAATGGGCCAAGGAGAAGGGTGATTCCCCTCCTATTCCTGAGATTGATGACCTTCATGATCAATTTCCCCAAGACATTCCCTCTATCTATGGGGATCAAGCAGAGCAACAAGAGGATGAGAGATTAGATTTTGAATCTAATTCTTTACAAGAGTTGCCTCATTTCACAGGCCCATGGGAATTTGAATCTCTCCAGATCAGAGCGCCCACTATATTGGTAAGAAATGAAGACTCAGTGATTCCCAAGAACACTGATGTCGTGAAAAACACTAAGGTTCAATGTCACCTCACTGTAGAGGAGCTGCTCAAGGCAAAACCGGAGCTCTGGAATCATGTGAAGGATCAGGTCCCAGAACTTGACTCCAATTTATCAAAAGTAGGCTCTAAGCAGAAAGTTCCCGAGATACCTCTCGACAAGATAGGAGACATGAGCGAAGGTGAAGAAGGTAACACTTATCTTCCGATCACCTATCAAGGTTACACAACCAAAGCAATTGTGGATTCGGGTGCGGGAGTTGCTATCGCAACAACCTCCTTATGGAAACGATGGGGCAAACCCACCTTAAGACCAACGAGAATGAAACTTCAAATGGCAGATGGTCATTTTGAAAGACCTCTCGGATTGCTTGAAGGGATAACTCTAACCACTTGTGGTGTGGAGTTTGCACATACGTTCGCTATATGTGATTTTGAGAAGAATAATGTTTACGAGATGATCCTAGGAAGACCTTTCCTACGACAATTGCAAATAGTACAGGATTGGGGAACCAATTCCTTGTACTTACAGCACTTAGGGGTCACCACCAAGGTCAATCTGAAGGATCACACCTTCAGAGATGTACCACCCCTACAGTGGAATCCTATCCACAAAGCAAGGGAAGATTCTATCTCCGTGCATTCTGGGAGTTCACCTGAACCATCCTGGCTGCATGAAGATACTCACTTGTGGATGTGCAAGGTCGCGGAGGAAGAGGAAAAGCGCCGGAAAGCGAGAGAAGAAGGAACTTCCCCAGGAGATAGACCAATAAAAGACCCAGCCTATACACCGATGATATTTCCAGATGAGGAATTTGAGCCTCATGGTTGGGCAGAAATCTTAGCTACCATGGACATTGCAGTCAATGAAGAACAATGGACACCTCATTGTGATGAGGAGGGTTATGATATTTCAGTGTTCATGTGTCAGCCCTTGTTGGAAGAGTGTGATCCTAGCGAGTCCATAGAAGAAGAAGAGAGTGACGATGATCTAGAATCCATTGTGATGGATACCTACTTTGACTCAGAGGAACACTACTTAGAAGACCTAGGGGTGTTAACCCAAAAGGAAGAAGAACCCCTTGCGAGCATTAAAACAATAAGTCCAAAGGAAGGAAGTGAAGGAGGTCAAAAGAAAAAGAAAAGGAAAGTAGTGAGACAAGAAGAGGAAGAATCATTGTTTGAAGTACCAGAGAATTTCAAGAAATATGAAGTGGAAGACCGGAAAATTTTGGTACGAATGCCTAAGAGAGAGGCCATTATAGGAGAAGCATATGACAATAAAGAAAAGACCAAAAAAATTGTGGTGACCATTGAAGGGAACGAAGAGCGATGTACGTACATAGGAGACGACCTAAGTGCAGAAGAAGAAGCAGAGCTTGTAGCTCTATTAAGGGAATATAGGGATGTGTTTGCATGGCATTATAGAGACTTGAAAGGAGTAGATCCAGAGATCTGCTCTCATACGATTCCGATGACCGCTGAAGCTTAGCCCAACAAACAAAAACCCTACACATATAATGACAATTATGCGGCCAAAATAAAGGAGGAAATTGACAGGCTGATTGAAGCCGGATTCATCTATGAGATTGAGCACACTGAATGGGTGTCCCCTATTGTAGTGGTGCCCAAGAAGAATGGGAAATTGCGAGTGTGCATTAACCTTAAAAAAGTTAACGCCGCTACGATTAGAGACAGTTATCCACTTCCCATCACCGAACATCTTTTGGAGCGTGTTGCAGGCAAGGAAGTTTACAGTTTCCTTGATGGATTTTCAGGTTACAACCAAGTAGCCATTGCCCCCGAAGATCAACACAAAACGGCCTTTGCCACAGAATGGGGGATCTTTGCATTCCGAGTGATGCCATTTGGGCTCACCAATGCACCTGCAACATTCCAAAGACTCATGTGTCATGTCTTCAAAGAGTTCTTGCGAAAGAGCTTAGAAGTATATGTGGATGATTTGTGCGCTCATTCCCAAGAGAGAAGTTACCACATTCCTGAACTCAGGCAAATCTTCAACAAGTGTAGAGATTATCGAGTGTGTCTGAATCCAGAGAAGTGTGTGTTTATGGTACGCCAAGGTAAGATCTTAGGTCACATTGTTTCGAAGAATGGAATATCAACAGACGAAGACAAGGTAAGAGCAATAGCAGAATTGGCCAGACCTAGAAATGTGAAAGAGGTACAAGCATTTATGGGCCATTGCGGATATTACCGTAGATTTATCCACATGTATGCCATCATAGCTAAACCTCTTTATGGGCTGTTAACGAATTTTGAATGGAATGAGGAATGCGAGACTTCCTTCAATGAGCTGAAGAGACGTTTGTGCACAGCACCAATACTGACTACTCCGGATTGGAGCAAACCCTTTCATGTCCATGTAGATGCCTCCAATCATGCAATAGGATGTGTGCTAGCACAACCCACAGGTGAAGGAAATCTAGATTTGCCGATAGCATATGCTAGTAGGCAATTAAATGCAGCTGAACGAAATTACACCACAACGGAGAGAGAAGGCTTGGGCATGATATATGCTGTGAAAAAGTTTAGACACTATCTATTGGCCAATAAGTTCAAGTTTTTCACTGATCATCAAGCGCTACTATATTTGGTCAATAAACCTTGCAATACAGGTCGCTTAGTAAGATGGTTCCTCTTACTAATGGAATACGACTTTGAAGTTGTTGTCAGGAAAGGTAGAACCCATCTTAGGGCAGACCATCTTTCTCGCATCACTTCAGGAGAGCCACCGCAAGGAGTGTCTGACGAATTGCCCGATGCTTATCTGTTCAATTTAGAAGTTGTTCCTAAATGGGCAAATAAGTTGGTACCAGTCCTAACCTTCGGGCCTGCAAATAAAAATGTTAAGACAAGCAAAGAGGAAATTGTAAAATCGCTAAAGTATCAAATATTAGCCGGAAGTATGTACAAGCAAGATAACGAGGGCGTATTAGCTTGTTGTGTCGAGGATGATGAACATGCTAGTTGGCTGCAACAAGCCCATGAGGGGCTGCTAGGGAATCACTACTCTAAACAACGAACCATGCAGAATCTAAAACGCTTAGGAGTATATTGGCCTAGCATGGACAAAGAAATACAAGAGTGGATCCAGAGCTGTCCAGGGTGCCAGGAGAGACCCCCAGTGGAGCATGCCACTCTTTATCACATGACATTAATCCCAGATTGGAGTGCTCCACTGGTCGAGTTCATGAGATCGGGAACATTACCCAATCAAGCTAGTCTTGCAAGAAGACGGAGCATGGAGCAAGAGGCTCAAGACTATGCCTTAGTAGGGGATAACCTATACAGAAGAGGCAAGGATGGTTACCTAAGACTGTGCGTACATGAATCAGACTACCTGAAAGTCTTAGAAACGGCACACAGCGGTGTTGCAGGTGGACACTTTGGGCCTGACAGAGTAATTAAGACCATTCTATTCTCAGGACTGTGGTGGCCCACTCTTCATATGGATGCACATACTTATGTGAAGAGTTGCGACACATGCCAACGTGCCCAATATCCGACAAGAAAAGATGAAATGCCCTTGAGGCCAATGATGGGGGGACGTGCATTTTCAAAGTGGGGTATAGACTTTGTAGGTCCCATCAACCCCCCAGCTAGGAACTCCCATGCAGAGTATATTATTGTAGCCACAGATTACCTTACAAAGTGGGTGGAAGTAAAAGCCACGACAAAGAATGATGCTCAAACGACGGCTAAATTCTTATTCGAAAATGTGTTCACTAGATATGGGTTACCAATAGAGTTGGTTAGTGATAGAGGTACGCACTTCTTGAATGAGGTCATTGAAAATCTCCTTCAAGAATTCATGGTGGTACATAAGAAGTCTGCACCCTATCACCCGCAAGCTAACGGACAAGCCGAGAGCACGAATAAGATCCTGTGTAACGTATTGACGAAACTGGTCAATAATAAACGCTCTGATTGGGACAAACAACTTCACCATGCTGTTTGGGCATACCGAGTTGCTTACAAAACGGTACTCAATGCCACCCCATTTCAGATGGTCTTCGGACAAAATGCGGTGCTACCCTTAGATTTCCTAATTCCAGCTTTAAGAGTAGCACAAGAGCATGAGTGGAATGGACACGAGTTGTCCTCGAGGATCTTTGATCTAGAGCGCTTAGGTGAGACGAGGCTACGAGCAGCAGCAGGTATCTATGCTGCAAAGAAACGGCAAAAGGCATACTTTGATGCCCATGTGAAGGATAAGGGCTTGAAAGCAGGAGATCTAGTGCTAGTCTACACATTGAAACAACACGCAAGAAAGCTAGAGAAGAGAGGCTACGGACCTATGATCATTAATAGGATCTCCACGAGTGGAGCAGTACAACTAGCCACTTTAGAGGGGGATGTCCTCCCAAACTATATTAGCGGATGCAGAGTCAAGCTGTATCAGGAACCCCTCACGGAGGAGATGCTAAGCCGACTCAATATTGCTAAGCAACGTAAAGAGGAGGAAAAACGAATTCGAGAGGAAGCACAGGCAGAGGCCTTAGAACGTATCAAACGAATGAAGTTGAGAAGACAAGGAAGGGACCAGCCTATGACTGACACTGAAGAGTCTCCAGACTATCACATGGCCATGTGTGAGGTTTCAGGTGGACGCACCCATAAGATAGTAGACCGACGACCTTTTCTGACCCTAGAAATAGGACAAAAGGACAGCACAACAAGCGTGAGGGCTTTAATTGATTCAGGAGCAGCCACAAGTGCAGTTCGGCTTTCTTACTGCCAGCAGCTGCAGTTGGAGGTAAAACCCATAGAAGCATATCTGATAGGATTAGGAGGTGTTGAAACCCCTTGTATGGGAGAGGTGGATCTTCCCCTCTACATACAAGAGGTCCTCATGCCAGTAAAAGTGCTAGTGTGTGAAGACGAGGATCTGACCGAACCGCTTATATTGGGCCAAGACTGGATCTATGATCACGCAGTCAACCTGAACCTAAGAAGTGGACTTCTTCAGGCTTGGGTAGGCCAAAGTCATCTCACGATTGAATTAGAAATTCAAGCACTCAAACCAATAGAACAGGCAACAACTCCTGGTCCCTCCAGGAATCCACACGAAGATAACCACGATGTGCTTGTCCAAACTTCTATGGTGCAGAGGAATGTCAATCTTACTGAAGGTTCAGGAGCCAAGAAGGAGTTCCTAATTGATCCAAAGAAGATTCTAAACGAACGGACCGAACATCACTCTATACGAGGGAGACCGCTGATCAAGAGGAAGGAGCGCCAACCCGCGCATCATGGAGCATCTCGTGGCGTGAAGCAGGTCTGGATACGCAAGGATGGGAGACCTACAGCTCCAATCGCAGATTCTCAAGGAGACAAGAAACGAGCCTCACAATCAAGGAACAAAACTAAGAAGCCCCCTAGGATAACCCCTAGGCACACCATCTCTATTTGGGTTCCTAAGCGGTCAATGAAGGCCATCCCTAATGCTAGACAGATATGGGTGCCCAAGGCTAGCTTACAAGCCCAAATTACTTCAACCACAGGCACAAGGATGAAGCAGCTCTCACAAGCACTCTTGGCCAACAACTCAGGAAGTGACAAGATACCTACACCTCTCACTGTCCACACTCCCATCAACCCCAGGAATGTCTGGAAATGGGTACCCACAAGGTCCCAACCACATCACACACTCAGACTAAAATCTTCACCTGTCCTTAACTCTAAGAGCTACGACTCCTGTATCAAAGTGTGGAGAGTTAAACTGTGTACTAAACCCCTGACCTTATTCTGTAAATCCGTCCACACTAACACAAAAGCATCTCGAGTCCATTGCATAACCAAAGTATGCATCTAGGATGACACTGACCATTAATCACCACTCACACATATCATAAACACCTCACCACTAACCACTGACCTCCGGGATTGTCATGTTAGTATTGTGAAGGGAACATCATTACATCTTGTTTCCTATGCAACACTAATGTGCCTTTCGTCTTCCAGCAGATAAGCGACCTACTCTCATGGCAACCGCGGCAGGCACAAGCTCTCAGGCAGGATCTGGTGCCCCTATCAACTGGGATGCCATGCCAGTGGAAGCTCCACCAACGGCTAGGCCGGAAGAATTCTTGAATGTGCGACGGATCCCTATTCCAGATCCACCCAGTGGGCTAACTGAAAGAGTAAAAGGGCACTCCCATTGGTTCAATGAAATGCCAGGGGATTTGGGAGACGCGGACCACATCTGGGAGTCCAAGATGGAGTGTGGAGGGGTTTGGTGGACCTTCCAATTCTTTTCAAGAGAATTTGAGGCCTTACAAAATGCAGCTCCCCTTCAAGAGATCTGGCGAAAGGCAGGACTGCAAACTTACTTCAGTGCAGCTCTACCAAAACCTGACTTCCTCAGGTGTTACTACTTGATTGCCACGATGAAACCTACCGGGGATAAAGATCACTCAGGCACATTCTGGGTGCCCTCCTTATCTAATCTGGAGGAGATGAGGAAGTTTGAACTAAATGTAACATTAATCAGGGAAGCCCTTCAAATGTATGGCACTCATGTGCCTTCAGATCGCGACCCCCTGATACCAGAATCAATGAAAAGCAATAGAGTCAAGAAGCTCAAAGACATGTGCGCCCTCACCCCCAACATCGCCATACCCCTGCGGATGTGCCTCTAGCACTTCGCATTTCCAGCTCAAGACCGTTTCACTCAGCCTCACAAGAAGATATGGTACGGACTGTATTTAGCAGAGACCGGCAGCTTGCCCATTAAGATGCCAGTGTGGATCTTAGATCAGGTATATGAGGCAGGCAAGCGGGGGGTGAGGAAACCCACTCTACATGGTTGCTGTGCGTTGACTAGAATCATCTACAGATGTCTGGCGTACGATGTACCAGTTGCGCGAGCCCTAAAGTATGCACATCTGGAGTTGTTTAAGGGGCGAAAGTCAGGGAGTCAGCCTGCAAAAAGAATGCGTGGATCCCTTTCACAAGTCTTGATCCCTCCAGCAACCACTACCGAAGTCTCCACTAGAGCGGAAGCCCCGGTGGCACCAATCATAATCCATCTCCAGGAGTCTCAACCAAGAGAGGTGGTACAGCCCACTCCCTCTGCCCCTCCGCTACCTACCGAGGCAGAATTCGCAGCGATGGCCACTTTCACCGAAGACCCAAATTTTGATTTTGAAACATTTCTGCAGACGGCTCATCTATCAGACAGTGAAGGTTGCCCTGACAATATCGATCCGGGGACATCAACCCAAAGAGAACATGCACGAGGTGAGACAAGCAGCGTACAGGAGCTAGGAGTGACACAACCTCCTCCAAGTCCAAACACACAAGCTCAAGAGCAGGCACCAAGGAATAACCCAGAAGAGAGTGAAGACGAAGCCCCTGCATATACGGCACAGCTCAAACGATTATACCAGACAATCAAGCAGGTACAAAGCCGCCATAAAATGTCAGAAGAAGCAAATAGGGCCCTAGTAAACCAGATGTTACAGTCAGAGCATATCGACCCCCAATTTGTAGAATCGCTAAATCTTTTGGCGGACACCTGTGGCATCAGTGAAGCATTGAGAACCTTGGTCTGTCAAGAGAACCCTGCTTATGATCAAAGAAGAATTGATACGCGGCCGCGACAAGGAAAGATGATTCAGATGGAAGTATCTACCGAGCTAGCTACGTCCACATCAGAAGATGTTCACATGATTAGCCCTAGGCCCAATAATGAACCGGAGGAAATTACGCATGCACCATCCCCCCCATCATCCCCTATCCCACCCTCAGAGCCTCTCTCCACTTATTTTTCTACACAACCATTCTCCTCCTATAGTGAGACCATTGTACACACCCTCGTTTCTACTCTCCTTCCTTCACCCTCATCCATTTCTGTCACTCAGATTTTTGAACCCCAACTAGGTCACCCTTCCTTCCTCCATGCCTTTGGACAACCATCTGTCACTAGTCAGACTCTTTCCCTTCCCTTACCCTCCACCCTTCCATTTCCTCCCTCCCAAACTATACCTACTCCATCTCTTGTAACTGCCTCGGGCACCACACTATTCACCCAACCCTCCTTGTGGACCCAATTTGTAAACATTCTTCGACAGGTTGAGGAACATAAGAAAAAGTCCCTTCCCCAAAGTCACTTCCCCACATTCACAGCCACCACTATCACACCACCCACCATCCCGGTGTTCACATTTCACGAATCACACTCACTCATGTCCGATCCCATGGACATCTCACCATCCGCTGGATCACCCACCACCACTGTTCTCACAACACCATCACAGGTTATTACACTCACATCACCACTTCCACACACAGTAGGCACAACATCCACTTTCCCCATTCCCACTTCCCAACCCCCTGCATCTTCCACCTCATTTAGTCTTGCACTCGACACGATGCTTGAAGCTGCCACTCAGCTCAAGCAAGAATATACATTATTGGAAGAAAATAACAAAGGGCTTTGCACCCTCTCAGCAACACTCCAAGAGCGTGTCACTGCTTTGGAGTTCATTCATACGGAGTCACAACGCAAGATATCCGCCCTCGAACAGACAAATGCGCAACTCGAGGCGAGACATATGGAAGAGCGCAAAGCCATGGAGGAACAGCTGCGAGATCAGATGGGCCGCAATGCAAGGCTTCAACGAAATATGGCTTTGCTACGACGACATCTAGCGGCAGCTCAAGAAGAGAACAGACGGCTTCAACAACAAAACCAAGAGAATCTCGAGGCGGCCATGGAGAACACCCCGGGAGCACCCATAGACCCGGTCAAATTTCAAGCGGTCCCATCAGAGAGCATACAACAAATATTGGAAACGTATGCCAATCTGTTAGAAGCACATGATCAGCTTGCCGACCAGCTAAAGGACTTGCAGAGACCCCAAGAGTCTACACCACACCGACAGGAGCATAAAGAAATGACAGACGCTGCTACTTCAACCGAACCTGAACCTTCAACGCCCAACGACGTGCTGGAGTTACGGCAGCAGATCGCAGACTTAAAACTGAAGTTGATGCAGTACGAACGACCCCCTTCCCCACCAGAGCAACCGTCAGAAGAAGAAGCAGTTACCATCCCAGTGGAGGAAGCATTAGTCGACGCCTACGAGCCTCAACCATTCCCAAGAGGACGCGTAACAGAAGAAGGCCAAGATACCTATGAGGAACCCCCATCAGCATGGATGAAACAAGTAGAGGAGATGGGGCAAACTCATCAGGAGCGGATATCCACTCAGATGCTGGCAATGAAGGCCATTGAGGACACCATCCTTCACTCAGAATACTTCAGACACATCGCCCCTAGACGCCTTATCACTAGTTCAGAACTGCAATACAAGCCCTATTTTGTACTGTTAGCTGACTACAATGCAGAAATCAAACGGGTCACCAACAAGTGCCCCACATTTGCCACACAGTTCGAACCAGAAGACATACCAGAAGCGGCACGAAAAGGGGTCATATTCCAACCAACGTGGAGGCAAAAGTTACTCGAAACTTACCCAGAAATGCTTCGAACATGGGATCATGCCCCCATGCATTTGAGGTACAATCCGTGTTTTGGGCCAGTGCAAAGACGCCGATCATGGAAAGCTTTTGCCATCAAGGTTCAGAATAACGCAAACTGCAAGGAATGGCTCAATTACCCCGCTATCGCCCCCCCAACCGGTACTCCTACAGTGTCATACATGATTGCAACCATCAGACATTGGATACCACGCCTCCACCCTATGCCAGATGTCGCTGCCCAGATGATGCTCAAGATCTTCGACATGATGCAGGTCGTACTCAAAACTTTTCGCAATGTATGCCGTATTCAACCTCCTATTCCCGGGTTTATTAATGGTAATTACGACCTGCTATATGATATGAGCACAACCCCAAGCATACGAGTGGCTTACGCATGGCATGCACGCATAAGATATCTCCCTGCCTGCTACAAGCAAACATTTGACGATATGTTCACCACGGGGTTTTGGGAAGCACATTCAGAGGTATTTGCGCCACGGCCTACGCATCTACTCCATCTCTTTGCATGCGAACAAACGATGCATTCTGAGCTTTACACGATGCCACAACCTGACATGCCTGGTACAGTGGATTGGGAGGCTTTGCAACGAGATCTAATCAGAGGTTTAAAAATCAAAGAACAAGAATTGGCAACCGACCTCCTGCAACAATACATTGATCAAACGGCGGAAAAGAGGTCTGTCAGAGGCGACAGACCCTAGGGGGGGGAGAGTGTTGACAGGATGCGGGAAGAAGCAAGTATGGACACACATGAAGATCTAGCACTGAGGCAACTTATTTTTTTCAAAACCCCCACATCATTCTAAAGTGATTCTCATCACTACGAACCCTTGTAAATATCATTTCACCTTTTTGTAGCTCCATTTTGTACAAGCCGAGGAGTCCTCGAGCTTGGGGAGCCTTAGATGTAGTTGCCTGTCAATTTTCATAATTTTTAGATCTCGTTTGGGCCCTCAAATAAGCCCCGGAACCTAATTTTTAACTAGGCCGGACACTAGGTCTGAACAGGGCCAAAGCTAGTCAAGAACTATAAATAGAGCTAGAGAGCTCATTTTAGGGGTTAACTTCTTGTAGTTTGAGTTTGTATGAGAACTTTCTTGCAATAGAAGTGATTCCATTGTCTTCCTCTCTTTGATCTTACTGTGTGTGCGCGTGTGTGTGTATGTGTGTGCATGCTTGTGTGCTTCTCACTCACACACTTGTGCTTCCACTTGCTCGTGGTCTTCATACCATCCTCATGTCTTCCCGGATTGACATTAAAGGAGGTGCTACTCATCTCTGAGCTACAGGAGCCTTCTTGAGAGTTGTGAAATCCAGCCATAGTTGATGCTTCCTAGCTTTGGTACTTGAAGAAAAGAAAGCTTCAAGTGCATCCCACACTTCCTGAGATGTCTTACAACTTCTAATGTGAGGCAACAAAAAATCTGAGATAGAGTTGAGGAGATAAGACCTTGCAAGTGCATCCTTGGAGCACCATGTGCTCAATCTTTCTTGCTCTTCTTGTGTTGGTTGACTTTTGTTCCTGAAACTTGGCATAACTTCATCTCCAGCCACATAACCATATAAACTTCTACCTTGGAGATAAGCTTCCATCCTTAATGACCAAGCTGAGTAGTTACCTCCGTCCAATTTGTCAATTGATGAAGGAAATCCATCTGCCATGTTGTCCAACCTTGCTCTGATACCACTGTGAAGAGATGGATAGGTATGTGCTTGAAGATGAAGAGGTGTTGCAAAATCCTTGATCTACACCAGCCAAATGAACTCCAGGAGTATATGGTGGGCCCTTTTAGCTTGCCAATGGATGTATTAGACACCCTATGTACCTTGGAAGATCACTCTCAAAAAGATAAATCAAAACAGATAAATTGGAGTTAGCTCAGAGGTGAAAACTTGCTATTCTTGGTTCATACACCTGTCCAGTGTTTTACATAATTCTCTGAGCACAGCAGCAATTAGCTCAATTCCTCTTGGGGAAGTCTAGGCAACTTAAAGAGCTAACTTTCAAGAGTAATCTCATCAAAAATAATGAACCACACACTGAGAATGAGTTTTAACAAGTGATGACATCATCCCGATTTTCACGGGCTGCTACAGAAATAGACCAGTGAACAGACAAACCAACATAACTCAAAATGTAGAAATCCAATGATTATGAAAATTTTTATGGTTATACTAGACAATAAGCTGAATTCAACAAGCTTTAAATCACTGAATTTGGATAAGTAACCACTGAGTAACACCTCTGACAAGATGAGTGAAAAAGTCGGGTACCTGACAGAGAGGTGAAGATGAACAGACCCTGTTGACTTCAAATGAATATAACTGAAGATTTCAACATCCAAATGACATGGAAATTTATGAGCATATAGTAGACTTAAAGAGCTAACTTTACCAAGTTAAATCACTGAAAATGATGCACCAAGCTCAGAGAAAACATCTCTGCAAGCTGACTGAGAAAACTGAGAGTAATGGCAGTGAGTAGTACACTTCACAAGAACATGGAAAGATGAACTCAAATAATCATGAAAATGAAAGTATATTGCTTGTACAATAAAATGACTTACTGATACATATGTGTGCCTTGTAATCACACCTTGATATGGCATAAAGCTCAGCTCTCGGAGGTCTTCACATAGGTCTCTCTAACCACAACTAAAACTGCCATCTATTTATAGTTGAGTTTGGGAGGCTAACTTCCCTCAATCACTCTCCAATCAATCAATGATTGATTTGATTCTCTACCTACCACAAATCACAAATTCGTGGCTCCTCTTTCCATTCTTGATCAAGTGGACTCAACCACTTAAGATTCTCTTACTTTTACATTAAGTAAACTCTTCAAAAGTTACAAGAGGTAGTTCACAAGTGAACTTTACATAGTCTTCTTTTTAAAGCTTCTTCTAAGACTTTGTGAGACTCAAGCCAATACTTAGGCTTGTCATAGACTTGCTCCAACAATGTGATGTATACCAACTGTAATCCACGGCCCCAATTAAGACAACAAAGACCACAGGGCCCTAGAGGACCATGCTTTAGATTGTGCTAAAGAGCATATCATCAAAAATTGTCCCAAGAACCCTGCTAATGCTTCAAAAGTGACACCGATCAATGTGATAGGCATTGTGCATAATGCAGATGGATCCAACCCTACATATGTGCCTATCCAAGCTATAAGAAGAGCCCAAGCGCTCTTATGGAATCAACAGCTTAATGCCGAGAAAATAGCCGGAACCAGTGAAGTTGGAGAGTCTAGTAATAAAAAGGCAAAATCTTGGAAAGATTCCAGAGAAAGAATTAAGAGAAAATGGAGTAAAAAGATAATTGATTTGGAAGGTAGTTTAAAAGAATCTAGAGCTGAAATCCTAGAATTGACTTCGTAAGAATCTAATTAGGAGAATCTAGCTCAAAGATCAGGATCAGTTTTAGCTGAACCCATACCGAAAAACTTAGACATGATGTCTCGTGCATATCAAGCGAGATTAACGGAAGGACCCCATATAGCTGAAATGAGTAAGAACTACCCACGAGCAGATCTAGAAATTGAGAGGACTAAACTTTGCATGAAGATGGTAGAATTAGCACAAACTATGTTTGAAGCATCGGGTTATCTTAATTGGAAGAACATGGCAAAACCTGAATTACACTTTCAAGGACTATTGGAGAGGCTAGATTACTTGATCAATAACAACGAGGAAAAGAATCAGCATAGGAACCCTATTGTCTCGGAGACACAGGAAAACAATGCACCATCCCTGTCTCAAGTACCCAATACAGAGGTTGAAGACAACCTGTCTTCCATACATAAATACTCGCATGAATTTTTAAGAGAAACTCAAGAAGAGAAGTGGAGAAAAGAACAACTACGATGATGTAGAGGAAGAACAACTCTGTGAACACCTACTATAATAGTGAGGAATGAAGAATCAGTAATCTCTAGAAACACGGAAGTGATAAAGAACACCAAAGTACAGTGCCATCTCACCCTAGAGGATTTGTTGAAGATTAAACCAGAATCGTGGAAGCATGTAGCAAATCAATTCCCTAAGCTTGCTACTACTCACTCCTAGATAGGATCTCACAAGGGCTACACCACCAAGCCATCTTAGACTCAGGAGCTAGAGTAGCCATCACTACTATTGCTTTATGGAAACATTGGGGTAAGCCAGCATTAAGACCCACCAGGATGAGGCTACAAATGGCTGACGGACATATAGAAAAACCATTGGGCTTACTAGAAGGCATGTCTCTCACCACTTGTGGTGTAGAATTTGAGCATACTTTTTCCATTTGTGATTTTTGGGAAAAATCATGCTTATAAGATGATATTAGGACGACCATTCATGCGTCAGTTGCAAATCGTACAAGATTGGGGAACTAATTCTTTGTACTTGCAACATTTAGGAGTGACTACTAAAGTCAATCTTAAAGACTATTCCCAGCGAGATGTACCCCTAATACAATGGAATACCATCCATAAAACACAAGAAGAAACAGAGTCGGTACACTCATTGGAATCAGACCCCTCATGGTTGCACGAGGATACTCATCTATGGATGTGTAAAGTAGCCAAACAAGAGGAAGAACGATTAGAAACCAGGACTTTAGGTTCAGAACAACATCCACGAACCCTTCATGACCCAGCTTACGCACCTATAGTATTTCCAGACTAGGAATTCGAGCCTCACGATTGGGTAGAAATCTTAGCCACGATGGACATAGCGGTGAATGGAGAACAATGGACCCCTCATTGTGATGAGGCCGAGTATGACTGTTAAACATTTTATCGTTTAATCGTTACTTCTACTTTCCGACTCAAGCACTTCAAGTTCAGCCGGTTCAGAATCTTCCTAACCGCAATTGTTCTCTTAGCCACATGGGTCCTTGGGAGTGGTAGGGGTCTGTTAGACAGAGGCCCTGTACTATTTTCCCAAATTAACACACAATCTTAATATTATCCCGTTCTTAGCTCAGTGTCCATCCCTGAACAACGGAAGACTGTCCAGTGCACTAGAATTAGAACTTCAGGACTGAGAGTAGCAATCCGGTTACTTAATTTATGTGCAAAATCTACTTCAGTAACAATATCACCTAATCCGTACTTCGTCAGGGCAGATAGGTATACCAACCAGACATTAAAAGTTACAAGGACTCGAACAATCAATCTCCTAGTAATAAATAGCTAATCATAAACTAACGTTGTCCTACTCTCATTCAAACCATTCCAACTACTAGCCTTCCCGTAGTCGGAACCAACAGCAAATATAGGCTACAGTATCGGATTCGGTCGCTTACAGAAACGCTAACAGACAATTAGTTCGGAATTACTCGTCGCGCTACCTACTTCGCCGAAGAACTGCCAAATAACATACCGCACTTGATCACGCTCAGAGACACACTCAATCATCACCGATCAGACTCGTAACACAATACAACTGATTCGAAACTCTGTACTAAGGTGAGAATAATCGACTAGCCGGAGTATAGACGGAGCAGAACAAAGCAGAACTTATCTTTTCAACAACATACACGCGCACACAATGCGTTACAACATTCTCAAACGAGACTCAATCAAACAACACACTGCAATTCCCACAAACGGGACTACTGCCGCTCTTTTTCTCATTGCCTTAAATAGAGGATTTTTTTTACAAGAGTGCGCACTTCTGCAGTTACCTGCGCGTTTCCTGAAAGATTCTTTTTTCATTTAAGCTACCTGTCCTCATACTTTTGTCTTTGTTCGGCGGCCGTCCAACACTTTTACATTTAAGGCACCTGTCCGAGTTCATTTGTCCTGGTTCGGCGGCCCTCTAACACTGGCACGCACGGTGGACTTGAACCCGCAGGTGCATTACTGACTTCAACATCCTTTTGCGTTGCCTGTAGGCCTATTCCAGAGTTTGGCTCCCGAATCATTTCTGACCGTACTTGTTCAAGTGGAGGAACAAGTATAGCCAGCCATCTCCTGCGAAAAAGTGTCCAAATACTTTGAACACGACTATCCAATTGCTGTTTTAATAAGTCTATGTCCACATTTGTCATTAATCTGGCATTCAGTTCTACGCCCTCATCTTATAATATCTGCCTTTCGAATTCCTGCAAAACCTGTATTCTTGACTGCAAAATTTCATTTTCGGCTTGCAGGTTAGCATTCATGGTAGAAAAACTTGACATTTTGGCTTGAATCTGTGTTTGGATAGTTTGCTGCCACTGGTGAAATTCTTGAAAACACTTTTTTGCGTTGATCAATTCTGCCGTTAGTTGTCGGTTGTTACTCTGTAACGCTTGTAGTAAAGCTTCTTTGTCGTCCAATTCCTTTTGCATCTGTGTCATTCTTTCTAGTAATGAATTGGACTTAGTCATCGTAGCGAATAGTAATTCGTTTTTGTGTTGAAGCGCTTGTTCTTGTTGACGCAAATATTGAGAAACCTCTTGTAATTTGTTTTGCATCCCTGTCACAAAATCTGGTTGGAGATCGTCCGGTAATTGCCCTGGACTGGCAGTGGGCAATTGGTCTGCCATCCTTCGTTTAATTGACAGCCGAAACGGCGTCCCTACTGTCTGGTTCTGTGCGTTATTACCTGTGTGGAAGAAATTTGCAGACGATGTGGAGACTTGGTCTGCTTCCTCGGGCTCTGTTTGGTGTCCTGTGTCTATCATATCATGATCACCGGAATAAAAATGGGGGGACCAGTGTAGCTTCTCATCCTTCACTGATTGGACAAAATTAAATATAGCAGCTAAATAGGCTGCTAGTCTACTGTTGGTGTGGGATCTTTGCTTATCCCCGACAATTATTTGTGTGTAGAGGTGGTTATACAGCCAGTGTGTCCAGCTAACCCTACCACCTCCTTCGGCATGTACTAATGGTGAAAAATTTTCTCTAGACATTAAATCGAATTTAACTAGGAAACAGAGCTTCTCTAAGTACCACTTAAATTGTTCACGACGCTGATATGTGGCATTTTTCAACATGTAATACCGTCTGGGGCCTTCACAGTCGCCAAATTCATTTCTCAGATCTTCATTCGAACATTTAGGAAATCGGGCATCATCATACAGTGGCAGTTTAAATATAGCTGAGACTAACTGTGGCGAAAATTGTACCTGATTTAGAATGAAGCCTTTTGTTTGTCGCATGCTATATAATTGATTCTCTGCATCTTCATTATCGATCCACTGCTCCCATGGTAATTGAGCAAACTGGAGGAGTCCTATCCTCCGTAGCCAGTTCTCATTCCTTCTCGAATGGATGTCGAGCTCGATTTTAAATTCTGTGGAAAATTTATGATGAACCTTTACTGTTGCAGAAGTTACTGAGTCATCTGCATTATCCTGTAAGGTAGTATCTGTTGTCATCACAACCTGGTTCTGTGGATTTGCGCGCTTCCTGAGTTGCCATCTTAGTATGTCGGATTCAGACATGATTGTAAGGGTTGCCGAGAATAATATGCTGGAAGTATGTTAACTAGCGCCGAAGCTCGAAGAATACTGTAGTGAAGAATGCTATGCTAGGCAAACGCATTTTATAAGCACAAGGGCTTGAACTGCCATTTGCTGGAATGATTGTATTTCAGTCGGACATGACTCTTCCTTCCCCTTGTCAAAATTGTATCATGAGTAAGAATCAATATGATGCGTGTTATTCCGTAGATCGATGCTAGACTGAACAAGTGTTTACATGTGCGAAAGATATCGGAAAACAAAACTTTGTTATCATACTTATTTCGAATCCATCGTTACATTATGAATTCCCATGGTCGAATTTTACTTATTCTTCTATGAGGCCTTCGAGGTACATATTCCTGGCTAATCTAAATGTGCGGGCTATTTTTTTCTTAAGGGTTTCTAATAATTGCTTTAGCGTGTCGGGTTCTAAAACCTGCGCATCTATTCTGACGGAGCTAAGCGCGATTGCTTCGGTAAGCAAGTTTTTGGCCTGGGTCTGCAAAAAGGCCTCCTGTAAATAGAAATCATTGGATAATGCAGCATCCCTGGATGTCTTCATTTCGGTGACTTTCCGCTGCATCTCTGTGACTCGATCCTTTTGATTTCGCAGTTGGTTATCGAGGCGCTCGAATTGCTGGTTCTGAAATTCAATTGTTCGGGAATATGCATCTCGTTCTCTTCGAGCATCTGCCAGGTCTTTTTGGTGTTTCGCTTCCCTGGTTAATTGGCGTCTCAGCATTCTATTTACGTCGTCCAAACATTCCTCGGCTCTGCGTAGCTCGTCTTGGACTTGCGCTGCTTCTTGCTGTTGGTCTTGACTCTTTTGGATGGTTTCCTGCAGCTGGGCCTTCGTTTCTTCGACCATTTCTTCGAGGGATGAGCTGATATCTTCTCTTTCTAGGAGGGCGGTCTTGAGTTCCCGGATTTCTTCGTGTGCTTCGTGTAATAGCTGGTCTTTGGCGGAAAGCTGCTCCAATGCTGCATCTCTCTGCTGTATCAAGGCCTGTTGTTCCGAAAACTGGGCTTGGAGATCGGCTAGTTGTGTCTGTAATTGATGATTCTCCGCTCTTACGGCGTCGACTTCTTCTTGGAGTGGGGTGATGTCGGCTTCCAGGAGGTCGACTTTGTGCTGTAGGTCGTGCCGAATGGTATTTGCGACCTCACTCATTTGTACCGGAAGTTGTTGTGAGAGAGTGATGAGCAGTTGGCCCATGTTGGCCAGTTCAGAAAAGATCGGAGCAGAGGAAAGGAGGAGTGGGTGTCGTGGTGGTGTAGAGGTTTGGGTATGGATTTGGGGGGATGTCGGGGGTGAATAATTGGGGGAGGATGAAGAAGATTCGGAAATTGGCGGCGGGAAAGGGTTGACTGGTGGGGATTGAGGGCCAGGGGATGTAGGGTGGGTTACCTGATGTGTGGGTTGGTTTTCACCTGTAATGTGAGCGATGGTGGATTCTACGGCCTTTAGTAGGGTGTTGAGTGCGCTGTTGATCACGTGCTGTTCATCTTCTCGTCGTGCTGATGCTTCTTCGGTTGAGACGGGTTCTGTTTCTGTGTGCTTCTGCTGGTCGTGGTGGTCGGTCGATGATTCGTTGTGTATGGAAGTGGCTGTGTCGTGGAAGGTCTCTTCTTGGTCGGCGTTTCGGGTGTCCTGATTCTGTCTGGCGGATCCTTGTGCTTCGCTTTCTGAGGAGCTGATCCGAATTCTCTTATTGCGGAAAAGTTGGTTGATCTCCTCATCTTCTTCTTCTTCTTCGTCGAGATGCAACTCCCTTTCAGATGGTTTTTGGTTAGAATGTTGTGCTTCCTTTGGACTTCTTGATACCGACCCTTAAGGTTGCACAAGAACATCAGTGGACCGGCCATGAATTATCATCAAGAATAATGGACTTGGAACGATTAGGAGAAACCAGACGGAAAGCAGTAGCAGGTATATATGTAGCAAAGAAGCGACATAAAGCCTATTTCGATGCACATGTAAAAGACAAAGGCTTAAAAAAAGGAGATTTAGTCCTAGTGTATACACTGAAACAACATGCATGAAAACTAGAAAAGCAAGGTTATGGACCTATGATCATTAACAGACTCTCGACAAGTGGAATGGTACAATTAGCCATCCTCGAAGGAGACATAATGCCTAATTACATTAGTGGCTATAGAGTCAAGCTTTATCAGGAACCTCTTACTGAGGATATGCTTAGACGACTCACATTGGCAAAGAAACGTAAGGAGGAAGAAAAAAGAATACGTGTTGAACCTCAGGAAGAAGCTGTAGAACGCATTAAGCGCATGAAGCTAACAAGACAAGGACTAGGGAGAGAACATTATAACCATCTGGAAACAACACCCAGATACCCCATGGCCATGTGTCAAGCAAAGTCAATTACTCATCCTAGCATAGTGGATAGGAGACCATTCATTACAGCCAGGCTAGAGCACGACAACCCTTGCCATGAGCTCAGGGCTTTAATTGATTCAGGTGTTGTGACTAGCACGATTAGATGGTCCCACTATAAGGACTCAGGAATAAAAATGTGGCCAATTGAGGCATACCTCATAGGGCTAGGAGGCATGGGAACCCCTTGCATGGGTGAGGTGGACCTTCCTATCCTCATACACGATGTGACCATGACAGTGAAGCTACTATTGTGTCACGACGACGGCCTGATAGAACCCCTAATCCTAGGCCAAGATTGGCTATAAGATCACTAAGTGGACCTAAATCTTAGACAAGGCTCCTTGCATATTGGAACCTAATTTCAGCAGCGAGTGATACTGCTTGACTTCCCTAACAACACTCCTCCTGAGATATGTAACCCTAGACCATATGAACTGCACGGGAAGGAGGACCGGAAGATCTTTGGCTAGATAAGTCATGTTACATCTACACCAACCCACTCGGGTGTGGTGATAGACAATAACCATTCAGAAGAACGTCAACAGATTTTCACGTGGTCTTCCGGCAAACTAGAAGTGGTCACCACCCAACCGATGGGCCAAATGGGGACCATTGGCAGTCAGGTGGGTTGCATCAGTGGTCACGTGGACTGCATGAGTAGCCACATGGGCACAACACCCTGTAGTGCCCATCCTTCCACACTTACTGTGGACTGGCCTAGATTAATGGTACAAAATGTTGCACTTCCTAATGGGCAAGTATCACAAGTGTTGGACCTCTCTTCTTTTCCAAAGTAGAGTGTCCATCCGACCTCTCAACCCCAACCACAAAGGAGTCACCTATGATGGGGGAACCCAAACCGACAACCGTACCAGACGATGCAAAGAAAGCAACAGTATGAGCATCACAGAACAAGTAGCATGAGACAAGTATGGGTGACAAAAGGACAGAAAGCACCGGCAGATTTCAACAATGGAGATAATGAGAAGAAGAAGTTAAGGCAGAAGCAGAGTTACCATCTAACATGTCCTCGACCTTCTTCTACAAGTATGAACAGTCAACAGATTTGGATTGCCAAGAAGTACTTAATGAAACGGCCCACACCCAGGCAGATTTGGGTACCCAAACAGTGTATTATAGCTCAACATTCAAGCCATGTAACATATACCCCTCAGAAATCTCCTCACCCATCAACACCACAATATCCAAAATCACCTTTTGCCCCTCAACAGAAACATACCACACACTCAACCACCATTAGGAGATGGATACTGAAATGTGTCCAGAAGCCTTCGATGACCAATTGTATAACATTAATCCCATCCCAAATAACCAACTCCCTTGTAATAGTTCACTCACAGGTGAACTTTGTATAAACTCAAGTACATAACCCAACATCACTTGTAATAACATCTCATCAAGCAATGTATGCACTATCTGAAGCATGTAGTGTTACCGTTAGTGTTCATGTGAAAGGCCAAATGGCCACCGGACACTTCTTTGTATATGTTCTTTAATAAAACATATAGTGGCCTGGTCAGTCACAGTCTGTAAGTTCGACCCGCATTTCTAAGACCTAAGAAGTCTGTCATCGTGCTCCCTGTGTACTGTGTTTTGTTGCGTATTCTACAGCCTCTGTGCGGAGTACTGCGTGCGGCTTTTAGGAGCTCGGTTTTCTACTCCGAGCATATCGTCGTGGAGCTCTCGAGAAGGAGAGCGTACTGTGGCACATCGCCATTGAATTACTTCACTGGTATCAGAGCAGTTCGAGGCAAAAGCTTTGTTCCCTTTGTGCAAGCGAAGTGAGCACCCCCCCCAGGCTTTCTCCAAGGCTTACAAAGGCATAGACCTTGGCATACCTTGTCATCCGAGTCACCGAAGTCACCGTTGGCTGCGCGCGAGGGAGGACCTCAACGATCAAGGAATATAGAGGTTCCCGGTACTTCTCGGGAGGTCACCCATCCCAGTACTGTTCCCCCCAAAGCTCGCTTAACCGTGGCAATCTCTTGCCACTAAGCTACACTCTTGTGGTGATTGAAGAAGGGGAAAGACTAAGGTTGACATTACCTTCAACAAGTTTTGGTCCCTCAAAGCTTCATTCTTTGCTTTCAAAACCTATTTTTGAAGCTTTTTTGGGGTGTCTTTTGGAGCCATTTTGGAGTACTTTTGCACATAGTTCTCTTCACACAGGTCCAAGAACATCAAGAAGAGTGTTCTTTGTACTTCTCAAAAAATAAATATCAACCTTTGGGGTTGTATTTTCAGCCACACTCGTAAAACTACAGGTTTCTCGAGAGGTTTTCAGTTTTGGTGGGAGCAGCCGCTACAAATTTATGCAGGTTTTTAAGCTTAAAACATCAGATTTGACAGACACTTGCAGGTGTTATTGGATAGTTTTTGGGCTATGTATTCAGCCTTTTAGTGTTATTTTACTGCATATATTGAGCATATACACAACATGTACGCTTCTGTGGATACTGCTTATGTACGTCCATGTGGTCATTGATATAGCGGTTACGTTCTTTGCATAAAGAATTTTACGTTTGATAAAGAGGGTCGTGGTGAGGTTTTCTTAACTGGGAGACACCCAGATGTCGGGGTCTCTTTGGTGATGCAGGTGGAAGACTTACCCAGCCTCGCCATAGGAGATGTATGATAGTTGTTCATAGGTGCTTGATAAGCCTAGTTGGCTTCTATTGGGTAACTGATTATATGCAGTGGAGTCAGTGATTCACTATGCAGGTAGACATGTCAGAACTTGCAGTTTTATGATACTTTGACACTGGTCATATGCTAATTTTGCAGAGGATACTCTGGCAAAATTTTTTTTCAGATTTCTGGTTTAGTCAACTATACAGTGGTCGATTTACTCCTTGATACACTTATTTGTTGCTGTTGGGACTCCTCTAGCTCCATTATCATTCTATTTAGTTCTCTACCATCATGGCATCAGAGGTCTCAGGCACATCCGGTGGATCAGGGTCTAG
Source organism: Ceratopteris richardii (assembly GCA_020310875.1). NCBI lineage: Eukaryota > Viridiplantae > Streptophyta > Polypodiopsida > Polypodiales > Pteridaceae > Ceratopteris > Ceratopteris richardii. Next base: position 21,937,637 of record CM035441.1, read on the forward strand.
TGCTAGTGCTCCGAGGAGGAGCTATAACTTGTAGGGCAAAGACCATTTTGAAATCCAAAAATTTGATGGCACAAACTTTGCTCTATGGAAGAATCAAATTAAAGATGTGCTGATTCAAAGGAGGCAATGGAAGCCAATAAATGGGATTTCAAAGAAGACTGCTAACATGGATGAAGATGATTGGGATGAGCTAGATGAAATGGCCAGGTCTACCATTCGCTTACACCTGGCAGATAATGTTTACTTTACAGTATTAGACTGTGAAAGTGCAGAGGAGCTTTGGAAGAAGTTATGCAATACATATGAAAAAGAGACGGCATCAAATAAGGTGTATCTGATGAGAAAATTATATGACCTTCGTATGAAGGACACAGATAGTGTTGCTGCTCATCTAAATGAGTTTGATGCTATATTCTCCCAGTTACAGGCTCAGAAAATGGATATGGATAATGAAATGAAAGCAGTATTGCTATTATGCACCCTGCCATCATCATGGGATACGTTTTGCACAGCTATTAGCAACAGTGCACCTGGTGGTAAACTCGTCTATGATGACATATGTGGAGCACTCTTGAGTGAGGAGATTCGTAGAAAATCTATGGTTGGCACTCAGAGTGGAGATGCATACAATGTTCGTGATTCTTACCAAGGAAAGAATCAGCAACGTGGCAGGAGCAAGAACAAGGAAAAGAATGGTCAACGGAATAAGAGTAGAAGTAAATCAAGGAAGAGGGATATCGAATGCCATTATTGTCATAAGAAAGGACACATGAAGAAAGACTGTTATGCATTGAAAAATGCTAAAGGTAAAGGACAGAATGTTGATGGGCATGTTAAACAGTTACCTGCACCATCTGATTCGACTGTGCAGATTGAAGAAATCAATGCTATCTCTGATGATGTTGATGTGTTGACACTTGATAGTACTGTGCCATCTGAGGCACTTATGGCTGATTCTCTTTCCCACACCTGGCTGCTAGATTCTGGTGCTTCTTTCCATGTGACACCATATAGAGAATGGTTCTCTAATTATGCAGCAAAGTCTCTTGGTACCGTGAGACTTGGTGACTCTTACCAGTGTGATGTTGTGGGAATCGGAGATGTGGTTGTGCAGTTCATTGATGGTTCAAAATTTACTATGCATAACGTACGCCATGTACCTCAGTTATCACGCAGTTTGATGTCAATTGGTCAACTTGATGACCTTGGTTACAAGGTGGTCTTCTATTCTCAGTCCTTTCGTATATCAAAGGGCAATATGGTTATTGCAAAAGGAAACAAAGTTGGCTCACTTTATCCTTTATTTGTATCACAGAAAGAACACTTGTAAGCTGTGACTGAACAGCCTATGGCTTGTATTTGGCATGGTCGTTTGGGCCATATATCACGTAGTGGAATGGAGAATCTTTCTCGTTCTGGCTACTTACCTGTGTTATCTTTCTCTGATTTTTCATTTTGTGAGCATTGTCAATATGGAAAGCAAACCAGAAATGTGTATAGAACGCACATTGAATCTTCAATTCAGCCTTTAGATCTCGTTCATACAGATGTGTGTGGTCCTATGCCCACTAGGTCCTTAGGTGGTTCTCTTTACTTTGTCACTTTCATAGATGATGCTACTAGAAAAGTCTGGGTATATCCTATCAAATCAAAGGATGATGCATTCCCTACTTTCAGAAAATGGCTTGCTTCAGTTGAGACTTAAAAAGGAACTAAGCTTAAGGTTTTACGTTCAGATAATGGGGGTGAGTATACCTCACATGAATTCAACCTTTTCTGTCAGTCTAGAGGGATTTGTAGAGAGTTTACAGCTCCTTATACCCCAGTACAGAATGGTGTAGCTGAGAGGATGAATAGAACTATTCAAGATAGAGTAGTCTCTATGTTGCATCATGCAAACCTCTCACAAGGTTTTTGGGCAGAAGCAGTATTGACTGCAGTTCATGTGATTAACCTTTCACCTAGTACTGCCAAAGGTCTGAAAGTGGCACAAGAGTTATGGACAGGGAAACCACCATATTATGATCATCTTCGAGTTTTTGGGTGTGATGCATATGTTCACATACCCAAGAATCTTAGACAAAAGTTGGACCATAAGTCAAAGAAATGCATTTTTCTTGGATATGGTCGAGAAGGACAATTTGGATATCGCTTATGGGATCCTGAAACACGGTCAGTGATCAGAAGTAGTGATGTCATTTTTAATGAGTCTAAGATGCATAAACAGCCCATTAAGGAGGTTGAAGTGAGAAGAGTGGTGTTTGAGGATACTAGTCCTCCGGTTAGCATGCATAAAAATGTTGCACATAGGGATGTTCAAGAGAATGTCCATTCAGATCAGTCTGCACATGTTCCTGTTCAGCAACCATTGAGACGTTCTGCACGTGTCTCATATCCACCTAATAGATATGTTCCAGGTTTAGATTTTGTTATGCTAACAGATGCCGGTGAGCCTTCTTGCTACAAAGAGGCTATGCAGACAGAGGATCACGTCAAGTGGGAGCGTGCCATGAAGAGTGAGTTGGATTCTATTCACAAGAATGGTACTTGGGACTTAGTACCTTTGCCAAAGGGCAGGAAAGCTTTACCATGCAAATGGGTATATAAGCTCAAATTTACATCAGATAGTGCTTCTCCAAAATATAAAGCACGACTTGTTGCAAAGGGTTTTAAGCAACAACATGGTGTTGATTTTGAGGAAATCTTCTCTCCAGTGGTCAAGATGACTACTTTGCGCATGTTGCTTGGATTCATTGCAATGGAGGACTTAGAGCTAGTCCAAATGGATGTGAAAACAGCTTTCTTGCATGGAGATCTTACAGATGAGATCTATATGGAACAACCAGAGGGTTATGTAGTTCCTGGCAAGGAAAGTCTAGTTTGTAAGCTCAAGAAGAGCTTGTATGGACTTAAACAGTCTCCTAGACAATGATACCAAAAGTTTGATGCTTTTATGAAGTCCCAAGGCTATTCTCGGAGCAATGAGGATCATTGTCTCTACACAAAGAGATGCTCTGATGGCAGCTTGATATGTTTGATACTTTACGTCGATGATATGTTGATTGTTGGGAAGTCCTCTTATGATTTGTCAATTCTCAAAAAGAAGTTGAGTCAGACATTTGATATGAAGGATTTGGGGGATGCCAAACATATTCTTGGCATGCGCATTACTCGTGATAGGAGTAAAAGATGCATATACTTGTCTCAAAGTGAGTACATATCCAAAGTACTTCACCGGTTCAATATGCAGGGTGGTAAGGCATTGAGTACACCTTTACCCACATATGTGAAATTGAGCAAGGATGACTGCCCCAAATCAGATGAGGAAAAGGAATTCATGACCAAAATTCCTTATCAGTCTGCTGTTGGTAGTCTCATGTACGCTACGGTAGCTACGAGACCAGACATTGCATTTGCAGTGGGAGTTGTGAGCAGATATATGTCTAATCCTGGCAAGAAACATTGGGAAGCGGTCAAGATGATTTTGAGATATCTGAGTGGCACTAAGGACAAGTGTCTATGCTTAGGTAGAGGGAAAGCATCCATTATTGGTTACACAGATTCTGACTATGCTGGTTGTGTAGACAATCGTAAGTCTACATCAGGGTACATTTTTCATTTTGCTGGAGGTGCTATCTCTTGGAGATCTCGTCTTCAAGAATGTACAGCTGTTTCCACCACAGAAGCAGAGTATGTTGCAGCAAGTGAGGCCTGTAAGGAAGCATTGTGGCTTTCTTGTCTTTCTTGTGATATGGGTTTACCTCAGCATGTACCTCACTTGCTCAGTGATAGTCAGAGTGCCATTGCTTTGGCTAAGAATCCGGTCTATCATGCAAAGACCAAGCACATTGAGGTGAGGTATCACTTCATTAGAGATTGCTTAGCCACTGAACGCATTATTCTTGAGAAGGTTCACACTCGAGATAATGCTGTAGATGCTTTGACTAAAGCTCTACCACATGATAACTTTCGACACTGTTGTCACTTGATGGGGGTTACTTGATTCTTCATCTTACGCAGTCACTTGTATATTGTGTAACATGGCCATCAGGTGGGAGGTATAGTTTGTATACTTACACTCAAGTATTCTTTATCATTCTTTATTTTTCTCCCATAGTTACTCTAGCCATATTGGCCTTTAGTGGGAGATTGTTACCGTTAGTGTCCATGTGAAAGGCCAAATGGCCACCGGACACTTCTTTGTATATGTTCTTTAATAAAACATATAGTGGCCTGGTCAGTCACAGTCTGTAAGTTCGGCCGCATTTCTAAGACCTAAGAAGTCTGTCATCGTGCTCCCTGTGTACTGTGTTTTTCTACGTATTCTACAGCCTCTGTGCGGAGTACTGCGTGCGGCTTTTAGGAGCTCGGTTTTCTACTCCAAGCATATCGTCGTGGAGCTCTCGAGAAGGAGAGCGTACTGTGGTGCATCGCCATCGAATTACTTCATGTAGGTGTCTAGAGACCTGCATTAGTTTTGCAAAAATCATTGCATAAACCACCTCACAACACTTGGCTACACGGGTTACACATCGGTTATGGAAAGGGATTGCGGTCTCACTTTAATGGGATCATGATTAATTTCCATACTAATTGCTAATCTTTTGTAGTAGATCTTCTCCACATTTGCATCCATCATCATGCAGACAAAAGGACCATCTGAAGCTAGCTCTAGTGTACCAATGGCCAATATTGGCGAATTACTAGTGAAGCCACATCCTACATCGCAACCACCTACATTTCAAGGATTCCCTAGACCAATGTTGATTGAGATTGATGATCCTCCTAGAGGATACACAAAAAAAGTTCATCGTAATTCCCATTGGTTCCAAGGTTTAGCAGGACCTTTAGCCGATGCAGATTTTATTTTTGATGCTACGTTGACTTTTGACAGTAGTAAGTGGGGCAAGTATCAATTTATCTCCAGAGAATTTGAAGTGCTCCAAAATACGAAAGACTTAAAGCACGTTTGGGCTAGAGCAGGCTTCACAGAATACTTCAGTGACCCATTACCCAAACCACATTTTTATAGATGCTACTACCTGGTGACCACACTTACAGCCTCAGAGAACAAGGACTTATCGGGTACTTTCATTTTGCCATCTTTTGTAAATAACCCCCCATTCAAGAAGTTCTATCTTTCCAAAGACCTCATTCGGGCAGCAATTAAGATCCATGGAAGTCACACACCAACAGAGCACAAAAGGCTGATTCCAGAGCTGATGAAGCATGGTGATGTCGTGAAATGGGAAGACATTTCGGCCATTACACCTGAATTATCGAAGCCGCTACGTATATGTATGCAACGTTTTGCATTCACGGATCAGGATCGTTTCACTATACCTCACAAACGTATTTGGTTTGGACTATATTTAGCATGTATTGGGCCCCAAACAATAGATCTTACAAGTGGATCATTGATCAGTTGTACTTAGCTCAGGAGAGATGGAAAAGGAAAAAAGTCATCCATGGATGTTGCACTCTCACTCGAATCGTTTATATGTGTTTGGCATATGATTTGCCTATAGAATGTGCAATGACAAGTGAAGAATTGAAGGCATTCAAAGGAACCGCCAAGAAAGCCAGAAAAGCTAGCAAGGGATGGCGTGGATCCATCCCATGTTTGCAAGTCCCAGAGTCCCCATCACCTCAACCATCTCCAGAATAGTCACCTACGGAACCCCTCCACCTGTACAACACCCATTCACGTATGACTGTCACGATCGGTTATCACTGAAGCTACTACCAGTGCAACCACAATCGAGGAACCTACCACTACAGCAGTGGAAATTCCCACCTCCATTGGTGCGGAAGCATTTACTTTTTCTATACCCAATTTGGAGGAAGAACCAACAAATACTACGTTTGATTTTGAAATGCATGATGCTTTTTTGAGCGAATTTCAATTTTCAGAAGGATAATTTTTCTCTCAGGAATATGAACGTCCTAGTTACCCTACCACACCCCCTGATCAGCCACACGAGCAAGTAGTCTCCAGCTCTGAAGAAGAGAGGACAGAAATTGACGATGAAGATGGAGATGATGAAGCCAGTCAGGGAAGCCATGAAGCTCAAGAGAATGTGCAGACTGATGAACAGGAACAACACACTGACACTCAGGGTACCAAAGTTCAAAGGTTGATGCAAGTCTACTCATCAAGAGAACAGATGAAGGTATGATCTACATTTGTATTTATGTAGATGACATTATAATTACAGGAACCTCAGATGAAGGAATCAAAGAGATAAAGAGATTGCTTGAAAAAGAGTTCATCCATTTTGCCACCACATTTAGGCACATCCTATTTCTCCAAAGTCACCACTGCATCCACTTTCCCATCCCTATTTCCCCTTCCCCTTGCATCAATACTCACACCCACAGCATCTTCACTGAGTCCGCCATTAATATTATCACCCACAATCGACACTGCATTCCGTCAAATGTTCGCATGTATGACACAAGTGAGAGATGAATTTGCATCTCTAGGCACCAGTTACCAGATGCTACAGCAGACCACGAATGACTTATAGTCATAGCTAAATTCCTTAACTATCGAGAATGCCTCTCTTAGCACATGCTACCAAGAGCTACGCCAGGCCTACCATACACTTGAACTAGAAAGTGAACAAAAGACAAAAGAGGCCATTATTGATATTGACAATTTGTTAAGGGCTCAAACCATTCGAAACACGACACTCACTAGAAACATGGGACTACTAAGATGCCACCTAGCAGTAGCCAAAGAAGAGAATCAATGCTTGCAGGAATAGAATAGAGAGAACCTTGAGGCTGCTTTAGATCAACCAGAAAAACCTCTGAGTCCTAGTCGTTTAAAAGTTGTCACCTCTGAATCTATGAAGATATTATTGGAAGATCATGTCAGACTATTAGAGGATTATGACAGTATGAGCGAGGCATACCAGAAGTTCAAGGAAGAACAAAAAATGTTATAGTTACGAGCACCCATATAGCAAGCACCACCAGCTCTTGCGGCCACATCTACTGAAATCATTGAAGAACTCAACGCTCTACATGCCAAGGTACTGACTCTTCAAACACATATTGCAGCATACAAAGAACCCCCTAGGCCAGATTCCCCACCAAAACTCCCAACGGAGGAAGAAACTGTATCTATCCTGGTGGAGAAAACATTTGAAGAACCCCAACCCATCCCAGGCGGACGCGTCATGGCCGAAGGCCAGACCACCTTTGAACTCCCTATCCTCACATGGATGAAGATTGTAGAAGAACTTGGCCGGACCCACTCAGCACGCGTGGAAGCTCAATTACATGCCATGGCTATGATAGAAGAACGAATTTTACAATCCCCTTATTTTGCTCACTTGGCCCCTCGCAGGTATATATCTGGGCATGAGCTTCAATATAAGCCATACTTTATGCTAATGGCAGAATACCAGTTGGCCATAAAAAAGGAGACAAGCAAGAAACCCTCACATGCAATTCAGTTTGAGCTTGGTGACTTTCCACTAGACGCACAGAGTGGAGAAATATTTCAACCAACTTGGCGCCAGGACTTATTACAACAATATCCAAAAATGACGAGCACATGGGTCAAGGCACCACCCCATTTAAAGTATAACCCATGTTGGGGACCGATCCTAAGACGTCGCTCTTGGAAGGCCTTTGCAATCAAAGTAAAGAACAACAAGCAATGCCAGGACTGGTTAAATTATCCGTACTTCACTCCACCCATCGGATCACCAACTGTAGGATATATGATGGCAACTATTCGCCATTGGCTCCCTCGCTTACGATGAATGGATGATGTAGCCACGTATATGATTGTCAAAGTATTTGACATGATGCAGATAGTATTCAAAGTCTTCCATCACGTCAAGGCATCACATGTTAACACCCCGGGCTTCGAGCATGGTAATCAAGATTTAGCGTATGATATGAGCACGACACCATCGCTCCGGGTGTGTTATGCCTGGCACTGTTGCATCAAATATTTACCAGCATGCTATAAAATGGCATTCGAAGAAATGTTTACTATTGGTTTTTGGGAGTGTCATTCAGAGGTGTTCATCAGAAGGCCCACCCACCTACTCCAATTATTTGCCTATGAACAACTGGTGTACTCCACGCACTACAGACTCTCGCCACCAGATGAACCTCAACCCATCGATTGGGAAAAACTTGAAGTAGATCTTGCAAGAGGTATTCGCATTTCAGAACACACCTTCGCTCATGATCTCCTACAGAATTATATCCGACAGACCCAGCAACAAGGTTCTGTTGAGGACGATGAAAGCGAGAGGGAGGGGGGTGTTGGTAGTAGCCAGAGGCATAGACGTCGAGGAAGTATGTGAACGCGGATCACAACGAAGTAGTGGGTGTTTGTTGTTACCCTTTGGAGTTGTCCCCTCCAATCATTTTAGCATAAAGGATCAACTACAGATCTTTAAATTGTCAATCCGGGAAGTATGCAAAGACCACAGCCCCTTCTAGTTAATGGAATCCAAGAATAAGAGGAAAATGACTGTTTTTTCTGAGAAATTATGAAGATGAAGAGAAATATCTAGGGTTTTGAATATCTTGAACTAAACAAGAGTATTTTCAATGATCTTGGTGCCTAAAGTGTGCCATTTTCTCAGCAGAACACAAATATGAACTCAAATCTCAAAAATGATACCTGTATCTCATAGACCAGAAAATCACAATTCTGTTAAAACTGAGGATTTCCATGTCCAGCTTGATTTTCCTACACTTCCTTACTCAATACATCAAGAATCACCTCTCTTCATACACATTACTCAGAAGCACACAACTGAAGCTCACAAATTCCATGGATTACACAAAGAATAGACTCAATAAATCAAAAGAAAGTACATGGAAGATAGAAACACGATTTTCTGCAAGAGAGCTCTTCACATTACGTGGATAGCAAAAATAATACAACCAACCCTCTCATAATAGAGGAAATTATCTTTTATACATTTTCAAGTGTCCATTTTCACACTTGAATTTTGGTCCTTTTCCCTTCTATTCTAAAAATATGCTATCAAAGAGCTTCCAAAAATTCTAGAAAAAATACTGTTGCAGAGCTAAAGGAAGTACAAAGCAGAGAAAAAGACGGGCCCCAAAATTTTTTCGATTTGGACATCATATTTTTGTATCATAATCATTCTTGTAATATATTTCCCGTTGTAAATGCACTAGAGGAGTCCTCTAGATGCATCCCCACAGAAGAATAGAGATTTACCCATGTAAAATAGTAGGAATTTAGTCTTTTAGTGAATAAAATGCCGGTCTCTTGTGTGAAAGGACCATTTTTAGGGCACTAGTATATAAGTCAAATGTGACTCTTTGTAAATGACTTTTTGCCATTGTGAGAATAGAGAGCACAGAATTTCGAATTTGTGTCTTCTTCACTCTGTATCTTCTTCTTCGTGAGCTTGTATGCATGTGTATTGCTTGGAAAGAGTGCTTGTGAGTGTTGTCTATCCATGAAAGTGTTTATTTGCTGTAGGTAAGGTGTGTGCAAAGTGTAGGAAGTGCTGAAGTGTAGGAAAGTATTTCCCGTGACTCAGTATTTTGCTCATAAATTGAAGTAGGAGCGTCAGAATTGAGTGAAACCACTGCCATTGGATGCGTCTTCTTGAGAGCTTCGAAACGCATATGCTATTTTCTATATTTGGAGTTCCGACCTGGGAGAAAAGTCCAAAATACTGAGGGCTGCTGCACCAAGTATCGTTTCGCCTTGACCAACAGTTGAAGCTTGTTTGGATAAGTCTTTGCCTCATTTACATTCTTTGAGTAATTCATTTGCATTGATCATTACATGATTGCATGTCCTCATACACTCGGCTAGGTTTGTATACTCTTTGGATTGATAATTAAAAGCGTGTATCCCCACTATATGCACTTGTGAGGGGATTGAGGTATAGTCTCTTTCTCCGCAAGTCCCTAAGTTGATACTTAGGTCAACACAATTTTTGGCGCCGTTGCCGGGGAGTGACGAATCAAACCGAGGCATTCGTGTGATGGTAAGTAGCTTTTTGCATTGAAGTAAGTGGAGGAGTGGAAATTTTCTCTTCTTTGGTAAGTCATTTTCAGCCGCACTTGCTACTTCTCATTCTTGGAGTGTGTGTAGTGAGTTGTTAGTTTAGGGAAGTGAGTAGAAGGAGTAGAGTAGGAGTAGTTAGAGAGTAGACCAAGTCATTAGGGTAGAGTTTAGTTTTGTTCAGAAAAGTTTCCTTTTTGTAAGCAAGAAAATCCCAACTTTAAAAGCCAAAAAATTCATTTTGCAAGTTACTTGTGTTTCTGAGCAAGTATCGTGAGAGAGACTGTCGAGTATCGTGAGTGCTGTGGCAGAGATCGCGGACAAGGAACTGAGCAATCTGGGGTTGCATAGAGCAAGGGGTAGTGAGAAAGAAGTGGGATCAACTATCAAGGTGAGCAGACCCATCTTACTTTTTATTTCTCAGTAAATCTAGACTGTAGAGAAAGACGATCTGCGCCAGGTATCGGTTGAGACTTTCAGAGGGTAAAAAGGAGTGAGTTGAGTGGTACAGAAAGTGAGGAGAGAGGAGAGGGACTAGTAAAACAAGTGCTTTGAACCAAAACTTGAAAAATCTTTCCCAAAATTTGTCCCAGGGTCAAGTATCGTTTTACTCCCGCGGTCGAGAATCGCGATACTTCACAAGTATCGTGACCTCCTGTGGTTGAGTATCGCGATATTTCCCTCCGATCGTGTATCGTTTCGTACCGATCGCGATACTTGGTCAGAGATCGTTTTGCCAACGATCGTCGATCGTGTATCGTTTCGTGCCGGTCGCGATACTTGAGAAGTATCGTTTTGATCAAAGATCACGATACCTCCCAAAGATCGAGTATCGTTTGGACTTTACCGATCGCGATACCTAGCAAGTATCGTGTATCGTTTTGCCAGCGATCGTTTGCGAGAGATCGTGTATCGTTTGGCTTAAGTATCGTGTATCGTCTGTTCTTCAGAGATCGCGATACTTGTTCCGTGTCGAGTATCGTTTCAATCCAAGTATCGTGTATCGTTTGGAGCCAAGTATCGTTTGGCCCAGAGATCGTTTTGATCAAAGATCGCGATACTTGTTGCCAATCGTGTATCGTTTTGTTTGAAGATCGTGTATCGCGTGTGCCAAGTGTCGTTTGTCCGAAGTATCGTGATAGTCAAGTATTGTGAGAGGTCGTGTATCGCCTGTGCCCAAATATCGTGTATCGTTTTCTTCCAAGTATCGGTATCGTTTCACTCAAGCGATCGATATCGTTTAGCAGATATCGCGATATTTGTCAGGGATCGTATCGTCTAAACCCAGAGATCGTGTATCGTGGATTTTTGGAGACAAGTATCGTGGTCGGAAAAAAAATTCTTCTTCAGTCATTTTTTTCAGCCAAAGTCTTCTGGAAATTTTTGACCTGTAGTTAAGAGTGCCAAAGGCCCAAGGGTAGCAAAGACTGATTAGAGTTTTGAAGTGGATGAACCTGAGATCCGGAAGAACCCTAGGAAGCCGAAGAAGTGTAATTTCTTCTGTAGGTAGTGTAGCAGAGCCAAGTAACCGTTCACATTATTCTGAGACCTCCAGTGAGTCAGAGGAAGAAATTCCCATGGCTTCAGAGGATATGCAGAACACAGTACCCATGATTGGCATGATGTCAATTATTGAGGGAGAGTACAGAACCTTCTTGGAGTATGTGAACACCAACCCAAATGAGATCCCCATTTATCTGGATGGTCTAAACAGATCAGTGGCCAGGTTAAAGAAAGCGTCAGAGGCTTACATAGTGCCTAGACCAGCAGTCAAGTACGTAGGAGGACTTTACATGGACAAAAGAGATATCCAATATGTTGTCACAGAACACCCAGAGAACATTAACGAAATTGGTGAATAAAATAATGCTTCAAACTTAAATGGAGGAGGGAATGAAGAGCAAGTAACTACACCTAGAGGGAGATCTACAGTTGCGAGGATCTGGAGAGGAGATCTGATTCCCCAAGATGACACATTAATGGATGTATATTTGATCAATAGGATGGAGCATCTCCTTAGGGCGCATTCCTCAATTTGGGAAGCTGCTCCTAATCCGGTCACCATCTATGAGTTGCAGGATCCTGATTTTTCCACCATTATCACTTATCCGGATAAAAATCAGAGAAGATATTGGCCCATAACAGAAGCGGAAAGAGCTGAGTTGAAATACCAGAATATCCCAGTGTTTCCCCCTAGGGACCAAGCCACTACCTCAAGAAACCCACTAGGAACTTCCCATAATGATTCATATCAACAGTCGGGCCAAACACAACAAACAAAACAAACACAACAGACACAACAACCTCAAACCCCCTTCAGACCTCCTGTATAGTTCGCAATGCCTGCAAATAACCCCAACTACCGACCTCAGCCAACTATTGACCCAAGACATGGAGTCCATGCTCCAGTCAGACCGCCAGTAGTAAGAGGACCAGGCATACCAATAGGAAGACCTATTTTCCCAGTGATGCCTAGACCACCCGAAGCAGGAAGACGACTAAGGCCAATCCAAGTTGCCAAATGCATGAGAAATCACTATGACGGCTCTAGTGAACCTTACAATCATATAGCGGAATTTAAACAAGTAATCAGAGCCGAACAGGTAGAAGACTTTTTTATTCAATATGAGTCCTTTGGTCTTACACTGTCAGACACTGCGTTAGCATGGTTTCAACCATTGGACCCTAATACCTTTCAGAACATGGAGCAAGTATACCAAGAAATGATTGAGGAATTTACTAAATCAGGAATTAAAAACAATTCTTCATCATTGATCCATAGCTTCAAGCAAGTCCCTACCGAGTCAGTGAGATTGGCTGCCAGAAGATTCAAGCAATATGTAGACAAAATAAAATGGTGTCATTATTTTTGGAAGGATTATTGAACGGATCCTTGAGATCATTGGTGTATGTAAAAAGGGTTCAGACTTTGCAAGAATGCATGAAGGAATGCATAGATTTAGAAGATAACCTAGTAGAGGACCTGAAAATACCTCAAGGAAGCTTGAAAAGTGAAGATTCGGCCAGTGAGTTATCAATTCCTAAAAATAATGTAGAGGAAATAGCCGAATTGTTAGCGAAAAAGTTGACCGTTCAAGGACAGAGGAACTACCCCAATAACCCAATGAGAATACCCATGCTCAGAAGGTGTATGCATTGCGGAGGTGATCATCCTTCTCACTTGTGTACTAGGGGAGTAGTTCCACCAACTGCTTATGCCTATAATAGACCCACTGTCCCAGGACCTCTACAATATTGCAGTGTGGAACAAAAATACACAAATCACAGCACAGAAAATTGTCCCTACAATAGGCAAGCAAGACCTGCACAGCCATACATGAGACCCTACGGATACCCTCAGAATCATCAGGGAGGTGAAGCCTTTAGGTACCCCTCTTATCAGCCGCAGGCACCAGCACCACGACCATATGCATATCAGAGATACACCCAACCACAGCCAGTACTAGGACAACAACCGCCCCATCCTCAGAATGTTGTCCCAGTCAAGATTGCCCAACCTGAAGAAAACCTAGAGAGAGCTATAGTGCCAGCTACACCTTTGACTACTAATGAACCATATGACTCGTTTTATGACCCTAGTCAAGGAACATACCCTAATTATGAAAGCTCAATGGCGGAATATGGACAACTGTATGAACCATATGCCTATGGCATGGAAGCACCAGATAGTTCATACGGTTATGAGCAGGATTATGTGTCATTAATGTATACAGCTCCTAGAGCAACCATACCACCCCGACCCATGAACAGACCGCCTGTACCCAGAGGACCATGTTATAGATGTGGAGGTGTCACTATATCAGAGAATGCACATTGCCAAACCCACCACCACCACAACGAGTCTGGGAAGGCTACTGTAGTGATTGTGGTAAGGAACACCTTTTCAGAGACTGCCCCAAGAATCCCAACAAGGTTACATCTAATGTACAAATCAACGTAATAGAAGTAATTGAATCATCAGGGAGTGATAAAGAGTACACAGTACCATTGAAAGCAATAACGAGAGCCAAAGCCAGAGAGACCCCTGATAAAACGGAGGAGAACAACCAAAGTGACAAGGAGAGGGACACACCCATCCCTCAAAGAGTTGAAGACTCAGAAGAGCCGGAGAAAAGTATTGCAGGTAAAAGGTCCCAGAGATGGAAAAACCGGAGAGATAGGATAAAAGAAAAGAAATTACGGCAGAAAAAGGAAAATGAAAGGAACGAACAAAATTCAAAAGAGGAGCAGAGAAAGAAAGAAGAAATTAAAAATGAACAGTATAAAAAAGAGGAGGTAGGATCAGTTTTAGCAGACCCAATGCCTGAAGAATTAGCCATGTGGATTCAGGCATACAAGGCAAGAATAAGAGCAGGACCTACCATAGAGCAACACGAGAGAGAATATCCAAGAGGCGACTTAGAAAAGGAAAGACTGGAGATCTGCAAGAAACTGATAGAAGTTGCACAACAAACCTTAGAAAAACCTGCATCACCTTTACCTAACACCCGAATTTCTGAAGGAGAATTCCAAGAGTGTGTAAACATTCATGAAAAGCCTGAAGTAAATAGACCACAGAATGACGAATGTGGTGTTGAGAGAAGGGAAGGATCCATAGTCCCTGAAGTAGAAGGAGAATGGACTAAGGATCTATGGGCACAAGTTCAAGAGGACAAATGGAAGAAAGTGGAAGGAATGGAACCACCCTTCGAAGAATTAGAAGCAGAAAACAAAATAGAGGGTTCAATACCTGAACTAAATTCAGAAGAAATTTTTCCGAGGGATGCAAGTGACCAAGGAGAGGAAGATGTAAAGGAACTACCCAATTACACAGGGGAGTACGAGCACAATTCAGAATTGTATCGCATTCCCTCAATGAGAAAATGAGAAACGAACCCATCAGTCCAAACATCTGAGATCATACAACGCCTTAGAGAGGTAAAAATCCCTTGTACCCTAACATTCGAAGAACTGTTAAAGGTAAAACCACATTTAAAAGAGAAATTAATCAATCAATGGGAAGTCAAGGAGGAAAAGAAAGAGATAGCAGACGAAGTAAACACGGTGAGAATTCCAGTGGATAAAGTAGGAGACTTTAGTGAGGGAGATGAAGGAAATACCTGTCTTCCAATTATACACTACCAAAGCCATCTTAGATTCAGGAGCTGGTGTTGGTATTGCTATCAAAGAAATTTGGGAGAAATGGGGAAAACCAGCGTTAAGACCAACACGCATGAAAATACAAATGGCAGATGGTCATACGGAGAGACCCTTAGGATTGTTGGAACGAGTAGTCTTCACTACGTGTGGAGTGGAATTCAAACACACTCTAGCAATATGTCACTTCGAAAGGCCAAGCAATTATGAAATGATCTTGGGAAGGCCTTTCATGAGACAGTTAAAGGTCGTACAAGATTGGGGAAAAGACGCGGTATACCTACAACACGCAGGAACCACCACTAGAATAAACCTACATACGTACACTTATCAAGATGTTCCACCTCTACAATGGAATCAAATTCATAAGGAGGAAGACGATCAATCGGTTCATAGTGTAGGTTCTAGTGATCAATCCTGGATGAACGAGGACACTCATCTGTGGATATGTCAAGTTGCAAAGAAGGAGGAGGAGAGAAGAAAAGGATGGTAGCAAAAACAAGGAATAGCGAGGTCTGTACAAGATCCAGCTTACATGCCACAAGTATTTCCGGATGAAGAATTTGAACCTCACGGTTGCATGGAAATCTTAGCAACCCTCGATGTCTGTGTAAATGAAGAAGTAGTGACCATGAACGAATGTATCGATGAGGAGGTTTATGATGTTAGCCTGTATATGGTAGTCCTTCAGGAGGCAGAAGAAGGAGAAGTGATCGAGAAAGACTGGAAGGAGGACTACGAGAGCATTGAAATGGAGCCCGAACCAATGGATCTAGGGAATAGTAACACCAACATAAACATCACCGCCAATGAAAAACACCAGGAACTCACACAGAAGGGGGAATTAGAATTTGCAAGAGAATCAGAAGATGAAGAAAACAAACCCCAAGAACAATTTGAGGTACCAGCCCATTTTAAAAAATATGAAGTGGAGGAGAGAAAAATCGCTATTCAAATGCCGAAAAGAGAAGCACAGCCTGGAATAGCATATGATAATAAGGAACAAACCAAGAAGATAGTTGTAACGGTAGAAGAAGGAGAAGAACGATGTACCTTCATAGGACATGATGTCTCATTAGAGGAAGAACAAGAGTTAATTCGTCTCATAAGAGAATATCGGGATGTTTTTGCTTGGACCTATAAGGACTTGAAAGGAGTCGACCCTTCTATATGTGCGCATAGAATCCCCATGACATCCGAACCCAAACCTTCTAAACAAAGACCATATACTTACAATGATGTGTATTCAGCCAAAATAAAGGAAGAAATAGACAAGTTACTAGATGCTGGATTCATCTACGAGATTGAGCACACGGAATGGGTGTCACCTTTGGTGGTTGTACCGAAAAAGAATGGAAAGTTAAGAGTGTGCATCAATTTGAAGAAAGTAAATGCTGCGACCATAAGGGATAGTTATCCTTTACCAATTACGGATCATCTCTTGGAAAGAGTAGCAGGGAAAGAAGTCTATAGTTTTCTGGATGGCTTTTCAGGGTATAATCAGGTAGCCATTGCTCCTGAGGACCAACATAAGACAGCGTTCGCAACTGAATGGGGAGTATACGCCTTTAGAGTCATGCCTTTTGGTTTAACGAATGCCCCAGCTACCTTCCAAAGATTGATGTGCCATGTGTTCAAGGAATTTCTGAGAAAAAGTATGGAGGTATACGTGGATGATCTTTGTACATATTCAGCTTTACGATCCGAGCACATCCCTCAACTAGAAAATATTTTTGCTAAATGTCGACAATATCGAGTATGCCTCAATCCTGAAAAATGTGTCTTCATGGTTCGACAAGGAAAAATCTTAGGACATATTGTCTCTAAGAACGGAATCTCAACTAATGAAGACAAAATCAAAGTAATTCTGGATTTACCAAGACCTAAGACGGCTAAGGAAGTTCAAGCATTTATGGGACATTGTGGATACTATCGAAGATTCATACATATGTACGCCATAATTGCTAGACCTCTTTATGCATTATTGACTCTATTTAATTGGACCGAAGAATGTGAAAAAGCTTTTAATGAGTTAAAGAATCGATTGAGTTCAGCACCAATCCTTCGAGTCCCTAATTGGAATAAACCGTTTCACATTCATGTGGATGCTTCCAAGTTTGCCATTGGTTGCATCTTAGCTCAACCTGCTGACACAGGAAAATTAGACCACCCTATAGCCTATGCTAGTAGACAATTAAATCAAGCAGAACGCAATTATACTACCACGGAGAGAGAAGGCCTAGGGATGGTGTACGCAGTCAAAAAGTTCAGACATTACCTATTGGCAAACAAATTCAAATTCTTCATTGATCATCAAGCCCTACTGTACTTAGTCAACAAGCCTTGTAATACAGGACGACTAGTACGATGGTTTTTATTGCTAATGGAATTTGATTTTGAGGTAGTAGTCAAGAAAGGAAATACCCATATAAGAGCAGACCACTTATCACGAATGACCCATGGAGAACCACCCATAGGAGTACCAGATGATCTGCCAGATACATACCTTTTTAACTTGGAAGTATGTCCTCAATGGGCAGAAAAGTTGATCCCTATACTTACACATGGACCTAAGGATGGGATCACACCAAACCAAACCCAAGACCTCTGGAAGACTAAAAACCTTCATATAATTGCGGGAAGTTTGTATCACCAGGATTCAAGTGGATTATTAATGAGATGCGTGGAAGAAGAGGAACAGGAAAAGTGGCTTCAGAAAGCACACATAAACCAATGGAAAACTCATTTGAATGCAAATGGAACGTGGCAAACACTCAAGAGATTTGGCATATATTGGCCAACCATGCAAAGAGATGCACATAACTATGTGTCAACCTGTCAGACCTGTCAAGAACAAATACCAGATGAGAACTCTACCTTATGCTATTCTACAATAGCACCAAGATGGAGCATGCCACCGGTAAAGTTCTTGAAAACTCAAGAATACCCTGACGGAGCTACTTCAGCAAGGAAACGTGCACTTGAAGAACAAAGTAAAGATTATGTCATTATAGGAAAACAACTCTTTAAACGAGGGAAAGATAACCAATTACGAATGTGCATTCACGAAAACGAATATCTTTCTGTTTTAGAGATGGCTCATACAGGAGCTGCAGGAGGACACTTCTCTGCAGATAAAACAGCAAAAATGATCCTCTTTGCTGGAATGTGGTGGCCAACTCTACACCGAGATGCCGTAACATATGTGCAACGGTGTGATACTTGTCAACGAACAAAATATCCAATTAGAAGAGATGAGATGCCACTTAGACCCATGATGAGTGCTAGAGCTTTCACAAAATGGGGAATAGACTTCATAGGACCTATTAGCCCACCAGCAAAAGGTTCCCATGCTGAATATATAATTGTAGCCATAGACTATCTGACCAAATGGGTCGAAGCAAAAGCAACCAAGAAAAATGACGCAAGAACCACAGCCAAGTTTCTCTTTGAGAACGTTTTCACTAGATTTGGACTACCTATAGAAATTGTGAGTGATAGAGGTACGCACTTTGTTAATGAAGTTATAGAAGCCTTATTGAATGAATTCTTGGTAATTCATAAGAAGTCAGCTCCTTATCACCCACAAGCCAATGGACAAGCAGAAAGTTCGAATAAAATCTTGTGTACAGTTCTCACCAAAATTGTTAACAATGGTAGATCAGATTGGGATAAGCAGTTACATCATGCTTTATGGGCATTTCGAGTAGCCTATAAAACCGCCATAGGTACTACTCCTTTTAACTTAGTGTATGGACAAAATGCTATTTTGCCAATTGATTTCTTAATTCCCACTCTGAGAGTAGCAACTACTTACGAGTGGACAGGACATGAACTATCAGCTCAATTGGATCAAATAGAAAAGCTTCACGAAACTAGGTTACAAGCAGTAGCAGGCATTTATGCTGCTAAACGACGACAGAAAGCCTACTTTGACGCGCACATAAAGGACAAAAATTTGAAGGAAGGAGATTTAGTTTTGGTATACACCTTGAAACAACATGCTAAGAAGTTGCAAAAGAGAGGATATGGTCCATTAATCATTAATCGTATATCTACAAGTGGAGCCATTAGCTTAGCAACCTTAGATGGAGATGTGTTACCAAACTACATCAGTGGGTCTAGAGTGAAAAAATATCTAGAACCATTAACCGAAGAAACAATGTCACGATTAACCAAAGGTAAGAATAGACGCATAGAAGAGGAAAGAATACGAGAGGAAGCGAGACAGGAAGCATTGGAAAGAATAAAGAAACGGAAAGAGTGGATGAGAGAGCGAGATGAAAGATATCGACTAGGAGAAGAACTCATCCCAATGGCTAATTTTAGAGCCACTCAAAACCTAGGATCGCAGAGAACACAACCATATTTAAATTTGGGAGCAGGAAAAACGGAGTACCACTTGGTGGATGCTCTCATTGACACAGGAGCTGCTGTAAGATGTATCAAGCTTTCGTTCACCCAAAAACTCAAGGAGACAGTACGCCCATCGATGGCCCAGTTGATTGGAATAGGAGGAACAATTACCCAATGCATAGGTGAGATCACCTTACCTTTACATCTTGGCAACAACACTATGGAACAAAAGCTATTAGTGTGTCATGATCAAGATTTACTTGAAGAGGTAGTGTTAGGTCAAGACTGGATTTACGAATACGAGGTGACCATTCAATTGGCGCTAGGATACATCTCAGCTAGGATAGGACATCGTGAAGTATTCAGTCTGCTAGACGAACGACCAATCAAATCTGTGAGCATGGAGCAAAAAGTTCATTCTAAAGAACAAAGTCCTGAATGTATGATTACTAGCACTATCGAAACACCTTCATCGAGTACTGTATGTGCGGACACATTGAATTCTGCTTGCACACCATGTTCTAGTCTAGCAAGTCATGAGTGTGTCAATCTATCTGAAACCCACCTCACCGAAGCACCATGCATAAGAGAGAATAGTCCTCTGTGTAATTCAAAATTTATACCCATTAAAATATACCCTATTCCGTACTCTAATCAAGCGTGGATAAAGAAAGATCAAGTGGAGGAGTATCTTTGACGACAGAAGCACAACCGACATCAAAACAAACAATCAAAGGAGAAATCAACTCAGTCTGAACAACGAAGTCATCGACAAATTGCTACAATATGGATTCCAAAGAAAGTAGTAGCTGCTCAACAGGATCGTTCGCGCATCTGGGTTCCTAAGTCTTGCGTTCCAAGGAAAATAAACCGAAAGGATGATCCTCAGCACAAGAAGAACACATATGGTCCACAGGCAAAACAGCCACAAAAAAAGAGTTACTGGAGAAAGAAGGAGTCTGTAATGGCAACCCGAGCCATTCCGAGATTTACAAATCAGATCAAACAGACCTACAACAAGAAGAAAAGAGCCACATTCAGTGGAAGTGAGCAACATACAACAAGGCCCAGCACAAGGAAGTAGATTTGGATACCGAAAGACAAAGTAAACGGCATGCATCAACCAACTACTTCCAATTGCACACATAAAGAACCTTCGAGACCCAAAGTATGCATGATAGGGCCACATTACAAGGCCAAGCATTCGGCACATCCTTCTTCTATTTCAGGATAGTCAAGCACATTTTCCTCTTGGGAAATAGGAGAGCACTTGTACATATATTAAGAAAAATATTCCAAAAAATTTAATAACCGCTTCGGCTATAAACTAACTTTTCTGTTTTCTTTTTCAGATGAAAATATAAATATAAAAATGTGAAAACTCCAGGTATTACCTTTCTCACACACACGGGAAAGGGACGACACCGTTCACTAGGAGCAATATCGAGCTTGTGACAAACAAATAAAGGAGGATTTCTGATAATATATGGCAACTAATTCATACCCTATATTGAGTGCAGATGGCGTCTACTGATTCAGAATCTACGTAGCAGGAAGAGGTGCAACTTCTTCCATTGGAATCAGTAACAAAAGCAAGAGGTCACTGGTTTCAAGATGACCAACCAGTGGCAGAGCTCATCTGTAATAAAGTAAGTCTATGATCCAAGGGTCTAGCCGGTTCAAACAGATCTGAAATCGGACACCGTTTGGTCATCCGTGTGTATGACCAAAGATCTCGAGTTTAGACTTACTAGGAGGTCATTTACTCTTGTAACCAAGTAATCCACTTAGCCTAATGGTTAAGACTCAAGGGTGTGAAGGACGAGGTCTTGGGTTCAATCCCCATGAGGTAAATGGGAAGAGTATTTTGCCCAAAGAGCTCTAGAACCTTCTAGAAGCATCCACTGGACACTTGGCGCACATGTAGTTACATGGCTGACACTTGGATGATTAGCATTCACCTGCCCAAGAAGGTAGTCCCCTGGAGAGAGCTATATATAGAGGCATTTGGTTGGGAGGAGAGTCATCTCTCAAGCATGTGGTGGTCGTAATCTTCATTCTCTTGCATTGGTATCAGAGCCACCCTCTGCATAGCTCTCCTAGATCATCTTACTCCTTACTTTTTGCATGCATAACTCTTTTCCGAATTTCTGCTCGCGGCCGTTTTGACGTAGAATTCTGAAGTCATCATGGCGGCCATAGCTTTATGCTTAAAGAGTAGATTAGCAAAAATCGGTGCGCATGCATGGGAGGGAATCGAACCCTCGTCCTTCCGAATAGAGCACGTTCGCTCAACCACAGAACCCGAGGGCGTTGACGACGTATTCTTGGATGCGCCTTATCCTGTCATAGTATAGTCGTGAAGAGGATATCTTCTGTAGGCGGCAAAAGAATATCTTTTGTAGGCGGCAGGATTCGTACTCCTGTCCTCCCGCTGAAGAAACGCTGTCCTATCCACGAAGACGACAACAGTTCGTGTATATCATCCAGCAGAGCATTAGTTTTTGGTCTTGTGCTATAGAAGATACCAAAAAATAATTACCTCTATTGTGGAGAGCAGAGGATTCGAACTCCCGTTTCCCTGTTAGGAGCGCGCTGCTCTATCCACAAAGACATCATCGTGCGCGTGAAGGATTACTGGAGCAAACCTTTTAACCAAAGTCCGCGCTGAAGAAGATCTCAATTAGTAGATCAAAAGGTTAATCCTCTCTGCTGCAGGCCCGCGGGTGATCGAACACAGAACATCTGTGTTGGAATGCGTCCGCCTATCCACAAGGCCACAGAATTTCACGCGACTATCACACAGAACGTAACTAATTTGCCTCTATTTGCGCTGAAGAAGACATCTTCAAACTGCCGATAAAAAGCTGAATTACCATCGGGAATCTGTAACTGGTTGTTGAAAGCTTCCTCTTCAACATGATAAAAAAGTCTTTGGAGAAGTTCAAGCAAAGTGGAGCTATGGAGTGAAGATCCGGAGGCCTAACTTCGTCGACCTTGACGGACCAAATCATCAAGAACTATTTCTTGATGAGGAAGCTTCAAGAATGGTGAATAGCTCCTGGCAAGGATCAAGAGGATGAATCACTCTTCCAAAGGATCAAGGGAAGGACGTAGCTCTATGTGGAGCTAAGTATTTTCCAGTTTTTGCTTGGCCTTAATGCTTGATTTATTTTGTTTTCATTATTCTACACTTAATCCTAGATGCACATTGAAATAGCCAAGATTTCAATCGATTAAGTCTAGATTAGGATAATGAAAACAATCCATTTCTTATTTCAAGCATTAGTTTGCATTAAGGAAAGACTTGATTTCAAAAAGATCCTTGTGCATCAAAGAATGTATTTTGGTAGTTTAAATACATATTTCCTTTCCATTAAGTAAGTTTTCTATTGCACCTTAAGGGTATTTTTTATATCATAGTGCATTTAGACAAAGGAAAGGATATCCATGCATCAGGATTGCATGATATACATTCTTAGTACAAGGAAAAAAATCGTGCATCAAGCTCATGCATGATTGTTGTATTATTTTTCGGGCATGCAAAGAACATGCATGCATACGCATGTGAGCATATGCTTTTGCATGTAGATACATGCATTTGCATGATAGAATGGAATGCTGTTTGCAAGTAGATATGAGAATGTACTCTCTTAGTATTTAGTTTACTTTATAAAGCTCGCAGTTTGACATTAGGGAAGACCAAGGACTAGTTAGTTGCAAAGACATACTAGTTCTAGTTTGCAACTCAAGTAATTAGTCGATTTCTTCCCAAGTCGATACTCCGCTATCAAAGACAAATACTTAATGATAATTAAGTATGATAGATGTCTTGCTAGGTATAAGTAAGCACTAGGAGAAAGTTAAGTAATAAATTTTCTTGATAACCAAGAAAAATTTAATTACTTGCAAACTCTTTTGTGATGTATGATGACTCTAAGTCCTGGATGTACTTAGAAAGTCATGCGGATAAAGCTTTAGTTGATTAGTTATACATTTTATGTAACTTCTCAAGCATCCCAAGGTTGGATGAGAACGTCAACTATATTTCCAAGTTCCTTGAGTACTCTTCTATTTAGAAGATTTCGAAAGTTTAAAGAAGTTTCTTTGTGGTTTCAAGATTTGTATCTCATGATGAAACCTCGGTAAGTAACTTTTTGGAATTGAGATATGAAATAGTCAAGCCTTCTATTTCATGTGAGATCATTCTCCTACCATGTTTAAGATGAATTTATTTTTGGGAAGGTAGATGTTCCAAGTAGAGGATCTTAATTGATTCATGAACTCTTCCCAAAATACACATAAATTCATATTATATGATAGGTCCAAGGAATGATGAAGGCAAAACCTCTTTAGGATATAAATGTTTTGCCAAGATATAAAGGTACCAAGCTTTTATAAATTTTCATTTGATTTCATCCCAAGGGGTGATGGAAATCAAAGGTTAAACCTCAACATCAATTGATCCTTGACGTCAATAAAAGGATGTTAGGTTCTATAGTTGCATCTCTAGTAAATGATGCAACTAGCTAAGCAATCTTTAAGAAAATAATATAAGTCCCTAAGGACTTGAAGCAAGTGTGAACTTTTCATTTAGGAATAGAAAGTTCCAAGAAATGGATCTTAAATCCATGAACTTCTCCTAAACAAGTTATAAAGTTCAAAGTTGTGTTCACAGTAACATTACTATTGGATCAATCATCAATAGATGCTTGGACTTTAAACATAATTTTGATTGGTGAAATATGTTTAAAGGACTCTAGTAACATCTGAAGATTGACCAATAATAATGAGTTTTGTATCAAACTCAAGAATAGAAGTCGATATCACATAAATGAAAGTTCAACTTAAACTTTCATAGTGGCATGGGAAACCATATCCAAAATGTGATATTTTGTCTCTAGTTTGATACTCAGGAAATGAATACAATTGAATCAGTAAATTTTTTGGATATTATTTGAAAGAATTTCTTTCAAATGTTCTTTTAATATTGCAAAAGATTCCAAGATGAATCATTTGCTCAAGTTATTCCTTTGAAGGAATCTCAAGTCTTTGAAGAAATGGCATTCTTTCAAGTATTGAGAATGAAATTCTTCATACTCTTTAAACAATAAGTAAGTAGTTCCCGGACATCCCAAACCACTAGAAGTGGTATTTCAAGTCCTATTTGTGATATAACCTAAAGGTATATCAAAGATTCTTAGCTTTGGAATCTGAGAGGCATAAGTGTATGCTTGGACTTGAGAAAGATCTCTAAAAATCCTGCAGGTAAGCAAAGAAGCTTAAAGATAGTTTAAGAGATCTTAAAGATAAAGACTATAAGTCTTTATTTTTATCGCAAGATCAACCAGAATTGATCAATCTTGGCCATGATTGTCCAAGTAATATGCGATTAGAACTACTTTATAGATTGCCCAAAGTATTGGCAATAAAATTCCTTTTGGGAATTATTCACTCAGGTTCCATTTATTCGATGGAAAACTGTGAAAAAGAGTAAGTTGTTCCAAGTCTGAACAGAGTAAGAAATTCCAAGAATGTAGTCTGCAACCGTGAAAATGGTAATTAAGTCTGTGGAAGGTAAAACATAAGTGTTTACCTATCCTTAAAGGGATTTTGGTACAAATCCAGAAAGCATGAGCGGATGCTTAAGACTTAAGCAGTAAAGAGATTCCTAAATAAAGTCCCCGGGGTAGGTACCTAAAGCAACAGTAAACAAAGGAATCTAAAGACAAGAAGTCAAAAGCTCTTGTCACTACAAAATTGGTCAAGAATAATCCAATTGAACTTGAATCTATGAAAATTCAAGTACTTGGAATTTTGATTGGTTTTCATTTGAAAACCCTAGCAAAGAAGAATTGATATTCTGTTAAAAGGTTTTCAAGTTCCTAAGGTAAAGCACATGATTGTGAGACGATCATGTGAAGGAATCAAAACCTAGAAAATCTAGTTAGAGGTAATACCTGGAACTTCTAAATTCTCGTAAAAAGAATTGAAGAGATAAGGTACTCTATCAAGAGATGTTTAGACTTTAGGATAAGAATCACCCACACATTAATGTGAATATAAAATAGGGTGGTATGGGACACCAGATTTTATACTCAGATTGATATAGGAAAGATGGTATGGGACATCGGACCGTGGGATGATAATTATCTTTTAGTCCTAGTTTGGATTTTGAAGTTAGGTTTCATCCTCAAGGGAATTAAGACTTCAAGAAAAGTTTAATTCGTAAAGGATGAAAGTAGTATCTTACGATACTTCAAGATGACTTCAAGATCAAGGAAATTGAAGATATGAAGTAAGTAACTTCCAAGATCTTCTTAGAACACTTCAAGCTTAAGTGTTATTGATCAGAAATATTTGATAAATTTCTGAAAGAAGTTGGACTTTGATTTTGAGTTGATCTTTTCAACTAAAGATTTAATTGACTAAGTCAAGCATCAAGTTCCTAGTGTAACTTGATAAATTCCCTCTTTTAGACTCAAAGAAATGCACAAGAATTGCATTCACGATTAGGAGTCGAAAAGACTGAATGTGACATGAACTTAGTCTCTAGTGAAGCATTATTTGAAAACTAAACTCATTGATAGAACCTCAGTGGGTCGACACACTGATGTTGGTTACCACACTAGTATCTTGTGGTTGGATGATGTTTTTGATTTTCTTTGAATCTTTTTGAGAATCCAGCTTATTTCTCTTAAAGATAAAGAAAATGTTTCAAATCCCTGTTGAAATAGATCTTTGAAACGTTGAAGTCCTAAGTCATCTAGTCCTTGACTCATAACAAGTTTATGTATATTCAAAGTTTGAATTGGTTGTACAGAGTCTTAGTTATTTCTTTCCGCTTTCCAAATCTTTTGGAATTGGCTCAGATATGGTATCTGATCCCTTTTGCAAAAGACCAGGGTTAGCCGGTTAGAATAAAATAACTAACTTGAACATCCTAGATAGATGTTATGTACAAGAACCTTTTCAATCTTCAAAAGATGATAAGTCTAAGTGGACTTATTCATTTGAGTTTGCTTCAAGTTATAGCATAAATGATTTCCTGGAGTCCAGTATACTCTAGAATAGGGAAGTTAGGAATTGCTCATCAGATTGACAATTCCCAAGAACTTTCAGTTAAAAGTCTTTGAGAAAAGTGTCCTAAGTTGGACAATTTTCATTTTGAATTTGAATTGGTGAAGTTAGTATGGTTGATTCCACCGAAATGGTAAACTTTCTCCTACAGTTTACATGGGATTTTTTCAACTCATTGGGACAAAGTAGTCCTCTAGTCGGGTGAAAAAATCAAGTAAATGTTAGATAAAAGTAAACCATTGTACAGACATCTAAAGTTAGATGTATGGGACAACCAAACTTCAAGTTCTCCAAAACAAATTCAAGTGAATCAAGAATTCTCAAAGTCTTGCGAGGGATAAGAATCCCACCTTCATTACTAAGCCCATGCACCAGTTATGCCTAGAAATGGACTAGTAATTTGAATCCACCTAGTTCACATGTTTGTGCCTAGATCGCACATCCAGAAACTGTGAATTAGCCAGGGATGTCATTAGATCCACCCTTATTATTCTTCACTAGTTTGTACTTTGTCCCGTTTATCAAAGTGCAAACCTGGATAGTGTTTTGAATCATTTGGGCAAGGATGCCACCACAGAGATGAGACATGTTCTTCCAGTTCTAGAACATGACCATGTTCTTCCAGTTTTAGAACATGAGGCTCGGAGGTTGCCTACAGTATGTATATAGCTCTATTTTCGAGGACGAAAATCTTTTCCAAGGGGGGAAGAATGTAATAAAGTAAGTCTATGATCCAAGGGTCTAGCCGGTTCAGACAGATCTGAAATCGGACACCGTTTGGTCATCCGTGTGTATGACCAAAGATCTCGAGTTTAGACTTACTAGGAGGTCATTTACTTTTGTAACCAAGTAATCCACTTAGCCTAATGGTTAAGACTCAAGGGTGTGAAGGACGAGGTCTTGGGTTCAATCCCCATGAGGTACATGGGAAGAGTATTTTGCCCAAAGAGCTCTAGAACCTTCTAGAAGCATCCACTGGACACTTGGCGCACATGTAGTTACATGGCTGACACTTGGATGATTAGCATTCACCTGCCCAAGAAGGTAGTCCCCTGGAGAGAGCTATATATAGAGGCATTTGGTTGGGAGGAGAGTCATCTCTCAAGCATGTGGTGGTCGTAATCTTCATTCTCTTGCATCATCTTCATGGCAACAATAAAAATTATGGATACAGATCATTACTTTCCAATCATGTCACAGGATTTCAAGACAATAATACAAGGATTACCTCATATTGAAGATGTATGGACACAAGCGGGCATAGAGGCATTTCTCAAATTGCCTATATATGTTCCAGATTTTCAGAGATGTGCACAGGTAATGAATACCATGCAACCTGCCGCAACAAAAATATCAGTTCCAGAAGCACGTGTCTTGGATAAAGTCGGAGTTTGGAAGACAATCCAATTCACACATGAGTTAATCAATAAAGCTTTTGGATGGAATCAAGCAGGAATTACTAGTGTCAAAGAGGAGTGCCATGATCCCAAGAAGAGATCATTTTTGGAGATAAACAGAATTGACATAGAAGATGTTGTTCGATTGGTGCATCAACGCTTTTGTTTCCCAAGCATGCACAGATATACGGCTCCACAAAAAATTGTAGTCCAACTATTATCACATGCCATGAGACAAATAGGAAACAGAATCAATTTAACAGGGTATGTCCAAGAAAGATTGTTTGAAGCCTAGAAGAAGTGGGGACAGAAGAAGTTTTTGAATGGCAGTTCTGCATTAACACTATTGATATATGAAGCTCTTGAGATGAAAAATTGCTTACGGGAGATGCCGAACTCAGAAGGGCCAGCCAAGTATGCAAAATCTGCTACACTCCCTAAGAAGAAGAAAGCAATGGTTATGGTTGAAGAAGCTGGAACCAGCACACAAAAACCCATGAGGGGTACAAAGCGTTTACGGGAGGAGGAAGACCAAGCTACACCACAATCAAAGAGAACTCATCTCTTACCGAAGATCACGACGGCTCAAATGCCGATTACCAAGAGAGATCTTTCCGCTGCTCTCGAAGAAACACATCAATATATGCAAGGGCAGGTAAATTTAAACATTCAAGGTCATCATTATAGACAGGCTAGTCAAGAGAAACAACAAAGGAGTCCAGAGAAAACACCAAAACAAGCTGGAAGATACAAAGAACTAGGGATCGATGATTCCAGTACAAATACGGACTCTAGCCCTGAAAAAGATACCTTGGATACTGATATACGGACAGAAACACAAGAAGATGAATGGAATGAGATTGATCAAGTGGAAGTGACGCCAAGAAGTCATAAAGAAAAGGAACAGAATGTAGAAGATCCCGTGGAACAGGAGCATGTCATTCAATTGAATGACGCTACAAAGATAAGCATCAAGGAAGATACAACCAGTGTTACACGTGTAAAACAACCTATTAAAAAGGAAGAACAAACTCCAGTAGGTAAGGAAACAGAGGAGTTACAAATCAAAGAACAAATTGTGATCGAGGTATCGGATGACACACCTCAAGAAAAGCAGGCAAACATGGGGGCTGAGCCACGGATCCAGCTTCAGATTAGGCAGCCCCATGACACTACACTACATATTGCACAGGGCAAAGACATCAATACCGGAGAAGAACCAAGCATACCAAAAACATGGCTTAATGTGGATGTTACTCAACTGAAACCGGTAGTCAAGCAGATGATTCAAACAGCCATGGACACTCAACAGCAGTTGATGGAAATAGATGCCGACTATGATCAGGCAAAAAAAGAAAAGAATCAATTTCAAATCATGAGTGAGCAGCTATCGGCACGATTGATTGAAGCACAAAAAGAATTGGCAGTCAAAAATGCAGAGGTGCTGGCAATCAAGATACAACATGATGCATCCATCGCTCAGAATCAACAGATGCATACACAACTAACAGAGTTGCAAAGATTACACGACGCGAGCGAGGCCGAGAAAGAGAAAATGAAGATGAGAAGCATGTTATTAGAACAACAGCTCAAGTTGTATATGGAAGAGAACGACAGCCTCCGCAACAGGAATAAAGAATTAATGAAGTCTTTATTATATGATCAACCACTCGTACAACAGGAATCCACAGAAACCAAAGACCAAGAATTACGGGATCAAATCTCAAAATATGAAGAGCTGCTAAAGCAAGAACAAGCAAAGATAGAGGAATGGAAGAGCAGATACGCCAATGAAACCAACGAATTGAAGAGTCAATTACAAAAGGTGAATGCCAAACTGATCCAAAGCTACAGTGAAAACATGGATCATGTAGCTAACATAGGTAAAGAATTGCTGGCCACTAAAGAAACACTCAGAGAAGCCATGCAGGAGGTAAAAGAAAAAGATGAATGCATAGCACGATTGAAGACTCAAATGAAAGAGAAAACACCGATCGGGACACCAGTAGTGCCGACTACGGAAAATCCTACTGACGAGGTAGAGGTAAGTCCTCTATCTCACCCGATCTATAATTCTCCACTACATGAGCAGTTGGCTGACATACATGACGAACATCCAATGCCATATACTGCAGAAATAAGTCAGAAGGAACGGGCACTAGTGGTGTCCCGGTTAATGGAAAATTTTGAAAATGAAGTGGTCAAAGTGATGAAAGAGGCCAAGATCAAAGGTAAAGACCTGGACAAGATTATGAAGCCATTCAATATTCCATACGGACTCTTGAAAGAGAAAACAAGACGTTATATAACGAAGATTACACAGAAGAGTCCAGATGAGCAGCTGCATTTCAAACACGACACATTTGAATACACGCAAGCAGAGTTTGAAGCTGCACAACCAGTGTGGCGACGGAAGTTTTTGGAGAAACATCCCACACTACGGGTGCATTGGCAAGCAGCGCCATATGCATTCCAGGTAAACCCTTCATTTTGTCCAATACCACGCAGAAGGGATACCAGGGAATTTTTGGATTTGCAACGAAGCGGAACTATAAATAAGCAGTGGCTCAATTATCCTATGCTTCCGAGCCCGCCACATAATTACTTGCCAACGGAAGACTATATGGTCAAAACCATAGAATTTTGGCTACAAAATTATGCGACAATACCTGATTTAACTGTCAAAATGACCAACAAAATACTTAGCATGATCCTTACAGTTTTAAAGGTATTCAAGCATGCGGCCTACACCTTTTTGAACTTCATAGGCATTAATCAGGGCACAGAGATCCTCATTTTTGATCTATCAATTATGCCTAGCAGACCAACAATTATGGCATATTATTCTAGAATTATGTTCTTGCCAAGTGTATATATGCAGACTTTCGAAGAAGCTTTCTTTATAGGATTTTTTGAGATGGATTCAGAGATTTTTTTGAAAATGTCATCCAATTTAAATGCCAGATTAGTGGCATATGAACTTAGCTTCTTCGCAGATCACAAACAGCCACCCAATGACGGTGTGAAGGCAGAACAATGGAAACAACTCATGATACGTGAAGCAAATCTGCTAAATGATACAGAGCAAAGAGTCTATCAAACATATGCCCGTCGCTTATCAAAGCCTGTCGGGGACGATAGAGTCCAAGAGGGGGGCAGTGTTGAGGGAGAATCAAGTAAGAAGAAGAAAAGAAGAAGACAACGAAAGAAGCAGCTTCACTAAAAAGCAAGATCTGAAGATATATCTCTGCAAAAAGCCCCGCAGGGGCGCAACACCCATCTCTGCACAGAGCCTCGCAGGGGCACACACACCAAGGAAAGGACGTAACCCACATGGGTGCTTCAACCCCTTGATCTCTGGAAGGTCCAGATCGAAGATTGAAGCACCACATCCTCAGACCTTCCACTGGTGGCGTGCGTGGCAACCAGAATCAATGAGCCTATAGGTGAATTAGACTGCACAATATCAGGTAGTCAGTCTAACTCCAAGGGTTGCGGGCAATCAAGGCGAATACATCAGGCCCAGAGAATGTAAAACAAGAATTAAGAAGAGGCCGTCAAAACTGAACACCTGTTTTATAAACAGGTAACAATGAGCAAAGGTTGCGTGCAGAGAAAAGAAGTGAATAACACAGCAAGGTCCGATGTGTGCAACCAGGACAAATCAGAGCGCCTCTAAAACGTAATGCAAGATCAAGAATCAGGCAATACTGACCACTGGATGCGTGCGGACAACAAACTGATGACAAGAAGCAAAGCCTGTCAAGGGACGACAAAGACGAAGAGGGGGAGAGTGTTGCAGAGCTAAAGGAAGTACAAAGCAGAGAAAAAGACGGGCCCCAAAATTTTTCCGATTTGGACATCATATTTTTGTATCATAATC
Organism: Ceratopteris richardii; assembly: GCA_020310875.1. Taxonomy (NCBI): domain Eukaryota; kingdom Viridiplantae; phylum Streptophyta; class Polypodiopsida; order Polypodiales; family Pteridaceae; genus Ceratopteris; species Ceratopteris richardii. The sequence continues at coordinate 21,969,537 of CM035441.1, forward strand.
ATTCTTGTAATATATTTCCCGTTGTAAATGCACTAGAGGAATCCTCTAGATGCATCCCCACAGAAGAATAGAGATTTACCCATGTAAAATAGTAGGAATTTAGTCTTTTAGTGAATAAAGTGCCGGTCTCTTGTGTGAAAGGACCATTTTTAGGGCACTAGTATATAAGTCAAATGTGACTCTTTGTAAAGGACTTTTTGCCATTGTGAGAATAGAGAGCACAGAATTTCGAATTTGTGTCTTCTTCACTCTGTATCTTCTTCTTCGTGAGCTTGTATGCATGTGTATTGCTTGGAAAGAGTGCTTGTGAGTGTTGTCTATCCATGAAAGTGTTTATTTGCTGTAGGTAAGGTGTGTGCGAAGTGTAGGAAGTGCTGAAGTGTAGGAAGGTATTTCCCGCGACTCAGTATTTTGCTCATAACTTGAAGTAGGAGCGTCAGAATTGAGTGAAACCACTGCCATTGGATGCGTCTTCTCGAGAGCTTCGAAACGCATATGCTATTCGCTATATTTGGAGTTCGGAGCTGGGAGAAAAGTCCAAAATACTGACGGATGTTGCACCAAGTATCGTTTCGCCTTGACCAACAGTTGAAGCTTGTTTGGATAAGTCTTTGCCTCATTTACATTCTTTGAGTAATTCATTTGCATTGATCATTACATGATTGCATGTCCTCATACACTCGGCTAGGTTTGTATACTCTTTGGATTGATAATTAAAAGCGTGTATCCCCACTATATGCACTTGTGAGGGGATTGAGGTATAGTCTCTTTCTCCGCAAGTCCCTAAGTTGATACTTAGGTCAACACAAATACATATGATTCTAATTTACATGAGGAAGACTCTTCCTCATTTTTACATCATTTGCATAAATATTTCTACAATTTTCTGACATTTGACAAATATTTCCCTTCAAAAAATACTTCGTCTAACATTCTTCCCCTCCTAGACTTTTTGGCTCCTGACAAAAAATATTATTGCTGATACATAATGAGTGCTTCCTTCACTTCTTCTTTCTTTGATAAACCTGTGACAGTAGATCATGACTTTTTCTCTCTATGATGTTCAGATTATTCACCATCTCGAATAGAGCTTTTCTCCATTGTACAACGGCTTCTGGTTTATCTATCACAATTGTCTTTAAGTATTCTATATATGCTACTTCATAGGCTGTGAGTCTAGACTTTGTGACTACTAATAAATTTCCAAAGATTTCTGATTCTCTCTCAAAAAATCCATAATCAAAAGCATCCTAAAAAATCTGAAGGTAATGACTACCCAAAAATGTTGTTATGCTATAATAGGCCATTAAGCAGATCCTGTCTGGGGTTTCACTGAGCTCAAATAGTAAAGCATCAGTTGGTGAATTAAAACCAATCTAGTTGAGGGTTCTAACATCCGTATCTGTAAACGTTTCTATACATGCCAGTATGAGTTGCATTACTTTGGTCAATAAAATACAAGCTGGATCATTGACATCTTTATATGTAGATATGACAGACTCTGTTGTGTCAATCATATATTTCTTTGTTGGCCATGTTCCTGCCTTAGGTCCTGCTACCTTGGGAAAGTTCAACCATTTTACTGGAATCTGTCCTGCATTTCTTCTTTCCAAAAATACTATCCAATCCCTTCTCCTTGCTACTGGACAATAAGCTGGATTGATCTTTAGCTGAATTGGTGCCTCTTTCCAAATTTTCCTTCATTCATTGTTAGCATCTATCCACCTGTTCCTCCATTTAGGATTGGCTTTTTCAAATATCTCCTTAGTTACATTGATATCCTCTTCATATTCCAAATACTTGTTTGATGACAATCCTACCCTTGCAAGCTCGTCATTTTTAATGCTTTCAATAATCATACAAAAAGGTATGCCTAGGCCATCTGCTGCCCAATGGTGTTGGTCTGGATTTATTCCTTTGTTGAGAGCAAAATTCACAATTTGTTCTTCATATTCATTATGCATTTTTATGATAAATTCCATTCTAGATTCTCTATCTGTTAAAAGTTTCTGAACAAACTCATCTGAGTACTCCTAACTGCTGCTTGGTTTTCTTGTCCATCAAAGTATTGAGTCCTGTTTTTTTGTAGCTCCTCCACCATCAACATTAAGCTTCTATTCTGAGATGTCCATAATTCTCTTTCTGATTTCCACTCACTTCTTTCTTTTTCTATACTCAACTGCCAATCACTCCTCTCTTTTGCTATATCCAAATGTAGTTTATTAAAACCTCTCATTGAGCTGGCAGCATGTACACTGGCTTGCTTTTCCAACTCCTTAGCTTCCTTCAGCTCTGCTTGTAATCTCAAGATTTCTTTATTCAATTCTTCCCTCTCATCCTGTGTTATCTATACAATCTTGCTCTCTTCTTTTAATTGGCCTTCTTCCATCAATAACCTGTTTATTTCTTCATTTGCTTTGACCATAATCTGATATGAGCTTTGAAGTGTTCTGTATCTTCCTTTTATTTTCTTCAGCTCCATTTCTATTTTGCTGTTATACTCTATCTGCTTTGCACATTTCTCTTCAAGAAATTGAATTTTGTTTTGTTGTTGAATCTCTCGTTCTTCTAACAAGATTATTCTTTTGGTTAAATCCTCATTTCTTTCTTGGACAATCTTCAGCTGTTCCTCTAATTGCTCCTTTTCTTTCTTTTGCTCATTAATGATTCTACTACCTTTCACAAACTCTGATTCAGCCTCCATTCCTAATATTATCATGTTTCTACTTGATGGTATGAATTGCTCTATATTGCTCATGATTACTTTACAAGCAGACCTGATATTCTTGGGTATCCTTTCTAACCCAACTTCTAGTTCCATTTGCTTTACTTCTATCTGCTTTTCTTCTTTGCAGTCATTCTCTTCTTCATCTTCTTCCTCATATTTTATGACATGGTCCTTTTGCTCTTCATAGCCCTTTTTCTGCTTTCATTTCTTCTTTGTCTGCAGCATTTTCCTCATACTCTAATGTCTGATCCTCTTCCTTCTCATGATCTGATATTTCTTTTACTATCTCCAACTCTTCTGCCTTCTTCTTCTCCATTACCTGTTGTTTCTCTTCAATGACCTGTTCTTCCTTTTCCTGTACTTTATTATCCTGAATTGAAGTTGAATCATTCTCCACTGAGAATTTTACCTGATCATTCATTTGCTGCTCCTGTTGTCCCTCCTCTTGCTCATCTATATCCATAAGATCCAATTCTTCTTCTTTTTCCTGATCTTCTGTAGTTGTGAACTCCTCATTATGATTTAGGTCATAAAGTATGTCTTCTATACTTTGGTTTATTTCTTTTTCTGTATTCCCTTCCTTGATCTCTTGGAAATCCTCCTTTTCCACTAATTTCTCTGTTTCCTCCATCAAATCTTTATCTTCTTGATTGTGCACTGAACTGCATTTCTGAGCTCCCTTTTCTACTTCTAGCTTTTCCTCATCCTCATTAAATTTGAAATAGGTTTGCTGTGATGGTTTTGTCCATACTGCTTTAAACCCTGAGTCCACCAATCCACTACTGAACTCTTTCCTTGCTTGAACCTCTTCTTCCATCATCACTGCTTTAGCTTTTAGTATTCTTTTCTCTTCTCCAGGACTAACCTGTTTTGCTGCTTCTTCTTGGACCTCTTTTCCTTGTGTCTTCTGACTCAAATCTTCTGGTGTTTTACTTTTTTCAGGGACTTGGACTGTCACATTTGGTGTGCTAGGTACTGAGAAATTTAAACTTTTCAAAAGGAAATTTTCAATGTCACTATCTGAATCTGAAGAAAATTGTGATGAACCAGCTATCCCTGATTTATCCTTTCTTTGCTCTTCTAATACCATGGATTCCTCTTGCTTCTTTTCTTCTGCTGACAATTTTCCTGTCTCCATCCTTTGTACAGGTTCTACTGCTTTTCCTTTATTTTTCTTGGTCAATTTCTTTTTCTGCACAAGTTTCTTCTGAACCTTCTTCTTCACTACTACTGTGGTCCTAGTTTCAGGAGGACCTTGTAACTCCTTGAAATAAGCTAACAATTCCACTTCTTTTTTAACAAAAACCTCTTCAGTCTCTGCTGCCATCATCTGGTCATGTAGTTCTTCATAATATTCTACTTCTTCTTGTATCCAATCAATTGTTTTACAGGAATAATCCTCCAACATCTTTTGATATTGGGCTTTATAGAGTGCCCTTTTATTGTTTCCTTGAGCCAGATAAGAATACAACTGTACTTGTTTGAGGTGGATGAGGTTCCTTTGAAAATTGTGCTTCCTTTTGAGCAGCTTCATGCTCTCCCTTTGTTGCTTCTACCTGTTCCAATTCTACCTTTCTGGGATCCAATATTCTCTTCTTTACAGGAATGACTTCTTCTGAGACTTCCTTTCTTTTCCTCTCTACTCCCCTCATGCTTGGTTGGGCTTCTACTTCTCTTATAGTCATCATTTTAGAAGGGCTTTTAATTCCTGACATCAAACTTCTGAAGTATTGAGCTTCTGGAGCCAATTTCAATTGATCCTCCATTCCTAGAACATGATATATAATTCTTGTTAAGAATTCAGATCCATTCATGAACTTTCTTTGCTCCCATGTTTAGCTGCTTCCTTCAACTGATCATGGATGTAGGGAGTTACATCCATCACTCCAAATGGCTTGGTCCTATCTTTATTATTAAACATGATCAGTGTCACTGGTTGTGTGGCATGGTGTATCTAGGCAATTTTGGGAAACAAAAGTATTGAAGGAACATTCTGATAGCATATTCTTCATTCTCTTTTCCTTTGAAATCAGCAAATTCGGAATATCCTGCATAGGTTGCTTTATTCTTCTTGACAAAACTGTTATCTAGCTTAGTTCCCATGGAATAGACCTAGAGGGCTGCCTTGATATGCTCTGCCTTTATAGTAATATTCACTTCTTTGTTTTCTTTGTCCTTGACAGAACACCTGAAATATGCATCATTGCCCTTTCCAACCTCTAGCAGACTATTCATCACCTGTGATACTCTTTCAAAGTCTATGAAAAATAAAGGTTCATCCAACAATCTGTGTAATCCTACTGCTTTCCATCTTTTGTAGTTGACTACAATTTTTTGAAATTTGTAAAATTCTTGGCACAACATTGTATATTTGTGGCCCCCAAATCCTACTGTAAAAATGTGATGTCCAATGATATTAAGGGTTTCCTTTAATTCCTTCACTTTCTTCTCTGCTTCTGGGATTTCCTGTTCTTCATCTAACTCTAGCTCCACTTTTTCCACTATTGCTTCACTATCCAAAAACCAATGTCCTCTAGATAAAGTTACTGAGTCTGCTTTGAAATCATGAATTGGTAGTTCCTTTGGATTCACCATTCTGGAGAAAATATAACATCACACAAAAAAGAAGAATCCACTCACATGAGTCACAATAAACATAGATGAAATCACATTTGTCTTGAGATATAAATGAAAAAGAATGAGAATAGAATCTGAGATGAATCCTGACTTCCTCATTTGTGTCACAGATAAAAACTCAATTGAAGTGATCATCACATGTGTAGCAAGATGGCTAGTGCTCTCTTTCCTTTTAACAACTCTTTTTTATATTTTTTTTCAATAAAAAGAAAAAATGAGAAAAGAAAAAATGAAATAAAAAATAGAAACCTGCTAAATTACACTCTATATCTTGCTTGTGCTATATAACTTATATAATCAAAAGAATTACAAAAAAATTGATAATTTTTCTCTCTTGTTTTTTCCTCTTTTTTTTCCTCTTTTCTTTTTGTTTTCTTTTTCTCTCTCTCTTTTTTTTTTATAATAATAATTTCCTCCACTTCTCTCTCTTCCCCTCCTATTTCTTTTCCCAGAAAGAGGATGAGGTAGAGTAAATGAAAATAATTTCCAAAATGTGATAATTTCCTTCAGGTAAAAATTTTGAAATCTTTATCAAGAATCCCATGTGTGCATCAGATAACCATTTTGTCTTTTCCCTCATCTGTAACTATTCATACTTTTTGAGCTATTTTAGTATCTTCATGCTTGTTTCCTTTCCATTGAATAAGATCTGATTTTTTTACCCAATAATACTTGATTCCTGTTGACTTTGTGTTGAGTATAGGATATGCACACATCTTTATTTGTGCATAGGAACCCCTTTTTTTGCATATACCTAGAGTTTCTCATGAGAACTCCCTCTTAGACACTTTTTGATATTTCTCCAAAAGTAAGGTTTTTGAAACATTGTAAATACTCACATTTTTGGTAGATATGTAGACAAATCCCCTTCTTGGAGATATGGTTGTTAGAAAGAATATTTCCCAAGATCTTTTAGGGATATGTTAGTTAGAAAGCATGTGCTCCTTTTTGACTAGTCAAAAAGAGCACATGGGAGAATGTGCTTAGCCTATAAATATAGGCTCATTTCTTGTAAAGGGGAGCTTTTGGTCGTGCTCTCATGTAAAATCCTTTCAATGGAAGAACTCTCTTTTCTCTCAAGGCTTTGTACATATATGTATTTAGTCTTGGAGTGTGAGAGAGTGAGGTGTGTGTGCATGCTAGCATTTCCTATGTGTGTAAGTAGAGTGTTGCTATTATCTTGTATTTTACATATGTGACTAGGATCCTTGACTCCCATTGCTCCATCTTTCAAGCATGTGGCATAGCTGCGGGCTGATGGCCAATGGCTTGAACATGATGGAGGATGGGATGGATGAAAGGAGAGTCATTCTTGGGCTCTTGCTTCCATGCAAGGTCTTGGATCCCCACGGGCATACTACAACAACAAATTTGGCGCCGCTGCCGGGGAGAATGGTCGTTCATCACTTGGAAAGCTCAAGAGCATGTGGTAAGATATTGATTTGCAATTTTTTTGCTTATACTCTTAGGTTATGTGTGTTGGCATGGCACTCTCACCCTTCCATTGGGCCATTAGTTCCCCATTTCCTTATTTTTGTAGGGTAGTTTTTAGTTCATTTTGTTTGATGCACAAGAACACTCCCTTAGCTTCCTTCTCTCTCATTCTCTCACACATACACACTTTCCCCCATACACATTTGGGCATCACTTTCCATCTCTGTCACCTCTTGTTCAGTGATTGCCTTGGGTAGAGGGCTGGGAGTACTTCCTTTCTGGTCCCTCCTTCTGTTCATTTCTTAGAAAAAAAAATCACATAAAAAAATCATACTTGATGGTATTTCTGAAATCATTTTTTTCGACCATTCATTATTGGCGTGTCGCATGGGTTTCCTTTCTCTTAGAGCCGTTTCACATAGCTCGGAGGCATCGAAAATTTCCGGTCAACAACGAATCATCATGCACCAACTGGCATACTCCATTCACATAGGGGTGGAGCCCCTCACTCAACATATTGCCAGCGCATGGAATGTTTGTTTGGCAAATGTGCCGACCCCCCTCCCCCCGCCCTTGCCTCCATTTTGATGAAAATCAGTACATGTGGACTGTCACGTAACAGTTTGATTGAACATGCATAGATTTTAACGTTAAAAATTTTGGGACTTCCGCTTTGTGTAGCTTTCAGATAAGGCGGAGGCTCGCAAAACTACAAAAAATGTTCCACAGTCCTATCTGAATACATGAGCGGCGGCACATGTTTTTCTTTAGTATTTCCAAGTGAAAGATGTGAGTTTTTGACCTTAGTTCCGCCGGTATTGTGTGAAATGACCCTTAAGATCTGTGATCAATGCCCCAAGGTGGTTGTACATGCTTTGGTGAGGAATTAATGCCCTCCACCATGACTCACATAGCACGGATGTTTTGGGGGGAGGAGGAAGTTACCCTCTACCTCCCTTTCTCTCTCTAGCCTCATTTGGGGTTGAGCACGATTGTGCTCCCCCTCCCGCCTATAATGCAAGGCCCCGACGCCATCTCTGTGACTTGGGCAAAGCTTCTAGAGTCGCGGTCTTCTATTGCCACAGAGTAAATGTCCACCTGTAACACAAAGAAGCGGCATACTGTTTTGGTGCAGGTTTCTACAACCACGAAGGAAATTGTGCTCCCCCTTCACTTCTCTCTATGGTGTAGAGCTTTTATGGAGGTGTAATCGCCCATCATGGGGCTCAGCTCCTGATCTACTAAGGGGCACTAGGGGACGAGCAAGCTCCGAGAGAATGGTGAGCCCAGGCTTTGCTTCCCTTGACCTTCCTCTAATGGGCAGATGCACGATTTTCGTTAGAGGACGGAGGGTGCGCACCATCAGACTAAAGAGCGGATTATTTAATCCTCTGTGAGGGCAGAAAATGGTGTCATGTTGTGATTGAATCACTATGTGTATTGCGAGCTCCTGTGTCATGCCCTCCATTCGACTCTACGCCAAAGCCCTGAATCTTAGGATAGAGCTCATGTCGAGCTCCCATTGCATTCTTCTTAGAAACCATCGATTTGGCTATGGCTGCTCGAAAGGATGAAGCAAATACTCGAGAGACATGTGCTGAGTGCTATTCAATCCCAGGGTGAATCTTGGACACTCAGACATGAGTTGTTTATTGAAGAAAGCCAAGGAGTTTTGTTGGTGCTGGGGACACCTATGACACGAATAAACAGTGATTGCTATTTTCTATATTAGGGAAACTCTTGAACTACGAAGGAAAGAAGAAACCATGGCTGCAGGACTACTAGTCTGTTTGGTGGGTACGGTCACGAGTGGAGGTCCTCAGGCTCCACCCGCTTCTCCACTCCCTGCTCCTCGAGCTCCCTCTCACTTGAGCGGCTGAATCCTCCATGAACCGATATTGTTCAAAGCATAATTTGCATCTCCTCAGGCTATGGAAATCAGGTATGGCAGGAAGTGCAAGTCACTTGTGGGATCAATTTGTAGCAAAACCTCTTAAGACTCCTAATAAGCATCAAGATGGAATGATCAATCCTTGTGACTAGTCGAACTGAACAATCACTCACTATCTGTGCTGAAGCTTGTGGGGTCAAAAATTTTACTGTGTGATACCTGCCCTCGAGATCGAGTCATTCTTCCTCTCTTTAGATATTCCTCGAGCTGCCATGTATGGACATTGTGGAAAAAACGATTCGAGCAGAGTTGGGAAGAGTGTGCTACTCCTCTCTCGAGCTTCATGTAGTCAACGATATCTTCAGCAGTCTGTTACAGAGGAAACTTTTGATGAACAAAATTTGGCTGAACTCTGATAAGCCATGGACAACGACAGAGAAATGTGCCAAGATCTCCCAGAAGATCAACAATTTAGGACTTAATCTTTGGGTGTTCATCTGCAAGGGATTTTAAAGGAAATCAAAGAAGTGGAAGTAGTTTGGGTATCCCCTTCCAGGAGGCATTGTATCATTCTCGCAATCATACTGGTATATTCGAGGTCGAGAAATTGCTATGTGTTGCATAAATGTTGATAGGAAATGGCGCTTTTGTCTACAGTTGAAGATGTGTGATCCTTCCTGCTGCTCGTATTGTTGCATCAACACCCATCCGTCTGAGTGCTACTCAGTGCAGGAGGACTGCTGCTGCCTACCATCTTGGTTTGCTCATGTCAGACATCATAATGACTAAAGTTGCGCTGAAGTATGACATACCCCCTAAAATGTACAAAATGTGTCTCCATCGTATGAAAGCATGCTTGGATGCAGATGAAAGTTGCACAGTTCATAGCTCAAGTGTGCCAATACAAGCCCTTATGATAGAATGAGGCACATCAGTTTTTTTGACACTAAGTGAATGACCATCTTGGAATGAACATGCTGATGCTCCTCTCTGGGAGGAAGTTGGAAGCAGTATCAATGGTACTCATGAATGTCAGAATGAAGACAACACTGAACAAGGCTCAAAGGGTGATTTTCTTCATGTACTAATTATTGGAAAAAGCTTGTGAATGTTCAGATCACGTGTGAGACTTTGCAAACCTCACATGTTCATGTATTGAGACTTATCTCGGCATAGGATGTGCAAGCTCAGTTCAAAGGCTGAAGGTGCAGGTGTAGTCTCCCTTCAATGACATATCATGAAGGGGAGACTATTTCTCTCGGAATGGAGGATAGAGCTGCCTCGTTTATATATATGCAGGCACTTTTCAGTCATATATGTGTGATCTCATGGATGCCCGATCTTTAACCCCATGGACTTGGTATTTTTTGATTGAACAGCTGAAAGGTGAATTCTTTTTAGACCCCTTGAGGTGTAGCTACTACACTCACCTGCTCTCAGGTCACTTCAACATGTCTCACATCCTTCTCTTGGTCATGGAAATTGAAGAAGGTGTCTCAACAGCTGGAGTTACCTGTTGCAATGCATCTTCAGGATTTCTACTTGTTATACTTTCAAAATGAAAATTCTCTGATCGGGCAATGACAAGTCCCTGAAGAATGGACTGTCAATGGCTATGAATCAGCCGTCCACATTGCATCACCAATTTTTTAGTACGGATAAATCTTGAAAAGGATTTGATGGTAACAGAGTGTTGTTGGGATACGTAATGTCCTCAGGGCTTATGGAAAGACCAAGTCTATCAGGAGGGTGGCTATGACATCGTCTGTAGCAGCTGTTCATACACACCATCTAGAAAGCTACAAGATATTATGGATGACAACTTCTTTAGTAATATGTTATATTGCAGGGTTAAGAAAGCAAGAAGCTTGGAGGATGTCTAAAGAACAAGCTTTGGAAGCTGTGACAAGCGGTCCAGCAATGGTCTTGAGGACTCTTCTGCAACCAACCATGAACACTTATTCAACAGCTGTCCATAGGTGCCAAAGGGTGAGCGACCTGTTTCTCCCCCTTGGTCATACCCTTCCTCGTCCCATACTGCTTGGCATGAAGAATGTTTAGACGACTATGAGCATTTTTAACGGTGGATGTCTCAAGGTGTTGAGCATTAGTTACACAGGAATAATGGAGCTTGCAAGTGGGGATCACTTCCCTTGAAGCAAATGATCATGTATACTGGTATCTTATCCAATGATACAAGGGAAACTCAGTGTTTCATCTATAACAGTCAAGAAGTATTGCCATCAAACAACTTCTGATATGTATTCCTCATGAAGGAAAATGTCAGAAAAGCGAAGTTTTTGATAGCCTCCATGTCTGATACAAGAAAAAGGATTGAATATACAAGGATACCTGTGGTCCTGCTCATGCAGCTCGCTCTTAGGCATCATGGATGGAGATTGATATATAATTGAAACACCATCTCCAGGTGTCATTTTATTGTGGTTGCCCTCGGCTGGTGGCTACCTACAGATGTGAATGCTCATATAAGAGTGAATGCAGCTCTGAATAGCTCTTCCAAAGTATTTATCTGCAAGGTGGCTGGTGGTCAGAAGGCACCATTTCTAAGTCCTCCGACTACTTCTCAAACACCATGGCTCATCGGCAGCAGGAGGAATATATCAAACACATTTGTTGGCATATGGTCAAGGTGCAACAACAGATGCAGCAACAAATCTACTGGCAACATTACCACAGAAACTGGTCTTGAGTGCTCGATGACTTGTGGAATTTCCTTGCTCTGAAATATTTTTGTGCTTGATGCAATTATGGATCTGATGATCTTTGTGGTCTTCTTTGACCACATGTTCATGCTATGAGAAATTATTGTCATGAAGACTACGTGGTCAACGATATAGGGATGATCACTAAATGGGGGCATTCTGTCAAAACTGAGTGAACCAAGAGAAGAAACACCTTGAGAAGTGTGTTGGAGTGGCATTGCCACTTTTGGCCAGACAGGGCTCTTAGTTGCAATTATTAAATCATTCATACTGCTGATTTTCTACTTTACTAATTGTAGCTAATGATTCAGGGAGGTATAAGCCACATCACACAGTAAGTATGAAAAAGTTTGAATGGCACCATCTCCACCATCTGTTGAGCTTCTGAGGGTCTAGACAAAAATGATGGATCATACCTACACATGGATACGACCAGAGTATAGATCAAGCTTGTGGATCCAAATGGCAAATCAAGTGTCGGGGTTACTTCTGCTGCTCATTTCCTTTATACTTTTGGTAGGTTCTTTAAAACAGGATACTAGATCCAAGAAAACTCCTTTGGGTCTTTTCAAACTTAAAAACTAAGGATGCTGTGGTCTGGGGACCTTGTTCAGAGACTTTTGTACTAAAGGATAGTGCTTAGGCTGGAATCACTTTTGCAACCAATGTTGACTGTGGTGTCTGTACATCCAATAAGGCAGTTGCTGACCATGCCCTAAGACTCCCATGTGAAACTTGGGCACTGAATCATTGTAGCTCAGCCCAACTCCTCTGGATAATAGCACTGCATCAAGCAACATAGCACAGGCTGGAGTGCAAGGACACTATGCTGGTGGACCAGCCACTCTTTATTTTGAAATTTTACTGGCTCTCATTTTTAATGTGCTCCTTGTAGTGGTTGCACATCATTTGCAGGCCAAGCATATGCATAAAGGGAATGGATAGAGGTGGCTCCTGGGCTTCAGAGCCTACTGATAGTCTTCAGTCAGTATCTTGCAGGTTAATGGCTTCAGAAGCACCAGGTTTGCTGACTGCTAGCAGGGATGCTGCATGACATTTTCATGAGTTTATATATGAATATTCAGCAGATATTGGTTGGCATAGGTTTTTTGGGTTTTTGTGTGATTGCCCCAAGTGGGGATTATGTTTGCTGCCTTTTCTCCCATTTGGAGAAGATGATCTACATTATATGTTGTTGCTTTGCTCAGATTTGCTTCTCAGATTCTCAGAAGTGGGTCCTCCACTCTGTTATGATGATGTCTGCTCATATGGTCGGGGATGACAGTCAGCAGGAATCGATTGTGAATTTTTCCTTTTGGGGGACTATGTCCCAAGTCCTATCTACACACAACAAGATATTAAAAGTGCTTTCTACATGTTGGTGATGGTGCACACTCACCAATCAGGAAGCTTGATGGATGTCGAAGCTGGTGGTGCCCTGTCAATCCCTTTTCTTACTCAGGGTGTGCTGTTAGATTTTGGACTTGAGCTACTTCAGTGTGTGACTGCCCTATTTTATGGATTGTGTCCACTTTCCCAGCCATCATGTGGGAAGCTTGGTACATCTTTGATGCTAGGACTGCTATTCTAAGTGTTGTGTATGTTGTGTCCTTTCTTGCTCTTTCATGTTTGCAATGGTTATGTATGCACATGGAGTTTTTGGACTTGCAGTTTTCAGGCCCTCTGAAGATTTTCTCAAAGGGATTGCTGCATATTTGGCAACAGAGGCTGCTGTGTACATGGTTGGGCTGACTGCCCCCCAAGGGGATTGTGTCGCTCAACATGGAAGACTTGAAGACTTGAAGAACTGCAGATTTGAAGAGTTGAAGACTCCAAACTTGGACCAGTTCGGCACTGTATGCTTCTCATTTCTTAACTTTGTCTAGGACGAGAAAGTCTAGGGAGAGGAGGGTGTTGAGTATAGGATATGCACACATCTTTATTTGTGCATAGGAACCCCTTTTTTTGCATATACCTAGAGTTTCACATGAGAACTCTCTCTTAGACACTTTTTGATATTTCTCCAAAAGTAAGGCTTTTGAAACATTGTAAATACTCACATTTTTGGTAGATATGAAGAAAAATCCCCAGTGATATGTTAGTTAGAAAGCATGTGCTCCTTTTTGACAAAGAGCACATGGGAGAATGTGCTTAGCCTATAAATATAGGCTCATTTCTTGTAAAGGGGAGCTTTTGGTCGTGCTCTCATGTAAAATCCTTTCAATGGAAGAACTCTCTTTTCTCTCAAGGCTTTGTACATATATGTATTTAGTCTTGGAGTGTGAGAGAGTGAGGTGTGTGTGCATGCTAGCATTTCCTATGTGTGTAAGTAGAGTGTTTCTATTATCTTGTATTTTACATATGTGACTAGGATTCTTGACTCCCATTGCTCCATATTTTCAAGCATGTGGCATAGCTGCGGGCTGATGGCCAATGGATTGAACATGATGGAGGATGGGATGGATGAAAGGAGAGTCATTCTTGGGCCTTCCTTCTTGCTTCCATGCAAGGTGGTGTGGGTCTTGGCTCCCCATGGGCATACTACAACAACACTTCGTTCTAGGAATAAAACCATCTTCTTTTGATAAATTGTACTTGGAAGTTTTTGGCTTTCATATCCATTTAGTTCTGGGAAATTGTTTTGATGAGTAGTGCTTGTATGTACTTTGTTTCCACATTCTTTCTGTCTTGATGCTTAGATGCTTCTGACCATTCCATACTTGCCACCTTTCTTCCGTCTTTTCAACACCTTTTGTTTCTTCAATTTTCTCTTGTTTTTGATTGAAGTAAATTTGGTCATGAAGAGGTGGTGTTTGTGATTTCTTTGTAGCTTCTAGTGAAAAAGTAAATCCCTCCAATTCCGAGTCATAGATATCCTGTTGATTTTCCTGTTTTTCATTACTCAATAAAAACATTAAAAACCTTTTTTCATTTAATGTCAATTTAAGCTTCATATTTTCAAAATCCAGAATTACTTTACCTTGCCTGAGCCATGGTTGTCCCAAAATCAATTTCGCAGTCATCATATGATCTAACCATTCTTTGAACTTAACTTTAATAGATGGTGAAGACTCCTTAGCCTCCTATTGAGCCTCTTGCCTAATTCTTTTCTCTTCTTTTTTCCTGTTTTGAGCTTGATGTATCCTTCTCCATTTAGAAACAGTTAATGGAAGATCATACCTTTTTATTCTACATCCACTTATGAAATTTGGCATGATTTCTCCATCTATATTAGCTAATTGGATAGCTCCACTGTTACTTATTTGATTGATAATATAAGGCCCATGCCCTTTTTTCTGAAATTTCTTCTGATGTTCTTTTACTGTGTATGTGAAAACTAGATCTCCTTCTTGTAAGTCCTTTTATTTAATATGAACATTATGATAAGCTTTTTTCCTTCTCTTGTCTGCATATATACTCATGATTGCTTGAAGTCTAGAAGCTCCCAGTTTTTCCAATTCCACCACTCTCTCAGATAATTCATGTCCAGTCCATGAGTATTGACTACCCACCTTTAGTGTTGGAATAAGGAATTCTAAAGGCAGAACTGCATTTTGTCCATATACCAAGTTAAATGGTGTGGTTCCAAGTGCAGTCTTGTATGCCACTCTATAAGCCCATAAGACATGATTAAGTTGCAAATCCCAATCATTCTTGTTTGTATTTACCAATTTTGACAAAACAGTACAAAGTACTTTATTAATACTTTCTGCTAAACCATTGGCTTGTGGGTGATATGGGGCTGACTTTCTATGACTGATCATGAAATATTCAGTTATGTTTTCTATTATTTGGTTCAAAAAATGAGTCCCCCTATTACTTATCAATTCAATTGACAATCCAAATATGGTGATAATATTTTCATAAAGAAATCTTGCAGTGGTCTGAGCATCATTCCTTTTTGTAGCCTTGGCCTCTGCACATTTAGTCAGGTAATCTGTGGCTACTAGTATGTATTCAGCATGGGACTATTTTGCTAGAGGATGTATGGGTCCAATGAAATCCAACCCCCATTTACTAAATGCTCTTGCTGAAATAAGTGGTACTAATGGCATATTATCTCTTGTATTTGGTTGACTCACTCTTTGACAAATGTCACATCTTTTTACATATGTTCTTGCATCAGGAAATAGAGTTGGCCACCAAAAACTAGAATATAATATGAGTTTAGCAGTCCTATCACTTGAAAAATGTCCTCCTGCCACTCCAGAATGTGCCATCTCTAACATTTCCACATATTTATCTTCAGGAACACAGATTCTTAAATATTCATCCATCCCTTTCTTGTACAATTGATTTCCTATCAATTGATACTCTTCGAAAATCATTTGTAAATTCTTTGTGTCTGCACTAGCTCTTACTGACTTTCCTTTCTTGTATCTTTTCAATTCTTCCATTATGTTTGCACTTTAATCTGGATTTTTTTGAAACCAATATAAGGTGATAATTTCTGAATTTTTCAAGGATTGACGTTCCCAGCAGTTGGAAATATATTTTTTTACATCTTGAATCTTATTAGGCCAATGTACTCCCATCCTATTGAGGTTATTTAGGGTGACTATCATGGAAGCATGAACACAGGGATTCCAAGAATGAGCTCTTCTTAAATACTCCTGCTGCTCATCTTTTGGAGTACAATATTCCAATATGCCCTTATGATTGAGATGATACAAATGTCCAGCTAGCAGCACAAAATTCCTACTTTGTAATACCAGATATGTGTTGTTTCCAGATGTTCTGCAAGGTCCCATGGTTAGCAAAGGTACTAAAGTCATGGCCCATTCAGGAATACTTTCTATTTTGAGCAAATATGCATCTGGCAAGTCATCATCTAAAGGTGAACTTGGATCTTTGGTTTGGATTATGGACAAATGTTCTGCTCTTAAATGCATTTTTCCTTGTCTGACCACTACCTCAAACTCAAACTCCATTAGTAGGAGAAACCATCTGACTATCCTACCTGTGTGACATGATTTGTTTACTAAGTAGAGTAAAGCTTGATGATCCACAAAGAATTTAAACTTGTTGGCTAAAAGATAATGTCTATATTTTTTCACAGCAAATATCATTCCCAATGGTTGTATAATTTTTTTCTGCTGAATTCCATTGCCTACTAGCATAAGCAACTGGAAAGTCTAGTTTGCTCCCTTATATTGGTTGTGCTAACACACATCCCAAAGCATAATTTGAAGCATCCACATGGACATGAAAAATATTATCCCTCTGTGGGGTTTTCAGAATTGGTGTTGTTATCAAACAAGTTTTTAAAATCTCAAAAGCTTGGTCACACTCTTTGGTCCACTCAAATTTTGTGATTAAAGCATACAAAGGTTTTGCAATGTTTGCAAACTTGTGTATAAATTTTCTATAATACCCACAATGTCCCATGAAGGTTTGAAGTTCTTTTACATTTGTTGGTCTTGGAAGTTCCACTACTTTCATCAGTTGAAATTCCATTTCTGGAAACTATGTGACCCAACATTCTCCCTTGGCTCACAAAGAACACACATTTCTTTGGATTTAAACATACTCTGTATGTTCTACATTTTTTGAATATATTTTCCAGATCCTTCAAATGATCTTTTCTTTTTAATGAAAAAGTGCAAAGATCATCCACATAAATTTCCATGATATTTCTAAGGAATTCTTTGAATATATGACACATTAATCTTTGCAAAGTTGCTGGAGCATTAGTTAAACCAAAGGGCATAACCCTAAAGGCATAGACTCCCCATTCTGTGGAAAATGCGGTTTTATGTTGGTCTTCTAAAGCTATTGGTACCTGATTATATCCTGAAAAACCATCCAAAAAGCTATAGACATCCTTTCCTGCAACTCTTTCAAAAAGATGGTCTGTTATGGGTAATGGATAGCTATCCCTTATAGTTGCAGCATTCACCTTTTTCAAGTTAATGCATACCTTGAGTTTCCCATTCTTTTTTGGTACTACAACTATAAGAGATATCCACTATGTGTACTCAATCTCATAGACGAAATTGGCAGTCAATAGTTTATCAATTTCTTCCTTTATTTTATTAGAGTATTTGTCATTGAATGTGTAGTGTCTTTGTTTGTTAGGTTTTGCATCTGGAGTAATAGGAATTCTATGCTCACATAGATAGATAGATAGATAGATAGATAGATAGATAGATAGATAGATAGATAGATAGATAGATAGATAGATAGATAGATAGATATATAGATAGATATATATTCTTCCTTTGCTTTGCAGATATAGGCAATCATTACCCCAATCTTGCACAATTTGCATTTGTCTCATAAATGGTCTTCCTAGGATGATTTCATATGAAGTAGATTGTGAGAATTCAACTATGGCAAAAGTATGCTCTATCTCTATTCCACATATTTCCACAATCACCTTTTCCCATATTCCTAGAGGTTTTTCTATGTGTCCATCTGCAAGTTGTAATCTCGTTTTAGTGGGTACTAATTCAGTTTTTCCCCATCTTTCCCAGATCTATTTAGTCATGATAGCCACTCCTGATCCACTGTCTAATATAGCCTTGGCATGATTTTTACCAAATTGTATTCTCAGAGTTGAGTTCCCTTCTTCTCCTTCACAATGTCCTCTTATTTTATCAATAGGAATGTACAACAACTCTTCCAATTCTTGTTGTTGTGGATCAAAATTCTTTGGCATTGCTTCCCACTTTTTCATATTGTGTTGTAAGTGAGGATTTTGTTTTACCAATTCCTCCATTGTGGTGTGGTATAAAATTGTACATTGTTTGTCTATATTGATTTGGAAGGTTATTTGTGAATTATCTTCCTGATCAATAGTTTTCCTTGTTTCTGTTGCATTTGCTTCCCTAACTGTTGTTTGATAATTGTCTGGTTCCCCCATTTTCAGTTGTGCTTTTTGTATGATTTGTTTGCATCTTTGCATCCTTTCATGCTCTAAATCTCGCATAGGATAAGCCATCACATGGTCTGTAGGATTTGGTCCCTCTTGAATTCTTTCCTTGTATGCTCTTATCAAAGTTTCCAGACTTTGTGAATTTTTTGTCTCTTGCTGAGTTTGTGTATTCTGAGGTTGACTATTGTTTGACTCTTTTATAGTCTCTTCTTCCAAACTTTTACCCATTCTCATTTTTCTTTCCCATCTCCCTTTTTGTCTGTTTTTCTTTTTTTTTGGAAATGGACTTTTCTTATGTTCCTGTGTATGTGTCTCCTTTGCTGTTTCTTTTTGTTTAGCTTGTGCTCTTGTTATAACATTTACAGTTACTTGATCATGGTTACTCAATTCTTCTTGCTCCATTATGTTAACTGTTTTTAATGGTATGTTACTAGATTTGTTCTGTTGTTTTTGAGGGTTTCTTGAACAATCCTTTATTAAGTGTTCCCTGCTATAATCCTTGCAATAGGCTCCTTCTATTCTTAGTGTAGGAGGTTGTGGGCAGTCTCTAATGAAATGTTCTCCCCCACATCTATAGTGTATTATCTTTTGACTCCCTTTGAATTGAGGTTTCTGATTGGACATGTAATTATTGGTTATGTACATGAATGTGGCTGTGTCCATTTCAATTCTCCCATTTCCCAAGTCTAGGGCTTGCAGTTCTGGTTCTCTCTGTTCATATCCTTCCCACTGTTCCTGAGATCCTTCATTCCAATGATAATCCTCTCTGTAAGATGATCTAATTCTTGAGCTTCCTTCTTCTATTGGTGTGTATTTTACCGGTACCATATTTGTTGGTAAAGGTGGTTGTTGTCCAAGTACAGGTCTTGGTTGCTCAACAAATCCAGATTCTCTTTGTAAGTTGTGTTGGTTCATATATTCTCTTTCTTTAATGGGTTGTTTATTGTAGAAGCATTCTTCTCTAGTATGATTTATCCATTTTCTTTCCAATGTACAGTATTTGAGTGTTTTTCTATCTTGCAAATGTTGTGGTTTTTGATAAGGACATTGTTGAACTAAATGATTTTCTCCAGAATTATAGCATTCTTATTTGTTGCTATCCTGGTGTTTATCAAATTTGTCTTGGTGCTAACTTCTAGGGCTTTGGCAATGGCTTGTGCTAATTCTTCTGCTGGTGGGATTTTATCTTCATTTGTTCTAGGTTGATCAAATGCTAATAGATCTTGTCCCCTGTTATCCTCTAAATCTATTGCCTCTTTCACACATGCTCCTAGGTCAGGGCATCTCCTATAATACACCAAGGTTCTTAATTGGGCACTTCTCAGTCCTTCTATGAATAGAGATACTTGTCTTGCCATGGATGGTACCTCCTCTCTGGGACATCTATCAATGTATTGCTTGAATCTCCTAGCTGCCTCTTTGACATTTTCATCTTTTTGTTGTTTAAAGCTATGTATCAAGGTAGCTGTACTATGTTTTATTCTAGTTTTTGAGAATTCCCTTATGAAGGCTTCAAGGAAAGATTCAATATCTGGATACATTTCCTTTCTCAAGGGAATGAACCAAGATAGCGCAGGTCCAGTTAGGGTTAGACCAAATGCTTCAAATTGTACTTTGTAATCCTCTACTTCTTCTACCCTAATTAATTGTCTAAATTCTGCAGCATGAGCATGTTGATATATTTAGGTAGTGATATGTGTGAACACACTAGGACCACCAGGGCACTTTTTTCCCTCTTTAGGAGGTTTTTTTCCCCCGGCTTGTATATATGCATATTGCCCTAATGGGCTACTTATCTTTGTACATTCTCTAATAATACATTCACTATTGTGTGTTTGTGCTCCAAGCTTCTTCTTCTTCCTTGTGCTGTTCGCGTGCTTCCACAGACGTCTAACTCCAACAATTGGTATTAGAGCAGGTCGTCGCTTCATCTAGGGCGTTGTCGACAGTCCTCCATTTGTAGTCTCAGATTTGCACGAAATTTGGTGAGCATACTCAGGGTGTTTCAGGGTGCCGAAATCGCGATCTGAGCTCGTTTCGGCCTCTGAACACACTATCGCAACGCTTGTGCAGGCTATTTCCTCTTTTTGTGCCAAAGGTATATACCAGTTTTTGTTCGCCAGTTTAAGCGTCTCGAAGTTTGCTACAGGTCTAGCAGAACTCGTCTGGGCAATTCTGTTCAACTTTTTGAGATATAGTCAATTTTTTGCATCAAGGTATTTTAGTCACCGGCCATGGCTGAAAGCAGTGACGTATTCCGTATGTTGGGTGTTGAGGATAAGTTGGACGGTACCAACTACCCATTATGGGCTTATATGATGCGACATGTATTAGTTGCAAAAGGATTGTGGAACATTGTGCAGGGTGTTGAAAGGCGTCCTGTTACACCTGTAACGACAGGTACTACAAATACAGGTGCTGGAGCTGATGAAGATGGTGTCGAAGATGATATTCTGCAGATTCTAGTTCGTGCTGCTATTTCTACTGCACCTACTGCAGAGCATATTCGATGGGATGGCAGAGATGCCCAAGCACATGCATTAATAGCTTCGTATGTCAAACGTGCCATTATTCCTCACATTCGCTCTTGCAGAATAGCTAAGGATGCTTGGGATACACTTACCACATTGTACCAAGCTAGGAATGAGGCTCGTGTTGCTTACCTCCGAAAATAGTTGGTGTGCTGAATGAAGGTGATTCTATGCACAGTTTCCTAACGAAGATCAAAGATTTGAAGGAACAATTGATTTCTGGTGATGAGGTTATACCAGATAGCTCACTTGTGCAGACCGTTCTAAATGGTCTTCCT
The DNA here is from genome assembly GCA_020310875.1 of Ceratopteris richardii. Lineage (NCBI taxonomy): Eukaryota > Viridiplantae > Streptophyta > Polypodiopsida > Polypodiales > Pteridaceae > Ceratopteris > Ceratopteris richardii. The sequence goes on from CM035441.1 coordinate 21,990,636, forward strand.
GATTCATATCAGAGTTTTGCTTCTACTCTTCGGTTGATGATGAAAGGCAATCCAAATGCCCTATCATTTGAGGAGTTACTCTCTGTTCTGTTGCAGGAAGATCAATCGAGGCAGAACAGGTCCATTATGCGAGTTGCAGATTAAGCTTTCCTGGCTAGTCAGAAGGGCAAAGGAAAATGGAGCTCTTCAACTAGTAAGCAGAAATCTGCTTATTCTGCATATTCCAAGAAGGAAGATAAAGATGAGAAGAAATCAGAAAAGCAAAAATTGTTTTGTAAGTACTATAAAGGCAATGATCATATCATAAAGAACTGTCCAAAACTGGCTGCAAAAGAGGCAAAGAAGAAAGAGGCTAGAATGGTTGTTGCAGACACCTCTACACCAAAAGCAGAGTCTGCTAATCTTGTGCAGGAAGAAGAATGGGCATTTCCTACTGTCTGCAGTTTTGACCCATCTTCTCATGATCAGTGCATGACTACAATAGACTCAGATGTTTGGTATTTTGATAGTGGGGCAACCAAACATATTACCTCGCAGCGTAGTTTCTTCTCTTCACTCGAGCCTGCCCCTACAGGGAATACTATTACATGCGCCAACAACTCCTCTTACCCTGTTATGGGAGTTGGTAAGATCATTTTGACTACTGCTGATGGTAGTTCTTTCACTTTGTCAGATGCTTTATTTGTGCCAGGGATCAAGAAGAACTTGTTATCAGTTTCTGCATTAGCCAAAATTGGCTTGGTTGTGAAATTTGTTGATGACAGGTGTACAGTTCATGATCTGTCAAATGGCGATGTGAGTATTGCTTCTGGCATTTTATGTCGTGGGCTGTATAAGCTCATAGACTATGAAAGATCTGAAAATGATTTGGCATGTGTAGTAAATGATTCTCAGGCTATGTGAGATGCAAATCTTTGGCATGCACGCTTTGGTCATCTGAGTTTTGCTAGTTTGCTACGCCTGCAGAAAACTGAAATGGTGTCCTCTTTGCCCAAACTTGAGGCACCTGGAAAACATGTTTGTGAAGGCTGTATTCTGGCAAAATGCAGCATTCCTCATTTCCAAAAGATGGTTCAGTTCGGGCTACACAGAAATTGCAGCTTGTACATAGTGATGTCTGTGGTCCTTTGTAGACACCCTATTTTGGAAATTACCTTTACTTCGTGACTTTCATTGATGATTTTTCCACGCATGCATGGGTATATCCACTCAAAGCAAAGTCTGAAGTGTTCATGTGCTTCAAACAGTTTTTGGTTTTGGCTGAAAATCTGTCAGCATGTAAAATGGGCACCCTTCGTTCTGATCGAGGGGGGGAATATATGTCTTCTGATTTTAATGCATTTCTGGCTGAACGTGGGATAAAACACCAGTGTATAGTGCCGTATACACCTCTACAGAATGGAGTTGCTAAACAGAAGAACATGTCTCTCATGGAGATGGCGAGGTGTATGGTCAAGAGTCAGGCTTTATCTCATAGTTTCTAGCTTGAGGTTGTCATGTGTGCAACATATGTACTGAACAGATGTCCCACTAAAGCGCTGCAGTCTATCACTCCATATGAGGCTTGGCATGACCGCAAGCCATCTGTTGCTCATCTACGTGTTTTTGGTTGTTTGGCATATGCACTAGTGCCTGAACAACATCGTAGAAAATTGGATGATAAGGCAGTAAAATGTATTTTTGTTGGGTACAGTCCTGAAAGTAAAGGCTATCATCTATATCATCCACAGACTAAACGCATTCTGGTTATCCATGATGTTGTCTTTGTGGAAGATGCTATTCAGCCATTGCTTTCATGTACTAAGGAGACATCTGTTAGCTCCAAAGACATGTATGATACTTTGATGCCTCTTTTTACAGGTGGACAATCTAGTGCTGGTCCTAATGAGGCAGCTTCTCAACCTTTGCAGGTTTCATATGATGATGCAGATCATTCCATTTCTAATGCAGATTTACATGATGCACTTGTTGATGAGAGAGCTGATATTGAGCAGCCAAAAACTATGCCAAAATGGTTGGTGCAGGCTTTGCGTGACAACAAATTAGATGCATCTTTGTCATATCGTACTCGTTCAGGCTCTCATAGTGCCTCCTTTGCATCAGATTGCTATGCTATGGCTACGTCTAGTCTCTGTGATGAGAATGAGTCTGTTTCTTTTGATGAAGCACAGAATTCAGAAAATTGGATAGCTGCTATGCAATTTGAATATGATGCTATAATGAAGAATGGTACATGGTCTTTATGTGACTTGCCTCCTGGCAAGAAGGCCATTGGCACTAAGTGGGTATACAAGTTGAAGCGTAAACCTGATGGTATAGTTGATAGGTATAAGGCTAGGCTTGTTGCAAAGGGTTATGCGCAAGAAAGAGGCATTGATTTTGATGAGACCTTTGCACCTACATGCCGTATGACTACTATTCGGAGTATTTGTGCACTTGCAGCCCATCATGGTTGGAATGTACATCAGTTGGACATTAAAACAACATTTCTGAATGGTGACTTGCATGAAGAAGTGTATGTTTTTCAGCCCCATGGCTTTGTGCACAAAGGGCATGAAAACCAGGTGTGCAGGTTAAAAAAGGCTTTATATGGTTTAAAGCAAGCACCACGTGCTTGGTATGAGAAGATACATGCCTATCTGGTTGCACATGGTTTTGAGAACAGTCCAAGTGAAAGCACCTTATATGTTAAGAGTGCTAATGATGTGCTTCTGATCATTGTTGTCTATGTTGATGACATGCTTCTCACTGGTCCTATTGAGAAGCATATTGCTGATTTCAAGGCTGATTTGCATGCCTCATTTGAGATGCCTGATTTGGGGCATTTGCATCACTATTTGGGCATTTAGTTTATGCAAGTTGATGGTGGAATGGCTTTGTGTCAAACGAAATATATTGACACATTATTGCAGCATTTTGGCCTTGAAGACTGTAAGCCTATTGCCACTCCTATGGAGACAGGTTTACGATTGAGTCTTCATGATGCTGGAGATGCATTTGATGTTGTTCTCTATCAGCAGGCTGTTGGATGCTTGATTTACTTATGCATTACTCGGCCAGATATTCAGTTTGCTATCTCACAAATGAGCAAGTTTATGCATTGCCCAGGAGTCACGCCTTGGAAGGCGGTTAAGCGCATCTTTCGCTACTTGAGTGGTACTCGGCTACTTGGGTTGTTTTATCCCAAGGGGGGATCACTACCGCCAGATTTGCATGCTTTTTTTGACTCAGATTGGGTTGGTTGCTATGACACTCGTGTGTCCACTAGTGGTTTTTGCTTCATGCTTGGTAGCTCATGTATATCTTGGTTGAGAAAGAAGTAGCCTATTGTGGCCACTTCTAGTTGTGAGGCTGAGTATAGGGCAGCTTTCACTGCGACTGTTGAGTGTGTGTGGCTCAGACGCCTTATGGCTGATTTGGGTGTTGGCCAATCTTCTGCCACCACCATCTTCACTGACAGTCAGAGCGCATTGGCAGTTGCGAGGAACCCTGTGTCCCATGCTCGCACTAAGCACATTGAGGTGCATTATCACTATGTCAGGGAGAGGTTCTCTGCTGGGGAGATCAGCTTGGCATATGTGCCCACATAGGAGAACATTGCAGACCTTTTCACGAAGGCTCTGCCTAGGGAGAAGTTTGAAGCTTTCCGCAAAGCTTTGGGCTTACTTCCTTTTGTGGAGTAATTTCCACATAGCTTGGCACTTCCTTATACATGAGTGCCAGCTCCTTGTTCATCGCATCACTCCCAGGGGGGATTTGTTGATATATTTAGGTAGTGATGTGTGTGAACACACTAGGACCGTCGGGGCACTTTTTTCCCTCTTTAGGAGGTTTTTTTCCCCCCGCTTGTATATACGCATATTGCCCTAATGGGCTACTTAGCTTTGTATATTCTCTAGTAATACATTCAGTACTGTGTGTTTGTTCTCCAAGCTTCTTCTTCTTCCTTGTGCTGTTCGCATGCTTCCGCAGACGTCTAACTCCAACAGAGCATGAGGATCAAAATATCCTTCATATTGATTCTTCATGCATTTAGCTACCTGATAGGGCCTAAGCATTCTTCCATGATTTTGCCACTGATATCTCCTTCTGAATGGAAAATCATTAACTCCTTCTGCTTCTCTTTCAAAAGGATTTGGGGAAGTATGTATTCTCCTACCTTGTTGTTGTTGCACACTACCCTAAATCGTTAGAGTTTTTTGGATCTTGTGAGAAGATGTATACACATCCCTGTCTATCATCATATCCGCCATCCTTAAATTGTGCCACTGGCGTTAGATTTAAAGGAACTTCTAAGTTTCTCAACCTAATGAGAAACTTATGCATCCCATCCTGATACACATAGGTTCCAAACCTATTTTTATACATATATTTGAGAATATTTCTATAATCATTAGTTTCAGAGGGTTCATTGGTTTCATTTAGGTTTTCCATGTTATTTTCCTGCCCTAATCCTTTTCTTGTAAATCTCCTATTATTGGCTCTATCTCCTTCCTTTTTAAATCTTGTTTAGAAGGTGTGATCAATTTATTACCAGATCTCAAAATCATCCAACTAATTCATGATTCTGTGAAGAGAATCGTGTTTTCCACCATCCTGTGAATAGAATCATCTTTTCTATGATCTTTAGAGAATTCTAGATTTCTTCACGATTCTGTGAAAAAGAATTGTCTTTTTCACGATTCTTTGGATATTCTAAATTTTCCACAATGTTGTGAATGGAATCGTGTTTTTCACGATTATGTGAATGGAATCGTGTTTTTCGCATTCTGTGGATAGAATCGTGTTTTTCACGATTCTGTGGATAGAATCGTGTTTTTCACGATTCTGTGGATAGAATCGTGTTTATCACGATTCTGTGGATAGAATCGTGTTTCTCACGATTCTGTGGATAGAATCATGTTTCTCACGATTCTGTGAAGGGAATCGTGATTTTCACGATCCTGTGAAGGGAATCGTGATTTCCACGATCCTGTGAAGGGAATCGTGATTTTCACGATCCTGTGAAGAGAATCGTGATTTTCACAATCCTGTGAAGAGAATCGTCATTTTCACGATCCTGTGAAGGGAATCCTGATTTTCACGATTTTGTTCCCAGACAATCGTGATTGCTCACAATCGTTAAAAACATGATTTTCTTATGAAAATCATATTTTGGGAATCACGATTTTGTGTTTAATTCAGAGAATCGTGATTTTGTGTTTGATTCAGAGAATCACGATTTTGTGTTTGATTATAGAGTCACGATTCTGAGCAGATTTTTAAAAATTTTCAGGTTCTTCATTTTTAAGTTTTTGTTTCTCAAATAGAATTGCCTTATTAAAATTTTAACATGCAATAAAAGATTTTTAGCAAAAATATTATTTTTTCTCAAGAAAATTCAAAAAACTGAAAAAAAATTGCGATTCTGTGTTTTTTACAATTTTCTGTGTTTTTGTGCTCTTATCATCATGTGAAAACTTGAAATCATGCAAAGATTTATTGGAAGACCATTACCTTGCTTGCTTGTTCAAGAAAAATCCAAGAACTTTGTAGTTGCAGGAAGTCGCGATTTTTTTAGGTTCTCTCACTCTCTCTTTTACTCAAATGAGCCTTTTTTTCTGAGATTCCATGCTTTTATAGCCTTCAGATAATCGCGATTTTGTGTGAATTTCTCAGAATTTTCACTTTTCACTGTATGATCCTTATCCCTTAGCAATTTTGTGGTTTTGATTCACCATTCTTATCTTTTCAACAAAATTTACTCCCTTTATCCTACTAATGAAAATCGCGATTCTGTACCCAATTCTCAATTTAATATTTGATGCTCAATTCTTATTGATATTTTGAAATTTGATTTTCTTTAATCCCTCAACTTTATGAATCCTCTTACAATCTCTTACCTCAATATCCAAAAGTGCAAAATAAATCAAATTCTTTTTCTTTATAGAAAATTGTGATCCTGTGAAGAGAATCGTGTTTTTTCTGAACTTGCAGCTTTTGCACTTTTTGACTTTTCTTTCCACCTGGTCCCTTCAATGTTCTTCACCAACTCTAGATCACTTGTCACTTGCAATTATACACCATCAAACTCATTTAAAAAATATTTTAAAAAAAATTTAAACAGCAACTGCCACTCTAGATATTTTTTATTTTCTTTCAATTTTCAAAATTTTTTTCCACTTTTTCTCCTCCACTTTCAACAACAATCCTCCAGTCCATCTTTCAAAAAAAAAAAAAAAAAAAATTGTTTGAATTTTTTAATGGATTTTATGAATTTTTTAGTATTTTTCCCTAAATCAAGGTAAACATTTCACTTAGGGTTTTCTTGTTTCAAGATCCATTGATCTTTTATTTCATGATTGGTTATAATCTTCTATGCTTGCAATCTAATCAGTTTTAGGAGTAGAGCTTTCCTAGAAAATATGTGCTAAGAAGTGCAATTATCAATTCATGCAAAGATAAACTCAAACATTTTTCTTTTCAAGATGCAAATAAATTTTCTCTCAAGATTATTGCTTTGCCTTGGCTAAACAAATGGATCTTATCTATTTGCCTATAGCTACTTTACTTGACTTTCCTCAATGCAATCATGTCATCTTTTCCAAGATTAACAAATTTGCTTGGTACTTGGTCAAAAAGCACTCTACAAATGCAAAGATAGTCACATTTTACCTTCCCTTCAACAATCTTGATTCAATTTTTCACACACCTGCACTTTACTCTTAAAAAATGATATGATCAACGATCAATTTGCAAGAATTTCACAACTTCTTTTTCTCAAAAGGTTAACTCTTGCTTTCTTTTCCTATTAAAGAGTAGCACCTTTTCAATGTGTTCAATACCATCAACAATGGAAGATCCAGCAAGATCCACAACTTCAATGAAGCTTTTGCTTTGTTGCCCGGCAACGGCGCCAAAAAATGTTTGTTGTTACCCTTTGGAGTTGTCCTCTCCAATCATTTTAGCATAAAGGATCAAGTACACATCTTTAAATTTTCAATCCGGGAAGTATGCAAAGACCACAGCCCCTTCTAGTTAATGGAATCCAAGAATAAGAGGAAAATGATTGTTTTTCTGAGAAATTATGAAAATGAAGAGAAATATCTAGGGTTTTGAATATCTTGAGCTAAACAACAGTATTTTCAATGATCTTGGTGCCTAAAGTGTGCCATTTTCTCAGCAGAACACAAATATGACGTCAAATCTCAAAAATGATACATGTATCTCACAGACAAGACAATCGCGATATCGTCGAGATTTTCTCTCCTCTCTCACTCATGAAGGCCTACAGGAAACACATTCAGTGAAGGTAGCTAGAATTCCCTGAGAAGTCCAAGATGCATCAAGGATGTCAAAGGGAGTTCACATGCAAACTTTGGAAGAAATCGAGCAAATCCAGGGTAGTAGTCAAAGCTGGTCAAACTTTGGAAATTAGGGCAAAAATTTCAATGTCTCCAAATCACATGAAAATTCATATACTTGTAAAGCCTATCAAAGGCAGTCTATAGCCCGAATTTCACATGAAAATGGATTGTCTAGCACATTGATATGCCATGTGCATTTTGTAAAAAAATTATTTTTTCCACTTAGACCCTACAAAATTTTGTATAGGAATTTTTGTTAGCCATATGGTTTGGCATGTATAAAGACCATATGTGGCTACATATTTCTACAATGTTTCAACGCTATCAAAGCTTCCTAGAGACCTTAATGCCACCTTGCAAGCTTCCAAATGTAGTCAAACTTGTACAAGCAAGATTCACATGGGAGTTTTTTTGCATATTCCTAAAGGAGGCCTTTCAAAACATAGTCCTACAAAATTTTATCTTCATCAAAGGATATTTGAAGGATCAAAGAGCACAAAATCCAGTTTTCAAGGTCATCGCAGTTTTCTAGAATAAGAAAATTGAAGGCTTGAAGGGCTGCCACATGGAAAAATATGATTGAACTATGTTGTACGGTCAAGATGAGCTCATATTCAAGGGTTGAGATGCACTAAAGCATAAAAGAAGGAGGATCCACGAGTTTTTTCATCAAAGAAGACTTTTTTGACAGTTAAAGATCAATAATGCAAAGTTTCTCCAAAAAATAGTGGCTTATCTTATCCGAATTGATGTCAGCACTGATCCGACGGTCCAGATCATCCCCAGATCCAATGGTGGAGAATGAAGGCGCATGAATTTCACTCCTTTACACTAGATTTGATAGAAAGAACAATTCCAAGCCATTGATTTGATTAATCAAATGGTTGTAATCGAAAGTAGTGATCCTAGAGTTGAGAGTTGATTTCTCTAGATCCAAGGGCCCAAATTCATTCAAAAAACTATATAAACCCCCCTCCAAACTCCTAGAGCATCATTGTTAGGCATCCATAGGGCTCTTGCTAGCTTACGGCTTCCCTGAGAAGATCACCCTCGGTTGAGCGAGTGAGGATCCAAGGTGGGCTAGTATGAGTATAGTACCTAGTTTCAAATCTAAGTTAGAACTCCAATCTAGGATAGGCTCTTGAAACTAGCATCTCTATCTTGAATCACCCTCGGTGGAGCGTGTGAGTGAATTAGAGCTGGTTTTAATGAGTCTTAGACTTCTTTAGTTAGACGGTACAAGCCTAGACATACATAGGGTCAATGAAGTGGAACTCACCTTCTTACGTGTGACATTCGGTTGAACTATCATGGTTTGAGGGTTGGAACCGCCTTTGATCAGTAGACTGCTTAGCTTGACGTATCACGACGATCTTATACATGTATCTTAATTCAAATCCTCAAATCCTTTTAATTCATATCACTTGTCACTTGTCTCTTGTCTCTTGTCTCTCAGGCTCTTGAGTAGTTTTACATGTCTTCTATTTTCTTCTATGTGTGAGAAGGCTCCGCAGTATTGCGTTGAACCAGTGAGGATGTTTCATTGAGCTTGTGAGTAAACTCTATCATTATAATTCACTTGCATGCATATAATCCATACATACCCATACATATTCATTAGTTTCTGAAAGTGTATAAGAAGCTCCAATATTGGACCATTCTTCCTTTCGAAACTGATTTATGTGTAAGGATTCCATCTATTCTCGTCATGCATACATATCATCCAAAGAAGACTATGCATATGGATTAGAATTAGGAAGTGTTTAAGAAGCTCCTTCAATGGACCATTCTTCCTTCCAAATTTGATTCGTGTGTATGGTTCTCTTTCATTCTTATCATTCATGTTCATCAATCTAACTTGCACTCCTACATTCCCATTCCCATAACCATTTCAACATCTCTCTCTTCTCCATACTCAACATTAATTTCGCTTTCACGTCCTTAAACCTTCCAACATTCATTAGCTTCATACACCTTGTGTGTGCCACGACTGTACCCGATCCACCCGGATTGCGATCACCTCCACATTTTGAACCCGACGTGAAACGATTCGTGGCATTTGCTTCTGATCTTGTTGGGAGGTTGTGATCCTTATCCTTTGTTTCATATTTTTCATCCTCATCATATCATCACTATCAGTCTTGAGTATTGCACTGGATTTCTCACAGTATCGTGCACATCTTCATCGTGAAGTAAACGCATTTGTGAGAGATCTAGAGCATCATGCATCACTTGCTTATTCACATAAGATGGAGGAAGGATTCAAATCCCTTATTGTTGAGAAACAAGGCCAAAGAATAGTCTCTTGTATGTTGAGAGAGAAGGGAAAATTCAATGGCATCAACATCACAAGCTACTTAGATTTGTTTGAAGAGCAAGCTATGATTTTTTGTCTTCCCAAAGATCTTTTGATATCATTCTTTGAAAGAATTGTTGATAGCTCTATCATAAACCGTGTCACTCAATATGATAGTCCTCCTTGGAGTGATTTTAGAAAGGAGATGCTCAAAGAATTTTATCTTGAAGATTATAGCCAACATAATCGGGATGGATTCTTACGATGGGTCAATTCACCAAAGCCTATTAGCTCTATTACTCACTTACAAAATGAGTATATTAGACGCTATGAACAACTTCCTGATGAGGATAAGATAACTTTGGAACCTGATCTTGTGATCAATTTTCTTAAGCTTCTTCATCCTGAAACTCGTAGGGAAGATGAACGACGATTAGAAGAACCGGATAAGAGCTATGGTCTTACTGACAGTTGGCAAAAAGTGTGTAAAGTAGTAGAGGCTGTAGCCCATAGACATCAAAGACAATCCATGCTTTATGAGAAAACTAGTCTTCCTCAAGCTAGCCTTCCACAAACTAAGGAGCAAGTTAGAGAACAATCCCATGCTATGATTTTTGAATCTACTCCTATTCCTCAAATGATGGAGCCTACTCAAGGTTTTAAAGTAGAGCGGAATAAAAGTGTAGTTGAACAATCTCAAGTGGAAATTCTCACTAAGCAAATGGAAAGTCTTATTGCTACACAATCCAATTTGGCCAAGACTATAGATGCTTTACAATCTAAGTACACCAAAACTTTCCAAAATCAAATGAGCCCAATGTCTTTTCAAGAGCCTAATCAACATGTTATAGCTACCAATCAAAATCCACAAGTAGCTCCTACTCAAGCATATCAAGTTCCTCCAATGCATAATCCTTCAATGCAAAATCCTCATCCTCATGTGCAAAATCCTCAAATGTATCAAAACATGTATCCTCAAGCTCCTCAAATAGCTTTTCAAAATCCTCAAAATCAAAATTTTCAAAATCACAACCGTATAATATGGAAGCTCCTCTTGCACCTCAAGTACCACATGTTGCTCCCCAAGCTCCTCAAATACATCAATTGCCTTATCAAAATCCTAATTATCCTGTTCAAGCAATACCTTATCAACAAAATCCTCAATTTCAAAATTTCCCACCACAAGTTAATCAAAATCCTCAAAATCAAAGTGGTTTTGTGTGTGGCCCTCGTAGGTGTCCTTGGTGTGATTCGTTAGAGCACTTTTTGAGAGATTGTGAACTATTGAAGGTTGCTAAGGAGCAATGACTAGTAATAGACATAGACAAGAAAATCTGTGACTATCGATCTAGGCTACCTTTGCAAGGAAATTATGGTAAGGGAGGAATGAAAAAACATTATGAAAATATAACCATAATGGATGTAGGAACTAGAGGAGTGAAACTAGAAGCTCTTGATGAACAACAAGTAGAATCAAGTAAACCCACAAAGGAAGGTGACTTTTCCATAGAGGCTTTAGTAAGCGCATGAGATGAGATTAGGAGAACAACGGCTTGGGAGTCACCGATAGAAGATCAATCTCTTATTTCTCACATATCCAATGTAGAAGAAAAACGAAAAAGAGATGAAGCTGAGCCTAGTGAAAGAAGAGTAACGCGAAAACAAGCCTCAAAGGGAATAGAAACAATCATAGAGCAGGGAGAGACATCACAATCCAAAGATAAAAAATAAGAATCACAACCCAATGAACAAAAACAAGAGGAGAAACAAAAAGGGAAGAAGACAAAGCAAAGAAAAACAGAACCAAAGCCTTTAGATAAACAAGAACAATAAAAAAAAACTGAAGACCAAACACGAGAACATGAACACAAACAAGACCCTGAGCAAAAACAAAAGAAACCAAAGAGAAAACCTAAAGCCATCTTGATTTCAGAAACTGAGAGAAAAATAGATCCTATGGAGATTTTAGATGACATTTTGCTTAAGAGTCAAGTGACTATGTCTTTAGAACATGTTTTCTCTATTGCAAAGCCTGTTTTTAAAGATAACTTTATCGGCCTAATTAAAAGGAAGAGGTTTCCGCTTAATCTAGATACTAAGATGCAAGATTCTCTAGATCAAGATCAAGCTATGAATGAAGCCTTAAACTTTGATGAATCTGATGAAGAGGACTTTGATGATGATGAAGTAAATGTTAATAAAAATTTCTTAGGACCTATTCAACTTGACCATGAAAATCATGAAAAAAATCCTGAAAGTCACTTTAAAAGAACATTTTGGTCTAGAGATACATCAGAGATGCATGTTAAAATAGGAAATGATAAGAATACTATCACTGTAAATGCATTAGTAGATTCCGGCTCCGAAATCAATGTGATTTCAAGAGAAGTCTATGATAAGTTTCGATGGCCCATAGATAAAGATTGTGGATGGCGTATGAGAACTGCAGATAATGGTGTAGGTACCCTGTATGGAGCTTGTGCTAGTGTGCCCATATCCATAGGAGGAATCACAGAAGAGTTTCACTTTTTTATTCAAGATAATTGCTCCTATGAAGTTCTCTTAGGTCAACCCTTTATTTGTGAGAGTCGTATGGAAACTAAAGCCATGTATGATGGGTCTGCCTATGCTAGATTTAAGTCTAAGGATGGAATGCAATCACTTCAAGTCATGATGGTAGGAGTGAACCATCCTAGGAATCGATTGTCAATTAGAAAGAAACCTATTGTTACTCAGAGTCATGAGCATGCTTGTAGTGATTGTGCACCTTGATTCATGTTTGGAGCTACATATGATCAAAATTTTGGATAGAATCCATTGTTGAGCGGGACAACAGTGGATATTGGTTTGACATCTCGCATCCAACCAACATGTACAATAGTTTGTCACTTTGTTTTCCACATTCTAGATTAGATTTTCTTCATAAGAGTCAATTGTCCAAGTCTTTTATCCAAAAAAACCCAAAAAAATTATAAAAAACAACAAAATCATGGAGCATGATGAGAACATTGAGCATGTGATTGAAACATCTCATTGTTTCTCTACTCTTGAGGAGTTAGAGTTATGTCTTCAACAAAATTCTAATTCTCATATTATTCTTCTTTCTTACCTTGATGAGTATGCTCTAATCCAGAAATATTCTCTCAATGTTGACAAGTGCTCAAAATTTAACCAAACACATGATGCCTTAGTTGAAACAAAGTACAAAACTGTAGACAAAAAAATCAAACCCATAGCTCAATCATTACCTCAAGGAAGTAATGAAAAAATTATTGATGTGAAAAATGATCCAATTCTTTGGGATAAGAAAAACATAGGACATACATTCACGGATGAGACAATCAAGAAGGTGAAAATTGGTAGAGATGATGACTTTATTTTGCCATCAGAGAGAGATAAATTTGAGAGAGTTATACGAAGCCATGGAAAAGCCTTTATTATGTATCCTCATGAGATTGGTTATGTAGATCCTAAGCTAGTTGCACCCATGATAATCTTTACTATTCCACATATTCCATGGAATCTTCGCCCTATACCAGTTCCAAAGGCTCACTTACCTGAGCTAATGAAACTACTTAAGGAGAAGATAAACATGAGAATTTTAGAGCCATCTTTTGCACCTTACTCAAATAGATGGTTCACTATGCCTAAAAAGAATGGGAAACTACATTTTATTCAAGATCTCCAACCTGTCAATAAAGTCACCATTGTAGGACCCATTGTAGATGAGTTTGTTGAATCATTTTCAGGACATTCTATCTATTCAATGGGTGATTTATATTCTAGATATGACCAATTCCAATTAGCAATTGATAGTCGTGACATTACCACAATGAAAAATCATTTAGGCTTAGTGCGAATGTGTACTTTACCTCAAGGAGCGACTAATTCTGTGGCTCATATGATGAGTGCTATGAATATGGTCTTACATGATTTTATCCCTCATATAACTATGCCATTCATTGATGATATTCCAATTAAAGGGAGTGAGGAACATGTAAAGGACATTACTTTAGATTCATTTGGATGTCGTAAATTTTTTCTTGACCATATCTCTGATTGTGAAAGAATATTTGAACGATTTCAAGAGGTAGGTCTCATATTTTCCATAGAAAAATCTGTTTTTGGGATCAACGAGGTTCTTATTGTTGGACATTTATGTGGCTATTACCTACCTTAGATCATTGCAAAATATTTGGATGTTTGGCTTATGCATATGTGCCATCTCAGTCGAGGCATAAATTGGAACCTAAATCTGAAAAGTATGTGTTCATTGGATATGATGATAAACAGATGGGTTATAGGTTGTGGAGTCCATCCACAAAGCAATTACTTGTATCAAAGGATGTTATATTTGATGAGCAAGGTACTTGGTATGCAGGTACAATCAATAATTATGTAGGTGATGAAGAAGTTTTGAATCAGAAGAAAGGTAAATCAAAGGTTCAAATATTGATGAACCAGAAACTTCAAGAAGTGGTGACTCAGAAGGTCATCAAGACACAAATGGCAACCTACAAGGTATAGCTATGACACTTCTTTTTTTACTACTAAAGATTATGCTTACATGGTGAAAGCAGATGAAGACCCTTCTACATATGAAGAGGAAAAAGGTAAGGAAAACTGGGAGAAAGCTATGCAGGAAGAGTATGATGCATTAATAGAGAATGAGACATGGGACTTGGTTCCTAAACCAAATAGTCAGAAGATCATTGGATGCAAATGCGTCTACAAGACAAACAGGTATGCAGATGGAAGTGTGTCTAGGTATAAAGCTGGACTTGTTGTGAAAGGGTATGCTCATACATATGGTATAGATTACGATGAGACCTATAGTCGTGTGGCAAAGATGATAACCATAAGGACACTCATAGCCATTGCTAGATGTAAAGGTTGGAGATTATGTCAATTAGATGTGAAGAACGCTTTTCTTAATGGTTATATTTCAGATGATGTTTTCATGGAGCAATCACAAGGGTTCAGAGACAAAAGGAATTCAGAATATGTATGTAAGCTCAAGAGAGGTTTGTATGGTTTGAAGCAGGCCCCAAGGGCATGGAATTATAGACTTGCAAAGTTCTTGAAGGAACTTGGTTTCCAAGTATCTAAAGCTAATAGTAGCTTGCTTGTCAAAGCAAGTGATGATGGGTTCATTTATATGTGCATATATGTTGAATGACATAATCCTTACAGGTACAGATGAGAAGGGCATACAAAACCTTAAGAAAAAATGGAGAAAGAGTTCAAGATTAGTGACTTGGGAGACTTGTCATATTTCTTGGGCATGGAGATCTCATATACTCAACATGGAGTATATGTGACTCAAGAAAGATATTTGAAGAACTTGTTGATCAAGTTTAAAATGGAAGATTGCAGGGTAGAACCTACTGCAATGGAGGTGAATCACAAATTGAGCAGATATGGAGGAGAAGAATTCAATGATATAAAGCTATATCAAAGTCTGCTTGGTAGTCTAATCTATGCTACATTAACTATGCCTGATTTGTCATATGCAGTTGGAGTGTTGTCTCAATTCATGCATTGGCCTAGGAAAGAACATTGGTTTGCAGGACAAAGAATGTTGAGATACATTAAGGGTAATGTAGCTCAAGCATAAGCACCACCTCCTTTACTTGTCAATCTGCAGAGACGTGAGGACTTGTATGAAGACCACGAGTGAGTGAAGGCACAAGTGTGTGAGTGAAAGCACACAAGCATGCACACACATACACACACACACACACAAGGCAAGATCAAAGAAAGGAACAATGGAAAGCTTCTATTGCAAAGGAACTCTCTTACAAAAGCTCTATTCTCTAACAAGCTAACCTCAAAAAAGAGCTCTCTAGCTCCTTTTATAGTTTTTTGACTAGTTTTGGTGTTGTCCAGACCTAGTGTTTGGCCTAGTTAAAAATTAGGTTCTAGGGCTTATTTGAAGGCTCAAACAGAGTCTAAAAATTATGAAAATTGGTAGGATGATACTTCTAATGCTCCTCAAGCTCAAGGAATCCTTGGCTTGCACAAAAAGGAGCTACAAAAAGGTGAAATGATATTTACAATGGTTTTTGGTGATGAAAATCACTATTTTATAGGGATTTCTTCTGAAAATTTTACATACACTTCTTGGAGCTCCCTATGTGCTCCTTCTTCTTGTGTGTCCACTTCTTTGATGTACTTATTATGCTTGTCCTTGACCTTGAGCTTCAACACCCCCCCCCCTCTCGAGTCTGTCATCCCTGACAGACCCTTGTTGTAATGGTTGTTCCAGGTAGTGCTTTGAGAGGTAGTGTCTATTCGGTAGGAACCAGAGCCTTCTATCTTCCAAATGTAGCAGGGTTTGTTGTCCAGTTCTTCCTTTGTCACTGTGAGCCTTTGCAAGTTGTAGTCCCTTGGTATGTGCTTCTTCCTTGGATTCCAACATGACTGTGTCGTTGTGAGTCTCCATTGATGACCTCTAGATCTTCCAAAGATGATGTTCATAGTAGTCATGCCAAGTACTCATAACCCATAATGAATGATGGGCAAGTGTGTTCATGCATGGGTTGAGGAAAATACGTGCCTTGTGCACGGCCTTGTAATGTAGCCCTATGCATGCTTACTTGGAAAATGTATTGGAAGAAGTATGGTGCAAAAATTGGGGGTCTTGAGCTAAGTGCTCAAGGGTATACCGATGAAGAGGTTTCCTAATCTATCATGGTTATGGTGTTTCCAAAGTAAAGATACTTACCATGCTGAAGGGTCGATCGATGTTTATCTCTTCATGTTGTACACTCGGCATTTGTGATGAAACATTGTCGGTGAATGTCCATGTTGATGGCCCACTGATGAAAAAATTTTTTGAGTGCCTAGTCCTGTCTCCTCTTTTCAAAGCAACATTTGCCAAATACTGAGAATTTCTTTATATTCCTTGAAAAACAACATTGGGTAACTACACCAAGCTTAGTTTCACATATTCTCTCTAGCTCACCATAAGCAAGAGTCGTCTCACCCAGTATACGGACAAGGATTTTCAGGGTACCAAACTACCCCTTGCAAATATCTCCTTGGATGCTCTTGTACATACAGTAGTTAAGCATCACTCAAGTTGCGGACCTTCAAGCTCTTCCCCCCCACGGTAAGAGGAAACAATAGTTGTGGATGCCATGTTCATGCCAAGTTCTTGACATCTACCAAATAAGGCCGCAATAATATCATCTGCTAGCCGAGACACACTTCTATCCAAATTGATAAATGCCCAGTAATCAACAGTTCCACCTTCAACTAAGCATGAGTTAGTCATGTTCCATGAGTCAAACCTCGGAACAAGTTTCTCTCTCTTTTTTTCTTCTTCTTCTTCTTTTTTTTTTTGCAAAACAATGTCACAAAACAAGAAGACAAAGGTTAGTATCAAAAAAATAGTTTACATGTGTCAATGTGCTCTTGTGCATGAGACTCTCAATTGTGTCTATGCATGGCCATGTAATGTGGCCCCATATTAATGCATACTTTCGAAATGCATGACCTGAATGGTGCAAAAGATAGGGTTGTGCAAGGAGCACATAGTTGTCGCTCGTCGAGGCTTTTGATGTTATTTGCGGATGTTGATGCCATTTTTCTTCGAGGTATCCATTGGATCTCGAGATGACAACTGATCCTTCCTCCTTATAGGGATCCATTTGAGAATGGTCTTTGACTGTTTAGTGATCTCCTTGGGCTGCTTCATGTTTGGATGGTTTCTTGAGGGTTTGATCCTTCCTGATTGACTCTTTAGTTCTGTGGGGCCTATCGGTGCTTTTGGTTTCCATACCCATACCATTGTTGTTGGTCTTCTGACTATTGCCGAAGAGGTGAGTTTATCCTCCTATGGTCTCTATGCTCGGTTCTTTCCCTTTTCTCTCCTTGGCTTCTTGGTTGAGACCTTTTGCATGGTGGAGAGCATAGGCCTATGTGCATGTAAGAGTCCTTTTGGAACCCACATGTGTAATCACCCTTGTTGAGCTGCAACTAATTTCGTAGGCACCCAAATTTGTCGTAGACCTTCTTGTTGAGCTGGTCGTGGTTGCTTGGTTCTGTTCTTCACATTGTTGGCTTGCATGGGTGGGATTGGGTTGTCGAGGCTGGTGGTTGCTCTCCTTTGCATACCCAAATCTGCTTCATGTCGGACACTCCTTTCTTCTTGAAATCCCATTGTCTATTTGATATAGCAATTGTCATGTATTGTTTCTCTTGCAAGTGTGGTTGAACTACTACAGATGGCTGAGACTTCGTACAAGAAGGGAGTCTCAATGGGTCTCTAACTCTTGTTGGAGGCAGCATCCTTCTGCATCATAGAGCTTTGGACACATACAACTTGTTCTTCTCTAAGATTAGTCCTAAGAGAATGTGTGACACCATGATCTGTGAGCATGCAGTTTTCTAACTCTAATGTAATGCATTGTTCATGTACCCAAACTTGAAGAAGTCGGCTTCTGAGGTTTAAGTTGACTGCATGGTCAAAAATCCAATCTTGACCCAAGACAAGTGGTTCAGTAAGGTCTTCGTCTTGACACACTAGCATTTTGACTCCCATTGGGACATCTTGAAGAGAGATGGGAAGTTCCACCTCACCCACACAAGGGGTTTCCACCCCTCCCAATTCTATGAGATAGGCTTCTATAGGATTGATGTTCAACTGCAAGTGTTGGCAGTAGGAAAGTCTAACTGCACTAGTTGCTGCACCTGAGTCAATCAATGCTTTCATAGTCCTCGCACGCTTTCCTTGTCCTATCTCTATGGTCACAAAGGGGCGTTGGTCGATTATTTGAGACGTAATTATGCCCGATTTTTGGCACATGTTCATGTGATATTTTGGGGATTTTGGGTTGACATCCAGGCCTAATTGCCTTAACTTATTTCACCTAATGCGCTCTCTAGCCTCTGCCTGTGCTTCTTCTCTAACTCTCAATTCTTCTTCTTTTCGCTTCTTAGCCATGTCGAGTCTCCTTAACATATCCGCTATAAGAGGTTCTTGATATAACTTGACCCTACATCCACTTATGTAATTTGGCAGGATGTCACCTTCTAGAGTGGCCAATTGAACATCACTCCTAGTGGAAATTCTATTAATGATCATGGGTCCATATCCTCGCTTTTCCAATTTACGGGCATGTTGCTTTAGTGTATACACCAGCACTAAGTCTCCTTCTTTCAATCCTTTATCCTTGATGTGTGCATCAAAATAAGCCTTTTGTGTTTTCTTTGCAGCATAGATACCTGCTGCCACTCGTAGCCTCGTCTTACCTAAGCGTTCTAGATCAAAGATCCTAGAGGACCATTCATGTCCATTCCACTCATGCTCTTGTGCTACTTTTAAAGCTGGGACTAAGAAATCTAATGGTAGCACAACATTCTGTCCAAAGACCATCTAAAATGGGGTGGAATTGAGTATCGTTTTATAGGAAACTCGGTAAGCCCAAACAACATGATGAAGTTGTTTATCCCAATCAGAGCATTTATTATTTACCAGTTTACTCAAGACATTACATAGGATCTTGTTTGTGGTCTCAGCTTGTCCATTAGCTTGTGGATGATAGGTGGCATACTTCTTATGTACCACCAAGAATTCTTGGAGTATATTTTCAATGACTTCATTCAAGAAGTGCATACCTCTATCACTTACTAACTCTATCGGTAATCCATATCTCATGAACACATTCTCGAATAAGAACTTAGTTGTCATTTGAGCATCATTCTTTGTCGTGGCTTTCACTTCTACCCACTTGGTCAGGTAATCTGTGGCTACAATAATGTACTCTGCATGGGAGTTTCTAGCTGGGGGGTTAATAGGACCTACAAAGTCTATGCCCCACTTCGAGAATGCACGTCCTCTCATCATTGGCCTCAAAGGCATCTCATCTTTTCTAATTGGATACTGTGCACATTGACATGTGTCACATTTCTTCACATAGGTATGTGCATCCATATGAAGAGTGGGCCACCAAAGTCTTGAGAATAGAATGGTCTTGATTACTCGATCAGGACCAAAGTGTCCACCCGCAACACCACTGTGTGCAGTCTCCAAGACTTTCAAATATTCTAATTCATGAACACACAATCTTAGGCAACCATCTTTGCCTCTTCGATATAAGTTGTCTCCAACTAAGGCATAGTCCTGGGCCTCTTGCTCCATGTAACGACACTTGATAAAGGGTGGCATGCTCCACTGGGGGCCTCTCTTGGCACACTCGACAATTCTTTATCCACTCATGTACTTGTTTGTCCATGCTAGGCCAATACACGACTAAACGTTTTAGATTCTACAATGTTCGTTGTTTAGAATCGTGATTTCCTAGCAATTCTTCGTGGGCTTGTCGCAACCAACTACTATGTTTGTCATCCTCAACACAACAAGCTAGTACACCTTTTGTCAGGGGAGCACTAGATTGTGCTCTCTGACTTCACTAGACAATTTTTGGAAATACACTTATGATTACAAGAACACCCACATAGGGAAAATAATACAAGAAGACAGATTTGATACAAGACATCCCATAACCCGGGACCAATAGGTATGGAAAACTCGATTAGAGAGGATACAGGAGATCCCACAACCCGGGATCGTAAGTATGAGACAAGATGTTTGGATTATAAGAACTCCCTTCTGGGAGATGAACTGAATACAAGAAAGAACTTGACAAGATCTCGTACTATGAGATTACAAGAGGACAAGACAGGATGTCCAAGAACTAGACTAGATGGGACTAGAACAAGAAACAAGACAAGAACTAGAACTGGAACTTGGAGAGTACTTATTTAGCGGTCACGACTCCTTGAGCTCCCAAGACTGGTATTGGCAAGACTAATTATGAATGTGTCCAAACCCTCCTTAAATAGGTTTTCCAAGGGCGGTTCTAGCGCGAAAACTGGACTAGAGATGATATAGGAGATCCCACAACCTGGGATCGTAAGTATGAGACGGTCCAAGGGCGGTTCTAGGGCGGTTACGAATTGATAATGTCATTGATGATGTCATCAATTCAAAGCATGGTCTTTGGATGTCAGAATCAAGCAAGAAGAGAGTCCATCGATCTTAGGGTTTTGGCACGTTCCAGACGCAATGGAAGCATTAGTTTCCCCAAATTCTGAACCAATCATGAGATATAGGATTCACATGGAATCTGAGATTCAGGATGGTTTCCTTCGTCCATGACACCTTTTGTATCTTGTTTGTACATGCTTCCTGCCAATATGTGATATTTTTGTGATTTTACAATCTTTTTGTGATGTTTTCACATTCTTATTTGCAGGTCCGAAGGTTAGGACTGGTACCAACTTATTTGCCCATTTAGGAACAACTTCTAAATTGAACAGATAAGCATCACGCAACTCATCAGACACTCCTTACGGTGGCTCTCCTGAAGTGATGCGAGAAAGGTGATCTACCCGGAGGTGGGTTCTACCTTTCCTAACAACCACTTCAAAGTCATATTCCATTAGTAAGATGAACCATCTTACTATCCTGTATTGCAAGGTTTATTGACTAAATATAACAAAGCTTGATGATCAGTGAAAAACTTGAACTTGTTGGCCAATAAATATTGTCTAAACTTCTTCATAGCATATACCATGCCTAAGCCGTCTTGCTCAGTGGTTGTATAGTTTCGTTCAGCTGCGGTTAGCTATCTACTAGGTATGCTATGGGTAAATCTAAATTTCCTTCACCTATGGGTTGTGATAGCACACATCCTATCACATGATTGGATGCATCCACATGGACATGAAATGGTTTATTCAGATCAGGAGTGGTCAGTATTGGTGTTGTGCACAAACGTCTCTTCAACTCATTGAAGGATTTTTCACATTCGTCGTTCCACTCGAAATTTATAAACAAGACTAAAGAGGTCTAGCTATGATCGCATACATGTGGATAAACCTATGGTAGCATCCACAATGGCCCATAAAGGCTTGTACCTCTTTAACATTCCTTGGCCTCGGCAACTCGGCTATAGCTTTGAATTTTTCCTCATCTATTGATATTCCGTTCTTAGAAACAATATGACCTAAGATTTTACCTTGACACACCATGAACACACACTTTTCTAGGTTCAGACACACTCGTTATTCTCTACACTTATTGAAGATTTGTTTGAACTTAGGGATGTGGAGTCTTTTTTCTTGGGAATGAGCACATAAATCATCCACATATACTTCTAAGCTCTTTTGCAAGAACTCTTTGAAGACATGACACATGAGTCATTAGAATTTTGCAAGTGCATTAGTGAGCCCAAATGGCATCAAATATAATGCAAAGATTCCCCATTCTATGGCAAATGCCGTTTTGTGTTGATCTTCTGGGCCAATGGCTACTTGGTTGTAACCTGAAAATCCATCAAGGAAGCTATAAACTTCCTTGCCTGCAACACCCTCCAATAAATGTAGTGATTGGAAGCGGATAACTATCTCTAATCATAGTGGCATTAACTTTTTTAAGGTTAATACACACTCGCAACTTTCCATTCTTCTTGGGCACCACTACAATGGGGGATACCCATTCAGTGTGCTCAATCTCATAGATGAATCCAACTTCAATCAACCTGTCAATTTCTTCTTTTATTTTCACTGCGTAAGTGCCGTTATATGTGTAGGGCTTTTGTTTGGTGGGCTTGGCATCAGCAGTCATGGGGATCGTATGAGAGCATATTCTCAGATCTACCCCCTTTAAGTATCGATAGTGCCATGCAAACATGTCCCTATATTCCCTTAATAGAGCTACAAGCTCTACTTCTTCTTCTGCAATTAGGTCTTCTCCTTTGTATATACATCGCTCTTCATTCCCTTCTATGGTTACAACAATTTTTTTGGTCTTTTCTTTATTCTCATACGCTTCTCCTGTGATGGCCTCTCTTTTAGGCATTCGTACCAAAATTTTCCGGTCTTCAACTTCGTATTTCTTGAAGTTTTTTGGTACTTCAAACAATGATTCCTCCTCTTCTTGTTTTACTGCTTTTCTTTTCTTTTTCTTTTGACTGCTCTCACTTCCATCCTTTGCATTCACCGTTTTAATGCTTGTGAGAGGTTCTTCTTCTTTCTGGGTAAACACTCCTACATCTTCTAGATAGTGCTGCTCTGAGTCAAAGTAAGTATCCATCATAATGGACTCTAGATCATCGTCGCCCTCCTCTTCTTCTATGACTTCAGTAGGATCACACTCTTCTAACAAGGGCTGACACATGAATACAGAGATATTGTAACCCTCCTCCTCATCACAATGAGGTGTCCACTGTTCTTCGTTGAGAACAATGTCCATGGTGGTCAAGATTTTTGCCAACCATGGGGCTCAAATTCCTCATCTGGAAAGATCATCGGGGTGTAGGCTGGGCCTTTAACTGGTCTTTCTCCTTGAGAAGTGCCTTCTTCTCTCGCCTTAAGGTGTTTTTCCTCTTCCTCTCCGACCTTGCACACCCACAAAATGCATCCAAGATGGGTCAGGTGAACTTCCAGAATGCACAGAGATAGAATATTCTTTTTCTTTGTGGATAGGATTCGATTGTAGGGGTGGTACGTCTCTAAAGGTGTAATTATTCAAATTGACCTTGGTTGTGACCCCTAAGTGTTGCAAGTACAAGGAGTCGGTTCCCCAATCTTGCACTATTTTCAATTGGCATAGGAAGGGTCTTCCCAGGATCATCTCATAGACATTATTTTTCTCAAAGTCACATATAGCAAAGGTGTGCTCAAACTCTACACCACAAGTGGTTAGAGTTATCCTTTCGAGCAATCCTAGAGGTCTTTCAAAATGACCGTCTGCCATTTGAAGCTTCATTCTAGTTGGTCTTAATGTGGGTTTGCCCCATCGCTTCCACAAGGAGGTGGTTGCAATAGCAACACCAGTGCATGAGTCTATGATTTCTTTGGTTGTGTAACCTTGATAGGTGATCGGAAGATAAGTATTACCTTCTTCACCTTCACTCGTGTCCCCTATTTTGTCTAGAGGTATCTCTGGAACTTTTTGCTTAGAGACTGCTTTTGGCATATGGGAATCAAGTTCTGGAACCTGATTCTTCACATGATTCCATAGCTTTGGTTTTTCTTTGAGGAGCTCTTCTAGAGTGAGATGACACTGGACTTTAGTGTTCTTCACGACGTCAGTGTTTCTTGGAACCACTGAGTCTTCATTTCTTACCAATATTGTGGGAGCTCTGATCTACAAAGATTCAGATTCCCATGGGCCTGTGAATTGTGGCAACTCTTGTAAAGAATTAGATTCGAAATCTAATCTTTCATCTTCTTGTTGCTCTGCTTGGTCTCCATAGATAGACAAAATGTCTTGGGGAAATTGATAATGAAGATCATCAATCTCAGGAATAGGCGGGGGATTACCCTTCTCCTTGGCCCATTTTTCTTCTTGTATTTCCCGCAAGAACTCTTGAGAGTACTGTTGATATGAAAGAGGTGCTCCCTCATCCACGGAATCAGGAACATAAGCTTTCATTGGTGGTGAGCTTTCTCTTTCAATAATTGGTTGAGCCTGTGGAGGTAAAGAAACCTAGGGCTTGTTTACCAACTGCTCTAATCTTTCTAGTAAGCCCTAGAAATGCAAATCCAGTTTGACAGAGTTTGTCTGATTGAATGATTGATTGATCTCAAGCATAGGCTGAGCTAGCTCTACCATTTTCATGCACATTTTTGTCCGTTCAATCTCTAAGTCGGCTCTAGGGTAGCTCTTGTCTAGGTTTGCAGCTTTTGACCCTTCCTGAAGTCGAGCCTTGTAGGCCTTGAACATCATGTCCAAGCCTTTTGGGGTTGGATCTGCAAGAAGAGACCCTTGTTGTGGTCTATTCACAATGGGTGGTGGGGTGGGATGAGATGGTGTGGATGGAGCTTCAACATGAGAGGGATTTTGAGATGCAATTTCTTCTATTTTTGTTTTCACCTCTTTCAAGCTTTCTTCTAGTTCAGATAGCTTTTTATTCCTGCGATTGGTCTTTTCTCTAGTGTCCTCCCATGTTCTTGTTTTCCTCTTAACTCTCCTAATTCACTTGACTCTGATTGTTCAATTGGTTTATCCTATTTTAAAGCTTGTGCCCTAGTAACTGCCTATACATGAGCCACATTACTACTACTTGCACTTGAATCCACCACTAAGCCTACCACATTAATGGGTGTAACCTTGGGCGCACTAGAGGGGTTCCTTGGACAATCTCTCGGGAGATGTTCTTTGCCACACTCAGGACAAAAGACTTGTATTGTGATGTTCTGTCCTTGTCCTAGGGTTGGTGAGTGGGGGCATTCACGAAGGAAATGGTCACACTGGCATCTAAAACATGGTCCTCTAGGGGCTTGTTGGTCTCATTGGTCTCAGTTGGGGCCTAGAGTTAGGATTTGTGTACATGACATTGGAGTATTCTGGCTCCCAATTTTGTTCCATAGGTGGTGCCTCATATTGATACGAGTAAATCTCACTACGCTCAAGTGTCTCTGTGTAATAAGCATCTGGCCTACCTTAATGGGAGTAGTCTAAACTATGAGCATGAGAGTCATTTTTGAGACCAATGGGGTTACTGGCACCAATGCTCCATTAGGGTTCTCTTCTACCATTGCATACTTAATTGGAATCACATTGACAAGAGCTGGGTTGGTTTCCTAGGACTGGTTGTGGCCTATATGGTGCCTGATATTGTTGTTGTGGTCTATAATATGGCTGTTGGTATGGGTTTTGATACCCACCCTGTGGGTAAGGTTGTTGATAACTTTGTCTAACAGCCTGCCTATTATATGGACAATCTTGAGCTGTATGGTTCGTGTATTTTCTCTCAATAGTGCAATATGGAGCATTCCTTTCTCTTATGTTCGCGTTTTGCATTGGGCAAACATTAGCCATGTGGTCCCCTCCGCAAGTATAACACTGGTTCAATGAGGTGACTCTTGGTGTTTGTCTATTTTGGACTCCTAGCTTCTTCGCAACCTGATCAACTATCTCATCTATCTCAGTGGAGGTTCTGGAAGTATGACTAGTAGAATAGTCCGAATCCTTGTAGAGTTTGGACAGTCCTAACTCCTCACCCAAGTTATCTTCGATGTCAATACACATCCGCACACACTCTTCTATGGATCTGGTCTCTTTCAAGTACACATATGAATGCTAAGCACATATGAAAATCGCGATTCTGAGCGATCCCCAAAAACACAGTTTTGATTGAAAATCACGAAAAATGCGATTTTGATTGAAAATTCTGAAAAACGCGATTTTGATTGAAAATTGTGAAAAACGCGACTTTGATTGAGTATCGTGAAAAATGCGATTTTGGCTGAAAATTGTGTTTTCTCAAGATCCTGTTTTTGGCCTGAAAATCGCAATTTTGAGAATGAGCAAAGAATTGTGATTTTGATTGAAAATCGTGTTTACAAAAAATCCTCTTCTGAAAATCACGATTTTGTACTTTAGTGAAAATCGTGTTTTCTGAAAATCATGAAAATCGCAATTTTGGATGAAAGTCATGTTTTTGAAAATTGCGATTTTGGAGCCAACAGAGAATCATGTTTTCCCAAAATCCTGTTTTTGGCTCAAAATTGAGATTTGTGAAAATCGAAATTTTGATCCAACTGAAAATCATATTTTTGGCTGAAAATTGTGATTCTTGAAAATCATGATTCTTGAAAATCATGATTTTTGAAAATCGCGATTTCGAGCCCACTAAAAATCGTGTTTTTGCTCAGAATCGTGTTTTTTGATATGAAAATCGTGATTTTACCTTAGAATCGTGTTTTTGAGAATCTTAGAGAATCACGATTTTGAGCACCACCAGAGAATCGCGATTTTGGGAATGACCTCAAAATCATGTTCTTTTCAAAAAGCTTTTAGGCGGGAAATAGAAAATCGCATTTTTTTGAAAAAAATGAATTTTATGAATATCACGATTATCTATTAGAATCGTGTTTTTTGGCGGGAAATTCAAATTTCTGAGTGCCGAACAATGGCGAGCTCCGTATGTGCAGAAAATCGTGAAAAAACATAGGCGCTTGCTCTCCCTTGCACTTCCTAACTCCTCACACAATAATGCATGAAAAATGGTATGAAAATGGTGAAAATGCACTAAAAAACAAGAAGTTTCTATGAAGTTGAAGATGCAAGAAGATGGTGATGATGATGATGATGAAGATGAAGAAGAAAAATCAGAAAATGAACAGATATGACATTTTTTTTGACCTTCCAACGTCACAAATCTACGATCTTACCATCCCAATGCTCATCCTCGAAGCTCTTTCCCTAGCAACGACACCAAAATTTGGTGTAGCTCAAGCGTAAGCACCACCTCCTTTACTTTTCAATCCGCGGAGACGTGAGGACTAGTATGAAGACCATGAGCGAGTGAAGGCACAAGTGTGTGAGTGAAAGCACACAAGTATGCACACACATACACACACACAAGACAAGATCAAAGAGAGGGACAATGGAAAGCTTCTATTGCAAAGGAACTCTCTTACAAAATCTCTATTCTCTAACAAGATAACCTCAAAAATGAGCTCTCTAGCTCTTTTTATAGTTTTTTGACTAGTTTTGGCCTTGTCCAGACCTAGTGTTCGGCCTAGTTAAAAATTAGGTTATAGGGCTTATTTGAAGGCTCAAATGAAGTCTAAAAATTATGAAAATTGGTAGCATGATACTTCTAATGATCCTCAAGCTGAAGGACTCCTTGGCTTGCACAAAATGGAGCTACAAAAAGGTGAAATGATATTTACAATGGCTTCTATGTTGGTGCAGGGCAATCAACAATTGAAGTTTTGGATAAAGAATTGAAGTAAAGGACTGAAGAAAAGACCAAATCATGAAGCATGAAGGAAGTGCATATCCAGGAGATAAAGATGTGTATACATATGTACATTATTTTAGAGTCAGTTCATCATATACTTTTGTATGGTCATGAGCTTGTAAAAATTTGCCTATATATACAAAGAAAATGTCGGGGCAAAGTAGAGAGATTATGTAAGAACAATAATGGAGGAGAATTAGATGTCATTAGATTTTTAGAAGTGAGTAGAATCTCTCTCATTACTCAGATGTAAGAATTTTCTCAGAAATGAAAATGTTGCGCCTGATATTTCTGTGCATTCTCCTTCTATGCTTGATTATTTCAAGAATCCTTTTGTAGATAGTGTTCACTGGTTCCTAAAACAGGCGCAAAATTTGATGCTAATGGTTTGGTCAGTTCTCCTTCCACAGTGTAAAGTTTTGAGCAAGCAAGCACTCAATCTTTAAGTTGGAAGGTAAGCTACCTGTGGCTAAAAGCATTTGCATAAAAGGGTTCTAGATTGAGAGAACCAAGTGTTAGAAGTTATAGGTGTCTGAATCGATTTTTTAGAAGAGTAGTTTTAGACATAGGTAACTTGTTGAGATCATTTCTCAAGATCTACTGAATCTTTTGGAGTGATTCAACTTGGAGAAGGTGCACAAACTGTAGGCAACACCTTGTGCAAAGTTTCATTAAAAAATTTACACAATTGATAAGTTAATGAGAGAGATATGTGTAGCAGACTTTCTGTGTAGTCATCTTCTTCACAGATTTTTCAAAATCTTCATAATTGATCATTGATCCTCTAAAATTGGTTAAGGTTTGAGTTACTCTTGAGATAGAGGTGCTCTAATTTCAAGAGTAGCTTCTTCTTTTGGAGATTAACACTCTCCATCAGTGGTATCAGAGCAGGAAGTATTAAAATTAAAGGAAGGAGGATCTCGACTGCTGCAGCTGCAAAGAATTCAACATCTCAAGGTTCAAAAGGTGAAAGCTTGAGGGCAAAGCTTGAGAAGGAGGTCATACGACATCAAGGAAGACAAAAGGAACATTATTCGAAGTAAAGGTACATTTATTACTCATAAAGTTTGAAGAATTCAATACACAAGTGAAGAAGGGATGTGAGATTCTCTTCAGATAGAGAAGTTGGATAGAGAGAACTATCCAGCATGGTCAATGAGGATGGAAGCTCATCTTATGAGCAAAGACTTGATAAGTTACATCAGAGGTGAAGAAGAAAAGCCTCAGTTCAGAGATCCTAGTGTTCCAACTAGGGAGGAATTATCAGAATTGAAGAATTAGATGAAGAAAGATGCTCAAGCTAGGAGCATTATCTATAGGGCAGTCAATGACTACTTGATACCTCACATTAGAGGTCTTGAAAGTGCAAGTGATATATGGAATTCTTTAGAGGAGCATTTTCAAAACACTACAAAGTCTAGGAAGGCATCCTTGTGGGCAGAATTTACCACTTTCAAGAAGAAGGCCTCTCAATCTATCTCAGACTATGTAACAAGAATGAAGGACATTGCAGATGCATTAAGAGCAGTTGATGAAGACATTGAGGAGGATAAATTGGTAAGGCAAATCCTCACAGGTTTAATAGGTGATGACAAATGGAAGCCATTCATTTTTTCTACTGAATTATCACTTGATCATTTTACTCCTGACTTAAATCAGTTTATATGTTAACCTTTGAGCAGGATGTCAAAGGTGAAGGTGACAAGAGTATAGTTCATGCAATGTATTCAAAGGATAAGAAGAAGAATATCAAAGGAAAGCAACAAACAAATGAGGATGAAGGTACAACTAACCAAGCTAACTTCCTAAGAGGAAGAGGAGGTGGCAAAGGTAGAGGAAGAGGCAAGAGTAATAAAGATGGAGTCAAGGCTTGCTGGATTTGTGGTAAGACAAATCACTTAGCTAATGATTGTTCGCATAATACTCAGATTAATGGTGGATATAATCAGAACTTTAATTCAAGAGGAAGAGGTGGCAGGAATCAAAGAGGTAAGTTCAGAGGAAGAGGTAGTAGAGGTTACTTTGGAAGAAATGCAGGTAGAGGATTCCAAAGTCAACAATACAACAATACCTACTACAATTATGCTTCAGATCAGAAGGAGGATTCAACATTGATAATGAATGCAACTTGTGAAAGGCAAAGTGAAGACCAAAGAGTCTTTTACATTGACTCAGGGTGTAGTAATCACCTGAGTGGTAACATAGCATTGATGACTGATTTGGAAAATAAGGTAACTAATCATGTAGTTCAAACACGTGACAATACAAAGCACAATGTGAAGTCAATTGGATCAGTGAAGGCCAAGAATGGTAGTACTCTCTTGAGTAAGGTTTTGTATGTTCCTACAATTCCTAAGAATTTGATAAGTGTAGGACAAATTGTTGAAAAAGGTTATGAAGTTAGGTTTACTAATGAAGGAGTGTTTGTGGAAGACCCTAGCAATGGATATAAACAGATTGTTTCAGGGAAGAAAGAAGGAAGATTGTTCACATTAAAGATCCAAGGTAATGTTGGTCATGCGTTGTTCACTTATGGAGGACATAAGATCTCTGAGTTAGATCTTTGGCACAAGAGGCTTGGACATTTCAATGAAAGAGGTATCAAAGATATGGTTAATAATGGTTCAGTTCTTGGATTGCCTAATATTGAAGGTCAACATATGACATACAGATGTGAGGCATGTAAATTAGGTAAGGCTCATAAGCAATCTTATTCCAAGCATGGGTTTATGTATTCAGAGAAGCTTGAATTGGTACACGCAGATGTGTGGGGACCATCAAAGGATTTTAGTATCAATGGCTCAAGGTATTATGTGATTTATGTTGATGATGCTACCAGATGGATCACTATCTATGTGATCAAAGATAAGTTAGAGGTATTCAATACATTCAAACACTATCATGTGTATGTAGAGAGAATTGTAGGTCATAAGTTGAAGAGACTAAGGTCAGATGGAGGGGGAGAGTATTTCTCTAATGAGTTCAGTGATTATTTATGGAATGCAGGTATAAAGAGAGAGGTTACTTGCAGGTACTCTCCTCAACAAAATGGGGTAGCAGAGAGAAGAAATAGAACTCTTGTTGAGTTTGCAAGGTCAATGATGAAGGAGAAAAATTGCCCTAATTATTTGTGGGCTGAGGCTGTAAACACAGCTACTTATTTGGTCAATAGGTTACCATGTAAAGCTTTGCAGGGTATGACACTATATGAGGCATGGTGGGGTAAGAGACCTACTCTAGATCATTGCAAAGTATTTGGATGTTTGGCATATGCATATGTGCCATCACAATTAAGGCATAAATTGGAGCCTAAAGCAGAAAAATATGTGTTTATTGGATATGATGATAAGCAGATGGGATATAGGTTGTGGAGTCCATCCACAAAACAATTTCTTGTATCTAAGGATGTTACATTTGATGAGCAAGGTAATTGGTATGCAGGTACAATCAATATTTATGTAGGTGATGAAGAAATTGTGGATCAAAAGAAAGGTAAATCAGAAGGTCAGAAATGGCAACTACAAGGTATAGCTATGACACTTCTTTTTTGGCTACCAAAGATTATGCTTATATGGTAAAGGCAGATGAAGACCCTTCTACATATGAAGAGGCAAAAGGTAAGGAGAATTGGGAGAAAGCTATGCAGGAGGAGTATGATGCATTGATGGAGAATCAGACATGGGATTTGGTCCCTAAACCAAATAGCCAGAAGATCATTAGATGTAAATGGGTCTACAAGACAAAGAGGTATGCAGATGGAAGTGTGTCTAGGTATAAAGCTAGACTTGTTGTTAAAGGGTTTGCTCATACATATGGTATAGATTATGATCAGACCTATAGTCCTGTGGCAAAGATGACAACCATCAGGACACTCATAGCTATTGCTGCATGTAAAGGTTGGAAGTTATGTCAATTAGATGTGAAGAATGTTTTTTTAAATGGTTATATTTCAGATGATGTTTTCATGGAGCAACCACAAGGATTTAGAGATGGAAGATATCCAGATCATGTGTGCAAGCTCAAGAGAGCTTTGTATGGTTTGAAGCAGGCCCCAAGGGCATGGAATTATAGACTTGTGAAGTTTTTGAAAGAACTTGGATTCCAAGTATCTAAGGCAGATAGTAGCTTGCTTGTTAAAGCAAGTGATGATGGGTTTATTTACATATGCATATATGTTGATGATATAATTCTTACAGGTACAGATGAGAAAGGCATTCAAAACCTAAAGAAGCAAATGGAGAAAGAATTTAAGATTAGTGATTTGGGAGACTTGTCATATTTCTTGGGCATGGAGGTCTCATACACAACATGGAGTGTATGTAACTCAAGAAAGGTATTTGAGAAACTTGTTGATCAAGTTTAAAATGGATGATTGCAGGATAGCACCTACTCCAATGGAGATGAATCACAAATTGAGCAGATATGGAGGACAAGAGTTCAAGGACATGAAGCTATATCAAAGTTTGGTTGGTAGTCTGATCTATGCTACACTAACTAGGCCTAACTTATCATATGTAGTTGGAGTTTTGTCTCAATTCATGCATTGCCCTAGGAAAGAACATTGGATTGCAGGACAAAGAGTGTTGAGGTACATTAAGGGTACACTCAAAGAGGGTTTGTATTATGGTTTTACATCAGATACAAACATCAAGATATATAGTGATACAAATTGGGTAGGTAATCTTGATGATAGGAGATCAACTTATGGATACTTGTGTTATGTGGGAGATAAGTTAATTTCTTGGTGTTCAAAGAAGCAACACACAGTTGCTTTATCATCCACAGAGGCTGAGTATAAAAGTATGGTGGAAGCTGCAAAGGAAGTGATACAGCTTAAGACTCTGATGAAGAGTTTTGACATCATTCAGAGTCTACCCACTATTCATGGAGATAACATGAGTTCTTTGTATTTAGCCGCTAATCCTATTTTTCATGCCAGGACTAAACATATTGAGATTCATTATCACTTTCAAAGAGAGAAGGTGATGGATAAAGAGATTGAAGTCATACATACTTCAACAAAAGATCAGATAGCTGATATGTTAACCAAAAGCTTGGATGGACCAAAGCTACAGAGATTCAAAGACATGGCAAGCATAAAGAAGATAGAGAAAACCTCAATTGATGATTGAGGGGGAGCTGTTGGTGCAGGGCAATCAACAGTTGAAGTTTTGGATAAAGAATTGAAGTCAAGGACTGAAGAAAAGACCAAATCATGAAGCATGAAGGAAGTGCATATCCAGGAGATAAAGATGTGTATACATATGTACATTATTTTAGAGTCAATTCATCATATACTTTTGTATGGTCATGAGCTTGTAAAAATTTGCCTATATATA
Organism: Ceratopteris richardii; assembly: GCA_020310875.1. Classification (NCBI taxonomy): domain Eukaryota; kingdom Viridiplantae; phylum Streptophyta; class Polypodiopsida; order Polypodiales; family Pteridaceae; genus Ceratopteris; species Ceratopteris richardii. Next base: position 22,023,385 of record CM035441.1, read on the forward strand.
CAAAGAAAATGTCGGAGCAAAGTAGACAGATTATGTAAGAACAAGAACGGAGGAGAATTAGATGTCATTAGATTTTTAGAGGTGAGTAGAATCTCTCTCATTACAGATGTAAGAATTTTCTCAGAAATGAAAATGTTGCACCCGATATTTCTGTGCATTCTCCTTCTGTGCTTGATTATTTCAAGAATCCTTTTGTATATGTCTAAGTCCATAGTCAATAAGTCTATGGTTAAAGTTTGAAAGCTTAATTGTAAACAGGCTGTGAGAATTATGAGTAGGAACATTCATATGTGAAGAAGTGTTCACTGGTTCGTGAAACAGGCACAAAATTTGATGCTAATGTTTTGGTCAGTTCTCCTTCCACAGTGTAAAGTTTTGAGCAAGCAAGCACTCAACCTTTAAGATGGAAGGCAAGCTACCTGTTGCCAAAAGCATTTTTTCTAGATTGAGAGAACCAAGTGTTAGAAGTTACAGGTGTCTGAATCGATTTTTCGAAAGAGCAGTTTTAGACATAGGTAACTTGTTGAGATCATTTCTCAAGATCTACTGAATCTTTTGGAGTGGTTCAACTTGGAGAAGGTGCGAAAACTGTAGCTGACACGTTCTCCAAAGTTTCATAAAAAACTTTACACAATTGATAAGTTAATGATGTTGGAGTTAGATGTCTGTGGAAGCACGCAAACAACACAAGGAAGAAGAAGAAGCTTGGAGCACAACACACAATACTGAATGTATTACTAGAGAATGTACAAAGATAAGTAGCCCATTAGGGCAATAGGTATATATACAAGCCGGGGGAAAAAAACCTCCTAAAGAGGGAAAAAAGTGCCCCAGCGTCCTAGTGTGTTCACACACATCACTACCTAAATATATCAACAAATCCCCCCTGGGAGTGATGCGGTGAACAAGGAGCTTGCACTCATGTATAAGGAAGTTCCAAGCTATGTAGAAATCACTCCTCAAAAGGAAGTAAGCCCAAATCTTTGCAGAAATCTTCAAACTTCTCCCTAGGCAGAGCCTTTGTGAAAAGGTCTTCTATGTTCTCCTGTGTGGGCACATGTGCCAAGCTGATCTCCCCAGCAGAGAACCTCTCCCTAACATAGTGATAATGCACCAGGATGTGCTTAGTGCGAGCATGGAACACAGGGTTCCTTGCAACTACCAATGCGCTCTGACTGTCAGTGAAGATGGTGGTGGCAGAAGATTGGCCAACACCCAAATCAGCCATAAGGCGTCTGAGCCACACAACAGTCATTGTGAAAGCTGCCCTATACTCAACCTCACAACTGGAAGTGGCCACAATAGGCTGCTTCTTGCTCAACCAAGATATACATGAGCAAGAAGCACTGGTGGACACACGAGTGTCATAGCAACCAGCCCAATCTGAGTCAGAAAAAGCATGCAAATCTGGCGGTAGTGATCCCCCTTGGGATAAAACAACCCAAGTATCCGAATACCACTCAAGTGGCGAAAGATGCGCTTAACCGCCTTCCAATGTGTGACTCCTGGGCAATGCATAAACTTGCTCATCTGTGAGACAACAAACTGAATATCTGGCCGAGTAATGCATAAGTAAATCAAGCATCCAACAGCCTACTGATAGAGAACAGCATCAAATGCATCTCTAGCATCATGAAGACTCAATCGTAAACTTGTCTCCATAGGAGTGGCAATCGGCTTAGAGTCTTCAAGGCCAAAACGCTGCAATAATGTGTCAATATATTTTGTTTGACACAAAGCCATTCCACCATCAACTTGCATAAACTGAATGCCCAAATAGTGATGCAAATGCCCCAAATCAGACATCTCAAATGAGGCATGCAAATTAGCCTTGAAATCAGCAATATGCTTCTCAATAGGACTAGTGAGCAGCATGTCGTCAACATAGACAACAATGATCAGAAGCACATCATTAGCACACTTAACATATAAGGTGCTTTCAGTTGGACTGTTCTCAAAACCATGTGCAACCAGATAGGCATGTATCTTCTCATACCAAGCACGTGGTGCTTGCTTTAAACCATATAATGCCTTGTTTAACCTCCACACCTCGTTTTCATGCCCTTTCTGCACAAAGCCACGGGGCTGAAAAACATACACTTCTTCATGCAAGTCACCATTCAGAAATGCTGTTTTAATGTCCAACTGATGTACATTCCAACCATGATGGGCTGCAAGTGCACAAATGCTCCGAACAGTAGTCATACGGCATGTAGGTGCAAAGGTCTCATCAAAATCAATGCCTCTTTCCTGCACATAACCCTTTGCAACAAGCCTAGCCTTATACCTGTCAACTGTACCATCAGGTTTACGCTTCAGCTTGTATACCCACTTAGTGCCAATGGCCTTCTTGCTAGGAGGCAAGTCACATAAAGACCATGTACCATTTTTCATTATAGCATCATATTCAGATTGCATAGCAGCCATCCAATTTTCTGAATTACGTGCTTCATCAAAAGAAATAGGCTCATTCTCATCACAAAGAATAGACGGAGCGATAGCATAGAAATCTGATGCAAAGGAGGCACTATGAGAGCCTAAACAAGTATGATATGACAAAGGTGCATCTAATTTGCTGTCACGCAAAGTCTGCACCAGCAATTTTGGCATAGGTTTTGCCTCCTCAATATCAACTCTCTCATCAACAAGTGCATCATGTAAATCTACATCAGAAATGGAATGATCTACATCATCATATGAAACCTACAAAGGTTGAGAAGTTGCCTCATTAGGACCAGCACTAGACTGTCCACCTGTAAAAAGAGGCATCAAAGTATCATACATGTCTTTGGAGCTAACAGATGTCTCCTTGGTACATGAAAGCAATGGCTAAATAGCATCTTCCACAAAAACAACATCACGGCTAACCAGAATGCGTTTAGTCTGTGGATGATACAGATGATAGCCTTTACTTTCAGAACTGTACCCAACAAAAATACATTTTACTGCCTTATCATCCAATTTTCTGCGATGTTGTTCAGGCACTAATGCATATGCCAAACAACCAAAAACACATAGATGAGCAACAGATGGCTTGCGGTCATGGCAAGCCTCATATGGAGTGATAGACTGCAGTGCTTTAGTGGGACACCTGTTCAGTACATATGCTGCACACATGACAGCCTCAAGGCAGAAACTATGTGGTAAAGCCTGACTCTTGACCATGCACCTCGCCATCTCCCTGAGTGACATGTTCTTTCATTCAGAAACTCCATTCTTTTGAGGTGTATACAGCACTGTACACTGGTGTTTTATCCCACGTTTAGCCAGAAATGCATTAAAATCAGAAGACATATATCCTCCCCTCGATCAGAACGGAGGGTGCCCATTTTACATGCTGACAGATTTTCAGCCAAAACCAAAAACTGTTTAAAGCACATGAACACTTCGGACTTTGCCTTCAATGGATATACCCATGCATGCCTGGAAAAATCATCAACGAAAGTCACGAAGTAAAGATAGTTTCCAAAAGAAGGTGTCTGCATAGGACCACAGACATCACTATGTACAAGTTGCAACTTTTGTGTAGCCTGAACTGAACCATCTTTTGGAAAGGAGGAACGCTGCATTTTGCCCAAAATATAGCCTTCACTTACATGTTTTCCAGGTGCCTCAAGCTTGGGCAAAGAAGACACCATATCAGATTTCTGCAGGCGTAGCAAACTAGCAAAATTCAGATGACCAAAGCATGCATGCCAAAGCTTTGCATCTGACATAGCCTGAGAATCATGAACTGTACATGCCGAATCATTCACAGATCTTTCATAGTCTATGGGCTTATACAGCCCACGACATAAAATGCTAGAAGCAATAATAACATCGCCATTTGACAGATCATGAACTGTACATCTGTCATCAACAAATTTCACAACCAAGCCAATCTTGGCTAATACAGAAACTGATAACAGATTCTTCTTGATCCCTGGCACAAATAAAGCATCTGACAAGGTGAAAGAACTACCATCCGTAGTAGTCAGAATGATCTTACCAACTCCCATAACAGGATAAGAGGAGTTGTTGGTGCATGTGAAACTATTCCCTATAGGGGCAGGCTCGAGTGAAGAGAAGAAACTACGCTGCGAGGTAATATGTTTGGTCACCCCACTGTCAAAGTACCAAACATTTGAGTCCATTGCAGACATGCACTGCTCATGAGAAGATGGGTCAAAACTGCAAACAGTAGTAAACGCCCATTCTTCTTCCTGCACAAGATTAGCAGACTCTGTTTTTGGTGTAGAGGCTTCTGCAACAACCATTCCAGCCTCCTTTTTCTTTGCCTCTTTTGCAGCCACTTTTGGATATTTCTTTATGATATGATCATTCCCTTCACAGTACTTGCAAAACAATTTTTGCTTTTCTGATTTCTTCTCATCTTTATCCTAGTTCTTCGAATGTGCAGCATTTGCAGATTTCTGCTTACTAGTAGAAGAGCTCCATTTTCCTTTGCCCTTCTGACTAGCCATGAAAGCTTGATCTGTAACACGCATAATGGACCTGTTCTGCCTGGACTGATCTTCCTGCAACAGAAAATAGACTAACTCCTCAAATGATAAGGCATTCGGATTGCCTTTCATCATCAACCAAAGAGTAGAAGAAAAACTCTGATATGAATCAAGAAGACCATTCAGAACGGTTTGCACAAGTGAGCTATCTGGTATAACCTCATCAGCAGAAATCAATTGTTCCTTCAAATCTTTGATCTTTGTTAGGAAACTATCCATAGAATCACCTTCATTCATGTGCTCACTCTCCAACTGTTTTCAGAGGTAAGCAACACGAGCCTCATTCCTAGCTTGGTACAATGTGGTAAGTGTATCCCAAGCATCCCTAGTTGTTCTGCAAGAGCAAATATGAGGAATAATGACACGTTTGATAGACAAAGCTATCAATGCATGTGCATGGGCATCTCTACCATCCCAACGAATCTGCTCTATAGTAGGTGCAACAAAAACAGCAGCACGAATAGGAATCTGCACAATATCATCTTCGACACCATCTTCATCAGCTGCAGCACTTGTATTCGCAGTACCTGTTGTTACAGGTGTAACAGGACGTCTTTCAACACCCTACACAATGTTCCACAATCCTTTTGCAACCAAAACATGTCGCATCACATAAGCCCATAATGGGTAGTTGGTACCATCCAACTTATCCTCAACAGTCAACATACGGAATACATCATTGCTTTCAGCCATGGCCGGTGACTAAAATACCTTGATGCAGAAAATTGATTGTATCTCAAAAAGTTGAACGGAACTACCCAGACGAGTTCTACTAAACCTGTAGCAGACTTCGAGATGCTTATATTGGCGAACAAAAACAGGTATATACCTTTGGCACAAAAAGACGAAATAGCCTGCACAACCACTGCGATAGTGCATTCGGAGGCCGAAACGAGCTTAGATTTCATGCAAATCTGAGACTGCAAAACGGAGGAGTGTCGACGGCACCCTAGATAAAGCGACGACTTGCTCTGATACCAATTGTTGGAGTTAGATGTCTGCGGAAGCACGCGAACAGCACAAGGAAGAAGAAGAAGCTTGGAGCACAACACACAATACTGAATGTATTACTAGAGAATGTACAAAGATAAGTAGCCCATTAGGGCAATAGGCATATATACAAGCCAGGGGAAAAAAACCTCCTAAAGAGGGAAAACAGTGCACCGGCGGCCCTAGTGTGTTCACACACATCACTACCTAAATATATCAACAAATGAGAGAGATATGTGCAGCAGACTTTCTGTGTAGTCATCTTCTTCACAGACTTTTCAAAATCTTCATAATTGATCATTGATCCTCTAAAATTGGTTAAGGTTTGAGTTACTCTTGATATAGAGGTGCTCTAATTTCAAGAGTAGCTTGTTCTTTTGGAGATTAACACTCTCCATCATTCTAGTGATGAAAATCACTATTTTATAGGGATTTCTTCTTAAAATTTGACATACACTTCTTGGAGCTCCCTATGTGCTCCTTCTTCTTGTGTTTCCACTTCTTTGATGCACTTATTACGCTTGTCCTTGACCTTGAGCTTCAACAAGTACACTCAAGGAAGGTTTGTATTATGGTTTTACATCAGATACAAACATCAATGTTGGTGCAGACCAATCACCAATTGAAGGCTTGGAAGAACAAATGATGAAGGAAGAATCAATTTCTAAAGCATGGAAGAAGATTACATTCAGAGGACAAGAGAAGTGTACACATATGTACATTAGTATAGTCATAGGTGACTTAGATCTTTATTTTGAGTAAGAATCTTGTACAAATTGTCTATAAATACTTTGAGAAAAGTCGGGGCATGTATGAGAGCATATGTGACATTAATTAGAAGTCAAGAATGAGAGAGATAGAAGTCATGTGATAGAGGAAAAGTTAGTTGTGTTAGCTCTCATCACTAACTGTATTTTCTTCTGAGTAAATGAAAATTTTTGCGCCCGATGTTTCTGCGTGTTCTCCTTCTACAGTAGATCAATTGTGAAATGCTTTTGTACAAGTCTAAGTTGAGAGTTGCTTGACCTCTGTGCAAAGTTTTAGCTTCCAATTGTAATCAGGCTGAGTGAATTAAGTGTAGGAACATTCATAGGTGAAGTGTGTTCACTGGTTCCTAAAACAGGCGCAGATTTCGAAGTTAATGTTTTGGTCATTTCTCCTAGCACAGTTTAAAGTTTTGCATGAGTGAGGGCTTAATCTTTAAGTTGGAAGATAAGCTACTCATGTCTAGAAGCATTTTGTAAAACGGGTTCTATTCAAGGAGAACCATGTCTTAAAAGTTACAGGTGTAAAGTCGACTGTTCTGGATGACAGTTTCTGACATAGGTAACTTGAGAAGTTGATTTCTCAAGTTATACTTAATCTTTTGAAGTGGTTCAACTTGGAGTAGATGCGCAATCTCTAGGAGATGATTCGTACAAAGTTTCATCAAAAACTTTACAGATTTGATAGGTCAATGTGAAGAAATAGTGCAGCAGACTTTTCTGTGTTTCATCCTTTTCACAGAATTGTTAATCTTTTGATAGTTAGTAATTGATCCTCTAAATGTGTGAAAGGTTTTGACTTATTCTTGGTATAGAGGTGCTCTAATCACAAGAATAAGTTGTTCTTTTGGAGATTAACACTCTCCATCAGTGGTATCAGAGCAGGAGACATCAATTTGAAGAAAGAAGGATCCCGACTGCTGCAGATTCAAGAAATTCAATACTTGAAGGACTAAGAAGTGAAAGCTTGGAGTCAAAGCTCGAGGAGAAGACTATTTGACATCAAGAAAGGCAAAAGGAGTTCAATTTGAAGTAAAGGTACATACATTGTTTGTAAAGCTTGAAGATTTCAATACACAGGTGGACACAAGATGGGAGAAAGCTTGCAGATTGATAAGCTAGATAGGGAGAACTATCCAGCATGGTCCATGAGGATGGAAGCACACCTCATGAGCAAAGATCTTATATCATTTATTACAGGAGATGAAGAAAAACCAGAGTTTGCAGATCCAAGTATTCCTACTAGGGAAGAACTTGCAATGTTGAAGACTTGGATGAGAAAGGATGCTCAAGCAAGGAGCATCATCTACATGTCTGTAAATGATTACCTTCTACCTCACATCAGAGGTTTGGAAAGTGCTACAGATGTTTGGAATGCCTTGGAAGAGCATTTCCAAAATACAACTAAGTCTAGGAAGTCCTCACTATGGGCTGAGTTCACAACCTTCAAGAAGAAGAGCTCACAATCAATTTCAGATTATGTGGCAAGGATGAAAGATATTGCAGATAGCTTGGGAGCAGTGGATGAAGATATTGAAGAAGAAAAGTTGGTAAGACAAATACTTACAGGTTTGAGAGGAGATGAGAAGTGGAAGCCTTTTATATTGTCCATAGAATTGTCACTTGATCACTTTACTCCTGATCTTAATCAATTGCTAGGACACATGCTAACCTTTGAGCAGGATCTTAAAGGAGACAATGATAGAAGTACAAGTCAAGCTATGTACTCCAAAGACAATAAAAAGAATGGCAAGGGAAAGCAATCAAATGATGATGAAGGGAATTCAAATCAAGCTAATTTCACAAAAGGGAAGACAAATTTCAGAGGTAAAGGAAGAGGAGGTAAGAACAAAGATAATGCTAAAGCTTGTTGGATTTGTGGCAGAACAAATCATTTGGCAAATGATTGTTGGTATAACAATCAAAATGGTGGAAACAATAATCAGAATTATAGCCAAAGAGGTAGAGGAGGCAGAAACCAAAGAGGCTATTTTAGAGGAAGAGGAGGTAGGACATCATATGGTAGAGGAGGAGGAAGAAACTTCCAATCTCAGTCCTACAACAATAATTATTACAATTATGCATCAGATCAGAAGGATGACATGACTCTTATCTTGAATGCAACTCATGAATCAATGGGAGAAGATCAAAGAGTGTTTTATATTGACTCAGGGTGCAGCAACCATCTGAGTGGGAATCTATCCTTGATGACTGATATGGAAGCAAGGGTAAATGGACATACAGTTCAGACAGGTGACAATACCAAACATAAAGTGGAGAGCATTGGATCAGTGAAGACAAAGAGTGGAAGTACACTTCTGAGCAAGGTACTTTATGTTCCTACTATTCCTAAAAATCTGATAAGTGTAGGGCAAATTGTGGAGAAAGGATATGAAGTAAGATTCACAAATGATGGTGTCTATGTACAAGATCCAAATCAGGGATATAGAACCATAATTGCAGGTAAAAAGGAAGGAAGATTGTTCACTCTCAAAGTCCAAGGTAATGTGGGACATGAATTGTTTACCTATGGAGGTCAAAAGGTATCTGAATTAGACCTATGGCATAAAAGGCTAGGTCATTTTAATGAGAGAGCTATAAAGGAGATGTCAAAGAATCAGGTAGTGCTTGGATTGCCAAATATTGAAGGGCAACATATGGTGTACAAGTGTGAAGCTTGTCAATTAGGTAAAGCACATAAGAGTTCTTATAACAAATCAGGGTACAAGTATTCAAATATGCTTGAATTGGTTCATACAGATGTATGGGGACCCTCAAGGGACTATAGCATAAATGGATTCAGATATTATGTGTTGTTTGTTGATGATGCAACCAGGTGGATTACTTTGTATGTAATCAAGGATAAATCAGAAGTCTTCAAGACATTCAAACACTTTCATGCTTATGCAGAAAGGATCACAGGACAAAAGCTCAAGAGGTTAAGATCAGATGGAGGGGGAGAGTATTTCTCAAAAGAGTTTGATGATTATTTGTGGAATGCAGGTATCAAAAGAGAAGTAACTTGCAGGTACTCCCCTCAACAGAATGGAGTAGCAGAAAGGAGGAATAGGACTCTTGTAGAGTTTGCAAGAGCCATGATGAAGGAAAAGAATTGTCCAAATTACTTATGGGCAGAAGCCATTAACACTGCAACATATCTTGTGAATAGGTTGCCTTGCAAAGCTTTGGATGGAGGAACCCCTTATGAAGCATGGTGGGGTAAGAAGCCTAGTCTTGATCATTGTAAAGTATTTGGATGTATTGCATATGCTTATGTTCCTTCACAATTAAGACATAAGCTAGAACCAAAAGCAGAGAAGTATGTGTTTATTGGATATGATGATAGACAGATGGGTTACAGATTGTGGAGTCCATCCACAAAGCAATTTCTTGTTACTAAAGATGTGACATTTGATGAGCAAAATATGTGGTATACAGGATCACCAAATGAGTATACAGATGTTGAAGTAACTCAAAGAAAAGGAAAGGCAAAGGTAAAAGTTTGTGAAGAAATTGTTGATGAAGTTGACTCTAGATGTAGAGTGCAGGATCATGTAGAAGAAGGGCCAAGATTTGATCCAGAATCAAATGAGGCTGAAACTTCAAGAAGTGCAGAAATCAGAAGATCTACAAGAGAAAGGAAAGAACCTATAAGGTATAGTTATGATACATCTTTCCTAACAACAAAAGATTATGCCTACATTGTGAAAACAGAAGAAGATCCAACCACTTATGAAGAAGCCAAAGGTAAACAGAATTGGGAGAAGGCAATGCAAGAAGAGTATGATGCTCTACTTGAAAATGAAACTTGGGAATTAGTACCAAGACCAAAGAATCAGAAGGTCATTGGATGCAAGTGGGTATATAAAACAAAGAGGTTTGTAGATGGTAAGGTGTCTAGATATAAGGCTAGACTTGTGGTCAAAGGATATGCCCAAACTTATGGGGTAGATTATGATGAAACCTTTAGTCCTGTTGCTAAGATGTCTACAATTAGGACATTGATTGCTATTGCTGCTTGCAAGGGATGGAAATTATCACAATTGGATGTGAAAAATGCATTTCTAAATGGATACATTGCAGATGAAGTATATATGGAGCAACCAGAAGGCTTCATGGAATCAATTGGATCAGATTATGTGTGTAAGCTCAAGAGAGCTTTATATGGGTTGAAGCAAGCTCCAAGAGCTTGGAATTACAGATTGGTCAAGTTCTTGAATGAATGTGGATTTCAAGCATCAAAGGCAGATAGTAGCTTGCTAGTGAAGGCAAGTGAAAATGGATACATTTACATGTGCATCTATGTTGATGATATTATTGTTACAGGAACAGATGCTCAAGGAATCAATGAACTCAAAAGACAAATAGAGAAGGAGTTTAAGATAAGTGACTTGGGAAACTTATCTTATTTTCTAGGAATGCAGATTGTGTATACTCAACATGGAGTATATGTTTCACAAGAGAGATACTTGAAGAATCTTTTGATCAAGTTTAACATGGAAGATTGCAGGACCTCAACTACACCATTGGAGGTAAATCATAAATTAAGCAGGTATGGAGGTGAAGAGTTCAATGACATGAAGAAATATCAGAGTTTGGTAGGTAGTTTAATCTATGCTACCTTGACAAGGCCAGATCTATCATATGCAGTAGGTGTGTTGTCACAATTTATGCATTGTCCAAAGAAGACTCATTGGATTGCAGCCCAAAGGGTACTCAGATATATCAAAGGAACCCTAAGTGAAGGTTTGTACTATGGTTTCACTTCTGACACAAGAATTAAAGTGTTTAGTGATGCAGATTGGGCAGGTGACTCAGATGATAGAAGGTCTACTCATGGATATCTATGTTATGTTGGAGATAAGTTAGTTTCTTGGTGTTCAAAGAAGCAACATACAGTTGCTTTATCATCCACAGAAGCTGAATATAAGGGAATGGTAGAAGCTGCAAAGAAATTATATGGTTGAAGACCTTGATGAAAAGTTTTGAGACTGATCATGGTACTCCAATAATTTTTGGAGACAATATGAGTTCTTTGTATTTGGCAGCTAACCCTGTTTTTCATGCCAGGACTAAGCATATAGAGATTCAGTATCATTTCTTGAGGGAAAAGGTACTAGATAAAGAGATTGAAGTGATGTACACTCCAACAAAAGAACAAGTGGCAGATATGATGACAAAGAGCTTGGATGGACCTAAGTTACAAAGGTTCAAAGACATGGCAAGTATAAAGAAGACAGAGAAAAACCTCAATTGATGATTGAGGGGGAGCTGTTGGTGCAGACCAATCACCAATTGAAGGCTTGGAAGAACAAATGATGAAGGAAGAATCAATTTCTAAAGCATGGAAGAAGATTACATTCAGAGGACAAGAGAAGTGTACACATATGTACATTAGTATAGTCATAGGTGACTTAGATCTTTATTTTGAGTAAGAATCTTGTACAAATTATCTATAAATACTTTGAGAAAAGTCGGGGCATGTATGAGAGCATATGTGACATTAATTAGAAGTCAAGAATGAGAGAGATAGAAGTCATGTGATAGAGGAAAAGTTAGTTGTGTTAGCTCTCATCACTAACTGTATTTTCTTCTGAGTAAATGAAAATTTTTGCGCCCGATGTTTCTGCGTGTTCTCCTTCTACAGTAGATCAATTGTGAAATGCTTTTGTACAAGTCTAAGTTGAGAGTTGCTTGACCTCTGTGCAAAGTTTTAGCTTCCAATTGTAATCAGGCTGAGTGAATTAAGTGTAGGAACATTCATAGGTGAAGTGTGTTCACTGGTTCCTAAAACAGGCGCAGATTTCGAAGTTAATGTTTTGGTCATTTCTCCTAGCACAGTTTAAAGTTTTGCATGAGTGAGGGCTTAATCTTTAAGTTGGAAGATAAGCTACTCATGTCTAGAAGCATTTTGTAAAACGGGTTCTATTCAAGGAGAACCATGTCTTAAAAGTTACAGATGTAAAGTCGACTGTTCTGGATGACAGTTTCTGACATAGGTAACTTGAGAAGTTGATTTCTCAAGTTATACTTAATCTTTTGAAGTGATTCAACTTGGAGTAGATGCGCAATCTCTAGGAGATGATTCGTACAAAGTTTCATCAAAAACTTTACAGAATTGATAGGTCAATGTGAAGAAATAGTGCAGCAGACTTTTCTGTGTTTCATCCTTTTCACAGAATTGTTAATCTTTTGATAGTTAGTAATTGATCCTCTAAATGTGTGAAAGGTTTTGACTTATTCTTGGTATAGAGGTGCTCTAATCACAAGAATAAGTTGTTCTTTTGGAGATTAACACTCTCCATCAATCAAGATATATAGTGATACAGATTGGGCAGGTAATCCTGATGCTGAGTTCTCCTTCTATGTTTAATCTTTTGTGAAATGATTTTGTACAAGTCTAAGTGTATAGTTGATTGACCTTTGTACATGTTTTCAGCTCCTAATTGTTATCAGGTTAAGAGAATTGAGAGTAGGAGCATTTACATGTGTAAATGTTAAGAAGTGAAGTTTACAATAGGCGCAAATTTGATGCTAATGTTTTGGTAAGTTCTCCTTCCACACTGTAAAGTTTTGAGCAAGAAAGAACTCATTCTTTAAGTTGGAAGGTAAGCTACCTATGGCTAAAAGCATTTGAATAAATGGGTTGTAATTTGAGAGAACTATGCATTAAAAGTTATAGGTGTCAAAGTCGACTGTAGAAAAGTATAATTTTAGACATAGGTGGATTGTTTGGACCATTTCTCAAGATCTACTGAGTCTTTTGAGATGATTTAACTTGAAAAAGGTGTGCAATCTTTAGATGACAACTTATACAAAGTTTCATAAAAACTTTACACATTGGACTAGTCAATTAATGAGTTAAGTGCAGCAGACTTTTCTGAGTAGTGACTCTCTTCATAGTTAGTGCAAAATTTGATAGTTTGGTATTGATCTTCCAAATTGATCAAGCTTTTGCGTTGTTCTTGATATAGAAGTGTTCTAACATCAAGTATAGCTTGTTCTTTTGGAGATTGGCACTCTCCATCAGTGGTATCAGAGCAAGAATCATCAAAATAGAAGAAAGGAGGACCCCGACTGCTGCACTCATATAGAAATCAACGTTTGAAGGTTCAAAAGCTGAAAGCTTAAAGTGAAAGCTAAAGAAGAAGGCCTGAAGCCATCAAGAAGATCAAAAGAAACTTCATTCAAAGTAAAGGTACACCTATTCCTCATAAAGCTTGAAGACTTTAATACACATGTGAAGAAAGGATGGGAGATTCTCTTCAGATAGAGAAATTGGATAGAGAAAATTATCCAGCTTGGTCAATGAGGATGGAAGCTCATCTTATGAGCAAAGACCTAATAGTTTATATCAAGGGTGAAGAAGAAACACCAGAATTTAGAGATCCTACTATTACAACTAGGGACGAACTCTCAAATTTGAAGATATGGATGAAGAAGGATGCTCAAGCAAGGAGCATTATCTACATGGGAGTCAATGACTACTTGCTACCTCATATTAGAGGACTTGAAGGTGCAAGTGACATATGGAATGCTTTGGAGGAGCATTTTCAAACTACTACAAAGTCAAGGAAGGCATCCTTATGGGCAGAGTTCACTACATTTAAAAAGAAATCTTCTCAATCCATTTCTGATTATGTAAAAAGAATGATGAAGATATTGAGGAGGATAAATTGGTAAGGCAAATCCTCATAGGTTTGAGAGGAGATGAGAAATGGAAGCCATTCATTTTGTCTACTGAATTGTCACTAGATCATTTTACTCCTGATTTAAATCAATTGCTAGGACATATGCTAACTTTTGAGTAGGATGTCAAAGGTGATGGTGATAAGAGTGCAGGTCAAGCAATGTATTCAAAGCACAAGAAGAAGAATATCAAGGCAAGCAACTGTTCATGGAGATAATATGAGTTCATTGTATTTATCTGCTAACCCTGTTTTTCATGCCAGGACTAAACACATTGAAATTCAGTATCACTTCTTAAGAGAGAAGGTGATTGATAAGGAGATTGAAGTCATACATACTTCAGCAAAAGATCAAATTGCAAATATGCTAACCAAAAGTTTGGATGGACCAAAGCTACAGAGATTTAAAGACATGGCAGGTATAAAGAAGATAGAGAAAACCTCAATTGATGACTGAGGGGGAGTTGTTGGTGAAAGTCAATCATCAATTGATGTTTTGGATAAAGACTTGAAGTCAAAAGATAAAGAAAAGATCAACAAATGAAGTTTCAAGATAGGGCATATTCAGGAAATGAATACTTGTATACATATGTACATTAAACTTGAAGTTAGCTCACTTATATCTTTGTTATGGTCATGAGCTTGTACATAGATGCCTATATATACAAGTAGAATTTCGGGGCAAGTATGAGAGCATGAGATGAGAAAAATTAGAAGTTTTAAGAGTCATTAGACACTTTAGAAGTGAAGAAGGTCTCTCTCATCATTCAAATGTAAAACTTTTTGAATAGAAGAAAAAGTTGTGCCCGATCTTTTGCTAAGTTCTCCTTCTGTGTTTAATCTTTTGTGAAATGCTTTTGTAGAAGTCTAAGCCTATAGTTGATTGACCTCTGTACAAGTTTTCATATCCTAATTGTTATCAGGTTAAGAGAATTGAGAGTAGGAACATTTACATGTGTAAATGTTAAGAAGTGAAGTTTACAATAGGCGTAAATTTGATGCTAATGTTTTGGTCAGTTCTCCTTCCACAGTGTAAAGTTCTGAGCAAGCAAGTACTCATTCTTGGAAGGTAAGCTACCTATGGCTAAAAGCATTTGAATAAACGGGTTGTACTTTGAGAGAACTATGTTATAAAAGTTATAGGTGTCAAAGTCGACTGTAGAAAAGTATAGTTTTTAGACATAGGTGGATTGTTTGCATCATTTCTCAAGATTTACTCAGTCTTTTGAGATGATTTAACTTGGAGAAGGTGCGTAATCTCTAGTGACACCTTGTACAAAGTTTCATCAGAAACTTTACACATTTGATCAGTCAATTAATGAGTTGTTAAGTGCAACAGACTTTTCTGAGTAGTGACTTTCTTCACAGTTAGTGCAAATTTTGATAGTTTGGTATTGATCTTCCAAATTGATCAAGGTTTTGAGTTATTCTTGATATAGAAGTGTTCTAACATCAAGGATGGCTTTTTCTTTTGGAGATTAACACTCTCCATCATGTATTTGAGAAGAAATTACTTCTATAATCCATGGAATCCTATTAAAATCCACAAAATAAGATTGTTTGTTTCTTTGGGAACTTGTATAGCACCTAGTCACTAGATATTTCTCTCTGACTGGACATTGCAAGTAAAATGAGAAGTGGATCCTAAAGTTTTATCACCCATTGCATGCTCTATAACTTCATTCATTAGTGTCACACTCAACCTTTCCAATCATCCACCCTTTATAATTTGACACTCATCAAGATCTATTATGAACCTTAATTTCAGATTATAGTCTCTAAAAAAGTGGAAGCATTACCTTAATTTAGCACTTGAATGTACCAAAACTTCAACATCATATAAAATGTAATAGGGTTACCTTTGATTCTTGAATTATTAACGTGAACCGTTGCTTGTTGAAGCTTCTAAAGATCCACATATATGTTTTTGAATTTAGTTTAAGTATATCCTTGTATAGATAGGATCATTGATTGCTTCTTGGGAATATTTGGATGATAAACAAAGGTAGGCATAGTATCTTCTATGAATAGATATTGTCCAACAATACGAGCCACATTCTCATTATAAGTTTTTCCTTGATAGACACTTTATATGGGCTTGGAAATATACTTTGATAAATACATTGTGCTTGTAAGGCTTGCTTGTAAAGGTTGTAGATTGTAGTATACCCATTTGTATTGATGCTTGCTTCATCACATATTTCCTAGACATCTTGCAATTTGATAAAGTTTTTTAACCTCTCTGAGAACTCTACTTAAACAACAACTCTAATACACTTTCCTATGATACATCTATAACAAAAGTAATTTCTTTATTATTAATACAATTATTCATCAACTTGAACTGGTCTTGTGCTATTGACGAAGCACTTATGTCTTGAATAAATGACCTACACAATGAAGAATTCAATTTCAAACCTTCATTAAAAGAAATAAAACTAAAACAAATACTCACCTTGATGCATAAATACGCCAGTTACGTGTTCCATCACCTATTGAAAGGGCTTCAAAGGATGATAATGTTCATTTCCAATATCTCATACCAAGTGGAGTTTCTTTCAACTACTCGAGATTGGCATTGAACTTTGCAATTTGCTTTCCTTTGCGTCCATTTTGTGTTCAAAATATGCAAGTTGTTTTTGTAAAGATATGATTGTTCTTTCTAATGTGACCACCCTCATATGATGGATTTGATATTGTTGGAACCAATACTTAGCACTAGCATGTGAATGTCTAGACACTTGCTTGCAATAACCTAATAGTCCAGCTTCATCTGCACCAATGAACTGAAGTAAAGTTGAGAGGTTATGGAATGTTGGATGGCAAGAAGATATTGGATCACAAGGATACAGTGAACTATGAGTCCAAAGATCAATACTCTTTTCTCTAGCTGCATGACATTTTTTTTGAGAATCCACATCATTGTTGCACTGTGTATTTGGACCAAAAGCTCTAGGCACACAAACATGGATGGTTAT
This sequence comes from Ceratopteris richardii, assembly GCA_020310875.1. NCBI lineage: Eukaryota > Viridiplantae > Streptophyta > Polypodiopsida > Polypodiales > Pteridaceae > Ceratopteris > Ceratopteris richardii. The sequence goes on from CM035441.1 coordinate 22,040,307, forward strand.
TGATTCAAGAGTATGAGGGTGTTCTAGTGTGAAGTTTGTAATACATGTCAACACCATCTTTGCTAATGACAAAGAATACAAAAAACAAAGTGGAAATCTGGTTGGAAGGGACTCTAACACATGTGTTTTGCTGCAAAAATGTGGTTTCTTGTATGTGGATGGATTAAATTGTGTGTTCCCACTATTTATGGCTCAAAATGATGAAATTTGAGAAAAATCATGTTTTGGGGGAAGCATAGTTATGGATCTAACAATGTGGCACTTACTTTTGGAGGGAGTAAAAAATTTTAAAAAATGAGTAAAAAAAGTGACTTTTGACATACATATTGAAAATTAAGCCCTTTTAAGTAAATATAAACAAAAAATGAGACAAAAAAAAATCATTTTTTATTTAGATACATGCACAAGTATGAAGATATGGAAAGTAGATTCTCCTGATCTCTCTCTAGAAGAAGAAAGAAAGGAGCCTTGTAAAGCCTTAAAAAAATCCTACTCTAGCCTACTAAAAAGTGCCCTATTAAATGAACTTTGTCCCCTTAAACAAGAAAAAAATTAAGCTTAGTCCATAAACATTAGGGATCCTTACAAGGCCCATGCACACCATACATTCCTAGATAGATATAGGGTCCCTCAAGTGGTTCCTATCTTCTCACATGTGAGATTCAGTTAAACCTTCACGGTGGGAGGGTCATGTAGACTACCTTTGACCGTTAGATTGCATAGCTTGATGTATCATAATGCTCATGGACATGTATTGCATCACAACCTCTTTTAATTCAAGTCACCTGCCTATTCATTCATGCATATTCATGTTGCATGTTTCTTTTTTTTCTCTCTCATGCATATGTTTCTTGATGTTTTAATGCCGACACATTCATGCATATGATCAATTTTTCCTTCCATGTTGCCTATAAAAGAATTTGGTGCTTGGTACTATTTGTGTTTGAGAGACACTAGAGTGCTACTTCCAGAGCAATCTCATATTTAGTGGGGGTGAATTTCATCAAGATTTTATCTCCTCTCTCACTTGTGAAGGCCTATAGGAAACACATTCATTGGTGGTAGAAAGAATTCCCCAAGAAGTCCAAGACACATCAAGGATGTCACAAGGAGGTCACATGCAAAGTTTGGAAGAAATCAAGAAAATCCTGGGTAGGGATCAAAGCGAGTCAAAGTTTGGAAATCGGGGCAAAACTTTTACTATAAATTCAAGTAATTGTAAAAACTATCAAAGGTAGTCTATAGCCTGAATTTCACATGTAAATGGATTTTCTAGCACATTGATATGCCATGTGCATTTTGTGAGCATGTATATTTTTTATTTAGACCCTAGAAAATCTTGAATAGGAATTTTTGTTAGCCATATGGCTTGGCATCTATAAAGATCATCTGAGGCTACACATTTGTATAAATTTTCAAGGCTATAAGAGCTTCCTTCACACATTTATTTCACCTTAAAAACTTCCAAATGTAGTCAAACTTGTATAAGGGAGATTCATATGGGAGTTTCAGTTGGAGGAGATGGTAGATAGTCACAAAAGATGAAGTGGTGTAGCTAGATCCTGCTTCACACCTGCTAAGAATGATGGTTGGAGAGTGTAGTGGGCCTATTTAGCTAGCTCATGAACATAAGTAATTACATATGTTGCTTGGAAGATGATCCACTACTTGAAGGATCAAAAAAGATAGGTTGTAAGATAGTGCAAGATCAAAAACTTGCTATTTTAGTTCATACACATGTCCAATGTTTTGAACAATTCTTTGAGCACATCAGTAATTTGCTTAATTCCTTTTGGGGAACTCTAATTAACTTAATAAGCGAACAATCATGAGTGATTTCATAGAAAATGATGGACTACATGCAGAGAAAGATGTTTAGCAAATCATACTACCATCCCAACATTTATGGGTTGTGACAGTCAAAAGACTAGTGAGTGAAGATGAGTTAATATCTGATGATCCCAAGAAGCATTGCTAATGAAACTTGTAGAATTGTAGTAGACACTATGCTGGGATGGCATAGATGCCGAGGCACATGCATTGATAGCTTTTTCTATCAAACGTGCCATTATTCCTCACATTCACTCTTGCAGAACAGCTAAGGATGCTTGGGTTACACTTACCACATTGTACCAAGCTAGGAATGAGGCTCGTATTGCTTACCTCAAAAAACTATTGGAGAGTGAGCACATGAATGAAGGTGATTCTATGGACAGTTTTCTAACAAAGATCAAAGACTTGAAGGAACAATTGATTTTTGCTGATGAGGTTATACCAGATAGCTCACTTATGGAGACCGTTCTGAATGGTCTTCTTGATTCATATCAGAGTTTTGCTTCTACTCTTTGGTTGATGGTGAAAGGCAATCCAAATGCCTTGTCTTTTGAGGAGTTAGTCTCTGTTTTGTTGCAGGAGGATCAGTCCAAGCAGAACAAGTCCATTATGTGTGTTGCAGATCAAGCTTTCCTGGCTAGTCAGACGGGCAAAGGAAAATGGAGCTCTTCAACTAGTAAGCAGAAATTTGCTAATTTTGCACAATCAAAGAGGGAAGACAAATATGAAAAGAAATCAGAAAAGCAGAAATTGTTTTGCAAGTACTGTAAAGGAAATGATCATATCATAAAGAACTGTCAAAAACTGGCTGCTAAAGAGGCAAAGAAGAAAGAGGCTGGAATGGTTGTTGTAGAGGCCTCTACACCAAAAATAGAGTCTGCTAATCTTGTGGAGGAAGAAGAATGGGCGTTTACTACTGTTTGTAGTTTTGACCCATCTTCTCATGAGCAATGCATGTCTACAGTAGACTCAGATGCTTGGTACTTTGACAGTGGGGTGACCAAACATATTACCTTGCAGCGTAGTTTCTTCTCTTCACTCGAGCCTGCCCTTACAGGGAATACTGTTACATGCACCAGTAACTCCTCTTATCCTATTATGGGAGGTGGTAAGATCATTTTGACTACTGTTGATGGTAGTTCTTTCACTTTGTCACATGCTTTGTTTGTGCCAGGGATCAAGAAAAATGTGTTATTAGTTTCTGCATTAGCGAAGATTGGCTTGGTTGTGAAATTTGATGATGACATGTGTACAGTTCATGATCTATCAAATGGGGATGTGAAAATTGCTTATGGCATTTTATGTCGTGGTCTATATAAGCTCATAGACTATGAAAGATTGGTAAATGATTCGGCATGTGCACTACATGATTCTCATGCTATGTCATATGCAAAGCTTTGGCATGCACACTTTGGTCATTTGAATTTTGCTAGTTTGCTACACGTGCAGAAATCTGAAATGGTGTCCTCTTTGCCCAAACTTGAGGCACTTGGAAAACATGTTTGTGAAGGCTGTATTTTGGGCCAAATGCAGCGTCCTTTCCAAAAGATGGTTCAGTTTAGGCTACTCAAAAATTGTAGCTTGTACATAGTGATGTCTATGGTCCTATGCAAACACCTTCTTTTGGAAATTATCTTTACTTCGTGACTTTCATCAATGATTTTTCCAGGCATGCATGGGTATATCCATTGAAGGCAAAGTCCGAAGTGTTTATGTGCTTCAAACAGTTTTTGGTTTCAGCTGAAAATTTGTCAGCATGTAAAATGGGCACCCTCCGTTCTGATCGAGGGGGGAATATATGTCTTCTGATTTTAATGCATTTCTGGTTGAATGTGGGATAAAACACCAGTGTACAGTGTTCTTGTACAACTTGTTGACTTGCTTGAAGTTCTTGTCGCATAAGCTCTAATTGTTGCTCCAGTGAGACCCCAGGTAAAGGTGAATGGCCAAAATCCTCCATTGTTGTAGGGTCCATATCTAGAGAACAAAACCCCTCGTTCAAACTATGTTGGATTCTCAATCTAATAGGTTAGTTAAAAAGCTCATTCATATAGCTTTCCAACGATATATTATATGCTAAAATTCGAGTTATATATTGTAAATTATGCCCTATTCTTTGATGCACTCCTCTAGAAAATCGACGGGCGCTTCCACATGTATGAGATCATCTTGGAAATTGTAAAAGGAAGAGGGAGGTGAAAGTTGATCTAAATATGACAAGGGGGAGATAGAGTGATAACTCAAAGAGATAGAGTAGTGGTTAAAGTACTTCCCTTGTAAGTAGAAGGTTGTGGGTCCAAATCCTCCTACCCTAGGGAATCTAAACCTCTCTATTGCCACTCAAAATTAAAACTGCCTCGCGCGTAGCCAACGGTCACCAAGGGAGCCTTGGGTGCCAATGTTGCCAATGTATTGCCTAAGTTATTGCCTAAGTTATTGCCTAAGTTATTGCCTAAGTTCTTTGCCTAAGTTCTTTGCCTAAGTTCTTTGCCTTAGTCGACGCCTTAGTCGATGCCTTGGAGTAAGCAAAGGAGTAAACGTAGGTTCTAGTTCTGGTTCTGGAACTGGAATAGAGACAGAAGTAGAAGCAGAAGTGCAAGCGGACACGGACGTGGACGTGGATTCGGATTCGGATTCGGATCGCGAATAGAGAATGCAGATAGAACGGACCCGGATCACGAACAGAGAACGCAAAAAAACCCCTCCGGAGTGATAGGTGCCAGGCTCTGATACCACTGTTATCAGGTTCCTCAGCGCACACACAGAGGTAGAAAGAAGACGAAACAGGAATCAGAAACAAAGAAACAATCGATGCAATATTGGGTACAATCTCCTCCCATTTACTCTGATGGACGAGTCTCTCAGAGTACACGTATTTATAGGTTTATTTCTATTACGTCCTGAAAATAAAGATACATGAGGGCCATCGCTTTTAGAAGCGTCTTTTTAGGAAAAACTACTTTATTTACAAAAGGCATCGCTTTCTAAAGCGAACCACTACTTTTACAACAAGATAAATCTAAATATAACTATTCTAGAAGTCTTTGATTTAGTTTTCGAATTTATTTATTTATGCGCATCCACTTGTATCCATGCCCTCATGCTTCTTCACCTGTTAGATCAAACACAACCACATAAAAACCTTCTGCACATTTAAAACATTAAAAATCGATTTAACCTTCCATGATTCCATAAAATACAACAATGTGCATGTACATTCATATATGACTATGTATTTATGATGCATATGTGTCTCGGTGGAAGTGAGAATCAAGACCATATACAGATATGGAAGGTTTTTTAGAAGAACAGAAACACATATCTACTCACACAAGGCTTTCAGAATGCACATGAGTTTAACATGTATATCCTTAAGTGATTCCGTTCATGCCAATGTGTCTTTTGTTCTTTCGTAAAAGGAATTTTGGCATTGGCCTACTCTCCCGAACTTTAATTAAAAAGGAAAAAGATACAAGTGAATGGGACTAGTGCCCTTGGGAGCCCCTGAATCCCATAACGCAAGGGTAGAATTTGCAGATCTACAAAGAAGGTTAATAACCCTCTCGTCCCCCTCATGCAAGGCCCACTTGGGTTTAAGCTTGTTGTTCTCGATGAGAAACACTTTATGATAGTTGCGCTTCAAAGCACATAACATCATGCAAAAGATTTTTTACATCTTTGAAAGATGCACCCAGGAGGACATATGGTGTGTGCAAACAATGCCTCTTATCCTATCATTGGAGTAGGAGAAATTGAGCTTACGGCTACAAATGGAGGTAACACTGAGTCACAACAAAGGAGAACAAAGACATGTTCTCTTTTTCTTTTTACCTAAAGACCATTATATGAAGCAAAAAAGTGGGCATTTTACAATATCTAGAAAGCATCACGAGTCTTGCTTGTAAATATTGTCACTAGAAGCTTGATCTCATATCCCAAGTAGTCAAGATAGATATACTAAAATTCTTGCTGCCATGAAAACTAGTTGTTGAGCATGACCAAGAATCCCACATCATGATCTTGGACAATATATTAGTGTTGAAAAGGTACAAGTAAGAATTCGCGAAGCTCCTTCATTACATCTATAACCTCAACAAGCAAAGATGATAGCTAATTAAAAGTTACTCGAAAATTAGAGTACATGTGTTGCAAAAATCAGAGCATTTTAACAAGGCAATTAAGATCATCCCCTTTGTATGGTTAAGATCCCCATTGAATGCCTGGCCATATTAACAGAATATGAAATACATTTCACAAAAGCATTCCCAAGAGAAGATAATATTCAACAAAATTATACTAAGAAACATTCACACATGATCAGAGAAATGCTCAAGATAAATCAAGCTGAACACAAAGTGGAAGCAGAACTCCAAATTATATTTCCATTAAAATGATCTTTTACATTTCATGTGTTCTACAAGAGTAATGTGAATCTACAATAGAAGCTGATCATAGCTTTCCTCAGGCTCAAGGATATTGGGATCCTCTGGCAGATTAGAACACCTATCTTGCCTCTCTTGCTCCAAGATTGGCTCTTCAAGGTCAGCCATGTCCCCCGGTTCATCTGCAAGTGGGGGAACAGGCTCCCTTGAAGCTGGTTGGAATCTCTCCGTATCTGCAATGTGCTTCCTTCCAACCTCTTGGTCTTCATCTGGGCATTCATTCAGCCCATTGATTCTCATTCTAATGAAGCTCACTTGAGCATCATCCTTCTCCACAGCTATGCAGTGCCTGAACATCTTTAAGGAGCAAGCCAGAGTCGTTCCTGAAACAGCAGAAAACCACTTAGAGGCTTCAATCAACCATGACTAATGAAAATTGTGAAAATTGAAATTACCTGTGCCCGAAAAAAGGTCTAGGACCCAGTCATCATCATTGGAGAATAGCTGAAGCAATCTCATTATGAGTTTTTGTGGCTTCTGATAAGGGTTAACCAATGTCATGTCCCCAGCTACATGACGAAGTTTCTTGGTAACTGCTGGGAACATGAGCACATTTGAGATCCCATTCTCATTGCAATGATCCCTGACTCTCCTTTTGCTTACTTCATCATAATAGCCAACTGTAATGCATTCAGTGGCGCTCACAAACCGATGCAAAGGAGTGTGATTTACGTTTGTCTTCACCCTGCAAAAAAGAACTATGAGTCACAGAGAGCATCATTAAAGCCATGGAGATAGAAAGAAGATTACTTACCAAGTGAGGCACTCCACAGCATGACATCTTGCCTTCAGAGCAGTTGAAACAGAGAAAGACTGGTCTCTGCTATGGAAAATTACTATCCTCCAAAGAGGAGACATAGTCAACTCTGCAAAATCAGTGACCATCTTCCGAATCTGAGGGTGTTTGAAGGGTTCATCATCATTAACCGATCCCAACATCCTAAATCCATAGGGTATGTCCGCTATGAGAAGGGAGAAATGTTTTCTAGGCACAACAGAACAAATATTATTTACATCACTACAGAACACATTGTAATATACAGGCCTAAGGGGGTCTAGGGGATTGGAGAAACATTTAAGATCAGGTTCATCATCAAAATCCATCTCCTTCGCTTTCAGTCTAGATTTCTCATGCCTTGCTCTTTGAATGTGAGCAAGGAATGCAGGGGGGCAATCATCTAGTACCTCTGTAGACTTACTTTTCCTTGGTTTCTACAGAAAAAATTGGAAAGACAATTAAAAGAGCTCTTCAATACAGCAAACAAAACATAAGGAACGGATGCATGGCATCGATTTCTTGTTGGGGTAGATGCTAGGCATCGACCTTCTACTGAAAATCGATGCTTGGCATCGACTTTGGGACATAAGTCGATGCCTGGCATCGACTTTTTCCACGAGGTCGATGCCAGGCATCAACTTATGTTGCAGGTCGATGCCAGGCATCGACTTATGCTGCAAGTCGATGCTAGGCATCGACTTATGCCCCCAAGTCGATGCCAGGCATCGACTTCTGCCTGCACGTCGATGCCAGGCATCGACTTTTGCCTGCAGACTGATGCCAGACATCGAATTTAGCTGTAAGTCGATGCCATGCAAGGCATCAAATTGGTTAGGTGAATCAAGGCATCTAACTTAATGGCAAACCAGGCACAACCTCAGAAAGAGAACCTACCCAATCACAAAACATGATGAAATATTCTGATAAGGCTTTGTAGGATGATGTGGTTGGATAGTCTGCTTGGACCTCTGTCCAAGAAAAGCAACCCAGCCTCTTCATCATCACCTCCTGAATCTTCATGTACACTTTATGACTACAGACATAGAAATATAAAAGAGACTAGGTTAGACCAGAAGCATGGGAGGAGGGAAAAAGGATCTGAGAATAACATACATACTTATTGATCTCAGTCACCATCTCCTCCAGGCTTAACTCCTTCGAGATTACCCTTGACAAAGTTGATATGATCAATGTATCATCCTTGATTCCTTGAAGGGCCCTCCATGGGGTCAGCTTCATGTCCTCAGGAGCCTCTTCAATTGAAAGGTCAACTTTTCCTTCCCTTTCCCTTCAGATCAACTTGTGGGTCTGGCCTCGACTTTCGTTGCTTCTGGCCCTTGACCTCCTTGTTCTCCCACATTGTGAAAATTCTATCCTGTAGATCCCAGATCTCACCTGATCTGAATGCCAGTTGAAACCATGGATCATATTTCCTCAAAGCATCAGACTTTCTATTCTCATCCAATGCAATTCCAACCTCAATAAGGCATTGCTTTCGTAGATTGGGATGTATTCTTCTAGCTTCCTTCACAAGACAATCTTCATATTCATGGTGGAAGAACCGAATTCTCTCTATGGAGGACATTTTCTGCCTGTAGACATTGTCGTTGTTGTGATCCCAAGCAAGAAGCTTGGCTTCCTCAGTTGTAAGACCAGCATATATCTTACACTCTGCATACCTAAAGAAAAATGTAGTAGGGTGCTCCTTCACTAGCTGTCTACCAGCCTCTGCAGAGTGTGAACCTCCAATCACATAATAAGTGTAATCCTCAAACAAACCCTCATTGAACTCCTCCACACATCTGCACTCATTCGGATCCACCATGACAAGGAATGGCACAACAGTAGCATGAGGATTTATTTTCATTTTCTTCTTAAGATTCTGGACGTGCAAATTATGTGGCTCCCTGATCTCAAGGGGCCTCCTCCCTGTGACTGGATCTACGGGTGGCCTGTGGATGATATTGATTGGCAGGTGGAACAACTGCCCCTTCTTCACAACTTTTCTTCTAGCTATGTCCCCCCTCATCTTATTCTGCTCAGTACCAAGAACACCAGATGCAAGCTCTCCACCAGGTGCAACAATTATGTCCCCAGAGCTAGAGCTTGAGTCAGAAAACTCCTCTTCTGAAATTATCTTCTTTTTCTTTTGGAGCTTTTTCTGCACGCTCTGCTTACCCCTTGCCTTTACAGGGGTCGTCTTCTTCTGTTGTGTTGGCATGATATTGCCCTGGATCCATGGCATCAGGTCCTTGATGAAATTCACTGAGTCTCTGCATATCTGAGCTAGCCCTTCTGGAACACAACACTCTGGGCACAAGAAATCCATCTTGCATATGACATTTCTTAATCCTTTCGATGTCTCCACCAAGAAAAGCAGGTTGTCAGAATCTTCATCTTCATAATCCAGTTTGTAAACAAGGCCATACTGAAAACCTTGTGTTGTCGTGATCTTTCCTCTGCCATAAGCCCCTGCGAACACAAGGAGGACTGCATTCTTCTCTTCAACGTACTGAAGGCACCACTCTAGATTTGTCATGTCCCGAAGTGGACGATCTGTCCTCATGACCTCCGTCTCCCTAGACCTTTCCTTCATATTTGGATCCTCCTCAGGAATTTTTATGCTACTCTGTCCACCTGAGGATATTCCTAAAGGGTTGCTGGCCTTCTCAGAGGATAATGGTGCAATAATTTTCTTTGGTTTTGCTTGGTGACCAATGCCTTTTTCACGTTGATGGTCACCAGAGCCCATGGTGACTCTGAGCTTCTTGATGGGCCTTTCATCCTTGTACTCCGCATCCCTGAAGGCACTTGGAAATATCAGATCAAACGTAAATGTGGTTTTCAAAGGCCCAAGTCCATGCCAGGCATCGATTTTGAGCTTCAGGTCGATGCCAGGGATCGATGTTTAAGTGCATGTCGATGCCAGGCATCGACTTTGTGTGCAAGTCGATGCCCGGCATCGACTTGAGGGTGAAAGTCGGTGCCAGGCATCGACTTGGGGGTGCAAGAGTCGATGCTTGGCATCGACTTTTGGGCCCAAGTCAATGCTTGGCATCGACTTTTGGGCCAAGTCGATGCCTGGCATCGACTTTTACCCTCAAGTCGATGCCTGGCATCGACTTGCACACAAAGTCGATGCCTGGCATCGACTTGGGCCCAAAAGTCGATGCCAAGCATCGACTTGGGCCCAAAAGCCGATGCCAAGCATCGACTTTGCACCCTAAAGTCGATGCCTGGCATCGACTTTTCAGTGCATGTTGATGCTGGCAAGTCGATGCTTGGCATCGACTTTTGGGCCCAAGTCGATGCCTGGCATCGACTTTCAGGTGTAAGTCGATGCTAGGCATCGACTTGCAGGTGCAAGTCGATGCCAGGCATCGACTTGCACCGACAAGTTGATGCCTGGCATCGACTTGCACCTGCAAGTCGATGCCTGGCATCGACTTGCAATCCTAAGTCGATGCCTGGCATCGACTTACACCTTAAAGTCGATGCCAGGCATCGAGCTGTACATGCTTTGGATCCATATTTCTAGAGGTAAGAAAAATAAATACCTAGAAATCAGACTTTTTACACAGACATACAGAGGGAATCTTTTTGGAATCTTTATTTATGGTATGATTTTGTCTACCTCTTGGTACTTTTGCCAACATTCTTCTTCTCCATCAGACTTGGCTTGCTGGTATGCTGAGCTCTGTGCTCCATGGCTGTCTGTGCTCTGCTGCTCTCTCTTGCTCGTGGATTTTGAAAATGCGAATGATCTCCTCCTCTGGTATTTATAGGCAATTGGGTAACTTGAACCAGAGACTAACTGGATCTAACTGAATGAGTCCAGTTGCTAACTAAATCTGTCAACTTATCTAACCAGGGAATAGCACCCACACAAATAGGCTGTTTCAGAGCCACTTTAATGAAATATTCATAGACCCTTGCAACTATTTATATACATTTGCATAGAAATTACATTTCAATGGCAAGAGTATGGTATGTCCATGAGGATGTCTAAACTCATGTAGAGATTTTTTTCTTAGAATCTCTTTCTTGGGAGAAAATCAAGTCAAAGTTGTGTTAAATGTGGGAGACTAATGACATCTTTATAGTATTACCCTCCTCACTTTAGTTCATATTCACATTTATCTTGTAACTCACTGTTGAAATGGAAAATCAATGTATGAATAAACATTCAAGTACAGAACCTTGCAACTATTTATATACATTTGCATGGAAATTAAACTTCAATGGCAACAGTATGGTATGTACATGAGGATTCTAATCTCATGTAGAAGTTTTTTCTTAGAGTCTGTTGCTTGGGAGAAAATCAGGTCTAAGTTGTGAGATTAATGACATCTTTATAGTGTTATCCTCCACACTTTAGTTCATATTCACATTTATCTTGTAACACATTGTTGAAATGGAAAATCAATGTATGAATAAACATTCTGTGTACCTCTTTTACACATAATTCTTTTTTAATATACTTTCATCTACCTCTTTGATATCTAGCCAAGACCACAATAAAACCTAATCCTTGAAATCTTAACCAAATGTAAAATTTCTTCTTGTATAGTGTTCAATGGCATAGCATATTCGAGTTGGAACTCAACTTGGATATATTCCAGTTGTAAAATTTCTTCTTGTAAAATTTCTCCAAACAATTTTATTATATATTCCTGTTGGAACTCAACTTGGATATATTTTGATTCATTCACAATGCTTAAACTCAATGAATCATATGTAGTTAGAAATCAACTGCTTTTCTCATTTGAATCAAAAGTGAATCAAATCTTTGGTTCCCTTATTAGTGTATATTTGAGTAATTAAGTGATTTGATGTAATTTGATGTTTAATGTTATTTAATGTACTTTAATAAGCTTTTGATTTCATATCTTCTTGATGTGACATTTGATGTGACATCTTCACTTGATCTCGGATTTCTACTTATTTAAAAAGGTCATTCATCTTCAGTCTTCTGTGAACTCAGTGAAGATGAGCTCAATCTTTTCAGTGGATGCTTGGGCATCAGCTTCCTCTGCTCATATTGATTCATTGTTCTCAGTTGAACCTTTCCAGAGAAGTGATGATCCCTATGATTTAGAACGTGCTGATGATTCCATGTTTTCTGTTGAGTCATTTAAGTTATCCAATTCACAGTGCAATGCTGCTCAACCAAATGCACCTCTTGATCTCCCATCTGATCCAACCATTGATCTCCCTTCTGACTCAAGTGCATGTGGAGCAACGAAAAAGCAAAGCAAGCTCAATCTACGATTTAAAAGAAGGTTTCGTGAAGTAAGTCGAAAAAGATTTAAATTTCTTACTTCAGATAGACAGATTGCATTGGATATTGTGAAGCATTGTTGTGGTTTGAAATGTTTGTATAATTTAGGAATGAAGAAACTAAAGCACATAAGAGAAAAATTCCTCCATCTAGATAGTGAAAGGCAAGATATATGCCTTGTTTCTTGCATGCAAATGATTGAGGATAACATGTCAGTAACGCGTGTTGGTTTTGAATATTTCTTTACTCAAGGGATGCCATGCTGTAGGGCTGCATTTAAAATTGCAATGGGTGTAGGAAATTTTAGAATACATAGGGTTCAACAAGGGTTTTTGAATGGGGATCTCATTTTGGATACGTTCCATGTTGGGACCAAAGGATCTGTTGGACGTCATGCAATGAATTGGATGATGAACTATTTTAGCTTGCATTGTGAAGTTATGCCTACAACTGGAAGGTTGCACTTGTCAGATAACTTTACTCGTCGAGAGGTATTTCAAATATATAGAGAAGACATGGAAAATAGAAATGAGAAGTATGTGTTGTATCGTCACTTTACTCGATTATGGAAGGAAGAGTTTAACAATGTTTCTATTCCTCGTAAAGTTAGAATGGGTGAATGTTCAGTTTGCGCCACTTTGAAAAACATGGCAAAAGGGGCTACAACACCACATGAAAAGCATAATTTTAAAAACCTTCTTAACAACCATCGTGACAGTCAAGCATTAGAGAGAAAGAAAGAAATTCATCATCGAAGTAAGGCACTCAGAAATCCGGAGCGTTATATGTGTTTGTTGATCGATGGTATGGATAAAAAAAAAACTTGTTTGCCACATTTTTATCGCATCCCTAAGGACATTGGAGATGAAGTCCTTGTGCAAATGCATTTGGTTGGTGCTTTGGTATACAATGGAACTGTAATGTCCAAGGTTTTCTTCACATATCCGAATGTGCATAATGATCCAAACCTTACAGTTACTGTCATTCATCGTGTTTTGCAATCATGGAAGGGTCTTTTGCCACCAACTCTATATTTGCAACTAGATAATACTGCAAGAGAGAATAAAAATTCTAGAGTCTTTGGATATTTAAGCATGCTTGTTGAAAAACAGGTATTTCAGAAGGTTAAGGTAAATTTTCTTCTGGTTGGCCACACTCATGATCACATTGATCAAATGTTCAGTACTTTCTCTAAGAAGTTGGCACGTAACAATGCTTTTACTCTTCCGATTTTATCTGAGCTGATTTCAGAAGCATATACTCCAAAACCAGAAGTTCAACACCTCACACAGATTTATGACTTTAAGCACTTTTGCTCAATGGGCCTTGATAACAGTGCTAAGGTTTTGGCTCCATTGCACAATATTAGTTTCAACCATGTATTCTTGATGAGGAGGGTTGATGAAATAACCCTTTTATTTGCAAAGCAGTATTCATCTTCTCTTGGGTGGGAGCCTAAAGAGGGATGCAGATTCTTATTGCAGGTGCCTAATTTGTCTACTGTAACAGTGTATGGTGCAGAACAATCACCATATGAAGATAAAAACAATACAGAAAGATGTGGAAGTGTGGTTGATCAAAGTAAAAGCTGGATGCATGCACTCATTGAAAAGAAGAGACATATTGAGCGTGCAAAAAAATATGCTGGAGATCAAGATGTATCTTGGTGGGAGGACTTTTTCAATCATCAAGAAGAGATTATACAGTATACAATTGCAGGTCACTGGCCAGTTGATGTTCCATTCACATGGGATTTTTGTACACAAAGATCCGTGAATGTGGCCCAAGCATGTAATGCAGATGCACTTCAAAGTTTTATACATCCACCAGAAAGAAATATTTATGTAGGCCCAAGGATGACAAAACAGGCAGAAGCAAGATGGCAAGGAAATTTAATAGAGATAAATGTTGGAACGCTTATTGCAGTACTTGCTGATGGTGATGAGGCTACCAGACCATTTTGGATTGCAAAGGTTTTAGAGATAACTAAAGATATTGATCAGAGAAGAATAGAGGCTTTGATGGTGCATTGGTATTACACTAAAAGTAGTAATGCATTCACAGGTAAATATAACTTAGAAATGGTGTGTGATACTAAACGAACAGGTTCAAAAAGGAAAAAGAATATTCGAAGCACATCCACTCTTAAAATGGATGATGTAGATATTCTTGTTTATGATTTTTCCTTGACAAAAACTGGTCACTTGAGGAAAGCAACCATCAACATGATAAAACAAAAGCTTCCAGATGTATGTGGTACAGGAAATCATAGGAAAACAAGAAGAGTTGTGCATGATCCTGCAGAATTTGGTATGTACGTGGATGAAGATAGAGCTCTTGTGGATATAGAAGAAGAAGAAGAGAGCTCTCAACAGTATGAGACTGAATCAAGTGCATCAGATGATGAGGGTGTAGACATAGATCGACAAAGTTGTGAGTTGCATTGAAGCTCTCAGACATTTTTAGTGCTTATGTAAATGCCTCAAAGTAGTTTGGTTAATGAAACCATGTTTTGTAGCAATTTTGAATAACAATCAGATATCCACCCATTAAAGATATGTCTAAAATGTTATTTTTGTGTAAAAACTATTGATTTCTACATTCTTATATATATTTTAGACATGTCAATGTCTTATCATATAGATTTTGGACATGTCAATGTCTTATCATATAGATTTTGGACATGTCAATGTCTTATCATATACATTTTGGGACACGTCAATGCCTAATATAGTGAAATTTTGACTACATTTTGAGCTCATTTGTTTTTGAGAAAATGACAAAAAATGTCAAAAATTACTTGTTTTCACCTCATTTTTGTAATATATGTATACTGGTGTAAAGGAATTCCAAAAATGAGGTGAAAACATGTAATTTTTGACGAGAGTGTTCTCTTTTTACGACATAGTTCTCGTTTGTTACGACTCGCTGTTAGGTGTGATTCTCTTGAAAAATGCATTGTATGTACTTGGTATAAAGAAAAACTTAATTTCAGTCCTGTTGATTGCCAAAGTTGGAATTCATGTACACTTTGTTGATGATAAGTGTATGGTTCATGATTTCAGCAATGGTGATATTATCATGATGTTTGGTACATTATGTAATGGTTTGTATCACATGGATACATACAAGAGGGCTGCCTTGAATGCCTTGGTTGCTCATAGTTCTTCCATGGTTGAAATGGAGCTTTGTCATGCTTGTTTTGGTCACTTGAACTTCAATAGTTTGCTCAACTTGCAAAAGAAGTACATGGTTATTGGTTTTCCAACACTTGATTCCATTGAAAAGCATGCATGTGAAGGTTGCATTCTTGGAAAAATGCATCGTGCTTCTTTTCCAAAAGATAGTCACACACACTACAAGAAAATTGGAGCTTGTTCATAGTGATGTATGTGGTCCCATCAAGACTCCATCTTTTGGGAAGCACGTATATTTTTTTACCTTCATTGATGATGCTACTCGTCATACATGGTTGTATCCTATGAAAGCAAAGAATGAGGTATTTTCTTACTTCAAAGCATTTTTAACTATGGCTGAAAATTTTTCTTCACAAAAGATTTTGACTCTATGCACGGATCGTGGTGAATACAAGACTGAGTCCTTTGGCCTGATACCCAACATCCATTTCCAATCTTCTCTGATTCCGATAAATTGTTTGAACTTGTTCCAACTCTTCCACAAGGAGCACACAAGATTTAAGCCTTTAGAGAAAATTAGAATCGGGAGAATAAAAGGGTAAGGAGGCCCAAGTCCTTCCAACTAGGGAGGCCCACCAGCGTAATCGTGTTCTTGTTCTTGGAAATGAGCTTGGACCAAGAGGTCTCATAGTTGCACCAAGCTCTGATGATCCATTTTGCCGCTAACTTGTCAGCCATGCCTTCAATATCCATAATTCTTAGATGCCAACAATCCATTTGGTTGATGCAGGCAGACCATTTAATTTTAGGAGACCCCCTTCTGGTATGGTCCCCCATCCAAAGAAAGTTTCTACAGATTTTTCCAATTTGCTAAGCTCTTGATCCTTCGATCTCTAGTAAGAGACAAAGTAAATGTCGAGGAGATGAGGAAGGTATTAATTACCATGGCACGGCCTACTAGGTTGATTTGCATGCCCTTCCAATATGCTAACTTGTTGTCTAGTTTAGAAAGAACCCAATTCCAACTCTGCTCCATTTAGACACCAAAGCCCATTGGGATACTGAGTAGATGGAAGACCAGACCCTTGGGGATAATTTGGCAACCATGGTCAACCAGCAGCTCGGGTGGCGGTCCGATGATGGCTCTGAAAGTAGTTTTTGAGTGGTTTATTTTGGAGCCAAATGCCTCACAAAATGTGTCAAGGCACCCCCTAAAGGTTTCAATGCTGGTCAAATCATTATGCACAAATGCATTCATGTCATCTGCAAATAGCCTCGTGATCATCTGGCCATGGTAGGTAGAGAGCGACCTTTAATATGGCCCATTTCCATGTGATGTTGCACAAGATGGCTGAGGCCATTCGTGGAAATAGCAAAAAGCAGAGGTACCAATGGGCACCCTTGCCTAATAGAGCATTTTAACATGATACCCTTCGATAATTGACCATTGATATTTGTTTGCATCGACGCGTTCCCCAGTAGTGTAGCAATCATCTTAGTGAATTAGTCGATTTTAAGGAATACCACATCTTGATCGAACTCTTTCGAAAAAACGAGACCTTCAAGTCGGAGTGAAATGCTTCATGCCAATGTGTCTTCGTTTCGGTTACCATGCCTCATTACTTAACAACATGTGTGTTTGTGTGTGCGTGCACTAGAGAAAGAGAATGTGATGTGCACATATCAATGATGTACGTAGAGTAAAATGAAAAGAGAGAGACTATGTTTGCCTATGTCTATTGATGTCTTGAAGAATTGTGTCACATTGTGCCATTTGGTCTCTCCTATTCACATTGAACGGAAGTACACGTTTTCATGTTACTTCCCTCTATGAACAAAAAAGTTCCACCTTCCAGCTTTCCATTCTTTAGTCATATTGGAATTATTTTATCATTGCTTACTACAAATACATAGCTTTTGGCGTATGTTGACATACATTGCTTTGCGTTATGTTCCATTCATATGTTTGAAGTAGTTACACTTTGGAACACCCTCACAAAATACAAAATTCTCTATCTTAATGTGACACCAACCTGAACATATTGTTTAGTTGGAATCTCCAAAATAGGTTAGAACTCATGTAAAAATAGGTGCTCTAATAACAATGCAAGGCCCATGGATATGTGGTTACTTTGAACTAAAATAAGTATCTTACTACAACACACTTGCCTAAATTTGACTGGCATTTTGCCTATCAAAGGCCATTTTGTGTGCCTTAAACTTCTTGTCAAATGAGAGATTGATTGAGATTGCTTATTTTTCTGTCAATTTCTTATACATATATAATGGTAGAAGCAATATTTTAGTCGTCATGTGACATTTTGTCTTGCCTATGAAATTTAGGGCCCTCCACCACCCAATTGGCGATGACCTGCTACATCTTGAAAATGTTGATGATGAATCTGTTGACCATGGTGACATGATATGTACCCGTCCAAGCCCATCAAAGCGAAGACGATGATGATGAGGAAGAAGATGACGACGACGACGATGATGATGATTATCATCTGTCTTCCTCAAATCATGCATACACATAGCCAACCTATTTGTCTCATACGTACAATAGAGAAAGTACGTACTCATGAAGTCAAAGGCCTTGTCTCAGAGCAACGGCAGATACTTTGTCGGCGAGCTCTCATCGCACAGAGATGTCATATTGTCGTTTCAGATTAGCCCACAAACTGGAGTTTACAAGTCGCCATTGTTCATCTGTAGCCTCGTTGAATCTTCCATGCCGAAGTAACGGCCGAGAGCGGAGCATCTTCTTACGCGAAGGAGTCACATAACGAACCACGACATGGTTATCTCTGCTCTCTCTCTCTCTAATGTATTTATGAGCGCGTGCCTCTGTGTGTGTGTATGGAGAAAAGCCTACCCAAAAATTGAATCGTTCTGTGACACAGAGAGCATGTTATCTTTGAATCACGTAACGAGCCACGGCCCACGACATGGGTATCTCTTCTCTCTCTCTCTCTCTCTCTCTCTCTCTCTCTCTCTCTCTGTAATGTATATGTGTGAGCGCGTGTCTCTGTGTGTGTGTGTGTGGAGAAAAGGCTACCCAAAAACTGAATTGTTCTGTGACAGAGAGAGCATCTTATCTTTGAATCCTAGGACTTTTAATGCAAGGTTCTATTCCAGCATATGTGCATGAATTTAGTGGGTAGCAGCCATGTGGGGACCTTCACATACTAGAATACAAAAAGAAAAGTGTATAAAAAGGTTTCAGCCTTTATGGCGAAAGGTCACTCATCTGCATACATACACACAGGACAAAATAACGACCTCTTTCCTCCTCCATCGCATCTGCAAAGCTGGTGGCTTTTCTTTTCAGTGAGTTTATACATTTCTCCTGTCTGCTTTTAAGAGCTCCCAAACAGCTTGTGAAGAACCTGTATCATGCGTCCATTTCATCTCTGCATCTCTCTCTCTCTCTCTCTCTCTCTCTCTCTCTCTCTCTCTCTCTCACACACACACACACACAGAGAAGTAATTCTCTTTGTATTGAATATCCATCTATACGGCCTTTATATGCATCGCTTAGTATTGACTATACAGATCATATTCCGTCATCATATTCCCTTTCATCTCTCATATGACTCTTCTATGTGATATCTCTGTGTAAAACGCCGGGAGAGGTTTAAAAATGAGTTATCTACGTGGTATCTCGCGACCCTTCTGTTCTTCTCCTGTTCTGTCTGGAAGATAGCCAAAAATGATGAGAGCTTTCTCCTGTTCTTCCTGGAACATAGCCAAAAATGGCGAGAGTTTTCTCCTATTCTGCCTGGAACCTAGCCAAAATGGTGAGAGTTTTCTCCTGTTCTGCCTGGAACATAGCCAAAAATGGTGAGAGTTTTATCCTGTTCTGCCTGGAATATAGCCAAGAATGGTGAGACTTCCACCGATCCTGTGTGAATCCAGCCTAAGCGATCTAGCAATGCCAAACATCTTGGACCCATTTGGATCCATGGATACTAATGGGCGATGGGCGATTCTAGTGACACTTTGTCAGTAGTGCTTATGCTGTTTCTTTTTTTTTAATATATACTGGGGATTCGATTCATTAGATGCCATTAGATATGGTGTGCAGATTAGATACAGAGGAAAAGGAACAAAGGTTAAGTTAAGCTTTGTTGCTGCTGATTCTTAATTCATGTGCCTGCCACCTTCATTCTCAAGTGGGAGATGCATGCCATAGAGTGTTTGCCAAATGCACGCATTGCAGGTGGAGGTACACTTCCGATGGAGGTGGCAAAAGCATGTGTGTGTTTCCATACAAGAGACCAGCATTTTCAAAATACAGAGTATGTCTCATAAACATGCGCATGCATGCAGGGGGGCAAAGCAGACATGGGGGCCTCATTTTTGTGAGACACTCGCTCACCCTCTTGTGAAAAGCAGATTGAGAACGCAATCAGCATCAACAAGCCAAACAAAAGTACATAGACATCCGCGGAGATGAACATACACTCAAGCAGACATGCAGTAGACAAATCTGACAATGTCAAGCTTGTTGGTGCTTCATAAGAAAGTCCTTTGTTACACGTTCTTCTGCGTTAAAGAAAGCCGAAGAGCTATGGCGCCATCCGGAAGGCAACCAAAGCAAGCATGCGGGAGGGAGAAAAGCTTGATGCTCGGGAGTGAGCATCGCACCTGACCAATATTTTTTGACCTTGCGCAATTAGCGGTCTTCAGGTACAAGGAAAAGTTTCTTTGAGAATATTTACCTTCAAGATAGACTTTCCCTCTTGTCTCAAGCTTCATGCCATCTATCCTTCTAAGGATGGCTTTATAACCTGGAGATTCCATCATCATAGATAAGTTACATTTTCCCTTTGATAAAGGGATATCCTGGAAGTTTAGAGCTGAGAGAGATGAAGAAATAACAATGTGTATGTGCGAAGGCCACAAAGAGGCTTTTTGGTAGATTATTGATCATATTTACCTGTCTATGTGCCAACCACTTGAATTGGCTACTACATTCCTGAATATTCATGTGCTTATTTTACGTGGTGACGAAAGTACAATCCCTTCTATCATCCAGTCAGCTTGACAGAAAGAAAGAGCTTAAATGACAAAATTCTTTTATATAATAGCCATGAAACCAGGGCACTTGTGCAGTTGCAATTCCAAAGTTAAAGTCGGGGGAGTAGACTTTAGCTGAACCTCCACTATGCCCATTCACTTGTAGAGTTGCAATTTCAAAATTAAAGACCGAGGGAGTGGGCTTCGACTGAACCTCCATTTAAAAAAAAAACATGAAACGAAGTGTTCAGTTTATATATATGCACACACACACACACACACACATATATATATATATATATATATATATATATATATATATATATATATATATATATATATATATATATATATTTGTGTGTGTAGAGTGAGAGAGGATGCGAGAGTTTTTCTACATAAAAAGCATGGAATAAAGTTGGTCTTCAGTGTTATATATATATATATATATATATATATATATATATATATATATATATATATATATGTGTGTGTGTGTGTGTGTGTGTGTGTGAGAGAGAGAGAGGTTTGCTCAGCTCTTGAGGCCAAGGCGAGGGTTTGACTCTCCTCACTAGCCTCAAGGCGAGGGTTTGACTCTCCTCACTAGCTCTTGAATGCTTTACAGAAAGAGAGAATTTTAATGACAAAGTTCTCCTATATAATAACCATCAAACTAGGTCTTCAGCTTATATATATATATATATATATATATATATATA
This sequence comes from Ceratopteris richardii, assembly GCA_020310875.1. Classification (NCBI taxonomy): domain Eukaryota; kingdom Viridiplantae; phylum Streptophyta; class Polypodiopsida; order Polypodiales; family Pteridaceae; genus Ceratopteris; species Ceratopteris richardii. Next base: position 22,061,516 of record CM035441.1, read on the forward strand.
TATATATATATATATATATATATATATATATATGTGTGTGTGTGTGTGGGTGTGTGTGCGCGTGTGTGTGAGATCAGCCTTGACCTACTTTCCTTTACAAGGTTAAAGTGTCCTTAGCTCTTGAGGCGAGGGTTAGCTACCTGTTGAATGCTTCATGGGCATGGGCCTTAGATCACTCAAACAAGTTCCTTTGTCTTGCATTCGGGCAGCTTTCCAATGTCAGTCACCCCTGTTGTGTGAGATACGGGGGATTGCAAGGGTGCTGAGCCTATTTTTATTTGTATCTTCTCATTAATGCAAGCATTCAGGGAGAGTAGACTTTGGCCCAACCTCCTCTTAGAAAAAACACTTATATGCCAAAATACCCTTTCATTTCCGACAGGGGTTTATATGGATTCCATAAAGGGTGTTGAGCCCACTTTCATTTGGCCGAACGTCCTCTTAGGAAAAACACTTATACACTAATTCAAGCATTCAGGGAGAGTAAACTTTGGCCCAGCCTCCTAGAAAAAAAAGACCTATACACCAAGAGACCCTTTCAGTTACACCAAGTGACTTTGACCTGTCCCAATTTTAAGATGACCATTAAGTCTATTGCCTTCACGCAAAAGCAGAGGCGTTCATAACCTATGTTCAGGTAGTTTGACCTTCCGCGTACCTCCTTGCCCTATACTCTTTCGGATGTCATATAATCATCTGCAGTTACAAGAGATACGTTTTCGTGCTTCATTGAAATACGTACTAATCTTCACTCTTCATATGATGCAGCAAAACAAAAACAAGGTTCAATTGTTGCACCTTTCTTTTTTTTTAATAAAAGGAAGTTCTGCCTTAGCCTATTCTCCCGGACTTTAATTAAAATAAAGAAGAAAAATTACAAGTGAATGGGACTAGTGCCCATGGGACCCCCCAAATCCCACAATGCAGGGGAGGAGTATGGCAAGCTAGAGGGCATTACAAATAAGGCGGATAAATCTAGCATCACCCTCATGTGGGACCCATTTGGGTTTCAACTTGTTGTTTTCAAGGAGATAAATACAATGATGTCTAAATGGTGGAGATCTCTTATCTCGAGAGATTCTTTTACCTAGAAGAAACAAGGATTTCTCGATCGACCATTCCTTAGGAGTTTGACCAAAATTGACAGCACATCGCTCCCTCCAAATCTTCCAAAGAGTCTCACCCCTGATGGCATTCCACAGCCTCGATGAGCAGCCGACTGCCTCACCCAACAACACCTGTTGCCAATTGATTTAGTTCGTGAGTCTCAATACCCATGTCACGTGACGCTAGATAACACGGAACTTGGGGCAATCGAAGAATAGGTGAGCCAAATCTTCAATGCATCGATGGCAACGCTTGCACCATGGCGGCACACCACAAATTTTGTTAGCCCTTGCATTGGAACCAGATGCCTTTATGCAAGATCTGCCACATGACAACGAACCTTTTGATCTCAATTAGGGGGTGCCAAATAGACATGAATTTTAGTTCCCATCGAAGTTTGGTCCAAGAAAGGCACCATCTCTTGTTAAGAGTGTGATGAACATCTAAGTTCTCTTTGAAGTTGGGGATTCTGGATAGTTTCTTTCCATTGCTCCATTTCAGGCCCTCCAGGCAAGGAAGATCCTGACCGCAGAGAAGGCGGGTAGTTGAGCGGTCCCATGCTAAACATCTTCCTTGAAGAAGAGTCCATTCCTCTAGGGTCACTCTAAGTCTCAGGTCCAAGTCTTCGAACCTAATCCACTGGCTGGTCTCTTGTTTCTAGAGTTGTTTCCACTGTTTGAACCCCTTGTTCCATAGCCGCTTTGCAGTTTGGAGGTTCCAAGACTCCACTCCCCTAATGCCGTCGATCGGGAACCAGATAGAGTCATTTTGTCTTATCCTCGCTGCCCACTTCCACTCATCACTGATTCTGATGAATTGTTTGGCCTTGTTCCAACTCTTCCATAAAGAACACACGAGGCTAGAGCTTTGCATGAAAAGACAGGTTGAGCCTTGAAGAGCTTTTAATGTCTATGTGTGTGTGTGTGATATATATATATATATATATATATATATATATATATATATATATATATATATAGAGAGAGAGAGAGAGAGAGAGAGAGAGAGAGAGAGAGAGTAATGACTTGGTGAAAGCGATGCATCATCGAAGTGATTTTGGTTTTGAAGTGCTTATTGATCTCTTGCCTGAATTTGAAGGCGAATGATATATTGCATGCGTACACAGGCTGTAAAGGTGTCCACATAGAAAAAAAAATCCAGCTTCTTTTTTTTTTGAGAAAAATGATGAAGAGATATACATTATAAGAAAAATACAGCCCATAGAGTGGGGGCTCCCTTAATTATAGGGGAGAAGATTACAAGGAGGATTCCAGAAAATCTATAAGGATCTCTTGGCAGAGTACAGAGCTAGAATCTTACATTTCCAGAGTCTATAATGGGACTTATTACAAATGCTAGACCATTGATCAGAGTAGCTTGGGGCATCCTTCATCAAGGACTTACAAAGTTTAGAAATAGATTTGAACTTTTGATTACACAAAAACAAGAAGTTCTTGGGGGTACACGAGAAAGCTCGTTCATTTCTCTCCTTCCAGATACACCACAGAACTTGAGTTCTCAGCAGTTGCCAAATCCCAACCTCCAATCTGTAGCTTTCACCAAGTAAAACCTCTTTCATGGTAAGAGAAGGGATGCCAAAGGCATTACAGTAAGCATTTAAACTTGCCAATAATTTTTGGCCCTAGGACAGTGAAAAAAATGTGTTCAATGTCCTCAACATGTCCACAGTAAAGACAGAGACCATCACTGATGTTGAGAGCCTTTGCCCTATTGCTAGTCCAAAGTCCTTTGTGTAAAACACTCTAGAGCAGTAGGGCCTGTTTGACAGTTGGAGAAAAAGCCCACAATAGTATAAACATGTACCTTCATTGATGGGGAGTTCCAATAGACATTCCATTTCCTATTGAGCTTGGGGACAATAGAATAGACATTGATAAAAGACTTCTTGAATCCCAGGTACATATCCTCAGCCACCTAGTGAAGATGAACAAACCTGTAGTCAAGTAAGAGAGTAGATTTGTCAGTAATCCATCTCCTTTTCTCATCAAGAATCTTTTTACAAGCAACATAGATCCCATTAATTTCCATGATTTCATTCTGGCTCAAGATGGAGTTATTTCTGTAGAAAGAAAACCAGTTAGTGAAGCTAGCTCTTTTGCATTTATTGTTTTTGATAGAGAGGGGACAAGGAGAGCTCCAACCACACTAGGGAGAATATTGCAAAATGAACCAAAAGTTATTAGCAAAATCTTTAGACAAGGAGTAATTCTTTTTGAGATTCATCCCAGCCTTCCATAATGAGCAGACCAAATCACTCCCTTCGGGCACCAAAATGAAAGGAGACAGAACAACATCCCACAGATTCATGGACTTCTAGTTTTGTAATCTTTAATATGGAATTCCTTAATGTTTCGACTAATTAAGCAAGCCCAGAAGTCCTTAGAGGCAGTCGACCTAACAATCCACTTTCGCCATTTGGGAGGCCATTTTTGAGGTACAAATGAGACCAAGGCCCCCTTCATCTTTTTTCATGCAACAGGTGCTCCAAGCTGTTGGAACATCAAGTTTACACTATGCTTGAGGTGGATTTGATCTACATCAAAGGCTATCGCGTCGAAAGAATATCTGTTGGAGAGTTCTTTTTCTTATGCTAATTTATTGTATTTTTTTGAGAGATTTTTGATGGTTCATTTACCATTGTAAAAGCCTTGAGCTTTACACATGTAAAGGTAGAAAGATAGAGCCCAAATCCCATGAATTTGTGGTGCTTGAAGTTGCATTCAATCAAGCAATCAAATCACCTAAAAGTAGATCAAACTAGATCTACACTTTTCCTAGATTGTAGGGAAGTGAATTGATTCCCTCCAACAACCATTCCCACCTTCATTTGAATTCAAATTTCACTTGTAGAAGTCGTGGAACACTCCTAGAGTCTATATAAAGACTTGAAATCACTTGTACATTACATGGAAGCAATATACATACACTTGTGACCATCATTGTCTTGCTCCTTCAATTCTCTGCAGCATCTTCTTCGCCAACAGTAATCTTGCAGAGGCTGCTGCTCTCTCTCTAGATCTCCAAATTGAGTGCAAGATAGCTCATTGGAAATTTATTAGTGTCTAGTTTATTCCTATAAATTTTCATAGCATTTGATTCAGTAGATTGGGAGAAATATGAGTTTTTCTGCCTTAGGGTCAATCTCTGTGTATTCCTGAAAAATAGGAAGTACCACCGGTGAATGTCACATTCATTCCTATAGAATATTTTGCTTATTCCTTATAATTTTGTGCATTCTATACACTCAACCCTATGTGTATCACTCCCATAAAAGTATTTTTTCTAATTGTAATCAGGTTGGTCGCTATGGGCATTTGAAATTCATTGTCTCTTCCATAGATAGTAAGTTTTTTGAGCTAGTCGACCCGCGAACCTATCTGTTTTGTATCGACTCATTCTCCTTGATGCTCCAAAAGTACATAGTGTGCTTCTTTGCACTTATCGCATGCCTATAAGGTCTATTTGAGTTTCCATAAGCTCAAGGGTTGGTCTTGTGCCGGTTGTCTAGACCAAACTTCGTCGCTTCAAAACACATTTTTCTACCTTCTACAAGCTTCTCCAAGTTCTTTCAGTGGTATCAGAGCTAGATCAAGATGGGTGACGGATTTCCCTCAATGATCGAGAAGCTTGATCGACACAAATATGCGGCTTGGCAAATCATGATGAAGGCCTATTTGCAAGGTAGAAATCTTTATGGAATTGTAGCAGGTGATGAAGCTATGCCTATTCCAAGATCCAAAGGAGGACCTACACAAGAGGAGATAGATAAGCTCACACTTTGGTGCGCAAGGGACGCTCAAGCAAGGTCGTACATACTAAACTCTATCTCTGACTTTCTATTACCACATATTAGAGGATGCAAGACATCTCAAGAGACTTGGGATGCCCTCGAGACTTTCTTTTCTGCTAGTACCAGAGCAAGAAAGAATCATCTTTGGAACGAGTTTAACCAAATGAAGAAGAAACCTAAACAAACCATCACAGAGTTTGTTACCAAGGCCAAGGAGGTTGCGGATCAGTTAGCATCCATTGGAGAGCTGATTGAAGAAGAGGTCATCATGAGGCAAATTCTCAATGGCATTCGAAGTGATAAGCAATGGCAATCCTTCACGACCGCTTATGATCTCATCATGGATGTGCAAACTCCAGACTTCAACATTTTTCTTGGACAACTCTTCAATCAAGAAGCCAACAATAGCATAAAGGAAGGTAACTCTTATCATGGTAATTCAACTAGTGCTCTATATGCAGATAAGAAGGATAAGAAGCAGAAAGGAAAGAAGAAGGAAGAAGATGAAGAAGAGACTTCCCAAGCCAACTTCACAAGCAAGAGCAAGTGGAAAGGGAAGAAGAAAGGACCAAAGCAAGACAAAGCCAAAGGACAGAATGTTCAACCTTGTGCCATATGCGATAAGACCAACCATACCACTCAGAATTGCTGGTTCAATGGGAAGACCCAGAAAGGAAGTGGAAGAGGTGGATATGGCAGCAATAGAGGCAGAGGTGGATACAACTTCAACAATAACAATAGAAGCTATAATAGAAGGGACTACAACAATTATTCAAAAGATCAACCACATGAAGACTCATTGCTTCTTATGAATCTAAGCCACAAAGAAGGTAAAGAAGATGATCGTTTGTTCTACATAGATTCAGGATGTTCGAATCATGTTGCAGGCAACATTGCTCTTCTATCTGATTTGGAAAGTCCAAAGCATAGACATGAAGTGCAAACAGGGGATGACACAAAGCACAATGTGGAGAAGATCGGTAATGTCAAAGCTTCCAATGGAAGGAAAAACATTCTAAGTAAGGTTCTCTATGTACCTACTATCACTAAAAACCTAATAAGTGTAGGCCAAATAGTTGAAAAAGGCTTGCAAGTTAGGTTCACCCAACATGGAGCTTTTGTGGAAGATCCATGTGAAGGCTTCAAAAAGATAGCCCGAAGTGAGAAGCATGGTAGGCTCTTTACTTTTGAAGTAGGAGAAACCAAAAATATAGCTCTATTCAACTTTGGGTCTCAAACCCTAAGTGAGATTGAAGTGTGGCATAAGAGACTTGCTCATGTGAATGAAAGAACCTTGAAGGATATATGCAGGGATCAAAGTGTTCTAGGACTGCCGAACATATCAAAGCAACACATGATCAACAAGTGTGATGCATGTCAGATTGGGAAGGCACAAAGACAACCATTCAACCACAAAGGCTACATCCACAACAACTTATTGGACTTAGTACATATAGATGTATGGGAACTAGGCCGGACACTAGGTCTGGACAAGGCCAAAACCTAGTCAAAAACTATAAATAGAGCTAGAGAGCTCATTTTTGGGGTTAGCTTGTAATTGAATTGAACTTGTATGAGCTTTTTGGAAGTAATCTAAGAACTCCATTGCTTCTCACTCTTTGTCTTGCCGTGTGTGCACGTGTGCATGTGTATGTGTGTGCATGTTAGTGTGCTTCTCACTCACGCACTTGTGCCTTCACTTGCTTGAGGTCATCATACCATCCTCATGTCTTCTCAGATTGACATTAAAGGAGGTGCTACTCATCCTTGAGCTACACCTTGTCAATAGACTACCATCCAAATCACTTCAAGGTATGACTCCTTATGAAGCATTGCATGGAAGAAAACCTAGTCTTGGACATTGCAAGGTTTTTGGTTGTTTAGCTTATGTTCATGTACCATCACAAATAAGAGGTAAGCTAGATGAAAGGGCAACAAAGGCAGTGTTTATTGGATATGATTCAACTCAGATGGGTTACAGGTTCTTCAATCCTTCAACTAAGCAAATCACTACGAGTAGAGATGTTGTGTTTGAAGAACACAGGTCTTGGTATGATGAAGACAAACAAAAGGTAACACTTCCATATTATCTTAATTCTGACTCTCATCAATTAGGAAGCAAGCATGATACACAGGTCCAGGATCCAAGAAGTGATACAGATGATGACCAAGATGAAAGAGAAAAGGATTACAAGCTATGGAAGTCAAGAGGCAAAGCAAAGATGCAAGAGATTGGAGAATGCTCCAAACAAGCACCTAGAAGATCAACAATAGAGAAGAAACAACCAGAAAGGTATGGATATGATTCCACATTTGTTACGAAGCATTCAATATACTTGGAAAAAGACTCTATTTTAGAGGAATCCTCAACCTATGAAGAGGCAAAGGGAAACCCTAATTGGGAAAAGGCCATGAAAGAAGAGATAGATGCACAAAAGGAAATGGACACTTGGGATTTGGTTCCAATGTTGCCAAATCAAAAGGTAATTGGTTGCAGATGAGTATATAAAGTTAAAAGAAACTTAGATGGATCAGTTTGTAGGTACAAGGCAAGATTAGTTGCCAACGGATGCTCACAAACTCATGGTATAGACTATGAGGAAACATTCTCACCAGTTGCAAAGATGACTACAATTAGGACATTAATAAGTGTAGCTGCTGCAAGGAATTGGAGACTCCTCCAACTTGATGTGAAAAATGCATTCTTAAATGGTTGGATAAGTGAAGAGGTATACATGTCACAACCACCAGGTTTTGAAAACCCTCATCCATCTTATGTTTGCAGACTTAAGAAAGCATTGTATGGATTGAAACAAGCTCCTAGAGCTTGGAATTACAGGTTGATACAACTCAGATCCTTCTCTATTCATCAAAAGGGATCACAATGAGGTTATCTATCTATGTGTATATGTAGATGATATTATTGTGACAAGTGATGATCTAAATGGCATTCAAAGGATCAAGAGACACATGCAAGAGGAGTTCAAAATCAGTGACCTAGGTGAGCTCACATATTTCCTAGGTATGCAGGTGATATATACAGATGAAGGAATGTATTTGACTCAGAGAAGATATATTTAGGATCTTCTTCTCAAGTTCAAGATGGAGAACACTAAACCTGCAGGTACACCTTTGGAGATGAATCATAAACTAAGTGTTTATGAAGCTGAGAAAATTGAAGACATTAAAGAGTATCAAAGCTTGGTAGGTAGCTTGATATATGCTACTCATACAAGGGTAGACATCTCATATAGTGTGGGAGTGCTTAGTCAGTTCATGCACTCACCGAGAACACCACACATGGATGCGGCTAAGAGAGTACTTAAGTATCTCAAAGGTACAATCAACGAAGGTATATTCTATCCTTACTCTTCAGATTTGGATATCAAAATCTACTCAGATGCAGATTGGGCAGGAGCTAAGGATGATAGAAAAAGTACATCTGGTTACTTAGCATTTGTAGGTTCGAAGCTAGTGTCATGGAGTTCCAAGAAGCAACCAACAGTTGCTTTATCCTCAACTGAAGCAGAGTACGGAGGCTTGACCATAGCAACTCAAGAGGCAATATGGTTAAAAGCATTGTATACAGATTTGGGACTTGTGAGTTCCAAACCTCACATATTTGGAGATAATATAAGTTCCATGCATCTAGCGGTAAATCCTATTTTCCATGCGAGAACCAAGCACATAGAAGTCCATTACCACTTCATCAGGGAGAAGCTCATGGCAAAGGAGATTGACATTTCTTTTGTTCCAATTGAAAAGCAAGTAGTAGACATGATGACGAAGGCACTTGATGGAATAAAGCTTTGTAGATTCAAAGCTATGACAGGTATTCAACCTATCAGAGAATGAAGACTCAAGCATAATTTAGCTTGAGGGGGACCTGTTGGAACATCAAGCTTACACTATGCTTGAGGTGGATTTGATTTACATCAAAGGCTATTGCATTGAAAGAATATCCGTTGGAGAGTTCTTTTTCTTATGCTCGTTTATTGTATTTTTTTGAGAGATTTTTGATGGTTCATTTACCGTTGTAAAAGCCTTGAGCTTTGCACATGTAAAGGTAGAAATATAGAGCCCAAATCCCAGGAATTTATGGTGTTTGAAGTTGCATTCAATCAAGCAATCAAATCACCTAAAAGTAGAGCAAACTAGATCTTCACTTTTCCTAGATTGTAGGGAAGTGAATTGATTCCCTCCAACAACCATTCCCACCTTCATTTGAATTCAAATTTCACTTTTAGAAGTCGTGGAACACTCCTAGAGTCTATATAAAGACTTGAAATCACTTGTACATTACATGGAAGCAATACACATACATGTGACCATCATTGTCTTGCTCCTTCAATTCTCTGCATCATCTTCTTCGCCAATAGTAATCTTGCAGAGGCTGCTGATCTCTCTCCAGAGCTCCAAATTGAGTGCACAATGGCTCATTGGAAGTTATTAGTGTCTAGTGTATGCCTATAAATTTTCATAGAATTTGATTTAGTAGATTGGGAGAAATCTGAGTTTTTCTGTCTCGGGGTCAATCTCTACATATTCCTAAAAAATAGGAAGTACCACCGGTGAATGTCACATTCATTCCTATAACATATTTTGCTTATTCCTTATAATTTTGTGCATTCTATACACTAAACCCTTTTTGTATCACTCCCATAAAAGGATGTTTTCTAATTGTAATCACGTTGGTCGCTATGGGCATTTGAAGTTCATTGTCTCTTCCATAGATAGTAAGTTTTTTGAGCTAGTCAACCCGTGAACCTGTCTATTTTGTATCAACTCATTCTCCTTGATGCTCCAAAGTACATATTGTGTTTCTTTGCACTTATCGCATGCCTATAAGGTCTATTTGAGTCTCCATAAGCTCAAGGGCTGGTCTTGTGCGGGTTGGCTAGACCAAACTTTGTCGCTTCGAAACGCATTTTTCTACCTTCTACAAGCTTCTCCAAGTTCTTTCAGAAGCCACCTTAGGGATTTTATTGGAGATTTGGGTACCCTCCCAAAGAAACCTTTTGGCCAGAGCAACAACCTGGGCCAACTGTTGTTTCCTAGGCTGCCAACAAGTAAAGAAGTATGTTAATGTAGGCAAAATATAATGGTTTAACACAAACACTCTTTGAGACAGAGATTGTTGAAGGCCCATCGAGTGGAACACTTTTCTTTTGAATTTTGCTAAAACCCAAGACCATCTTTGCTCTAAGGAAACTTAAAATCCCATGGGGATACCTAATAACGTGAAGACAATACCTCTTTTGATAACATCACATCTTTTTTCAGCAACACATTTAGGAATAAAATCATTAGAAGCAAAAAAGCGAGTTTTCAAATGATTAATAACTGACCCATTGGCCTTACAGAACAAATCCAAACAATTAAGGAAATTTTCAGCAGATAGGTTGTCAGCTTTAGTGATCATGTTAGTATCATCAACAAACATCTGTAAACCAAGTTGTGAGGGGGAACTAGGAATGTCAACACCTTTGATGGATCCCTGTTCAAAATAGTCCTTAACCAGCCAGCTAAGGGAGTCACTAGTGATAGCAAACAGAGGCAACCTTTCCTGATGGATCTAAACAATCTAAAACCCATTCATAGCAATTCTAGAGTTAGCATTTCCAAAATGAATGCTGGTGAATTTAATAAATCTTTTGCCAAAGCCAACATCCTGTAAGGGCTGGAGAATGAAGTCCCACTCAATCCTCACATAAGCTTTATAAAAGTCAACTTTGAAGAAGAAAAATTCAACCTTTTTCTCCTTAGAAAATTCAATCCCCTCCTAGATAAAAATAATAGCATCCAGAATGAACCTACCTTTAATGAAACCTTTTTGCTCAGGAAGGATGATGTTGTCCATAATGGGGCTAATTCTTCTGGCAAGAGTGTGCGCAAAGATTTTATACAAAGAAGTCAGACAAGAGATAGGTCTCCAGTTATTGAGATCATCCTTGGACCCTTTTTTGTGGATCAATTTAATCACACCAGAATTGATAAAGGTAGAAAGACTCCCACTCCTAATGGCTTCTTGCCACACCAAGACAACAATGGGCACAATAAAATCAACCAATTCCTGAAAGAATTAATTGGGAATACCATCATACCCAGGAGTTTTATCGGGTTTCAATTTATTAATGCTTTCTCTAACCTCTCCAGCAGAGAGGGGCACGTCCAGGATGGAAGCCAGGGCCTGAGAGACCATTTTTCTTCTCTTTAAGGCTATAAAATGCCGGGCTCTCTGGATGTCCTCCCCCCTCTTGGGAGGCATAGAGAAAACATTGGTAAAGAATCTCACAACCTCCTGTAAATTCTCCTTGAAAGATAAGGCATAATCACTAGAGCATTTCTTAAGTAAAGGCACAAAATCCTTGGATTTATTTTTCTTGATGAGCTCAAACATGTGCTTATTGGTTTTATCCGCTTTACCAGCCCAAAATTCTCTTGAGGAAGCAAGAGCACCACTAGCAAGAAGATAATCTTCATATCTAAGTCTATTCTAGAGTTCATAAATCTTCTGATTTTTAGAATAAGTGTCCAAGTCATTATGCTCAGCCTGTTCTATCTCTTTAAGAATCATCATCCTTCTTTTGAATCTGATGCTTTTAACTTTATACTTGTAATTGCAGAGAAGATTTTGAATGTCTTTGATAGATCTTTCCCAAGCAACGAAGGGGTTAAGGTTGAGAATGTAAAAATATCTAGAAAGAATATTCATAATCTACTCTCTTATGATAGGGATCTTAAGTAAGGAGGCATCCAAGTGCGTCCAACCAGCCCTACACATCAGAACATTCATATACATCTTCAGAACAAGGGGCAAATGATCAGACATGACAAGAGACCTATCAGTAAAACAGGAGTGATTCCACATATCTTGAAATTTATTAACACACATATACCATCTGTCAAGTCTAGGAGATAGGGGATTATCAACATCCTTATTAAATCAAGTATGCCCAGTCGAGGGAGAGCAGTCTATAAGATTAAGAGAGGCAGTCATATTGAACCAACAACTTTTTTCTCTACCCTGCAGAACATTGTCAGGATTACCCTTCCTATCATCAGAGTCTAAGACCATATTGAAATCACCAACCAAAATAACCTCACCAAGCAGGGAAGACAAGTTAGACCAACAAACACATCTGTCATTAGTATTATTGGTTGCATACACACTAACAATGGTAAAGTTTAAAGGAAACTTACATTTGATAGCAATCCATTGGCAAGTATCACTCACAATCACTTCATCAACTATGTGAGCCAGGTCATGGAGAATACCTATAGAAGCACCACCCTTACCTTTAGTGTGAAGAGTAGAAAACCACTTATGCTTAGTAGAAGCAATATTCAGATTGGCCTCCATGTTAAAGCCGTTGATTTTGACTTCCTGCAAGCAAATGATGTTAGGATGGGAAGAGGAGTCTTTGAGCCAGTTATTAAACATCTTGCCACGGACCAGGCCTATTAAGCCTTTAATATTCAAAGAAATAATTTTTAGAACATCCATAAGAGAAAAAATAGAGAGGGCAAGCCAACAACACAATAAGTTTAAAGCAGACCAAAACCCTATCATTTCCTAAGGTTTTTGGGAGGCTTAATAGTTGAAATGGAAACTCTAACAACCTCTTTCCTCTTACTCTTGCTTTTGCCATTACTCGTAGGATTAGGGTTAGATTCAAGACTCATCTCCACATCTGTAGCAACATTTTGTCGAAGCTAAGAAAGATTAAAATTTTCCATGTCAATATCATTGAAATGAGAAGCTAGAACCTTATCTTCCTGATTATCTGAGTCGGATTCTTCTTCAACTCAAGAGATGTGATGAGAAGTGTGTCCTGGAGGGACAAGATGTCCTGGGGGTCCGTTGTCAATAGGTTGACCTTCATCCTTGAAAGTATGCTGATCAGATAAGTCATAGTCCTGGGAGGGGTTTTTTTGGGAACATGTTGATCAGTATCCTTAAAACCCCCCAAGGGGTCCTCAGAGTTTACCTCAAGAACAACAAAGGGGTTAATAATGTTATGCAAGAGGACATTATTTTTGTTAAAGTAGATTTCCTTTTATTTTTAGACACCACTTTCTTAAAATTATTTTCAGGATTATCCACATTGCCTTTTATATGAAGGTTGTCTTGGCTTTTACTAGCAGCACTGTTGGGATCATGCCTAGAAGTCATAAGGGGACAGTCCTTAATTAAATGTCCTTACTTGAAGCAGTTAAAACATGCATTTGGAAGGTTTTTGAATAAAACCTTTTGAACATGAAGTATGGTACCATCATCATCTTCAATAGTGATGGAGCTTTGTAATTCCTTGGATATGTCTATTTCAACAAGCCAATACACTCATAAACGTTTCAGATTCTGAAATGTTCGTTGTTTAGAATAGTACTTTCCTAGCAATCCTTCATGGGCTTGTTGCAACTAACTGCTATGTTCATCATCTTTGACACAACAAGCTAATACACCCTCTGTATCTTGTTTGTACATGCTTCCTACTAATATTTGATATTTTTGCAATTTTACAATTTCCTCTTTGTTTGTTTTCACATTCTTGTTTGCAGGTCCGAAGGTTAAGATAGGTACCAACTTTATTTTCCCATTTAGGAACAACTTCTAAATTGAACAGATAAGCATCGGGCAATTCATCAAACACTCCTTGTGGTGACTTGCCTGAAGTGATGCAAGAAAGATGGTCCGCCCTAAGGTGGGTCCTACCTTTCCTAACAACTTCAAAGTCTTATTCCATTAGTAAGAGAAACCATTTGACTAAGCGTCCTATATTGCAAGGTTTATTGACCAAATATAATAAAGCTTGATGATCAGTAAAAAAAACTTGAACTTGTTGGCCAATAGATAGTGTCTAAACTTCTTCACAACATATACCATGCCTAAACCTTCTCTTTCCATTGTGGTATAATTTTGTTCAGTTACGTTCAACTGTCTGCTAGCATATGCGATGGGTAAATCTAGATTTCCTTCACCTGTGGGTTATGCTAACACACATCCTATTGCATGATTGGAAGCATCTACGTGACATGGAAGGGTTTATTTCAATCAGGAGTGATCAGTACTTGTGCTGAGCACAAACGTCTTTTTAGCTCATTGAAGGATTTTTCACATTCATCATTCCACTCAAAGTTTGTTAGCAAGGCATAAAGAGGTTTTGCTATGATTGCATGCATGTGGATGAACCTGCGATAATATCCACAATGGCCCATGAAGGCTTGTACCTCTTTAATGTTTCTTGGCCTGGGCAACTCCGCTATGGCTCTTACTTTGTCCTCATCTGTTGATACTCCATGCTTAGAAACAATGTGACCTAATATTTTACCTTGTTGTACCATGAACACACACTTCTCTGGGTCTAGACACACTCGATATTCTCTACACTTGTTGAAGATCTGTCTGAGCTCAGGGATGTGGTATCTTCTTTCTTGGGAATAAGTACATAAATCATCCACATATACTTCTAAGCGCTTTTGCAAGAACTCTTTGAAGACATGACACATGAGCCTTTGGAATGTTGCAGGTGCATTGGTGAGCCCAAATGGCATCATGCAGAATGCAAAGATTCCCCACTCTGTGGTGAAAGTTGTTTTGTGTTGATCTTCTGGGGCAATCGCTACTTGGTTATAACCTGAAAATCCATCAAGAAAGCTATAAACTTCATTGGCTGCAACACACTCCAATAAATGTTCTATGATTGGAAGTGGATAGCTATCTCTTATTGTAGTGGCATTAACTTTCTTAAGGTTAATACACACTCGCAACTTTCCATTCTTCTTGGGCACCACTACAATGGGGGACACCCATTCCGTATGCTCAATCTCATAGATAAAGCCCGCTTCAATCAGTTTGTTGATTTCTCCTTTTATTTTTGTAGCATAAGTGTCATTGTATGTGTAGGGCTTTTGTTTGGTGGGCTTGACATCAGCATTCATGGGGATTGTAAGAGAGAAAATTTTTGGATATACTCCCTTTAAATCTCTATAGTGCCATGCAAACACATCCCTATATTCCCTTAATAGAGCTACAAGCTCCATTTCTTCTTCTGCACTTAGGTTATCTCCTATGCATGTACATCTCTCTTTGTTCTCCTCAATGGTTACAGCAATTTTTTTGGTCTTTTCTTTATTATCATATGCTTCTCCTATAATAGCCTCTCTCTTAGGCATTCGTACCAAAATTGTTTGGTCTTCCACTTCGTATTTCTTGAAATTTTCTGGTACTTCAAACAATGATTCCTCCTCTCCTTGTTTCACTGCTTTTCTTTTCTTTTTCGTTTTACTAACTTCCTTCCATCCTTTGAATTTACCGTTTTAATGCTTGTGAGAGGTTCTTCTTCTTTTTGGGTAAATACTCCTATATCTGTTAGATAGTGCTTTTCTGAATTAAAGCAACTATCCATCACAAGGACTCTAGATCATCATCGTTCTCTTCGTCTTCTATGAAGTTAATAGGGTCACATTCTTCTAGCAAGGGCTGATACATGAACACTTAAATATCATAACCCTCCTCATCACAATGAGGTGTCCATTGTTCTTCATTGATAGCAATGTCCATGGTGGCTAGAATTTATGCCCAACCATGAGGCTCAAATTCCTCATCTGGAAAGATCATCGATGAGTAGGTTGGGTCTTTCACTAGTCTATCTCCTAGGCGGGTTCCTTCTTCTCGCACTTTTAAGTGTCTTTCCTCTTCCTCTGCAACTTTGCACATCCACAAATGAGTATCTTCATGCATCCATGATGGTTCATGTGAACTTCCAGAATGTACGGAGATAGAATCTTCTTTTGCTTTGTGGATAGGATTCCGCTGTAGGGGTGGTACATCTTTGAAGGTGTAATCCTTCAAATTGACCTTGGTGGTGACCCCTAAGTGTTGTAAGTACAAGGAGTTAGTTCCCCAATCCTGTACTATTTGTAGTTTTCATAAGAAGGGTCTTCCTAGAATCATCTCATAGACATTATTTTTCTCAAAGTCACATATAGCAAATGTATGTTCCAACTCTACACCACAAGTGGTTAGAGTTATCCCTTCTAGCAATCCTAGAGTCTTTCAACATGGCCGTCAGCCATTTGAAGCTTCATTCTAGTTGGTCTTAATGTGGGTTTGCCTATTGCTTCCACAAGGAGGTGGTTGCAATAGCAACACCAGCACCTGAATCTACAATCGCTTTGGTTGTGTAACCTTGGTAGGTGATTGGAAGATAAGTATTACCTTCTTCACCTTCACTCATGTCTCCTATTTTTTCTAGAGGTATCTTTGGTACTTTCTGCTTAGAGCCTGATTTTGGCATATTGGAATCAAGTTCTGGGACTTGATCCTTCACATGATTCCATAGCTCGGGTTTTACTTTTAGCAGCTCTTCCACAGTAAGATGACACTGAACCTTGGTGTTCTTCATGACATCATTGTTCCTTGGAACCACTAAGTCTTCATTTCTTACCTATATTGTGGAAGCTCTGATCTAAAGAGATTCAGATTCCCATGGGCCTGTGAATTGTGGCAACTCTTGTAAAGAATTAGATTCAAAATCTGATCTTTCATCTTCTTGTTGCTCTAGTTGGTCTCCATAGATAGATGGAATGTCTTGGGGAAATTGATCATGAAGGTCATCAATTTCAAGAATTGGAGGGGGATTATCCTTCTCCTTGGCCCATTTTGCCTCTTGTATTTCTCACAAGAACTCTTGAGAGTATTGATGAATTGAAAGAGATGTTCCATCATATGTGGAATTAGGAACGTAAGCTTTTGTTGGTGGTGAGCTTTCTGCTGCAATAATTGGTTGAGCCTGTGGAGGTAAAGAAATTTGGGGTTTGTTTACAAACTCCTCTAATCTTTCTAGTAAGCCTTGAAAATGCAAATCTTGCTTGACAAAGTTTGTCTGATTCAATGATTGACTGGTCTCGAGCATAGCCTAAGCTAGCTCTACCATTTTCATGCACATTTTCGTCTGTTCAATCTCTAAATCTGCTCTAGGGTAACTCTTGTCTAGATTTGCAACTATTGGCCCTTCTTGAACTCAAGCTTGGTAGGCCTTGAACATCATATCCAAGCCTTCTAGGGTTGGATCTACAAGAACAGAACTTGGTTGTGGTTTATGTACAGTGATTGGTGGTGGGGTGGGGTGAGGTGGAGTGGATGGAGCTTCGGCATGCAAGGGGCTTTGAGACGCAATGTCTTCTATTTTTGTTTTTGCATATTTCAGGTTTCTTCTAGTTCAGATATCTTTCTATTCCACTTACGATTAGTTCTCTCCCTGGTATCCTTCCATGTTCTTGTTTTCCTCTAACTAGGCTCTCCTGATTCGCTTGACTCTGATTGATCAGCTAGTTTTGCTTGTTGTATGGCTTGTGCCCTAGTAACTGCCTGTATAGGAGCCACATTGTTGCTACTTGAACTCGAGTCCACTACTAAACCTACCACATCAATGGGTGTAACCTTGGGTAGACATTCTCTTGGGAGATGTTCCTTGCCGCACTCAGGACAAAAACCTTGTATTGTGATGTTTTGTCCTTGTCTTGGAGCTAGTGAATGGGGACATTCATGAATGAAATGGTCACTCTGACATCTAAAGCATGGTCCTCTAGGGGCTTGTGATCTTACTTGTCTCAATTGGGGCCTCGGGTTAGGGTTTGTATACATGACATTGGAGTATTCTGGCTCCCAATTTTGTTCCATAGGTGGTGCCTCATATTGATAGGAATAAGCTTCACTATGCTCTGGTGACTAAGCTTGTGGACTATCTTCATGGGAGTAGTCTGAACTATGAGCATGAGATTCATTTTCTAAGACCAATGGGGTTAGTGGCACCAATGCTCTATTAAGGTTCTCCTTTGCCACTGCATACTTAACTGAGATCACATTGGCAGGAGCTGGTGGTTGGTTTCCTCGGATTGGTTGTGGCCTATATGGTGCCTGATATTGTTGTTGCAACCTATAATATGGCTGTTGGTATTGATTCTGATACCTGCCTTGCTGGTAAGGTTGCTCATAACTTTATCTGACAGCCTGCCTATTATATGGACAATCTTGAGCCGTATGGTTTGTGTATTTTCTCTCAATAGTGCAATATAGAGCATTAGAGTTTCCTTGGGGTTGAGCCATCATTGGACAAACATTAGCCATGTGGTCTCCTCCACAATTGTAGCATCGCGTCAATGAGATGGCCCTTGGTGCTTTTCTATTTTGAACTCCTAGCTTCTTGGCAACTTGCTCAGCTATCTCATCTATCTCCATGGAGGTTCTCGAAGTGTGACTAGTAGAACTGTCTAAATCCTTATAGAGTTTGGACAATCCTAACTCCTCACCCAAATTGTCTTCTATGGATCTATGCTCTTTCAAGTACACATATGACCTTAACTTTGTGCTCAGTAAGCCATCTAAAAACAAGGCCACTAGTTTGACTGTTGTGGGTAATTCTGGCACTAGGCACCTTTTTAAGTACTATCTAAACCTTCTTCCTGCAAGTCACACTGTTTCTTGAGGTGTCTGCTTGAAGCTATGGATCAATGATGATGTGTTATGCTTAATACCTTTTATCTAAACCTTTTATCTGCACACACTCTTCTATGGATCTATGCTCTTTCAAGTACACATATGACCTTAACTTTGTGCTCAGTAAGCCATCTAAAAACAAGGCCACTAGTTTGACTGTTGTGGGTAATTCTGGCACTAGGCACCTTTTTAAGTACTATCTAAACCTTCTTCCTGCAAGTCACACTGTTTCTTGAGGTGTCTGCTTGAAGCTATGGATCAATGATGATGTGTTATGCTTAATACCACTCTTGGAAAATTCTACAATGAATTCTTCTAGCAATTGACCTATCTCTCAATAGTTGTGACTATTTAGGGGTTGAAACCAAGATAAGGTAGTACCCTTAAGAGTCAAACCAAATGCCTCGAACTGGTGAACAATTCCTCGACCTGTTTAGCTCTTAACACTTGTTTGAACTCGACCACATGATCATAAGGGTCTCTGAACCCATCAAAATAGTTCTTGATTGCCTTACCACTTGAGAAGGTCTACGGGTTCTTGGGTGCTCTCGGGGTCTAGGCAATGGAAACTCATGTTCATCTCTTTGATGCCTATGTGCTCTATGTCCCTCTCTTTCAGGCATTTCACCCTCATTTCCTAATGTGTCTCTACCCACCATGAGCGCAAAGCTTACCTCAGGTCTCGCTCTAGTTTGTTCTCGTTGGGTTTCATGAACCTTGGATGATCCTACTCCTTGCAGGCCATGGGAAATATTGGATCGTGGTGGAGGGAAAATTAATTCTCCTTGCCAAGTGTATGCATGCCTATCATGCTCTGTTACCAAGAACATTTTCTCTAAGGTGTTGTCTAGATAGACAACTTTGCCTGGTGTCTCCGGATCCTTGAATTTGTAGATGGGGACTATTGGGCTAGGTTGATCTGGCTTGAATCTCCAAAAGGCTTCCTCTGTTTCTCTATTCACAAACAATTCTATGTTTTTGTTGTCTTGGGGAATCCATTTTGGAGTGATCACCCTAGTTAAGACTAACTTACCTCTAGGAGTCTTGGGTTCTCGTCCTAGGTCTTCTTGATCCAGGTCTCCTTGCTCTAGGTCTCCTTGCTCCAGGTCTCCTAGCTCGTTCTGAGGAATGATGTTTCCAAACTCATATGTCCTATCTGGTAGGTTGGTAACCACATAAATGGTTCCTTCCTTATCAATGTATGAACCCTCTTTGAACTTAACCGCTGGGTGTTCAAGTCCAAAGGGTTGATCTGGATTTTTGAGTTGGACCACTGATCGCCTCAAACCATCCTCATAGATGCGAGCACCTAATCGGTTGGTCCTGATATATTCCAATTGTGTCTTATAGGGACCTTTTGGTGTTTGTAAATATGTAGTACCAGAGGTACGTGTGGATCTTTCCATGTTGAAAGACATTTTTGAATCACTTGTGTCGGAACTTAGTGTGTAAGGATAACCACTAAGTTGTTGAGCCCAAGACTTGGCGGTATGGTTGACACTAGCCTCAGATGATTTAATGCTTTGTCTATCCTTGCCTAGGTGTCTACCAGATCTCAGGTTCATAAGCCTTGTCTTCTGGTCCCAAGGTTCTCTTGTATTGCTCAAAATCCTTTGGAACTCCTTGGTTTCCTAGTCCCACCTGAGGGTCAAATTCAAAATACTATATCTAATAATCCAACAAACCCAAAATCACAAAAAACGGATTTCTTATGAAAAAGTTATGCCAGTTCAAGGTTCTGGGGGTTAAAACAAGGAAACAGGATCCCTTTGGGAGTACCTCTGAATAGGCGATACGATACCTCTTTTTCCACGGTACACGATACCACAATAGACGATACCACCTTAGATGATACGATACCACCAAGGCAATACCAACTTCCATGATACGATACTGCTATCTAGACGATACAATATTGGAAATGGCCATGATACAATACCTCTAATTGACATGATACGATACCAACCCCATAATACGATACTAGTGAGTTCTGGGGACAATATGATCCCAATCTATAAACGATACGATACCTTGACGGATGCGATACCATACCTTCTAGGTGATACGATACCACTTGACCTCGCGATACGATACTGCTTGTGCTACATGATATGGTACCACTGAACTGACATGATACAATACCTCCTGCTAGACGATACGATACCGCAAGATGCACGATATGATACCACTTAAGCGCGATCGTGATTCCTCGACTTGGCCATACACGATACCTTGATGGTTTCAGGATACCTCAAGGAGAGGATACGATACTTGATAAGTATCACGATACATGGGAGTTCTGGTATCATGATACCAAAACTCAATTGGACACGATACTTGGAGTTTTTGAGGTCCAAATTCAAATTTTTTTGCAAATATGTGTACCTTAGGTTCTCCTTGTCACTGCTATGTGCCTTTAGATGCAAGTTCACTCTCCAAATCCACGATACTACACCACATGATACCAGATGCAGGTCATTTCAATCGGCTCGATACTTCACTCAGATTTTAGCATTTTGAGAGTATTTCAAGGGTATTTCTTAACTGTTTTAGCTTTGAACTCCCTCTGTGCATCTTTCTCACAGCCACAAGTGAAAAATGAGGTGAATGTATAGTCAAAAATTAAAAAACTAGAGAAGATGAAGATGGGGGGGGGATGGTGGTGATGGTGAAGATGAAGATGAAGAAAAACTCAGAAACTAAATTGAAAATGGTGATTTTTTTACCTTCCAACATCGCTACTCTACGTCTTACCATCACATGCTCGTCCTCCAAGCTCTCTCCCTGGTAATGACACCAAATTTGGTGTCACTCTAGCACAATGGCAAGTGCCAACATGAGAAGATTCACCTCATAAATGTCAATCCATAGAGACGTGAGGACTGGTATGAAGACCGTGAGTAAGTGATGGCACAACTGCATGAGTGAAAGCACACAGACATGCACACACA
The DNA here is from genome assembly GCA_020310875.1 of Ceratopteris richardii. NCBI lineage: Eukaryota > Viridiplantae > Streptophyta > Polypodiopsida > Polypodiales > Pteridaceae > Ceratopteris > Ceratopteris richardii. The sequence goes on from CM035441.1 coordinate 22,082,886, forward strand.
TACACACACGCTGTCGGGAAGAAGGAGGTCGTGGCGGGAAGCCGGCGCGTGGGGTTGGATCAGGCCCCGCTCTGGTGCACCGTTCCCGCTGTCTTGCGAGCGGTGTCTGCGTGCTGGGCGCCTCGCCTGTGCTCTCCGGAGCGTGCGCGATCCTCGTAGGGTCCCTTGCCCCTCGTAAGTGTCGAGACGTGGGACCGTGGGCGTCGGAAAGAGACGATCGGATACCGCAGTGAAACACGTGATGTAGATCAAGCTCGAAGATACAATCGAAAACGGAACTGAAGCCTCTAATAAAATGAATGATACAAAACAGGCCGCTACAGTGCGGGCCGATGGTACAATAAAACCGCTACAGTGCAGTGCGATGATACAATATAAATGCCGCCGCTACAGTGCGGATCGGCCGATGTAAAATAGATCCCTCGCTAGAGTGCGAGAAATCGCCTACGGGATTCCGCTTCAACCTTCGCGGTCCAAGCTTTTCTTCAGGTCTTCAATCCGCTCTTTATTTCAGGTACCCTCAGCAATGGCCTTCCTTCTCTTTACTTCAGATAATCAGAAACCGCATAAACCTGTAGGAAAGTTCCACAAGAAAGACCACGGGGTGGGGGTACTCTTTTCTTCAATCTTCAATCACATGATATACTTCATAAACCTGCAGAGTAGATGCACCAAGAAGATCAACGAGGAAAAACAAATGAGGCTTGGCCCTCTATTTATAGGCTCCCCCATCCTTCTCTCCTTGGGACGTTTATCTAGAAGTTTCCAACCTCCCTACTCAACTTTCCAATTTCAGACGACCATGCATGTTCACTTACTATTCTTGGAAAATTCCATCTCTTGATTCTATTTTTGATTTTTGTCCTTTTTTTTATTTTTAGTTTTGGTTTCACACTGTATATACAAAATTAATTATTTTCAAAGGTTTCACCTAGGATAACCATCAATTTCAAGGGTCCGGCCTAGGTTTTTAGTCGGGAAAATTAGGGTTTTGCTCACAATTATCTCAAGCTCGCCAATTCAAGGATTTATTTACAAATTCGGCCTAAACTCCGAGGGTTTCCAAGGGTTCGAGTTCATTTTTCATGGGATAAACCCTCATTTTCAGTCAGTTTCAAGGGTCAAACATAAGGTTTACATGGGTCTAATGTCGGTTATTTACACACACGGGTCTAACACACATTTCTAATATAGTTTTGCATCCCATAGTCAATCAAATCGGAGAAATCATGCACAAAATATACCCTCTTCAATCAAAACATGACACAAAACTCATGAAACAATGAACTTTTGAAAAAAAACAATGCACACTCCCTGCGGGATTTCATCCCGACATTCGCCCCCGCTAAACCTGCACATCGTCCCGATGGGCCAACCTGCAAGATCCAACAGAAGAGTATCAGGGTTCTTTTAAAATTTCTTTACACTTTTTATCTTTTTCTTCTCAAAACTTGAATCATGATCTCATGCAGTCATGCAATTTTTATAAAGATTAGTATGAATTTTAGAAAATTAGGTAGATTCAAGCTTCACAAACATCATATTATGTTTCTGCGTCTGCAATCTGACAAGTAATCACATGAATAAAATGTCGGCTTTCTAGATCTTTTGTTCGTTCAACTGGTTCAGATCCAACTGCTCATTCTAAGTACTAGCATATACATATGTTTCTACTAACTCAGTTTGTAGAATATACCTCGATTCCTACTATTTATCTCCTACTTGTCCAGCTCTCCATTAGATCTTTCTTTCTTTTTCTTTTTCTTTTTTATTTTTCTTTTTCTTTTTCTTTTCCTCTTCATCTCAGCTCAGCATTTTTTTTTTAATCTTTTATTTTTCACAAATCGGCCTATGTCGAAATCGGGTGCGACTCATGGACTTGTCCGCCCGGCCAAGTTTATCCCACCTGTCTACCGACCTGACATAGCGCACAATATACACAACATCAACCCTGCATGAAATCGACGTCAGCTTGTGGCTCTGACCACCCGATCAGAGTGATTCCACCCGCCTACCGACCCATACAGGCGCATGACAACAGATAGGTCAGGCCTACGACGAAACTAGCTACGACTCGTGGCCTTGATCACCCGACCAAGGTGGTTCCACCCGCCTACTAGCCCATCGCAGCGCACTAACAACACGCACACACATATAAGCTGGCATGAGTATAAATATTTTTCATGAATTATGATCCATATGGAGGTAAGATCTCATAGGAAATAAATACTAGGATCCAAAGTTTCCCACTCACTAAGTGTTCAAATCAATCAGCATATACATGCACTCGGTCTAAGCATGTCATCACATTCCCAAGCTTTCACTCCCAAAAGTCTCTAGTCCACTAACTGATCCTATTCATATAATTCCTAGTCGCTCATGCTTCGTGCAAACCCATAATAGATATTTGGTATCTTCATTCTACATGATTTTCATAAATTCATACATATCTTTATCACACACATCAATGCAATGCATATGCTCTATCAGAAAAAAAACAAATCTCAAATCAGAAACGTTTCACCTGGTCATTTTTCTTCATTTTGATCCAGCTTTTCTTTATCTTCCATGGTCTATCATTCTTCATCAGCATCAGTCTCAGTGTCATCAGCATCCTCCAGCATCATCAGTATCCTCCAGTGTCATCAGTATCCTCCAGTATCATCAGTATCCTCCAGTGTCATCAGTATCCTCCAATGTCATCAGTATCCTCCAACATCATCACGATCCTCCAGTATCATAATCATCATAATCATCATTAACCACTAATATCATCAATCATTTTCAACACCAATCATTATCTTTTATCATCATCATTCATCATAAACCACAAATCATCATCATTGAATAGCTTTTGATCGTTCTCCTATGTTTCATTATAATTCTTCTTCAATCATCATTGAATATTTGCAAATATGTCTTCAAAAGTTAGATTTTTAGTTCTCTTGTTCTTTTTCAAACTCTTAGAAGACTTTGGAGTAGCCTTTACATTCCTCTCTATTTGCTTGATAATATCATCAATCAACTGTTTTTCCGCTTTGTTAACTTGTTTATCAGATTTTCTATCTTCTTGAATTTCTTCTTCGCTCTTTTCTTGTTCAGTCTCTTTATCAAGATTTAATTTGGACTGTAATTTCACAACTTTCTCTTGGTCAAATAGATTTTCATTAGCCAAAAGTTGTGGATCAAATGACACATATATATCCTTATCTTTCTTTGATTTCTCTTGCATTTCTCTATCAGGCTCTCCTTTATGATCTATTTCTATTTGCTCTTTTAATATCTGTTCAATTTTTTGCTTCTCGACCTTTATTTGTCTACCTTTGGTTTCTTCACTAGATTTCTCTTGACTCTCAATAGATAGTAGGCTCTTTTGTTCATCAGATTTACTATTCTCAAGTCTTTTTGGTTTCCACACTCTTTGAATTGATTTCGATCTAGTCTTAGTCTCTTCAAAATATTCTCTCATTCCACCTTTTCCTATATTCAAAGGTAAAGGGGATTCATCTTGAAACTTACAAATTTTACCTTCATGTTCCCTCACTAGTCTATGTTTGCATGCACTTTCATATGCCAGACAATCCCAAAACATATGCCCAAACTGATCGCACCAAAAGCAACGAATAGGTCTCTTCTCATCCCAACTTGATTTCCTAGGTGTCACTCTAGGCGTGGGTTTTCTAAGGCCTACTGACTCTTTCTATGCAGATATGCTTTGGACTTTTACCTCATGCTCATTATCACGTTTCCATACTTGTAGGTCATTAACTTGGTTTGTTAACATGTCAACTTTATGTTTTAATTCAGAAATCTCAGAATCCATTTCATTTTTTAGATCTTTAATGCTTATACCCATCACCTGAATAGTATCAGATATCGCATTTATTGTTTGCATTAGGGTCATGAAAATACCAAACTTTGATTTTATGGATTCATTCATGTTAAATTCTATTTCCTTAATTCGCTCTTCGTATTTCGTAAATTGTTCCTCAATCATTTTGTTCATTTTAGTTTCTTGTGCACAGATATATGGACTAAACTAGTGCAGATAGTGAATGCTCAAGCTCAGACCACAAGACAACCTTTCTGTTCAATGTGTGTGTGAAACAATGCAAAATTCAAATAACTTGAAATGCTGGTACCTGGAAATCTCTGTCCGATGCCGAGGTTCCCGTCTATCTTCTCAAGGAGTGGGTGACACGTCGAGGATCACCAGGCAACCGCCTCGCTTCACGTCGGGTTCAGGTGTCGGGAAGAAGGAGGTCGTGGCGGGAAGCCGGCGCGTGGGGTTGGATCAGGCCCCGCTCTGGTGCGCCGTTCCCGCTGTGCTGCGAGCGGCGTATGCGCGCTGGGCGCCTCGCCTGTGCTCTCCGGAGCGTGCGCGATCCTCGTAGGGTCCCTTGCCCCTCGAAAGTGTCGAGACGTGGGACCGTGGGCGTCGGAAAGAGACGATCGGATACCGCAGTGAAACACGTGATGTAGATCAAGCTCGAAGATACAATCGAAAACGGAACTGAAGCCTCTAATAAAATGAATGATACAAAACAGGCCGCTACAGTGCGGGCCGATGGTACAATAAAACCGCTACAGTGCGGTGCGATGATACAATATAAACGCCGCCGCTACAGTGCAGATCGGCCGATGTAAAATAGATCCCTTGCTAGAGTGCGAGAAATCGCCTACGAGATTCCGCTTTGACCTTCGCGGTCCAAGCTTTTCTTCAGGTCTTCAATCCGCCCTTTATTTCAGGTACCCTTAGCAATGGCCTTCCTTCTCTTTACTTCAGATAATCAGAAACCGCATAAACCTGTAGGAATTCCACAAGAAAGACCACGGGGTGGGGGTACTCTTTTCTTCAATCTTCAATCACATGATATACTTCATAAACCTGCAGAGTAGACGCACCAAGAAGATCAACGAGGAAAAACAAATGAGGCTTGGCCCTCTATTTATAGGCTCCCCCATCCTTCTCTCCTTGGGATGTTTATCTAAAAGTTTCCAACCTCCCTACTCAACTTTCCAATTTCAGACGACCATGCATGTTCACTTACTATTCTTGGAAAATCCCATCTCTTGATTCTATTTTTGATTTTTATCCTTTTTTTTATTTTTAGTTTTGGTTTCACACTGTATATACAAAATTAATTATTTTCAAAGGTTTCACCTAGGATAACCATCAATTTCAAGGGTCCGACCTAGGGTTTTTAGTCGGGAAAATTAGGGTTTTGCTCACAATTATCTCAAGCTCGCCAATTCAAGGATTTATTTACAAATTCGGCCTAAACTCCAAGGGTTTCCAAGGGTTCGAGTTCATTTTTCATGGGATAAACCCTCATTTTCAGTCAGTTTCAAGGGTCAAACATAAGGTTTACATGGGTCTAATGTCAGCTATTTACACACACGGGTCTAACACACATTTCTAACATAGTTTTGCATCCCATAGTCAATCAAATCGGAGAAATCATGCACAAAATATACCCTCTTCAATCAAAACATGACACAAAACTCATGAAACAATGAACTTTTGAAAAAAAACAATGCACACTCCCTGCGGGATTTCATCCGGACAACGCGCACTAGGTAAGAGCAAAGAGTGGAACAATGGAAGAACTTCAATTACCAAAGAAATCTCTTACAAGAGCTCAAATCTCCAACAAGCTAACCTAAAAAATGAGCTCTCCAGCACTTTTTATAGTTTTTTGAGTAGTTTTGGCCCTGTCTAGACCTAATGTCCGGCCTAGTTAAAAATTAGGTTCCAGGGCTTATTTGAGGGCTCAAACGGAGTCTAAAAATTCTGAAAATTGGTATGATGATACTTCTAACATCCTCAAGCTCGAGGATTCCTCGACTTGAAAACAATAGAGTTTCAAAGATGGAAAATGGTATTAATATGGTTTTTAGTGATAACAATCACTATTTTTATAGGGATTTGTTATGAAAATTTGACATGTGCTTCTTGGAGCTCACTGCATGCTCCTTCTTCTTATGTGTCCACGTCCTTGATGTGCTTCCATGCTTTGTCCTTAACCTTGAGTGTGAACACCATGCTTCATAAGGAGTCATACCTTGAAGTGATTTGGATGGTAGTCTATTGACAAGGTACTCAACAATTGAAATGGCCACTACCCATAGATAATGTGGCAACTTCTTCTCTTCAAGCATTGTTCTAGTTGATCCAACAAATTTCTTGTTTCTTCTCTCTGCAATTCCATTCAATTGAGGAGAGTACCTAGTAGTCACTTCCCTTTTGATACCTTTATCTTGTAAGAACTCATCAAACTCTTTGGAGAAGTAATCTCCCCCTCCATTAGATCTAAACTTCTTGAGTTATCTACTTGTATGATTGTCCACATGTGCTAGATATGTTTGGAAGCAATCAAACACTTCATTCTTACTCTTGATAAAGTATAGAATAGTCCATCTACCATGGTCATCAATAAATGAGGCATAATATGTTGATCCTACTGATGAAGGTTCTTGGCTTGGCCCCCATACATCTGCATGTACTAAGTCCAATAAGTTGTTGTGGATGTAGCCTTTGTGGTTGAATGGTTGTCTTTGTGCCTTCCCAATGTGACTGCATCATATCTATTGATCATGTGTTGCTTTGATATGTTTAGAAATCCAAGAACACTTTGATCCCTACATATATCCTTTAAGGTTCTTTCATTCACATGAGCTAGCCTCTCATGCCACACTTCAAGCTCACTTAGGGTTTGAGACCCAAAGTTTAATAGAGCTATGTTTTCGATTTCTCCTCACTTAGGGTTTGACACCCAACGTTTAATAGAGCTATGTTTTCAATTTCTCCTACCATGCTTCTCAATTCTGGCTATCTTCTTGAAGCCTTGACATGGATCGTCCACAAAAGCTCCATGTTGGGTGAACCTAACCTTCAAGCCTTTCTCAACTATTTGGCCTACACTTATTAGTTTTTTTTGTAATAGTGGGAACATAGAGTACCTTGCTCAGAATATTTGTCTTGCCATTGGAAGCTTTGGCATTATCAATCTTCTCCACAATGTGCTTTGTGTCATCCCCTGTTTGAACTTCATGTCCATGCCTTGAACTTTCCAAATCTGATAAGAGAGCTATGTTTCCTACAACATGATTTGAACATGTTTAATCTATGTAGAATAAATGATCATCATCTTTACATTCCTTGTGGCTTAGATTCATCAAGAGCAATGATTCTTCATGTTGTTGATCTTCAAAATAGTTGTTGTAGTCCCTTCTGTTATGGCCTCTATTGTTATTGTTGAATTTGTGTCCACCTCTACCTCTATTGTTGCCATATCCACCTTTTCCACTTGCTTTCTGGCTCTTCCCATTGATCCAACAATTTTGAGTGGTGTGGTTCATCTTATCATAGATGGCACAAGGTTGAACATTCTGGCCTTTGGTTTTGTCACATTTTGGTCCTTTCTTCTTCCCTTTGTTGGGTGTGTGTAGAAGTGCGAGAGACACACAAGAAGCATACACGAGGAGCACAAACGCAGCAAGACACATGAAGATGACGATGGTTGGAATAGCTCTCTCTATTGACGATGAAATGAACTTAAGTAAGAGTCGAATAGTATTCCTAAGTACAAAGTACCACCACATATGAGAGTATCAAGTATGTGGTAACATGCGAAAAAAACCTCTAGTGAGCACTAGAGTAAAAACTGTCCATGTATAGTGAAAAGATTCACATCAAAGCTACCCAAGGAACACATAAGTATAACAAGCCCCCCTGGAGCGAATGATGTGAACACATGCAGGGAGTGACAGATCAGCCCCCACAAGGTAACAAGCCTAAAAATTTGCAAAAAGCTTGAAACTTTTCCCATGGAAGAGCTTTGGTGAATATGTCTATCACATTAACTTGTGTAGGCACATATACCAAATCAATATCTCCAGCATGAAGGCGCTCTCTCACATAGTGATAATGCACCTCAATATGTTTGGTCGTATGAAACACTGGGTTTTGTGCAATAGCCAAAGCACTCTGACTATGAGTGAGAATATGTGTAGCAGCAACAATCTCCATGCAAAGATCGATCAATAGGCATCTTAGCCATATACACTCCACTGTAGCTATGAAAACTACCCTATACTCAGCTTCACAACTCGATGTCGCCACTGTAGGTTGCTTCTTACTCAACCAAGATATGCATGAGTCTCCAAGGAAAAGCCAATTACCACTAGTGGACACACGAGTATCATAACAACCAGCCCAATCACTATTTGTAAAAGCATGCAAGCATCGCTGAATATCTTTACCATAGAAGAGACCTAAGCTCAAGTACCTTGGAGATATGTAAATACACGTTTCACCGCTTGCCAATGCTTAGTACCAGGGCTATGCATGAATCAACTCAATTGGGAAACTGCATACTGTATATCCGGCCTTATGTTGCATGCATATATAAGACATCCTACAACTTGCTGATAAAGAGAAGTGTCAAATGCATCACTGGAATCCTCAACTGAGAATCTAAATCCTATCTCAACTGGTGTGGTAACTCGCTTGCAATCCTCAAAGTCAAAAGGTTGAAGTAGTTTTCCAACATACTTTGCTTGATGCATAACAATTCCCCCCTCAACGTATACAAACTGGATGCCAAGATAGTAGCTCAAAAGACCAAGATAAGTGACATCAAAATTATGTTGCAAATCAGCCATAAGAATGTCAAGTTTTGCATCACATGAACCAGTCAAGAGTATGCCATCGACATAAAGAACAAGCACTATAAGATCAGCCCCATTTTTGTGTACATAGAGTGTGCTTTCAATCGGACTACATCTGAAGCCAAGAGCAATCAAGTGCTTATGGATTTTGTCATACCATGCACGTGGAGCTTGCTTGAGACCATACAAGGCTTTATGCAAGTGACAAACCATATGCTCTTTCCCTTTCATAGCAAATCTAGGAGGTTGCTTCACATAAACCTCTTCTTGCAAATCACCATTCAAGAAGCACGATGCATTTTTCTAAGAATGAAACCTTCACATGCATGCTTTTCAATGGACTCAAGTGTAGGCAAGCCAATAACCATGTCCTTCTTTTGCAAGTAAAGTAAACTATTGAAGTTTAAGTGACCAAAACGAGCATGCCAAAGCTCCATTTGAAGAGGTATGAGCAACTAAGGTGTTGTTGTAGTATGCCCTTGGGAGCCAAGACCCACACCACCTTGCATGGAAGCAAGAAGGAAGGCCCAAGAAAGACTCTCATTTCATCCACCCCATCCTCCATCGTGTTCAAGCCATTGGCCATCAGCCCGCAGCTATGCCACATGCTTGAAAATATGGAGCAATGGGAGTCAAGGATCCTAGTCACATATGTAAAATACAAGATAATAGCAACACTCTACTTACACACATAGGAATTTCTAACATGCACACACACCTCACTCTCTCACACTCCAAGACTAAATACATATATGTACAAAGCCTTAAGAGAAAAGAGAGTTCTTCCATTGAAAGGATTTTACATGAGAGCACGACCAAAAGCTCCCCTTTACAAGAAATGAGCCTATATTTATAGGCTAAGCACATTCTCCCATGTGCTCTTTTTGACTAGTAAAAAAGGAGCACATGCTCATATCTCTCTAAATCTTTGTAGATATTATCTAACAACCCACTCTCTTCAAGACAAAGGTATAGGCGTGGAAAACTTCTATGTGGGTTTTTGTACATGTGTGTCAAAAAAGATACTTTATTTGAGAGGCTTCAAAACCATAGCCTAAGGGAAATATCAAAAAGGGGTTTAGGAGAGTGTTCATATGGACATCTCCTAAATACAAGATAAAAGGGATTTTTATGAGGGCTAGAGGGTGCCATTGCATGAGGAAATTATGGGCAACCCTTGTATCAACACCCTCCTCCTCCTAGACTTTGTCATCCTCAACAAAGCTAAGAAATGAGAGGCATATAGTGTCGAACTGGGCCAAGTTTGGAGTCTTCAACACTTCAAATATGCAACAGTTCCAATCTGAATTTTGCAAGGCTGCAAATCTTTTGAATCAGCAAGCCGTTTGCCTTCAAATCTTCAATCCAGCAAGGCTGAGCGACACAATCCCCACGGGGGGCAGTCAGCCCAGCTTCCATCCAAAAGAGTAGTCTTTTGTTACCAAATATACAGCCATCCCATGGAGTAGTTCCTAAAAAACAAAACCTGCCAAGTGAAGGTAAGCAGTTCAGAGTCAGTGTGAAGTCCCAAAACTAGTGAATGTCAAGGGGGACAGTTGATGATGAAAAAAAAGAACCTCCACGAGCTCAAGTACCCATCATAGAAAATATTTCCCAATAAGGAGCAATAAAATATGATGATGGGGCAAACTGTCATAGACTGTCATGTACCAGAATTACTTCATTTGAAATAAGTGCAGAGTGGGCATTCCTACCATGATCACACTCATTCCCTATAGAAGGCTAGAATTCTGGACATCCTCCTTTATGCAGGGTAATCACAAAAACTCCAACTAATGGTACATCAAATTTATAAACAGGGAAAGCAAGCAAGTAACCAACTTCAATAAGAAGTTGTAGCATTCTTTGAATCCTGCAATTAATTTGTGCTGCCCAATTCCACCTGAGCATAGAAAACTAACAACAACCGTGCTTGTGGGAATTGTGGATAGACACACTACTTCATACAGGAGCCAATCTAAGCTTTACTGCATTCAAGCGAGTTTGGGAGAATATCCCCATCATTTATGAGCAATCCTTGCATCAAATATAACGGCAAAAAGGCAAGAACTTTGGTTCTCAATATCATACCATAGTTGAGCCTGCAACATACCTTAGACCACCAAAGTTCAAAAACACTCAGGAAGTCTGCATCCATTGGAGTGCTCAAAATAAACTGAGGTGCCACATTCAAAAGATGCGAGAAGCATGCTAAAAACGTTTACTAATATCCCCTCATAAAGATTGATTTTGGACATTATCCATAGTAGTTGCATATCTTATTGTGGAATTTACTTACCCCCAATTATACATATGCACACAATGGTTAAGTGAGCAACTCAACAATAGATCTTGGTTCCACTTTAGCATAGAAAACATTCCCAGCAAAGGCAATGGGCAGGTCAAATTAACTCATCAGTGTACCCCAAGCATAATGTTACCTGCAAACTATGAATTTTGGTATCATCCAAATTTATATTTGTTCATACACATGGCAGACCAAGGATTGCATGGATTTTTTCCCATAGTATACCCCAGGCATACATGAGAATCAGTAGCCTATAAGCACCTAAAGTGTGGCTAATGCCAGCAAAGTAAGATTTTTGAGCCACATATGGTAACCCCTGAGGATAGACCACCTTCACCTGAGAGTATGCAGCACAACCTGCAATCCGCGTAACAAGAAGGTCTCCATTTTTGGTGAAACCCATTGGGTGATGGAAGACGATGGGGACATCATTCTTTCGAGGGGTGGGCATGTCACGTTCTATGTTGCTCCATCCTCATCTGTCAATAAGCCTTTTAGTAGCTTGAGGCCATTGCAGATAACAAGACCTAGCTACATATGGTCAAATTTCCCAAAACAACGTCAATTTTCCTGCTTCGATAAAGGAGCATAGTATTAAGCATTTGAACTTCAAGCATAAGCACAGGTAGAGCTAGGAAGCACCTAAGAATTATTTGTTTGCAAACATTTCTAATAAGCAAGGATTGAGAACACTGAGGAGAACCTGTTTTGAAAAAAATTGCACAGTAACCTTGTAACATGCATACCAAAATCAAGAATTTCAAATCCATGCATCAAATACATTCCCTCGCAAAGGGCCATACACCCAAAAAAGTTGTGACCAAAAAAGCTCAACCATGTACGTCATACACCATGTCATCTGTAAAGCATGACATTGGACATCATCAAACCTGTAATGTTTGCATATAGCAGGAAGGAACCCAACCAGTATTTTAAGAACTTCATGGATTTTCTTGTATGTAGTCATACAAGGCATACATTGGAAGAAGTACAATCATGAGCATTTTAGAATTTAGGTATAGCCAAGCTTTTTAACTACGTCAAAACAGCTCATACGGACTATCCAATCAAAACAAGGGGAGCTTGTGAATGACCTGAGCCCCACTGAAGTAGCCAATATGAGATTGGGCATAGATGAATGCTCAATATCGACCTGACGAGGATGCATGCTTTTTAACTACATCAAAACAGCTCATACCGACTATCCAATCAAAACAAGGGGAGCTTGTGAATGACCTGAGCCCCACTGAAGTAGCCAATATGAGATTGGGCATAGATGAATGCTCAATATCCAAACATTTAAGCAAGAGGTCGCTTTTGTAATGCCAAGCAGTAGAGCAAGTGCATACTAACTCCTACCTATATGGGCTGGGAGTCACCACAAGCTGCACGAGCCTCATGTTCTAGACTTACCTTTCTTTTACCCAATGGTTGGGAGTGTCCCCATAAGTGTAATCACATCGCAATAAGCAGATCATGGTACATTTTTTTCTTGACCTGAGTAGTGAAAAGGTATATGGAAAACAAAGGGGATCACCAGAGTGCTTGCACAAGGCAGCTTTCATCAAGATCCCAGCAACAGAGACAGAGAACACTTTTGCAAGTATATTGGAGGTCACATATACAGAAATAGACACTAGAATTCTTGCCAAGGCACTTCATGAAAATGGCATAAGGGGACCATTTAAAATTCTGGTACATTTTCCTCGTTAGAGGCACTGTCTCCTGCAACATTTAACATCACATATCATGACTGAAAACATTTTATAGTTACATATGCCTTATCATCACCATAACCCCCATGAAGACAAAGCGCAGAAACATCCAAAGCGGCCATGCCTCCTGCATCTGTCGAGTGAAAGCATATGCCAAGGACACACTTATGAATTAAAAAATTACATGGAATCAAAAGTCGAGGCTTCTGCCAACTGTGCGCACCAAATGTCTCCTGCAAAACAAACACAATCACACAGCATGGCGTCCTTTCCCTCAATCCCCAAGTTGAGACACAAAAGATAGCGAAGGATTCTCCTCAAATAAGTGATAATCAACAAGCAGCAGAGAGGGTGATCCCACCATAGATTTTATCTTGAAAAGGGAGAGTCCCGCATGACTGCAAAATAGACCAGTAAATGGCACAAGGTCAAACCTTCAGAACCCCCAGCCACTGTTGGGAAATGTGGATGGATCCTCCAGAAGATTAAGTAGGTGCTGCTAATCCTGCTTTGCACCAGCCCTCAGTGACTCCAGATATGATTAGTAGATTCCCTTAGCTTCCAAATGATACCAAGAAATGCTATATGTACTTTGGAAAAGGTTTGAGTAATGACTTGATCAAAACAGATGAGTTTGTGAATCACAAAACTAGAAAACTTTCTATTTTGGTCTTGATACCTGCTCAGTCTTTCACTCAGTATGACCAGTACACTTACAATTGGCAAAATTCCTTCTAGAGGTATTCTATTAGCTTAGTAAGCTACCATTTGCAAGTGGAATCATTCAAAATGATAAACTATACTAGGAGAAATAACTTTAGCAAATTTATGGACACCCCCGACTTTTTAGGAAGTATGCAGACAAATACCAGTGAGCACTTCGACAGTAATTTCTCAAGATTGGCTGAACCAAATTGCTTCAAACTTTGTATGTTTGTAGTAGGCTTTGAGCTGAATCCAACAAGCTTTGAATCACTTGATTTGGTGAAGTAGACACTGAGATATGCCTCTTTGAAGTTGACAGACTTGGAGGTAGAAAACTCAGAGAGTTCAGTAGTGATGGAAGTAAATGTAGGTATTAAATCACATTGATGTACATTCCTGTTGCTCTAGCACAATGGTGAGAACCACGTTAAGAAGCTCCACCTCCTTAATGTCAATCCGCGGAAGAGATAGGAGTGATATGAAGATCGTGAATGTGAGATGAAGTGAGAGTGAAGGTGAGAAGCACCAAGATGCACACACACATACACACACACAATGAAGAGACAAGCAAGACACAATGGAAGGTGGGAAATTAGCTCTATTACTCAAGAACACTATTACAAGCTCAAAATAGCTCTAAACTCACACTAGCCAACACTAACCTCAAAAATGAGCTCTCTAGCTCTTTTTATAGTTTCTAGACTAGTTTTGACCGGTTTCACATCTAGTGACCGGCATAGTTAAAAATTAGGTCCTAGATGCTATTTGGAAGGGTAAACGATGTCTAAAAATAACGAAAATTGATACGCTTGTTCTACCTAAGCTCCTCAAGCTCGAGGACTCCTCGGCTTGCACAAAATGGAGCTATGGATTACAAAATGGGGTTTTCTATGTTACATATGTTACAATAGTGATAAAAATCATTGTTGGAGGTTTTTGGAAAGTATTTGAAAACATAATTCTTTGAAAAACGATTCGACTGGCTCGATGCTCTGTCGTTACATGCTTCCGTGTCGTCTGTGCCTCTGGCTCCTTCCAACACCCCCCTCCCTCTCGCTTCTGTCATCCCTGACAGAACCTTGCTGTGAGGTCTGCCGGATATAGTTCTGTAGGAGGTCTTGAGCGAGGGTGTGCTTGGAGATACGAATGCCTTGGGCCAGATCTGCCTCGAGTTTCTCCCAGTCGATTGGTTGCGGTTCTTCCGGTGGCGGGAGCTGATAGTGTGTGGAATAGACCATTCGTTCACAGGCAAATAATTGTAATAAATGTGTAGGCCTGCTTATGAATACCTCTGAATGGTATTCCCAGAAGCCGGTTGTGAACATCTCTTTGAACGTCTGCTTGTAGCATGCCGGTAGGTACTTTATTCTGCAGTGCCAGGCATAACACACCCGTAGCGATGGCATTGTACTCATATCATATACCAGATCGAAATTGCCATGCTCAAAGCCCGGGGTGTTGACATGTGGTGCCTTGACGCGTCGGAAGACTTTAAAAATCATTTGCATCATGTCAAAGATTTTGACAGTCATATGCGCCGCTATATCATCCATATGCTTTAGTCTAGGGAGCCAGTGGCGAATTGTAGCCATCATGTAGCCTACAGTTGGTAACTCAATGGGTGGCTTAAAATAGGGGTAATTCAACCAGTCTTGGCACTTCTTATTGTTTTGTACCTTAATAGCAAAGGCAGTCCAGGAGCGGCGTCGTGGTACTGGTCCCCAACACGGGTTATACTTCAAATGCAAAGGTGCCTTTACCCATGTACTCATCATCTCTGGATACTGCTGTAGTAAATCTTTTCGCCACTCTGGTTGATAGATCCTTCCGTGTTGTGCATCTAGTGGCAAATCATCCGCCTCGAATTGAGTTGCATGCGATGGTTTCTTACCTGTCTCTTGCTGAATGGCTAACTGGTATTCGGCCATTAACATGAAATACGGTTTATACTGTAGCTCATGCCCAGATATGTATCGTCGCGGGGCCAAATGAGCAAAGAATGGAGACTGTAAAATTCTTTCTTCTATCATCGCCATGGCATGTAATTGTGCCTCTACTCTAGCTGAGTGCGTTGTTCCAAGTTCCTCAATAGTCTTCATCCACACGGGGTCGGAAGTTCGTACGTCATCTGACCTTCGGCCGTGACGCGTCCGCCTGGGATGGGTTGTGGCTCGTACGCTTCTTCAAACGTTTCCTCCACCGGGATGGTGACCGTTTCTTCCTCCGTTGGAAACTCAGGTGGGGAATCTGGCCTTGGTGGCACTTCATATACTGCAATCCTTGATTCAAGGGTCGATACCTGGGCCCGTAATGAGTTGAGTTCCTCTAGGAGGTCAGGAGAGGGGTCCATAGGTGCTGGTATGTCTTGGTGTGCCGGTTCTCGTAACTGGAGTAATTTGTGATCTTCTTTGAGTTTCTGTAACTCCTCGTTCATGCGGTCGTATTCATCTAGTAATCTTACATGATCGTCTAGCAGCATCCTCATCGAGTCTGAAGGAATGGCTTTGAACCTGCTAGGACTGAGTGGTTGGTCTGGGTGGTCGAGCGCTGCTTCTAAGTTTTCTCGGTTCTGATCCTGTAAGCGCTGGTTTTCTTCCTTGGCAGCTGCTAGGTGTCTTCGTAGTAAGCCCATATTTCGTGTTAGCGTTGCATTGCGGACTGTCTGGGCTCTTAATAAGTTATCCAGATCAGCAGTTGCTTCCTTGGTCTTTTCTTTGCTTTCTAGTTCCAATTTGTGATAAGCCTCGCGTAATTCCTGGTAGCGGGTGTTCAGAGAGGCATTCTCAATAGACAATAAATTAAGTCATTGGTTGTCCTCTGCAGCTGCTGGTAATTATCGCCAAGAGATGTGAACTCATCTCTTACTTGCGTCATACACATGAACATCTGTCGAAATGCATTATCTACAGTGGGTGATAGTATTAATGGGGTGCTAAATGAAGATGCAGTTGGTGTAGATGCAACGGGAATGGGGAATGGGGGTGGGAAGGTGGATGATGTAGTGATTGTTGAAAATTGTGATGTGCCTAAAAATGTTTGTGCCGTTAGTGAAGTGAGTGATGGTGCAGTGGGTGGTGAGATGTCCATGTCAGTGGACGTGTCTAGTGCGGTGACCGTGAATATGGGTGTGATCGTGGGTGCTCGTGCTGGTGTAAATACGGGATTTACAAAGGTTGAGGGGTAATTTACAGGGGGGCTGGCTGGAGCAGCTTGGTGGAAAGGGGAAAGAGGGGTTACAGTGGGTCGGGGAGGTGAGACGGGGGAGAAGGTTAATGGCGGTGGGAATGGGAAAAGGGGTCTTGGAGTGCGGAAAGATGGAAAAGATGGATGGAGGAATGGGTTGGAGAGAAAGGTGGGTGTGGGAGGGGGTAGACTAGGGCTAATGGGTGCAGGAATTGTGGGGTGAGTGGTCGTAAAGATGATTTCTGCTACGCCACCGACGAATGAAGATGTTGGTCTGGGGGAAGGAGGGTGAAGAGGGGAGGGTGGATGGACTGGCGGTGAGAGAGGAGCGGTTGGGGTGGTCGGTACTTCAGTGACTACTGAGGTTTGTACAGCTGTAGCGTGGGGTGGGGAATCTACAAAGATGGTTTCTACAGCCGACGAACTTTCGGGGACGAGGCATGCTTCCCGGGCTTGTTCTGAAGACTGTGCTCCTATTGGTATACGAATTTATTCGCCGGGCTTTGAAAGTAGTCGTACTCTGCGGGGGTCAAACTGTGGTAGTGGCTTTCGTTGCAAGTACCTGAGCGCTTCGTTGGAGCCTACTGATTTGACTAACTCGCGGAATCCTTTGATGTATGCGTCTTCGAATCCGCCTGTGACAAATTCTTGTTCTATTATTGTTTGACTCTCTTCCTCTGTCAGCTTTTTGTGTGCCCAAATGTTTTCCATAGTTCTATACAGCTTCTTGATAGCTAGTGTGTAAGCTGCTGCTTCGTAAGTTTCATCTTCATGGGTACTTGTAGCACCATGTGTGTCTGTTTGTTGGCCTTGGCCATCTGTCTGTTCATGCTCTTGGGATTCATGTGTTCCCTGGCTAGCTTCGTCGTCTCCTTCGTCGTCATCGGTTGCTGTTCTTTCGTCATCAGAGCTGGACACGACCTGTCCTTGTGGCTGATCCCTGGGTGTGGTAGGGTAGCTAGGCCTTTCAAATTCTTGAGAAAACAATTGTCCTTCTGAAAACTGAAACTCATTGGAGAATGCATCAGGCATCTGAAAATCAAAAGTTTGGTCCAGTGGCTCTGCTTGTCCTGGTTCTAAATGCAGTATTGGAAAAGAGAAAGCTTCCGCACCAATGGTGGTGGGAAGTTCAGCTGCTGTGGTGATAGGTTCTGTGGTTGTGGCTGCTTGGGGTGCAACCGTACTGGTGGTGCCCTCCGGCGTAACTGGTCTTGATAACCGTATACGAATTGGTGGTACCGTGGGAGTGGCTGCTGTTGGTGACTGCTCTGGAGAGGGTTGTGGAGAGGGTGATTCTGGGACTTGTAGGCATGGGATAGTACCTCTCATCCGCTTTCCGGCTCTGCCTTTGCTAGACTTTCTAGCCTTCCTAGTGGTCCCTTTGAATGCCTTCAGTTCCTCACTGGTCATGGCGCGCTCTATGGGTAAATCATATGCCAGACACATATATAATCCTTGTAAGTGCACAACACCCATTGATGACCTTCTTTCGTTCCCATCGATGTTGTGCCAAATAGAGCTGATCAATTATCCAACTGGCTAGATCAACCGTTTGCGGTCCAGTACATGCTAAGTATAAACCAAACCAGATTCTCTTGTGAGGCATGGTAAAACGATCCTGAGCTGGGAAAGCAAAGTGCTGCATGCATATCCGTAATGGCTTAGAGAGCTCAGGTGTTATAGCTGAAATATCCTCCCACTTAGTTACGTCACCACGTTTCATCTGCTCTGGGACTAGCCGTTCTCTCTCCGTCGGAGTGTGTGTTCCATGTATTTTCAGAGCTGCGTGAATTAAATCTTTAGACAAATAAAACCTTCTGAATGGGGGATCATTTACCAAGGATGGTAACATGAATGTGCCAGGTAGATCCTTGTTTTCTGAAGCTGTTAAGGTGGTTACCAAGTAAAAACATCTGTAAAAATCAGGTTTAGGCAGAGGGTCGCTAAAATATTCTGTAAATCCCGCTCGTGCCCAAACGTGCGTTAGATCTTGTGTATTCTGTAGTCCTTCAAATTCTCTTGACAAGAACTGGTACTTGGTCCATGTGCGAAGATCAAATGCCAAATTGGCCTCAAATATGAAGTCAGCGTCTGCTAATGGTCCTGCTAGGCCTTGAAACCAATGAGAATTACGATGAATCTTCTCAGTATATCCTCTAGGAGGATCATCGATTGGCATGGGTCCTGGAAAACCTTGAAACTCTGGTGGTTGCATCGTAGGATAAGATTCCGCGAGTAATTCTCCAATATTGGCCATTGGTGTGCTTGGGCCAGCTTCTGATGGTCCTGCTTCGGTTCCTCTGTTGTGGTTGACTCCTTCGAGGTTGGGTTTGAGAGGTCCAATGGACGCTCTGCTTTGGAAAAGAAGGGAGATCCAACACTTGCGTGACCTGCCCATTAGGAAGTGATTCTTTCTTTATCTTTAATCTAGGCCAGTCCGCAGCAAGTTTGGAAGGATGAGCACCGCAGGGTGTTGTGCTCATTTGGCAGCTGATGCAACCCACCTGACCGCTGATTGTGTTCATCTGCCCTAGCGGTTGGGTAGCTGCCCCTTCTAGTTTGCAGGAAGCCCCAGGGAAGATCTCCTGTCGTCCTTCTGATTGACAATTGTCCCTAGCCAAGCCCGAGTGGGTTGGAGTAGACGTAACGTGACTGGTCTGACCTACGATCTTCCGGTCTTCCGTCGCATGCGTTTCATAGGGTCTAGGGTTACAAACCTCAATCGGAATGCCATTAGGGAAGTCAAGCGGTATCACTCGCTTCTGTTCTAAGGTTCCAATCTGTAAGGAGCCTTGTCTAAGATTTAGGTCCACTGAGTGATCGTATAGCCAATCTTGGCCAAGGATTAGGGGTTCTATCAGGTCGTCATCATGGCACACTAGTAGCTTCGCTGTCATTGTCACATCCTTAATGAGGATAGGAAGGTCCACCTCACCCATGCAAGGGGTTTCCATGCCTCCTAGGCCTATGAGGTATGCCTCAATTGGCCGCATTTCTATTCTTGAATCCTTATAGTGGGACCATCTAATAGCACTAGTCGCAGCACCTGAGTCAATTAAAGCCCTGAGCTCTTGGCAAGGGTTGTCGTGCTCTAACCTGACTGTAATGAATGGTCTCCTGTCCACTATACTAGGATGAGTGGTTGACTTTACTTGACACATGGCCATGGGATGTCTGGGTGTAGTTTCCAGATGGTTATAATGTTCTCTCCCTAGTCCTTGTCTTCTTAACTTCATGCATTTAATGCGTTCTATTGCTTTTGCCTGAGCTTCCGCTCGTATTCTATTTTCTTCCTCCTTACGCTTCTTTGCCAACGTGAGTCGTCTAAGCATATCCTCAGTAAGAGGTTCTTGATATAACTTGACTCTACAGCCACTAGTGTAATTAGGCATTATATCAACTTCTAAAGTGGCTAATTGTACTGCTCCACTTGTTGAGAGTCTGTTAATGATCATAGGTCCATAACCTCGCTTTTCTAACTTACGTGCGTGTTGCTTTAGCGTATATACTAGAACTAAATCTCCTTCTTTTAGGCCTTTATCTTTCACATGTGCATCAAAATATGCTTTCTGTCGCTTCTTCGCTGCATATATTCCTGCTGCTGCCTTTAGCCTGGTTTCTCCTAATCGTTCCAAGTCCATTATTCTCGCTGATAATTCATGGCCGGTCCACTGATGTTCTTGTGCAACCTTAAGGGTCGGTATCAAGAAGTCCAAAGGAAGCACTGCATTCTGACCAAAAACCATCTGAAAGGGAGTTGCATTGAGTACGGTCTTGTAGGCCACTCGATATGCCCAAACAGCGTGGTGTAACTGTTTGTCCCAATCTGAACGTTTGTTGTTCACGAGTTTCGTCAGTACGTTACAAAGGATCTTATTAGTGCTTTCAGCCTGACCATTGGCCTGAGGATGATATGGTGCGGATTTCTTGTGAATCACCATAAAATCCTGTAACAAATATTCAATGACTTGGTTTAGAAAGTGAGTGCCTCGATCGCTCACTAACTCTATAGGCAATCCATATCTTGTAAAGACATTCTCAAATAAGAATTTTGCAGTTGTGTGTGCATCATTCTTTTTTGTGGCTTTTGCCTCTACCCATTTCGTCAGATAATCTGTGGCAACAATAATGTATTCCGCATGTGTACCTTTTGCAGGGGGGTTAATGGGTCCTACAAAGTCTATACCCCACTTAGAAAATGCACGTCCGCCCATCATGGGTTTCAATGGCATTTCATCTCTGCGAGTAGGAAACTGAGTTCTTTGGCACACATCACATCTCTTTACATAGGTATGAGCATCCATGTGAAGAGTGGGCACCATAATTCTGCAAAGAGGATGGCTTTGATTATCCTATCGGGTCCAAAATGACCTACTGCAACACCTTGGTGTGCAGTCTCTAGTATGCTCAGATAATCGCTCTCATGAACACATTGTCTTAGATATCCATCTCGTCCTCTTTTGTATAGGTTATCGCCAATAAGTGAATAATCTTGAGCTTCCTGCTCTAGACTGCGTTGTCGTGCTAAAGTCATTCCTTGAGGGAATGTCTTCGTCCTCAAGTATGTCACTAACTGTTCACTCCAGTCTGGTGTGAGAGACACATGATACAATGTAGCATGCTCTACTGGTGGTCTTTCACAACAAACGTTGCATTCCTTACACAACCTGTAGACATCTGCTTCCATCGAAGGCCAATATACTCCTAATCTATGTAGAGTCTGTAATGTTCGATGTTTTGAATGATGTTGCTTTAGTGCACCTACATGTGCTAATTGCAACCAATTCGCATGTTCTGATTCATCCACACAACAAGCAAGAATCTTTTGATTATCCTGTTTATATATGCTTCCTGCCATTATTTGGTATCTCTGCGACTTGTTAATCTCTCCCTCTTTGATCTTTATCCTAGGATTCTTGGGTCCGTATGTCAGAATAGGGACTATAGGCTTAGCCCATTCTGGTGCTATCTCAAGGTTAAACAAGTATGCATCTGGTAGATCGTCCGCTACTCCTTGAGGAGCTTCTCCTGAGGTTAATCTCGAAAGGTGGTCAGCTCTAAGATGTGTCTTTCCTTTCCTGACTACTACTTCAAAATCATACTCCATGAGTAATAGAAACCAACGTATTAGTCGTCCTGTGTTACATGGCTTGTTGACTAAGTACAATAGGGCTTGATGATTTGTAAAGAACTTGAATTTGTTGGCCAACAAGTAGTGCCTAAACTTCTTTACTGCGTAGATCATCCCTAATCCTTCTCGTTCCGTTGTGGTGTAATTTCTTTCTGCTACGTTCAATTGTCTGCTCGCGTAAGCTATGGGGAGATCTATGTTACCTTCATTCGTGGGTTTTGCTAACACACATCCTATGGCATAATTGGATGCATCCACATGTACATGGAATGGCTTACTCCAATCTGGGGTTGTCAATATAGGTGCTGAGCACAAGCGTCGTTTAAGTTCATTGAATGAATTTTCACATTCATCTGTCCATTCAAAGTTGGTTAAAAGAGAGTACAAAGGCTTGGCTATGATTGCATACATGTGTATGAATCTCCTATAATAACCGCAATGGCCCATAAATGCTTGTACCTCTTTCACATTAGTTGGTCTAGGTAATTCTGCAATTACTTTCACCTTTTCTTCATCCGTAGAGATTCCATTTTTTTACACAATGTGTCCTAGAATTTTGCCTTGTCTGACCATGAAAACGCATTTTTCTGGGTTCAAACAAACCTGATATTCTCGACATTTGTCAAATATTTGTCTTAACTCTGGGATATGTGTCTGTCTTACATTTGAATGAGCACATATGTCATCGACATATACTTCCAAACTCTTGCGTAAGAATTCCTTAAAAACATGACACATGAGTCGCTGGAAAGTGGCGGGTGCATTTGTTAAGCCAAATGGCATCACACGAAATGCAAATATGCCCCATTCAGTGGCAAAAGCCGTCTTGTGTTGGTCCTCTGGAGCAATGGCTACTTGATTATAGCCTGAAAATCCATCAAGAAAGCTGTAAACTTCCTTGCCGCAACTCTTTCCAATAGATGTTCCGTGATAGGAAGAGGATAACTATCTCTAATCGTGGCGGCATTAACTTTTTTAAGGTTAATACACACACACAATTTTCCATTCTTCTTGGGTACTACCACAATGGGGGATACCCATTCGGTATGCTCAATTTCGTAAATGAATCCTGCTTCTATCAAGCGATCTATCTCCTCTTTAATCTTCGTAGCGTAGTTATCATTGTACGTGTACAGTTTCTGTTTCGTAGGTTTTGCATCTGGAGTCATAGGGATTCTATGAGAACATATATCTGGATCTACTCCTTTCAAATCTTTGTAACTCCAAGCAAAAACATCTCTATATTCGCGCAATAGGGCAACTAGCTCTTCTTCTTCTTCAGTTGTCAAATCATGCCCTATGTATGTACATTTTTCTTCTTCTCCTTCGACAGCAACTATTATTTTCTTGGTTTTCTCTCGGTTATCATATACTTGTCCGTCATTCGCCTTTCTATTAAGCATTCGTACCATGATTCTTCTATCTTCGATTTCATATTTCTTGAAGTTCTCGGGTACTTCAAATAAAGATTCTTCTTTTTCTGACATGGTTTCTTTCTTCTTTCTTTTCTTGTCTTCACTTTTGCTAGTCACTTGAGTGGCTAACCTCACCTCGTTCGTAATTTCCTCGTGTCTCTGAGTGCGAGTCTCTACTTCAAAAAAATATTCTTCCTCTGATGCAAAGGGTGGGTCCATGATAATTGATTTTAAATCAAAATCGCTTGCATCCTCAAATGCATCAGTGTTAGGTTCACACTCTTCTAAAATCGCATCGCACATGATTGGCTCTATCGTGAAAACTGATATGTCATAGCCATCCTCGTCACAATGGGGTGTCCATTGTTCTTCATTGATGGCTACATCCATGGTTGCTAGGATTTCTGCCCAACCATGGGGTTCAAACTCTTCGTCTGGAAATACTACAGGTGCATAGGCTGGATCCTGAAGGGTTCGTGGATGTTGTTCTGCACCTAAGGTCCTGGCTTCTAACCTTTCTTCCTCTTGTTTGGCTACTTTACACATCCATAAATGAGTATCCTCATGCAACCAAGAAGGATCTGATTCTAATGAGTGCACGGATTCCGTCTCTACTGGTGTCTTATGGATGGTATTCCATTGTATTGGGGGTACAACTCGATGTGAATAGTCTTTAAGATTGACTTTGGTAGTCACTCCTAGATGTTGCAAGTACAAAGAATTGGTTCCCCAATCTTGTACAATTTGCAACTGACGCATGAATGGTCGTCCCAATATCATCTCATATGCATGATTTTTTGCAAAGTCACAAATGGCAAAGGTATGCTCAAATTCTACGCCACAAGTGGTGAGAGATATGCCTTCTAGTAAGCCTAATGGTTTTTCTATGTGTCCGTCAGCCATTTGTAGCTTCAGCCTGGTGGGTCTCAATGCTGGCTTACCCCAACGTTTCCATAAAGCGGTGGTAGCGATGGCTACGCCGGCTCCTGAATCTAAGATGGCTTTCGTGGTGTAGCCCTGATGGGTTATCGGAAGATAAGTGTTACCTTCCTCTCCTTCGCTTACATCTCCAATCTTTTCTACGGGTATTTCTGGTACCTTATTTTGTGATCCTATTTGTGAGGGAGTAGTAGCAAGCTCAGGGAATTGATTTGCTACATGTTTCCACAATTCTGATTTTACCTTCAACAACTCCTCTAGAGTGAGATTACATTGTACTTTAGTATTCTTGATCACTTCCGTGTTTCTAGGGATTACTAATTCTTCATTCCTCACTATTATCGTGGGTGCTCTCATACGAATAGACTTTGCTTCCCAAGGTCCTGTGAACTGAGGTAATTCTTGTAACGAATTAGATTCAAAGCCTGTGTGTTCACTCAGTTGTTCTTCCTCTCCATCATCATATATAGAGGGAATGTCTTGGGGAAATTGTTCCTGCAAGTCGTCTATTTCTTGAATAGGAGGATGGGTTCCTTGTTCTTTTCTCCATTTCTCTTCTTGGATTTCTCTCAAAAATTCATGTGAATACCTATGTATGGAAGACAGGTTGTCTTGACTTTCTGAGTTGGGTACTTGAGACAGGGATGGTGCATTCCTTTCCTGTGTCTCTGGGACAATAGGGTTCCTAGGCTGATCCTTTTTCTCTTTGCTTTCGATCAAATATTCTAGCCTCTCCATTAGTCCTTGAAAGTGTAATTCCGGTTTTGCCATGTTATTCCAATTGAGATATCTAGAGGCTTCAAACAAAGCTTGTGCTAATTCTACCATCTTCATGCAAAGTTTAGTTCTCTCAATTTCTAGATCCGCTCGAGGGTAGTTTTTGCTCATTTCAGCTACCTGAGGTCCCTCTTTTAATCTAGCCTGATATGCGCGAAACATCATGTCTAGATTCTCTCGTATGGGTTCCGCTAAAACTGATCCTGATTTCTGAGCTGGATTCTCTTGATTCAAGTCCTGCGAAGTCAATTCTAGGATTTTGGCTCTAGATTCCTTCAAACTTCCTTCCAACTCCGTTATCTTTTTACTCCACTTTCTCTTTATTCTTTCTCTAGAATCTTTCCAAGATTTTGTCTTTTTACTGCTAGATTCTGCAACTTCACTGGTTCCGGCTACTTTCTCTTGATTAAGCTTTTGGTTCTGTAAGAGCGCTTGGGCTCTTGTTATAGCTTGGATAGGCACGTATGTAAGGTTGGATCCATCTGTGTTATTTACAATACCTATCACGTTGATCGGTGTCACATTCGAAGCATTAACAGGGTTCTTAGGACAATCTTTGATTATGTGCTCTTTGCCACAATCAGCACAAAAGCCTTGGATGTTATAATACTGTGATTGTCCTGCTATTGGGGGATGTGGACAATCCTTTATGAAATGATCTCCTTGGCACCTAAAGCATGGTCCTCTAGGGCCCTGTGGTCTTTGTTGTCTCAATTGGGGTCGCGGATTTGGGTTTCTGTACATCATATTAGCATAGTCGGGCTCCCAACTAGGTTCCACTGGTGGACTATCATAATGATATGTCTCCACATGTTCTGGTGACTCTGTGTAATATGCGGGTGGACTATCTACATGAGTGGAGTCAAAACTGTTTGAGTGTGGGTCACTCTCTGTGATCAAAGGTGAAGAAGGCACTAAGGCCCTACTTAGATTCTCTTCTGCAGTCGCGTATTTGACTGAGATGACATTCGCTGGTGGGGGTGGCTGCTGAGCTAAGACAGGTTGAGGTCTCTGTTGAGCCTGGTATGGGTAGTTCTGAGGAGGCCTATAGTAATAAGGCTGAGCATTGTATTGACCTTGATACCTACCTGGCTGCGGGTATGCTTGCGGGTAGTTCTGTCTCACGGTTTGTTTGTTGTATGGGCAGTCCTGAGCCGTATGATTCGTGTATCTTCTCTCAATTGTACAGTATTGGCCACTAGGGTTGGCTTGTGGTTGTGGTGCATTGGGACACACATTTGCCATATGGTCACCACCACAGGTGTAACAACGCTTGTTCATTAGTACCCTAGGTTTACTAGAAACTCCTAGTTTCTGTGCCACTTTTTCTGCAAGGTCTTCTATTGAGCTAGACAATTTTGTGGATGCTAGAGATGAACAGTCTGAGTCCTTATAGACCTTCGAGAGTTCCAACTCGTCTCCTAAGTTGTCCTCAATGTCTATACAAATTCTTACACATTGCTCTAGCGTTCTGGGTTCTTTTAGGTACACATAGGAGCGTAGTTTAGAGCTCAACAAGCCATCTAGAAACAATGACACTTGATTGGCTTGTGAGGGTAGCTCTTGCATTGGACATCGTTCCACATATTGTCTAAACCTACGTCCTGCCAGTCTTACAGTTTCCTGAGGAGTCTGTTTAAAGCTATGAATCAACGAAGACGTGTCATGTCTAATCCCACTTTTAGAGAATTCGGTGATGAATGACTATAAAAAGTGATGGATGTCTCTAAATTGCCTTTGTTGCAGAGGTTGGAACCAAGTTAAAGCGGTATTCTTTAACGTTAGTCCAAATGCATTGTATTGCGTGAACATGTCTTCAACTTGTTCGGCTCTTAGTACTTGCTTGAATTCTGCGACGTGGTCATAGGGATCTCCTGTCCCATCAAAGTAATTTTTCATGGATTTCACCAATTGAGTGGGTCTCAGTATTCTTGCGTGTTCACGTGGTCTAGGTAGAGGAAAATCATCTCTACCACCTGGTATTCCATGATCTCTTTGCCTATCTACTCTATTAGTGTCCGTGGTTGTTCTATCTCTCCCTATGGGGTGATTAAAGCTTACTTCCGGTCTCTCTTTATTTCCCTCTCTTTGATTTCCATGGGCTGAGGATGTTCCTGCCCCTTGTTGACTTGTATTCATGTTTGTTCTAGATGGAGGAATACCAATTCACCTCTCCATGTGTATGTGTTTTTAGCGCGGTTAGGCACCACAAAGACTCTTTCTGAAGTCTCATCCAGGTATACAACCTTTCCAGGTGTATCCGGGTCCTTGAACTCGTATATCGTGATGATACCTACCTCA
This sequence comes from Ceratopteris richardii, assembly GCA_020310875.1. NCBI lineage: Eukaryota > Viridiplantae > Streptophyta > Polypodiopsida > Polypodiales > Pteridaceae > Ceratopteris > Ceratopteris richardii. Next base: position 22,110,033 of record CM035441.1, read on the forward strand.
CTAAGTAGTTTTGTCTTGTATCTCCAAAAGGCTTCATCAGTTTCTTTATTTACAAACAACTCTATGCTTCTGTTGTCCTGAGGGATCCATTCCGGGATTAATACTCGTGTCAGTACAGATTTCCCTCTAGGTGTTCTAGGCTGTTCTAATGGTTCTTTTCCTTGAGATTTTGTTTCCGTCTCTGGTTGAATCACGCCAAACTCGTTGGTATTGTTTGGCTGCGTACTTAAGATGTACATCGTTCCTTCCTTGTCTATGTACGCGTCTCTCTCGAATTTCACCATTGGACGTTCCAATCCAATGGGTTGATCGGGGTTGTGCATTTGCACCACTTGCCTTCGCAAACCATCCTCATAGATGCGAGCACCTAATCCGTTGGTTCGGAGAAACTCTAGTTATGTTCTATAGGGTCCTTCTGGTTTTTCTAAATAGGCTACATTCGACCCTCCTTCTGGTCTTTCCGTGCTAAATGCCATTTCTGAATCACTAGTATCTGAGCTCTCCTAGGGATAACTAGTTTTCAATTGTTGAGCCCACGATCGTGCAGTAGTTCTTACACTTGACTCTGATGATCTAAGGCTTCTCCGGTCTGACTTGCCTATATGTTTGCCCGATCTAAGGTTCATTAATTTTGTTCCTTGCACACTTAGTACACACTCAGATCGTCAATGATTCTTTGTTATTACTGTCTTGATTCTTTTTAGATTTCTTTAAATTCTTGTCTTAATGTATGCGTCAGGAATTCGACTTTCCGTTATAATTTTGAGTTCTCGTTCCGTCAGACTTAGGTTCTTTCCTTTAGGTTTTCGTGTCACACACCTTTACTTTAGTCTTGAACTTGATAAACTTAACTCTCTTGAACTTGAGGCGTTCCTATCGTCTTTAATCCACAACACTACCGTTTAGCCTAAGCTAAGAATTGACTGAGGGGGTTGAGTAATCTTCCAACCTCGAGTCAGCTTTTTTGGTTGCTCTGATGCCCAAGAAGCCGCGCTTCCCAAGCTTTATGCCCTTCACTGCCTTGCCTTGGTTGCCCTTGATTGCCCTTGCTAGACCTGGAAAAATCCAATATTAGACCAATTCACAGTTGGATGATCAAGCACTTGAGTATATACTCCTTTTAAGTCCCTTCCCTTTTGCCCAACTTTTCAATGTTTGCCCCCTGGCTTTCTAGTCCCAAACTAGGTCAACCTCAAAATAGCTTTCTAACGAGCTATTAAGCTCAAAAAACGGACTTCGGATGAAAAAGTTATGACCGTTCAGGCCCTGGGGGGGGTAAAAACTCACAAACAGGTTTTTCTCCAAATATGAGCTAAGGGGTCTCCTATGAGTCTAATCACCCAAAAATTTCCCAAAAATAGCCCCAAAATTGGCCAAAAATTGAAACCCTAAAATTTGCGATGGGGGTGCACAATTGCGATGGTCTGAGACAATCGCGATGGTCTGGGACCGTTGCGATGGCGTGAGGGTGAACCGTCGCGATGGCGTGAAAGTGGACAATCGCGATGGCGTGAAAGTGGACAATCGCGATGGCTCGATCAGGCGGACAATCGCGATGGCGTCAGTCAACGGTCAACATGAACAATCGCGATGGTCCAAAGTGAACCGTCGCGATGGTCACAGATGCGATGGCGTGAGCCAATCGCGATGGTCTGGGCGCGATGGCGTGAGCCTATCGCGATGGTCCGAATTTTTGAAGTGTCGATGGTGTGAGGGTGTCGTCGCGATGGTCCAAAAAATGAACCGTCGCGATGGTCTAGCTTGCCACGTGGCACCGTCGGCGCGATGGCGTGAGCCAATCGCGATGGTGTGGGGTCAACCGAACAGCCGCGATGGTCCGCGAACCGTCGCGATGGTCCAAATGAACCGTCGCGATGGCGTGAAACCGTCGCGATGGTCCGGCCGAGCCGTCGCGATGGCGTGAGCCAATCGCGATGGTGTGACACAATCGCGATGGTCTGAGACCGTCGTGATGGTCCACCAAACTATGAATTTTTCAGATGCAGCTATGGATTCCTGTAGGCGCAGGTGTGCTCTTCACGCTGGTGTGGTCGCCTTCTCCAAATTCCGAATTTTGCAGACCATCGCGATGGTCTGACAAAGTCGGAAATTTCTGACAGAAACTGAAAATTTTACCTTTTCCAAGCTTTCCTGATGCACTGGAGCTCTGTACCTGCAAGAAAACTCAAGAAAACCAAAGTACACACAAGCACAAAAGCTCTCTCTCACTCTCTCGCATGCACAAATGAGGGGAAATGAGGAGAATGGGTGGATATGGTGAATTTTCTGATTTTTTGGAGATGAAGATGATGATGCGGTGATGAAGATAGAGTGTGGGGGAGGTGAAAAACACTAAAAACTAAGTAAAAACAACAACAAAAACTGAAATTTTTACCTTCCAACGCCACTTCTTGCTATGCTCTTACCATCACACATTCGTCCTAGACTCGATCCCCGGCAACGGCGCCAAATTTGGTGTTGCTCTAGCACAATGGTGAGAACCACGTTAAGAAGCTCCACCTCCTTAATGTCAATCCGCGGAAGAGATAGGAGTGATATGAAGATCGTGAATGTGAGATGAAGTGAGAGTGAAGGTGAGAAGCACCAAGATGCACACACACATACACACACACAATGAAGAGACAAGCAAGACACAATGGAAGGTGGGAAATTAGCTCTATTACTCAAGAACACTATTACAAGCTCAAAATAGCTCTAAGCTCACACTAGCCAACACTAACCTCAAAAATGAGCTCTCTAGCTCTTTTTATAGTTTCTAGACTAGTTTTGACCGGTTTCACATCTAGTGACCGGCATAGTTAAAAATTAGGTCCTAGATGCTATTTGGAAGGGTAAACGATGTCTAAAAATAACGAAAATTGATACGCTTGTTCTACCTAAGCTCCTCAAGCTCGAGGACTCCTCGGCTTGCACAAAATGGAGCTATGGATTACAAAATGGGGTTTTCTATGTTACATATGTTACAATAGTGATAAAAATCACTGTTGGAGGTTTTTGGAAAGTATTTGAAAACATAATTCTTTGAAAAACGATTCGACTGGCTCCCTCCTCTGTCGTTACATGCTTCCGTGTGGTCTGTGCCTCTGGCTGCTTCCAACAATTCCCATTGGCATGATTAACATTGCCAAATGGTACTCAGAGGTGTAAGCTATGGAGTAGACCACACACCCTCAATGATCAGTAGTCTAAGCCTAGGGAATGGTAACTCTGTCTTCGCAACTTTTCTAGTACATCTTATATATGAAGTGAGCAAGAATTTGAATTCAAATTCAAATCCTTGGCTCCCTATAATCAAGCCTCTAAAAGTATGGAGATATTCTCTCAATCACTAGTTCTACTTTTCCACGAATCAATCAAGTAGGTGTATACAAAAGATTCCAAGTCATTTAGACTTTTACATGGGTAAAGTGGTAATAAACCACAAGCATAAGTTCCTATGGTTCTTCTCACATATAGGGATCTTCTTGAAGGTATCCAAGCCAAATTGTGAAGGCTTGAATTGCACCAACAGCTCCCCCTCAAGCCAAACACTTTGGCTTAAGTCTTCATCTTCAATCTTCAATTACATCCTGCAATCCAATCATGGATTTGAATCTGCATAATTTGTTTCCATCAAAAGCTTTAGTGAGTAAATCTGCACATTGCATATTAGTAGACACATAGGTCAACTGAATGTCCTTGCTTAGCAACTTCTCTCTCACATAGTGGTAATGAACCTCTATGTGTTTTGTTCTAGCATGATATATTGGATTAGCTTCAAGGTGAAGAGAGCTTGTGTTGTCTCCAAAGATAATTGGGGGCCTAGTGTATAGGCCTAGCTCTGTATACAAAAGCTTTAACCAAATAGCTTCTTGAGTGGCATTGGCTAGTCCTCTATACTCTGCTTCAGTGGATGACAATGCCACTGTAGGTTGTTTCTTAGCTGACCAAGATATAGGTTTATCACCTGCAAAAGATAAGTATCTTGATGTGCTCCTCCTATCATCCTTGCATCCTGCCCAATCTGCATCTGAATACACTTTAATGTCAATATCTGATGTATAAGGAAAGTACAAACCATGGTTCTGAGTTCCCTTTAGGTACTTCAAGATCTTCTTTGTAGCCTCAAGGTGAGGTACCCTTGGTTTGTGCATGAATTGACTTAGCACACTAACTCCATATGCTATGTCAATTCTTGTCAAGGTAGCATAATTCAAACTACCTACCATACTTTGATATCCTGTAATGTCTTGGACTTCATTCCCTTCATGAGCACTTAGCTTTAGATTGACCTCCATTGGAGTACTTGAGATTTTAGCATCCTACAGGTTAAACTTCTTCAACATGTCTTGTACATACTTTTTCTGAGTGATATATATACCTGAATTAGTATAAACCAATTCAAGTCCTAGAAAGTATTTCAATAATCCAAGATCATTGATCTTGAACTCCTTCATCATCTGGTTCTTGATGCTTCTGATTCCTTGGACATCATTACCTGTAATGATGATGTCATCAACATAAACACAGAGATAGATTACCTCTGAATTGCTCCTTTTGATGAACAATGAGGTGTCTGCCTTGCTCATAGTAAACCCTTGGTCTTGGAGGTATGTTGTTAGCTTGTAGTTCCAAGCCCTAGGTGCCTGCTTCAATCCATATAGAGCCTTCTTCAATTTACAAACATAATTTACCTTCTTGGGATCTTCATAGCCAGGTGGTTGTGACATGTAGACTTCTTCAGATATCCATCCATTCAAGAAAGCATTCTTGACATCTAATTGGTACATGTTCCAATTTTTGGATGCAGCTACACTCACCAATACTCTGATTGTTGGCATCTTAGCCACAGGAGAAAATGTCTCCTCATAATCAATGCCTTGGGTTTGTGTAAAACCCTTGGCTACCAACCTCGCTTTGTACCTGTTGATTGTACCATCAGAGTTCCTCTTTAGTTTGTAGATCCATCTGGATCCTATCACCTTCATAGAGTCCTTCTTGGGTACCAAGTCCCATGTGTCACTCTCCTTGAGAGCTTCTATTTCTTCATCCATAGCTCCTTTCCATTCTGGTTTGGTGATTGCCTCTTCATATGAACCTGGTTCTTCACTTAACAAGTCCTTTGCAAGATAAATTGAATGCTTAGTAACAAGAGATGTATCATACCCATATCCGATAGGCTTCTTACTTTCTCTCTGAGATCTCCTTATTGCTTGAGTTGAAGATTCTGGTATATCCTCAAGCTTCTTCATCTTCATCTTGCCTCTGGACTTCCATGCCTTGAATTCTTCAAGACTGATTATGTCATCATCTTCTGAACTTGAGTCTTCCTTCTGGATTGGTTTCTCCCTTGAGAGTTTTGGGAACTCCTCTTCCAAATCATAGGGTAGACTAACCTTCCTGCATTCATTCTCATACCATGAGTCATTCTCATCAAAGATGACATCTCTGCTTACCTTGAACCCTTTATTGGTTGGGTTGTAGAATCTGTACCCTTTTCTATTCAAGTCATAACCAATGAAAATACATTTTTCTGCTTTAGGGTCTAGCTTTCCCCTTACCTCTGAGGGAATATGCACATATGCTACACAACCAAAGATTTTGCAATGATCCAATGATGGTCTCTTACCATGCCAAGCTTCATAAGGTGTCATTCCATCAAGTGACTTTGATGGCAACCTGTTTATGAGATAGGTGGCAGTAGATACACTCTCTGCCCAAAGATAATTTGGCAACTTCTTTTCATTAAGCATGGACCTAGCTGTTTCAACAATAAGTCTATTCCTTCTCTCAGCTACCCCATTTTGTTCAGGTGAGTACCTTGTGGTTATCTCCCTTTTGATGCCTTTTTCCTGCAAGAAGTCCTCAAACTCATTGGAGAAGTATTCACCTCCTCCATCTGACCTTAGCTTCTTCAAGTTCCTTCCTGTTTGATTTTCAACTAGTGCAAGATATCTTTTGAAACAATTAAACACTTCATCCTTGTGCTTCATAAAGTATAACACAGTCCATCTGCTATAATCATCAATGAAAGATACATAGTACCTTGAACCTGAAATTGAAGGGTCCTTGCTAGGTCCCCAAACATCTGTGTGTACCAAGTCTAGGTAGTCAACATGCATAAAACCTTTCCTTGAGTAGGGCAATCTGTGAGACTTACCAAACTCACAAGCACCACATTTGTAAATCATGTGTTGCTTGGATACATTAGGTATCCCAAGCACACATTGGTCCCTGCACATTTGCTTTAAGGTCCTTTCACCTATGTGACCTAATCTCTTGTGCCATATTTCTAATTCTGAAAGTGTTTGATCCTTGTAATTGTATAAAGCAATGTTTTTTGTGTCTTCTAGCTCAAAAGTAAATAATCTACCTGATTTTTCTCCCTTGGCTATCCTTTTGAATCCATGTCTTGGGTCCTCTACATATGCTCCATGTTGATTGAACCTGACCTGCAACCCTTTCTCCACAATCTGACCAACACTCATTAAGTTTTTTGTAATGGTTGGTACATAAAGTACCCTGCTCAATAGGTTCTGGTTACCATCACAAGTTTTTACATTTCCAATCTTTACTACAGAATGCTTAGTATCATCACCTGTCTGTACTTGATGTTTGCCCTTGGGTTCCTCAAGATCAGAGAGTAGTGCCACATTGCCAGCTACATGATTAGAACACCCTGAATCAATATAAAACAGATGATCATCATTGATACCTGACTTGGAAGTCATATTCATGATCAATAGGGAGTCATCTTGCTCCTCTGTGTAGTTGTTGTAGTCTTTCCTATTTCTGAATCCTCCTTGGTAGTTACCATTATGGTTGTTGTTGTAATTGTTGTTGTAGTTATTGTTGTAGCCATTGTAGCCTTGGTGTTGGTTGAACCTTCCTTTGCCTTGAGAGTATCCACCTCTTTGATAGCCTCTTCCTCTCTGATTTTTGTTTGAAGATCTACCTCTCCCTCCATAGTTGGCTTGGGAGGTAGAACCTTCATCCTCTTGCTTTTTACCTTTACCTTTGTCTTTAAGCTTTTTATCAGTATATAGGGCAGAAGGAGTGTTACCTTTAGATGTATCTCCAACCTTTGTGAACTTTGCTTCATGTGTGAATAGTTGGCCCATCAGAGTTGTGAGATCTGGGGTATGCATGTCCATGTAGAGATCCATTGCAGTGGTGAAGCTTTCCCACTTATCATCTGCCTTTAGTCCATTGGTTACTTGCCTTACTATTTGTTCCTCTTCAATCTCCTCTCCTATGCTTGCTAATTGGTCTGCCACATCATTGATCTTGGTCACAAATTCTGAGACTGATTGTTTTGGTTGCTTCCTAAGGGTTGTGAATTCAATCCACAATTGATTTTTCCTGGCCCTTGTATTAGATGAGAAGTATGATGAAAAGGTTTCCCAAGTTTCTTGGGAAGTCTTACAGTTCCTGATGTGAGGTAAAAGGAAATCAGATATAGAGTTAAGAAGATAAGACCTTGCCAATGCATCTTTTGCACACCATGTATTGAGCCTTTCTTGATCTTCCTTGGTGGGTAGACCCCTTGCTTTGAATGAGGGCAATTCCTCATCTCCTGAGATGAATCCAAATAGACTTCTTCCTTGTAGATAGGTCTTCATCCTCAGAGACCAAGCTTGATAATTGTTCCTGTCCAATTTATCAATAAATTAAGGAAAACCATCTCCCATGTTACCTTGTTTGCTCTGATACCACTGTTGGGAAATGTGGATGGATCCTCCAGAAGATTAAGTAGGTGCTGCTAATCCTGCTTTGCACCAGCCCTTAGTGACTCCAGATATGATTAGTAGACTCCCTTAGCTTCCAAATGATACCAAGAAATGCTATATGTACTTTGGAAAAGGTTTGAGTAATGACTTGATCAAAACAGATGAGTTTGTGAATCACAAAACTAGAAAACTTTCTATTTTGGTCTTGATACCTGCTCATTCTTTCACTCAGTATGACCAGTACACTTACAATTGGCAAAATTCCTTCTAGAGGTATTCTATTAGCTTACTAAGCTACCATTTGCAAGTGGAATCATTCAAAATGATAAACTATACTAGGAGAAATAACTTTAGCAAATTTATGGACACCCCCGACTTTTTAGGAAGTATGCAGACAAATACCAGTGAGCACTTCGGCGGTGATTTCTCAAGATCGGCTGAACCAAGTTGCTTCAAACTTTGTATGGTTGTAGTATGCTTTGAGCTGAATCCAACAAGCTTTGAATCACTTGGTTTGGTGAAGTAGACACTGAGATATGCCTCTTTGGAGTTGACAGACTTGGAGGTAGAAAACTCAGAGACTTCAGTAGTAATGGAAGTAAATGTATGTATTAAATCACATTGATGTACATTCCCATTGGCATGATTAACATTGCCAAATGGTACTCAGAGGTGTAAGCTATGGAGTAGACCACACACCCTCAATGATCAGTAGTCTAAGCCTCAGGAATGGTAACTCTGTCTTCGCGACTTTTCTAGTTCATCTTATATATGAAGTGAGCAAGAATTTGAATTCAAATTCAAATCCTTGGCTCCCTATAATCAAGCCTCTAAAAGTATGGAGATATTCTCTCAATCACTAGTTCTACTTTTCCACGAATCAATCAAGTAGGTGTATACAAAAGATTCCAAGTCATTTAGACTTTTACATGGGTAAAGTGGTAATAAACCACAAGCATAAGTTCCTATGGTTCGGGAGATCCAAATGCGTATACTGAGAATGGAGGTGTCAAGGTGGACACAAGGTCTCAACCTTCGAATGGCAGAGTCGTCGGAGTCATTGGAGTGGAGAAAGAGAGGGCAGGGAGAGCATGAGGTAGCTCAACCTCCACCATAGCCAAGAGTGCGGAGCAGGAGAAGTGCCGACCCAACAGGAGGTGCCAAAGGAAATGAATATCTTCCCCTGCCTTGCCTTCACACCTTGCTTTGAGGAGAATACGTGTAGCAAGGGGAGCATAATCGAAGCTACAAACCTGATGCATATCAGGAAGAAAGGATGGGGGAGCAGAGCTCGACCCCAGTAAGGGGGAGCTCAAGGCTCAACCCCATGCAATAGAGAACAAAAGAGGAGGGCACAGTAAAGGGTCGGAAGCCAACCCTAACCCTGAGCATGGGAAGCTCAAGGTTCACCCAACAGCCCACCGAGAAGCATCTATACATGTGCACACCGTCGGCATTCCCCAACAAAGACTTTGTTGTAGGCCTGCAAAAGAGAGAGAGGGGCACACGTTGAGTTGGTATACTGAGAATGGAAGCACCAGGCAAGACACAGGGTCTCAACCCTTGAGTAGCACAGAGTCGTGCGAGTCATTGACGCAGAGAAGGAGAAGGTAGGGGGAGCTTGATGGAGCTCATCCCCATGGATGCGCTGTAGGGAGAGGGAGCCCCAAGCACCGAGAGTTGCCAGGAGCAAGGAGCAACGAATAGAAACTCATTTTTCCTTGGAATTTGGGCGTGTTCTGACATGATGTGATCTACCATACAAAAATTGATGAAGCATAAAGTGAGGGAGACTTAAATCGACTTCACCAACCTCCCAACCACAAATGATGCGCATACAATTCACTTTAAGGGTCAAGTCCCCCCCCCCCCCCCCCCCCCCCCCCCAACATTGAATTATGGGCAATGACCATTTCAAAGAACCCATTTTGTGTACACGATTTTATAGAAAAATTCAGGGGATTGAAATCAACTTTTTCTTTTTTCTTGTACTTGAAGAGAGGGAGGGATGAAGAAGGGTATCCATCCCCTTTTCCAAGAGAAACATCAACTTTATGAAATGACAGAGATGGGTTTGATGCTAGAGTGTGTGTGTGTAGAAGTGTGTATATGTGTATGAGAGAGAGAGACAAGGGGGTTAAGGGTTGTTCTTGTGCAACATCTAAAATAAACTAATACTACCCTACTAAAAGCAAGAAATGGGGAACTAATGGCCCAATGGAAGGGTGAAAGTGCCATGCCAACACACATAACCTAAGTGAATAAGCAGAAAAATTGCAAATCAATATCTTACCACATGCTCTTGAGCTCTCCAAGTGATGAAAGGCAATTCTCCCCGGCAACGGTGCCAGATTTGTTGTTGTAGTATGCCCTTGGGAGCCAAGACCCACACCACCTTGCATGGAAGCAAGAAGGAAGGCCCAAGAAAGACTCTCCTTTCATCCACCCCATCCTCCATCATGTTCAAGCCATTGGCCATCAGCGTGCAGCTATGCCACATGCTTGAAAATATGGAGCAATGGGAGTCAAGGATCCTAGTCACATATGTAAAATACAAGATAATAGCAACACTCTACTTACACACATAGGAATTGCTAGCAAGCACACACACCTCACTCTCTCACACTCCAAGACTAAATACATATATGTACAAAGCCTTAAGAGAAAAGAGAGTTCTTCCATTGAAAGGATTTTACATGAGAGCACGACCAAAAGCTCCCCTTTACAAGAAATGAGCCTATATTTATAGGCTAAGCACATTCTCCCATGTGCTCTTTTTGACTAGTAAAAAAGGAGCACATGCTCATATCTCTCTAAATCTTTGTAGATATTATCTAACAACCCACTCTCTTCAAGACAAAGGTATAGGTGTGGAAAACTTCTACGTGGGTTTTTGTACATGTGTGTCAAACAAGATACTTTATTTGAGAGGCTTCAAAACTATAGCCTAAGGGAAATATAAAAAAGGGGTTTAGGAGAGTGTTCATATGGACATCTCCTAAATACAAGATAAAAGGGATTTTTATGAGGGCTAGAGGGTGCCATTGCATGAGGAAATTATGGGAAACCCTTGTATCAACATAAGGCATTCGAGGCAACCCTCTTGTATGTATCCATGCGATACAAGCCATTACATAATGTACTGGACATCACGATAACATCGCCATTGCTGAAATCATGAACCATACATTTATCATCAACAGTGTACATGAAGTCCAACTTTGGCAATCAATGGAACTAAAATTAAGTTCTTCTTGATACCAGGCACATACAATGCATTTTTCAAGAGAATCACACCTCCATTTGCAGCCATAAGCTCAATTTCTCCTACTCCAATGATAGGATAAGAGGCATTGTTTGCACACACCACATGTCCTCCTTTGGGTGCATCTTTCAAAGAGGCAAAAAATCTTTTGCATGATGTTAAGAAGCATCATAATGACATGTCACAACACATGCCCAAAAATCTTGAGCCATGTTAGCTTCATCATTCTTTACATTTGCTGAATTTTTAGCAATAGACATGCCGGATTCCTTCTTCTTTTCATTGCGTTTAGCAAGTTTTCTACACTCATCAATAGTATGATCAGCCTTTCGACAATATTTGCATCTCTTCTTCTTTTGCAAATCACCATCATTAGAGGAATGAGTGGAAGAGGAAGCTTGAGGATTTGGTTTTGATGAACCCAAAGCTGAACCATACTTGCTTTTCCCCTTTTGTGAGATAGCAATTGGTTGTGTTCCCTCAATCAAACCACTCCTATTAACTCTAGATTGATACACTACATAAGAGGGATTTACATATGACGGAGTTAGCATACAAATTATCCACTTTATCTTCTCAGTTAAAATCTTTCAAAAAAATGAAAGAAACTCCCATCTGTTTGAGAATGCGGTCAAAACGAGTAACACCTTTTCTAGATTTGACTGAAAAATCTGGCCAAAAGAAGAAAAGAATGAAAATTGTAAGAGATCATGTGACAAATGTGTTAGGTTTCAATATGTTGAACATTTTTTAGCGCCTACATTTTTGTAATGAAATTATTAGTCAAATTGATGTTTTAAGACTATTGAAACTGAAAGAAGATACATACTTGAAATGCCTTGTTTTCCAAAAACTCATGACAGACATGAATTTACTCCTAGAGCCATCTCAAATTTAGGAGATTTGTGATGGTGTTGGAGTGAGTAGGAAAGCTTATAGAGCAATTTCAAAAGTTTTGGTGTGAATTTTTAAAATTTAACAAAGTTAGACGCTTTGGATTGCCTAGACCCCATCATGTAGGAAAGTTTTGGCTCTGTTTGAATACATTGATCATATCAGTATTTGGTGAACATAAACATATTCACGGTGACATGCCTTACGAAGTAGGAAAAAAAAAGTTACATTTCACTTACAATGCATTTAACAACATATGGATAGATATATTACTTAAAATATACATGGTACAGTTCTATAATATAAAAGAACATGAGTGTTATGGTCTATTGAAGAAACTTGATGGAGTTGAACTCAGAAAACATCAAAAGATGGAGAGAATAAGCATTGCACTGATGAATAGAGCTTTGGACAATAGCCTTGGGAAATTGGATACTTCATCTCTCAAAGTACAATCAGAAATGGAGTTATGGTGGGTTGGTTGTGCTCAAGTTCCATTTGAGAGCCATAAAACACTTAAATGGTTATTCTCAGAGACAAATTCCAAATGTTGTTCAGAGGCATCATGCAAGAGAATTGTTGACTGTCAAAGACTACGGAGACTTTAAAGTTGAGTGGCATTTGAGTGGAGACCTAAAGATTCTAAAATGCATGTTTGGTATACGTGTGGGAGAAAATTCTAAGTACCCTTGTTCGTACTGCATGCAAAGTCCAGGCACAAGAGGATGAAATTCTAGAGCTGAGGCTGAAGAGGCTCCTTCCAGACAAAATGTTATTCTTCATAACTACTCGTCTTTTGCCATGATTTGGGATCCCATACTTCCAATAGCATTGACAAATGTACACATATGTACACTACATGCAGAGTTAAGGATCATTGACAAGTTGGTCTGTCTCCACTTGGATTATGCATATTCTATCAAGCCTACAACTATTTTAGATGAGTGCATTAAAAAATGTGAATCTCTACTTTTAGAAATGGGATTTCATGGTGGTGATGTCCATCTAAGAAAAGATCCAAAGCTTTCACAAAATACGGTAATGTACTATAGGATGTCTCAATGGGAGGTGCAAAAGCAAGGATATTCTTCAGCAACCATGATGATAAACAAATAAATGCCATGGGGAATTGCTGGAAAACATTTTGTGAGTTCACAACTAATGTAAAAAGCAAACTAGAAATAGAAAAAAAGAGAATGGAGGTGTGGGTCAAACTAGATAATTTTTTAAAGATCATGAGGCAGCAGGTAACATCAAATAGCTATGTGACAGATTTCAGAAAGGCAACCACAGAGCATATAAAAACCATCATAGAGGCACGGAGTGCCAAAGACATAACATACTACTTGATGAGTTTCAAAGATAATTTACTTAATTTATTTTTATTTAATTGAAATAAACATCCGATGAAACTCTTCTGTTCTTCTAGCATATTCTTCTTGTGTATGGTGCATTCCTTGCAAAAAAGGACACACTTGCCATATGGAACACCCAAGGCATGGATAGATCTCATTATCAAGCAAGGACAAGCTTCTTTAGGTGCACAAGGAAAGGAGGAGGAGTAACAAAAAGTAATGCCTTCAAAGAGCTATTTGATTGGATCTTTAGAAGACAATTACAAAGGAGCTCATGCCAAATATTGTGATCAAAAGATTAGGACTATCACGAGACAAAAACATCATGGATCAATATCACAAAATGGAAAAGATTACATTCCAAAGGGATCCATAATATCTGCAATGTCCTTTATTTCTTTGAGAAATAAACATGTCTATGTATGTACATTTCATGCCGTAATAAGCTTTGAAATGAAATATGTCTATGTATGTACATCATTTTTGAGTCTTTTGAATGCGCTTGAATTTGATAAATCTGCGTTCAAAGAGCTTTTTGATTGATTCTTGAAAAGACAATTACAAAAGAGCTCATGCAAAATATTATCATCACATAAATAGGACTGTCAAGAGAGAAAAACAGATCATGGATCAATAAGGATTAATATTAGGACATGGATCAATTGCACAAAAAAAGGTTACATGCTTGATATTTCCAATATCTTGTATCCCTTTGGGCAATAAATATGTGTATCTATGTACATTTCATGAGTATAACTGTTGAAGAAAAATATATTTAATCCTCCTTGAGTCTTTTAAATGAGCTTGGCTCTAGAAAATCTCCTCTGTATCTGAGATACTCTTTTCTCCTCTAGCCATCAATACTTTGAACATCTGACACCCTTGCAGCCATTGCATAGCTTGAGTAACAAAGGAAGTAGCTTGCCCTTGAAGCATTGAATCCTTAGGCATATCCAAAATTCTAAATGCAAGTATTCTTTCAAGTAGCAAAACTTTATATGCATTAAAGGGTATTGAAGTAAAATCCATGTATCTTGAAAGAGTCCTCAAGGAGAATAGTGCAAAATCTAGCTCTTCACTATAATGCTTATGAATAACACAAAATAATTTTGGATTCAATTTTGGAAGATAGTGCATGACTAAATGAATATCCACCTTTGTCTTTCCTTTCTCCTCTATGGTTTTCCTTGTTCCCTTTTCCCTACCAAGATAGTTGTCTTCATCCAATATCGATAATTATGGAAAAAATGAAAAGAAGTCCAAGGAAACTTTTAAAGTCATAGAAATAACTAGAAACGCAAGTAGAAGCAAAGCATGAGACATGACTGATTCAAACGATTAGTATCATTAGAGAATATCGGATGGGCCAAATCGCTTGCATCGATCGTGTTTAATTATTCACCCTAAACTTTATACAAACATATAGTTAATGTTGAACGTAGTATTTTTACACACAATTAGATGTTTATTATCAATGCAGCATGCAAGTCATAGACACAACTGATTTGAGCGATTGGAATATCGGATGGGCCAAATCGCTTGCATCGGTCGTGTTCAATTATTCACCCTAAACTTTATACAAACATATAACTAATGTTGAAAATAGTAATTTTACACACAATTAGATGTTTATTATCAATCTTGCATGCAAGTCATAGACACAGCCGATTCAAGCGATCAGACTCATCGGATATTCTCCCATCACCCTAATCGCTTGAATCAATTGCCTCTAACACACCTTGGTTTTACATACCTCTACCTCATCTTCCTCCTCAATGAGCTCTTTTGAGTCAATAGATATGGTTCCTTTGTCCTTAGCAACGTCCAAAAATGAATAGCTACACCCAAATGAGTATATACCAAGATCCTTCTGATGCTGAGCAAAGTCTTCATCAACAAGTGTTGGATTCTCTGAAATCACTCTTTCAAAGTAGCTTGAAAGAGCTTCTCATGAATCTTGGAATTCTTCACTTGACAATGCCAAATCAAGACGCACAAAGTATTCTTATCTTTCTCCCTTCTCATTGATAAATGTCCTTGCAACTTCCTTTGACTCAGCTATAGCAGCAAGGCAATATTCTTCCCTTAGGTTGAAGAGCTCCTGAATGTAATAGAGTGGAATAAATTCCTTTCCAAAGATGAAATAAAATGGTAGAATTAAAGAAGAAGGGACTTCTCAAAAACTTTCACATCTTAAGTTGGCTGCCTTATTACAGTCTCTGCTTTAAAAGTAGCCACATCAAAATCCTTGACGTGCTCTTCTTCTGCTAGGAGATTGATCTCTTCAACAATCTCCATGACACCTTTCATACTTTTTGAGCTTCCCTCAAGTGTCAGCTCAAGGAATGGCTCTTTTTGTTCAACATGAACACATTCTTCCTCCTTTTCATTTGACATGTGATCAAGCCATATCAAGAAGCCAATGCTCAAGGGGAGCAAAGAGCAATGCTTTTCATGCTCTTGGCATAAATCTAGCTTTCATGGCAAAGGGGATATCCTTTTGCACTTTCTAGTGATTTTTGCCCTACCCAATAGATTCTTTCCAAAGATGTGTGGATGGATATAGGATTTTCTAGAAACAATAAGCTCCTTTCCATTGACCACACCTAGGAAGCTCTCCCACTCATCCCTTAGAAAAGGTTTTTGATTTTTCCAAGAGTACTTCAAAATCTATGTTGGGATTGAATATTCTCATTGCATCTGGAAAATACTCCACTCTTAAGCCCTCTTGAACCATGAAATCCAGTAGTTTCTCAAATGGAGAAACACTTAGGATCACATTCTTTTCCTCCATCTCAGCTCTAGTTATTCTAGTGTGCCCTAGTGGAGAACACAACCAATGCTAGGAAAATAAGCTAGTCAAAGGCCGGTCAAACACGTGTAATCGCTTGTATCAATCGTATCGGATATGAAGCACAAGTATGCAGGGTGATGAAGAGAGAAATTCTATGAATGTCGAAAGTGTGAAATGGTGAAGGGGACTGGTATTTATAGTCGAGGAGGATCGATAATAGTCACATGACGTGGACCAATCAGGAACTATCATGTGGCAAACATACGTTGGGAATCACAAAGGCTAGATGATGTGGCCCACTCAAATGATGCCACATGGCATTGTAGGTTGGGATTTGAAATGGCTAGATGATGTGCAACAATCAGAGGTTTCCATGTGTCACCAACGATCATCTCATTCCACAGACCTATTTAAGCTCCTCTATCCATTTTTTTTCTTTTTGTTTTGTGAACTCTTTGATAGCGTTGACTTGCCATTGCTTTCCAATTTCTTTCAAATCTTTCCATAGACCACATTTTGTGTGAGATATGATGGATCATAAGAGCTTGTACATGAGCCAAGTGATAAGGGGCATCAGGAAGTTTTGGATGCCCCTAATCGCTTGATATGATCATCATAATCAACCACTTTACAACACAACATATACAAGCAATTAGGGACATCCGAGGATTTTTGGATGACCCTAATCTCTTGCATCGGTTATGTGTCTTGAGTGCTTTGTGAGAGGGTTTGTAATCAAGCAAGATTTCATCTTATTGTATGCCAGCCCAAAAAAAAAACATCCTAGCACCACTTCTTTTCGTCCTTGAGAGTTCACCACTCAAGATTCCCCTCATTTCATCTTTGTTGGGTCGGAAAAATTTGTCCTTCAAAATTTGTCCCTCAAAATTTTTCCTTCAAAATTTGTCCCTCAAAATTTGTCCCTCAAAATTTGTCCCTCAAAATTTGTCCTTCAAAATTTGTCCCTCAAATTTGTCCCTCAAAATTTGTCCTTCAAAATTTGTCCCTCAAAATTTGTCCCTCAAAATTGTCCTTCAAAATTCGTCCTCAGCGCCAGAATCAAGTCGGCTATCAAATTTGTCCTTCAAAATTTGTCCCTCAAAATTTTTCCCTCAAAATTTGTCCTTCAAAATTTGTCCCTCAAAATTTGTCCTTCAAAATTTGTCCCTCAAAATTTTTCCTTCAAAATTTGTCCCTCAAAATTTGTCCCTCAAAATTCTTCCTTCAAAATTTGTCCCTCAAAATTTGTCCCTCAAAATTTGTCCTTCAAAATTTGTCCTTCAAAATTTGTCCCTCAAAATTTGTCCTTCAAAATTTGTCCCTCAAAATTTGTCCCTCAAAATTTGTCCTTCAAAATTTGTCCCTCAAAATTTGTCCTTCAAATTTTTTCCCTCAAAATTTGTCCCTCAAAATTTGTCCTTCAAAATTTGTCCCTCAAAATTTGTCCCTCAAAATTTGTCCCTCAAAATTTCTCCCTCAAAATTTCTCCCTCAAAATTTGTCCCTCAAAATTTTTCCTTCAAAATTTGTCCTTCAAAATTTTTCCCTCAAAAATTGTCTCTCAAAATTTGTCCTTCAAAATTTGTCCCTCAAAATTTGTCCCTCAAAATTCGTCCTTCAATTTGTCCCTCAAAACGTTTCCCTCAAAATTTGTCCTTCAAAATTCGTCCTCGGCGCGAGAATCAAGTCGGCTATCAGATTTGTGATGAAGTGTTGATTCATGATAAGAAAGAGTCTCGCATTAAAGGCCATAAACAGAATTAGACCACCTACCCAAAATTAGCCTACTCTCCCTCCACTTTCGTCAGACTAGTTCGACACGTGTGCAGCATACAGTGATGGTGTAGTAAATGATAGGATCTGGTGGAAGCCACTCTCTTGGCCGTGTGTGTGCAGTGAACAGTGATGGTGCCTTAAATGATGGAATCTGGCGGAAGTCACTCTCTTGGCCTCGAGATCTATATAAGAAACAATTGCACTCGTTTAGAGGAACATACGGACGGTCAGAGATATATGTTAGTGAAGGGTCTATTCGGAAGGATATACAGAGATTTAGGAAGCTGAGGGATACACTCACGAACGTTTCTCTGTGATTCTAGCTTTTGTCAATTTGGGTCTACTTGTGTTACTGTGGTATTTTGAGAGTGTTCTAATCAGGCTTCTCCTTGATTATTCTCTGCTCACTGATGTGATTTTGCCCACTGTAGAAGAGGCTTCTCTGTTGGAGAATATAGAGAGTGAGAGCTTCACTGTTGGGGGCAGTAGACATGACAGTGAGATTGGATATACTGGGATAGTCACTTGTTAGCTGGAGTTCATAGCATTGTATACCATGCTTGTATACCTTCTCTGGGTTTGTATAGTTTCTCTGTGTTGAGATGTCCTTGTTCATCTTTTGAGTGATCAGACCTTTTGTACTGTTAACAACATCCAATTCTTACATCTTCAATGTGCTCTATGACATGTTCGATGTTGTCACATGTCTCCACACACCCTTTGGACTTTGGAACTTGCAAATTGGTGAATATATCACCCTCACAAGACATATGATTGCTGCACCCTAAATCTATGTACCATTTGGTATCATATTTAGCATCCTTTGGATAACCATGTCTCATAGCAAGCAATTGATCATTACCTATTTCCTTGTTTGAAGCATTTGCATAGTTCCCTTGCTTTCTTTGAGTGTATTTACCATCTTTATATCTACAATCTGAAGCTATATGATTTGGTTTACCACAATTATAGCAAATCATACCTTTGTGGGGGCTGTAGCCTCCTCTTCCTTTGCCTCTACCTCGCCTTTGCTTGGAATGTAGAGTCACTTGAGCTCTCTTCTTCTTCGTCTTTGCTTTGATGGTTGCCTTGATTATTGTAGCCTCTTCCTCTTCCTCTTCTTCCACCTCTCCCTTTGCCTCTTGAAGAGTATAGGACCTGACCATGAGTGTCCTTGCTTTTGGATGAATCTCCAAATGATGCCTCCTCAACCACCAAGTGAGGAATGAGGTCTTCTAAGCATGGAAGTGGATCTCGATAGAGGATAGTGGTAATGAGAGGCTTCCACTTGTCTTCTCCTCTAAATCCATTGAGAGTGACATGAACCAAATCTTCATCATCAACCTTGCATCCCACTGATGCTCATTGATCCCTTAGATCCTTGACTTTGGGTGTGTACTCAACCACACTTTGGCTACTACCTTTTTTCATGGTGTTGAGCTCATTTTTGAGTTGCATTTTCCTAGCTCTTGTAGAGGTTGCATAAACCTTTTCCAAAGCATCCCATACATCCTTGGCATTATCAAAATTTTGTATATGACCAACCATAGCATTAGAAATTACCTGAGATATGAGGAACATTGCTCTTCTATTCCTTTCTTCCCACTCTTTGAGCTCCTTCCTTTGTGCATTGGTAGTGGTTGCATCTTCAAGGTCTACATCAGGTCTTTCTTCTTCTCCATTCACTATGGAACATAGCCCTTTGCCCATGAGGTAATTTGTAACTCTGAACCTCCAAGGTTGGTAGTTTTCCTTGTCCAACAACTCCACTTTCTTCCCCAAATTTGCCATCGAAATGAGACTAATATGATAAAGAGGTTACCTTGTCAAGCAATCCCTTGTGTTGCACTTCTCTCCTCTTTGATGAAGCACCTTCTTCTCCAAGAGTACTTCCTTGTAGTGTGCTGCTGCTAATCCAAGCTCCAAAGCTCTGATACCAACTGTGAGGAACAAATCCTCTGTATGCACAACAAAAGCACAATGAACCCAAGTAGGTCTCCCAGCCTAATCCTGAAAAGTACCTGACTTGGATCAAGTAATTTGACCCACCACCTGAACTCCAATGACTCCTATTTTTTTCCACACTTATCAAACTCTGTCAGCTTTCCAACAAGCCAACAAACACTCAATTTGGATGAGTATAAGTCAGGAAACTCGCTGTTACAAAACAGACTACCTGTCTGTCCACCTGTGCAAATTTTTCAATCATAGTAAAACACAGATATCTCGGCGCAGCAGTACGCCATGAATGTGAAAATTGACATCGATAAAGTAGGAGCAATAGGCTTTCATTCAAGACAAGAAGCACTGCATTTAGATTTATACACAGAGAGCAACACCTTCTACAAGTTGGGTATGTCTGACAGAGTACACTAGAGAGAGAGGGTCTAGTGTGAGAAACTGATCCAAAACCTCACTTAGAGAGATGATCTGGTGCTGAAACTTCTTGGGCATGATCCTCTGGTCCCTGGGCACTTGCTAGATGCTTCTCCTCAGTCTTGGTATCCTGAAAATGCGCCTTCATGCTTGTATGAATGTGTGTGTGACCTTTCACATACCACTTGCTTGTCTCTTGACTCTTCAATGGAATCGTCTTGCTCTTCAAACTCCCTTGAGTGTCCTTTGATGTCTCTTTTGACTCCTAATGGATAAGGAGTCGTGGCTTTACCTTTATCCAAGTATTTATGCACATTTGGAATATCCAAATTACCAAAATTATCCACTAAGCTTGCTCCTTCTTTTTCAACACTAACTAATGCAACTCAAGAAACAATATAGCTCAAAGAGTTATACTAAGATTTGGGAGTTGTAAGTTCCAAGCCTCACATACTTGGAGATAATGTAAATTCCATGCATCTAGTTACAAATCCAATTTTTCCATGCAAGGAAAAAGAACACAGACGTCCATCACCACTTTGTGAGTGAGAAGCTTATGGCAAAGGAAATTGAATTATCTTTTGTGCCTACTAAGAAACAAATAGAAGATATGATGAGAAAAGCACTTGATGGGATAAAGATATGCAGATTCAAATTGATGGTAGGTATTCAACCTATCAGAGACTAAAAACTCAAGCATAATATAGCTCGAGGGGGAGGTGTTAGATCATCAAGCCAATACTATTCTTGAGATATTTCTTATCTTCATAAAAAATAATCTTTCAATGAGGCCAAAGAAACTCATTAAAGTATTTCTTCCATTTACATTCATTCAATGAATTTTCTAAGGATTCTTTGAGGATCACTTATTCTTGTAAAAACTAAAGGATTTACACTTATAAAGGATAGAGCAAAGATTAAAATCCATGAGTTTGAGGTGGTTGAGATTGATGGTTGATCAATCAAATCGTTTCACCTAAAATCAAGTTGTTAAGGTTAGACTTCACTTTCCCTAGATCATAAGAAGATGATTATTTGTCACAATTACATAGCGCACTTAGATTTGAATTCAAATTGAGCCATGGAAAGTTATCCAAGATTCTATATAATGACTCATAACTTTGTACAATAGATTTGGATGATGGTTGAAGCAGTACATATACATTTTGGTGAGCATCGTGGTTCTTCTTCACTTTTGTTTGTACCATCTCCCTCATTTCAATCATCTTGTAGATCTTGGCCCTCTCCTTATAGAGATCCAGAGAGTGATTGAGCAACCATTACAAACGATTTTACTTTATAGTTTATGTATAGAAACTTTCAAGTCATTTCGTTCAGTATATTTAAAGAAATGCCTAGTTGAAGTCTCATGGTCATTTTTTGCATAGTCCTAAAAAATCAAGTTGACATCCAATCAATTTTAAGCTTGCTTCTCCTTCATTGGCTTATATAAATTAGGTATTTTATGCATTTCAGCTACATAACCCTATGTATGACATTCCCTTAAAGAGAAACTTTCCAATTGTAATTGTGTCGGCTACTCTGAGTATTTGAAGTTGATATTTCTATCCAAATTTAGGTCTCTATGAGCTAGTCAAAGTGCAACTCTATTCGTCTGGTACGAATTAGTTCTCATTGATGTTCCAAAGTACCTATTGGTTTTTATTGCACTTATTACAAGTCTAAAAGGTCTAATTGATATATTCAAAGAGCTAGGGCAGGTCTTATACAGGTTTGTTGGACCACCTTCATCACTTGGCAGCTCAAGTTTTCTATCTCTCCAAGTTTCTATAGCTTCTTTTAGACATTACCATCACAATACAAGGGGAAACATTTTTTATTACATTTATGTTCCTTGATCTCAAAGATGTGAATACATATTATAACTTACTATTTGGCAGGCCATGGTTGAAAAAAGCTAAATTAACTCAAGATTGATCTTCCCATCAACTAATGTTTAAACTCAAATACTTGAGATACACAATACCACTCAATGAATTATCCCCACATGAGTGTCATACTATCCCTCATGTATCTCAGCCTTTACACATGCTAGAGGGATTGACTAAAGATGAAGAAGTGGTTTTTCTTACAGCCAATGAGGACCTCATGTCACTATACATTATTGATTTCCAACCAGTTGAGGCATTTCTCAACTAGTATAGGTTCAATTAATCCACTAATCATGGATGAACTATCAATGGAACACTCTTTCCTTCTAGCTTCATTCACTAAAAAGCACGAGTGATTTGTGAAGAGCTGTGATATGTTGCCTACTCACTTCTAGGATGAATTGCTAAGTCTCCTTAAAGGATTATGTGATGTTTTTGCATGTGAATTGGGATGTGGTAGGTTTGGATCCCCGACTATATCAACATAGAATTTTGTTGAAGCTTGATGCATTTCTAGCAAAAAAATCTACTTAGTTAATGAACCCAAATTATGCCAAGCAAGTTAAAGAAGATTTGGATTGATTACTATGGGCTGTTTTTAATGTCTCTATAGGTCATGTTGAATGGATATGCCCTATTTACATTGTTCCTAATTAAAATAAGGAATTGTGGATCTATGTCAATTACCAAAAACTAATGTAGCTACAATACCTGACCCATTCTATTATTTTTAGACCATATGTTGGATGATATAGCATGTCAACCTCTTCTCTTCATTTTTGGTTAAGGATGGGAGTAGGTCAACTATGGGTTCTTGGGTGGGATGACCTAGATTGCTCTAAGTCCCTTAGTTTCTCCACTCTCGCTTCTCTAAGATTACACTAAACTTATCATAGTACCAAATTACACAATACCTAGTAATCTGCATCATAGGACTTTAACAATGCATGAATAACACCATAATATAGTTGATAATGTTCTGTATCACTTCCACTGAATCTATAGAATTGAATATTCTTTAACTGAACAAAGCAGTATAGACTTCCCTCACTATGTATCACAGTGCTTCCCACTTATGATTACATAGACTCTCAATGAATTTGATAGATAAACACTGAAATTATATTACACTATCTCCCTTTCAACATGCAAAGACAGTTAGATAGTGAGATAGATAAGTAGAATACTCAAAATATGCACAAAATAATGTGCCCGAAGCACTACTGGCTAGACATTGTGGCATAACCTAATTGTTTCTCTCTCACTAGGCCCAAAATACCTTTTCATTAATAAGAAAAAAATTACAACATTTATTCCTATGTTTTCGATTAGGACTAGTGTTCACCATAATCACATTATCTTGTTGAAATATAGTGATGTAATTACAATAATGTTGTCTTGATGGCCTAACATTGACATGCCTAGAGGACCTAAACCCAAAAAAAAATACTTATACATCTTCTGGTTCATCATCTAAGGGGGAATAAATGCCAGATTTTGAAGGAGTCCCTCCCCTCTTAGAAGGACTATTGTATTTTCTTTAACATTGTTTTGAGTAACTTTTGGACTTCATGTGGGTCCAAAAGAATAGTTCCATTAAAAGCTTCACAGGTGGAGGTAGCGTGAGAGATAATTGATTCACTTTGGGCTTCAATGAACTGAAGACCACCTCTTCATGTAAATAAAAGTCCCATTTTAAACATGTTTCTTGTGTCTTCTCTGGGCTTGAGCTCGCTATAGGGCTTGATCTTGTTGTAGGGCTTGAGCTTTGAAACATTCGGCTTGTTCTAACCATTGGTGGAGCTTTTATAGTTCATTTTGGTGAACATGAAGTAGAAATCATGAAAATTTTGCAGAGATTCTAGTGTTCATCTCTTGTAGAGATTCAATGGTCTGTTGCAAAAAATCTCTCTTCTATGCATCTTGTTGTTCAGTCAAGACTGTTCATTGGAATCACATTACCATGACAAAATATAGTGATGCCAAAATTACAATAATGGTGTCCGATGGCCTAACACGCATGATGAGAAATCTATTCCTTTTTGGATGGGTACAGTGGGTAGAACCAAGTTAGAATGGATGCGCAAGATATGATGGAGAGTGTTAATCTCCAAAATAACAAGCTACTCTTGTAATTAGAGCACCTCTATAACAAGAGTAACTCAAACTTCCACCAATTTTAGAGGATCAATGATTAATTATGAAGATTTTGAAAAAACCTGTGAAGGAGATGACTACACAGAAAGTCTGCTGCACATATCTCTCTCATTAACTTATCAATTGCGTAAAGTTTTTTATGAAACTTTGCACAAGGTGTCGTCTACAGTTTGCACACCGTCTCCAAGTTGAATCACTCCAAAAGACTCAGTATATCTTGAGAAATGAACTCAACAAGTTACCTATGTCTAAAATTGCTCTTCAGAGAAGTCGATATAGACACCTATAACTTTTAACACTTGATTCTCTCAATCTAGAACCCTTTTATGAAAATTCTTTTAGCCACATATAGCTTACCTTCCAACTTAACGATTGAGTGCTTGCTTGCTCAAAACTTTACACTATGGAAGGAGAACTGACCAAAACATTAACATCAAATTTTGCGCCTGTTTCAGGAACCAGTGAACACTTCTTCACATATGAATGTTCCTACACATAATTCTCATAGCCAGTTTACAATTAGGCTCTCAAACTTTGACCATAGTATCATTAATCATGAACTTAGACATCTACAAAAGGATTCTCAAAATGATCAAGCACAGAAGGAGAATGCACAGAAACATCGGGTGCAATTTTTCTTCCATTCCTGAAGAAATTTACAACTAAGTGATGAGAGAGACTTAGTTCACTTCTAAGATGTCTAATGACTCATACAACTACTGATTACTCTATTCTCATGCTCTCTCATATTTGCCCCAACTTTTTACTTGTATATATAGACCAATATTTACAATATCATGACTATAGAAAAGTATAAGTGAACTATCTCTGTATTAATGTACATATGTGTACACCTCTTCATCTTCTGCATGTATTCTTCCTTCATGCTTCACAACTTGAATTTTCCTTCAGTCCTTGACTTCCAAACCTTCATTAACACTTCAATTGTTGATTGCCCTGCACCAACAACTCCCCCTCAATCATCAATTTTGAGGTTTTCTCTATCCTTTTTATACCTGCCATGTCTTTGAATCTCTATAGCTTTGGTCCATCCAAGCTTTTGGTTAGCATATCAGCTATCTGATCTTTTGTTGAAGTATGTATGACTTCAATCCTCTTTATCCATCACTTTCTCTCTTAGAAAACGATACTGAATCTCAATGTGTTTAGTATTGGCATGAAAAACAGGATTAGCAGCTAAATACAATGAACTCATGTTATCTCCATGAATAGTGGGTGTACTCTGAATGATGTCAAAACTCTTCATCAGAGTCTTAAGCCATATTACTTCCTTTGCAGCTTCAACCATACCTTTGTACTCTGCTTCTATAGATGACAAAGCAACTGTGTGTTGCTTCTTTGAACACCAAGAAATTAACTTATCTCCCACATAACACAAGTATCCATAAGTTGATCTCCTATCATCAGGATTACCTCCCCAATCTGCATCACTATATATCTTGATGTTTGTATCTGATGTAAAACCATAATACAAACCTTCTTTGAGTGTACCCTTGATGTACCTCAACACTCTTTGTCCTGCAATCCAATGTTCTTTCCTAGGGCAATGCATGAATTGAGACAAAACTCCAACTACATATGACAAGTCAGGCCTAGTTAATGTAGCATAGATCAGACTACCAATCAAACTCTGATATAGTTTCATGTCCTTGAACTCTTCGCCTCCATATCTGCTCAATTTATGATTCACCTCCATTGGAGTAGGTGCTACCCTGCAATCATTCATCTTAAACTTGATTAACAAGTTTCTCAAATACCTTTCTTGAGTCACATACACTCCAATGTGTTGAGTGTATGAAATCTCCATGCCCAAGAAATATGACAAGTCTCCCAAATTATTGATTTTGGACTCTTTCTCCATCTGCTTCTTTAGGCTTTGAATGCCTTTCTCATTTGTACCTGTAAGGATTATATCATCAACATATATGCACATGTATATGAACCCATCATCACTTGCTTTGACAAGCAAGCTACTATCTGCTTTAGATACTTGAAATCCAAGTTCCTTCAAGAACTTCACAAGTCTATAATTCCATGCCCTTGGGGCCTGCTTCAAACCATACAAAGCTCTCTTGAGCTTGCACACATGGTCTGGAGACCTTCCATCTCTCAACCCTTGTGGTTGCTCCATGAAAACATCATCTGAAATATAACCATTTAAAAAAGCATTCTTCACATCTAATTGACATAATTTCCAACCTTTACATGCAACAATAGCTATGAGTGTCCTGATGGTTGTCATCTTTGCCAGAGGACTATAGGTCTCATCATAATCTATACCATAAGTCTGAGCAAAACCCTTCACAACAAGTCTAGCTTTATACCTAGACACACTTCCATTTGCATACCTTTTTGTCTTGTAGACCCACTTGCATCCAATGATCTTCTGGCTATTTGGTTTAGGAACCAACTCCCATGTTTGATTCTCCATCAATGCATCATATTCTTCTTGCATAGCTTTCTCCCAATTTTCCTTATCTTTTGCCTCTTCATATGTAGAAGGGTCTTCATCTGCCTTTATCATATAAGCATAGTCTTTTGTAGCCAAAAAAGAAGTTTCATAGCTATACCTTGTAGGTTGCCACTTGTGTCTTGATGACCTTCTAAGTTCTCCACTCCTTGAGGTTTCTGGTTCATCACACTCAGGATCAAATCTTGGCATTTCTTCAACTTCAACCTGTACTTCATTATTCTCCTCTTCATCAAATATCTGAACCTTTGATTTACCTTTCTTTTGATTCACAACTTCTTCATCACCTGCATTAATATTGATTGTACCTGCATACCAAATACCTTGCTCATCAAATGTAACATCCTTTGATACAAGAAATTGTTTTGTGGATGGACTCCACAACCTATATCCCATCTGCTTATCATCATAACCAATGAATACATACTTTTCAGCTTTAGGTTCCAATTTCTGCCTTAATTGTGATGGCACATATGCATATGCCAAACATCCAAATACTTTGCAATGGTCTAATGTAGGTTTCTTACCCCACCATGCCTCATATGGTGTCATACCCTGCAAAGCTTTACATGGCAACCTATTAACCAAATAAGTAGCTGTGTTTACAGCCTCAGCCCACAAGTAATTTGGGCAATGTTTCTCCTTTATCATAGATCTTGCAAACTCAACAAGAGTTCTATTTCTCCTTTCTGCTACACCATTTTGTTGAGGAGAGTACCTGCAAGTAATTTCTCTCTTTATACCTGCATTCCACAAGTAATCACTGAACTCATTAGAAAAATATTCTCCCTCTCCATCTGACCTTAGTCTCTTCAATTTATGACTTGTAATTCTCTCTGCATACACATGATAGTGTTTGAATGTATTGAATACTTCTGACTTATCTTTAATCACATAGATAGTGATCCATCTGGTAGCATCATCAACATAAATCACATAATACCTTGAACCATTGATACTAAAATCTTTTGATGGTCCCCACACATCTGTGTGTACCAATTCAAGCTTCTCTGAATACATAAAACCATGCTTGGAATAAGATTGCTTATGAGCCTTACCTAATTGACATGCCTCACATCTGTATGTCATATGTTGACCTGCAACATTAGGCAATCCAAGCACTGAACCATTGTTAATCATATCTTTGATACCTCTTTCATTGAAATGTCCAAGCCTCTTGTGCCACAGATCTAACTCAAAGATCTTATGTCCTCCATAGGTGAACAAGGCATGACCAACATTACCTTGGACCTTAAATGTGAACAATCTTCCTTCTTTCTTCCTTGAAACAATCTGTTTATACCCATTGCTAGGGTCTTCCACAAACACTCCTTCATTAGTGAATCTAACTTCATAACCTTTTTCAACAATTTGTCCTACACTTATCAGATTCTTAGGAATTGTAGGAACATACAAGACCTTACTCAAGAGGGTGCTACCATCCTTGGCCTTCACTGATCCAATTGACTTCACATTGTGCTTTGTATTGTCACCTGTTTGAACTACATGATTAGTTACCTTATTCTCCAAATCAGTCATCAAGGCTATGTTGCCACTCAGGTGATTCCTACACCCTGAGTCAATGTAGAAGACTCTTTGGTCTTCACTTTGCCTTTCTCAAGTTGCATTCATTATCAATGTTGAATCCTCCTTCTGATCTAAAGCATAATTGTAGTAGGTATTGTTGTATTGTTGACTTTTGGAATCCTCTACCTGCATTTCTTCCAAAGTAACCTCTACTACCTCTACCTCTGAAATTACCTCTTTGATTTCTGTCACCTCTTCCTCTTGAATCAAAATTCTGATTATATCCACCATTGCTCTGAGTATTATGCCAACAATCATTAGCTAAGTGATTTGTCTTACCACAAATCCAACAAGCTTTGACTCCATCTTTATTACTCCTGCCTCTTCCTCTACCTTTACCACCTCCTCTTCCTCTTAGGAAGTTGGCTTGACTAGTTGTGCCTTCATCTTCATTTGCTTGTTGCTTCCCTTTGCTATTTTTCTTCTTATCTTTTGAATACATTGCATGACCTGTACTCTTGTCACCTTCACCTTTGACATCCTGCTCAAAGGTTAACATATGTCCTAGCAACTGATTTAAGTCAGGAGTAAAATGATCAAGTGATAATTCAGTAGACAAAATAAATGGCTTCCATTTGTCATCACCTCTCAACCCTATGAGGATTTGCCTTACCAATTTATCCTCCTCAATGTCTTCATCAACTGCTCCTAATGCATCTGCAATGTTCTTCATCCTTGTTACATAGTCTGAAATGGATTGAGAGGCCTTCTTCTTGAAAGTGGTAAATTCTTCCCACAAAGATGCGTTCCTTGACTTTGTGGTGTTTTGGAAATGCTCCTCCAAAGCATTCCATATATCACTTGCACTTTCAAGACCTCTAATGTGAGGTAGCAAGTAGTCATTGACTGCCATATAGATAATGCTCCTAGCTTGAGCATCTCTCTTCATCCAATTCTTCAAGTCTGATAATTCCTCCCTAGTTGGAACACTAGGATCTCTGAATTGAGGCTTTTCTTCTTCACCTATAATAAAAGCTATCAAGTCTTTGCTCATAAGATGAGCTTCCATCCTCATTAACCATGCTGGATAGTTCTCTCTATCCAACTTCTCTATTTGAAGAGAACTCCCATTCTTTCTTCACTTGTGTATTGAATTCTTCAACCTTTATGAGTAATAGATGTAACTTTACTTCGAATGACACTCCTTTTGTCTTCCTTGATGTCGTATGGCCTCCTTCTCAAGCTTTGATCTAAAGCTTTCACCTTCTGAATCTTTAATTGTTGAATTCTTTATGTCTGCAGCAGTTGGGGTCCTCCTTCCTTCAATTTTGATACTTCCTGCTCTGATATCACTGATGGAGAGTGTTAATATCCAAAAGAACAAGCTACTCCTGTAATTAGAGCACCTCTATAACAAGAGAAACTCAAAATTTCACCAATTTTAGAGGATCAATGATTAATTATGAAGATTTTGAAAAAACCTGTGAAGGAGATGACTACACAGAAAGTCTGCTGCACATATCTCTCTCATTAACTTATCAATTGTGTAAAGTTTTTTATGAAACTTTGCACAAGGTGTCGCCTACAATTTTCACACCTTCTCCAAGTTGAATCACTCCAAAAGATTTAGTATATCTTGAGAAATGAACTCAACAAGTTACCTATGTCTAAAACTACTCTTCAGAGAAGTCGATATAGACACCTATAACTTTTAACACTTGATTATCTCAATCTAGAACCCGTTTATGAAAATGCTTTTAGCCACAGATAGCTTACCTTTCAACTTAAAGACTGAGTGCTTGCTTGCTCAAACTTTACACTGTGGAAGGAGAACTGACCAAAACATTAACATCGAATTTTGCGCCTATTTCAGGAACCAGTGAACACTTCTTCACATATGAATGTTCCTACACATAATTCTTACAGCCTGTTTACAATTAGGCTCTCAAACTTTAACCATAGACTCATTAACTATGAACTTAGACATCTACAAAAGGATTCTCAAAATGATCAAGCACAGAAGGAGAATGCACAGAGACATTGGGTGCAATTTTTCTTCCATTCCTAAAGAAATTTACAACTAAGTGATGAGAGAGACTCAATTCACTTCTAAGATGTCTAATGAATCATACAACTACTGATTACTCTATTCTCATGCTCTCTCATATTTTCCCCGACTTTTTACTTGTATATATAGACCAATATTTACAATATCATGACTATACAAAAGTATAAGCGAACTATCTCTGTATTAATGTACATATGTGTACACCTCTTCATCTTCTGGATGTATTCTTCCTTCATGCTTCACAACTTGAATTTTCCTTCAGTCCTTGACTTCCAAACCTTCATTAAAACTTCAATTGTTGATTGCCCTGCACCAACAAGATACACCTAAAATAATATTGATAACCAATTCAGTAGTTTTTCCATTCACAATTATGTAGTTTGGGTTTCAGAATGCATCGAGTACCTTTCAATGATGTATGCAAGTGATTTTTTCTCCTTATTTGACCTCATTCATGTGGGTCTCTTTTGATGAATTCCCTCTTATTAAGTGTGTGATTCAAAATTTTGAGAATTGAGACTTTGTTTTAGTAAATGTTGGGAATTTCATCTCTACCTGAACCCATCCAAGTCAATTTTTGCAGTCTCTTGTGGGAGATTACTAGGGCATATTATGTATCCAAGTGGATCTGGATAAGGTTTATGTAATACTAGAAGCCCCTCCTCTCAATACTCTTAAAGAATTCCTATAATGTTTTGGCCAAGTCCATTGGCATGGCCACCATTTGCAACTACTCACGCATCTAGCCATCCCAATTAATAAATTAGCAATAGTGCCACCCGGAGAGTTTAAGTGGAATGAAAGATGACAGTTGTACTTGAATCAACTAAAAAATTTGTTGATAGAGGCACCTATCTTGGAAATTTTTGGTATCTTGAACCCTCAATCAAGTCCCAACCATGGTTTTCCAAGGGCTTTACACTTTCTAGCTATCTCATTAGTTTTGGAGATTCCCTAGGTACTCTTGAATTGATTTCCTCAACCTTGCATAATTTATTGCAACCTTGCATAATTTATTGCAACTTATTTGCAACCTTGGTCTCTTGAATGCTTGTTCTTAGCCTTGGTGTGTTGAACCTTCTTGTTCACAACCTTGGTATCTTGGGACCTTGTTCTCAACCTTAGTCTTGAACCTTGTTCTCACCCATAAATTTTGGTATCTTGAACCCTCAATAAAGTGCCACCCATGGTTTTCCAAGGGCTTTACACTTTCTAGCTATCTCATTAGATTTGGAGAGTTCATTTTAAGAGTATTCCAATGGTTTCTTACGTGCCTCAATCAAACCTATGGATTGAGAGATGCACCTCAATGTTTGTTAGGCTAACTTGTGAAAGCGACATGTGAAACTTTGTACCCTTTCATATAGAGGATGCCGAAGTGCCTTTTTTAGAGGCCATTAGGTCAATCCACCTTCCCAAGCTAGCTTCCTAGGCTCTGATACCAATGTAAGGAATTGAACTCACAACCTCTTGGTTAGGAATGTGATGGGCTAACCACTTGCCCCAAAAGACATGGTTGAGGATTACTTCCTAATCCTCTCTCTTAGGGTGTAGTTCAACCATCTCTTATCTCTAAAGGGTGTGGTTCAACCATCTCCTACCTATCACTTTAATATAGAAATCTTGTCACAAGGATTTGATTATGATGCCATTCATTGAGCCTGGCTCTTCACATGCCATCGTTGAATTCTTATCCCGACTTGATTATGGTGAGGATGCATGGATGTAGATGATTCTTTCCTTAATGTAGGCAAGTTCACAAGTACAAATTTATAGCCTTATGTCAATGAGAACTTGAATTCCCTATTACAAAACCTTGCTTTCTTTTCTCACAATTTAAGTTCTCCTTGAGCAATTACCCAATGTTCGTTGGAAGAAATTAGCTTAGAATAGTCACTAATTTTGAGTCATAAATGGTGAGTTGTACTACTATGATGTTTTTGGTGCTTTTCTTCCTTGTGGACCAACCAATGAAGTTTCAACCCTGTTGCATATGGTTCACACTCATTGTATCCGAAGTCATTTCTCTGTTTATCTTACTACCTAAAAGGTAGTTTAGCCTAGTCTCTAGTGGCCCTCATTGCATCATGGTTACTGACCATTTGCACAGACTTATGATCCTTGTCAACAAAGAAAAAACCTACGGCCAACAACATATTTTTTGCCTGAATTGGTTTTGCCCATGGAACCCTTTCAAAAATGGTGCCTCAATTGTATTGTCTCAATCTCACTTCCAACTTTTAAATCCCTTCCAGCTACATTTTTTCACACTCTCTATGCATATCTGCATGCATGATAGCTAATCCCCTTCACCTTTCTTGACTAGGCTTTTCCAATTCTACCCCTAATGCTTCCTCTACATCCAAAGAAAAATCTTTGACTACATGTGATTCAAAGAAACGATTATGCCATTATTGTTAGGAAAGATGGATGGATCCTCCAGAAGATTAAGTAGGTGCTGCTAACCCTGCTTTGCACCAGCCCTCAGTGACTCCAGATATGATTAGTAGACACCCTTAGCTTCCAAATGATACCAAGAAATGCTATATGTACTGTTGGCAGTAGCCTTGGTACACCAGGACTTACAAGACGTGAAAGTCAAAGAAGGGAGTCAGAGCGAAGGGACAGCACAAGCAAACAGGGCAGTCAAAGAAGATCTGGCAAGTAGGCCAATATTTTTTCAAGACATTAATGCAAATCAAAGAGATGGACATGCAGGGAGGAAGAGCAAGTAGGGAGCTCGAAGATATGTATGGCAGATCACTAGAAGAAATCCCTACAACAACAGTGATTTTTATCACTAACAATCATTGTAAATATCATTTCACATTTTTGTAGCTCCATTTTGTGCAAGCCAAGGAGTCGTTGAGCTTGAGGAGCCTTAGAAGTAGTTGCGTACCAATTTTCGTATTTTTTAGATCTCGTTTGAGCCCCCAAATGAGCCCTGGAACCTAATTTTTGACTAGGCCGGACACTAGGTCTGGACAGGGCCAAAAGCTAGTCAAAAACTATAAAAAGAGCTAGAGAGCTCATTTTTGAGGTTAGATTGTAATTGAAACGAACTTGTAAGAGCATTTTGAAAGTAATCTAAAAGCTCCATTGATTCTCACCCTTTGTCTTGCCTTGTGTGCGCGTGTGTGTGTATGTGTGTGCATGCTTGTGTGCTTCTCACTCACGCACTTGTGCCGCCACTTGCTCGAGGTCTTCATACCATCCTCACGTCTTCCCGGATTGACATTAAAGGAGGTGCTACTCATCACTGAGCTACACCAAATTTTGGCGCCGTTGCCGGGGAACGAGCTTTGAGGACGAGCGTGTGATGGTAAGACGTAGAGTTGACGCGTTGGAGTTGTAGGTATTTTCTTCACTCTCATCGATTTTTCTTTTACTTTCTTCACCATCTTCATCATCACCATCTCCCACGTCCATCTCCATCATCGCGAAAATTTCAGTTTTTTGACTATATCCCCATCTCCACCTCATTTCCCTCATTTCACTTGTGAGAGAGAGCGAGAGAGCGAATTTGCATGTGCTATTTTTTGCATGTTTTGTGAGCATTCTGTAGGTACAGGCCGCATCATCATCCCCAGCACTCTGCGCAGGTACGGAAATCTGAGTAACTGTCTGTGTGTCGCCGAGCTCTGTCAATCGCGACCGACAGAAAAATTGCTCTAATTGCTAAACAAAGTGCATATCCATGACCTACAGGCCTAGAGCTTCCCAAAAATGTGTTTAGTTTTTTGAAATTCCACAGATTTCTGTCAATCGCGATCGCTCTGTCAATCGCGATCGACAAACCACGACGGACAGACCTGTCAATCACGATCGACACGTCAATCGCGACCGACAGCCCACGACGGCTCTGTCAATCGCGACCGATAGAGTCAACGACCGATTGACCACGACCGACTGACCATACGCGTGACACGTGTCAATCGCGATCGAGTCATCAATCGCGATCGACTCATCAATCGCGACCGACACAGTCAACGACTGTTTGACCACGATGGACAGACCATGACGGCTCTGTCAATCGCGACCGACACGGTCAACGACTGTTTGACCACGATCGACAGACCCTCGCGACCGACTTGTCAATCGCGATCGACTCATCAATCGCGACCGACAGAGTCAATGACGCTTTGACCACGATTGATTGACTTTTCGGCCACGTGTCAATCGCGACTGACCAGTCAATCGCGACTGACAGCCACGACGGACCTGTCAATCGCGATCGACACGTCGATCGCGACTGACCTGTCAATCGCGACCGACAGACTTTGCGAACGCGTTAGCAGGGCAAATTAGGTCGAATTTTCAAGGCAAAATTATTGGTCTAAATTTTGATTGAGTGTGGGACAAACACTAGGGTGTAGTATTACATTGCTAGGCCGTGCCACAAGCTACTCGAGTATTCCTGTTTGACTGTTAGCTTGTATTGAATCCTGATTTAACTCCCTAAACCCTGAACAGTCATAACTTTTTCATACGAAATCCAATTCTTGAGCTCTTGGGCTTGTTGGAAAGCTCGTGGCATATACTACACACCCTCAACTGTTTTTTATAAAGATAATGCATTGATTTTCAGAGAGGGTATTTTGAAGTTGGCCATACCCAGGGGGATCAAAGTCAGGGGTCTTTAGAATTATTTTCCTAAAAGACAGAATGCACATGTGTGTTTATGTTACATGAATGCAAGTGGTTGGTTTTGTCCTTTGAATCTAAGCATTGAGCTAACTGTGGGACTTCTTTAGGTCCATTGAGAGCAACTGAGAGCGTACAAGCAAGGTTTCTTTGCAAGCTTGAGAACCGGGTTCTTGAGCACCTCAAAGCAAGGGATCAACAAGTAAGGTTGGAATATTCTCAACTCCCTCTGTCATTTCCTGGCTCAAGCTAAGAACGACTAGTGATAGGAGTAAGTCAGGGTGACGATAGGCAATTATCAAGTTGAAGACTATCTAAAAACTCAAGTTCAAGTTAAAAACATAATCTTTGTGCTGTCGATAACCTAAAGGAAAAGAACCTAACGTGGAACGATCAACCTAAAGTACGAAGAACATTCAAGTACTCCTGACGACGAAATATCAGACAAGACCTTAAACACGAGAAATAACTAAAAAGAATCAAGTGACTGATACCAATTGATCGGCAACGAGGTTGTACTCTGGGCAAAAAATTGGGTTAATCAGTTAGGCATATGAACCTTAGATCAGGACGACACCTAGCAAGAGAGAGACAAAGCCTTAGGTCTTCAGAGGCTAGTGTCAATCATACTGCAAGGTCTTGGGCCCAGCAGTTGAGTCACCACTCTCATTACCCTAGCTCGGATACCAGTGAATCAGGGATGTCTCAAGGCATGGACAGACCTACGGGAAGTTCAGGTGTGCCTTACCTGTACAGGGTAGAAGGCCCTTACAAAACACAGCTGGAATATCTTAGGACCAACCGACTAGGTGCTAGCATCTATGAGGACGGCTTAGGAAGATTTGTGGTCCAGATTAAAAACCCTGATCAATCCATTGGACTAGAACACCCAGCTGTCAAGTTTGAAAATGGTGCATACCTGGACAAAGAAGGAACTATATATGTAGTCACTAGTCACCC
This sequence comes from Ceratopteris richardii, assembly GCA_020310875.1. Lineage (NCBI taxonomy): Eukaryota > Viridiplantae > Streptophyta > Polypodiopsida > Polypodiales > Pteridaceae > Ceratopteris > Ceratopteris richardii. Next base: position 22,145,961 of record CM035441.1, read on the forward strand.
TGATAGGACAGATGACTTTGGGAACGTAATCTCAGAAGCGGACTTAGGGGACCTGGAACAAGGAAACATGGGTGCGGAACCTAGAACCCCTCGAGGTAAATCAGTTCTCACTAGGATTATCACGCCTGAGTGGGTCCCCCAAGACAACAAGAGCATAGAGTTGCTCCTCAATCGAGAAATTGATGAAGCCTTTTGGAGGTATAAGTCTAATCAGCCAACAGACATAGGAAATATCATGATCTATGAGTTTAAGGATCCGGAGAGCCCAGGCAGAGTGACCTACTTAGATCATGCTTCAGAACGGATCTTTGTGGTGACAGAAAATGATAGGCATGCCTACACTTGGAAGGGTGAATTTATTTTCCCCCAACCAAGATCAAATGTATCCTATGGTCACCCTGGGGCTGGAACTTCCCAAGCTCATGGTACGCAAAGAGACAGAAGTAGAGATAGACCGGAAGTAAGTTTTGCCAACCCAGTGGGCAGAGAAAGAACGAGAACAGAGACGAATAGGGTAGAACCTGAGATGCATAGAGCCCACAGGAACCAAAGAAATGTAGATGGATTCCCTCTGCCGAGGCCTAGAGAGCACACAAGAACTTTGAGACCCACCCAGCTAGTTAAGTCCATGAAGAATTACTTTGACGGCACAGGAGATCCCTATGATCATGTGGCGGAGTTCAAGCAAGTCTTGAGAGCTGAACAAGTGGAAGATCTGTTCACACAGTACAATGCCTTCGGTCTAACCCTTAGGAACACGGCACTTACATGGTTTCAGCCATTAGATGAGCGTCAGTTCAGGAGCATAGACCAACTCCTAGAGGCCTTCATTGTAGAGTTCTCTAAGAGCGGCATAAGACACAATACCTCCTCACTGATTCACAGCTTCAAGCAAACCCCTCAAGAGACTGTGAGACTTGCAGGAAGAAGATTTAGGCAATACCTTGAAAGATGTCCTATTTCGGAACTACCCACATCTGCCAAACAAGTAGCCTTATTCCTTGACGGATTGCTGAGTACAAAATTGAGATCCTATGTGTATCTGAAGGACCCTAGGACTATAGAAGAATGTGTACGCATGTGCATTGACATTGAAGATAACCTAGGGGAAGAACTAGAGATTTCCAAAATCTACAAAGATTCAGATAGTGCATCTAGTCACTCTTCTACGCAGTCCACATCAATTGAGGAACTTGCCGAAAAGGTAGCTCAGAAATTAGGTGTAACTAACAAACAAATCCCAAGGTTTGCCCCTGTGAAAAGATGCTATACATGTGGCAGATTGGAGTGAACCTCTAGTATCATTCTTGAGGACAAACACATTCCCTCCAGACATGACTCTAGCTAGGAAAAGGAGTTTAGAACAAGAAGCCTAGGATTACTCACTCATAGGTGATAATCTATATAAGCGCGGTAAAGATGGTTACCTAAGGTTATGTGTCCATGAAAGTGAATATCTCAAGATCTTGGAAACTGCTCACCAAGGTGTAGCAGGAGGACACTTTGGACCAGATCGGGTGATCAAAGCAATATTGTTTGCGGGCTTCTGGTGGCCTACCCTTCACATGGATGCACATACCTATGTGAAACGGTGTGATGTCTGTCAGAGGACTCAGTATCCTATACGCAAAGATGAGATGCCATTGAAACCTATGATGGGTGGACGTGCATTCTCTAAGTGGAGAATAGACTTCGTAGGTCCTATTAATCCCCCAGCTAAGGGTTCTCATGCGGAATACATCATTGTGGCAACAGATTATCTCACCAAGTGGGTAGAGGTAAAAGCTACAACCAAGAACGATGCTCAAACAACTGCCAAATTCTTGTTTGAGAATGTATTCACAAGATACGGGCTACCGATAGAGCTTGTAAGTGATAGAGGCACTCATTTCTTGAACGAAGTGATTGAAAATCTACTCCAAGAATTCTTGATAATACACAAGAAGTCTGCCCCTTATCACCCTCAAGCTAATGGACAAGCTGAGAGCACTAATAAGATTTTATGCAATGTACTGACGAAATTAGTGAACACTAAACGCTCTGATTGGGACAAACAGCTACACCATGCTGTTTGGGCATACCGAGTGGCCTACAAAACGGTACTCCAAGCCACTCCCTTTCAGATGGTATTTGGCCAAAATGCTGTGCTACCCTTGGACTTCCTGATCCCTACATTGAGAGTAGCACAAGAGCACGAATGGACAGGTCATGAGCTCTCCTCTAGGATCTTTGACCTTGAACGATTAGGAGAAACAAGACTGAGAGCCGCTGCAGGGATATATGCAGCCAAGAAGAGACAGAAGGCATACTTTGATGCCCACGTGAAGGATAAAGGCTTGAAAGCAGGAGATCTAGTCTTAGTCTATACACTAAAACAACACGCGAAGAAGCTAGAAAAGAGAGGCTACGGACCTATGATCATCAATAGGATCTCCACGAGCGGAGCAGTACAATTGGCCACATTAGAAGGTGATGTTCTCCCAAATTATATTAGCGGTTGCAGTCAAGTTGTATCAGGAACCCCTCACGGAGGAAATGCTCAGCCGACTCAACACTGCTAAGAAACGCAAAGAGGAAGAAAAGCGCATTCGAGAAGAGGCTCAAGCAGAGGCTTTAGAACGCATCAGAAGGATGAAGTTACGCAGACAAGGCCGAGATCAGACTAGAACAGTTGACCATGCAGATCAAGGATTTCCTATGGCCATGTGTGAAGTTGCAGGAACAAGCTCGCATAGGATAATTGATAGACGTCCTTTCGTAACCTTAGATATAGGACAAGGAAAGAGTGCAAGGACCGTAAGAGCCTTGATTGACTCAGGTGCAGCCACTAGTGCTGTTAAATTCTCTTACTGCCAAGAATTACAATTGACTGTCAATCCTGTGGAAGCATATCTTATAGGATTGGGAGGCGTGGAAACCCCTTGCATGGGCGAGGTGGAACTTCCCCTCTACATTCACGATGAGGCAATGACCGTTAAAGTACTAGTGTGTCAAGATGAGGATCTCACTGAACCTCTCGTCTTGGGTCAGGATTGGATCTATGACCAAGCAGTCAATCTAAACCTAAGAAGTGGACTTCTCCAGGTTTGGGTCAATCATAGTCGAGTTACAGTAGAATTAGACAATGGAGCACTCAAGGAACTAGGAAAGGCACAGACTCCTGGTCCTTCCAGGGGTACACATGAAGATGACCATGCTGTTCTTGTTCAAAACCCTGTGTTGCAGAGGAATGATATTTGCAAAAAAGGAGTCAGGGATGCAACGGAACTCCCTTCTTTTCCAAAGGCCAAAAGGAGGCAGCAACCAACGGCGGATCACAAGCAGAAGAAGCAGAGTACTACCTATGTCCGAGATCAAAAGTACCTGCGCAACAGAATGTCCCAGAAAATAAACCAGGTGTGGGTGCGGAAAGGTGAACGACCGGGTGCACCACCGTCAACTACACGGGCAAAGCCTCTTATTAGTAACCAACAACACGACGCTAATAAGAAGTCTTTCAGAAATTCTTCTACTAAAGTAAAATCTATTTGGGTGCCCAAGAAGTCAATGAAGGCTAGTCCACAATCAAGACAAATTTGGGTGCCTAAGGCTTGCTTGATGGCACAAGCAGCTACGCTGAGGACACAACCTAAACAACATAACGCAGCTACGCATACTGCCAGTATTCACTCGTTCTCAACGCTCAAGAACACACCAAGACCCAAGAGCGTGCATGTAATCAATTGTAAATGGGTCCCAAAAAGGCCTCGTTTTCAAACCACGACACCGAGAAAGCTCTGTAGAGACTCTCCGAAACCGAAGGCAAAGCCCACTCACTGCATTTGGCAGCCTAGGGCCTGTAATAAACCCCCCGACCCCAATTTGTAAATTCATACCCACTTACTAACTGCAGTAGTCTCCTAGGACAAACACTAACTACACACACTGTCTTCATGCACTTACTAATCACTAACTCACCATCCACCTCATGTTAATGTTGTAACGGGGACAACAACGGATTTATTCTGTCCATTACGATGTTAACACTTGGTTCTATATTCTCACAGAACCAACCAGCGAACAGGGCCATGGCAGAAGCAGGTACCAGTTCTCAAGCCGGATCTGGTGCCCAGATTGTGGACATAGAAACACTTCTCCTTGAGCCACGTCTCACCGCAAGACCGCAAGAGCTTCAAGCCGTGCATGTGCTCCCCATTCAGGATCCTCCTCAAGGGCACACTTCTCAAGTAGGTAAGCATGCGCATTGGTTCAGTGATGTTGCTGGACCACTGGGCGATGGAACCTATTTCTGGGAAGCAGAATTGGAATTCAATGGCAAATGGGGTCGATACCACTTTTTCACACGCGAGTTTGAAAGCTATCAAAATGCCGAAGTCATGAGATCAGTTTGGATCAAAGCGGGTGTGGACAGTTATTTCAGGGCTCACTTACCAAAGCCGGATTTTTTACGATGTTCATATCTGATCAGTACCATCACGCCAAGCAGGGCCAAGGGAGGCGACAGCACCTTTGTGTTGCCATCACTGCTGCCGGGTAATGAGCTTAAAAGGTTCAAGTTGAACCTCAATCTGGTAAGAGAAGCATTGGGTATGTATGGCATGCACATCCCAACAGAAAAGGAAACCATGGTTCCAGGTCGAATGAAGCACAAGGAGCTTAATAAGTTGAAGGATATGGTAGCAATGACACCTACCATTGCGCTTCACCTGCGAACCATCATGCAACATTTTGCTTTCCCCGCCCAGGAACGATTCACAATGCCCCCGAAAAAAATATGGTTCAGTTTATATCTAGCAGAAACAGAAAGCCTTCCCATCAATGTGCCCCACTGGATCATCGATCAGATCCACCTAGCGCATCAAAGGTGGAACAAGAAACAGAAGAATGTGCTCCACGGGTGTTGTGCTCAGACCAGAATAATCTATAGATGCTTGGCTTATGACGTGCCTGTTCAGCGGGCACTCGTATGGTCCCGAGTCCAAGAATTCCAGAGAAGACTATCAGCAGCAGGTCCCCCATCAAAGAAGATGAGGGGGGGAGTCCAATTACCCTGTGCTCAACCAAGGGGAGCTACCACTACACCAGAAATCACCCCTCCCCAGACACGACGAGTTAGGCCATTCACAATCCGGCTACCAAGACCAAGCACAGAGGGGCCTAATCTGGTGTTTCCACCCATTCCATCAGATTTGGAATTTCCACAGGGATTTACTCTTGAGGACCTCACGGATGAAGAAATTGCCAGATTAATCTATGACTCTAACCTCGAAGCTGAAGCAGAGCGAGCTCAGGAACCACAACCCCAAACAACAACATCGGCCCCCACCCAACCACAAGTTGTAGAAGTCGATGTAGATGAACAAGAGGCAGGAGGAGACGAAGAAGAAGCCGACGCAGAACAACATCAAGAATATGACGAACTCTCCGAGTTAGCAAGTGCCCCAGCATATTCGGCACAAATCAAGAGACTATATCGAACCATGCGACTGGTTCAGGAACAGCATCAGATGTCTCTAGAACAGGGCAAAAGACTCATGAACGACTTGCTAGCTGAGGAAGGTGTGGACGAGTTGTTCATTGAGTCCATGAACCTTCATGCCGACGCCGTAGGACTGGATGAGGCCATTCATGAGGCAGTGGCCTACATTCACAGGTTTGAGAAACGGGTTCCCGTTCGTCCCAGGAGGTCCGGGAAGCAAATTCACATCAATACATCAGCACCAGGCGAGGCAGCGCAATCAGAAGAATATCAGGAAGCACCGTTGTCACCACCATCCCCACCTCGCACTACCCAATTTACCCCACCACAGGACACTAGCACTACCACGTCCACTACCACTACCATTGTCATGGGCATTCCACTCTCTCCGGGAATCCAATTCGGAGGAGTCACCATGCCCACCTTCACCACCCTATTCACCGATGTCACTTCCACTCCACCCACGATTCCCATCTACACCGTCACTCAAACAGTTGACACGATGGAAATATCACCTGCCACAGCACCACTCCCTCCCCCCATGCCACCTTCATCACCCATACCCCCTCCACCCACATCTCCACTTACATCCACATCATTCACCTCTCCCATTCCTGCCCCCATTCCCCCTGCATCTTCACCCCTCCCAGCATTATTTAATGTAAATAACATATTTTTAGCATTAAACCAATGTGTATACCAGCTCCAGAATGAGTACAAAGCTCTGGACAACCGGTATCAACAACTGGCAACGCACCATCAGAACTTACAAAGACAATTTCACATTCTACGAACCGAAAATGCAGAACTGAATCAACGCTACACGACGCTTGAGCAGGCTCACCAAACATTATTGGAGGCACCCCAACCATCGACAGAATCAGGTGTCAAACAACTAGAAGCTTTGCTCGAGGTATACCAAGCCGATAATCTCAAAGTCCGGCGTAACCTGGCACTTCTCAGAAAACACATGGCGGCCGCCCTTGAGGAAAACAAGAGACTGCAGCAGCAAAATGAAGCAAATCTAGAAGCAGCAATGGAAGGCTCTCCACACGAAATTGATCCAGAGCAGTTTAAAGCTGTGCCCTCAGAGACAATGAAGACCATCCTGGACAGCTATGCAGATCTATTAGAAGCTCATGATGACTTGGAGAGGGAACGTGATGCGCTGCGCAATCAACTCCAAGAGCAACAAACAGCAACCAAAGTCACAGAAACGACCACGACTTCAGAGGAAGTCAAGACATTGAAAGAGCAGGTGGCCGAATTACAGGCACGATTACTCACACACGAAAGGCAGCCCTCTCCAGTTGTCGAACCAGAACCCGAGGATTTGGTACCCATCGAGGTAGATGAGACGTATGAGGAACCATACGTTCCTATGCCAATGCCAGGTGGTGAGCAAACCGCAGAAGGAATGGATACGTTAGAAATTGAAGTACCTGAGTGGCTCCAAACACTAGAGAAAACAGCATCAACTCATGAAGATCGAGTGGCAGTTCAAATCCAATCTATGGCAAAGATAGAGGACACTATTATTAAATCAGAATACTTCCGCAGCATGTCCCACCATAGATGGATAGGAACCAATGATGATCAATACGTGCCATATTGTATACTCTTGGCGGACTACAATGCAGAAATCCAACAAAGATGTGGCAAACCTCCAACGTTTGCTACACAATTTGGGCCAGATGACATCCCAGAGAGCGCTCAAAAAGGATCCATTCATCAACCCACTTGGAGGATCCGACTCCTCGAAACCTACCCGGAGATGGTTCGCACCTGGACGAATATGCCTCTTTTTATTAAATATAACCCTTGTTATGTTCCTGTACTTCGCAGACGCACATGGCCAGAGTTTACCATTGCAGTCAAGAATATCAAGGGATGCGCCAAATGGTTAAACTACGTCTATCTAGCACCCCCTCAAGGGCCTCCCACCGTCAATTACATGATTTCCACTATACGGCATTGGAGCATCCGATTAAGGAATACCCCTGATGTAATGGCCCAGATGTGCATGAAAATTTTTGAGTTAATGCTTATTACATTCAGGACATTCAAGAATATCAAGGACCCCCACTTCTCAAGCGTCGGATTCCTTACAGGAAACCAGGATTTAGTTTATGACATGAGCACCACTCCTTCCATAGAGGTGATATATGCTTGGCACGCCAGAATAAAATACCTCCCAGCCTGCTTTAAACAAACATTCGAGGAGATGTTCATAACAGGGTTCTGGGAATACCACTCAGAAATATTTGTACCCAGACCCTCACATCTCCTCCATTTATTTGCTGTGGAGCGAACCATTCACTCAGAACAGTTACGGGTGCCACATCCAGATGTCCCAGGGCCAGTCAATTGGGATGCATTGCTGACAGATCTAGCAAGGGGACTTAGGTTAGAAGAACACCACCTCGCCGCCGATGTTGTACAATATTACGTCCAAAAAGCAGCTAGACAAGGGTCTGTCAGGGGCGACAGACGCGAGAGTGGGGGGGGTGTTGGCAGTAGCCTTGGTACACCAGGACTTACAAGACGTGAAAGTCAAAGAAGGGAGTCAGAGCGAAGGGACAGCACAAGCAAACAGGGCAGTCAAAGAAGATCTGGCAAGTAGGCCAATATTTTTTCAAGACATTAATGCAAATCAAAGAGATGGACATGCAGGGAGGAAGAGCAAGTAGGGAGCTCGAAGATATGTATGGCAGATCACTAGAAGAAATCCCTACAACAACAGTGATTTTTATCACTAACAATCATTGTAAATATCATTTCACATTTTTGTAGCTCCATTTTGTGCAAGCCAAGGAGTCCTTGAGCTTGAGGAGCCTTAGAAGTAGTTGCGTACCAATTTTCGTATTTTTTAGATCTCGTTTGAGCCCCCAAATGAGCCCTGGAACCTAATTTTTGACTAGGCCGGACACTAGGTCTGGACAGGGCCAAAAGCTAGTCAAAAACTATAAAAAGAGCTAGAGAGCTCATTTTTGAGGTTAGATTGTAATTGAAACGAACTTGTAAGAGCATTTTGAAAGTAATCTAAAAGCTCCATTGATTCTCACCCTTTGTCTTGCCTTGTGTGCGCGTGTGTGTGTATGTGTGTGCATGCTTGTGTGCTTCTCACTCACGCACTTGTGCCGCCACTTGCTCGAGGTCTTCATACCATCCTCACGTCTTCCCGGATTGACATTAAAGGAGGTGCTACTCATCACTGAGCTACATGTACTTTGGAAAAGGTTTGAGTAATGACTTGATCAAAACAGATGAGTTTGTGAATCACAAAGCTAGAAAACTTTCTATTTTGGTGTTGATACCTGCTCAGTCTTTCACTCAGTATGACCAATACACTTACAATTGGCAAAAATACTTCTAGAGGTATTCTACTAGCTTAGTAAGCTACCATTTTCAAGTGGAATCATTCAAAATGATAAACTATACTAGGAGAAATAACTTTAGCAAATTTATGGACATCCCCGACTTTTTAGGAAGTATGCAGACAAATACCAGTGAGCACTTCGACGGCGATTTCTTGCGATTGGCTGAACCAAGTTGCTTCAAACTTTGTATGCTTGTAGTATGCTTTGAGCTGAATCTACCAAGCTTTGAATCACTTGATTTGGTGAAGTAGGCACTGAGATATGCCTCTTTGAGTTGACAGACTTGAAGGTAGAAACTCAGAGAACACAGAAGTGATAGATGTAAATGTATGTATTAATTCACATTGGTTTACAAATTCATTGGCATCCTAAGCATTGTCTAATGAGGTACAGAGGTGTAGGCTATGGTGTAGCTCTCACACACACTCAATTGATAGAAGAATGTAGCTCGGAGGATCTCACATATACCGCGACTTTTCTTGAACACTTTTATACATAATGAGTATGGATTTGAATTCAAATTCAAATCTTTGGCTCCCTACAATCAAGCATCTAAAAGTATGGAGATATTCTCTCAATCATATGTTCTTCTTTTCCACGAATCAATCAAGTAGCTGTAACATGAAGATTCCAAGTCATTTAGACTTTTACATAAGGTAAATTGGTAATAACCTGTAAGCATGTGTTCCTATGGTTCTTCATACATGGGAAGTCTTCATGAAGTAATCCAAGCCAAATTGTGAAGGCTTGAATTGCACCAACAGCTCCCCATCAAGCCAAACACTTTGGCTTAAGTCTTCATCTTCAATCTTCAATCACATCCTGCAATCCAATCATGGATTTGAATCTGCATAATTTGTTTCCATCCAAAGCTTTAGTGAGTAAATCTGCACATTGCATGTTAGTAGACACATAAGTCAACTGAATGTCCTTGCTTAGCAACATCTCTCTCACATAGTGGTAATGAACCTCTATGTGTTTTGTCCTAGCATGATATATTGGATTAGCTGCAAGGTGAAGAGAGCTTGTGTTGTCTCCAAAGATAATTGGAGGCCTAGTGTATAAGCCTAGCTCTGTATACAAAAGCTTTAACCAAATAGCTTCTTGAGTGGCATTGGCTAGCCCTCTATACTCTGCTTCAGTGGATGACAATGCAACTGTTGGTTGTTTCTTGGCTGACCAAGAAATAGGTTTATCACCTGCAAAAGATAAGTATCCTGATGTGCTCCTCCTATCATCCTTGCATCCTGCCCAATCTGCATCTGAATACACTTTAATGTCAATATCTGATGTATAAGGAAAGTACAAACCATGGTTCTGAGTTCCCTTTAGATACTTCAATATCTTCTTTGCAGCCTCAAGGTGAGGTACCCTTGGTTTGTGCATGAATTGACTTAGCACACTAACTCCATATGCTATGTCAATTCTTGTCAAGGTAGCATAATTCAAATTACCTACCATACTCTGATATCTTGTAATGTCTTGAACTTCATCCCCTTCATGAGCACTTAGCTTTAGGTTGACTTCCATTGGAGTACTTGAGACTTTAGCATCCTGTAGGTTAAACTTCTTCAACATCTCTTGTACATACTTTTTCTGAGTGATATATATACCTGAATTAGTATAAACCAATTCAAGTCCTAGAAAGTATTTCAATAATCCAAGATCATTGATCTTGAACTCCTTCATCATCTGGTTCTTGATGCTTCTGATTCCTTGGACATCATTACCTGTAATGATGATGTCATCAACATAAACACAGAGATAGATTACCTCTGAATTGCTCCTTTTGATGAACAATGAAGTGTCTGCCTTGCTCATAGTAAAACCTTGGTCTTGGAGGTATGTTGTCAGCCTGTAGTTCCATGCCCTAGGTGCCTGCTTTAATCCATATAGAGCCTTCTTCAATTTACAAACATAATTTTCCTTCTTGGGATCTTCATAGCCAGGTGGTTGTGACATGTAGACTTCTTCAGATATCCATCCATTCAAGAAAGCATTCTTGACATCTAATTGGTACATGTTCCAATTTTTCGATGCAGCTACACTCACCAATACTCTGATTGTTGGCATCTTAGCCACAGGAGAAAATGTCTCCTCATAATCAATGCCTTGGGTTTGTGCAAAACCCTTGGCTACCAACTAGAGTCCTCCTTGGGTACCAAATCCCATGTGTCACTCTCCTTGAGAGCTTCTATTTCTTCATCCATAGCTCTTTTCCATTCTAGTTTGGTGATTGCCTCTTCATATGAACCTGGTTCTTCACTTAACAAGTCTTTTGCAAGATAAATTGAATGCTTAGTTACAAGAGATGTGTCATACCCATATCTGATAGGCTTCTTACTTTCTCTCTGAGATCTCCTTATTGCTTGAATTGAAGATTCTGGTATATCCTCAAGCTTCTTCATCTTCATCTTGCCTCTGGACTTCCATGCCTTGAATTCTTCAAGATTGATTGTGTCATCATCTTCTGAACTTGAGTCTTCCTTCTAGATTGGTTCTTCCTTTGAGAGTTTTGGAAACTCTCTTCCAAATCATAGGGTAGACTAAGCTTCCTGCAATCATTCTCATACCATGAGTCATTCTCATCAAAGATGACATCTCTGCTTACCTTGAACCCTTTATTGGTTGGGTTGTAGAATCTGTACCCTTTTTGATTCAAGTCATAACCAATGAAAATACATTTTTCTGCTTTTGGATCTAACTTTCCTCTTACGTGTGAGGGAATATGCACATATGCTACACAACCAAAAATTTTGCAATGATCCAATGATGGTCTCTTACCATGCCAAGCTTCATAAGGTGTCATTCCATCAAGTGACTTTGATGGCAACCTGTTTATGAGATAGGTGGCAGTAGATACACTCTCTGCCCAAAGAAAATTTGGCAACTTCTTTTCATTAAGCATGGACCTAGCTGTTTCAACAATAAGTCTATTCCTTCTCTCAGCTACCCCATTTTGTTCAGGTGAGTACCTTGTGGTTATCTCCCTTTTGATGCCTCTTTCCTGCAAGAAGTCCTCAAACTCATTGGAGAAGTATTCACCTCCTACATCTGACCTTAGCTTCTTCAAGTTCCTTCCTGTTTGATTTTCAACTAGTGCAAGATATCTTCTGAAACAATTAAACACTTCATCCTTGTGCTTCATAAAGTATAACACAGTCCATCTGCTATAATCATCAATGAAAGACACATAGTACCTTGAACCTGAAATTGAAGGGTCCTTGCTAGGTCCCCAAACATCTGTGTGTACCAAGTCTAGGTAGTCAACATGCATAAAACCTTTCCTTGAGTAGGGCAATCTGTGAGACTTACCAAACTGACAAGCACCACATTTGTAAATCATGTGTTGCTTGGATACATTAGGTATCCCAAGCACACATTGGTCCCTGTACATTTGCTTTAAGGTCCTTTCACCTATGTGACCTAATCTCTTGTGCCATATTTCTAATTCTGAAAGTGTTTGATCCTTGTAATTGTATAGAGCAATGTTTTTTGTGTCTTCTAGCTCAAAAGTAAATAATCTACCTGATTTTTCTCCCTTGGCTATCCTTTTGAATCCATGTCTTGGGTCCTCTACATATGCTCCATGTTGATTGAACCTGACCTGCAAACCTTTCTCCACAATCTGACCAACACTCATTAAGTTTTTGGTAATGGTTGGTACATAAAGTACCCTGCTCAATAGGTTCTGATTACCATCACAAGTTTTTACATTTCCAATCTTTACTACAGAATGCTTAGTATCATCACCTATCTGTACTTGATGTTTGCCCTTGGGTTCCTCAAGATCAGAGAGTAGTGCCACATTGCCAGCTACATGATTAGAACACCCTGAATCAATATAAAACAGATGATCATCATTGATACCTGACTTGGAAGTCATATTCATGATCAATAGGGAGTCATCTTGCTCCTCTGTGTAGTTGTTGTAGTCTTTCCTATTTCTGAATCCTCCTTGGTAGTTACCATTATGGTTGTTGTTGTAATTGTTGTAGCCATTGTAGCCTTGCTGTTGGTTGAACCTTCCTCTGCCTTGAGAGTATCCACCTCTTTGATAGCCTCTTCCTCTCTGATTTTTGTAGTTTCTGTAGCACTCATCTGTGGTGTGATTAGACAATCCACAAATATTGCATGGTGATGAATTGTAGGGTCTCCCCCTACCTTGCTTACCTCCTCTGCCCCTGCCTCTTGAAGATCTACCTCTCCCTGCATAGTTGGCTTGGGAGGTAGAACCTTCATCTTCTTGCTTTTTACCTTTACCTTTGTCTTTAATCTTTTTATCAGTATATAGGGCAGAAGGAGTGTTACCTTTAGATGTATCTCCAACCTTTGTGAACTTTGCTTCATGTGTGAATAGTTGGCCCATCAGAGTTGTGAGATCTGGGGTATGCATATCCATGTAGAGATCCATTGCAGTGGTGAAGCTTTCCCACTTATCATCTGCCTTTAGTCCATTGGTTACTTGCCTTACTATTTGTTCCTCTTCAATCTCCTCTCCTATGCTTGCTAATTGGTCTGCCACATCCTTGATCTTGGTCACAAATTCTAAGACTGATTGTTTTGGTTGCTTCCTAAGGGTTGTGAATTCAATCCACAATTGATTCTTCCTGGCCCTTGTATTAGATGAAAAGTATGATGACAAGGTTTCCCAAGTTTCTTGGGAAGTCTTACAATTCCTGATGTGAGGTAAAAGGAAATCAGATATAGAGTTAAGAAGATAAGACCTTGCCAATGCATCTTTTGCACACCATGTATTGAGCCTTTCTTGTTCTTCCTTGGTGGGTAGACCCCTTGCTTTGAATGAGGGCAATTCCTCATCTCCTGAGATGAATCCAAATAGACTTCTTCCTTGTAGATAGGTCTTCATCCTCAGAGACCAAGCTTGATAATTGTTCCTATCCAATTTATCAATAAATGAAGGAAAACCATCTCCCATGTTACCTTGTTTGCTCTGATACCACTGTTAGGAAAGATGGATGGATCCTCCAGAAGATTAAGTAGGTGCTGCTTATCCTGCTTTGCACCAGCCCTCAGTGACTCCAGATATGATTAGTAGACACCCTTAGCTTCCAAATGATACCAAGAAATGCTATATGTACTTTGTAAAAGGTTTGAGTAATGACTTGATCAAAACAGATGAGTTTGTGAATCACAAAGCTAGAAAACTTTCTATTTTGGTGTTGCTACCTGCTCAGTCTTTCACTCAGTATGACCAGTACACTTACAATTGGCAAAATTCCTTCTAGAGGTATTCTATTAGCTTAGGAAGCTACCATTTGCAAGTGGAATCAGTCAAAATGATAAACTATACTAGGAAAAATAACTTTAGCAAATTTATGGACATCCCCGACTTTTTACCCGGAAGTATGCAGACAAATACCAGTGAGCACTTCGACGGCTATTTCTTGAGATTGGCTGAACCAAGTTGCTTCAAACTTTGTATGCTTGTAGTATGCTTTGAGCGGAATCTACCAAGCTTTGAATCACTTGATTTGGTCAAGTAGGCACTGAGATATGCCTCTTTGAAGTTGACAGACTTGAAGGTAGAAACTCAGAGAACACAGAAGTGATAGATGTAAATGTATGTATTAATTCACATTGGTTTACAAGTTCATTGGCATGCTAAGCATTGCCTAATGAGGTATAGAGGTGTAGGCTATGGTGTAGCTCTCACACACACTCAATTGATAGAAGAATGTAGCTCAGAGGATCTCACATATACCGCGACTTTTCTTGAACACTTTTATACATAATGATTATGGATTTGAATTCAAATTCAAATCTTTGGCTCCCTACAATCAAGCATCTAAAAGTATGGAGATATTCTCTCAATCATATGTTCTTCTTTTCCACGAATCAATCAAGTAGGTGTAACATGAAGATTCCAAGTCATTTAGACTTTTACATAAGGTAAATTGGTAATAACCTATAAGCATGTGTTCCTATGGTTCTTCATACATGGGAAGTCTTCATGAAGTAATCCAAGCCAAATTGTGAAGGCTTGAATTGCACCAACAATTACTATAAGAAACCGGGTCATTTCATAGCAGTATGTAGAGTAAGGATTTTTAATGAGAATAAGAAAGCATCAGGTAATAGTGTTGAAGATGATCCAAAACCTAAATCTTCAAAGGTAGATTCATATGCATGTGCTACTATTGAAGAGATAGCTTTTGATTAAGTAGCATTAAATGCAATCTCAAATAATCCTTGGATTTTTTATTATGGAGCTACTAAGCATATGAGAGGTTGTAGAAAGGTATTTTCTTCCCTTTCTAACTCTTTAAGTAGAAGAGTGACCATTGCAGATGGTCATGCTCTAGATGTTGGTGTTGGAGAAGTGAACCTTAAGTCCAGAGCAAGTGGAAATTTCACAATTTCCAATGTTCTTTATGTTCCATAAATAAAGAAGATTTTTCTCTGTATCTTGACTTTCTTTTTAGATGGTTATGAAGTAGCTTTTAAGAAAGATTCATGTCAGATCGTCTCACTTGATGAGGATCATTGTCTATTTCAAGGTGAAACTAGAAGTGGCATGTTTGTGTTATCCAAAATTACTCATGCTAATGTTGCTAGGTCTACTACACTTAAGGAGAACATGACGTTATGGCATGCTAGATTTGGTCATATCAGTTACATAACTCTCAAGCATATCAAAGATCAGGATATGGTCGAGAGTTTACCTACTTTTTCTTTACCAAATGATGCAGAGTCATGTGAAGGATGTCTTGAAGGAAAGCTTCACAAACTATCTTTCAAGAAACATGGATTTATCATAGCCGCAAGGAAGTTGTAGATCATACATTCAGATGTGAATGTTCCAATGAGAAGAGATTATATTCAAGGTTATAGGTACTTTGTAATGTTCATTGATGATTTCTCAAGATATTCATGGATTTATGGTCTTAAAGTGAAGTCAAAGGTTTTTCCTACTTTCAAGAAGTTCTTAGCTATGGTTGAAAATGAAAGTCAATCAAAGATCCAGATTTTGAGAAGTGATAGAGATGAGAGTACATGTCAAAAGACTTTAAGACTTTTCTTGAAGACAAAGGTATCTCACATCAACTCACTATTGCTTACATTCCAGAATAGAATGGTATTGTAGAGAGAAAGAATAGGATACTTGTTGAGATGATGCATAGTATGATGTCATCCAAAAGGCTTTCTCCCAAGTTTTGGTTTGATGCAGTACATATAGTTAATCACATTCTGAATAGGTCCTCCACAAAAGCTTTGAATAAATTCCCATCATCAATTGACAAATTGAACCGAGCTAATTGCTCTGATTGGTCTATTAGAATGGAAGCATATCTACAAGGTAGAAATCTCTATGGTTACATATCTAGAGATGAGTTAATGCCAATACTCAGAAGCAAAGGTCAACCAACTCAAGAAGAACAAGAAAGGTTATCAACATGGTGCCCAAAGGATGCTTTGGCCAGGTCCTATCTTCTCAACTCAGTTTCTCATTTTTTACTTCCACGCATTACGAACTCTAAGACATCACAAGACACTTGGAATGCACTTGAAACATTCTTCTCGTCAAGTAACAAGGCAAGAAAGAATGAACTATGGATGGAGTTCACTACACTCAAGAACATGCCCAAGCAAAGTGTGATTGATTTTGTCACCAAAATGGACATAGCACATCAATTTGGGAGCACTAGAGAAGTCATTGATGAAGAGAAAATAGTGATGCAAGTGGTCAATGGAATAAAGATAGATGAAAAATGGGAAGCTTTTACCATAACCATGGACCTCTACATGGATATGTAGGTGCCTAATTTCAACTCTCATGGGCCAATTGTTCACACATGAGGCAAAGCTTATGAAGAATGGAGACAAATCAAAATTTAATCAATCCTCTACCCTATATGTAGATAAGAACAAGAATAAATATGGTAAAGGCAAGAGTAAAAATTATGATGATGAAGGTAGTACCTCTCAAGGAAACTTTGCAGGTAGAGGTAGAGGTTCAAGACGAAGAGGCATAGGAGGAAGACAAGGCAAGGGAAGATCTCAAAGCTCCTCTACATGTGCTATTTGTGGCTTAAATAATCACATCACTAAAAATTGTTTCAGGAACCCTAGAAACCAAAGAGGAAGAAGCTACAATAGAGGAGGCTATGGAAGCTCAAGAGGTAGATTCAACAATAACAATGGTTACAACAACAACTCATAGAACAACAATACTCATCAAGGAGGATACAGAGGAGGGAGAGACTACAAAAAAATATGCAGATGATCAAACTCAAGAGGACTCATTACTTCTGATGAATATAACCATGAAGCAAGGTAAAGCAGATGAACATTTATTCTATATAGACTCAGGTTGCTCAAATCATGTAGTAGGGAATGTAGCTCTACTCTCACACTTGGAGGATCCAAGAAATAGGCATGAATTCCAAATACAAGATAACACAAGGCATCCACTAGAGAAGATGTTGGCACATTTGGCAAGCCTTGATGCTTGACCAAATATCAAGGTTTATTTCATAACTTGTTGTGTGACTATCCATAAGTCACATATGAAGACCTCTTATAAAAGGCATAAGTTTAACACCCAAGATAAATGTAAAAGGGAATGATTGAGAGAATATACTGACTTTATGAGATGCACTTCATGCCAACCAAGTACTTAGAATCAAATCAATTAGGATCCTAAAAGGTAGGATCACCTTTTAGTTGGTAGATTCAAAATTCGAATTAGATCACTTCTATAAAAAAACATGATTTTTAGTTGCAAGTAGTAAAACACGAAGAAGGACACATTGAGCTTCAAGCTTGTGGGTACACTAAGCCCACACATGTATGCATAAGCCTCCATCATCTCCTTTGTATCATACATTCAAAATATTATACATTTGATTCAGTTAGTGCAAGCCATTTGATGTCTATTGTTGTCTGCTGCTAAGTGTTCATTTTAATAAATTTGGTTTGAGGATTTCTCTGCAAATACTTATTGAATTGATGTGATTCAACTTGGGATATGTAGCTTAGGCCTACTCATTTTCAAGTATCAAATGTCATAGCATTTGATTTAGCACATTGTGAGATACGTTCTCTACAAGGCACATATGTCTGCTCACTATCATCTTCCTAAAAAGTCAGGATTACACCCCTAACTTCTTAATATGATTTCTCATCATGTACTCATCCTAAATTAGTGAGATAACTTCCTATATTAAGCTTAGGACTTCAATTAGCTATGTGTAAAAGCTCTTGGCTCAATTGCAATCAATGAGTGAATATTGAATGATTTACTGAGAAGAACCAAGTCCCAAAAATAGCAAGTTTTTGGAAGTCTTCAATCTTGAAAGTTATCTGTTTCGACATAACTATTTGAAGGTGATGTTTCAAGGTACATTATGGATACAAATGCATATTTGGGAAGCTAAAGGTGTCTACTAAGGTAATCTGAAGCTACATTGGCAGGTGTAGATCAGGATTTGTGTAACACCACCTCATCTTTAGAGTGTATCCAACCATCTCCTCACAGTGGTAACAGAGCTATCATCAACTCAACATGGGAGATGGATTCCCATCATCAATTGACAAATTGGACCGAGATAATTGCTCTAATTGGTTTATTAGAATGGAAGCATATCTCCAAGGTAGAAATCTCTATGGTTACATATCTAGAGATGAGTTAATGCCAATACTCAGAAGCAAAGGTCAATCAACTCAAGAAGAACAAGAAAGGTTATCAACATGGTGCTCAAAGGATTCTTTGGCCAGGTCGTATCTTCTCAACTCAATTTTTGATTTTTTACTTCCACACATTAGGAACTGTAAGACATCACAAGATACTTGGAATGCACTTAAAGCATTCTTTTCTTCAAGAACTAGAGCAAGAAAGAACCAACTATGGATGGAGTTCACAACACTCAAAGAGATGCCCAAGCAGAATGTGACTGACTATATTACTAAAATGAAGGAGCTAGCTCATCAACGTGGAAGCATTAGAGAAGTCATTGAAGAGGAGCAAATTGTAAGACAAGTGATAAATGGAATCAAGGCAAATGATAAATGGGAAGCCTTTACCATTGCAATGGATCTATACATGGATATGTAGGTACTTGATTTCAATACTCTGATGGGACAACTATTCACTCATGAATCCAAGCTTGTTAAGAGCAATGACAACTCAAAAGGTAATCAATCCTCTACCCTATACACTGATAGGAACATGAGTAAAAATAGAAAAGGTAAAGGAAAAAGGTCTTATGATGAAGCTAGTACCTCCCAAGCCAACTTTGCAGGAAGAGGTAGAGGTACAAGAGGAAGAGGCAGAGGAGGTAGACAAGGCATGGGGAGATTCCAAAGCACCTCTCTATGTGCCATATGTGGATTGACTAACCATACAACTCGGAATTGTTTCAACAATCCCACAAATCAGAGAGGAAAATGCTTCAATAGAGGAAGCTACGGAAGAGGAAGACGAAAAAATTTCAATGGCTACAAAAACAATTACAACAACAATAATAACAAAGGAGGCTATAGAGGAAGAAGAGATTACAACAACTACACTGAAGAGTAGACACAAGAGGACTCTTTTTTGTTGATGAACATGACCATGAAAAAAGGTAAAGTAGAAGATCATGTGTTCTATATAGATTCTGGTTGTTCAAATTATGTAGCAAGAAATGTGTCATTTTTATCTGACTTGGAAGATCCAAGGAACAAATATGAGGCACAAACAAGAGATGACACAAGGCACAAGGCACTCAGTTGAAAAGATTGGAAATGTGAAGACTCCATATGGAAATATAATCTACTCAGCAAGGTATTGTATGTACCTACCATAACCAAGAACTTGATAAATGTTCGACAAATTGTAGAAAAAGGATTGTAGGTAAGGTTCACAAGAAATGGAGCATTTGTTGAAGATCCTCAACAAGGGTTGAAGCGGATTGCAAAAAGAGAAAAGATAGGTAGACTCTTTACATTTGAGTTACATGATACTAAGAATATAGCATTTTTCAATTATGAAGGACAAACCTTATCAGAATTAGAAATGTGGCACAAAAGATTAGCTCACATAGGTGAAAGAAGTTTGAAGAAAATATGTAGGCATCATAGTGTGCTTGGTTTACCAAACATATCCAAGCAACACATGATATATAAGTGTAGTGCATGCCAATCTGGGAAGTCTCACAGACAGCCCTTTATGAAGAAAGGTTACATCCAAGGTGACCTATTGGAGCTAGTCCACATAGATGTTTGGGGACCTAGCAAAGACCCTTTAATTTTAGGATCCACATATTATGTATCATTCATTGATGATTGTAGCAGATGGACCATTCTATATTTCATGAATCATAAGGATGAAGTTTTCAATTGTTTCAAAAAATATCTTGCTCTTGTTGAAAACCAAATAGGGAAAACCTTGAAAAGACTAATGTTAGATGGAGGGGGAGAATACTTCTCCCATGAGTTTGATGCATATCTCCAAGATAGAGGCATCAAAAGAGACATCACCACCAGGTACACTCCAGAACAAAATGGAGTAACAGAAAGGAGGAATAGGACCATTGTGGAGGTATCAAGGTCCATGATTAATGAGAAGAAACTACCCAACTACCTAGGGGTAGAGGCTGTGTCTATAGCCACCTATCTCATCAAAAGGTTCCCATCTAAAGCATTGGATGGGATGACACCATATGAAGCTTGGAATGGAAGGAGACCTAGCCTAGATCATTGTAGAATATTTGGATGCATAGCTTATGCACATGAGTTTGGATCCTAAGGCTAAGAAATGTGTGTTTATAGGATATGATCTAGATAAAAAAGAGTATAGGTTGTATAATTCAAGTACTAAAGGCTTTATTGTTAGTAGAGATGTTGTTTCTATGAAAACAACTTGTGGTTTGAAGATGATTGCAGAAAAGTCAAGCTACCTTATGACCTAGAGGAGGACTTTCCGACACTACAAAAGGCAAATGATCAACAAAATGGAGACTCATGTGACTCTGATGATGATCAAAAGACATCAAGAATGAATTTCAAGGTATGGAACAACAAAGGTAAAGAGAAGATACAAGATTTTAGGGATATTGCAGAATCCTCTCAACAAACAATAAGGAGATGAATTAGGGAAAAGAAGAAGCTAGAAAGGTATGGATTTGGAACCTCTCTGTTTAATGAACACTCAATCTATATTACTCATGATATGAACTCAGAGGATCCATCAACTTTTGAAGAAGCAAACAAGAAATCAGAGTGGAAAGAAGCAATGGAGGAAGAGATGCAAACACTCCAAGAGAATCAAACTTGGGACTTGACTCCCAAGAAACAATCCATGAAGATCATTGGATTTAGTGGATCTATAAGGTAAAAAAGAATTCAGATGGTTCAATAAACAGGTACAAAGCAAGGCTTGTGGCTAAAGGGTTTGCTCAAACCCAAGGAATTGATTATGAGGAAACCTTCTGTTGAAGCTCAAGGTCAAGGACAAAGCATGGAAGCGCATCAAGGAAGTGGACACACAAGAAGAAGGAGCTAGTAGGGAGCTCCAAGAAGCACCTGTCAAATTTTCAGATGAAATCCCTATAAAAATAGTGATTATTATCACTAAAAACCATTGTAAATACCATTTTCCATTTTTGTAACTCCATTTTGTTCAAGCCGAGGAGTCCTCGAGCTTGGGGAGTATTAGAACTACCATCCTACCAATTTTCATAATTTTTAGACTCCGTTTGAGCCCCAAATAAGCCCGGGAACCTATTTTTTAACTAGGCCGGACACTAGGTCTGGACAGGGCCAAAACCACTCAAAAACTATAAAAAGGGCTGGAGAGCTCATTTTTGGGGTTAGCTTGTTGTAGATTTCAGCTTTGTAAGAGAGCTCTTGTATAATCGAATATCTTCCATTGTTCCACTCCTTGCTCTTACTTTGTGCGTGTGTGTGTGTATGTGTGTGCATGCTTGTGTGCTTTCACTCATGCACTTGTGCCATCACTTGCTCATGGTCTTCATACCGGTCCTCACGTCTCCACGGATTGACATTTATGAGGTGTATCTTCTCACGTTGGTACTCACCATTGTGCTAGAGTGACACCAAATTTGGCATCGTTGCCGGGGAGAGAGCTTCGAGGACGAGCGTGTGACGGTAAGACGTAGAGTAGCGATGTTGGAAGGTAAAAAAATCATCAATTTCAGTTCAGTTTTGAATTTTCCTTCTTCTTCTTCTTCATCATCATCACCATCTCCACCTGCCTTCATCTTCTCAGTTTTTTCCATTTTTTAGAGTAGATTCACCTTGTTTTTACTTGTGGTTGTGAGCAAGAAGCTTAGAGAGGGTGCAGAACAGAGGCGTTGAAGAAGTAGCACCAACATAGCTGAAAATCTGAGTGAACAGCCCCAAACGTGACGAAACCTGCGCCAAGTATCGTGAGTGCAATATCGTGGGTTTGAAGGAAGATTTTGCATCTACAGACACATAGGAGTGACAAGGAGGACACAAGGTACTCATATTTGCAAAAATTTTTGAATTTGGACTCCAAAAAACCCAAGTATCGTGTTTCTCCCGCGGTTGAGGTTTCGCGATACCTGACAAGTATCGTGAATCTCCTGT
This sequence comes from Ceratopteris richardii, assembly GCA_020310875.1. Classification (NCBI taxonomy): domain Eukaryota; kingdom Viridiplantae; phylum Streptophyta; class Polypodiopsida; order Polypodiales; family Pteridaceae; genus Ceratopteris; species Ceratopteris richardii. The sequence continues at coordinate 22,168,398 of CM035441.1, forward strand.
GGATGAGTATCGCGATATTTCCCAGGTATCGTGTATCGTTTTGGCTAGAGATCGTTTCGGCCAGAGATCGCGATACTTGAGAGGTATCGTGTATCGTTTCGGCTAGAGATCGTTTCAGCCAGAGATCGCGATACTTGAGAGGTATCGTGTATCGTTTTGGCCAGAGATCGTTTTGATCAAAGATTGCGACATTCACCAGCGATCGTGTATCGTTTGGCTTAAGTATCGTGTATCGCTTCTCAGAGATCGCGATACTTACCAAAGATCGCGTATCGTTTCAGGCCAAAGATCCTTTCGGCCAAAGATCGTTTGGGTCAGAGATCGCGTATCGTTTTCCTTGAAATATCGTGTATCGTCTGGTTCAAAGATCGAGTATCGTGGACATCAAGTATCGCGATATTTCTCAACTATCGTGTATCGTGACAAGGTAAGTATCGTGTATCGTTTCGTACCGATCTCGATACTTGTTACTGATCGTGTATCGTCTTGAGCTAAGTATCGTTTTGCCCGAGTATCGTGATAGTCAAGTATCGTGTATCGTTATACAGCGATCGCGATACCTATCAAAGATCGTGTATCGTGGAGTTTGCTCGCGATACTTGTTGAAGATTGAGTATCGCCTACTTCAAGTATCGTGATAAATACCAAGTATCGTGTATCGAGTTCCTCAAGTATCAAGTATCGTGTCCTACAAATGTCGTGTATCGCCTGATTTGAAGCATTTCCTGAGAGGCCCTGTTTCCCTGTTTTAACCCCCAAAACCCTGAACTGGCATAACTTTCTCATACAAAATCCGTTTGCTGTGATTTTGGTTTTGTTGGAAAGCTCGTGGGGAGTACAACAAAAACATCGACTGGTTACGGTAAAATTAATACCAAGATTATTAGATAGGGTATTTTGAAGTTGACCCTCAAGGAAACTAGAAAACCAAGGAGTTCCAAAGGATTTTGAGCAATATAAGAGAACTTTGGGACTAGAAGCCAAGGCTTATGAACCTGAGATCTGGCAGACACTTAGGCAAGGATAGACTAAGCATTAGGTCATCTAAGGCTAGTGTCAACCATACAGCCAAGTCTTGGACTCAACAGCTTAGTGTTTATCCTTACACACGAAGTTCAGAAACCAGTGACTCGGAAATGTCTTTTAGCATGGAAAGACCCACACGTAGCTCAGGCACTGCCTGTTTACAGACACCAGAAGGTCCCTATAAGACCCAATTGGAGTATATCAGGACCAACCAATTAGGTGCTCGCATCTATGAGGATGGTCTAAGACGATCAGTGGTTCAACTCAAGAATCCTGACCAACCCTTTGGACTTGAACACCCAGTGGTCAAGTTTGAAGAGGGTGCTTACATTGATAAGGAAGGAACCATGTATGTGGTTACCAACTTACCAGATAGGACAGATGAGTTTGGAAATATCGATCTTGAGAATGAGATAGGAGACCTAGAGCAAGGGGACCTAGGAGGAGAACCCAAGACCCCTAGAGGTAAGTCAGTCTTGACTAGAGTGATCACTCCAGAATGGATTCCTCAAGATAACAAAAGCATAGAACTATTCGTGAATAGAGAAACAGAGGAAGCCTTTTGGAGATTTAGGCCAGATCAACCCAGCCCAATAGTCACCATCTATGAATTCAAGGATCCAGAGACACCAGGGAAAGTTGTCTATCTAGATCACACATCTTAGAAATTATTCTTAGTAACAGATCATGACAGACATGCTTACACTTGGCAAGGTGAATCAATTTTCCCTCCACCAAGATCTAATGTTTCCCAGGGCCTCCAAGGAGCCGGATCATCCAAGGGTCATGAAACCCACAGGGAAAGAACTAGAGAGAGACCGGAGGTAAGCTTTGCAGACACTATGTGCAGAGACAGATCAGGATATGGGATGGAAAGACCTGAAAGGGAGAGACATAGAGCTCATAGGCACCAAAGAGATGAACATGATTTTCCATTGCCTAGACCACGAGAGCACTCAAGAACTCTTAGACCCTCTCAAGTGGTTAAGACAATGAAGAACTACTTTGATGGATTTGGAGATCCTTATGATCATGTGGCGGAGTTCAAACAAGTGCTAAGAGCTGAACAGGTTGAAGACTTATTCACCCAGTTCGAGGCATTTGGTTTGACTCTTAAGGGTACTGCCTTAGCTTGGTTTCAACCTCTAAACAGTCGCAACTATAGAGAGATAGGTCAGCTGCTAGAAGAATTCATTGTGGAATTTTCCAAAAGCGGTATCAGGCATAACACATCATCCTTGATCCACAGCTTCAAACAGACACCCCAAGAAACAGTACGACTTGCAGGAAGAAGGTTTAGACAGTACTTGGAAAGATGCCCTGTACCAGAATTACCCACATCAGCCAAACAGGTGGCACTGTTTTTAGATGGCCTATTGAGCACAAAGTTGAGGTCATACGTATACTTGAAAGAGCCTAGATCCATAGAAGAGTGTGTACGGATATGCATTGACATAGAAGACAACTTGGGTGAGGAGTTAGGACTATCCAAACTCTATAAGGACTCTGATAGTTTTACAAGTCATACCTCTAGAACCTCCACTGAGATAGATGAGATAGCTGAGCAAGTGGCCAAAAAGCTAGGAGTCCAAAATAGACAAATGCCAAGGGTCACCTCAGTGAAACGATGTTATACATGTGGAGGAGATCACATGGCTAATGTTTGTCCGTTGACGACTCAACCCCAAGGAAACCCTAATGCTCTATATTGCACCATTGAGAGGAAATATACAAATCATATGACCCAAGATTTTCCCTATAACAGGCAGGCTGTTAGACAAAATTATCAGCAACCTTACCAGCAGGGTAGGTATCAGAATCAGCACCAACAGCCATATTATAGGCCACAACAATATCAACCTCAATACCAGCAGCAATATCAGGCACCATATAGGTCACAACCAGTCTTAGGAAACCAACCGCCAGCTCCTGCCAATGTGATCCCAGTTAAATATACGATGGCGGAGGAGAACCATAATAGAGCATTGGTGCCACTAACCCTATTGGTCTCAGAAAATGATTCTCACGCCCATGGTTCAAACTACTTCCATGAAGATAGTCCACATGCTTATTATATAGAGTCACCTGAGCAAAGTGAGACTTCTCAGTGTCAATATGAGACACCACCTATGGAACAAAATTGGGAGCCAGAATACTCCAATGTCATGTATACGAATCCAAATCCTAGGCCCCAATTGAGACAAGTGAGACCACAAGCCCCTAGAGGACCATGCTTTAGATGTTAGGGCGACCATTTCATTCGTGAATGCCCCCACCAACCAGCTCTGGGACAAGGGCAAAACATTACAATACAAGGCTTTTGTCCTGAGTGTGGCCAGGAACATCTTCCTAGAGAGTGTCCGAGAAACCCCTCTAGTGCACCCAAGGTTACACCCATCAATGTGGTAGGCTTAGTGGCAGATTCAAGTTCAAGTAGCAGTAATGTGGCTCCTGTATAGGCAATTACTAGGGCACAGGCTGCACAACAAGCAAAACCATCCGAGCAATCGGAGTCAAGTGAGTCAGGAGAGCCTAGTAAGAGGAAACCAAGAACATGGAAGGATACCAGAGAGAAGGCTAATCGCAAGTGGAACAAAAAGATATCTAAAATAGAAGAAAGTCTAAAAGATGCCAAAACAAAAATAGAAGATATTGCATCTCAAAGCCCCTCGCATGCTGAAGCTCCATCCACTCCACCTCATTCCACCCCACCACCCATTGTAAATAACCCACAACCAGGGTCTGTTCTTGCAGATCCAACCCCAGAAGGCTTGGACATGATGTTCAAGGCCTACCAGGCTCGTCTTCAAGAAGGGCCAACAACTGCAAACTTGGACAAGAGTTACCCGAGAACATATTTAGAGATTGAACGGATGAAAATGTGCATGAAAATGGTAGAACAAGCTCGAGCTATACTTGAGACTAGTCAAAAGTTCAATCAGACAAACTCTGTCAAACCGGATTTGCATTCCCAAGGCTTACTAGAAAGATTAGAGCAGTTGGTAAACAACACAAGTTTCTTTACCTCCACAGGCTCAACCAGTTATTGAGAGAGGAAGCTCACCACCAATGGGAGCTTATGTTCCTAATTCCACGGATGCTGGAATACCTCCTTCAATTCAACAGTACTCTCAAGAGTTCTTGCAGGAAATACAAGAAGAGAAATGGGCCAAGGAGAAGGGTAACTCCCCTCCTATTCCTGAGATTGATGATCTTCATGATCAATTTCCCCAAGACATCCCGTCTATCTATGGAGATCAAACAGAGCAACAAGGGGATGAGAGATTAGATTTTGAATCTAATTCTTTACAAGAGTTGCCTCATTTCACAGGCCCATGGGAATCTGAATCTATCCAGATCAGAGCTCCCACAATATTGGTAAGAAATGAAGACTCAGTGATTCCAAGAAACACTGATGTTGTTAAGAACACTAAGGTTCAATGTCATCTCACTATGGAAGAGCTGCTCAAAGCAAAACCTGAGCTCTGGAATCATGTGAAGGATCAGGTTCCAGAACTTGAATCCAATATGCCAAAAGTAGGCTCTAAGCAAAAAGTTCCAGAGATACCTCTCGACAAGATAGGAGACATGAGCGAAGGTGAAGAAGGTAACACTTATCTTTCGATCACCTATCAAGGTTACACAACCAAAGCAATTGTAGATTCGGGTGCTGGTGTTGCTATTGCGACCACCTCCTTGTGGAAGCGATGGGGCAAACCCACATTAAGACCAACAAGAATGAAGCTTCAAATGGCAGATGGTCATTTTGAAAGACCTCTAGGATTGCTCGAAGGGATAACTCTAACCACTTGTGGTGTAGAGTTTGAACATACATTTGCTATATGTGAATTTGAAAAAAATAATGTCTACGAGATGATCCTAGGAAGACCCTTCCTACGACAATTGCAAATAGTACAGGATTGGGGAACCAACTCCTTGTACTTACAGCACTTAGGGATCACCACCAAGGTCAATTTGAAGGATTACACCTTCCGAGATGTACCACCCCTACAGTGGAATCCTATCCACAAAGCGAAAGAAGATTCTATCTCTGTGCATTCTGGGAGTTCACCTGATCCATCCTGGCTGCATGAAGATACTCACTTGTGGATGTGCAAGGTCGCAGAGGAAGAGGAAAAGCGTCTAAAAGCAAGAGAAGATGGAACTCCCCCAGGAGATAGACCAATAAAAGACCCAGCCTATACACCGATGATATTTCCAGATGAGGAATTTGAGCCTCATGGTTGGGCAGAAATCTTAGCCACCATGGACATTGCAGTCAATGAAGAACAATGGACACCTCATTGTGATGAGGAGGGTTATGATATTTCAGTGTTCATGTGTCAACCCCTGTTGGAAGAGTGTGATCCTAGTGAGTTCATAGAAGAAGAAGAGAATGACGATGATCTAGAATCCATTGTGATGGATACTTACTTTGACTCAGAGGAACACTATTTAGAAGACATAGGAGTGTTAACCCAAAAAGAAGAAGAACCCCTCACAAGTATTAAAACGATAAATTCAAAGGAAGGAAGTGAAGGTAGTAAAAAGAAAATGAAAAGAAAAGCAGTGAAACAAGAAGAGGAAGAATCATTGTCTGAAGTACCAGAAAATTTCAAGAAATATGAAGTGGAAGACCGAAAAATTTTGGTACGGATGCCTAAGAGAGAGGCCATTATAGGAGAAGCATATGACAATAAAGAAAAGACCAAAAAAATTGTAGTGACCATTGAAGGGAACGAAGAACAATGTACGTACATAGGAGATGACCTAAGTGCAAAAGAAGAAGCAGAGCTTGTAGCTCTATTAAGGGAATATAGGGATGTGTTCGCATGGCACTATAGAGACTTGAAAGGAGTAGATCCAAAGATTTGCTCTCATACGATTCCGATGACCGCTGTTGCCAAGCCCACCAAACAAAAGCCCTACACATATAATGACAATTATGCAGCCAAAATAAAGGAGGAAATTGACAGGCTAATTGAAGCTGGATTCATCTATGAGATTGAGCACACTGAATGGGTGTCCCCCATTGTGGTGGTGCCCAAGAAGAATGGGAAATTGCGAGTGTGCATTAACCTTAAAAAAGTTAATGCCGCTACAATCAGAGATAGTTATCCACTTCCAATCACCGAACATCTATTGGAGCGTGTTGCAGGCAAGGAAGTTTATAGCTTCCTTGATGGATTTTCAGGTTACAACCAAGTAGCCATTGCCCCCGAAGATCAACACAAAACGGCATTTGCCACAGAATGGGGAATCTTTGCATTTCGTGTGATGCCATTTGGGCTCACCAATGCACCTGCAACATTCCAAAGGCTCATGTGTCATGTCTTCAAAGAGTTCTTGCGAAAGAGCTTAGAAGTGTATGTGGATGATTTATGCGCTCATTCCCAAGAAAGAAGTTACCACGTCCCTGAGCTCAGACAAATCTTCAACAAGTGTAGAGATTATCGAGTTTGTCTAAACCCAGAAAAGTGTGTGTTCATGGTACGACAAGGTAAGATCTTAGGTCACATTGTTTCTAAGAATGGAATTTCAACAGATGAAGACAAGGTAAGAGCGATAGCAGAGTTGCCAAGACCAAGGAATGTTAAAGAGGTACAAGCCTTTATGGGCCATTGTGGATATTACCGTAGGTTATCCACATGTATGCCATCATAGCTAAACCTCTTTATGGGTTGTTAACACATTTTGAGTGGAACGAGGAATGCGAGAATTCCTTCAAGGAGCTGAAAAGACGTTTGTGCACAGCACCAATATTGACTACTCCGGATTGGAGCAAACCCTTTCATGTCCATGTAGATGCCTCCAATCATGCAATAGGATGTGTGCTAGCACAACCCACAGGTGAAGGAAACCTAGATTTGCCGATAGCATATGCTAGTAGGCAATTAAATGCAGCTGAACGAAATTATACCACAACGGAGAGAGAAGGCTTAGGTATGGTATATGCTGTGAAGAAGTTTAGACACTATCTATTGGCCAATAAGTTCAAGTTTTTCACTGATCATCAAGCTTTACTATATTTGGTCAATAAACCTTGCAATACAGGCCGCTTAGTAAGATGGTTCCTCTTACTAATGGAATACGACTTTGAAGTTGTTGTCAGGAAAGGTAGAACCCATCTTAGGGCAGACCATCTTTCTCGCATCACTTCAGGAGAGCCACCGCAAGGAGTGTCTGATGTATTGCCCGATGCTTATCTGTTCAATTTAGAAGTTATTCCTAAATGGGCAAATAAGTTGGTACCAGTCCTAACCTTCGGGCCTGCAAATAAAAATGTGAAGACAAGCAAAGAAGAAATTGTAAGATCACAAAAGTATCAAATATTGGCCGGAAGCATGTACAAACAAGATCCAGAGGGTGTACTAGCTTGTTGTGTTGAGGACGACGAACATACTAGTTGGATGCAACAAGCCCATGAGGGACTGCTAGGAAATCACTACTCTAAATAACGAACATTGCAGAATCTAAAACGTTTAGGAGTGTATTGGCCTAGCATGGACAAAGAAATACAGGAGTGGATCCAGAATTGTCCAGTGTGCCAGAAGAGACCACCAGTGGAGCATGCCACTCTTTATCATGTGTCATTAATCCCAGATTGGAGTGCTCCATTGGTTGAGTTCATGAGATCGGGAACATTACCCAATCAGGCTAGTCTTGCAAGAAAACGGAGCATGGAGCAAGAGGCTCAAGACTATGCCTTAGTAGGAGACAACCTATATCGAAGAAGCAAGGATGGTTACCTAAGACTGTGCGTTCATGAATCAGACTATTTGAAAGTCTTAGAAACTGCACACAGCGGTGCTGCAGGTGGACACTTTGGGCCTGATAGAGTAATTAAGACCATTTTATTCTCAGGACTTTGGTGGCCCACTCTTCATATGGATGCACATACTTATGTGAAGAAATGTGACACATGCCAACGTGCCCAATATCTGATAAGAAAAGACGAGATGCCTTTAAGGCCAATGATGGGAGGACGTGCATTTTCAAAGTGGGGTATAGACTTCGTAGGTCCCATCAACCCCCCAGCTAGAAACTCCCATGCAGAATACATTATTGTAGCCACAGATTACCTTACAAAGTGGGTGGAAGTAAAAGCCACGACAAAGAATGATGCTCAAACGACGGCTAAGTTCTTATTCGAAAATGTGTTCACTAGATATGGGTTACCAATAGAGTTGGTTAGTGATAGAGGTACGCACTTCTTGAATGAGGTCATTGAAAATCTCCTTCAAGAATTCATGGTGATACATAAGAAGTCTGCCCCCTATCACCCACAAGCTAATGGACAAGCCGAGAGCACGAATAAGATCCTATGTAACGTATTCACGAAACTTGTAAATAATAAACGCTCTGATTGGGACAAACAACTTCATCATGCTGTTTGGGCATACCGAGTTGCCTACAAAACGGTACTCAATGCTACCCCATTTCAGATGGTCTTTGGACAGAATGCCGTGCTACCATTGGACTTCCTAATCCCAGCCTTGAAAGTAGCACAAGAGCATGAGTGGAATGGACATGAGTTGTCTTCCAGGATCTTTGATCTAGAACGCTTAGGTGAGACGAGGCTACGGGCAGCAATAGGCATTTATGCTGCAAAGAAAAGGCAAAAGGCATACTTTGATGCCCATGTAAAGGATAAAGGATTGAAGGAAGGAGATCTAGTGCTGGTTTATACGCTAAAGCAACATGCCCGCAAATTGGAGAAACGAGGATATGGACCCATGATCATTAATAGACTCTCCACTAGCGGTGCAGTTCAATTGGCCACTTTAGAAGGGGATATCCTACCAAACTATATTAGTGGATGCCGAGTCAAGTTATATCAAGAACCTCTTACAGAGGAAATGCTCATGAGACTCAACACTGCTAAGAAGCAAAAAGAAGAGGAGTTAAGGGTTAGCGAAGAAGCACAAGCAGAGGCAAGAGAGCGCATCAGAAGAAATAAGCTACGGCGGCTAGGCCTAGATGTCAACACAAAAGCTCCAAAATATCACATGGACATGTGCCAAAAATCGGGCATAACTACTTCTCAAATAATTGATCGACGGCCCTTTGTGACTATAGAGGTAGGACGAGGAAAGAGTGTAAAGACTGTGAGAGCATTAGTTGATTCAGGTGCAGCAACTAGTGCAGTTCGACTTTCATACTGCCAAGACCTGCAATTGGACATCAAGCCCATAGAAGCCTATCTCATAAGATTGGGAGGTGTGGAAACCTCTTGTTTGGGAGAGGTGGAACTTCCCATCTACCTTCAAGATGTTCCAATAAAAGTCAAAATGCTAGTGTGTCATGATGAGGACCTCACAGAGCCACTTGTCTTGGGTCAAGATTGGATTTACGACCATGCTGTCAACTTGAACCTAAGAAGTCAACTTCTTCATGTTTGGGCACATGAACAATGCATTACATTAGAATTGGAGAATTGCATGGCCACTGACCAAGACACCACACGCTCTCTTCTTTCCTCTAAGGCTAATCTTCTCAAACAAGATGTTGTAAATGTCAAAAGATCTATGATCCAGACGGACACAATCATGGAAGGACAGTCGCAAAGGCAAGAAGAACCTTCTTCTTTTTCAAAGAGTAAAGCATCCACATTAGTCCAACCTCAGAAGCAAACAAAACAGTGCAAGATAGCCAGTCTATCAAATAGACAAAGAGCCTTCAAGAAGAAAGAAGTTATGGGCATGAAGCAGATCTGGGTAAAGAAAGGAGTGCAACCATCAATGTTGCCTCAAAGATTCCCACCCAACCAAATCAACCATGAAAAAAGAAGGACCACGCACCTACGACAGGCTCAAGCACGAAGAATCCAACAAATTTGGGTACCGAAGCTATCAAAGAAGGTCGACCACAATCATGTACAAATTTGGGTGCCAAAAAAATTAGCTACAGCTCAACACGGGCGATTACAAATGTGGGTACCCAAGAAGCTCTTACATACACAACGGCCTCTGCTCCCCACCAGGCAAAAGGTCTCAACAAAGAAGCCAAGGAAAGCAAAGGGTAAGAACAAAACACAAAGAACAAACAAAGATAAACTCAACCCTTCTGCAAAAGAAAGCAGGCAATCATCAAGGATATGGGTTTGGAAGCCAAAAGCACCAACAACATCCACAGAACCAAAAGGCCAACCACACGGGATACCAAAGTTTGGAAAGCATCCAAAGATGAAGTGGCCTGAGGTGATCTCTACAGCACCAAACCCTATTCCAAAATGGGTTCCAATCTAGAGGATTACATCATTTCGAGATCCAATAGACACCTCCAATCAAAGAATTCATCAAGTATGCAAGTAACATCAAAAGCCTCGACCAGCAGCAACCATGTGCCTTTGGCATAACCCAGTCGTTTGCACCATTCAGGTCATGCATTTCCAAAGTATGCATCAATATAGGGCCACCTTACATGGCCGTGCATAGACACAATTGAGAAATCCCAGGCACATGAGACACAATTTTCACATGCAAAATATGTTATTGATACTAACCCCTTTCTTCTTGTTTGATGCCATCGTGTGCAAAAAAAAAAAAAAAAAAAAGAGGGGGCAAAGAAGAGGACTGTGTTTGAAAATGCTCATCAGCGAACTTTCAGCAAGGACACCCATCAACAAAAAGGACAAGCCGATGGTCAAACACCATGATGGAACTACAACACGAAGAGATGAAGATCAACGGACCCTTCACCATGGTAAGACGTGTATGCTTCAACAACACTATAACCATGATCGATTAGGAAACCTCTTCGTCAGCATACCCTTGAGCACTTAGCTCAAGACCCAATCTCTTGCACCATACTTCTTGCCATGCATTTTCTAAGTACGCATACGTAGGGCCACATTACAAGGCCTTGCACAAGGCACATATTTTGTTCAACCCACGCACTAAGCACTTAGCCATCATCCATTATGGGTTACAAGTACTTGGCATGAAAACTATGAAAGCCATCTTTGGAAGAATCAGCGGACATCACGGTGCCCACTACAAGAACAAGCAAGCCATCCACCACTGAGAGTTGCTCATAATCAACATTGAACACCTCCTATGAGCAACTAGTAGTTTTGGAAAACTCACAAATGCACCATCCAGATGGAATACAAGGCAGAAGTATGTACAAAGGGACTACAAACTACAAGAGATAACTGTGGCAAAGTGAAGAACCAGACAAACGACCAGGATACATTGGGAAGAGGGATCGCCCCTGGTGGACGCAAAGGACGCTACCTCTCAACGTACTACATGAAACGACCACTACAACAAGGGTCTCTCAGGGACGACAGACTCAAGAGGGGGGGGAGTGTTGAAGCTCAAGGTCAAGGACAAAGCATGGAAGCGCATCAAGGAAGTGGACACACAAGAAGAAGGAGCTAGTAGGGAGCTCCAAGAAGCACCTGTCAAATTTTCAGATGAAATCCCTATAAATATAGTGATTATTATCACTAAAAACCATTGTAAATAAAAAACCATTGTAAATACCATTTTCCATTTTTGTAACTCCATTTTGTTCAAGCCGAGGAGTCCTCGAGCTTGGGGAGTATTAGAACTACCATCCTACCAGTTTTCATAATTTTTAGACTCCGTTTGAGCCCCAAATAAGCCCGGGAACCTATTTTTTAACTAGGCCGGACACTAGGTCTGGACAGGGCCAAAACCACTCAAAAACTATAAAAAGGGCTGGAGAGCTCATTTTTGGGGTTAGCTTGTTGTAGATTTCAGCTTTGTAAGAGAGCTCTTGTATAATCGAATATCTTCCATTGTTCCACTCCTTGCTCTTACTTTGTGCGCGTGTGTGTGTATGTGTGTGCATGCTTGTGTGCTTTCACTCACGCACTTGTGCCATCACTTGCTCACGGTCTTCATACCGGTCCTCACGTCTCCACGGATTGACATTTATGAGGTGTATCTTCTCACGTTGGTACTCACCATTGTGCTAGAGTGACACCTTCTCTCCTATGGAAAAGATGCCAACAATCAGAGTTCTCATGAGCATAGCTGATTCAAGCAATTGGAACATCTATCAGTTGTACATAAAAAATGCATTCTTAAATGGTTGGATTTCAGAGGAGGTGTACATGGCACAAGCTCCTCGATTTGTTGATGAATCACACCCCGAGTATGTGTGAAAACTCAGGAAAGCTCTCTATGGACTCAAGCAAGCTCTTGGAGCTTGGAACCATAGACTTGTCACATTCTTGCAGGACAAAGGATTCAAATTGAGCAAGGCTCATTCTTCACTCTTCACTAAGAAGAATAACTCTGAAGTTATATATTTATGTGTGTATGTAGATGATATCATTCTTACAGGTAATGATGCAGATGGAATGAGGAAAATCAAAGCTCAGATGAAAGAAGAATTCAAGATAAATGACCTTGGATTGCTCACATATTTTCTTGGATTTGAAGTTGTCTATACAGATCAAGGAATGTTTCTTGCACAAAGGAAGTACATTAAAGATATGATCTCAAAGTTCAAAATGCAGGACACTAAGGTTGCAGGTACTCCCATGGAGGTCAATCACAAGTTAGGTGCTCATGAAGGAGAACCAATTAAAGACATTACAAGCTACCAAAGTCTAGTTGGAAGCTTCAATTATGCCACCCTAACTAGGGTAGATATTTGCTATGGAGTAAGTGCGCTTGTAGCCAAAAGGATATTGAAGTATCTAAAAGCAACAATCAGTGAGGGCCTATATTATCCTTACACATCTGATTTAAATGTAAAGCTTTTCACTAATGCAGATTGGGCACGATCAAAAGATGATAGGAGAATCACATCTGGATATCAATATTTTGCAGGTACAAAGCTCATTGCTTGGTCATGAAAGAAACAACCTACTCTAGCACTTTCCTCAACTGAAGTTGAATACAGAGGATTGACAAATGCAACTCAAGAAGCAATGTGGATCAAGAACCTATACATAGATTTATGGTTGAATTTTGGCACTCCATATATATTTCGAGACAATATGAGTTCATTGCATTTAGCTGATAATCCTATCTTTGATGCTAGGAGTAAGCATATAGAAGTTCATTATCACTTTGTTAAATTAAAGATTGCAAGCAAGGAGATACATTTGTCCTATGTATCTACACATATGCAATGTGCATACATGATGACCAAATCACTTGATCGAAGCAAACTCAACAAGTTCAAATCCGTGATTGAATTGCAGGAGATACCTACAAAATGAAGAATCAAGCATCTTAGGCTTGATGGGGAGCTATTGGCACATTTTGAAAGCCTTGATGCTTGACCAAATATCAAGTTTTACTTCATAACTTGTTGTGTGACTATCCATAAGTCACATATGAACACCTCTTGTAAAAGCCATGAGTTTAACACTCAAGATAAATGTAAAAGGAATTGAGAGAATATCATGACTTTACGAGATGCACTTCACACAACCAAGTATTTAGAATCAAATCAAATAGGATCCTAAAAGGTAGGATCACCTTTTAGGTGGCAGATTCAAAATTCAAATTAGATCACATCTATAAAAGAACATGATTTGGAGTCTTTCGTAGTATAGCATGAAGAATGACACATTGAGCTTTAAGCTTATCAGTGCACTAAGCCCACACATGTATGTGTAAGCCTATATCATCTCCTTTGTATCATGCACTCATAATACTATACATTTGATTCAGTTAGTGCAAGCCTTTTGATGTCTATTGTTGTCTGCTGCTAAGTGTTCATTTCAGTGAATTTGTTTTGACAAGTTCTCTACAAATACTTATTGAGTTGATGTGATTCAACTTGGAATATTTAGCTTCCACCTTCTAATTTGTAGATATCATTTGACTGAGTACATTGTGAGATATGTTCTCTACAACGCACCTATGTTTGCTCACTCTCATCTTCCTAAAAAGTCAGGAGTACACCCCTAACTTCTTAATATGATTTCACATCATGTACTCATCCTAAATTAGTGAGCTAACTTCATATAGCAATCTTAGGAATTTCATTAGCTATTTCTAAAAGCCCTCAGGTCAATTGCAATCAGTAAGTGAGTACTGAATGATTTACTAAGAAGAACCAAGTCCCAAAAATAGCAAGTTTTTGGAAGTCTTCAATCTTGAACATTATCTGTTTTGACATAACTATTTGAAGGTGATGCTCCAAGGTACATTATGGATCCAAATGCATATTTAGGAAGCTAAATGTTTCTACTAAGGTACTCTAAAGTTACATTGGTAGGTCTATAACAGGATTTGTGCAGTACCACCTCACCTTTGGAGTGTATCCAACCATCTCCTCATAGAAGATATGCAATGTAAAGACTTTAGATGGTAATATGACCCTATTAAGCAAGGTATTGCATGTGCCAACCATAACCAAAGATCTCATAAGTTTTGGTTAGATTGTTGAGAAAGGATTGCACGTCAGATTTACAAAGAATGGAGCATTTTTTGAGCGATCAGAGTGTGCTTGGTTTACCAAATATCTCCAAGCAACACATGATTTGGAAATGCAGTGCTTGTCAATTTGTCAAGTCTCATAGGCAACCATTTATACAGAAGGGATACATTCATGGAGACCTATTGGAGGTAGTCCATATAGATGTATGGGGGCCAAGCAAGGAGTTGTCAATCTCAAGATCCAAGTATTATGTATCTTTCATTGATTATTGTAGCACATGGACAATACCACACTTTATGAAGCATAGGGATGAAGTGTTCTCTTGTTTCAAGAAATATCTAGCACTTGTTGAAAATCAAATAGGAAAGACTTTGTAGAGGCTAAGGTCAGATGGAGGGGGGAGAGTATTTCTCCCATGACTTGATGCTTATCTCCAAGAGAGAGGAATCAAAAGATAGCTTAAAACTAGGTATAATCTAGAGCAAAATGGAGTGGCAGAAAGGAGAAATAGAACCATAGTGGAGGTTGCAACTTCAATGCTAAATGAGAAGAAATTGCAAAATTACCTATGGGCAGATGTTGCATCCACAACCATCTATCTAATCAATAGACTCCCATCAAAAGCATTGGATTGCATGACACCATATGGAACATGGAATGGAAGAAGACATAGTCTTGATCATTGCAGGATCTTTGGGTGCATAGAATATGCACACATACCATCACAAATTAGAGGGGAATTGGTTCCAAAGGCAAGGAAATGGATATTCATTGGCTATGACCTTAATCAAAAAGGTTATAAGCTATATAATCCAAGTAATAAAGGTTTCATTGTTAATAGAGATGTTGTTTTTAATGATAAAGATATTGGTTTGAAGATGATTGCAAGAAAAGCAAACTTCCCTATGACCTAGAGAAAGACTTTCCAACATTATCAAAGAGGAATGAGCATACACATGAAGACTCAAGTGATTTTGATGATGATCAAAAAACTCCAAGAAAAGAAATCAATTCTTGGAACTCCAAAGGCAAAGCTAAAGTTTAGGAGTTGAGAAATGTGGTAGAATTATCTCAACAAACTATAAGTTGGAGATCTACTAGAGAGAAAAAGAAGCTAGAAAGGTATGGGTTTGACACCTCCTTGGTCACTAATCATTCCATTTATATTGCTGAAGATACAGACTTAGAAGAACCATCAACATATGAAGAGGCCAGGAAGAAACCAGAATGGAGAGATGCCATGGAAGAAGAACTAGAAGCTTTATAAGAAAATCAGGCTTGGGAATTGGTTCCCAAGAAACCATCTATGAAGTTCATAGGCCCAAGATGGATTTACAAGGTAAAGAAGAATTATGCTAGCTCAATTAACAAGTAGAAGTCAAGGCTATTGGCTAAAGGGTTTGCTCAAACACAAGGTATTGATTATGAAGAGACATTCTCACTTGTGGAAAAGATGCCCACAATTAGAGTTCTTATGAGTGTAGCATCTTCCAAGAATTGGAATATCTATCAAATTGATGTTAAAAATGCTTTTATAAATGGTTGGATTTCACAGGAGGTGTACGTGGCTCAACATCCTAGTTTTGAAGATAAATCATATCTAGAACATATATGCATGTTAAGGAAAGCTTTGCATGGCTTGAAGCAAGATCCTAGAGCTTGGAATCATAGATTAGTAACTTATTTTTAGGATAAAGGATTTATGGTAAGCAAGGCAGATCCTTCCCTCTTCATAAAGAGGAATCACTCAGAGGTTATATACCTTTGTGTATATGTGGATGATATAATCAATACCGGTAATGATGTAGATGGAATCAAGACGATCAAAGATCAGATGAAAGAAGAGTTGAAGATTAGTGATCTTGGCTTACTCACTTACTTCTTAGGTCTAGAAGTGGTATATATATAAAGAGGTATGTTCATAACTCAAAGAAAGTACATTGGAGAGATGCCCTCCAAATTCAAAATGGAAAATACAAAGGTTGCAGGTACACCCATGGAGGTAAATCAAAAGCTCAGTTCTCATGAAGGTGAGTAAACTAAAGATGTGACTAGTTACCAAAGCTTAGTTGGAAGCTTGAACTATGTTTCTCTAACTAGAGTAGATATATGCTATGGAGTTAGTGTGCTAAGTCGATTCATGCACACTCAAAGGAAGCCTCACATGGAAGCAACTAAAAGAATCCTAAAGTATTTGAAGGGCACAATTAATAATGGGCTATATTACCCTTATACAGCTGATATAGATGTCAAATTATTTTTTGATGCAGATTGGGAAGGTTCGAAAGATGATAGGAGGAGCACATCAGGCTATCTCACATTTGCACGTACAAAATTGATCTCATGGTCTTGAAAGAAGCAACCTATAGTTGCTCTCTCATCAACTAAAGCTGAATACAGAGGACTAGCAAATGCTACTCAAGAAGTTATGTGGATGAAGACCCTATATTCAGATTTATGGTTGAATTCTTCTACTCCACACATATTTGGAGACGACATTAGTTCATTGCATCTTGTTGCTATCCATATCTATCATGCAAGAACCAAACATTGGATCATTATGTCACATTGAAGTTCATTACCATTATTTTAGAGAAAAGATCAAGAGTAAGGAGATACAACTCTCATATGTATCCACACATCAACAATGTGCAGATATGATGACAAAGGCAATGGATGGAAGTGAATTGAACAGGTTCAAATTAATGATTGGTTTGAAGGAAATCATGAAGGACTAAAGACTTAACACCTTAGGCTTGAGGGGGTGTTGTTGTTACATTCAACAAGCCTACGTGCTTGGCTAAATATTCAAGACTACTCATCAATTCCTGTACCGCACATGGAGGACTGCATATGAACACCTTCTTCTCAATATAGGTGTAGTTACCTTTGGATAAATGTAAAAGTCAAGAAATAATAGAATCTCATAAAGTTAGGGAGCTGAACACACAACTCAGGTGGTAGAATGAATCAACTCAAACCATGCTAAAGTGTAGGAACACTTTTTGGTGAGGGAAATTCAAAATTCAAACTCACTAGTTGAGTATAAATAGAGGTGTTTTTAGTCACGGGTTAGAGTGAGTCATTTTTAGAGCTATTGAGCTACACCAATGAGCATAACGTAAGCTCAACATATGTATACATAGTAAACTACAATTCCCTTGTATCATAAGTGCATTAGCATACATAATTTGATACATTTTTTCAAGTTCATTTTTGCCTATTGCTCTCTGTTGCATCATCATCATTTGAGTGATTTTGTAGTCATGATTTCTTTGTGTGTACTCAACTATTTGTGTACCCAAGTTTCATTATTTTTGGTTCAATCAATCACGAGATATGAATCGATGAAGTTGACTATGTCTACACATCATCTTGTTCTTGAAATGTCGAGATGACCCCCCCTGAGTTGCTAAACTCATTTCTCAGTGTATAGTGCCTCTAAATTCATGAAATAACTTTCTTTAGTTAGCTATACACTTGAAGCTCTCTAGTCAATTCATACTAGGTATTGAGCTCTAAGCAAAATATTGAGTACTTGCATTCCCAAAATAGAAGGTTTTTTCACACTCCTTGCATATGCAAGTTATCTGTTTTGATACAATCTTCTGGGAATGATGTTGCAAAGTACTTATGGTTGTAAATGCATTATTGTGAAGCCAAAGTAGTCTACTAAGCATCCTTGGATTCAACTTTGCAAGTGTAGAGCAAGCTTTGTGCAACACCAGGTCATCTCTAGAGCATACCCAACCATCTCCTCACAATTATGAGAGAGAAAATTCATTTTTTTAGTCATAACCTTCATCCTTTCTCCTCTTTGTTAAATTATGTGCATGCCACCCTTGAAACACGACTCTTTCACTACAACATATGAGGGGCATATCGACACTGCCTATACTGACGGTCACTCTCAACGTCGGTATAAACATTGAAAAATTCCACTTACAGATACCGACGGTCAAGTGACCATCGGTATGACCATTTAAAACAGATCGTCGGTGTGTCCCACAATTGTCGGTATGGGTGTCGGTATGGGAATCGGTATGGTCGTCGGTATGGGCATCGGTATAAGCATCGGTATAAGCGTCAATATTTTATTGGAAGTTACCGATGCCCATACCGAGGCCATGTTTTAAACATACCGGGAACCCAATAGCAAAAATGAACATTTTTGTGCATGTTTGAGTACTGATTGTCTTCTGTCAAACTTGCGCACGCGAACCGAATTGCGACCTGCATTGTCTTGTGCACACATAGACACAAAGATCTCTCTTTACACACACACACACTCTCTCTCTCTCTCGATTTAGATCTCACATCTTGGTAAGTGGTGCACGTACTCTTAGCCTTTGTCTTTCTCTATGCTTTAGGTCAATTTCTCTTCTCTTTGATTTTGCAGAAGCTCTTTGGCATCGATTGTTTGGAATTCAACGATAGAGGACATACATTACGCTTTGATGACAACGATCCAAAAGAGAGACATACTTGTAAGTGATTGTTTTATTCTCTATTGAGAAAGAGAGAGAGAAAGAGAGAGAGAAAGAGAGAGAGAGAGATAGAGAGAGATAGAGAGAGATAGAGAGAGATAGGGAGATAGAGTGAGAGATAAAGAGAGAGAGAGAGAGTGAGAGATAAAGAGAGATGAAAGAGAGGAAGATAGAGATAGGAAAATAGAGCATACATACACACACACACACATGCATACATACACACATACATGTACACACATGCATGCTTACATACACACATATGCACACATGCATGCTTAATACACACACATATACACACATGCATGCATACACACACATACAAATATACACACATGCATACATACACACACACATGCATATACACATACATACACACACATATATACACATATGCATACATACACATACACACACACATGCATACACACATACGTACACACACACATATACACACATACATATACACACACATACATACACACATATACACACATGCATGCATACATACACACACATATACACAGATGGATGCATACACACATATACACAGATGGATGCATACACACATATACACACATGCATACATATACACACACATGCATACACACATACATACACACATACATACACACACATATACACATATGCATACACACATACATACACTGATATACACACATGCATGCATACATACACACACATACACATATATACACATGCATGCATACATACACACACATACACATATACACATATACACATATACTCATATGCATACATACACACACATGTACACACATGCATACATACACACACATATGTACACACATGCATACATACACACATATACACACATGCATGCATACATACACAAACATGCATGCATACATACACACACATATACACACATGCATGCATACACTCACACACACACACACATACATACACACATGCATGCACACACACATGAATGCATACACACATGCATACATACACACACATACACATATACTCACGCATGCATACATAGACACACATAAGCTAGTGTTTTAATTAAATATATAAAATTTTGGCTTTGAAGTTTTTTTCTACATCAAATATGTAAAAATAGGATTAGGGTTTTTAGGGTATTTACACATACATACACATATATTTATACACATATATATACACATACACATATATATACACATGCATACACATACACACATGTTTAAGGTCTAGGTCTTTCCGATTAGGGTTTTAGGGTTTTTACACATGCATAACATATATGCACACATACACATACACATATAATACATATATACATGTATATAAACATGCATACAGAAATATACATATTTTAGGTCTAGATATTTAAGATTAGGGTTTAAGGGTTTAGGCATACATATAATTCAATTACATTTATATTAAGAAAAAATATAAAAAAAATAAGAAAAAAATCTGAATATATAAATAAACATATATATAAAATAGGATTAGGGGTTTAGGTTTTTTTAGGTGTTTAAGTATTTAGGTTTTAGTATTTCACGTTTAATTCTTTAGGTTTTAGTATTTGAGGTTTAAGTCTAGGTCTTTATGATTAGGGTTTTAGGGTTTTAACACCTACATAACATATATACACACATACACATACACATATAATACATATATACATGTATATACACATGCATACAAAAATATACATATTTTAGGTCTAGATCTTTAAGATTAGGGTTTTAGGGTTTAGGCATACATATAACTCAATTAAATTTATATAAAGAGAAAATATAGAAAAAAATTAAGGAAAACATGTGAATATATAAATAAATATATATATAAAATAGAATAATTATATAGATAAATAAATATAAAAAGAACTCATGTTTTAAATAATTTAATTAGATATATATAATTAAATATATATAATTAAACATATAAAAATAGGATTAAGTAAGAAAAAAAATTTGAATATATAAATATATATATATATATATAAAATAGGATAATTATATCAAAAAATAAGTATGATAAAAGCTAGTGTTTTAAATAAATAAATTTAATATTTAAGATTAAATATATAAAAATAGGTTTAATTTTAATCATTTCAATCAGAGTAAATATACATACGCTTACACATACACACATATACTTATACACATGCATAGACATATATACATGTTTTGGGTCTAGGTCTTTCTCATTAGGGTTTTAGGGTTTTAACACCTACATAACATATATACACACATACACATACACATATAATACATATATACATATATATACACATGCATACAAAAATATACATATAATACATATATACATATATTTATATACACATGCATAGACATATATACATGTTTTGGGTCTAGGTCTTTCTCATTAGGGTTTTAGGGTTTTAACACCTACATAACTTATATACACACATACACATACACATATAATACATATATACATGTATATACACATGCATACAAAAATATACATATTTTAGGTCTAGATCTTTAAGATTAGGGTTTTAGGAGAGATAATATAAAGAGATAATATAGAAAACAATTAAGGAAAAAATCTGAATATATAAATAAATATATATATATATATATAATAGGATAATTGTATAGTGTTGGAGATAGACGTCTGTGGGAGCACGCGAACAGCACAAGGAAGAAGAAGAAGCTTGGAGCACAAACACACAATACTGAATGTATTACTAGAGAATGTACAAAGATAAGTAGCCCATTAGGGCAATAGGCGTATATACAAGCCGGGGGAAAAAAATCTCCTAAAGAGGGAAAAAAGTGCCCCGGCGGTCCTAGAGTGTTCACACACATCACTACCTAAATATATCAACAAATCCCCCCTGGGAGTGATGCGGTGAACAAGGAGCTGGCACTCATGTATAAGGAAGTGCCAAGCTATGTGGAAATCACTCCACAAAAGGAAGTAAGCCCAAAGCTTTGCGAAAAGCTTCAAACTTCTCCCTAGGCAGAGCCTTCGTGAAAAGGTCTGCAATGTTCTCCTACGTGGGCACATATGCCAAGCTGATCTCCCCAGCAGAGAACCTCTCCCTGACATAGTGATAATGCACCTCAATGTGCTTAGTGCGAGCATGGAACACAGGAATCCTCACAACTGCCAATGTGCTCTGACTGTTAGTGAAGATGGTGGTGGCAGAAGACTGGCCAACACCCAAATCAGCCATAAGGCGTCTGAGCCACACACACTCAACAGTCACTATGAAAGCTACCCTATACTCAGCCTCACAACTGGAAGTGGCCATAGTAGGCTGCTTCTTGCTCAACCAAGATATACATGAGCTACCAAGCATGAAGCAAAAGCCACTGTTGGACACACGAGTGTCATAGCAACCAGCCCAATCTGAGTCAGAAAAAGCATGCAAATCTGGCGGTAGTGATCCCCCCTTGGGATAAAACAGCCCAAGTAGCCGAGTACCACTCAAGTAGCGAAAGATGCGCTTAACCGCCTTCCAATGCGTGACTCGTGGGCAATGCATAAACCTGCTCATCTATGAGACATCAAACTGAATATCTGGTCGAGTAATGCATAAGTAAATCAAGCATCCAACAGCCTGCTGATAGAGAACAACATCAAATGCATCTCCAGCATCATGAAGACTCAATCGTAAACCTGTCTCCATAGGAGTGGCAATAGGCTTACAGTCTTCAAGGCCAAAACGCTTCAATAATGTGTCAATATATTTCGTTTGACACAAAGCCATTCCACCATCAACTTGCATAAACTGAATGCCCAAATAGTGATGCAAATGCCCCAAATCAGACATCTCAAATGAGGCATGCAAATCAGCCTTGAAATCAGCAATATGCTTCTCAATAGGACCAGTGAGCAGCATGTCGTCTACATAGACAACAATGATCAGAAGCACATCATTAGCACGCTTAACATATAAGGTGCTTTCAGTTGGACTGTTCTCAAAACCATGTGCAATCAGATAGGCATGTATCTTCTCATACCAAGCACGGGGTGCTTGCTTTAAACCATATAACGCCTTCTTTAATCTGCACACCTGGTTTTCATGCCCTTTCTGCACAAAGCCACGGGGCTGAAAAACATACACTTCTTCATGCAAGTCACCATTCAAAAATGTTGTTTTAATGTCCAACTGATGTACATTTGAACCATGATGGGCTGCAAGTGCACAAATGCTCCGAACAGTAGTCATACGGCATGTAGGTGCAAAGGTCTCATCAAAATCAATGCCTCTTTCCTGCGCATAACCCTTTGCAACAAGCCTAGCCTTATACCTGTCAACTGTACCATCAGGTTTACGCTTCAGCTTGTATACCCACTTAGTGCCAATGGCCTTCTTGCCAGGAGGCAAGTCACATAAAGACCATGTACCATTCTTCATTATAGCATCATATTCAGATTGCATAGCAGCCATCCAATTTTCTGAATTCTGTGCTTCATCAAAAGAAACATGCTCATTCTCATCACAGAGACTAGATGCAACCATAGCATAGCAATCTGATGCAAAGGAGGCACTATGAGAGCCTGAACGAGTACGATATGACAAAGGTGCATCTAATTTGCTATCACGCAAAGTCTGCACCAGCCATTTTGGCATAGTTTTTGCCTGCTCAATATCAGCTCTCTCATCAGCAAGTGCATCATGTAAATCTGCATCAAAAATGGAATGATCTGCATCATCATATGAAACCTGCAAAGGCTGAGAAGTTGCCTCATTAGGACCAGCACTAGACTGTCCACCTGTAAAAAGAGGCATCAAAGTATCATACATGTCTTTGGAGCTAACAGATGTCTCCTTAGTACATGAAAGCAATGGCTGAATAGCATCTTCCACAAAGACAACATCACGGCTAACCAGAATGCGTTTAGTCTGTGGATGATACAGACGATAGCCTTTACTTTCAGAACTGTACCCAACAAAAATACATTTTACTGCCTTATCATCCAATTTTCTGCGATGTTGTTCAGGCACTAATGCATATGCCAAACAACCAAAAACACGCAGATGAGCAACAGATGGCTTGCGGTCATGCCAAGCCTCATATGGAGTGATAGATTGCAACGCTTTAGTGGGACACCTGTTCAGTACATATGCTGCATACATGACAGCCTCAAGCCAGAAACTATGTGGTAAAGCCTGACTTTTGACCATGCACCTCGCCATCTCCATGAGTGACCTGTTCTTTCGTTCAGCAACTCCATTCTGTTGAGGTGTATACGGCACTGTACATTGGTGTTTGATCCCACGTTCAGCCAAAAATGCATTAAAATCTGAAGACATATATTCCCCCCCTCGATCAGAACGGAGGGTGCCCATTTTACATGCTGACAGATTTTCAGCCAAAACCAAAAACTGTTTGAAGCACATGAACACTTTGGACTTTGCTTTGAGTGGATATACCCATGCATGCCTAGAAAAATCATCAATGAAAGTCACGAAGTAAAGGTAATTTCCAAAAGAGGGTGTCTGCATAGGACCATAGACATCACTATGTACAAGCTGCAATTTCAGCGTAGCCCGAACTGAACCATCTTTTGGAAGGGAAGAACGCTGCATTTTGCCCAAAATACAGCCTTCACAAACATGTTTTCCAGGAGCCTCAAGTTTGGGCAAAGAGGACACCATTTCAGATTTCTGCAGGCGTAGCAAACTAGCAAAATTCAGATGACCAAAGCGTGCATGCCAAAGCTTTGCATCTGACATAGCCTGAGAATCATGAACTGCACATGGTGAATCATTCACAGATCTTTCATAGTCTATGAGCTTATACAGCCCACGACATAAGATGCCAGAAGCAATAGTCACATCACCATTTGAGAGATCATGGACTGTACACCTATCATCAACGAATTTCACAACCAAGCCAATCTTGGCTAATGCAGAAACTGATAACAGGTTCTTTTTGATCCCTGGCACAAATAAAGCATCTGACAAAGTGAAAGAACTACCATCAGCAGTAGTCAGAATGATCTTACCAACTCCCATAACAGGATAAGAGGAGTTATTGGCGCATGTGACAGTATTCCCTGTAGGGGCAGGCTTGAGTGAAGAGAAGAAACTGCGCTGCGAGGTAATATGTTTGGTCGCCCCACAGTCAAAGTACCAAACATCTGAGTCTACTGCAGACATGCACTGATCATGAGAAGACCTTTTCTGCCTGGACTGATCTTCCTGCAACAGAACAGAGACTAATTCCTCAAATGACAAGGCATTCGGATTGCCTTTCATCATCAACCGAAGAGTAGAGGCAAAACTCTTATATGAATCAAGAAGACCATTCAGAACAGTCTGCACAAGTGAGCTATCTGGTATAACCTCATCAGTAGAAATCAATTGTTCCTTCAGGTCTTTGATCTTTGTAAGAAAACTGTCCATAGAATCACCTTCATTCATGTGCTCACTCTCCAACTGTTTTCGGAGGTAAGCAACACGAGCCTCATTCCTAGCCTGGTACAAAGTGGTAAGTGTATCCCAAGCATCCTTTGCTGTTCTGCAAGAGCGAATGTGAGGAATAATGGCACGTGTTGCTCTAGCACAATGGTGAGAACCACGTTAAGAAGCTCCACCTCCTTAATGTCAATCCGCGGAAGAGATAGGAGTGATATGAAGATCGTGAATGTGAGATGAAGTGAGAGTGAAGGTGAGAAGCATAGAAATGCACACACACATACACACACACTACGAAGAGACAAGCAAGACACAATGGAAGGTGAGAAATAAACTCTATTGCTCAAGAACGCTATTACAAGCTCAAAATAGCTCTAAGCTCACACTAACCAACTTCAAAAATGAGCTCTCTAGCTCTTTTTATAGTTTCTAGACTAGTTTTGACCGGTTTCACATCTAGTGACCGGCATAGTTAAAAATTAGGTCCTAGATGCTATTTGGAAGGGTAAACGATGTCTAAAAATAATGAAAATTGATACGCTTATTCTACCTAAGCTCCTCAAGCTTGAGGACTCCTCGGCTTGCACAAAATGGAGCTATGGATTACAAAATGGGGTTTTCTATGTTACATATGTTACAATAGTGATAAAAATCACTGTTGGAGGTTTTTGAAAAGTATTTTTAGAACATGATTCTTTGAAAAGAGATTCCACTGGCTCACTGCTCCGTCGTTACATGCTTCCGCATCGTCTGTGCCTCTAGCTGCTTCCAACACCCCCCTCCCTCTCCCTTCTGTCGTCCCTGACAGAACCTTGTGGTGAGGTCTGCCGGATATAGTTCTGTAGGAGGTCTTGAGCGAGGGTGTGCTCGGAGATACAAATGCCTCGGGCCAGATCTGCCTCGAGTTTCTCCCAGTCGATTGGTTGCGGTTCTTCTGGGGGCGGGAGCTGATAGTGTGTGAAATAGACCATTCGTTCACAGGCAAATAAGTGTAATAAATGTGTAGGCCAGCTTATGAATACCTCTGAATGGTATTCCCAGAAGCCGGTTGTGAACATCTCTTCGAACGTCTGCTTGTAGCACGCCGGTAGGTACTTTATTCTGTAGTGCCAGGCATAACACACCCGTAGCGATGGCGTTGTACTCATATCATATACCAGGTCAAAATTGCCATGCTCAAAGCCCGGGGTGTTGACATGGGGTGCCTTGACGCGTCGGAAGACTTTAAAAATCATTTGCATCATGTCAAAGATTTTGACAGTCATATGCGCCGCTATATCATCCATATGCTT
This sequence comes from Ceratopteris richardii, assembly GCA_020310875.1. Lineage (NCBI taxonomy): Eukaryota > Viridiplantae > Streptophyta > Polypodiopsida > Polypodiales > Pteridaceae > Ceratopteris > Ceratopteris richardii. The sequence goes on from CM035441.1 coordinate 22,194,956, forward strand.
TAGTCTAGGGAGCCAATGGCGAATTGTAGCCATCATGTAGCCAACAGTTGGTAACTCAATGGGTGGCTTAAAATAGGGGTAATTCAACCAGTCTTGGCACTGCTTATTGTTTTGCACCTTAATAGCAAAGGCAGTCCAGGAGCGGCGTCGTGGCACTGGTCCCCAACACGGGTTATACTTCAAATGCAAAGGTGCCTTTACCCATGTACTCATCATTTCTGGATACTGCTGTAGTAAATCTTTTCGCCACTCTGGCTGATAGATCCTTCCTTGCTGTGCATCTAGTGGCAAATCATCCGCCTCGAATTGAGTTGCATGCGATGCTTTCTTACCTGTCTCTTTCTCAATGGCTAACTGGTATTCGGCCATTAACATGAAATACGGTTTATATTGTAGCTCATGCCCAGATATGTATCGTCGCGGGGCCAAATGAGCAAAGAATGGAGACTGTAATATTCTTTCTTCTATCATCGCCATGGCATGTAATTGTGCCTCTACTCTAGCTGAGTGCGTTGTCCCAAGTTCCTCAATAGTCTTCATCCACACGGGGGTCGGAAGTTCGTATGTCATCTGACCTTCGGCCGTGACGCGTCCGCCTGGGATGGGTTGTGGCTCGTACGCTTCTTCAAACGTTTCCTCCACCGGGATGGTGACCGTTTCTTCCTCAGCTGGAAGCTCAGGTGGGGAATCTGGCCTTGGTGGTGCTTCATATACTGCGATCCTTGATTCAAGGTGTGATACCTGGGCCCGTAATGAGTTGAGTTCCTCTAGGAGGTCAGGAGAGGGGTCCACAGGTGCTGGTATGTCTTGGTGTGCCGGTTCTCGTAAGTGGAGTAATTTGTGATCTTCTTTGAGTTTTTGTAACTCCTCGTTCATGAGGTCGTATTCATCTAGCAATCTTACATGATCTTCTAGCAGCATCCTCATGGAGTCTGAGGGAATGGCTTTGAACCTGCTAGGACTGAGTGGTTGGTCTGGGTGGTCGAGCGCTGCTTCTAAGTTTTCTCGGTTCTGATCCTGTAAGCGCTGGTTTTCTTCCTTGGCGGCTGCTAGGTGTCTTCGTAGTAAGCCCATGTTTCGTGTTAGCGTTGCATTGCGGGCTGTCTGGGCTCTTAATAAGTTATCCAGGTCAACAGTTGCTTCCTTGGTCTTTTCTTCGCTTTCTAGTTCCAATTTGTGATAAGCCTCGCATAATTCCTGGTAGCGGGTGTTCAGAGAGGCATTCTCAATAGACAATAAATTAAGCTGCGACTGTAAGTCATTGGTTGTCCTCTGCAGTTGTTGATAATTATCACCAAGAGATGTGAACTCATCTCTTACTTGCGTCATACACATGAACATCTGTCGGAATGCATTATCTACAGTGGGTGATAGTATTAATGGGGTGCTAAATAAAGATGCAGTTGGTGTAGATGCAATGGGAATGGGGAATGGGGATGGGAAGGTGGATGATGTAGTGATTGTTGAAAATTGTGATGTGCTTAAAAATGTTTGTGCCGTGAGTGAAGTGAGTGATGGTGCTGTGGGTGGTGAGATGTCCATGTCAGTGGACGTATCTAGTGCGGTGACCGTGAATATGGGTGTGATCGTGGGTGCTCGTGCTGGTGTAAATACGGGATTTACAAAGGTTGAGGGGTAATTTACAGGGGGGCTGGCTGGAGCAGCTTGCTAGAAAGGGGAAAGAGGGGTTACAGTGGGTCGGGGAGGTGAGACGGGGGAGAAGGTTAATGGCGGTGGGAATGGGAAAAGGGGTCTTGGAGTTGTGGGGAAAGATGGAAAAGATTGATGAAAGAATGGGTTGGATAGAAAGGTGGGTGTGGGAGGGGGTAGACTAGGGCTAATCGGCACGGGAATTGTGGGGTTAGTGGTCGTAAAGACAATTTCTGCAACACCACCAGCGAATGAAGATGTTGGTATGGGGGAAGGAGGGTGAAGAGGGGAGGCTGGATGGATGGACGGTGATGGAGGAGCGGTTGGGGTGGTCGGTACTTCAGTGACTACTGAGGTATGTACAGCTGTAGCGCGGGGTGGGGAATCTACAAAGATGGTTTCTACAGCCAACGAAATTTCGGGGACGAGGCGTGCCTCCCTGGCTTGTTCTGAAGACTGTGCTCCTGTTGGTACACGAATGTATTCGCCGGGCTTTGAAAGTAGTCGTACTCTGCGGGGGTCAAACTGTGGTAGTGGCTTTCTTTGCAAGTACCTGAGCGCTTTGTTGGAGCCTACTGATTTGACTAACTCGCGGAATCCTTTGATGTATGCGTCTTCGAATCCGCCTGTGACAAGTTCTTGTTCTATTATTGTTTGACTCTCTTCCTCTGTCAGCTTTTTGCGTGCCCAAACTTTTTCCATAGTTCTATACAGCTTCTTGATAGCCAGTGTGTAAGCGGCTGCTTCGTAAGTTTCATCTTCATGGGTACTTGTATCACCATGTGTGTCCGTTTGTTGGCCTTGGCCATCTGTCTGTTCATGCTCTTGGGATTCCTGTGTTCCCTGGCTAGCTTCGTCGTCTCCTTCGTCGTCATCGGTTGCTGTTCTTTCGTCATCAGAGCTGGACACGATCTGTCCTTGTGGCTGATCCCTGGGTGTGGTAGGGTAGCTAGGCCTTTCAAATTCTTGAGAAAACAATTGTCCTTCTGAAAACTCGAACTCATTGCAGAATGCATCAGGCATCTCAAAATCAAAAGTTTGGTCTAGTGGCTCTACTTGTCTTGCTTCTAAGTGGGGTATTGGAAAAGAGAAAGCTTCCGCACCAATAGTGGTGGGAAGTTTAGCTGCTGTGGTGATAGGTTCTGTGGTTGTGGCTGCTTGGGGTGCAACAGTACTGGTGGTGCCCTCCGGTGTAACTGGTCTTGATAACCGTATACGAATTGGTGGTACCGTGGGAGTGGCTGCTGTTGGTGACTGCTCTGGAGATGGTTGTGGCGAGGGTGATTCTGGGACTTGTAGGCATGGGATAGTGCCTCTCATCCGCTTTCCGGCTCTGCCTTTGCTAGCCTTTCTAGCTTTCCTTGTGGTTCCTTTAAATGCCTTCAGTTCCTCACTAGTCATGGCGCGCTCTATGGGTAAATCATATGCCAAACACATGTATATAATCCTTGTAAGTGCACAACATCCATCGATGACTTTCTTTCGTTCCCATCTATGTTGTGCCAAATAGAGCTGATCAATTATCTAGCTAGCTAGATCAACCGTTTGCGGTCCAGTACATGCTAAGTATAAACCAAACCAGATTCTCTTGTGGGGCATGGTAAAATGATCCTGAGCTGGGAAAGCAAAGTGCTGCATGCATATCCGTAATGGCTTAGAGAGCTCAGGTGTTATAGCAGAAATATCCTCCCACTTAGTTACGTCACCACGTTTCATCTGTTCTGGGACTAGCCATTCTCTCTCCGTCGGAGTGTGCGTTCCATGTATTTTCAGAGCTGCGCGAATTAAATCTTTAGACAAATAAAACCTTCTGAATGGAGGATCATTTACCAAGGATGGTAACATGAATGTGCCAGATAGATCCTTGTTTTCTGAAGCTGTTAAGGTGGTTACCAAGTAAAAACATTTGTAAAAATCGTGTTTAGGCAGAGGGTCGCTAAAATACTATGTAAATCCCGCTCGTGCCCAAATGTGCGTTAGATCTTGTGTATTCTGTAGTCCTTCAAATTCTCTTGACAAGAACTGGTACTTGGTCCATGTGCGAAGATCAAATGCCAAATTGGCCTCAAATATGAAATCTGCGTCTGCTAATGGTCCTGCTAGGCCTTGGAACCAATGAGAATTACGATGAATCTTCTCAGTATATCCTCTAGGGGGATCATCGATTGGCATGGGTCCTGGAAAACCTTGAAACTCTGGTGGTTGCATCGTAGGATAAGATTCCGCGAGTAATTCTCCAATATTGGCCATTGGTGTGCTTAGGCCAGCTTCTGATGGTCCTGCTTCGGTTTGCATGATGACTGATGAGCTAATGGAAAAGATCTGCTACAAAAGATTAACACATTAGTATGGAAATTAATTATGATCCCATTAAGGTGAGACCGCAATCCTTTTCCATAACCGATGTGTAACCCGTGTAGCCAAGTGTCGTGAAGTGATTGATGCAATGATCTTTTTGCAGAGCTAGTGCAGGTCTCTAGACACCTACATGGTTCAGATTATGCCTACAATTCTTGATGAGCTTTTATTATGCATGATGTGGGGTTTGGGTGTATGAATTTATACAAGGTTTGGTTGAGGGTGAATTATTACAAGGGTGGAGTTTAAACGGGGTGGGAGAATTGTTAGATAAGGGGTTACAAGAAGACGTCTGGATACGTTTCGATATCCATTTCCTAAGAGTCTTGGAGTGGGTGGTATGTTTCTGCTGAGGGACAAAAAGTGGTATCGGGTTTGGTGGTATTGAAGGATGAAAAGATTTCAGAGGGGTATATATTACATGGCTAGAGGGTTGGGCTATAATACATTGTTTGGGTACCCAAATCTGCATGGGTGTGGGTCTATGGATAAGGTATTTCTTGGCGATCCAAATCTGTCGAGTAATTGTAGAAGAAGATTGAGGGGACTTTGGATGCTGACTCTGCTTTTGTTGAAACTTTGTCCTGTTCTCGTCTCCAGTGTTGCCAATAGCGTGTGGTTGCTGTCCTTTTGGCACCCATATTTGTTTCGTGCCACTTGTTCTGTGATGTTGATACTGCTGCTTTCTTTGCCTTGTCTGGTGATGTCGTCGGTCTGGGTTCCTCTGTTGTGGTTGACTCGTTCGTGGTTGGGTTTGAGAGGTCCATTGGACGCTCTGCTTTGGAAAAGAAGGGAGATCCAACACTTGCGTGACCTGCCCATTAGGAAGTGATTCGTTATTTATCTTTAATCTAGGCCAGTCTGCAGCAAGTTTGGAAGGATGAGCACCGCAGGGTGTTGTGCTCATTTGGCCGCTGATGCAACCCACCTGACCGCTGATTGTGTTCAACTGCCCTAGCGGTTGGGTAGCTGCCCCTTCTAGTTTGCAGGAAGCCCCAGGGAAGATCTCCTGTCGTCCTTCTGATTGACAATTGTCCCTAGCCAAGCCCGAGTGGGTTGGTGTAGACGTAACGTGACTGGTCTGACCCAAGATCTTCCGGTCTTCCGTCGCATGCGTTTCATAGGGTCTAGGGTTACAAACCTCAATCGGAATGCCGTTAGGGAAGTCAAGCGGTATCACTCGCTTCTGTTCTAAGGTTCCAATCTGTAAGGAGCCTTGTCTAAGATTTAGGTCCACTGAGTGATCGTATAGCCAATCTTGGCCAAGGATTAGGGGTTCTATCAGGTCGTCATCATGGCACACTAGTAGCTTCGCTGTCATGGTCACATCCTTAATGAGGATAGGAAGGTCCACCTCACCCATGCAAGGGGTTTCCATGCCTCCTAGGCCTATGAGGTATGCCTCAATTGGCCACATTTCTATTCCTGAATCCTTATAGTGGGACCATCTAATAGCACTAGTCGCAGCACCTGAGTCAATTAAAGCCCTGAGCTCTTGGAAAGGGTTGCCGTGCTCTAACCTGACTGTAATGAATGGTCTCTTGTCCACTATACTAGGATGAGTGTTTGACTTTACTTGACACATGGCCATGGGGTATCTGGGTGTAGTTTCCAGATGGTTATAATGTTCTCTCCTTAGTCCTTGTCTTCTTAACTTCATGCGTTTAATGCGTTCTATTGCTTCTGCCTGAGCTTCCGCTCGTATTCTATTTTCTTCCTCCTTACACTTCTTTGCCAACGTGAGTCGTCTAAGCATATCCTCAGTAAGAGGTTCCTGATATAGCTTGACTCTACAGCCACTAATATAATTAGGCATTATATCTCCTTCTAAAGTGGCTAATTGTACTGCTCCACTTGTTGAGAGTCTGTTAATGATCATAGGTCCATAACCTCGCTTTTCTAACTTACGTGCGTGTTGCTTAAGCGTATATACTAGAACTAAATCTCCTTCTTTTAGGCCTTTATCTTTCACATGTGCATCAAAATATGCTTTCTGTCGTTTCTTTGCTGCGTATATTCCTGCTGCTGCCTTTAGCCTGGTTTCTCCTAATCGTTCCAAGTCCATTATTCTTGCTGATAATTCATGGCCGGTCCACTGATGTTCTTGTGCAACCTTAAGGGTCGGTATCAAGAAGTCCAAAGGAAGCACAGCATTCTGACCAAAAACCATATGAAAGGGAGTTGCATTGAGTACGGTCTTGTAGGCCACTCGATATGCCCAAACAGCGTGGTGTAACTGTTTGTCCCAATCTGAATGTTTGTTGTTCACGAGTTTCGTCAGTACGTTACAAAGGATCTTATTAGTGCTTTCAGCCTAACCATTGGCCTGAGGATGATATGGTGCGGATTTCTTGTGAATCACCATAAAATCCTGTAACAAATATTCAATGACTTGGTTTAGAAAGTGAGTTCCGCGATCGCTCACTAACTCTATAGGCAATCCATATCTTGTAAAGACATTTTCAAATAAGAATTTTGCAGTTGTGTGTGCATCATTCTTTTTTGTGGCTTTTGCCTCTACCCATTTCGTCAGATAATCTGTGGCAACAATAATGTATTCAGCATGTGTACCTTTTGTAGGGGGGTTAATGGGTCCTACAAAGTCTATACCCCACTTTGAAAATGCACGTCCGCCCATCATGGGTTTCAATGGCATTTCGTCTCTGCGAGTAGGAAACTAAGTTCTTTGGCACACATCACATCTCTTTACATAGGTATGAGCATCCATGTGAAGAGTGGGCCACCATAATCCTGCAATGAGGATGGCTTTGATTATCCTATCGGGTCCAAAATGACCTCCTGCAACACCTTGGTGTGCAGTCTCTAGTATGCCAAGATAATCGCTCTCATGAACACATTGTCTTAGATATCCATCTCGTCCTCTTTTGTATAGGTTATTGCCAAGAAGTGAATAGTCGTGAGCTTCCTGCTCTAGACTGCGTTGTCGAGCTAAGGTCATTCCTTGAGGGAATGTCTTCGTCCTCAAATATGTCACTAATGGTTCACTCCAGTCTGGTGTGAGAGACACGTGATATAATGTAGCATGTTCTACTGGTGGTCTTTCACAACAAACATGGCATTCTTTACACAGCTTGTAGACATCTGCTTCCATTGAAGGCCAATATACTCCTAGTCTATGCAGAGTCTGTAATGTACGATGTTTTGAATGATGTTGCTTTAGTGCACCTATGTGTGCTAATTGCAACCAATTTGCATGTTCTGATTCATCTACACAACAAGCAAGAATCTTTTGATTATCCTGTTTATATATGCTTCCTGCCATTATTTGGTATCTCTGAGACTTGGTAATCTCTCCTTCTTTGATCTTTATCCTAGGATTCTTGGGTCCATATGTGAGAATAGGGACTATAGGCTTAGCCCATTCTGGTGCTATCTCAAGATTAAACAAGTATGCATCTGGTAGATCATCCGCTACTCCTTGAGGAGCTTCTCCTGAGGTTAATCTTGAAAGGTGGTCAGCTCTAAGATGTGTCTTTCCTTTCCTGACTACGACTTCAAAATCATACTCCATGAGTAATAGAAACCAACGTATTAGTCGTCTTGTGTTACATGGCTTGTTGACTAAGTACAATAGGGCTTGATGATCTGTAAAGAACTTGAACTTATTGGCCAACAAGTAGTGCCTAAACTTCTTTACTGCGTAGATCATCCATAATCCTTCTCGTTCCGTCGTGGTGTAGTTTCTTTCTGCTGCGTTCAATTGTCTGCTCGCGTAAGCTATGGGGAGATCTATGTTACCTTCATTCGTGGGTTGTGCTAACACACATCCTATGGCGTAATTGGATGCATCCACATGTACATGGAATGGCTTACTACAATCTGGGGTAGTCAATATAGGTGCTGAGCACAAGCGTCGTTTAAGTTCATTGAATGAATTTTCACATTCATCTGTCCATTCAAAATTGGTTAAAAGAGAGTACAAAGGCTTGGCTATGATTGCATACATGTGTATGAATCTCCTATAATATCCGCAATGGCCCATAAATGCCTGTACCTCTTTCACATTAGTTGGTCTAGGTAAATCTGCAATTACCTTCACCTTTTCTTCATCCGTAGAGATTCCATTTTTTGACACAATGTGTCCTAGAATTTTGCCTTGTCTGACCATGAAAACGCATTTTTCTGGGTTCAAACAAACCTGATATTCTCGACATTTGTCAAATATTTGTCTTAACTCTGGGATATGCGTCTGTCTTACATTTGAATGAGCACATAAGTCATCGACATAAACTTCCAAACTCTTGCGTAGGAATTCCTTAAAAACATGACACATGAGTCGCTGGAACGTGGTGGGTGCATTTGTTAAGCCAAATGGCATCACACGAAATGCAAATATGCCCCATTCAGTGGCAAATGCCATCTTGTGTTGGTCCTCTGGAGCAATGGCTACTTGATTATAGCCTGAAAAACCATCAAGGAAGCTGTAAACTTCCTTGCCCGCAACTCTTTCCAATAGATGTTCCGTGATAGGAAGAGGATAGCTATCTCTAATCGTTGCGGCATTAACGTTTTTAAGGTTAATACACACACGCAATTTTCCATTCTTCTTGGGCACAACCACAATGGGGGATACCCATTCGGTATGCTCTATTTCGTAAATGAATCCTACTTCTATCAAGCGATCTATCTCTTCTTTAATCTTCGCAGCGTAGTTATCATTGTACGTGTAAGGTTTCTGTTTTGTCGGTTTTGCATCTGGAGTCATAGGGATTCTATGAGAACATATATCTGGATCTACTCCTTTCAAATCTTTGTAACTCCAAGCAAAAACATCTCTATATTCGCGCAATAGGGCAACTAATTCTTCTTCTTCTTCCTTCGTCAAATCATGCCCTATGTATGTACATTTTTCTTCTTCTCCTTCTATGGCAACTATTACTTTCTTGGTTTTCTCTCGGTTATCATATACTTGTCCGTCCTTCGCCTTTCTATTAGGCATTTGTACCATGATTCTTCTATCTTCGATTTCATATTTCTAGAAATTCCCGGGTACCTCAAACAAAGATTCTTCTTTTTCTGACATGTTTTCTTTCTTCTTTCTTTTCTTGCCTTCACTCTTGTTAGTCACTTCCGTGGCTAACCTCACCTCATTCATAACTTCCTCGTGTCTCTGAGTGTGAGTCTCTACTTCAAAGAAATATTCTTCCTCTGATGCAAATGGAGAGTCCATGATAATTGATTCTAAATCGAAATCACTCGCATCCTCAAATGCATCAGTGCTAGGGTCACATTCCTCTAAAATTGCATCGCACATGATTGGCTCTATCGTAAAAACTGATATGTCATAGCCATCCTTGTCACAGTGGGGTGTCCATTGTTCTTCATTGATGGCTACATCCATGGTTGCTAGGATTTCTTCCCAACCATGGGGTTCAAACTCTTCGTGAGGGAATACTACAGGTGCGTAGGCTGGATCTTGAAGAATTCGTGGATGTTGTTCTGCACCTAAGGTCCTGGCTTCTAATCGTTCTTCCTCTTGTTTTGCTACTTTACACATCCATAAATGGGTATCCTCATGCAACCAAGAAGGATCTGATTCTAATGAGTGCACGGATTCCGTCTCTACTGGTGTCTTATGGATGGTATTCCATTGTATTGGGGGTACATCTTGATGTGAATAGTCTTTAAGATTGACTTTGGTAGTAACTCCTAAATGTTGCAAGTACAACGAATTGGTTCCCCAATCTTGTACAATTTGCAACTGACGCATGAATGGTCGTCCCAATATCATCTCATAAGCATGGTTTTTTGCAAAGTCACAAATGGAAAAGGTATGCTCAAATTCTACGCCACAAGTGGTGAGAGATATGCCTTCTAGTAAGCCTAATGGTTTTTCTATGTGTCCGTCAGCCATTTGTAGCTTCATCCTGGTGGGTCTCAATGCTGGCTTACCCCAACGTTTCCATAAGGCGGTGGTAGCTATGGCTACTCCGGCTCCTGAATCTAAGATGGCTTTCGTGGTGTAGCCCTAATGGGTTATCAGAAGATAACTGTTACCTTCCTCTCCTTCGCTTACATCTCCAATCTTTTCTACGGGTATTTCTGGTACCTTATTTTGTGATCCCTATTTGTGAGGGAGTAGTAGCAAGCTCGGAGAATTGATTTGCTACATGTTTCCACAATTCTGGTTTTACCTTTAACAACTCCTCTAGAGTGAGATTACACTGTACTTTGGTATTCTTGATCACTTCCGTGTTTCTAGGGATTACTGATTCTTCATTCCTCACTATTATCGTGGGTGCTCTCATACTAATAGACTTTGCTTCCCAAGGTCTTGTGAACTGAGGTAATTCTTGTAAAGAATTAGATCCAAATCTTGTGTTTTCACTCAGTTGTTCTTCCTCTACACCATCGTAAATAGAGGGAATGTCCTGGGGAAATTGTTCCTGCAAGTCATCTATTTCTTGAATAGGAGGATGGGTTCCTTGTTCCTTTCTCCATTTCTCTTCTTGGATCTCTCTCAAAAATTCATGTGAGTACCTATGTATGGAAGACAAGTTGTCTTGACTTTCTGAGTTGGGTACTTGAGACAGGGATGGTGCATTCCTTTCCTGTGTCTCTGGGACAATAGGGTTCCTAGGCTGATCTTTTTTCTCTTTGCTCTCTATCAAGTATTCTAGCCTCTCCATTAGTCCTTGAAAATGTAATTCCGGTTTTGCCATGTTATTCCAATTAAGATATCTAGAGGCTTCGAACAAAGCTTGTGCTAGTTCTACCATCTTCATGCAAAGTTTAGTTCTCTCAATTTCTAGATCAGCTCGAGGGTAGTTTTTGCTCATTTCCGCTACCTGAGGTCCCTCTTTTAATCTAGCCTGATATGCATGAAACATCATGTCTAGATTTTCTGGTATGGGTTCCGCTAAAACTGATCCTGATTTTTGAGCTGGATTCTCTTGATTCAAGTCCTGTGAAGTCAATTCTAGGATTTTGGCTCTAGATTCCTTCAAACTTCCTTCCAACTCAGTTATCTTTTTACTCCACTTTCTCTTTATTCTTTCTCTAGAATCTTTCCAAGATTTTGTCTTTTTACTGCTAGATTCTGCAACTTCACTGGTTCCGGCTACTTTCTCTTGATTAAGCTGTTGGTTCTGTAAGAGCGCCTGGGCTCTTGTTATAGCTTGGATAGGCACGTAGGTGGGGTTGGATCCATCTGCGTTGTTCACAATGCCTATCACATTGATCGGTGTCACATTCAAAGCATTAACAGGGTTCTTAGGACAATCTTTGATTATATGCTCTTTGCCACAATCGGCACAAAAGCCTTGGATGTTATAGTACTGTGATTGTCCTGCTATCGGAGGATGTGGACACTCCTTTATGAAGTGATCTCCTTGGCACCTAAAGCATGGTCCTCTAGGGCCCTGTGGTCTTTGTTGTCTCAATTGGGGTCGTGGATTTGGGTTTGTGTACATCACATTAGCATAGTCGACCTCCCAACTAGGTTCCACTGGTGGACTATCATAATGATATGTTTCTACGTGTTCTGGTGACTCCGTGTAATAAGCGGGTGGACTATCTACATGAGTGGAGTCAAAACTGTTCGAATTCGGGTCACCGTCTGTGATCAAAGGTGAAGAAGGCACTAAGGCCCTACTTAGGTTATCTTCTGCAGCAGCGTATTTGACTAAGATGACATTCGCTGGTGGGGGTGGCTGCTGAGCTAAGACAGGTTGAGGTCTCTGTTGAGCCTGGTATGGGTAGCTCTGAGGAGGCCTATAGTAATAAGGCTGAGCATTGTATTGGCCTTGATACCTACCTGGCTGCGGGTATGCTTGCGGGTAGTTCTGTCTCACGGTTTGTTTGTTGTATGGGCAGTCCTGAGCCGTATGATTCGTGTATCTTCTCTCAATTGTATAGTATTGACCACTAGGGTTGGCTTGAGGTTGTGGTGCATTGGGGCACACATTTGCCATATGGTCACCACCACAGGTGTAACAACACTTGTTCATTAGTACCCTAGGTTTGCTAGAAACTCCTAGTTTCTGGGCCACTTTTTCTGCTAGGTCTTCTATTGAGCTAGACAATTTTGTGGATGCTAGAGATGAACAGTCTGAGTCCTTATAGACCTTTGAGAGTTCCAACTCGTCTCCTAAGTTGTCCTCAATGTCTATACAAATTCTTACACAGTGCTCTAGCGTTCTGGGTTCTTTTAGGTACACGTAGGAGCGTAGTTTAGAGCTCAACAAGCCATCTAGAAACAATGACACTTGCTTGGCTTGTGAGGGTAGCTCTTGCATTGGACATCGTTCAACATATTGTCTAAATCTACGTCCTGCCAGTCTGACTGTTTCCTGAGGGGTCTGTTTGAAGCTATGAATCAACGAAGACGTGTCATGTCTAATCCCACTTTTAGAGAATTCAGTGATGAATGACTCTAAAAAGTGATGGATGTCTCTAAATTGCCTTTTTTGCAATGGTTGGAACCAAGTTAAAGCGGTGTTCTTTAACGTTAGTCCAAATGTGTTGTATTGCGTGAACATGTCTTCGACTTGTTCTGCTCTTAGTACTTGCTTGAATTCTGCGACATGGTCATAGGGATCTCTTGTCCCATCAAAATAATTCTTCATTGATTTTACTAATTGTGTGGGTCTCAATATTCTTGCGTGTTCGCGTGGTCTGGGTAGAGGAAAATCATCTCTACCACCTAGTACTCCATGATCTCTTTGTCTATCCGCTCTATTAGTGTTCGTGGTTGTTCTATCTCTCCCTATGGGATGAGTGAAGCTTACTTCGGGTCTCTCTTTATTTCCCTCTCTTTGATTTCCATGGGCTGAGGATGTTCTTGCCCCTTGTTGACTTGTATTCATGTTCGTTCTAGATGGAGGGAATACCAATTCACCTCTCCATGTGTATGTGTTTTTAGCGCGGTCAGGCACCACAACGACTCTTTCTGAAGTCTCATCCAGGTATACAACCTTTCCAGGTGTATCCGGGTCCTTGAACTCGTATATCGTGATGATTCCTACCTCACTAAGTAGTTCGGTCTTGTATCTCCAAAAGGCTTCATCAGTTTCTTTATTTACAAACAACTCTATGCTTCTGTTGTCTTAAGGGATCCATTCCGGGATTAGTACTCGTGTCAGTACAGATTTCCCTCTAGGTGTTCTAGGCTCTTCTAATGGTTCTTTTCCTTGAGATTTTGCTTCCGTCTCTGGTTGAATCACGCCAAACTCGTTGGTATTGTTTGGCTGCATACTTAAGATGTACATCGTTCCTTCCTTGTCTATGTAAGCGTCTCTCTCGAATTTCACCACTGGACGTTCCAATCCAATGGGTTGATCGGGGTTGTGCATTTGCACCACTTGCCTTCGCAAACCATCCTCATAGATGCGAGCACCTAATCGGTTGGTTCGGAGAAACTCCACTTGAGTCCTATAGGGTCCTTCTGGTTTTTCTAAATAGGCTACATTAGACCCTCCTTCTGGTCTTTCCGTACTAAATGCCATTTCTGAATCACTAGTATCTGAGCTCTCGTAGGGATAACTAGTGTTCAATTGTTGAGCCCACGATCGTGCAGAAGTTCTTACACTTGCCTCTGATGATCTAAGGCTTTGTCGGTCTGACTTACCTATATGTTTGCCCGATCTAAGGTTCATTAATTTTGTTCCTTGCACACTCAGTACACGCTCAGATCGTCAATGATTCTTTGTTATTACTGTCTTGATTCTTTTTAGGTTTCTTTAGATTCTTGTCTTAATGTATGCGTCAGGAATTCGACTTTCCGTGGTACTTTGAGTTCTCGTTCCGTCAGACTTATGTTCTTTCCTTTAGGTTTTTGTGTCACACACCTTTACTTTAGTCTTGGACTTGATAAATTTAATTCTCTTGAACTTGAGGCGTTCCTATCATCTTAATCCACAATGCTAATGTTTATCCTAAGCTAAGAATTGACTGAGGGGGTTGAGTAATCTTCCAACCTCGAGTCAGCTTTTCTGGTTGCTCTGATGCCCAAGAAGCCGCGCTTCCCAAGCTTTATGCCCTTCACTGCCTTGCCTTGGTTGCCTTTGATTGCCCTTGCTAGACCTGGAAAAATTCAATATTAGACCAATTCACAGTTGGATTATCAAGCACTTGAGTATATACACCTTTTAAGTCCCTTCCCTTTTGCCCAACTTTTCAATGTTTGCCCCCTGGCTTTCTAGTCCCAAAATAGGTCAACCTCAAAATAGCTTGTCTAAAAATAGACGTATCCTTTAAGAAAAAAAACAGTTGAGGTCACGTAGTACTCGTAAAGAGCTTTCGAACGAGCTATTAAGCTCAAAAAATGGACTTCGGATGAAAAAGTTATGACCGTTCAGGCCCTGGGGGGTAAAAACTGACAAACAGGTTTTTCTCCAAATATGAGCTAAGGGGTCTCCTATGAGTCTAATCACCCAAAAATTTCCCAAAAATAGCCCCAAAATTGGCCAAAAAATGAAACCCTAAAATTTGCGATGGGGGTGCACAATCGCGATGGTGTGAGACAATCGCGATGGTCTGGGACCGTCGCGATGGCGTGAGGGTGAACCGTCGCGATGGCATGAAAGTGGAAAATCGCGATGGCGTGAAAGTGGACAATCGCGATGGCGTGAAAGTGGACAATCGCGATCAGGCGGACAATCGCGATGGCGTCAGTCAACGGTCAACGTGAACAATCGCGATGGTCCAAAGTGAACCGTCGCGATGGTCACAGATGCGATGGCTTGAGCCAATCGCGATGGTCTGGGCGCGATGGCGTGAGCCAATCGCGATGGTCCAAAATTTCGGGTTGTCGCGATTGTGTGAGGTGCGAGCCGTCGCGATGGTCTAGCTTGCCACGTGGCACCGTCGGCACGATGGCGTGAGCCAATCGCGATGGTGTGGGGTCAACCGAACAATCGCGATGGTCCGCAAACAATCGCGATGGTCCAAATGAACCGTCGCGATGGCGTGAGACCGTCGCGATGGTCCGGCCGAGCCGTCGCGATGGCGTGAGCCTATCGCGATGGTGTGACACAATCGCGATGGTCTGAGACCGTCGCGATGGTCCACCAAACTGAGAATTTCTGAAATTTGTCTGTGGATTCGTAGATGCGCAAGGGTCGCCTACACGCCTGTGTGGTCGCTTACCTCAAATTCCGAAGTTTGCAGACCATCGCGATGGTCTGACACACTCGGAAATTTCTGACAGAAGGTGATTTTCTTACCTTTTTGCAGCCTTCTTGATGCACTGGAGTACTGTACCTGCAAGAAAACTCAAGAAAGCAAAAGCACACACAAGCACAAAAGCTCTCTCTCACTCTCTCGCATGCACAAATGAGGGGAAATGAGGAGAATGGGTGGATATGGTGAATTTTCTGATTTTTTTGGAGATGAAGATGATGATGCGGTGATGAAGATGGAGTGTGGGGGAGGTGAAAAGCACTAAAAACTAAGTAAAAACAACAACAAAAACTGAAATTTTTACCTTCCAACGCCACTTCTTGCTATACTCTTACCATCACACATTCGTCCTAGACTCGATCCCCGGCAACGGCGCCAAATTTGGTGTTGCTCTAGCACAATGGTGAGAACCACGTTAAGAAGCTCCACCTCCTTAATGTCAATCCGCGGAAGAGATAGGAGTGATATGAAGATCGTGAATGTGAGATGAAGTGAGAGTGAAGGTGAGAAGCATAGAAATGCAAACACACATACACACACACTACGAAGAGACAAGCAAGACACAATGGAAGGTGAGAAATCAACTCTATTACTCAAGAACGCTATTACAAGCTCAAAATAGCTCTAAGCTCACACTAACCAACTTCAAAAATGAGCTCTCTAGCTCTTTTTATAGTTTCTAGACTAGTTTTGACCGGTTTCACATCTAGTGACCGGCATAGTTAAAAATTAGGTCCTAGATGCTATTTGGAAGGGTAAACGATGTCTAAAAATAACGAAAATTGATACGCTTGTTCTACCTAAGCTCCTCAAGCTCGAGGACTCCTCGGCTTGCACAAAATGGAGCTATGGATTACAAAATGGGGTTTTCTATGTTACATATGTTACAATAGTGATAAAAATCACTGTTGGAGGTTTCTGAAAAGTATTTTTAGAACATGATTCTTTGAAAAGAGATTCCACTGGCTCACTGCTCCGTCGTTACATGCTTCCGCGTCGTCTGTGCCTCTGGCTGCTTCCAACAGCACGTTTGACAGACAAAGCTATCAATGCATGTGCCTGGGCATCTCTGCCATCCCAACGAATCTGCTCTGCAGTAGGTGCAACAGAAACAGCAGCACGAACAGGAATCTGTGGAATATCATCTTCGACACCATCTTCATCAGCTCCAGCACCTCCCGCACCTGTATTTGTAGTACCTGTAGTCGCAGGTGTAACAGGACGTCTTTCAACACCCTGCACAATGTGTCCTTTTGCAACCAGTACATGTCGCATCATATAAGCCCATAATGGGTAGTTGGTACCATCCAACTTATCCTCAACAGCCAACATACGGAATACATCACTTCTTTCAGCCATGGCCGGTGACTAAAATACCTTGATGCAAAAAATTGACTGTATCTCAAAAAGTTGAACGGAACTGCCCAAACGAGTTTTGCTAGACCTGTAGCAGACTTCGAGACGCTTAAACTGGCGAACAAAAACTGGTATATACCTTTGGCACAAAAGGACGAAATAGCCTGCACAAGCGCTACGATAGCGCGTTCGGAGGCCAAAACGAGCTCAGATCGCGATTTCGGCACCACAGAACAAAGCTGTTTTGATCTCGAAAACACCCCGAGTATGCTCACCAAATTTCGTGTGAATCTGAGACTGCAAACGGAGGAGTGTCGACGGCACCCTAGAAGAAGCGAAGACCTTCTCTGATACCAATTGTTGGAGATAGACGTCTGCGGGAGCATGCGAACAGCACAAGGAAGAAGAAGAAGCTTGGAGCACAAACACACAATACTGAATGTATTACTAGAGAATGTACAAAGATAAGTAGCCCATTAGGGCAATAGGCGTATATACAAGCCGGGGGAAAAAAACCTCCTAAAGAGGGAAAAAAGTGCCCCGGCGGTCCTAGAGTGTTCATACACATCACTACCTAAATATATCAACATATAGATGAATAAATATAAAAAGAACTAGTGTTTTAAATAATTTAATTAGATATATATAATTAAATATATATAATTAGATATATAAAAATAGGATTAATTAAGAAAAAAATCTGAATATATAAATAAATATATATATATATATAATAGCATAATTATATAGATAAATAAATATGATAAGAACTAGTGTTTTAAATAAATAAATTTAATATATAAGATTAAATATATAAAAGTAGATTTAATTTTAATCATTTTAATCAGAGTAAATATACATACATATATTTTTTTTCCATACACACATATACTTATACACCTATTTATATACACATATATATACACATACACATATATATACACATGCATACACATATATACATGTTTTAGGTCTAGGTCTTTCTGATTAGGGTTTTAGGCTTTTTTAGGTGTTTAAGTATTTAGGTTTTAGTATTTCAGGTTTAAGTCTTTAGGAGTATGATTTTTAGGTTTAATTAAGAAAACAAATGTTCTAAAATGTCCATATTGTATCAGATGGCTAGTTTGAATCCGGAGGATAGAATGGCATGTCCTTGCACTCAGTGCAAGTATCAAATTTATGGGAAACGACAGATTTGTACTGCACATGTTAGAGAGTATGGATCCTTTGATAGAAGTCGACTAGAAAACCTACGCTATCATTTGCATGGTCCCTAGGTGAGCAAATGGACCCAAACGACATTGCATCGGTAACCTCTCATGGACAAAAGAGAACAAAAAAGGACTTCGACGTACAAGCAAGTACTAATAACATTACACGGAATGAACATATGGAAGAGATGCTCAAAGCATTTTATGAGATGGACAAAGATCATGATGGTGGAGAAGATGTCGAGAGTTTCATGGACACATAAGAATTTCCACGATCAAAAGTCGATGAAGAATATGAAAATATGCAAAGACTAGCTCGTTTACCACTTTACAATGGAGCAAAGATATCTGGACTACGTGTGTCGCTCGCGATGCTCAATCTGCAATCCATTTATGGATGGTCAGATAGTAGTGTCACTGAATTGTTCAGCTAAGTGGATTTGAAATAAACTTTCATTTTTGTATCAAAATAACTTTATTTACTAATATCGTTTTAATTGCTTATTGTAGGCTTCTTAAAGATCAATTTTTGCCAGAGGGCAATGACATGCCTCCAACACGTGGAGATGCAAAAAAGCTTTTACAGTCCATTGGAATGGATTATACTAACATTCATGCTTGTCCGAATGATTGTATCCTCTTTCGGAATGAGTATGAGCATCTCCACGTATGTCCAAAGTGTGGAGCAAATAGATTTACAGAAGACCTTGTAGGCGAAGCAATCCCTGCAAAGGTTCTTTGCCACTTTCCTATTATTCCACGAATTAAGAACATGTTTAGATGAAAATCTATAGCTGAGTTAATGTCATGGCATACAAAGAGCAAGTCTACAGATGGTGTAATGCGAGTTCCTGCTGACTCTGATGCTTGGAAGCACATAGATAGTTAGTGGCCAGAGTTTGCTAGTGAGCCTGGGTCCATACATCTAGGCCTAGCTATGGATGGAGTGAATCCATTTGGTTTACGTAGTTCTTCATGGAGCACATGGCCTGTATGTTTGGTCAATTATAACAACACACCATGGCTGGCCATAAAGAAAGGTCATTTATTATTAGCTCTTAGTGTACCAGGTAAGTATAAGGTAAAAAACATGGATGTATATCTTGCACCACTTGTGGAATAACTGCACATTTTATGGGATGGGATTACTGTGTGTGACATGTCTCAACCTATAAGAAGATGAGACGTGGGAGTGCAAGGCATACTTACGTGTACGATGCATGATTGGCCTGGTTATGGTGAATGTTCAGGTTTATCGATTTTGGGTTACCGTGCTTGTCCCTTATCTGGACCACGAGTCGAAGCACGCTATTCCAAAGCACTACGTAAAACTGTCTATGAAGGACACCATAGATATTTACATGATGGACATGTTTTACGTGAAAGATAAATTGGTCGACAAGCGCAATGCCAAATGAAAGTTAGCGATTGGAAACAACTGTGGGATTCACAAAATCCAGTCGCTAGCATGAAATCGTTGTCCATTTTTCATGAACTCCCTTATTGGAGTAAATTATTGATCAATCATTTGGTAGACCCGATGCATATTTTTAAGAATATGTGGGAGAGATTCTTTGGAAGACTTTGATTGGAAAGAAAGAAAGCAAAGCACAAAGGGAGGACTTAGAAGAGCGAGGTCTTATGCGAGAGTTGTGGGTTATTACTAAGCCCAACGAAATATTATCGTTACCAAGAGCTCCTTGGGTGCTTCGCAGGATGGAAGAGCAGCAAGTGAAGAAAACAATTTCAGAGTTTTGGACACCTTCTGGATGCATGAGGTGTCTAAAGACTGCGTTCACACAAAATGGCGATCTTGGAGGGCTCAAGTCTCATGATTGGCACAAGTTTTTACACTTTGTGCTCCCTGTAGCCCTAAAAGATTGTCTTTCGGAGGATGTACGAAGAACCATTTATAAAATTAGTTCTTTAGTAGAGTGGATCTCTTCTAAAGAGATAAATAAAGATAGCATAGTGAGTGCGAGACTCAATGCTATCGAGGTTTTTTGTATGGTAGAGAAATACTTTCCCACAAGTATTCTCACTATTCAACTTCATTTACTGGTTCATGTGGTAGATGAAGTTGCAATAGCAAGAACTATCCATAGTCGATGGATGTTCTTCTTAGAGTGCTTTATGAAGACATTAGAAGGGTTTGTTCTACCAAGAGCACATCCAAAGGGTAGCATGGCAGAGGGATGGCTTGTACAGGAGTCTCTTGTGTTCATAACTGAGTTTCTACATATGTCGGATCTCGAAATGCCTCGCTTATGGAGTGATGATGAAGATGTTCATCTCGTAGGTGATGAACCACAAGGTAAAGGATTGCAAAGAAAAATGGATGTAGCTTTTAGAGAGAAGGCAATGAAATTTTGCATAGTTAACTCTGAGCCTATGTAGAAGTGGTTAGAAAAGTATGAGCTTGCCAAGGAAACCAACGCAAAGGAAAGAGATCAGTTTCGAAGGAATCGTTCCAGTCCATTTTTGCCTCTTCCACAAAGTCTTCGACCTCTTCCACCTTTTCCAATGAGCAGGTGGCTAGATACAGCGGTTTCACAAGCAAAGGCAACGGGTGAAGATATTTGTAAAGAAGAAGAAGAACTCGCAAAGGGATGTGATTGGGAGTATACTAAATACACTACACTATGGTCTCATGGATGACACTTTCGAATCGCACAAATTGATAAAAATAGGTCTACTTTTGATAGTGGTGATGGTGAACTTTTTGCAAAAAAGTAGAGCGAGTGCAAGAGATGATAATGCTCAAGAAAGCCAGCTAGATTATTATGGTGTGATTCAAGATATCTTGAAACTATCTTTTAGGAAGTTTGATTACTTTGTTTTTTATGTGAAATGGTTCAAAGTAGTCACCTCTGGAAGAAACGCAACAGTGAGGCGGGATAAAAGTGGTTTGCTTCAAGTCGACTTCACAAAATTATGGACGGATGAAAGGGATACATTTGTTGAGACCTAGAGCCCCAAGAAATCAAAGAAATGAGGATGAATTCCCTCTACCAAGACCTAGAAAGCACACAAGGACTTTGAGACCTACACAGCTAGTTAAATCCATGAAGAACTATTTCAATGGCACAGGAGACCATATGATCATGTGGCCGAGTTTAGGCAAGTCTTGAGAGCTGAACAAGTTGAGGACCTATTCACGCAATACAATGCTTTTGGTCTAACCCTTAGGAATACATCCCTTACATGGTTTCTACCATTGAATGAGAGATAGTTCAGGAGCATAGACCAACTTTTAGAGGCTTTCATCACTGAATCTCTAAGAGTGGGATAAGGCATAATACTTCCTCATTGATACATAGCTTCAAGCAGACCCCTCAAGAGACCGTGAGACTTGCAGGAAGAAGGTTTAGGTAATACTTAGAGAGATGTCCTATTCCTGAGTTACCCACAGCAACCAAACAAGTGGCTTTATTCTTGGATGGATTGCTAAGTACCAAATTGAGATCATACATGTACTTGATGGACCCTAGGACCATAGAAGAGTGTGTACGCATGTGCATTGAGATCGAGGATAACTTAGGGGAGGAACTAGAGCTTTCAAAAATCTACAAAGATTCAGATAGCTCTACTAGCCTCTCTTCCACGCAGTCTACATCTATTGAGGAACTCGCTGAGAAAGTAGCTCAGAAGCTAGGAGTCTCAAGTAAAAAAATTCCAAGATTTGCCCCAGTAAAAAGATGCTATACTTACGGAGGTGACCATATGGCAAACGTGTGTCCCATTATGGCTCAACCCCAAGTGAATCCTAGTAGCCAGTACTGTACCATAGAACAGAGGTACACCAATCACACCGTGCAAGATTGCCCCTACAATAAGCAAGCAGTTACGCAAACGTACCCACAACCATACCCTCAACAAGGAAGATACCAAAACCAGTACCCACCACAACAGTATACTAGGCCTCAACAAACCTACCAACCACACAATATGAGGCCCAGCAGAGACCTCAACCAGTGCTAGCCCAACAACCTTCTGCTCCAGCCAATGTGATTCCCGTAAAGTATGCAGCTGCATAAGAAAATTTGAATAGAGCTATAGTCCTAGTAACTCCATTACTTTCAGAAAGTGACCCCAGTGAACATAGCTTTGGTTGTACACATATTGATAGCCCCCAAGCTTACTACATGCAGTCTCTTGAACATGGTCAGTCCTACTATAGTGAAGAATCGAGTGAACCTAGTTGGGATCCAGAGTATGCAAATATCATGTACACAAACCCCAACCCTAGAACTCAACCTAGGCAAGTAAGACCCCCATTCCCTAGAGGACCATGCTACAGATGTCAGGGAGATCATCTCATTCGTGATTGCCCAATGCCTGCCCCTACACAACCCCAATCAGTGACAATTCAAGGATTTTGTCAAGATTGCAAGAAGGAGCATCTCTTACGATATTGCCCAAAGAACCCCAATAATATGCCAAAAATCACTCCTGTCAATGTTATTAGGTTAGTAGTAGACTCTACAGGAAGTGTGACTTCCACCGCACCAGTGCAAGTGGTCACCAGAGCTCAAGCATTGCAGCAGAATCAAGGTGTAGGCCAAGAAAAGAGTGCCGAGGTTAGTGAAATTGAGAGCATAGCCAAGAAACGGACGAGAGCATGGAAAAATAGCCGAGAGAGAATGAAAAGACAATGGTCTAAGAAGATTGGTCTAAGAAGATGAGCGAATTAGAAGAAAGCATAAGAGAAACAAAAGCCAAAATTGTTGAGCTCACCTCTCAAGCAAACTCTCACATACCACCACCACCTTCATCCCTATCACCATCTAATCCACCATCTTTCAACCCACCTCATACAATTCCACCACCCCTCGAGTAGGATCAGTGTTAGCTAACCCCACTCCAGAAGACATAGACATGATGCTTAAGGCATATCAGGCCAGAATCCAAGAAGGGCCAAACGTGATAGATCACGACAAGTGCTACCCGAGAGCCGACCTAGAGATAGAAAGAACCAAGCTTTGTGCTAAAATGGTAGCATTGGCTCAGACCATGTTTGAAGCCAATCGCCTCTTCAACTACTCTTTCTCAGCTAAGACACAGTTGCACTTTGATGGACTGTTGGAGAAGTTGGAGGGCATAATTGCAAGATCTGATAAGGAAGTCTTCAACTACTCTTGCTCAGCTAAGACACAGTTGCACTTTGATGGACTTTTGGAGAAGTTGGAGAGCATAATTGCAAGATCTGATAAGGAAGTCAACCTCCAAGAAAGAGGCAAGGCAAATGAAAGAACAAGCATTCCTCCCCAGGAAGCTTATCTGCCTAATTCCACTGCACCAAACACCTCTTCTTCTATGAATAGGTATTCACCAGAGTTCTTGCGAGAGATTCAAGAAGAGAAATGGGCAAAGGAAAGTGACATCCCTCCTCCCATTGAACTTGTGGATGACAACATGATCAATTCCCACAAGACATTCCATCCATTTATGGAGAGCAAGAGAGCACACAATCCCAAGAGAGATTAGACTTTGAGTCTAATTCTTTAGATAAATTGCCCCATTTCACAGGCCCATGGGAAGCTAAGTCTACGTGAACAAGAGCACCCACTGTCATGGTAAGAAAGGAAGATTCAGTCATACCTAGGAACACAGAGGTAGTGAAAAACACGAAAGGGCAGTGCAACCTCACTTTAAAAGAGCTGCTCAAGGTTAGGCCGGAACTATGGAAACACGTAGCCAATCAAGTGCTAGAAGTAGCAAAGCCTTGTTCCCAGGTAGGATCTCATCGCACAGTGCCAGAAATACCCTTGGACAAGATAGAAGACATTAGCGAAGGAGAAGAAGGAAACACCTACCTTCCCATTACCCATCAACGATACACAACAAAGGCAATTTTGGACTCAGGTGCAGGAGTTGCAATTGCTACCACTTCCCTATGGAAGCGTTGGGGGAAGCCAAAACTCAGGCCAACGAGAATGAAATTGCAGATGGCCGATGCTCACATAGAAAGACCCTTAGGATTTCTAGAAGGAATCACTCTCACTACATGTGGTGTGGAGTTCGAGCATACGTTTGCTATCTGTGACTTTAGCAAAAATTAGGCCTATGAGATGATTCTGGGAAGACCATTTATGCGACAGTTGCAAGTGGTACAGGATTGGGGAACTAATTCCTTGTATCTGCAACACTTAGGTGTCACAACCAAACTTAATCTCAAGGATTACTCTCACAGAGATGTATCTCCTATCCAATGGAATCCCATCCATAGAGCCAAAGATGATACTGAGTCAGTGCATTCCATAGGATCAGGATCCTCATGGATGCATGAAGACACTCACTTGTGGATGTGTAAAGTAGCAATAGAAGAAGAAAAGAGAGAAAAATCCAGAGAGAGAGGTGCAAAGGAAACACATAGATCAATTCAAGACCCAGCCTACACACCTATAGTATTTCCTGATGAAGAGTTTGAACCTCACGGCTGGGTGGAAATTTTAGCAACAATGGATGTAGCCATTAATGAAGAACAATGGACACCCCACTATGACGAAGATGGCTATGACATTTCAGTCTTCTCAATAGAGCCAATCATGGGTGATTTGGTTCTTGAAGAATGTGAACCTAGCACTGATGCATTCGAGGATCCAAGTGACTCCAATCTAGAGTCAATCATTATGGACCCGCCTTTTGCATCAGATGAAGAATACTTCTATGAAGTAGAAGTTCACTCTCAGAGACATGAAGAGTTCACAAATGACGTAAGGCTAACCATGCAACTGGCCACCAAGAGTGAAGGCAAGAAAAGGAGGAAGAGAGAAGTCACACCAGGAGAGGAAGAATCTTTGTTTGAGGTCCCTGAAAATTTTAAGAAGTATGAAATAGACGATAGGAGAGTCATGATAAGAATGCCTAAACACGAGGCACAATCAGGAGAGGCCTATGATAACAAAGAAACCACCAAGAAAATAGTGGTACCATAGAAGAAGGAGAAGAGAGATGCACTTACATAGGGCATGACCTGACGGAAGAAGAAGAGCAGGAGTTGATAGCCTTTCTAATAGAGTACAGAGATGTATTTGCGTGGAGCCACAAGGATTTGAAAGGTGTAGATCCTGACATATGCTCACACACTATCCCCATGACCTCAGATGCCAAACCCTATAAGCAAAAGCCATACACATATAATGATAATTATGCTGCCAAGATCAAAGAAGAGATAGATCATCTGGTGGAAGCTGGGTTTATTTATGAAATTGAGCACACTGAGTGGGTATCCCCCATTGTAGTGGTGGCCAAGAAGAATGGAAAGCTACATGTGTGCATTAACTTGAAGAAGGTTAATACAGCCACTATTCGAGATAACTATCCGCTTCCTATCACTGAGCATCTATTAGAAAGAGTAGCAGGCAAGGAAGTATACAGTTTCCTTTATGGGTTTTCTGGTTACAATCAGGTAGCCATTTCTCCAGAAGATCAGCATAAGAGAGCTTTTGCCACAGAGTGGGGCATATTCGCCTTTAGAGTAATGCCCTTTGGTCTCACCAATGCGCCTGCTACCTTCTAGAGACTGATGTGTCATGTATTTAAAGAGTTCTTGAGGAAGAATTTCGAAGTCTATGTTGATGATCTATGTGCTCATTCCAACATTAGACAAACACATATACCTGAACTCAAGCAAATCTTTGACAAATGTAGAGAATATCAAGTCTGCGTGAACCCAAAAAAGTGTGTTTTCATGGTCAGCCAAAGCAAGATTCTGGGACACATAGTGTCAAAGAATGGATATCCACGGATGAGGAGAAAGTGAGAGCCATTGCAGAACTACCTAGGCCAAAGAATGTCAAGGAAGTACAAGCTTTCATAGGGCATTGTGGGTATTACCGACGTTTCATACACATGTATGCCATCATTGCAAAGCCTCCGTACGACTTTTGACTAATTTTGAGTGGACTAATGAATGTGAGAACTCCTTCAATGAGCTTAAACGACGATTATGTTGAACATCAATCTTGACTAGGCCAGATTGGAATAAACCCTTTCATGTTCACGTAGATGCATCCAATTATGCTATTGGATGTGTGTTAGCGCAACCTACTGGTGAAGGTAATATGGATCTTCCAATTGCCTATGCTAGTAGACAACTAAATGCAGCTGAACGGAATTATACCACTACTGAGAGAGAAGGATTAGGCATGGTATATGCGGTTAAGAAGTTTAGACACTATTTGCTTGCAAATAAGTTTAAATTTTTTACTGACCATCAAGCATTGTTATATCTCGTGAACAAGCCATGCAATACAGGTAGATTACTAAGATGGTTTCTCTTGCTAATGGAATATGACTTTGAGGTAGTGGTAAGGAAAGGCAAGACTCATTTGAGAGCTGACCATCTCTCTAGGCTCACATCTGGAGAGGCACCGCAAGGAGTAGCAGATGATCTTCCTAATGCTTACTTGTTTAATTTGGAAGTTGTGCCGCAGTGGGCTAAGACATTAGTGCCAGTATTGACATACGGGCCTAATCACCCTGTCATAAACACTCAAGATAGAGAGGTAGTAAAGGCCCAAAAGTACCACATCATGGCAGGAAGTATGTACAAGCATATAGACCAAGGGATATTGGCTTGTTGTGTGGAAGAGGATGAGTATGCTAAATGGTTGCAGTTAGCACATGTAGGTGCATTAGAGCAACACTACTCAAAGCAAAGAACCTTACAAACATTAAGGAGACTTGGAGTGCATTGGCCAACTATGGAAGCAGATGTCCATAAGTGGTGTAAGGAATGCCCAGTCTATAGCATTAAACCACCAGTGGAACACACCACTCTTTATCGAGTGTCTTTAGTGCCAGATTGGATTGAACCATTAGTAGCCTTTCTGAGGACGAAAACATTCCCTCCATACATGACTTTGGATAGGAAAAGAAGTTCAAAACAAGAAGCCCTAGAGTGCTCCCTCATTGGTGATAATTTATACAAGCGTGGTAAAGATGGTTACCTCAGATTATGTGTCCATGAGAGCGAGTACCTCAAGATATTGGAAACTACTCACTAGGGTGTAGCATGAGGATATTTTGGACCAGACCCGGTGATCAAGGCAATATTATTTGCAGGACTTTGGTGGCCAACCCTTCACATGGATGCACATTCCTATGTGAAGAGGTGTGAGGTTTGTCAGCGAACTAAGTATCCTATACGCAAAGATGAGATGCCATTGAAACCTATGATGGGTGGACGTGCATTCTCTAAGTGGGGAATAGACTTTGTAGGCCCTATTAACCCCCCAGCCAAGAGTTCACATGTTGAATACATCATCGTGGCCACAGACTATCTAACCAAGTGGGTGGAAGTGAAAGCCACAACGAAGAACAATGCTCAAACGATAGCTAAGTTCTTATTTGAGAATGTGTTCACCAGATATGGGCTACCTATAGAGCTAGTTAGTGATAGAGGGACTCACTTTTTGAATGAAGTCATTGAAAATCTTCTTCAAGAGTTCTTGGTGATACACAAGAAGTTTGCCCCCTATCGCCCACAAGCTAATGGCCAGACTGAGAGCACAAATAAGATTCTATGCAATGTGCTGACTAAATTGGTGAATATAATAAACTCTCTGATTGGGAGAAATAGCTACACCATGTTGTTTGGGCATACCGAGTTGCCTATACTCCAAGCCACACCCTTTCAGATGGTATTTGGCCAAAATGCAGTGCTACCATTGGACTTCTTGATACCTACATTGAAAGTAGCACAGGAGCACGAGTGGACAGGCCATGAGCTCTCCTCTAGAATCTTTGACCTTGAACGGCTAGGTGAAACACGATTGAGAGCTGCAGTAGGAATTTATGCAGCCAAGAAGAGGCAAAAATCATATTTTGACACACATGTGAAGGATAAGGGCTTGAAAGCAAGAGACCTAGTTTTGGTCTACACTTTGAAGCAACATGCATGGAAACTAGAGAAGAGAGGTTATGGACCTATGATCATAAATAGGATCTCAACAAGTGGAGCAGTTCAGCTAGCTACACTAGAAAGTGATGTCCTCCCTAGTTACATCAGTGGATGCAGAGTCAAATTATATCAAGAACCCCTCACAAAGGAGATGTTAAATCGACTCAATACTGCAAAGAAATGTAAAGAAGAGGAAAAGCAAATTCGAGAAGAAGCACAAGCAGAAGTAGAGCAAATCTGAAGGATGAAGTTAAGAAGAGAGGGTAGAGATCAGCCTAGGATAGATGACTATGTGGACCCAGGATATCATATGCCTATATGTGAAGTCTCAAGTGTAAGTCCCCATAGAATAGTTGATCGACGTCCTTTTGTGACCTTAGAGATAGGACAAGGAAAGAGTGCAAGGACTATAAGGGCCTTGATTGACTTAGGTGCAGCCACTAGTGCGGTTAAACTTTCTTACTGTCAAAAGTTAAAATTAAGTGTCAATCCTATAGAAGCATATCTCATAGGGTTGGGAGGTGTGGAAACCCCTTGCATGGGCGAGGTGAAACTTCCCCTCTACATTCAAGATGCTCTCATGACAGTTAAGGTGCTATTATGTGAAGATGAGGACATCACTGAGCCTCTTGTCTTGCGTCAAGATTGGATTTATGATCATGCAGTCAACCTCAACCTAAGAAGTGGACTTCTTCAAGTTTGGGTAAATCAGAATCGCATTACAATTGAGTTAGAAAATGAAGCACTCAAGGAACTAAGAAAGGCACAAACTCCTGGTCCTTCCAGGAGTACACATGAAGATGACGATGCTATTCTGGTCCAAAACTATGTGATGTAGAGGGATGATTGTCTCAACAAAGAAGTCAAGGATGCGATGGAACTCCCTTCTTTTCCAAAGGCCATAGGGATGCAGCAACCAAAGGCAGATCGAATGCAGAAGAAGCAGATGACTTATGCTCGAAGCCAAAAGAAAGTACGAAGCACGAATCTCGACCACCAAAACAAGTGTGGGTGCGGAAAGGCGACCAACCTATTATGGTCCAGCCACAAACACTGGCTCAACTTCATATTAGTGATCAACAGGACACTAACAAGAAGTCCTTCGAAAATTCTTCTACAAAAGTGAAGTCTATCTGGGTACCCAAGAAGTCGATGAAGGCTGACCCACAATCAAGATAAATTTGGGTGCCTAAAGGCTTGCTTGCGAGCTCAAATAGCCACACACAGACCACACCATGTACAAAATGGTTCACTCACTCGAACAACTGATACCCACTCTCATTCGACACGCACGAATACATATTCACCCATCATCACGAGCAGAATCACTTGTAAATGGGTCCCTAAAAAGCCTCATTTCCAAGCAAACACTCTCATAAAGCCCTCTAGAGTCTCCGCAAATCCAATAACCAAAAGTCATTTGCTTTGTTTGGCAGCCCAAAGATTGTAGTAAACCCCCTGACCCCCATTTGTAAATTCATCTCCACCTACTAACTGCATCATCCTTACACTGCATCTTTCCAGTTAGCTCATAGGAGTATTCATTCATTAACTACACACACAATCATTAAGCCCTCACTGACCTACTAACCTATCACTAACCTCATGTTAATGTTGTAACGCGGACAAAAATTGTTCTATCTTGTCCATTACAATGTTAACACATGCTTCTATACTCTCACAGAACTAGCAAGCAAGCAGTAACATGGCAGAAGCAGCATGAACTAGTTCCTAGGTGGGGTCTAGTGCCCAAATTGTGGATATTGAAACTCTCCTTCTCGAACCACAACTCACCAAGAGGCCTCACGAGCTCAGAGTGGTGCATGTACTTCCCATTCAGAACCCTTTGCAAGGGCATACATCGCAAGTTGGCAAACATGCACACTGGTTTAGTGATGTTGCCGGTCCATTCGGTGAGGGTGCCTACTTTTGGGAGGCAAAAATTGAGTTCAATGGCAAATGGGGAAGATATCATTTCTTTACCTTTGAATTCGAGAACTATCAGGATGCAGAAGTAATGAGATCTGTCTGGACCAAAGCGGGCTTCGATAGCTACTTTAGGGCACTCTTACCTAAGCCTGATTTCTTATGCTGCTCCTACCTAATTAGTACCATTACCCCTAGCAGAGCTAAGGGAGGTGATAGTACCTTTATGCTACCCTCGTTAACACCAGGCCACGAGCTAAAGAGATTCAAACTGATCCTCAACCTAGTTCGGGAGGCCTTGGACATGCATGGCATGCACATTCCCACAGAGAAAGAAACATTGATCCCGGGAAGAATGAAACACAAAGATCTTAACAAGTTAAAGGATATGGTTGCTATGACACCTACCATCACCCTCCACCTACGCACAATCATGCAACACTTCTCCTTTCCAGCCCAAGAGCATTTCACCATGCCACCCAAAAGAATTTGGTTTAGCTTGTACTTGGCAGAGACAGAAAACCTCACAATCAATCTACCCCACTGGATCATAGATCAAATCCACCTAGCACATCAGCGTTGGAATAAGAAACATAAGAATGTGCTTCATGGATGTTGTGTGCTGACAAGGATCATTTACAGGTGCTTAGCTTTTGATGTGCCTATTTAAAGAGCACTAGTGTGGTCTCGAGCCCAGGAATTCCAGTGACGGCTATCAATAAGAGGGCCATCTTCGAGGAAAATGAGGAGTTCAGTTCAAATACCCTGTGCACAAGCAACGGGTGCCACCCTCACACCAGAGGTGACACCACCTCAGACCAGACGTGTCCGACCATTTCCTATTCGCTTACCCAGACCAAGTGTAGAAGGACCCAATTTGGTTTTCCCTTCGATTCGATCGGACTTGGAGTTCCCACAAGCTACACCCTGGCCGATTTGACAGATGAAGAAATCGCTCACATGATTAATGAGACCAATCTTGAGACGGAAGTAGAACAGACCCGAGGACCACAACCAACCACCACAACTTCAGCTCCTACCCAACCTGAAGTAGTGGAAGTAGACGAAGATGAAGAAGAGACTGAAGAGGAAGCAGATGAGGAACATGACCAAGAGTACAAAGAAACCTCAGAACTAGCAGGTGCCCCAGCTTATTCGGCACAAATCAAAAGATTGTATGAGACCATGAAGCGGGTACATGAGCATCACAAACTGTCACTCGAAATAGGAAAAATGCTAATAAGTCAGATGCTAGGAGAAGAAGGAGTGGACGAAATGTTTATTGAATCCCTGAACCTGCACGCGAACGCGCTAGGCCTAGATGAAGCCATTCATTCAGCTACGGCTTATATTCATCGCTTTGAGAAATGAGTGCCTACCCATCCCATGTGCTCCGGCAAGCAAATCCACATAGATGTATCAACACCAGGAGATACCACACAGACAGAAGAACATCAGGTGGCACCACTATCACCACACTCCTCACCTCTCACTGCACAATTTACTTCACCACATGACACTACCACCCCCACTTCCACAATCTCCACATATTTCATGGGAATTCCTCTCTCTCCAGGCATCCAATTCGGAGGAGTTATGTTGCTCTAGCACAATGATGAGAACCACGTTAAGAAGCTTCACCTCCTTAATTGTCAATCCGCGGAAGAGATAGGAGTGATATGAAGATCGTGAATGTGAGATGATGTGAGAGTGAAGGTGAGAAGCACCAAGATGCACACACACATACACACACACAAGGAAGAGACAAGCAAGACACAATGGAAGGTGAGAAATCAACTCTATTACTCAAGAACACTATTACAAGCTCAAAAGAACTCTAACCTCAAACAAGGTAACCTCAAAAATGAGCTCTCTAGCTCTTTTTATAGTTTCTACACTAGTTTTGACCGGTTTCACATCTAGTGACCGGCATAGTTAAAAATTAGGTCCTAGATGCTATTTGGAAGGGTAAACGATGTCTAAAAATAACGAAAATTGATACGCTTGTTCTACCTAAGCTCCTCAAGCTCGAGGACTCCTCGGCTTGCACAAAATGGAGCTATGGATTACAAAATGGGGTTTTCTATGTTACATATGTTACAATAGTGATAGAAATCACTGTTGGAGGTTTTTGGAAAGTATTTGAAAACATAATTCTTTGAAAAAAGATTCCACTGGCTCACTGCTCCGTCGTTACATGCTTCCGCGTCGTCTGTGCCTCTGGCTGCTTCCAACACCCCCCTCCCTCTCCCTTCTGTCGTCCCTGACAGAATCTTGTTGTGAGGTCTGCCGGATATAGTTCTGTAGGAGGTCTTGAGCGAGGGTGTGCTCGGAGATACGAATGCCTCGGGCCAGGTCGGCCTCGAGTTTCTCCCAGTCGATTGGTTGCGGTTCTTCCGGTGGCGGGAGCTGATAGTGTGTGGAATAGACCATTCGTTCACAGGCAAATAATTGTAATAAATGTGTAGGCCTACTTATGAACACCTCTGAATGGTATTCCCAGAAGCCGGTTGTGAACATCTCTTTGAATGTCTGCTTGTAGCACGCCGGTAGATATTTTATTCTGCAATGCCAGGCATAACACACCCGTAGCGATGGCGTTGTACTCATATCATATACCAGGTCAAAATTGCCATGCTCAAAGCCCGGGGTGTTGACATGGGGTGCCTTGACGCGTCGGAAGACTTTAAAAATCATTTGCATCATGTCAAAGATTTTGACAGTCATATGCGCCGCTATATCATCCATATGCTTTAATCTAGGGAGCCAGTGGCGAATTGTAACCATCATGTAGCCAACAGTTGGTAACTCAATGGGTGGCTTAAAATAGGGGTAATTCAACCAGTCTTGGCACTGCTTATTGTTTTGTACCTTAATAGCAAAGGCAGTCCAGGAGCGGCGTCGTGGTACTGGTCCCCAACACGGGTTATACTTCAAATGCAAAGGTGCCTTTACCCATGTACTCATCATTTCTGGATACTTCTATAGTAAATCTTTGCCCCACTCTGGTTGATAGATCTTTCCTTGCTGCGCATCTAGTGGCAAATCATCCGCCTCGAACTGAGTTGCATGCGATGGTTTCTTACCTGTCTCTTTCTCAATGGCTAACTGGTATTCGGCCATTAACATGAAATACGATTTATACTGTAGCTCGTGCCCAGATATGTATCGTCACGGGGCCAAATGAGGAAAGAATGGAGACTGTAATATTCTTTCTTCTATCATCGCCATGGCATGTAATTGTGCCTCTACTCTCGCTGAGTGCGTTGTTCCAAGTTCCTCAATAGTCTTCATCCACGCGGGGGTCGGAAGTTCGTACGTCATCTGACCTTCGGCCGTGACGCGTCCGCCTGGGATGGGTTGTGGCTCGTATGCTTCTTCAAACGTTTCCTCCACCGGGATGGTGACCGTTTCTTCTTCAGCTGGTAGCTCAGGTGGGGAATCTGGCCTTGGTGGCGCTTCATATACTGCAATCCTTGATTCAAGGTGTGATACCTGGGCCCGTAATGCGTTGAGTTCCTCTAAGATGTCAGGAGAGGGGTCCACAGGTGGTGGTATGTCTTGGTGTGCCGGTTCTCGTAACTGGAGTAATTTGTGATCTTCTTTGAGTTTCTGTAACTCCTCGTTCATGCGGTCGTATTCATCTAGTAATCTTACATGATCGTCTAGGAGCATCCTCATCGAGTCTGAAGCAATGGCTTTGAACCTGCTAGGACTGAGTGGTTGGTCTGGGTGGTCGAGCGCTGCTTCTAAGTTTTCTCGGTTCTGATCCTGTAAGCGCTGGTTTTCTTCCTTGGCGGCTGCTAGGTGTCTTCGTAGTAAGCCCATGTTTCATGTTAGCAATGCATTGCGGACTGTCTGGGCTCTTAATAAGTTATCCAGGTCAGCAGTGGCTTCCTTGGTCTTTTCTTCGCTTTCTAGTTCCAATTTGTGATAAGCCTCGCGTAATTCCTGGTATCGGGTGTTCAGAGAGGCATTCTCAATAGACAATAAATTAAGCTGCGACTGTAAGTCATTGGTTGTCCTCTGCAGCTGCTGATAATTATCACCAAGAGATATGAACTCATCTCTTACTTGCGTCATACACATGAACATCTGTCGGAATGCATTATCTACAGTGGGTGATAGTATTAATGGGGTGCTAAATGAAGATGCAGTTGGTGTAGATGCAACGGGAATGGGGAATGGGGGTGGGAAGGTGGATGATGTAGTGATTGTTGAAAATTGTGATGTGCCTAAAAATGTTTGTGCCGTGAGTGAAGTGAGTGATGGTGCAGTGGGTGGTGAGATGTCCATGTCAGTGGACGTATCTAGTGTGGTGACCGTGAATATGGGTGTGATCGTGGGTGCTCGTGCTGGTGTAAATACGGGATTTACAAAGGTTGAGGGGCAATTTACAGGGGGGCTGGCTGGAGCAGCTTGGTGGAAAGGGGAAAGAGGGGTTACAGTGGGTCGGGGAGGTGAGACGGGGGAGAAGGTTAATGGCGGTGGGAATGGAAAAAGGGGTCTTGGAGTTGTGGGGAAAGATGGAAAAGATGGATGGAGGAATGGGTTGGATAGAAAGGTGGGTGTGGGAGGGGGTAGACTAGGGCTAATGGGTGCAGGAATTGTGGGGTGAGTGGTCGTAAAGACGATTTCTGCTACACCACCGGTGAATGAAGATGTTAGTCGGGGGGAAGGAGGGTGAATAGGGGAGGCTGGAGGGATGGACGGTGATGGAGGAGCGGTTGGGGTGGTCGGTACTTCAGTGACTACTGAGGTATGTACAGCTGTAGCGCGGGGTGGGGAATCTACAAAGATGGTTTCTACAGCCAATGAACTTTCGGGGACGAGGCGTGCCTCCCTGGCTTGTTCTGAAGACTGTGCTCCTGTGGGTACACGAATGTATTCGCCGGGCTTTGAAAGTAGTCGTACTCTGCGGGGGTCAAACTGTGGTAGTGGCTTTCGTTGCAAGTACCTGAGGGCTTCGTTGGAGCCTACTGATTTGACTAACTCGCGGAATCCTTTGATTTATGCGTCTTTGAATCCGCCTGTGACAAGTTCTTGTTCTATTATTGTTTGACTCTCTTCCTCTGTCAGCTTTTTGCGTGCCCAAACTTTTTCCATAGTTCTATACAGCTTCTTGATAGCTAGTGTGTAAGCTGCTGCTTCGTAAGTTTCATCTTCATGGGTACTTGTATCATCATGTGTGTCTGTTTGTTGGCCTTGGCCATCTATCTGTTCATGCTCTTGGGATTCCTGTGTTCCCTGGCTAGCTTCGTCGTCTCCTTCGTCGTCATCGGTTGCTGTTCTTTCGTCATCAGAGCTGGACACGATCTGTCCTTGTGGCTGATCCCTCGGTGTGGTAGGGTAGCTAGGCCTTTCAAATTATTGAGAAAACAATTGTCCTTCTGAAAACTGGAACTCATTGCAGAATGCATCAGGCATCTCAAAATCAAAAGTTTGGTCCAGTGGCTCTGCTTGTCCTGCTTCTAAATGGGGTATTGGAAAAGAGAAAGCTTCCACACCAATAGTGGTGGGAAGTTCAGCTGCTGTGGTGATAGGTTCTGTGGTTGTGGCTGCTTGGGGTGCAACAGTACTGGTGGTACCCTCCAGCGTAACTGGTCTTGATAACCGTATACGAATTGGTGGTACCGTGGGAGTGGCTGCTGTTGGTGACTGCTTTGGAGATGGTTGTGGCGAGGGTGATTCTGGGACTTGTAGGCACGGGATAGTGCCTCTCATCCGCTTTCCGGCTCTGCCTTTGCTAGACTTTCTAGCCTTCCTAGTGGTCCCTTTGAATGCTTTCAGTTCCTCACTAGTCATGGCACGCTCAATTGGTAAGTCATACGCCAAGCACATAGATATGATCCTGGTGAGGGCGCAGCACCCATTGATTACCTTCTTTCGCTCCCACCTATGTTGTGCCAAATAGAGCTGATCAATGATCCAGCTGGCTAGATCAACCGTTTGAGGTCCAATACATGCTAAGTATAATCCAAACCAGATTCTCTTGTGGGGCATGGTAAAACGATCCTGAGCTGGGAAAGCAAAGTGCTGCATGCATATCCGTAATGGCTTGGAAAGCTCAGGTGTTATAGCAAAAATATCCTCCCACTTAGTTACATCACCACGTTTCATCTGCTCTGGGACTAGCCGTTCTCACTCCGTTGGAGTGTGTGTTCCATGTATTTTCAGAGCTGCGCGAATTAAATCTTTAGACAAATAAAACCTTCTGAATGGAGGATCATTTACCAAGGATGGTAACATGAATGTGCCAGGTAAATCCTTGTTTTCTGAAGCTGTTAAGGTGGTTACCAAGTAAAAACATCTGTAAAAATCGGGTTTAGGCAGAGGGTCACTAAAATATTCTGTAAATCCCGCTCGTGCCCAAACGTGCGTTAAATCTTGTGTATTCTGTAGTCCTTCACATTCTCTTGAAAAGAACTGGTACTTGGTCCATGTGCGAAGATCAAATGCCAAATTGGCCTCAAATATGAAATCAGCGTCTGCTAATGGTCCTGCTAGGCCTTGGAACCAGTGAGAGTTACGATGAATCTTCTCGGTATATCCTCTAGGAGGATCATCGATTGGCATGGGTCCTGGGAAACCTTGAAACTCTGGTGGTTGCGTCGTCGGATAAGATTCCGCTAGTAATTCTCCAATAGTGGCCATCGGTGCACTGGGGCCAGCTTCTGATGGTCCTGCTTCGGTTTGCATGATGACTGATGAGCTAATGGAAAAGATCTGCTACAAAAGGTTAACACATTAGTATGGAAATTAATTATGATCCCATTAAGGTGAGACCGCAATCCCTTTCCATAACCGATGTGTAACCCGTGTAGCCAAGTGTCGTGAAGTGATTGATGCAATGATTATTTGCAAAACTAATGCAGGTCTCTAGACGCCTACATGGTCAGGTTATGCCTGCAATTCTTGATGAGCTTTTATTATGCATGATGTGGGGTTTGGGTGTATGAATTTATACAAGGTTTGGTTGAAGGTGAATTAGTACAAGGGTGGAGTTTAAACGGGGTGGGAGAATTGTTAGATAATGGGGTACAAGAAGACGTTTGGATACGTTTCGGTATCCATTTCCTAAGAGTCTTGGAGTGGGTGGTATGTTTCTGCTGAGGGACAAAAAGTGGTATCGGGTTTGGTGGTATTGAAGGATGAAAAGATTTCGGAGGGGTATATATTACATGGCTAGAGGGTTGGGCTATAATACATTGTTTGGGTACCCAAATCTGCATGGGTGTGGGTCTATGGATAAGATATTTCTTGGCGATCCAAATCTGTCGAGTAATTGTAGAAGAAGATCGAGGGGACTTTGGATGCTGACTCTGCTTCTGGTGAAACTTTGTCCTGTTCTCGTCTGCAGTGTTGCCAATAGCCTGTGGTTGCTGTCCTTTTGGGACCCATATTTGTCTCGTGCCACTTGTTCCGTGATGTTGATACTTCTGCTTTCTTTGCCTTGCCTGGTGGTGTTGTCGGTCTCGGTTCCTCTGTTGTGGTTGACTCGTTCGTGGTTGGGTTTGAGAGGTCCATTGGACGCTCTGCTTTGGAAAAGAAGGGAGATCCAACACTTGCGTGACCTGCCCATTAGGAAGTGATTCGTTCTTTACCTTTAATCTAGGCCAGTCCGCAGCAAGTTTGGAAGGATGAGCACCGCAGGGTGTTGTTCTCATTTGGCCGCTGATGCAACCCACCTGACCGCTGATTGTGTTCATCTGCCCTAGCGGTTGGGTAGCTGCCCCTTCTGGTTTGCAGGAAGCCCCAGGGAAGATCTCCTGTCGTCCTTCTGATTGACAACTGTCCCTAGCCAAGCCCGAGTGGGTTGGAGTAGACGTAACGTGACTGGTCTGACCCAAGATCTTCCGGTCTTCCGTCGCATGCGTTTCATAGGGTCTAGGGTTACAAACCTCAATCGGAATGCCGTTAGGGAAGTCAAGCGGTATCACTCGCTTCTGTTCTAAGGTTCCAATCTGTAAGGAGCCTTGTCTAAGATTTAGGTTCAGTGAGTGATCGTATAGCCAATCTTGGCCAAGGATTAGGGGTTCTATCAGGTCGTCATCATGGCACACTAGTAGCTTCGCTGTCATGGTCACATCCTTAATGAGGATAGGAATGTCCACCTCACCCATGCAAGGGGTTTCCATGCCTCCTAGGCCTATGAGGTATGCCTCAATTGGCTGCATTTCTATTCCTGAATCCTTATAGTGGGACCATCTAATTGCACTAGTCGTAGCACCTGAGTCAATTAAAGCCCTGAGCTCTTGGCAAGGGTTGTCGTGCTCTAGCCTGTTTGTAATGAATGGTCTCCTGTCCACTATACTAGGATGAGTGTTTGACTTTACTTGACACATGGCCATGGGGTATCTGGGTGTAGTTTCCAGATGGTTATAATGTTCTCTCCCTAGTCCTTGTCTTCTTAACTTCATGCGTTTGATGCGTTCTATTGCTTCTGCCTGAGCTTCCGCTCGAATTCTATTTTCTTCCTCCTTACGCTTCTTTGCCAACGTGAGTCGTCTAAGCATATCCTCAGTAAGAGGTTCCTGATATAGCTTGACTCTACAGCCACTAATATAATTAGGCATTATATCTCCTTCTAAAGTGGCTAATTGTACTGCTCCGCTTGTCGAGAGTCTGTTAATGATCATAGGTCCATAACCTCGCTTTTCTAACTTACGTGCGTGTTGCTT
Organism: Ceratopteris richardii; assembly: GCA_020310875.1. Lineage (NCBI taxonomy): Eukaryota > Viridiplantae > Streptophyta > Polypodiopsida > Polypodiales > Pteridaceae > Ceratopteris > Ceratopteris richardii. Next base: position 22,233,187 of record CM035441.1, read on the forward strand.
TAGCGTATATACTAGAACTAAATCTCCTTCTTTTAGGCCTTTATCTTTCACATGTGCATCAAAATATGCTTTCTGTCGTTTCTTTGCTGCGTATATTCCTACTGCTGCCTTTAGCCTGGTTTCTCCTAATCGTTCCAAGTCCATTATTCTTGTTGATAACTCATGGCCGGTCCACTGATGTTCTTGTGCAACCTTAAGGGTCAGTATCAAGAAGTCCAAAGGAAGCACTGCATTCTGACCAAAAACCATCTGAAAGGGAGTTGCATTGAGTACGGTCTTGTAGGCCACTCGATATGCCCAAACAGCGTGGTGTAACTGTTTGTCCCAATCTGAACATTTGTTGTTCACGAGTTTCGTCAGTACGTTACAAAGGATCTTATTAGTGCTTTCAGCCTGACCATTGGCGTGACGAAGATATGGTGCGGATTTCTTGTGAATCACCATAAAACAAATATTCAATGACTTGGTTTAGAAAGTGAGTGCCTCGATCGCTCACTAACTCTATAGGCAGTCCATATCTTGTAAAGACATTCTCAAATAAGAATTTTGCAGTTGTGTGTGCATCATTCTTTTTCGTGGCTTTTGCCTCTACCCATTTTGTAAGATAATCTGTGGCAACAATAATGTATTCAGCATGTGTACCTTTTGCAGGGGGGTTAATGGGTCCTACAAAGTCTATACCCCACTTAGAAAATGCACGTCCGCCCATCATGGGTTTCAATGGCATTTCATCTCTGCGAGTAGGAAACTGAGTTCTTTGGCACACATCACATCTCTTTACATAGGTATGAGCATCCATGTGAAGAGTGGGCCACCATAATCCTGCAAAGAGGATGGCTTTGATTATCCTATCAGGTCCAAAATGACCTCCTGCAACACCTTGGTGTGCAGTCTCTAGTATGCTCAGATAATCGCTCTCATGAACACACTGTCTTAGATATCCATCTCGTCCTCTTTTGTATAGGTTATCGCCAATAAGTGAATAATCTTGAGCTTCCTGCTCTAGACTGCGTTGTCGTGCTAAAGTCATTCCTTGAGGGAATGTGTTCGTCCTCAAGTATGTCACTAACGATTCACTCTAGTCTGGTGTGAGAGACACATGATATAATGTAGCATGTTCTACTGGTGGTCTTTCACAACAAACATTGCATTTCTTACACAACCTGTAGACATCTCCTTCCATCTAAGGCCAATATACTCCTAATCTATGCAGAGTCTGTAATGTTCGATGTTTTGAATGATGTTGCTTTAATGCACCTATGTGTGCTAATTGCAACCAATTTGCATGTTCTGATTCATCCACACAACAAGCAAGAATCTTTTGATTATCCTGTTTATATATGCTTCCTGCCATTATTTGGTATCTCTGAGACTTGGTAATCTCTCCTTCTTTGATCTTTATCCTAGGATTCTTGGGTCCATATGTGAGAACGGGGACTATAGGCTTAGCCCATTCTGGTGCTATCTCAAGATTAAACAAGTATGCATCTGGTAGATCATCCGCTACTCCTTGAGGAGCTTCTCCTGAGGTTAATCTCGAAAGGTGGTCAGCTCTAAGATGTGTCTTCCCTTTCCTGACTACGACTTCAAAATCATACTCCATGAGTAATAGAAACCAACGTATCAGTCGTCCTGTGTTACATGGTTTGTTGACTAAGTACAATAGGGCTTGATGATCCGTAAAGAACTTGAATCTGTTGGCCAACAAGTAGTGCCTAAACTTCTTTACTGCGTAGATCATCCCTAATCCTTCTCGTTCCGTCGTGGTGTAATTTCTTTCTGCTGCATTCAATTGTCTACTAGCGTAAGCTATGGGGAGATCTATGTTACCTTCATTCGTGGGTTCTGCTAACACACATCCTATGGCGTAGTTGGATGCATCCACATGTACATGGAATGGCTTACTCCAATCCGGGGTTGTCAATATAGGTGCTGAGCACAAGCGTCGTTTAAGTTCATTGATCGAATTTTCACATTCATCTGTCCATTCAAAATTGGTTAAAAGAGAGTACAAAGGCTTGGCTATGATTGCATACATGTGTATGAATCTCCTATAATAACCGCAATGGCCCATAAATGCTTGTACCTCCTTCACATTAGTTGGTCTAGGTAATTCTGCAATTACTTTCACCTTTTCTTCATCTGTAGAGATTCCATTTTTTGACACAATGTGTCCTAGAATTTTGCCTTGTCTGACCATGAAAACGCACTTTTCTGGGTTCAAACAAACCTGATATTCTCGACATTTGTCAAATATTTGCCTTAACTCTGGGATATGCGTCTGTCTTACATTTGAATGAGCACATAAGTCATCGACATAAACTTCCAAACTCTTGCGTAAGAATTCCTTGAAAACATGACACATGAGTCGCTGGAAAGTGGCGGGTGCATTTGTTAAGCCAAATGGCATCACACGAAATGCAAATATGCCCCATTCAGTGGCAAATGCCGTCTTGTGTTGATCTTCTGGAGCAATGGCTACTTGATTATAGCCTGAAAATCCATCAAGAAAGCTGTAAACTTCCTTGCCCGCAACTCTTTCCAATAGATGTTCCGTGATAGGAAGAGGATAACTGTCTCTAATCGTGGCGGCATTAACTTTTTTAAGGTTAATACACACGCACAATTTTCCATTCTTCTTGGGCACAACCACAATGGGGGATACCCATTCGGTATGCTCAATTTCGTAAATGAATCCTGCTTCTAACAAGCGATCTATCTCCTCTTTAATCTTTGCAGCGTAGTTATCATTATACGTGTACGGTTTCTGTTTTGTCGGTTTTGCATCTGGAGTCATAGGGATTCTATGAGAACATATATCTGGATCTACTCCTTTCAAATCTTTGTAACTCCAAGCAAAAACATCTCTATATTCGCGCAATAGGGCAACGAGCTCTTCTTCTTCTTCAGTTGTCAAATCATGCCCTATGTATGTACATTTTTCTTCTTCTCCTTCTATGGCTACGATTATTTTCTTGGTTTTCTCTCGGTTATCATACACTTGTCCGTCATTCGCCTTTCTATTGGGCATTCGTACCATGATTCTTCTATCTTCGATTTCATATTTCTTGAAGTTCTCGGGTACTTCAAATAAAGATTCTTCTTTTTCTGACATGGTTTCTTTCTTCTTTCTTTTCTTGCCTTCACTTTTAGTAGTCACTTGAGTGGCTAACCTTACCTCATTCGTAATTTCCTCGTGTCTCTGAGGGTGAGTCTCTACCTCGAAAAAATATTCTTTCTCTGATGCAAAGGGTGGGTCCATGATAATTGATTCTAAATCAAAATCGCTTGCATCCTCAAATGCATCAGTGTTAGGTTCACACTCTTCTAAAATTGCATCGCACATGATTGGCTCTATCGTGAAAACTGAAATGTCATAGCCATCCTCGTCACAGTGGGGTGTCCATTGTTCTTCATTGATGGCTACATCCATGGTTGCTAGGATTTCTACCCAACCATGGGGTTCGAACTCTTCGTCTGGGAATACTACAGGTGCGTAGGCTGGATCTTGAAGTGTTCGTGGATGTTGTTCTGCACCTAAGGTCCTGGCTTCTAACCTTTTTTCCTCTTGTTTGGCTACTTTACACATCCATAAATGAGTATCCTCATGCAACCAAGAAGGATCTGATTCTAATGAGTGCACGGATTCTGTTTCTACTGGTGTCTTATGGATGGTATTCCATTGTATTGGGGGTACATCTCGATGTGAATAGTCTTTAAGATTGACTTTGGTAGTCACTCCTAAATGTTGCAAGTACAAAGAATTAGTTCCCCAATCTTGTACAATTTGCAACTGACGCATGAATGGTCGTCCCAATATCATCTCATAAGCATGGTTTTTTGCAAAGTCACAAATGGCAAAGGTATGCTCAAATTCTACGCCACAAGTGGTGAGAGATATGCCTTCTAGTAAGCCTAATGGTTTTTCTATGTGTCCGTCAGCCATTTGTAGCTTCATCCTCGTGGGTCTCAATGCTGGCTTACCCCAACGTTTCCATAAGGCGGTGGTAGCTATGGCTACTCCGGCTCCTGAATCTAAGATGGCTTTCGTGGTGTAGCCCTGATGGGTTATCGGAAGATACGTGTTACCTTCCTCTCCTTCGCTTACATCTCTGATCTTTTCTACGGGTATTTCTGGTACCTTATTTTGTGATCCTATTTGTGAGGGAGTAGTAGCAAGCTCAGGGAATTGATTTGCTACATGTTTCCACAATTCTGGTTTTACCTTCAACAACTCCTCCAGAGTAAGGTTACATTGTACTTTGGTATTCTTGATCACTTCCGTGTTTCTAGGGATTACTGATTCTTCATTCCTCACTATTATCGTGGGTGCTCTCATACTAATAGACTTTGCTTCCCAAGGTCCTCTGCACTGAGGTAATTCTTGTAAGGAATTAGATTCAAATCCTGTGTGTTCACTCAGTTGTTCTTCCTCTACATCATCATAAATAGAGGGGATGTCTTGGGAAAATTGTTCCTGCAAGTCATCTATTTCTTGAATAGGAGGATGGGTTCCTTGTTCCTTTCTCCATTTCTCTTCTTGTATTTCTCTCAAAAATTCATGTGAGTACCTATGTATGGAAGATAGGTTGTCTTGACTTTCTGAGTTGGGTACTTGAGACAGGGATGGTGCATTCCTTTCCTGTGTCTCTGGTACAATAGGGTTCCTAGGCTGATCCTTTTTCTCTTTGCTTTCGATCAAATATTCTAGCCTCTCCATTAGTCCTTGAAAGTGTAATTCCGGTTTTGCCATGTTATTCCAATTAAGATATCTAGAGGCTTCGAACAAAGCTTGTGCTAGTTCTACCATCTTCATGCAAAGTTTAGTTCTCTCAATTTCTAGATCAGCTCGAGGGTAGTTTTTGCTCATTTCAGCTACTTGAGGTCCTTCTTTTAACCTAGCCTGATATGCACGAAACATCATGTCTAGATTTTCTGGTATGGGTTCCGCTAAAACTGATCCTGATTTCTGAGCTGGATTCTCTTCATTCAATTCTTGTGAAGTCAATTCTTGGATTTTGGCTCTAGATTCCTTTAAACTTCCTTCCAACTCTGTTATCTTTTTACTCCACTTTCTCTTTATTCTTTCTCTAGAATCTTTCCAAGATTTTGTCTTTTTACTGCTAGATTCTGCAACTTCATTGGTTCTGGCTACTTTCCCTTGATTAAACTGTTGGTTCTGTAAGAGCGCCTGGGCTCTGGTTATAGCTTGGATAGGCACGTATGTAGGGTTGGATCCATCTGCATTGTTCACAATACCTATCACATTGATCGGTGTCACATTCGAAGCCTTAACTGGATTTTTAGGACAATCTTTGATTATGTGCTTGTTGGGGATTCGGGGACAAGAAGGAGTTTGAGGGTTTGTAGGAGAAAAAAGAGATGATGAAAATGGACTAATAGTGAGAACTTCTGCAAAGGAATACTCTTGGAACCCTTGAATATTACTTATCCTGCAACAATTACAATGACTGCGCACAGTCCAATCAATGACTAAATACAACTTCAGGGAGTATCAATTACTGAAGACCAATTATCTCAAGTCCTCTAGCGGCGGCCTCTCGTGCGCCAATCCTTCACTTGCTTCCCGCTTCCCTTGTGCACACCTTGCACTAAGCTTCCGCCAAGCTAAGGAATTGGTATCACTGCGCAGCACGCAATAGCCCTTGGAACTCTTGGAATCCAGCCCGCCTTTTCTCTTCTCTGCACACTTTCCTCTTGACACCTCTTGCACTCTTGAATGTCGTCCCACACTGGAGGCTCTTCTTGCTTCCTTTCTTGCTCTTCTGAAGCTCTCTCCTGCTCTCAACTCTCAATCCCCAAAAATAGCCTTTGTCCTTCCTTTTGTTTTAGAGTCCGCCGGTTCGCGCACTCTAACTGCAATACAATCTTGGTGTCCTTTCAATGTCCCAAGATTGTCTTTTTGAACTGGTCCTCAACGATTCGCTACTTTGTCTTGTAGTGTCTTTAGAACAAGAGTGACTTTTAAACTAAAATTTTGATTGGGCGGCCTATTTCCACCTTTTCGTACGCGGCCTTCCACCTTCACTTTTCCTTTTAATTCTTTTACTTTTGCACCTTAAGATTTAGATTCAACCTTTGAACCTTAAGAGGAAAAATACCTTGTACCTTTAGTTTCAACCGGCTAGGGCTCTACAGATGCCCACCACCTAAAGATCTCTCCGTCCCTGAGAGACAACAGCAATACCAATTGAGAAATTGCAAAGACACAGAGATGAAAATGACGGAGGCAAGAAAAAAAAAAAAATAAAGGGTGTGTATCTTATTGAGAAGAAAAAGTATAATGCACCCGACAAGAATGATGAGGAATCAAAATTATGAGGTAATTATTGGCAAAGGGATACTGGAATCTAAGAGCAATATTTTATGACCGGGATGAGCAATTTATTTAGACTGAGGAATTCAATTTATTGTGGAGGGTGATTGAGGTTGTCAGCCGAGGTTGATGGAGAAGGGGGCAAAGGAGCAGAAGCTTGTTCGATCGTAAGCTGTAGCGAACTAAGGCATTGTCTAAGGTGATCCCTTTCCCTGCGGATACGTCGGCATGCAGCATTAGCACAAAGCCCTAAGTTGGAGCGATCCTGAAGATCTTCTAAGGCTTTCATCGCAGAGTCGGCCATATCGCGATAATGATCTCGCTCTTCTTTGAGCAATCGGGCCGATTCGTTGAGGGAGTGCCATTGAGAGGTTGCCATGCGATTGATGTTTTCTATTGTTGAGATATACTGTTGATGAACCGAAGCTGCTGCGGAAACCGAATCCAAGGAAATCTGAGAGGCCTGAGCATTGCCGATAGCGACTACACTCGCGTCCTGGAGTAATTGCAAAAATGAAGGTGTTGATGGTAGGTCAAAAGGCGGAGTGGGATTGGCCGGTGGAGCAGGAGGGGGAGGGGGAGGGGGAATATACGGCGGAGGAGTATGAAGGGTTGGAGTGGTCGATGGAGTGGGAAGTGAAAGATTGGGGGAAGGGAGATGTTGACTGACAGGAAGGTTACTGGTAGAGGGGGATGTGAAATCCGGGTGAATGGGTGGCATACAGGTGGGGTTTTGAGGGTTGAGCTGGGTTTGAATAAGTGGGGTGAAATCGGAAGAGAGGGGAGGTCTAGGGATAATAGGAGGGGTAGGCATGGATGGAGAATTTGTAGATACAGGAGGGAAAGGGGAAGAAGATTGGGTAGTGAAGGAGTGGACGTGAGGGGTGGGAGTCATGAATGGAGAGGAGGTGGCTGTAGGCGGGATAGGTGAAGAAGATTGGGGAGGGAAGGAGGGCACATCAGGGGGATGAGTTAAGAACGGAGAAGTGGTAGAGGCAGGAGGGATAGTTGGAGAAGAATGGGGAGGGATGGAGGTTACATCAGGGGGGTTAGTTATGAATGGAGAGGTGGTAGATGCAGGAGGGAGGGGTGAAGAAGATTGGGGAGGGCAGGAAGTTACATCAGGTGGCGCGGAGGTGGGTGTCGAGGCGGAAGCTGAGTCAATAGAGATTAGAGGGGGGGAGGGAGATGGAGCAATGGAAGGTCCAGGTTGGGAGGGGAGATAAGCAGCATTGTGTGCAGAATGTGCTGGAATCTGATATAGCCAAGATAAGAAGGGTGCAGAATAGATGGAAAATGCATGAGAGCCTCTAGAGATAGCCTGGCGTAGGCGACGGGAGCGCAACATCAAGGAACTATAAATGAGGTGTGCGTAAGGGTAGGGGCGGCTATGGAGAAAGCAAAAGAGCGGATCAGCGATACGAATATCAGACCACGGAAGGGAAGAGGTTTGGCTGCGTAGTAAGAAGAAAAAGATGAACGCATTGAGAAGGGTGGTCATGCGGAGCGAAAACCTAGCATTACTTTGAAAATGTGTGTTACAAAAGGCAATAGTGGCTGAGGCGGACAGTCCAGAGTATAGGAAAGGGGGAGCACGAAAATCTATTAGGGGAGACCCAATACTTGCGGCAATGTCTGGGATGAAGAGAGTGCCGGTTCGAAAATGAGGGAAGAGGCGGATGGCTTCATAAACCTGGGTAAAATTGGCGGGGTTGAAGAAAACATTAGCCAAGCCCCACAAACCCGCTTGTTGAAGATCCTCAATAGAAAACATTTGACGAAGGGCAATGGTAGGTATGGAGAGATACATTCGGATTTGCAGGTTTATGTCAGGTGGGAGAAACAGGCGCATATAATCCCCTGTTGGTGAAGATGGGTGGGATGAATGAGACATAGATGGGGAAGGAGAAGGAGGGTGCGGGAGGGGAGGTGGGGAATACAGGTAGCTGGAATCTGAGTCTATGGAATAAAGGGGAAGATCCAGGGTTGGTGCTGTTTGAGTCGCTTGAACAGATGGGTCTGCCGATGAAGGAGGAGGTTGATTGGGATGGGTAGAAGCAATTGTGGAGGCAGGAGCAGAACTATCACCCGGAGCGGGGTCCGCCATGGATGAAACTGGGGAAAAGAAATGGAGCAGAAGAAAGCCTCTAGAGGGGAAGAGGAATCGATGGGTTGAGGTGGAGGGAGGGGGGCAGAGGGTTTGATGATTGGATGGTGTTGGGAGGAAGAGGGGGACGTACGGTGGAGAGGGAGATGGATGGTTTTGATGAGGGGGGGGGTAGGGGTTTGATGAGGGGGGGTAGGGTTGAGCGGTGTCGGGGGGCGCGGGGTTTTGATGAGGGGGGGGTGTTGGGGTGAATGGTGTCGGGAGGGGGTTGCGCTGGGGTATGAGGAGGGGGGGGGGTTGGGTGAGCGGTGTCGGGAGGGGGGGGGGGAGGGGGCGCTGTTGAGATAGGGGGGGGTGTGTGAGTATTACGGAGAGGGGGAGTGTGGTGTCGATCGGGGTCGGGAGGGGGGGGGAGGGGGCGCTGTTGAGAGGGGGGTTGGGTGGAGCCGTGTCGGGAGGGGGGGGCGCGGGGTTGTTTTGGGAGGGGGGTGGGGTTGAGCGGTGTCGGGAGGGGGGGGGAGGGGGCGCTGTTGAGATAGGGGGGGGGTGTGTGAGTATTACGGAGAGGGGGGGAGTGGGGTGTCGATCGGGGTCGGGAGGGGGGGGGAGGGGGCGCTGTTGAGAGGGGGGTTGGGTGGAGCCGTGTCGGGAGGGGGGGCGCGGGGTTGTTTTGGGAGGGGGGGTGGGGTTGAGCGGTGTCGGGAGGGGGGGGAGGGGGCGCTGTTGAGATAGGGGGGGGTGTGTGAGTATTATGGAGAGGGGGTGGAGTGGGGTGTCGATCGGGGTCGGGAGGGGGGGGAGGGGGCGCTGTTGAGAGGGGGGTTGGGTGGAGCCGTGTCGGGAGGGGGGGGGGCGCGGGGTTGATTTGAGAGGGGGGGGTGGGGTTGAGCGGTGTCGGGAGGGGGGGGAGGGGGCGCTGTTGAGATAGGGGGGGGGTGTGTTAGTATTACGGAGAGGGGGGGAGTGGGGTGTCGATCGGGGTCGGGAGGGGGGGGAGGGGGCGCTGTTGAGAAGGGGGTTGGGTGGAGCCGTGTCGGGAGGGGGGGGCGCGGGGTTGTTTTGGGAGGGGGGGTGGGGTTGAGCGGTGTCGGGAGGGGGGGGAGGGGGCACTGTTGAGATAGGGGGGGGTGTGTGAGTATTACGGAGAGGGGGGGGGTGGGGTGTCGATCGGGGTCGGGAGGGGGGGGAGGGGGCGCTGTTGAGAGGGGGGTTGGGTGGAGCCGTGTCGGGAGGGGGGGGCGCGGGGTTGTTTTGGGAGGGGGGGTGGGGTTGAGCGGTGTCGGGAGGGGGGGAGGGGGCGCTGTTGAGATAGGGGGGGGGTGTGTGAGTATTATGGAGAGGGGGGGGGAGTGGGGTGTCGATCGGGGTCGGGAGGGGGGGGAGGGGGCGCTGTTGAGAGGGGGGTTGGGTGGAGCCGTGTCGGGAGGGGGGGGGCGCGGGGTTGATTTGAGAGGGGGGGGTGGGGTTGAGCGGTGTCGGGAGGGGGGGGAGGGGGCGCTGTTGAGATAGGGGGGGGGGTGTGTTAGTATTACGGAGAGGGGGGGAGTGGGGTGTCGATCGGGGTCGGGAGGGGGGGGAGGGGGCGCTGTTGAGAAGGGGGTTGGGTGGAGCCGTGTCGGGAGGGGGGGGCGCGGGGTTGTTTTGGGAGGGGGGGTGGGGTTGAGCGGTGTCGGGAGGGGGGGGAGGGGGCGCTGTTGAGATAGGGGGGGGTGTGTGAGTATTATGGAGAGGGGGGGGAGTGGGGTGTCGATCGGGGTCGGGAGGGGGGGGAGGGGGCGCTGTTCAGAGGGGGGTTGGGTGGAGACGTGTCGGGAGGGGGGGGGCGCGGGGTTGATTTGAGAGGGGGGGGTGGGGTTGAGCAGTGTCGGGAGGGGGGGGAGGGGGCGCTGTTGAGATAGGGGGGGGTGTGTGAGTATTATGGAGAGGGGGGGAGTGGGGGGATCGGTTGTTGCCGCCGGGGGGTTGGGTTGTGGAGGGTCGGAGAGAGGGGTTGAAGAGGGTGTGATGAGGGGGGGTGTCGAAGGGTGATGACGAGTGGGGATGTGGAACGGAGAGGGTGGGAGAGGGGGGATTGGTGGGTGCCGCCGGGGGGGTGGGTTGTGGAGGGTCGGAGAGAGGGGTTGAAGAGGGGTGTGAGGAGGGGGGGTGTCGAAGGGTGACGAAGAGGGGGGGGGAGGTGGAACGTAGAGGTTGGGAGAGTGGGGATTGTTGAGGGGGATTGAGGGTGAGGGGGTGTGAGATGCTCTCCTTCTTTCCTCCCTAGCACAACTTGGCACTGAAATTAAGAACGGAATTCCTGAGGATGGTGAAGCAAGAGTGAAAAAAGAGGCCATATTATATAGCTGGTTCGAATGAGGGAGCACCTCTCAAGAAGGAGCGGACTAGCATAAAAAGGTGATCAAAAAGAGAGGAGATGACAATGTTAATCTCATCCATCCGAGAGACAAACAAAGGAAAGGGCAAAAATGAAAGTTACTTAGCAAAACTATGAGCCATTCAAGTGATGAATTTCTTTTTTTGAAGTGATGAATTTCTTGAATTTTTGATGGAGAAGAAAACTTGCGCCAAAATTTTTCATTTTCAATGATAAAGAAAAGAAAAAAAAAACGTGCGCCCAATTTTTTTTTTCTTTTTTTTTATTTTCATAAAAAACTACGCCCAAAATTTTGATTATTACTACTTATTAAAACAATGCAAAACCAACAAGATAAAGGAAAATGCAATGTTTATGATACTTGATAATAAGCCTTGAGTCTGGAAATGTTAACTAAAGGTAGGGTGTTGCCATCGAGTGTTTCCAATTGCACTGCCCCCCACTGCAGCATCTTCGTAATGCGAAAAGGGCCTTCCCAGTGAGGGATCCATTTCCCTTTGTTTTGATTAGAAATTTGTGGTCTGTGTAGCAGGGCTAAATCTCCACGCTTCAAATTGTTTTGCCATAGATTTTTGTCATGAGTCTCCTTCCTGTGTAATTGCAGTTTCTCTAACTGTTTGGATGCTAAAATTCTCGATTCTTCCAGTTTATGCAAAGCCGTCAGTCTTGCTGAAACTTCCATCCCATTTTTCTCTAGTCTTTTCGTTCTTATAGAGCCTCTGATAAATTCAAATGGTTCAATAGGAACCAAGCCATAAACTAATTGAAAGGGGGAATACCCAGTCTCTTTATAGGCCAGTCTATATGCATATAATGTACCCAGATAGGCCCGTCCCCAAGAGGTCGGCTGCAACATGCATTCTTTTTGTAACATTGAAATTAATACTTTGTTTGTTGACTCGGCTTGTCCATTAGCTCGTGGGTAGTATGCACAAGAAGTCCTGTGTAAAATGCAATACCTGTTGGAAATTTCCTGCAATATTTTGTTAACAAAATGAGTACCCTGATCGGTACAGATTTCCAGCGGGCATCCAAATCTGCAAATGATGTTACAATACAGAAAGTCAGCCACTGTTTGTGCAGAGCAATCCGTTGATGCAATAGCTTCAGCCCATTTTGTTGCGTAGTCCGTGGCTATCAGTAAGTACTTTTCCCTTTTTGGAAGTGCCGGAGGGTATATAGGCCCAACAAAGTCTAACCCCCACTTCTCAAAGGGCTGCCAAGAAGTGGAAACTACCAAAGGGTGATGTCTTTGCTTGGTGGGTTTAGGTCCACACCTCTGGCACACATCACATGTTTTTCTCCAATTCTCTGCATCCCTAAAGAGTGTAGGCCACCATAGACCAGCATCTAGTATTCTCTGGCTCATGATATGCCCTGGAAGGTGCCCACCACCTGTTCCTTCATGTGCAAATTGCAATATTTCCCTCACTTCATCTTCCTCTAAGCATTTCCTCATCCTGTCATCCTTGCCTTGTCTGTAGAGTTTACCCTCAATGAAAGTATATGGTCTACTCTTGATAAGCAGCCTCTTCCTTAGTACAGCACTAGCACTTTCTGGATACACTCCAGTATTAATGAACTGCTTGATATCATCATACCATCCTTTAGGTTGTATAGCAAACAAGTGCGCATCAGGGAAATCATCATTGATACCACTGGTTTGATCCTTCCTATTGATTCTGGACAAGTGATCTGCCATCACATTTTCTCTTCCTGGCTTATGGATTACCGAGAAATCGAACTCTTGGAATAACAGTAACCACCTCCATATTCTACCAGTAGCATGTGGTTTGTTGAGTAAGTACTTGAGAGGTTGGTGATCTGATATAATAATAAATTTTACCCCCAATAAGTAGTGGCGGAATTTTTGAACTGCAAAGACCATTGCTAGTGCTTCCCTTTCGGTAGTACTGTAATTTCTTTCAGCTTTGGTCAAGATTCTACTGGCATATTGAATTGGCCTGTCCATTTTAAATTCTTCACTGGGTTGAGTTAGAACTGCTCCCACTGCATATGCACTGGCATCGACATGTATATGAAAGATTTTTGACCATTCCGGGGTGACCAGGATAGGAGCACACACTAGCCGTGACCTTAATGTCTCATATGCTTTTTCCTCCTCTTCTTCCCATTTGAAAGGTACTTCTTTACCTGTGAGTCTAGTCAGAGGTCTAGCTATCTCTGCATACATTTTTATAAACCTTCTATGATAACCGGTGTGCCCCAAAAAACTCTGGATCTCTTTAGGAGTTTTGGGTTTAGGTAACTTTAATATAGAGAGAATTTTGTCAGGATCTGGGGCCATACCTTTAGCGGATACCACATGTCCTAAGAGGGTTCCTTCTGTCACAAGGAAATGACATTTATTTGGATTGAGCTTTAACTTAGTTTCTCTGCATCTTTGGAAAATATCCTGCAGCTGTCTCAGGTGCTGGTCCAAACAATCTAGATGAGTTTCTTTGTGAGATCCTGAAAATGAAGAGAAATCATCCATGAAGATTCTAAGTGATTCCAGCAATAAGGGGCCAAAAATGAGATTGACCGTTCTGTTAAATGTGGCTGGAGCATTTCTTAGCCCAAATGGCATTTTTACATACACATACGTTCCCCATGGTGTGATAAAAGCAGTCTTTTCACGATCCTCTGGGTGTATTGATATTTGATTATAGCCACTGAAGCCATCCATAAAACTATATAGTGCATGTCCCGCCACTTCTTCAATGACCTGTTCTGCAAAAGGCATAGGGAACCCGTCTGGAATGGTTACCTTGTTGAGAGCTCTAAAGTCCACACAAATTCTGATTTTATTAGTATTCTTCTTTGGTACTATAACCATAGGCGAGAGCCACTCTGAGTGTTCCACAGGAATGATGATTCCTGCATCTTCCATCTTTTGGATTTCCACATAGACAGCTTCGGCATACTTTGGATTGAGTCTATAACTCCTTCCTCTGATGGGTCTGGCTCCCTCAACCAGAGGAATTCTGTGCTCTCCATAAGATGCAGGCACTCCTTCTAAGTCCTTATAATGCCAGGCAAAAACATCTGCATACTGGGTTAAGAATGATTTTACCTTTTCCAGGAGCTTTGGGTGGCTCCACAACCAAGTGGCCACTAGAACTGGTTGATTCTTGTTTTGGGTGCATAAATGTACTTCTTGAACCGGGTTTCTTGTTACCAGATTATCTTCTTGTGCATCTGCTTCCTTGTCTTCTTCTACTAACTTTTCGTGCATTGCTTCATAAGCAGGTGTATTTTGAACTTCGATGTTTTCCTCCTTGTCCTGCATCCATCCTGCAGGGATTTCTTGAATTGGGAAAGAACATTCAACCTCAGAATTTTTTACCTTGCTTTTAGCTTGGGAAACTTCGTTATCTGATGCTGACACATCCTCCTCCAATTTGTATTTGAGGGGTATCTTCCTGCCCCTTCTGTGGTCAGTGATGGGCTCTCCCAATCCATCAACCTGGACCTTTCCTTTGTCTTCATCATAGCCTCCAAATGTACCAGGATTATCAAGAAAAATTCCAAAACAAGAAGAAGAGTTGCCGGCATGAAGCCAACTTAAAATATCCTCTTCTTCCTCAAAATCTATTTGGGGTTGATCCTCCGCTTCTGTTTCCATGCAAATGCTCACTGTTTCCATCATACTAGTGTTTCCTTGATTGTCTGGGCCTTCTTCTAAATGAATTTGTGTCAGCTCCTACCCTTTCTTTTGTACCCACATGGTGTCCTTACCCCAATCATGAATGACACTGGCATGCCTCAGCCAAGGTCTTCCAATTAAGAGAGGAAATCCTCCTTCAACCTGGGGCAATCTTAAAACCACAAAATCCAGGATAAATAGATTACCTTGTACTTCAAGTGGAACTTTTGGGATTACCCCTAAGGGCCTTACTTTGCTCTGATCTGCCAAAGTGACCGTGAAATTTGCAGGTCTTGAAGGGTGGAGTCCAATCCTTTTCATGGTATGTTCAGGCATCAAATTAATGCCAGAACCACCATCTACAATAACACCTTGAAATTCATGGCCCTTGATTGATATTGTAAGCCGAGGGCTTTTATAATCTGTAAGGGGTGCTTCCCCCCTAATTATCCCTTGATGTAAGATAGCAGTCTTAGCCACTAAGCTTGTCGTAGAAGCTTCATCAATTATCTGCAATAATTCTGACCTGAATTTCCCATCCATCTTTATTAAATCAAGAATACTAACCTCCTTCTTAATAGACTTGAGTAGCTTTGAAGCCTCTGATTCTTTAAGGAAGTGAGCTTCATTTGCTTTGCTAAACTCTTCTTGAGCCCTCTTGAAGGCATGCCCAATGGCATCTCCGGTGCCTGTGAGACATTCCTTGTGGTTTGTGTCTGCACCTGTAGTATCTTTGTCTTCCATTGCAACTCTGTCTTTGTTCAACTCCTTAATTGTCAATTCTTGATTTTCTACCACTTTTGCTGTTCCCTTGCTTCTTGTCTGTACTGCAAAAGATTCGAGTTCTTCTAATTGTACCACTCTAGTGGATGGTGAGGGTTCATTTACCTGAGGCAATATCTCCTCCTTGAATACAGAGATCATTTGGAGATGGGATCCGGAAGTAGAGGCTTGATTCTTAGGACGACAGTTTGTATAATGATCTCTGGCCTCTGGACAATTTCTGCAAGGGGGTGCATTTTTCGGCAGGGTGCATCTAGATTGGTAGTGCCCACATTCTCCACATCTGAAGCAAATAATTGGCCTTCTAGGCCCATTTGCAAGGTTAGTTCTTGGTCTAGGATTATAGTTATTACCTTGGTTTGTTGCTGCTGCCATTACATTTGCTGGTGGCAGAAGCCCGCCTTGTGTCCAGTATGTCGTTGTCGGTATCCCCCTTGATTGGCATTCATGGGCCTCATGCCCAATCTTCCTGCATAATTGACAAGTCACATTTAGCAAAGGACATTCACTTACTATATGTCCTTGCTTACTGCACATGGAGCACCATAGTCCGTTCTTAATGCCGCCTCCTTTTAGTTCTTGCAACTCCTGCCTCAGCTGAGCTAGTTCCTCTGCTTGGGCTTCCTCTTCCTTTTGGAGCTTGAGGGCTTCGATCTCTCTTCTCAGCTGAGCTACAGTAGTCTCCTCCTCTGTATAGGGCTTATTCCTCTTCAAGCCTTCCAATTCCCTTCTTAACTGGCTCACTGGGTCCTCCAGTTCTGTACCATATGATAGTTGGGAAGACGTTGTACCATACTGGTGCCTTATTTGTTCCAAGCGGGTGGCCGTGTTGATGAATTCCTCAACAGAGGCCGTAGGTAGCACCAACTCTTTTATTTTGCATTGGGTGACCACAGGTAAAGGTTTGGCTAACCACTTCTTGACAAAGAAGTCGTGTGGTGGATCCGGTAATTTGGCCATTAATGCTTTTGCCCTGGTCACGAATTCGGGGAACTTCTCTCCTGGACCCAACTTCAAGTTTTCCAATTCTTCTATAATGATTTCAGCCGTGTTGCCATGCTGAAATTGATTCTTAAAGGCCTCTTTCATCATATCCCAAGAGGTAAAGTGATTTTCGGCAAACTGACTGAACCACTTGTCTGCCAGACCTTCCAATGTGGCGGGGAAGAGTATCAAGAAAGCATCTTCCCTACCCATTAGTCCCCTAGTCTTACATAATGAAAGAAATCGTCGAATGTGCTCATCTGGGTCCTCATGGGCTAAACCTCTGAAGGAGGGGAATTTTATGTTTAACCTGGAGAGCAAGATTTCTAGGTCCACCTGCCCTGCCATGCTTCCTACCGATGAAGTCGATGAAAGTGGACTTGATGATCTTCGGTTCGTCTTTCTTCTTGTCTGCTTGCACTTGATTCTCAAGGTTTGTGACCGGGTCGCGGTCATGAGCTATTCATAGTCCACTAAAAATGAGACACTTGATAAAAGGATGTACCTTTTGGCCCACTGGAGTAATGTTGTCGACACTGGAATGTTGTCCTCCAATGGCAATATATAGTCTCCTATGCTCAAAGCTCCTTGGAAATCCCACCGGGTGTGCCAAATTTGTTGGGGATTCGGGGACAAGAAGGAGTTTGAGGGTTTGTAGGAGAAAAAAGAGATGATGAAAATGGACTAATAGTGAGAACTTCTGCAAAGGAATACTCTTGGAACCCTTGAATATTACTTATCCTGCAACAATTACAATGACTGCGCACAGTCCAATCAATGACTAAATACAACTTCAGGGAGTATCAATTACTGAAGACCAATTATCTCAAGTCCTCTAGCGGCGGCCTCTCGTGCGCCAATCCTTCACTTGCTTCCCGCTTCCCTTGTGCACACCTTGCACTAAGCTTCCGCCAAGCTAAGGAATTGGTATCACTGCGCAGCACGCAATAGCCCTTGGAACTCTTGGAATCCAGCCCGCCTTTTCTCTTCTCTGCACACTTTCCTCTTGACACCTCTTGCACTCTTGAATGTCGTCCCACACTGGAGGCTCTTCTTGCTTCCTTTCTTGATCTTCTGAAGCTCTCTCCTGCTCTCAACTCTCAATCCCCAAAAATAGCCTTTGTCCTTCCTTTTGTTTTAGAGTCCGCCGGTTCGCGCACTCTAACTGCAATACAATCTTGGTGTCCTTTCAATGTCCCAAGATTGTCTTTTTGAACTGGTCCTCAACGATTCGCTACTTTGTCTTGTAGTGTCTTTAGAACAAGAGTGACTTTTAAACTAAAATTTTGATTGGGCGGCCTATTTCCACCTTTTCGTACGCGGCCTTCCACCTTCACTTTTCCTTTTAATTCTTTTACTTTTGCACCTTAAGATTTAGATTCAACCTTTGAACCTTAAGAGGAAAAATACCTTGTACCTTTAGTTTCAACCGGCTAGGGCTCTACAGTGCTCTTTGCCACAATCAACACAAAAGCCTTGGATGTTATAGTACTGTGATTGTCCTGCTATCGGGGGATGTGGACAATCCTTTATGAAATGATCTCCTTGGCACCTAAAGCATGGTCCTCTAGGGCCTTGTGGTCTCTGTTGTCTCAATTGGGGCCGTGGATTTGGATTTGTGTACATCACATTAGCATAGTCTGGCTCCCAACTAGGTTCCACTGGTGGACTATCATAATGATATGTTTCTACATGTTCTGGTGACTCTGTGTAATATGCGGGTGGACTATCTACATGCGTAGAGTCAAAACTGTTTGAGTTCGGGTCACCCTCTGTGATCAAAGGTGAAGAAGGCACTAAGGCCCTACTTAGGTTCTCTTCTGCAGCAGCGTATTTGACTGAGATGACATTCGCTGGTGGGGGTGGCTGCTGAGCTAAGACAGGTTGAGGTCTCTGTTGAGCCTGGTATGGGTAGTTTTGAGGAGGCCTATAGTAATAAGGCTGAGCATTGTATTGGCCTTGATACCTACCTGGCTTCGGGTATGCTTGCGGGTAGTTCTGTCTCACGGTTTGTTTGTTGTGTGGGCAGTCCTGAGCCGTATGATTCGTGTACCTTCTCTCAATTGTACAATATTGGCCACTAGGGTTGGCTTGTGGTTGTGGTGCATTGGGACACACATTTGCCATATGATCACCACCACAGGTGTAACAACGCTTGTTCATTAGTACCCTAGGTTTACTAGAAACTCCTAGTTTCTGGGCCACTTTTTCTGCTAGGTCTTCTATCGAGCTAGACAATTTTGTGGATGCTAGAGATGAACAGTCTGAGTCCTTATAGACCTTTGAGAGTTCCAACTCGTCTCCTAAGTTGTCCTCAATGTCTATACAAATTCTTATACATTGCTCTAGCGTTCTGGGTTCTTTTAGGTACACGTAGGAGCGTAGTTTAGAGCTCAACAAGCCATCTAGGAACAATGACACTTGCTTGGCTTGTGAAGGTAGCTCTTGCATTGGACATCGTTCAACATATTGTCTAAACCTACGTCCTGCCAATCTGACTGTTTCCTGAGGGGTCTGTTTGAAGCTATGAATCAACGAAGACGTGTCATGTCTAATCCCACTTTTAGAGAATTCAGTGATGAATGACTCTAAAAAGTGATGGATGTCTCTAAATTGCCTTTGTTGCAGAGGTTGGAACCAAGTTAAAGCGGTATTCTTTAACGTTAGTCCAAATGCGTTGTATTGCGTGAACATGTCTTCAACTTGTTCGGCTCTTAGTACTTGCTTGAATTCTGCGACGTGGTCATAGGGATCTCCTGTCCCATCAAAATAATTCTTCATGGATTTTACTAACTGTGTGGGTCTCAATGTTCTTGCGTGTTCACGTGGTCTAGGTAGAGGAAAATCATCTCTACCACCTAGTATTTGTTGGAGTTAGACGTCTGCGGAAGCACGCGAACAACACAAGGAAGAAGAAGAAGCTTGGAGCACAACACACAAGACTGAATGTATTACTAGAGAATGTACAAAGATAAGTAGCCCATTAGGGCAATAGGCGTATATACAAGCCGGGGGAAAAAAACCTCCTAAAGAGGGAAAAAAGTGCCCCGGCGGTCCTAGAGTGTTCACACACATCACTACCTAAATATATCAACAAATCCCCCCTGGGAGTGATGCGGTGAACAAGGAGCTGGCACTCATGTATAAGGAAGTGCCGAGCTATGTGGAAATCACTCCACAAAAGGAAGTAAGCCCAAAGCTTTGCGGAAAGCTTCAAACTTCTCCCTAGGCAGAGCCTTCGTGAAAAGGTCTGCAATGTTCTCCTGCGTGGGCACATATGCCAAGCTGATCTCCCCAGCAGAGAACCTCTCCCTGACATAGTGATAATGCACCTCAATGTGCTTAGTGCGAGCATGGAACACAGGGTTCCTCGCAACTGCCAATGCGCTCTGACTGTCAGTGAAGATGGTGGTGGCAGAAGACTGGCCAACACCCAAATCAGCCATAAGGCGTCTGAGCCACACACACTCAACAGTCGCTGTGAAAGCTGCCCTATACTCAGCCTCACAACTGGAAGTGGCCACAGTAGGCTGTTTCTTGCTCAACCAAGATATACATGAGCTACCAAGCATGAAGCAAAAACCACTGGTGGACACACGAGTGTCATAGCAACCAGCCCAATCTGAGTCAGAAAAAGCATGCAAATCTGGCGGTAGTGATCCCCCCTTGGGATAAAACAACCCAAGTAGCCGAGTACCACTCAAGTAGCGAAAGATGCGCTTAACCGCTTTCCAATGCGTGACTCCTGGGCAATGCATAAACCTGCTCATCTGTGAGACAGCAAACTGAATATCTGGCCGAGTAATGCATAAGTAAATCAAGCATCCAACAGCCTGTTGATAGAGAACAGCATCAAATGCATCTCCAACATCATGAAGACTCAATCGTAAACCTGTCTCCATAGGAGTGGTAATAGGCTTACAGTCTTCAAGGCCAAAACGCTGCAATAATGTGTCAATATATTTCGTTTGACACAAAGCCATTCCACCATCAACTTGCATAAACTGAATGCCCAAATAGTGATGCAAATGCCCCAAATCAGACATCTCAAATGAGGCATGCAAATCAGCCTTGAAATCAGCAATATGCTTCTCAAGAGGACCAGTGAGCAGCATGTCGTCTACATAGACAACAATGATCAAAAGCACATCATTAGCACGCTTAACATATAAGGTGCTTTCAGTTGGACTGTTCTCAAAACCATGTGCAATCAGATAGGCATGTATTTTCTCATACCAAGCACGTGGTGCTTGCTTTAAACCATATAACACCTTCTTTAACCTGCACACCTGGTTTTCATGCCCTTTCTGCACAAAGCCACGGGGCTGAAAAACATACACTTCTTCATGCAAGTCACCATTCAGAAATGTTGTTTTAATGTCCAACTGATGTACATTCCAACCATGATGGGCTGCAAGTGCACAAATGCTCCGAACAGTAGTCATACGGCATGTAGGTGCAAAGGTCTCATCAAAATCAATGCCTCTTTCCTGCGCATAACCCTTTGCAACAAGCCTAGCCTTATACCTGTCAACTGTACCATCAGGTTTACGCTTCAGCTTGTATACCCACTTAGTGCCAATGGCCTTCTTGCCAGGAGGCAAGTCACATAAAGACCATGTACCATTCTTCATTATAGCATCATATTCAGATTGCATAGCAGCCATCCAATTTTCTGAATTTTGTGCTTCATCAAAAGAAACAGGCTCATTCTCATCACAGAGACTAGATGCAGCCATAGCATAGCAATCTGATGCAAAGGAGGTACTATGAGAGCCTGAACGAGTACGATATGACAAAGGTGCATCTAATTTGCTGTCACGCAAAGTCTGCACCAGCCATTTTGGCATAGTTTTTGCCTGTTCAATATCAGCTCTCTCATCAACAAGTGCATCATGTAAATCTGCATCAGAAATGGAATGATCTGCATCATCATATGAAACCTGCAAAGGCTCAGAAGTTGCCTCATTAGGACCAGCGCTAGCCTGTCCACCTGTAAAAAGAGGCATCAAAGTATCATACATGTCTTTGGAGCTAACAGATGTCTCCTTAGTACATGAAAGCAATGGCTGAATAGCATCTTCCACAAAGACAACATCACGGCTAACCAGAATGCGTTTAGTTTGTGGATGATACAGACGATAGCCTTTACTTTCAGAACTGTACCCAACAAAAATACATTTTACTGCCTTATCATCCAATTTTCTGCGATGTTGTTCAGGCACTAATGCATATGCCAAACAACCAAAAACACGCAGATGAGCAACAGATGGCTTGCGGTCATGCCAAGCCTCATATGGAGTGATAGACTGCAACGCTTTCGTGGGACACCTGTTCAGTACATATGCTGCACACATGACAGCCTCAAGCCAGAAACTATGTGGTAAAGTCTGACTTTTGACCATGCACCTCGCCATCTCCATGAGTGACCTGTTCTTTCGTTCAGCAACTCCATTCTGTTGAGGTGTATACGGCACTGTACACTGGTGTTTTATCCCACGTTCAGCCAGAAATGCATTAAAATCTGAAGACATATATTCCCCCCCTCGATCAGAACGGAGGGTGCCCATTTTACATGCTGACAGATTTTCAGCCAAAACCAAAAACTGTTTGAAGCACATGACACTTCGGACTTTGCTTTGAGTGGATATACCCATGCATGCCTGGAAAAATCATCAATGAAAGTCACGAAGTAAAGGTAATTTCCAAAAGAGGGTGTCTGCATAGGACCACAGACATCACTATGTACAAGCTGCAATTTCTGCATAGCCCGAACTGAACCATCTTTTGGAAAGGAAGAACGCTGCATTTTGCCCAAAATACAGCCTTCACAAACATGTTTTCCAGGTGCCTCAAGTTTGGGCAAAGAGGACACCATTTCAGATTTCTGCAGGCATAACAAACTAGCAAAATTCAGATGACCAAAGCGTGCATGCCAAAGCTTTGCATCTGACATAGCCTGAGAATCATGAACTGCACATGCCGAATCATTCACAGATTTTTCATAGTCTATGAGCTTATACAGCCCACGACATAAAATGCCAGAAGCAATAATCACATCGCCATTTGAGAGATCATGGACTGTACACCTATCATCAATGAATTTCACAACCAAGCCAATCTTGGCTAATGCAGAGACTGATAACAGGTTCTTTTTTATCCCTGGCACAAATAAAGCATCTGACAAAGTGAAAGAACTACCATCAGCAGTAGTCAGAATGATCTTGCCAACTCCCATAACAGGATAAGAGGAGTTATTGGCGCATGTGACAGTATTCCCTGTAGGGGCAGGCTCGAGTGAAGAGAAGAAACTGCGCTGCGGGGTAATATGTTTGGTTGCCCCACTGTCAAAGTACCAAACATCTGAGTCTACTGCAGACATGCACTGATCATGAGAAGATGGGTCAAAACTGCAGACAGTAGTAAACGCCCATTCTTCTTCCTGCACAAGATTTGCAGAGTCTGTTTTTGGTGTAGAGGCCTCTGCAACAACCATTCCAGCCTCTTTCTTCTTTGCCTCTTTAGCAGCCAGTTTTGGACAGTTCTTTATAATATGATAATTTCCTTTACAGTACTTGCAGAACAATTTCTGCTTTTCTGATTTCTTCACATCTTTATCCTGGTTCTTCGATTGTGCAACATTTGCAGATTTCTGCTTACTAGTAGAAGAGCTCCATTTTCCTTTGCCCTTCTGACTAGCCAGGAAAGCTTGATCTGCAACACGCATAATGGACCTGTTCTGCCTGGACTAATCTTCCTGCAACAGAACAGAGACTAATTCCTCAAATGACAAGGCATTCGGATTGCCTTTCATCATCAATCGAAGAGTAGAGGCAAAACTCTGATATGAATCAGGAAGGCCATTCAGAACGGTCTGCACAAGTGAGCTATCTGGTATAACCTCATCAGCAGAAATCAATTGTTCCTTCAGGTCTTTGATCTTTGTAAGAAAACTGTCCATCGAATCACCTTCATTCATGTGCTCATTCTCCAACTGTTTTCGGAGGTAAGCAACACGAGCCTCATTCCTAGCCTGGTACAAAGTGGTAAGTGTATCCCAAGCATCCTTTGCTGTTCTGCAAGAGCGAATGTGAGGAATAATGGCATGTTTGACAGACAAAGCTATCAATGCATGTGCCTGGGCATCTCTACCATCCCAACGAATCTGCTCTGCAGTAGGTGCAACAGAAACAGCAGCACGAACAGGAATTTGCGGAATATCATCTTCGACACCATCTTCATCAGCTCCAACATCTGTATTTGCAGTACCTATCGTTACAGGTGTAACAGGACGTCTTTCAACACCCTGCACAATGTTCCATAATCCTTTTGCAACCAGTACATGTCGCATCATATAAGCCCATAATGGGTAGTTGGTACCATCCAACTTATCCTCAACAGCCAACATACGGAATACATCACTGCTTTCAGCCATGGCCGGTGACTAAAATACCTTGATGCAGAAAATTGACTGTATCTCAAAAAGTTGAACAGAACTGCCCAGACGAGTTCTGCTAGACCTGTAGCAGACTTCGAGACGCTTAAACTGGCGAACAGAAACAGGTATATACCTTTGGCACAAAAGGACGAAATAGCCTGCACAAGCACTGCGATAGTGCGTTCGGAGGCCGAAACGAGCTCAGATCGTGATTTCGGCACCACAGAACGAAGCTGTTTTGATCTTGGAAACACCCTAAGTATGCTCACCAAATTTTGTGCGAATCTGAGACTGCAAACGGAGGAGTGTCGACGGCGCCCTAGAAGAAGCAACGACCTGCTCTGATACCAATTGTTGGAGTTAGACGTCTGCGGAAGCACGCGAACAACACAAGGAAGAAGAAGAAGCTTGGAGCACAACACACAAGACGGAATGTATTACTAGAGAATGTACAAAGATAAGTAGCCCATTAGGGCAATAGGCGTATATACAAGCCGGGGGAAAAAAACCTCCTAAAGAGGGAAAAAAGTGCCCCGGCGGTCCTAGAGTGTTCACACACATCACTACCTAAATATATCAACAGTATTCCATGATCTCTTTGCCTATCTACTCTATTAGTGTCTGTGGTTGTTCCATCTCTCCCTATGGGGTGATTAAAGCTTACTTCTGGTCTCTCTTTATTTCCCTCTCTTTGATTTCCATGGGCTGAGGATGTTCCTGCCCCTTGTTGACTTGTATTCATGTTCGTTCTAGATGGAGGGAATACCAATTCACCTCTCCATGTGTATGTGTTTTTAGCACGGTCAGGCACCACAAAGACTCTTTCTGAAGTCTCATCCAGGTATACAACCTTTCCAGGTGTATCCGGGTCCTTGAACTCGTATATAGTGATGATACCTACCTCACTAAGTAGTTCTGTCTTGTATCTCCAAAAGGCTTCATCAATTTCTTTATTTACAAACAACTCTATGCTTCTGTTATCTTGAGGGATCCATTCCGGGATTAATACTCGTGTCAGTACAGATTTCCCTCTAGGTGTTCTAGGCTCTTCTAATGGTTCTTTTCCTTGAGGTTTTGCTTCCGTCTCTGGTTGAATCACGCCAAACTCGTTGGTATTGTTTGGCTGCGTACTTAAGATGTACATCGTTCCTTCCTTGTCTATGTAAGCGTCTCTCTCGAATTTCACCACTGGACGTTCCAATCCAATGGGTTGATCGGGGTTGTGCATTTGCACCACTTGCCTTTGCAAACCATCCTCATAGATGCGAGCACCTAATCGGTTGGTTCGGAGAAACTCTAGTTGTGTTCTATAGGGTCCTTCTGGTTTTTCTAAATAGGCTACATTCGACCCTCCTTCTGATCTTTCTGCGCTAAATGCCATTTCTGATTCACTCGTGTCTGAGTTCTCGTAGGGATAACTAGTGTTCAATTGTTGAGCCCACGATCGTGCAGTAGTTCTTACACTTGCCTCTGATGATCTAAGGCTTCGCCGGTCTGACTTGCCTATATGTTTGCCCGATCTAAGGTTCATTAATTTTGTTCCTTGCACACTCAGTACACGCTCAGATCGTCAATGATTCTTTGTGATTACTTTCTTGATTCTTTTTAGATTTCTTTAGATTCTTGTCTTAATGTATGCGTCAGGAATTCGACTTTCCGTTATAATTTTGAGTTCTCGTTCCGTCAGAATTATGTTCTTTCCTTTAGGTTTTCGTGTCACACACCTTTATCTTTAGTCTTGGACTTGATAAATTTAACTCTCTTGAACTTGAGGCGTTCCTATCGTCTTAAATCCACAATGCTAACGTTTATCCTAAGCTAAGAATTGACTGAGGGGGTTGAGTAATCTTCCAACCTCGAGTCAGCTTTTCTGGTTGCCCTGATGCCCAAGAAGCCGCGCTTCCCAAGCTTTATGTCCTTCACAACCTTGCCTTGGTTGCCTTTGATTGCCCTTGCTAGACCTGGAAAAATTCGATATTAGACCAATTCACAGTTGGATGATCAAGCACTTGAGTATATACACCTTTCAAGTCCCTTCCCTTTTGCCCAACTTTTCAATGTTTGCCCCCTGGCTTTCTAGTCCCACACTAGGTCAACCTCAAAATAGCTTGTCTAAAAATAGATGTATCCTTTAAGAAAAAAACAGTTGAGATCACGTAGTACTCGTAGAGAGCTTTCTAACGAGCTATTAAGCTCAAAAAACGGACTTCAGATGAAAAAGTTACGACCATTCAGGCCCTGGGGGGTAAAAACTGACAAACAAGTTTTTTTCTAAATATGAGATAAGGGGTCTCCTATGAGTCTAATCACCCAAAAATTTCCCAAAAATAGCTTCAAAATTGGCCAAAAAATGAAACCCTAAAATTTGCGATGGGGGTGCACAATCGCGATGGTGTGAGACAATCGCGATGGTCTGGGACCGTCGCGATGGCGTGAGGGTGAACCGTCGCGATGGCGTGAAAGTGGACAATCGCGATGGTGTGAAAGTGGACAATCGCGATGGTCTGAAGTGCACCGTCGCGATGGCGTGAAAATGGACAATCGCGATGGTCTGAAGTGCACCGTCGTGATGGCGTGAAAATGGACAATCGCGATGGCGTGAGTGTGAACCGTCGCGATGGCTCGATCAGGTGGACAATCGCGATGGCGTCAGTCAACGGTCAACGTGCACAATCGCGATGGTCCAAAGTGAACCGTCGCGATGGTCACAGATGCGATGGCTTGAGCCAATCGCGATGGTCTGGGCGCGATGGCGTGAGCCAATCGTGATGGTCCGAATTTTTGAAGTGTCGCGATGGTGTGAGGGTGTCGTCGCGATGGTCCAAAAAATGAACCGTCGCGATGGCGTGAGACCGTCGCAATGGTCCGGCCGAGCCGTCGCGATGGCGTGAGCCAATCGCGATGGTGTGACACAATCGCGATGGTCTGAGACCGTCGCGATGGTCCACCAAAATGTGATTTTTTGAGATGCGCCTGTGAATTCGTGCAAGCGCAAGGGTCGCCTACCTCGTGGTGTGGTCGCCTACCAAAAATACCGAAGGTTGCAGACCATCGCGATGGTCTGACACACTCGGCAGAATTCTGACAGAAAGTGATTTTCTTGCCTTTTTGCAGCCTTCCTGATGCACTGGAGTACTGTTCCTGCAAGAAAACTCAAGAAAGCAAAAGCACACACAAGCACAAAAGCTCTCTCTCACTCTCTCGCATGCACAAATGAGGGGAAATGAGGAGAATGGGTGGATATGGTGAATTTTCTGATTTTTTTAGAGATGAAGATGATGATGCGGTGATGAAGATGGAGTGTGGGGGAGGTGAAAAACACTAAAACTAAGTAAAAACAACAACAAAAACTGAAATTTTTACCTTCCAACGCCACTTCTTGCTATACTCTTACCATCACACATTCGTCCTAGACTCGATCCCCGGCAACGGCGCCAAATTTGGTGTTGCTCTAGCACAATGATGAGAACCACGTTAAGAAGCTTCACCTCCTTAATTGTCAATCCGCGGAAGAGATAGGAGTGATATGAAGATTGTGAATGTGAGATGATGTGAGAGTGAAGGTGAGAAGCACCAAGATGCACACACACATACACACACACAATGAAGAGACAAGCAAGACACAATGGAAGGTGAGAAATCAACTCTATTACTCAAGAACACTATTACAAGCTCAAAAGAACTCTAACCTCAAACAAGGTAACCTCAAAAATGAGCTCTCTAGCTCTTTTTATAGTTTCTAGACTAGTTTTGACCGGTTTCACATCTAGTGACCGGCATAGTTAAAAATTAGGTCCTAGATGCTATTTGGAAGGGTAAACGATGTCTAAAAATAACGAAAATTGATACGCTTGTTCTACCTAAGCTCCTCAAGCTCGAGGACTCCTCGGCTTGCACAAAATGGAGCTATGGATTACAAAATGGGGTTTTCTATGTTACATATGTTACAATAGTGATAAAAATCACTGTTGGAGGTTTTTGGAAAGTATTTGAAAACATAATTCTTTGAAAAAAGATTCCATTGGCTCACTGCTCCGTCGTTACATGCTTCCACGTCGTCTGTGCCTCTGGCTGCTTCCAACAAGTTACCATGCCCATATTCACAAAACTATTCACAAACATCACATCCACCCCACCTGTTGTCCCCATCTACATGGTCACACACTTTCGATACCATGGAAACATCACCAGCCACAGCACCACTCCCTCCCCACACACAACCACAATCTCCCATACCCCCTCCACCCACATCACCACTTGATTCCACCTCATTCACGATTCCCTTTCCCTTCCCCATTCCCCCTACATCCTCTCCTTTCCCAGCATTCTTGAATGTAAATAATGTGTTTTCTACTTTACATCAATGTGTATACAATTACAGAGCGAATATCAGACTCTCCAAGATCACCATCGTCAATTAACTACGGACCACCAACAACTATAGAGGAGGCTTACGACTATAGAAGAAGAAAATGATGACCTCAATCAACGCTACACCACACTAGAATAGACCCATCAAACCCTCCTGGAGATGCTCCAACCATCAAAATCGTCAGACGTCAAACAACTCGAAGCTCTACTCGAACTCTACCAAACTGATAATCTTAGAGTTCGGCGTAATTTGACCCTACTCAGAAAACACATGGCCACAGCACTCGAAGAGAACAAGCGATTGCAAAAGCAGAATGAAGAAAACCTAGAAGCAGCAATGGAAGGCTCCCCCCACGAGATCGACCCATAACAGTTTAAAGCAGTCCCTTCAGATACAATGAAAACAATCTTGGAAAGCTATGCTGATATGTTGGAAGCACATGATTATATGGAAAAGGAACGAGATGCACTATGCCGCCAGCTAAGGGAGCAAGAAGAAAAACCCAAGATCGTAGAGTCAGCTTTGAATTTAGAGGAGGTAAAGGCATTAAAAGAGCAGGTTGAAGAATTGCAGAAGAAGCTACTTGAGTATGAAAGACAACCCTCTCCAATTATTGAGCCAGGACGAGAAGAATTGGTGCCCATCAAAGTGGATGAGTCATATAAGGAACCATATGTTCCTATGCCGATGCCGGGCCGCCACCAAACATCGGAAGGAATGGACACCCTGGAAGTCGAAGCACCCGAATGGTTCAGAAACTCAAAAAGATAGCCAAAACCCATGAAGATCGAGAGGCACTCCAAATCCAATCAATGTCTAAACTGGAGGACACTATCATAGACTCCGAGTACTTCTGGAACATGTCACATCACCACTGGATAGGCACTAACAATGATCAATATGTGCCATACTGTGTGCTCTTGGCTGATTACAATGCGGAGATTCAACGAAGGTGTGGCAAAGCAACGACTTTCGCCACTCAGTTTGGTCTCGATGATCTACCTGAATGTGCTAAACAAGGATCAACCTTTCAACCCACCTGGAGGATTCGTCTTCTCAAAACCTATCCAGAAATGGTTTATACCTGGAATAATATGCCACTATTTATCAAATATAATCCATGTTACGTTCCAGTCCTCTGAAGATGCACCTGGCCCAAGTTTGCCATTGCTGTCAAGAACATCAAAGACTGTGCAAAGTGGTTGAATTATGTCTATCTAGCACCTCCACAAGGACCGCCCTCGGTTGCTTATATGATTTCTACCATCCGTCACTGGAGCCTTCGACTACGAAAAACCCCTGACTGATGGCACAGATGTGCATGAAAATCTTTGAATAATGCTGATCACATTTAGAACATTCAAAAACATCAAAGACCCCCATTTCTCAGGATTCGGCTTCACTGCAGGCAACCTAGACCTGGTATATGACATGAGCACCACCCCCTCAATCAAGGCCCTCACATCTCCTCCAACTATTTGCTGTGGAGAGGACCTTGCACTCAGATCAATTGTGGCTACCACATCCCGACATTCCAGGGCCAGTAGATTGGGACACCTTGTTAATAGACCTAGCACGGGGGCTACGGCTGGAAGAACATCACCTTGCTTCAGATGTGGTTCAATACTATGTCCAATGCTCAGCCAAACAAGGGTCTGTCAGAGGCGACAGACGCGCGAGAGGGGGGGTGTTGGCACCAATCAAGGTACCCAAGGACCCACAAGACAAGGAAGCCAAAGAAGGGAGTCGGAGCAAGGATCAAACAGACAAAGTAGTCATTGCAGATCTGGCACATAGGCCCTTAAATTTTTCCAAATATTTCCCAAATAGTGTGTTGGAAGAAGTATTTTTGAAGTATTTTTGATGGAAAAATAATTATAAAATGCCAAAAAATTTGTAAAAATATTTATGCAAATGATGTAAAAATAAGGAAGAGTCTTCCTCATGTAGATTAGAATCATATGTATTTTTTCTAGAATTTTGGGAAACTCCTAGATAGCATATTTTTAGATTAGAAGTAAAAAGGACCAAAATTCAAGTGTGAAAAGGGGCACTTGAAAATGTATAAAAGACAATTTCCTCTATTTTGAGAAGGTTGGTTATTTGTAATCGATGCTATCCAAGCAAAGAGAGAAGTTTCCTGTAGAAAATCGTGGTTCTTCCTTTTGTGTGAATTTCTTTGATTTGTTGAGTCTATTCTATGTGTATCCATGGAATTTGCAAGCTTCTATTGTGTATTTCTGATGAATGTGTATGAAGAGAGTTGATTACTGATGTGTTGAGTGAGAAATTGATGAAGAATGGTGCTGGAAATGAGAATCGTCACATTTTATAGAATCGCGATTGTCTCGTCTGAAGGTTACAGGTATCATTTTTTAGTTTTGACTTTATGATTGTGTTCTGCTGAGAAAATAACACACTTTAGACACCAAGATTATTGAAAATGGTAGAATATTACTCAAGATAATCCAAACCCTAGAAATTCCTCTTCATTTTCATTATTTCTCAGAAATTCAGCCAGTTTTCTCCTATTTCTTGGATTCTATCATCTAGAAGGGGATGTGGTCTCATATATACTTCTAGGATTGACAAATATAAGATGTATTGTTGATTCTTTATGCTAAATGATTGGAGAAGACAACTCAAAAGGGTAACAACAAACATTTTTTGGCGCCGTTGCCGAGGAGTATAGCAAAAGCTTCATTGAAGTTGGACCTTGTTGGATCTTCTATTGTTGATGGTATTGGACACATTGAAAAGGTAATACTCTTTAATCAAGAAATGGAAACATGAAATAGTAGATTTCTTTTTTGTTTGTCTTTTGGGAAAAGAAAGCAATAGATAATCTTTTGAGAATAAGAAGTGTTGAAATTCTTGCAAATTGATAGTTGCTCATATCATTTTTTGGAAGTAAAGTGTAGGTGTGTGAAAAAAAATTGAATCAAGAAAGCTGAAGATAAGGTAAAATGTGTCTATCTCTACAATTGTAGAGTGCTTTTTGACCAAGTACCAAGCAAAATTGTTGATCTTGGGAAGATGACATGATTGCATTGAGGAAAGTCAAATAAAGTAGCTAGATGCAAGTAGATAGGATCCATTTGTTAACCAAGTCAAAGCAATAATCTTGAGAAAAAGTTTATTTGCATCTTGAAAAGAAAAATGTTTGAGTTTATCTTTGCAAAAATTAATGTTTGCACTTCTTAGCACATTTTTCTTTGGGAAGTTTTACTCATGAATTGTTTTGATAGCAAAGCATAAAGGAGTATAACCAATCAGGGAACACAGGATCAATAGATCACTAAACAAGAAACCCTAAGTGAAGTGTTTACCTTAATTTAGGGCAAAATACTAAAAAAATTCATAAAATTCATTAAAACATTCAAACAAATTTCTTTTCTCCTTAGGAAGTTGGACTGAAGTGTTGTTGTTAAGAGTAAGGGAGACCAAGTGGAAAGAAAGCAAAACAATTGCTAAAAACTAGAAAATAAAAAAAAATACGATTCTCTTCACAGGATCGCGATTGTCTGGTTAATTTTTTGTTCATGATGTAAAATTGCAGGTGACAAGTGACTTGGAGTGGTGAAGAATCTCAAAGAGGAGTAAGAAGAAAGAAGAATCCAAATTGCAAAAGAACAAGAAGTTCAGGAAACTACGATTCTCTGCACAGGATCGCGATTCTCTGTAAGAAGAAAAATTGTTGAAATATTAAGCATATTTGGGTTTTTGAGAAAGGTAATTGGAAGAGAATTCATTAAGTTGAGTAAGCAAAGGAAGTCAAATTCTAAAAATCAGTGAGGTTTTAGCATCAAGTGGGTAAAGTGGAAAAGAAGTACAGAATCACGATTTTCACCAATTGGATAAAGGGAGAAAATTGTGATAAAAAGTTAGAAATGGGGACTTTACATCATAAATTGTGAAAGATAAAAACTTGAACAACTGAAAAGTTAAGGTCTTGAAAATATTGAACAAAATCGCGATTGTGTGAAATCTATAAAACCCTAAAATTTCAGAAAGAAACTCATTTGAGTGAGAGAGAGAGAGAGAGTGGACAGAATCGTGATCGTCTACAAACACAAGCTTTTGGAGAATCTTTGATCAACCAAGCAAGGTAAGGACTTTCCAACAAATTTTTGCATCTAATCAAGTTTTTATATCAAGTATGGAACGTAAAAAAACTCAGAAATCAATAAAAACACGAAATCGTGATGTTTTGATTTTTTGAGTTTTCAGTGAAAAGATAATCATTTTTTGATAAACTCTTTTATTGCATGTTAAAAGTTTAATAAAGCGACTCTATTGTAGGAAGAAAAATTTAGAAAACAAGAACTTCAAAAAAAAATTTCAAAAATCTGCACAGAATCACGATTCTGTAGTCAAATACAAAATCGCAATTCTCTGAATCAAAGCACAAAATTGCGATTCTCTGAATCAAAGCACAAAATCGCGATTCTCTGAATCAAAGCACAAAATCATGATTCTCTAAATCAAAGCACAAAATTGCAATTCCCAGAGCACGATTTTCATAAGAGAATCGTGTTTTTTAACGATCGTGAGCAATCACGATTGTCTGGGAACAGAATCGTGGAAAATAGGATTCTCTCCATAGAATCGTAAAAAACTTGATTCTCTCCACAGAATCATGAAAAACACGATTCTCTCCACAGAATCTTGAAAAACACGATTCTCACCACAGAATCGTGAAAAACACGATTTTCACCACAGAATCATGAAAAACACGATTCTCACCATAAAAACGTGAAAAACACGATTCCCTCCTCAGAATCGTAAAAAACACGATTCTCTGCACAGAATCGTGAAAAACATGATTTTCACCACAGAATCGTGAAAAACATGATTCTCACCATAAAATCGTGAAAAACACGATTCCCTCCTCAGAATCGTAAAAAACACGATTCTCTCCACAGAATCGTGAAAAACACGATTCTCACCACAGAATCGTGAAAAACACGATTTTTCACCACAGAATCGTGAAAAACACGATTCTCACCATAAAAATATGAAAAACACGATTCCCTCCTCAAATCATAAAAAACACAATTCTCTCCACAGAATCGTGAAAAACACGATTTTCACCACAGAATCGTGAATGACACGATTCTCACCATAAAATCGTGAAAAACACGATTCCCTCCTCAGAATCGTAAAAAACACGATTCTCTCCACAGAATCGTAAAAAACACGATTCTCTCCACAGAATCGTGAAATTAATTGAATGATCCTTAGGTCTGGTAATAAAGTAAACACACATTCTAAACAAGAGCTAGGAAGGAAAGAGGTAGAATCAGTAATAGGGGAATTGCAAGAAAAAGATTTAGGACAAGAAATTAATATGGAAAATTTAAATGAAACCAATGAATCCTCTGAAGCTGGTGATTATAGAAACATTCTCAAATATATGTATACAAATAGGTTTGGAACTTATGTATATCGGGATGGAATGCACAAGTTTCTCATTAGATTGAGAAACTTAGAGGTTCCCCTGAATATAACACCAGTAGCACAATTTAAGGATGGTAGATATGAGGATAGGCAGGGATGTGTATACATCTTCTCACAAGACCCAGAAAATTCTAATGACTTAGGGCAATGTGCAGACAAGAGACCTTGGGAATAGAACCTAGGGCAATCAGACTTGCCAAGACCACATGAAATTCACAATAATGGTGAACAACAACAAGGTAGGAGAACACATACTTCTCCAAATCCTTTTGAAAAAGAAGCAGAAGGATTTAGTGATTTTCCATTGAGAAGAAGACCTAATTGGCAAAATCAGGGCAGAATGCTTAGACCCTATCAAGTAGCCAAATGCATGAAAAGTCAATATGAAGGATATTTTGATCCTCATGCCCATGTTGCAGAATTTAGATAATTAATTAGAGCAGAAGAAGTAGAGGATTACAAAGTCCAATTTGAGGCATGTGGTCTAACCCTAACAGGACCTGCATTATCTTGGTTCATTCCCTTGAGAAAGGAAATGTATCTAGATATTGAATCTTTCCTAGAAGCCTTCATTGGGGAATCTCAAAAATTGGAATAAAACATAGTACAGCTACATTGATACATAGCTTTAAATAGCAAAAAGATGAAAATGTCAGAGAGGCAGCTAGGAGATTCAAGCAGTACATTGATAGATGTCCCAGAGAAGAAGTACCTTCCATGGCAAGACAAGTATCCTTATTCATAGAAGGATTAAGAAGTGCCCAATTAAGAACCCTGGTGTATTATAGGAGATGCCCTGACCTAGGAGCATGTGTGAAAGAGGCAATAGATTTGGAAGACAACAGAGGACAAGACCTGTTAGCATTTGATCAACCTAGAATAAATGAAGATAAAATTCCACCAGGAGAAAAATTGGCACAAGCCATTGCTAAAGCCCTAGAACTTAGCACCAAAACCAATTTGATAAACACCAAGATAACAACAAATAAAAAATGCTATAATTGTGGAGAAAATCATTTGGTACAACAATGTCCATATCAAAAACCACAACATTTGCAAGATAGGAAAACACTCAAATACTGTACACTATAAAGGAAATGGACAAATCATACCAGAGAAGAATGCTTCTACAATAAACAACCCATTAAGGAGAGAGATTATGCAAACCAAAGAGAATCTGGATTTATTGAACAACCAAGATCTGTACTTGGGCAACAACCTCCATTACCAACAAATATGGTACCAGTTAAATACACACCAATAGAGGAGGGAAACTCAAGAATAAGATCACCATACAAAGAAGAATATCACTGGAATGAAGGATATCAGGAAGAGTGGGAAGGTTATGAGATGAGAGAACCAAAACTGCAAGCCCTAGATTTGGGAAATGGGAGAATTGAGATGGATACAGCCACATTCATGTATATAACCAATAATTATATGTCCAATCAGAAACCTCAGTTCAAAGGGACCCAAAAGATAACTTGTTATAGATGTGGCGGAGAACATTTCATTAGAGACTGTCCACAACCTCCTACGTTAAGAATAGAAGGAGCCTATTGCAAGTATTGTGGTAGGGAACATTTAATGAAGGATTGTCCAAGAAATCCTCAAAAACAACAAAACACATCTAATAACATACCATTGAAAACAATCAACATCATGGAGCAAGAAGAATTGAGTGACCTTGACCAAGTAAATGTAAATGCTATAACAAGGGCACAAGCTAAACAACAAGAAACAACTAAAGAACAAAATAAGAGTTTAGTTTCAAAGGTGAAGAAAAATAGACAAAAGGGCAAATGGGAAAGGAAAATGAGAATGGGTAAAAGTTTGGAAGAAGAGAGTATGGAACAGTCAAACCATACTCCTCCTCAAAAGACACAAACGCAGTCAGAGATAGGAAATTCACAGAGTCTAGACACCTTGATAAAAGCATACAAGGAAAGAATTCAAGAGGGACCAAATCCTACAGACCATGTAATGGCTTATCCTATGCCAGAAATAGAACATGAAAGGATGCAAAAATGCAAACAAATCATACAAGAAGCACAACTCAAACTGGGGGAATTAGACAATTCTCAAACAACAGTTGGGGAATCAAAGGCAACAAGAACAAAGGAAATTATGGATCAAGAAGATAATTCACAAATTACATTCCAGGTAAATATAGACAAACAATGTACAATCTTATACCACACCACAATGGAGGAATTGGTAAAAAAAAATCCTCACTTACAATACAAAATGAAAAAATGGGAAGCAATACCAGAGAATGTTGATCCACAGCCACAGGAATTGGAGGAATTGTGGTACATTCCTATTGATAAGATAGGAGGATATTGTGAAGGAGAAGAGGGAAACTCAACCCTAAAAATACAATTTGGTAAAAATTATGCCAAAGCTATATTGGATAGTGGATCGGGTGTAGCTATCATGCCTAAACAAACTTGGGAAAAATGGGGAAAAAATGAATTAATACCCACTAAAATGAGATTGCAACTTGCAGATGGACGGACACATAGAAAAACCCCTAGGAATATGGGAAAAGGTGATTGTGGACATATGTGGAATAGAAATAGAGCATACTTTTGCCATAGTTGAATTTCCACAATCCACGTCATATGAAATTATCCTAGGAAGACCATGTTGGAAGCAGTCAGGGAACCGAAGGAGCCACAAGACAAAGAGGGTCGGAACGAAGAGATAGCACAAGCAAACACAGTAGCCAAAGAACATCTGGCAAGTAGGCCATCTAAATTTTTCAGACATCAAGGAGTTGAGCACACAAGAAGAAAGAGCAAGTAGGGAGCTCAAAGATGTGTATGATAAATCAACAGAGAAAATTCCTACACAAATAGTGATTTTAATCTCTAAACACCATTGTAAATACCATTTCATATTTTTGTAGCTCCATTTTGTGCAAGCCAAGGATTCCTTGAGCTTGAGGAGCTTTAGAAGTATCTACCTGCCAATTTTCATATTTTTTAGATCTCGTTTGAGCCCTCAAATAAGCCCTGGAACCTAATTTTTAACTAGGCCGGACACTAGTCTGGACAGGACCAAAGCTAGTCAAAAACTATAAAAGGAGCTAGAGAGCTCATTTTTGAGGTTAGCTTGTAATAGTTTTGGACTGGTATGAGTTTTTTGAAAGTAATCTAAGAATTCCATTGCTTCTCACTCTTTGTCTTGCCGTGTGTGCTCGTGTGTGTGTATGTGTGTGCATGTTTGTGTGCTTCTCACTCACGCACTTGTGCCTCCACTTGCTCGAGGTCTTCATACCATCCTCACGTCTTCCTGGATTGACATTAAAGGAGGTGCTACTCATCACTGAGCTACACCAAATTTTGGCGCCGTTGCCGGGGATCGAGCTTTGAGGACGAGAGTGTGATGGTAAGACGTAGTTTGGAGACATTGGCGTTGTAGGTAATTTCTTTACTTTTCCTGTTTTTCTTTTTCTTACCTCATCACCATCTCCCACCTCCATCTCCATCATCGCGAAAAAAATTCAGTTTTTTGACTATATCACCTTCCTCCTTTCACTTCCCTCATTCCACTTGTGAGAGAGAGCGAGAGAGCGATATTGTGTGTGCTGATTTTGCATGTTTCTTGAGCTTTCTTGCAGGTATATGCTGCATCATCTTCTCCAGCACTCCGCGCAGGTAAAAAACGTCACAGAACTCTCTCTCTGTTGCCGACCTCTGTCAATCGTGACCGATAGAAAAAATGCTCCATTTGCCAAACAAAGTACAGAACCAGGATCTACAGGCCTAGAGCTTCCCAAAACTGTGTTTAGATTTTTGAAATTCATCAGATTTCTATCAATCACGATCGACAAACCACGACGGACAGACCTGTCAATTGCGATCGACCAGTCAATCGCGACTGACAGCCCACGACGGCTCTGTCAATCGCGACCGACAGAGTCAACGACTGTTTGACCACGACTGACAGAGCATACGCGTGACACGTGTCAATCGCGATCGAGTCATCAATCGCGATCGATCCATCAATCGCGACTGACAGCCCACGACGGCTCTATCAATGGCGACTGACACAGTCAACAATTGTTTGACCACGACGGACAGACCCTCGCGACCGACCTGTCAATCGCGATCGACCCATCAATTGCGACTGACAGAGTCAACGACCCTTTGACCACGACTGATTGACTTTTCGAGCCATGTGTTAATCGCGATTGACCCATCAATCGCGACTGACAGCCACGACGGACCTGTCAATCGCGATCGACACATCAATCGCGATTGACCTGTCAATCGCGACTGACAGAACTTGCGAACGCGATAGAAGGGCAAATTTGGCCAATTTTTAAGGGCAAAAAAATAGTGGTCTAATTTTTGGGGAACTTTTAAGGGTTTAGCATTGCATTGTGAGGCTGCAACCCAAGTAATTCAAGAATGCCTGTCTACCTGAGTAAACTGTTTTGAACCCTGTTTTAGCACCAAAACCCTGATCGGACATAACTTCCTCATACAAAATCCAATTGCTGTGATTCTTGTTTTGTCGGAAAGCTCGTGGGAAGTACAACCAAAACTTCCACTGGTTATGTGAAAATTAAGATCAGGATTATTAGATAGGGTTTTTTGAAGTTAACCATACCCGAGGTAGGAAAACAGAGGGATCCTTGGGATTGTTTTTCATAAAGGCAAAGGATAATTTGGTCTGTGAGTTACATGCATGAAAGTGGTCTATTGTGTCATTTGAATTTAAGTCTGGAGCTAATCTTGGGACTGATGCAGGTCTATTGAGAAGCAATTGAGAGCATCCAAGCAAGGACTTTGTGCAAGCTTGAGAATCAACTTCTCGAGCACTAAAGAACAAGGATCAGCAAGAAAGGTCGGAATATTCTCAACTCCCCTTCGTCAATTCCTAGCTTAGGCTAAGAACAACTAGAGGTAGGAGTAAGTCAGGGCAACGATAGGCAATTATCAAGTTGAAGAATACCTAAACTTTCAAGTTCAAGCTAAGGACATAATCTTTGTACTGTCGAGAACTTTAAAGGAGAAGAACTTAACGTGGAACGATCAACTTTAAGTGCGGAACTACACTCAAATATACCTTACGACGTGATATCAGACAAGAATGTTAACACGGTAATCAACTAAAAAGAATCAAGTAACTAATACAAAAGGACTCCGCAACGAGGTTGTACTTGGGCAAATTTGGGTTATTCAATTAGGCTTATGAACCTTAGATCAGGGCGGCATCTAGGGAGAGATAGACAAAGCCTTAGGTCTTCAGAGGCCAGTGTCAACCACACTGCTAGGTCTTGGGCCCAGCAGTTGAGCCACCACTCATACTACCCTAGTTCTGAGACTAGTGAATCAGAGATGTCTCAGGGCATGGACAGACCTACGGGAAGTTCAGGAGTGCCATACTTACACAGGGTAGAAGGCCCTTGTTGGTGCAGATCAATCACCAATTGAATGTTTGAAGACTAAAGAATGAAGGATGAGATCAATTCTTGAAGCTTGAAAGAAGGATACATTCAGAGTATATGACGAATGTACACATATGTACATTAGTATAGTGATAGTTCATTTAGATCTTTGATTAGTCATATAAATGTACAAATTTCTATATATATACCCTGAAAATGTCGAGGCGTGATATGAGAGCATATGTAAGAATAGATAGAAGTCAAGAAAGAGTAAGTGAGATGTTATGAGACATGTGAAAAGTTAGTTGAGTTTCCTCTCATCACTCGACTGTAACTTTCTGAATAATTGAAGAAATATTGCGCCCGATCTTTTCGTGTCTGCTCCGTCTGTGGTAAATCATTTGTGAAATCCTTTTGAGGATATCTAAGTTCATAGTTAATGAGTCTATGGCTTAAGTTTCAGAGTCTAATTGTAAACAGGCTAGGAGAATTGTTAGTAGGAACATTCATATGTGTTGAGTGTTCACAGTTCTCTAAAACAGGTGCAAATTTTGATCTTAATCTTTTGGTCAGTTCTCACTCCATAGTTTAAAGTTTTGTGCAAGCAAGCACTTAATCTTTAAGTTGGAAGGTAATCTACTCGTGGCTAGAAGCATTTGCTTAAAGGGGTTTTGTACTGAGAGAATTGAAGTTAAGAAGTTAGGGGTGTCTAAATCGACTTCTCAGAAGTGCAGATTTAGACATAGGTAACTTGTGAAGTTGATTTCTCAAGTTATACTAAACCTTTTGAAGAACTTTAACTTGGAGGAGGTGTGCAACTTCTAGGCGACACTCCATACAAAATTTCATAGAAAACTTTACATGTTTGATAGGTCAATGAGAAGAAATTGTGCAGCAGACTTTATGTGTTTTATCTTCTTCATAGAATTTCTCAACTTTTGATAATTTGGAGATTGGACCTCTAATTTGGTGAAGATTTTGACTTACTCTTGATATAGAGGTGTTCTAAATTCAAGAGTAGGTTGTTCTTTTGGAGATTAACACTCTCCATCAGTGGTATCAGAGCAGGAGACATCAAAATCAAGGAAAGGAGGATCCCGACTGCTGCAGATTCAAGAAATTCAATATTCGAAGAACTAAAAGGTGAAAGTTTGAAGGCAAAGCTTGAGGAGGAGACCATACGACATCAAGAAGGACAAAAGGAGTCTAATTCGAAGTAAAGGTACATATATTGTTTATAAAGCTTGAAGATTTCAATACACAGGTGGACACAAGATGGGAGATTCTCTATAGATAGAGAAATTGGATAGGGAAAACTATCCTGCATGGTCAATGAGGATGGAAGCTCATCTTATGAGCAAAGATTTAATTGCTTACATCACAGGAGAAGAAGAAAAGCCACAGTTCAGAGATCCTAGTGTTCCAACTAGGGAAGAGTTAGCAGATTTGAAAAATTGGATGAAGAAAGATGCTCAAGCTAGGAGCATTATCTATATGGGAGTCAATGATTACTTGTTACCTCATATTCGAGGTCTTGAAAGTGCAACTGATATTTGGAATGCTTTTGAGGAGCATTTCCAGAATACTACAAAGTCAAGGAAGGCATCTTTATGGGCAGAATTTACAACCTTTAAGAAGAAGGCTTCTCAATCTATTTCAGACTATGTAACAAGGATGAAAGACATTGCAGATGCATTAGGAGCTGTTAATGAAGACATTGAGGAGGATAAATTGGTAAGGCAAATTCTTACAGGTCTAAGAGGTGATGACAAATGGAAGCCATTCATTTTGTCTACAGAGTTATCACTTGATCATTTCACTCCTGATTTAAATCAATTGCTAGGTCATATGCTAACATTTGAGAAGGATGTTAAAGGAGATGGTGACAAGAGTGCAGGTCATGCAATGTACTCAAAAGACAAGAAGAAGAATAGCAAAGGAAAGCAACAAGCAGGTGAAGATGAAGGTACAACTAGTCAAGCCAACTTCCTAAGAGGAAGAGAAGGTGGCAAAGGTAGAGGAAGAGGCAAGAATAACAAAGATGGAGGCAAAGCTTGGTGGATTTGTGGTAAGACAAATCACTTAGCTAATGATTGTTGGCATAATAATCAGAGTAATAATGGATATAATTAGAACTATAATCAAGAGGAAGAGGAGGCAGAAATCAAAGAGGTAATTTCAGAGGCAGAGGTGGTAGGAGTTACTTTGGAAGAAATGCAGGTAGAGGTTTCCAAAGTCAACAATATAACAACACCTACTACAATTATGCTTCAGATCAAAAGGAGGATTCAACATTGACTGATTTGGAGAATAAGGTTTTTAATCATGTTGTTCAAACAGGTGACAACACAAAGCACAATGTGAAGTCAATTGGATCAGTAAAGGCCAAGGATGGTAGCACCTTATTGAGTAAGGTCTTGTATGTTCCTACAATTCCTAAGAATTTGATAAGTGTAGGACAAATTGTTGAAAAGGGATATGAAGTAAGGTTCACTAATGATGGAGTATATGTGGAAGACCCTAGCCAAGGGTATAAACATATTGTTTCAGGGAAGAAAGAAGGAAGATTATTTACATTGAAGATTCAAGGCAATATTGGTCATGCTATGTTCACATATGGAGGACATAAGATCTCTGAGTTAGATCTTTGGCACAAGAGGCTTGGACATTTCAATGAAAGAGGTATTAAAGACATGATTAACAATGGTTCAGTGCTTGGATTGCCTAATGTTGCAGGTCAACATATGACATATAAATGTGAGGCATGTCAATTAGGTAAGGCTCATAAGCATTCCTATTCCAAGCATGGTTTTATGTACTCAGAGAAGCTTGAATTGGTACACACAGATGTGTGGGGACCATCAAAGGATTTCAGTATAAATGGGTCAAGGTATTATGTGATTTATGTTGATGATGCTACTAGATGGATCACTATTTATGTGATCAAAGATAAGTCAGAAGTGTTTAATGCATTCAAACACTATCATGCATATGCAGAAAGAATTACAGGACATAAGTTGAAAAGACTAAGGTCAGATGGAGGGGGAGAGTATTTTTCTAATGAGTTCAGTGATTACTTGTGGAATGCAGGTATAAAAAGGGAAGTTACTTGCAGGTACTCTCCTCAACAAAATGGTGTAGCAGAAAGGAGAAATAGAACACTTGTTGAGTTTGCAAGATCCATGATGAAGGAGAAAAATTGCCCTAATTATTTGTGGGCTGAGGCTATAAATACAGCTACTTATTTGGTCAATAGGTTACCATGTAAAGCCTTTCAGGGTATGACACCATATGAGGCTTGGTGGGGTAAGAGACCTACCTTGGATCATTGCAGAGTTTTTGGATGTGTGGCATATGCATATGTGCCATCACAATTAAGGCACAAGTTGGAACCTAAAGCTGAAAAATATGTTTTCATTGGTTATGATGATAAGCAGATGGGTTATAGATTGTGGAGTCCATCTACAAAACAATTCATGGTTTCTAAAGATGTTACATTTGATGAGCAAAGCACTTGGTATGTAGGTACAATCAATATCAATACAGGTGATGAAGAAGAAGTGAGCCAAAGGAAAGGTAAATCAAAGGTTCAGATATTTGATGAACAAGAGAATAATGAAGTGCAGGTTGAAGTGGAAGAAACACCAAGATTTGATCCTGAATATGAAGAACCAGAAACCTCAAGAAGTGGAGAACTTAGGAGGTCTACAAGGAACAAATGACAACCTACAAGGTATAGCTATGATACTTCATTTTTGGCCACAAAAGATTATGCTTATATGATGAAAATAGATGAAGACCCTTCTACATATGAAGAGGCAAAAGGTAAGGAAAAATGGGAGAAAGCTATGCAGGAAGAATATGATGCACTATTGGAGAATCAAACTTGGGATTTGGTTCCAAAGCCAAATAGTCAGAAAATTATTGGATGCAAGTGGGTTTACAAGACCAAGAGGTTTGCAGATGGAAGTGTGTCTAGATACAAAGCTAGACTTGTTGTCAAAGGGTTTGCTCAGACTTATGGTGTTGACTATGATGAGACTTATAGTCCTGTGGCAAAGATGACAACTATCAGGACACTTATAGCTATTGCTGCATGTAAAGGTTGGAAGTTATGTCAACTTGATGTAAAAAATGCCTTTTTGAATGGTTACATTTCAGATGATGTGTTCATGGAGCAACCTCAAGGGTTCAGAGATACAAGGTATCCAGATCATGTGTGTAAGCTCAAGAGA
The DNA here is from genome assembly GCA_020310875.1 of Ceratopteris richardii. Classification (NCBI taxonomy): domain Eukaryota; kingdom Viridiplantae; phylum Streptophyta; class Polypodiopsida; order Polypodiales; family Pteridaceae; genus Ceratopteris; species Ceratopteris richardii. The sequence goes on from CM035441.1 coordinate 22,276,327, forward strand.
GCTTTGTATGGCTTGAAGCAGGCCCCAAGGGCATGGAACTATAGACTTGTAAAGTTCTTGAAAGAACTTGGATTTCAGGTGTCTAAAGCAGATAGTAGCTTGCTTGTCAAAGCAAGTGATAATGGTTTCATATACATGTGCATATATGTTGATGATATAATCCTTACAGGTACAGATGAAGAAGGAATACAAAGACTCAAGAAGCAAATGGAAAAGGAGTTCAAAATAAGTGACTTGGGAGACTTGTCATACTTCTTAGGCATGGAGATTACATATACTCAACATGGAGTATTTGTGACCCAAGAAAGATATTTGAAGAACTTGTTAATCAAGTTTAAAATGGATGATTGCAGGGTAGCACCTACACCAATGGAGATGAATCACAAATTGAGTAAGTTTGGAGGTGAAGAATTCAAGGACATGAGACAATATCAGAGTTTGGTTGGTAGTCTTATCTATGCTACTTTAACTAGACCTGATTTATCATATGCAGTAGGGGTTTTGTCTCAATTCATGCATTGCCCAAGGAAAGAACATTGGATTGCAGGACAAAGAGTGTTGAGGTACATTAAGGGTACACTCAATGAAGGTTTGTATTATGGGTTCACATCAGATACAAACATCAAGATCTATAGTGATGCAGATTGGGCAGGTAATCCAGATGATACAAGATCAACTTTTGGATACATGTGTTATGTGGGAGATAAGTTAATCTCATGGTGTTCCAAGAAGCAACATACAGTTGCTTTGTCTTCTACAGAAGCTGAATATAAAGGCATGGTTGAAGTTGCAAAGGAAGTGATTTGGCTCAAGACCTTGATGAAGAGTTTTGACATTGTGCATGGGATACCAATTATATATGAAGATAACATGAGTTCATTGTATTTAGCTGCTAATCCTGTTTTTCATGCCAGGACCAAACACATTGAGATTCAGTATCACTTTCTAAGAGAGAAGGTGATGGATAAGGAGATTGAAGTCATACATACTTCAACAAAAGATCAGATAGCTGATATGCTTACAAAGAGCTTGGATGGACCAAAGCTACATAAGTTTAAAGACATGGCAGGTATAAAGAAGAAAGGAGAAACCTCAATTGATGATTGAGGGGGAGCTGTTGGTGCAGATCAATCACCAATTGAATGTTTGAAGACTAAAGAATGAAGGATGAGATCAATTCTTGAAGCTTGAAAGAAGGATACATTCAGAGTATATGAGGAATGTACACATATGTACATTAGTATAGTGATAGTTCATTTAGATCTTTGATTAGTCATAGACATGTACAAATTTCTATATATATACCCTAAAAATGTCGAGGCGTGATATGAGAGCATATGTAAGAATAGATAGAAGTCAAGAAAGAGTAAGTGAGATGTTATGAGACATGTGAAAAGTTAGTTGAGTTTCCTCTCATCACTCAACTGTAACTTTCTGAATAATTGAAGAAATATTGCGCCCGATCTTTTCGTGTCTGCTCCGTCTGTGGTAAATCATTTGTGAAATCCTTTTGAGGATATCTAAGTTCATAGTTAATGAGTCTATGGCTTAAGTTTCAGAGTCTAATTGTAAACAGGCTAGGAGAATTGTTAGTAGGAACATTCATATTTGTTGAGTGTTCACAGTTCTCTGAAACAGGCGCAAATTTCGATCTTAAACTATTGGTCAGTTCTCACTCCATAGTTTAAAGTTTTGTGCAAGCAAGCACTTAATCTTTAAGTTGGAAGGTAATCTACTCGTGGCTAGAAGCATTTGCTTAAACGGGTTTTGTACTGAGAGAATTGAAGTTAAGAAGTTAGGGGTGTCTAAATCGACTTCTCAGAAGTGCAGATTTAGACATAGGTAACTTGTGAAGTTGATTTCTCAAGTTATACTAAACCTTTTGAAGAACTTTAACTTGGAGGAGGTGCGCAACTTCTAGGCGACACTCCATACAAAATTTCATAGAAAACTTTACATGTTTGATAGGTCAATGAGAAGAAATTGTGCAGCAGACTTTATGTGTTTTATCTTCTTCACAGAATTTCTCAGCTTTTGATAATTTGGAGATTGGACCTCTAATTTGGTGAAGATTTTGACTTACTCTTGATATAGAAGTGTTCTAAATTCAAGAGTAGGTTGTTCTTTTGGAGATTAACACTCTCCATCAGCCCTTACAAAATGCAGTTGGAATACCTTAGGAACAACCGATTAGGTGCTAGCATCTATGAGGACGGCCTAGGAAGGTCTGTGGTCCAGATTAAAAATCCTGACCAATCCATTGGACTAGAACACCCAGCTGTCAAGTTTGAAAACGGAGCATACCTAGACAAGGAAGGGACAATATATGTAGTCACCAGTCACCTAGATAGGACAGATGAATTTGGGAATGTGATCTCAGAAGCGGATTTAGGTGACTTGGAGCAAGGAAACATGGGTGCAGAACCTAGGACCCCCCGAGGCAAATCTGTTCTCACTAGGATTATCACACTAGAATGGGTTCCCCAGGACAACAAGAGCATAGATCTGCTTCTGAACCAAGAAACGAACGAAGCCTTTTGGAGGTATAAATCTGATCGGCCAATCGATATAGGAACAATCATGATCTATGAGTTTAAGGATCCTGATAGCCCAGGCATAGTGACCTACTTAGATCTCGCTTCAGAGAGGATCTTTGTGGTGACAGAAAATGATAGGCATGCTTACACTTGGAAAGGTGAATTCATTTTCCCCCACCCAAGATCAAACGTGTCCTTTGGTCACCCAGGAGCTGGAACCTCCCATGCTCACGGAACTCAAAGAGACAGACATAGAGAAAGACCGGAGGTAAGCTTTGCCAACCCAGGGGGCAGAGAAAGAACGAGGACGGAAACAAATAGAGTAGAGCATGAGGTACTTAGAGCTCATAGGAATCAAAGAAATGCGGATGAGTTTTCTCTACCACGACCTAGAGAGCACACAAGGACGTTGAGACAAACTCAGCTAGTTAAGTCCATGAAGAACTACTTCGATGGCACTGGAGATCCATACGATCATGTGGCAGAGTTTAGGCAAGTTTTGAGAGCTGAACAAGTGGAGGATCTATTCACGCAATGTAATGCCTTTGGTCTAACCCTTAGGAACACAGCGCTTACTTGGTTCCAACCATTGAATGAGAGACAATTCAGGAGCATAGACCAACTACTAGAGGCTTTCATTATTGAATTCTCTAAGAATGGCATAAGACATAATACCTCCTCATTGATTCACAGTTTCAAGCAGACCCCGCAAGAGACCGTGAGACTTGCAGGAAGAAGATTTAGGCAATATCTTGAAAGATGCCCTGTTTCGGAGCTCCCCACACCAGCTAAGCAAGTGGCTTTATTTTTGGACGGATTGCTAAGTACCAAATTAAGATCATATGTGTACTTGAAGGACCCTAGGACCATAGAAGAGTGTGTACGCATGTGCATTGACATCGAGGATAACCTAGGGGAAGAACTAGAGATTTCCAAAATCTACAAGGACTCAGATAGTGCCTCTAGCCTCTCTTCCACGCAATCCACATCAATTGAGGAACTTGCGGAGAAAGTAGCTCAAAAACTAGGTGTCTCTAGTAAGCAAATTCCTAGATTCGCCCCAGTCAAAAGATGCTATACTTGTGGAGGCGACCATATGGCGAATGTCTGTCCCATTACGGCTCAACCCCAAGTAAATCCGAGTAGCCAATACTGTACCATAGAACGGAGATACACAAATCACACAGCACAAGACTGTCCATACAATAAGCAAGCAAGTAGGCAACCCTACCCTCAGCCATACCCTCAGCAGGGAAGATACCAGAATCAGTACCCACCGCAGCAGTATGCTAGGCCTCAACAAACCTACCAACCCCAATACCAACAAAGGCCTCAGCCTGTGTTAGCACAACAACCCCCTGCACCAGCTAATGTAATTTCGGTAAAGTATACAGCAGCTGAGGAAAATTTGAATAGAGCTATAGTGCCAGTAACACCACTGCTTTCAGAAAGTGACCCGAGCGATCATAGCTTTGATTCTACTCACATTCATAGCCCCCAGGCTTACTACATGCAGTCTCCTGAACATGGTGAGTCCTACTATAGTGAAGAGCCAAATGAACCTAGTTGGGAACCGGAGTACACAAATGTAATGTATACAAACCCTAACTCAAGACCCCAACCTAGGCAGGTAAGTCCTCCATTCCCAAGAGGACCGTGCTACAGATGTCAGGGAGATCACCTCATTCGTGATTGCCCCTTACCTCCACCTACACAACCCCACTCAGTGACAATTCAGGGCTTTTGTCAAGATTGTGGAAAGGAGCATCTCTTACGAGACTACCCAAAGAATCCTAATAACATGCCAAAAATCACTCCCATCAATGTTGTTGGGTTAGTGGTAGATTCCACAGGAAGTGTCACTTCCACTGCGCCAATACAAGTGGTCACGAGAGCCCAAGCCTTACAACAGAACCCAGGTGTAGCCCAGGAAAAGAGCCCAGATGTTAGTGAAACTGAGAGTATAACCAAGAAAAGGACTAGAGCTTGGAGAGATAGTCGTGAAAGAATGAAAAGACAATGGGCAAAAAAGATGAGTGAACTTGAGGAAAGCCTTAGAGAAACAAAGGCCAGGATAACTGAACTCACATCTCAAACTCCCTCTCACACTACCCCACCACCACCATTCCCATCTCCATCCGACCCGCCACCTTCCAACCCGCCTCAACTAATACCACCACCCCCTAGAGTAGGATCAGTCCTAGCAGATCCCACTCCTGAGGACCTTAATATGATGCTTAAAGCATATCAGGCCAGAATCCAAGAAGGGCCAAATGTAACTGATCATGAAAAGTGTTACCCTAGAGCAGAACTAGAGCTAGAACGAACCAAGATTTGTGCTAAAATGGTGGAATTGGCTCAGACCATGTTTGAAGCCAGTCGCCTATTTAACATCTCTAGTTCAGCCAAGACACAGTTACACTTTGATGGATTACTAGAAAGAATAGAGAGACTAATTGCACAATCAGAAAAGGAACCCGCTTCTCAACCTAAGGACAAGGCAAGTGAAAGAGGAGGTCTTCCTGCCCAGAAAGCATATGTGCCTGAAGCCTATGTGCCTAACTCTACGGAGCCAGACACATCATCTTCTATGAACCGATTCACACCAGAATTCCTATGAGAGATTCAAGAAGACAAATGGGCTAAAGAAAGTGAAGTCCCTCCTCCTATTGAACTTGTGGATGATGCACACGACCAATTCCCGCAAGACATCCCATCCATTTATGAGGAGCAGGAGAGCACCCAATCTCAGGAAAGATTAGACTTTGAGTCTAATTCTTTACAAGAATTACCCCAGTTCACAGGCCCATGGGAAGCTAAGTCTACTTGTATGAGAGCACCCACGGTCATGGTACGAAATGAGGACTCAGTCTTACCCAGGAACAGAGAGGTAGTGAAAAACACTAAAGTGCAGTGCAATCTCAAGTTAGAAGAGCTACTCAAGGTTAGACCTGAATTATGGAAACATGTCGCTAAACAAGTACCAGAGATAGTGAAACCTCATTCCCAGGTAGGATCACATAGGACAGTGCCAGAGATACCCTTGGATAAGATAGGAGACATGTGTGAAGGTGAAGAAGGGAACACCTATCTTCCCATTGCCTACCAGGGGTACACCACCAAGGCAATTTTGGACTCAGGCGCAGGTGTTGCAATTGCTACCATGTCCCTATGGAAGCGTTGGGGCAAGCCAGCACTCAGGCCCACAAGGATGAAATTGTAAATGGCCGATGGTCACATAGAGAGACCCCTAGGGTTGTTAGAAGGAATAACTCTCACCACCTGTGGTGTTGAGTTCAAGCACACATTTGCTATATGTGATTTTAGCAAAAATCATGCCTATGAGATGATTTTGGGAAGACCCTTTATGCGACAGTTGCAAGTGGTACAGGACTGGGGAACCAATTCCTTGTACCTGCAACACTTAGGTGTTACAACCAAAGTGAATCTCAAAGATTACTCTCATAGGGATGTCCCTCCTATCCAATGGAATCCCATCCATAGAGCCAAAGATGATACGGAATCGGTGCATTCCATAGGGTTAGGATCCTCATGGATGCATGAAGACACCCACTTATGGATGTGCAAAGTAGCAGTAGAAGAAGAGAAGAGAGAAGAAGAGAAGAGAGAAGAAGCCAGAGAGATAGGTGCAAAAGAAACACATAGATCAATTCAAGACCCGGCCTATGCGCCTATAGTCTTTCCTGACGAAGAATTTGAACCCCACGGCTCGGCAGAAATCCTAGCCACAATGGATGTAGCCATCAATGAAGAACAATGGACACCTCACTGTGATGAAGATGGCTATGACATTTCAGTATTCTCCATAGAGCCAATCATGGGAGAGGCAGTGTTAGAAGAGTGTGAACCTACCCCTGATGCATTTGAGGATGCAAGTGACTCCGATCTAGAGTCAATCATTATGCACCCACCTTTTGCATCAGATGAAGAATACTTCTATGAAGTGAAATTTCAACCCTAGAGGTATGGAGAGCTTACAAATGATGTAAGGCTAGCCGCACATGTGACCCCGAGGGAAGAAGGAAAGAAAAGAAAGAAGAGAGAAGTCACACCAGAAGAGGAAGAATCTTTGTTTGAGGTCCCAGAAAATTTTAAGAAGTATGAGATAGATGATAGGAGAGTCATGATCAGAATGCCTAAACGAGAGGCACAATCAGGGGAGGCCTATGATAACAAAGAAACCACCAAGAAAATAGTAGTGGCCCTAGAAGAAGGAGAGGAGAGATGCACATACATAGGCCATGACCTGACAGAAGAGCAAGAACAAGAGCTAATAGCCTTGCTAAGAGAATATAGAGATGTATTCGCTTGGAGTTACAAGGATTTGAAGGGGGTTGATCCAAACATATGCTCACACACTATCCCCATGACTTCAGATGCCAAACCCTCTAAGCAAAAGCCATATACATATAAAGATAATTATGCTGCCAAGATCAAAGAAGAGATAGATAGGTTGGTTGAAGCTGGATTTATCTATGAAATTGAGCACACTGAATGGGTATCCCCCATTGTTGTGGTGCCCAAGAAAAATGGGAAGCTGCGTGTATGCATTAACTTGAAGAAGGTTAATGCAGCCACAATTCGAGATAACTATCCGCTTCCTATCACAGAGCATCTCTTAGAAAGAGTAGCAGGCAAGGAAGTGTACAGCTTTCTTGATGGATTTTCGGGCTACAATCAAGTAGCCATAGCTCCAGAAGATCAGCATAAGACGGCTTTTGCCACTGAATGGGGCATATTTGCCTTTAGAGTAATGCCATTTGGGCTTACCAATGCACCAGCAACCTTCCAGAGGCTGATGTGCCATGTATTTAAGGAGTTCCTGAGGAAGAATTTAGAAGTCTATGTTGATGATCTTTGTGCTCATTCCAACATTAGACAAACCCATATCCCTGAACTCAGACAAATCTTTGACAAATGTAGAGAATATCAGGTCTGCCTAAACCCAGAAAAGTGCGTCTTTATGGTCAGGCAAGGCAAGATTCTAGGACAGATAGTGTCAAAGAATGGCATATCCACGGAGAAGAGAAAGTGAGAGCCATAGCGGAGCTACCTAGGCCAAAGAATGTCAAGGAAGTACAAGCTTTCATGGGACATTGTGGTTATTACCGACGGTTTATACACATGTATGCTGTCATTGCAAAGCCCATGTACGGACTTCTCACTAACTTTGAGTGGACTAATGAATGTGAGAATTCCTTCAATGAGCTTAAACGAAGATTATGTTCAACACCAATCTTGACTACACCAGATTGGAACAAGCCATTCCACGTTCATGTGGATGCATCCAATTATGCTATTGGGTGTGTACTTGCACAACCTACTGGTGAAGGTAATATGGATCTCCCTATTGCATATGCCAGTAGACAGTTGAATGCTGCTGAATGAAATTATACCACTACGGAGAGAGAAGGACTAGGCATGGTATATGGAGTTAAAAAGTTTAGACATTACTTGCTTGCAAATAAGTTTAAATTTTTTACTGACCATCAGGCATTGTTATACCTTGTAAACAAGCCATGCAATACAGGAAGATTAGTAAGATGGTTTCTCTTACTAATGGAATATGATTTCGAGGTTGTGGTAAGGAAAGGAAAGACTCATTTGAGAGCAGATCATCTATCTAGGCTCACATCGGGAGAAGCCCCACAAGGAGTGTCAGATGACCTTCCTGATGCTTACTTGTTTAATTTGGAAGTGGTGCCACAGTGGGCTAAGCCACTAGTGCCAGTATTGACATACGGGCCTAACCATCCAGTAGTAAACACACAGAATAGAGAGGTAGTGAAAGCCCAAAAGTATCACATCATGGCAGGAAGTATGTACAAGCACACAGATCAAGGAATCTTGGCCTATTGTGTGGAAGAGGATGAGTATGCTAAATGGTTGCAATTAGCACATGTAGGTGCATTAGAGCAACACTATTCAAAGCAACGAACCCTACAGACACTAAGGAGACTCAGAGTGCATTGGCCGACTATGGAAGCTGATGTCCAAAAGTTGTGCAAGGAATGCCCAATCTGCTGCACTAAACCACCTGTGGAACATGCCACTCTTTATCAAGTGTCCATAGTGCCGGATTGGAGTGAACCACTAGTATCCTTTCTGAGGACGAAAACATTCCCTCCAGACATGACTCTGGCTAGCAAAAGGAGTTTAGAACAAGAAGCCCAGGATTACTCACTCATTGGTGATAATCTATACAAGCGTGGTAAAGATGGTTACATGAGACTATGTGTCCATGAGAGTGAATATCTTAAGATCTTGGAAACTGCTCACCAAGGTGTAGCAAGAGGACACTTTGGACCAGATCGGGTGATCAAGGCAATACTATTTGCGGGCTTCTGGTGGCCGACCCTTCACATGGATGCACATACCTATGTGAAATGATGTGATGTCTGTCAAAGAACTCAGTATCCTATACGTAAAGATGAGATGCCACTGAAACCTATGATGGGTGGACGTGCATTCTCTAAGTGGGGAATAGACTTCGTAGGTCCTATTAATCCCCCAGCTAAGGGTTCCCATGCAGAATATATCATTGTTGCGACAGACTATCTAATAAAGTGGGTAAAGGTAAAAGCCACAACGAAGAACGATGCTCAAACAACTGCTAAATTCTTGTTTGAGAATGTATTCACAAGATACGGGTTACCTATAGAGCTAGTCAGTGATAGAGGCACTCACTTCTTGAATGAAGTTATTGAAAATCTGCTCCAAGAGTTCTTGGTAGTACATAAAAAGTCTGCCCCTACCACCCACAAGCTAATGGGCAAGCCGAAAGCACAAACAAGATTCTGTGCAATGTGTTGACCAAACTAGTGAACAATAGACGCTCTGATTGGGACAAAAAGCTACACCATGTTGTTTGGGCATATCGAGTCACCTACAAAACGGTACTCCAAGCCACCCCCTTTCAGATGGTGTTTGGCCAAAACGCAGTGCTACCGTTGGACTTCTTAATACCTACACTGAAAGTAGCACAAGAACACGAATGGACGGGTCATGAACTATCCTCTAGACTTTTTGACCTTGAACGATTATGAGAATCAAGACTGAGGGTGGCTGCAGGGATATATGCAGCTAAGAAACGACAGAAGGCATATTTTGATGCCCATATTAAGGATAAAGGCTTGAAAGCAGGAGATCTGGTACTAGTCTACACTTTGAAACAACATGCGAGGAAACTAGAGAAAAGAGGTTACGGACCCATGATAATTAATAGGATCTCAACGAGTGGAGCAGTACAGCTAGCCACCTTAGAAGGTGATGTTCTTCCAAGCTACATTAGCGGATGCAGAGTCAAGTTGTATCAGGAACCTCTCACAGAGGAAATGATAAGTCGACTCAATACTGCTAAGAAACGGAAAGAAGAAGAAAAGCGAATTCGAGAGGAAGCCCAAGCAGAAGCTTTAGAACGTATACGGAGAATGAAACTAAGAAGACAAGGCAGAGAGCAACCTAGGCTAGATGCCCATGCAAATCAGGGATATAATGCGGCTATGTGTGAAGTTTCATGTATCAGCTCTCATAGGATAATTGATCGACGTCCTTTTATAACCTTAGACATAGGACAAGGAAAGAGTGCAAGGACTGTAAGTGCCTTGATTGACTCAGGTGCAACCACTAGTGCTGTTAAATTATCTTACTGTCAAGAGTTGGAATTAACTGTCAATCCTATAGAAGCATATCTCATAGGATTGGGAGGCGTGGAAACCCCTTGCATGGGCGAGGTGGAACTTCCCCTCTATATTCATGACGAGGCAATGACAGTCAAAGTACTAGTATGTCAAGATGAGGACCTCACTGAGCCTCTGGTCTTGGGTCAAGACTGGATCTATGACCAAGCAGTCAACTTAAACCTAAGAAGTGGACTTCTTCAGGTGTGGGTGAATCAGACTAGAATTACAGTTGAGTTAAATAATGGAGCACTCAAGGAACTAGAAAAGGCACAGACTCCTGGTCCCTCCAGGGGTCCACATGAAGTTGACCATGCTGTTCTTGTCCAAAGCTATGTGATGCAGAGGAATGGAGATCTCAATAGAAAAGTCAAGGCGTCGGCGGAACTCCCTTCTTTTCCAAAGGCCAGAAGGAGGCACAACTAAGGGTAGAGCAATTACTGAAGACTATCCATGTGGGAGACCAAAAGAACGTGCGAAGCAGAACAACTCAGCTAGTGAAACAAATGTGGGTGCTAAAAGGTGAGCTGCCGACTGTAGCCAAGTTGCGACAACTGTCTCAACTTCTTATTAGTAATCAACGACATGATACTAATAAGAGGACTCCTAAATCCTCTGTTGAGAAAGTGAAATCTATCTGGGTGCCCAAGAAGTCGATGAAGGCTGACCCACAATCAAGACAAATTTGGGTGCCTAAGGCTTGCTTGCGGGCTCAACTAGCCCGAAACAAATCACATCATACACGACAGGGTTCACTCACTCAAGTAGCCGTCACCCACTCTTGTCTGATACACTCGAACACACTGCCACCTAGAAGCACGCACAGACTCACTCGTAAATGGGTCCCAAAGACACATCACCCCCAAGCAGAATTACTCATGCAACCCTCCCGAGTCTCCACAAAACCAAGACCAAAAGCCATCCATGGTGTTTGGCAACCTAAGACTTGTAATAAACCCCCCGACCCCAATTTATGAATTCATCTCCACTTACTAACTGCATCAGTCACACACTGCATCTTTCCATCTAGCTCCTGGGACTATCCATTCATTAACTACACACACGGTCATCATGCACTTATTAACCCACTAACCCATTACTCACATCACAATAATACTGTAACGGGGGCAACACGTGTTCTATCTTGTCCCTTACAATAGTAACGCATGCGTTGTATTCTCAACAGAACTAGCTCGCAAGCAATAACGATGGCAGAAGCTGGAGGCACCAGTTCCCAGGCAGGGTCCAGCGCACAGATTGTGGACATTGAAACCATTCTTCTGGAACCGCCACTCACTGAACGGCCTCAAGAACTTCAAGCGGTGCATGTCCTTCCTATCTAGGACCCTCCTCAGGGACACACTTCTCAAGTGGGGAAACATGCTCATTGGTAGTGATGTAGCAGGGCCATTGGGTGACGGCACCTACTTCTGGGAAGCAGAAATTGAATTTAATGGCAAATGGGGACGCTACCACTTTTTCACCCGGGAATTTGAGAACTATCAGAATGCAGAGGTAATGCGATCAGTTTGGACCAAGGCAAGCCTGGATAGATATTTCAGGGCACACTTGCCTAAACCTGATTTTCTACGCTGCTCCTATTTTATCAGCACCATCACTCCCAGCAGGGCCAAGGGAGGCGATAGTACTTTTGTACTACCATCATTGTTGCCAGGACACGAACTCAAGAGATTCAAACTGACCCTCAATCTGGTACGGGAAGCATTGAACATGCAAGGCATGCATATTCCCACTGAGAAAGAACTCATGGTTCCAAGCAGGATGAAGCATAAAGATCTCAACAAATTGAAGGACATGGTGGCAATGACGCCCACCATTGCTCTCCACTTACGAACTGTTATGCAACATTTTGCTTTTCCCGCACAAGAACGATTCACCATGCCCCCTAAGAAAATATGGTTCAGCTTGTACTTGGCAAAAACAGAGAACCTCACCCTCAACATACCGCACTAGGTCATCGATCAGATACACCTAGCCCATCAACGCTGGAATAAAAAGCAGAAAAATGTACTTCATGGATGTTGTGCCCTAACAAGAATAATTTACAGGTGCCTAGCATATGACGTGCCCATTCAAAGAGCACTAGTGTGGTCTAGGGCCCAAGAATTCCAAAGGCGACTATCAACAGCGGGTCCCCCATCAAAGAAGATGAGAGGGGGCGTCCAATTACCATGTGCTCAACCAAGGGGGGCCACTACCACACTTGAGGTGACTCCTCCTCAAACTAGGCGTGTTCGGCCATTCACCATTCGTCTTCCCAGACCAAGTACAGAAGGACCCAACTTGGTGTTTCCCCCCATTCCATCAGACTTGGAATTTCCACAGGGATTTACTCTCAATGACCTCATGGATGAAGAAGTTGCCAGGCTGATCTACGAATCTAATCTTGAAACAGAAGCAGACCAGACCCAGGAACCACACCCCACCACAACAACACCAGCCCCGACACAACCAGTCATCGTAGAAGTCGAAGGAGATGAACAAGAGGTAGGAGGAGAAGAAGAAGAAGCCGACGAAGAACAAAATCAAGAATATGATGAACTCTCAGAGCTAGCAAGTGCCCCAGCATATTCGGCACAAATAAAAGATTGTACCAAACCATGAAGCGAGTTCAGGAACAACACAAAATGTCACTTGAATCAGGCAAGGTGCTCATGAGCCAACTATTGGCAGAGGAAGGCGTGGACGATATGTTTATCGAATCCATGAACCTACACGCAGAGGCAGTCGGCTTGGATGAGGCCATACATGAGGCCATGACATACATTAATCGATTTGAGAAACGTGTGCCTGCCCACCCTAGGCGATCTGGAAAGCAAATACACATCAATGTATCAGAACCGGAAGGCAAAACGCAAACAAAAGAACATCAGGAGGAACCACTCTCACCACCCACCTCACCTCTCACTACACAATTCACCTCACCAACCGGCACGACCACGCCCTTTTCTACCACTACCACAGTTGTCATGGGAATTCCTCTCTCTCCCGGTATCCAATTTGGAGGAGTTTCCATGCCCACCTTCACGACACTCTTCACAAATATCACTTCCACCCCACCCACTGTCCCCATCTTTACAGTCACACACACATTTGACACAATGGAGACATCACCCGCCACAGTACCACCCCCACCCCCCACACAACCTCAATCTCCCACACCCCCTCCACCTACTTCACCACTTGACTCCACTGCATTCACAACTCCCTTCCCCTTCCCCATTCCCCCTACATCTTCATCTTTAACTGCATCTTTTAATGTAAATAGTATATTCCTGTCATTACATCATTGCGTATATCAACTTCAGCGGGAGTATAGGGAACGAGAAGGCCGCCATCATCAGCTGACAACAAACCATCAGCAACTACAAACACGACACATAAGGCTAGAAGAAGAAAATGCGGAACTCAACCAACGCCACACCACTCTCGAGCAAGCCCATCAAACACTCCTGGAGGCACCCCAACCATCAGCAGAACCCGGTGTCAAACAACTCGAAGCCTTGCTGGAGGTGTACCAAACCGAGAACCTGAGAGTCCGGCGTAATTTAACTCTACTTCGAAAGCATATGGCTACAGCACTTGAAGAAAATAAACGGTTGCAGAAACAAAATGAAGAAAACTTGGAAGCAGCCATGGAAGGTTCCCCCCATGAGATCGATCCAGAATAGTTCAAAGCGGTTCCCACAGAAACAATGAAAACCATCTTGGAAAGTTATGCAGATTTATTAGACGCACATGATGATTTGGAAAGGGAACGAGATGAGCTACGTAGCCAGCTCAGGGAAAAGGATGCTCCAACCAAGGTAATAGAAACAGCCTCGACTTCAGAGGAAGTAAAGGCATTGACAGAGCAGGTGGCTGAACTCCAGAAAAAGTTACTAGAATATGAAAGGCAGCCCTCCCTAGTTGCAGAACCCGAAACGGAGGATTTAGTACCCATTGAGGTGGATGAAACATATGAGGAACCATACGTTCCTATGCCGATGCGAGGTGGTGCACAGACCTCAGAAGGAATGGACACATTAGAAGTTGAAGTACCTGAATGGCTCCAAACACTAGAGAAGACAGCAACAACCCATGAAGATAGAGTGGCCATTCAAATCCAATCTATGGCAAAGTTAGAAGACACCATCATCAAGTCTGAATACTTTCGAAGCATGTCTCATCATAGATGGATCGGCACCAACGATGATCAATATGTGCCATATTGTGTGCTCCTTGCGGATTACAATGCAGAGATTCAACGCAGTTGTGGCAAACCTCCAACTTTTGCCACACAATTTGGGCCAGAGGATATCCCAGAAAGTGCGAAGAAAGGCTCCATTCATCAACCAACCTGGAGAATCCGTCTTCTTGAAACCTACCCGGAAATGGTTCGTACCTGGACTAACATGCCCCTTTTTATTAAATACAATCCTTGTTATGTTCTAGTATTCCGCCGGCGCACTTGGCCAGAGTTTACAATTGTTGTCAAGAACGTCAAGGGTTGTGCAAAGTGGTTAAATTATGTTTATCTAGCACCGCCACAAGGCCCTCCCACTGTAAATTACATGATTTCTACTATCAGACATTGGAGCACTCGACTACGGAATACCCCCGATGTGATGGCACAAATGTGTATGAAAATCTTTGAACTAATGCTAATCACCTTCAGGACGTTCAAGAATATTAAAGACCCCCACTTCTCAGGTGTCGGATTTCTAGGAAACCAAGATCTGGTATAGGACATGAGCACAACCCCATCCATAGAGGTAATATATGCTTGGCACGCCAGAATAAAGTACCTTCCAGCTTGTTTTAAACAGACATTCGAGGAGATGTTCATAACGGGATTTTGGGAATATCACTCAGAAATATTTGTACCCAGGCCCTCACATCTCCTCCACTTATTCGTTGTGGAGAGAACCATCCATTCAGAACAACTACGGGTGCCACATCCGGACATACCAAGACCAGTGAATTGGGATGCATTATTAACAGATCTAGCACGGGGGCTCAGATTAGAAGAACATCACCTCGCTTCCGACATTGTCGAATATTACGTTCAACGAACATCTAGACAAGGGTCTGTCAGGGGCAACAGACGCGAGAGTGGGGGGGGTGTTGGCAGCAGTCAGGGAACCGAAGGAGCCACAAGACAAAGAGGGTCGGAACGAAGAGATAGCACAAGCAGACACAGTAGCCAAAGAAGATCTGGCAAGTAGGCCATCTAAATTTTTCAGACATCAAGGAGTTGAGCACACAAGAAGAAAGAGCAAGTAGGGAGCTCAAAGATGTGTATGATAAATCAACAGAGAAAATTCCTACACAAATAGTGATTTTAATCACTAAACACCATTGTAAATACCATTTCGTATTTTTCTAGCTCCATTTTGTGCAAGCCAAGGAGTCCTTGAGCTTGAGGAGCTTTAGAAGTATCTACTTGCCAATTTTCATATTTTTTAGATCTCGTTTGAGCCCTCAAATAAGCCCTGGAACCTAATTTTTAACTAGGCCGGACACTAGGTCTGGACAGGACCAAAGCTAGTCAAAAACTATAAAAGGAGCTAGAGAGCTCATTTTTGAGGTTAGCTTGTAATAGTTTTGGACTGGTATGAGTTTTTTGAAAGTAATCTAAGAATTCCATTGCTTCTCACTCTTTGTCTTGCCGTGTGTGCGCGTGTGTGTATATGTGTGTGCACGTTTGTGTGCTTCTCACTCACGCACTTGTGCCTCCACTTGCTCGAAGTCGTCATACCATCCTCACGTCTTCTCGGATTGACATTAAAGGAGGTGCTACTCATCACTGAGCTAAAGACCATTTATGAGACAAATGCAAATTGTGCAAGATTGGGGTAATGATTGCCTATACCTTCAGAGCAAAGGAAGGATAACCAGAGTGAATCTAAGAAATGGTCATTATTGTGACATGTCCCCTCAAGAATGGTTCAAAATACATCAAAATCAAGAATTAAGTGAAGAATCAGAGTTGGAAGGTCAGAATGAAACTCAATCATCAATATGTGCAATGTGATAAGAAACCTTACAAATGGAGAAAGAAGATTAAGAAGAGAAGATTGTGTAGAAGGGAGAAAATTACAAGATGAGAGCTATATACCCCAAAAATTCAAAGATGAAGAATTTGAGCCTTATGGTTGGAACCAGATTTTGGCTACCATGGATCTAGCCAAAGATGAGTATGTGGGAGTGAGATTTCAAAATGAAGAAGGATATGATGTTTTTCACATAGGAATACAAATGATAAAGGTATCAAAAACAGAAGAGGACCAGGAAAAAGAAATGATATTGAAAAATGGGAAAACACAATATTTGGAAGAAGTAAAAGCTAAAGATGCAATAAAAGATAAAATCTCAGGCAAATATAAGAAAAACAAACACAAGGAAATAGAAAAAGACCAAGAGGATGAAAAAAAATGAGAAAATGACAATCAAAGATCAACAGTTTGATGTACCAGCAAATTTCAAGACTTATGAAGTAGAAGACAGATTACTTCTAAAAATGAAACCAAAGAGAGAAAAGAGAAAAGGGGAGGCATATGACAATGAAGAACAAACTAAGAAGGTTATGATCACTCAGGAAGACGGGGAAGAAAGACATATTGTAATAGCTGATGACATGACAAATCAAGAAGAGGAGGCATTAAGAAATTTGGCCACATTTTATAGGGATGTGTTTGCTTATAGCTACAAGGATTTGAAAGGTATTGATCCTAAAATTTGTGAACATAAGATTCCTATTACACCTGATGCAAAACCTAGGAAACAGAGACACTACACATTCAGTGATAAATACTCTGCTAAAATAAAGGAAGAAATTGACAAGCTGCTGGCTACCGATTTCATCTATGAGATTGAGTATACAAAATGGATATCTCCTATAGTTGTGGTACCAAAAAAGAATGGGAAACTTAGGGTATGCATTAATTTGAAAAAAGTGAATGCTGCAACTATAAGGGATAGCTACCCATTGCCTATAACAGACCATTTTCTAGAAAGAGTTGTAGGGAAGGAGGTGTATAGTTTTCTGGATGGCTTTTTAGGATACAATCAAGTACCCATAGCTTTGGAAGACCAACATAAAACTGTCTTTTCCACAGAATGGGGAATTTATGCTTTCAGGGTTATGCCCTTTGGGTTAACTAATGCCCCAGCAACTTTTCAAAGATTGATGTGTCATATCTTCAAAGAATTCCTGAGGAGTGTAATGGAAATTTATGTAGATGATCTTTGTACTTTTTCATTAAAAAGACAAGATCATTTGGAAGATTTAGAAAATATATTCAGGAAATGTAGAACATATAGAGTATGTTTAAATCCATAGAAATGTGTGTTCTTTGTAAGACAAGGGAGAATGTTAGGTCACATAGTCTCCAGAAATGGAATTTCAATTGATGAAAGGAAAATTAAGGCCATAGTAGAACTTCCAAAACCAACAAATGTAAAAGAACTTCAAACCTTCATGGGACATTGCGGATATTATAGAAAATTTGTACACATGTTTGTTGATATTGCAAAACCTTTGTATGCCTCAATCACAAACTTTGAGTGAACCAAAGAGTGTGACCAAGCTTTTGAGACTCTAAAAACTTGTTTGGTAACAGCACCAATTTTAAAAACCCCACAGTGGGATAAAATTTTTCATGTCCATGTGGATGCTTCAAATTATGCTTTGGGATGTGTGTTAGCACAACCGATAGAAGGGAGCAAATTAGATTTTCCAATTTCTTATGCTAGTAGGCAACTGAATTTAGCAGAGAAAAATGACACAACCACTGAGAGGGAAGGGTTGGGAATGATATTTGCTGTGAAAAAATATAGACATTACCTTTTGGCCAACAAGTTTAAATTTTTTGTGGATCACCAAGCTTTACTCTATTTAGTAAACAAACCTTGTCACACTGGTAGAATAGTCAGATGGTTTCTTTTACTGATGGAGTTTGAGTTTGAGGTGGTGGTCAGAGAGGGAAAAACACATTTGAGAGTAGATCATTTGTCTAGAATCCAAGCTAAAGAACCAAGTTCACCTTTAGATGATGACCTGTTAGATACATATCTATTCAAAATAGAAAGTGTTCCTGAGTGGGCCATGACTTTAGTACCTTTGCTAACCATGGGACCTTGTAGAACATCTGGAAACAACACACATTTAGTATTACAAAGCAGGAACTTTGTGCTGCTAGCTGGGCACTTGTATCACCTCAACCATACAAGCATACTGGAATATTGTACTCCAGAAGAGGAGCAACAAGAATATTTGAGAAGAGCGCATTATTGGAACCCTTGTACACATGCTTCCATAATAGTCACCCTAAGTAATCTCAATAGGATGGGAGTACATTGGCCTAATAAGATTCAAGATATAACAGAATATGTTGCTAGCTGCTGGAAATGCCAATCCTTGCAAAATTTAGAAAAAGGAAAACAAGTAAGAGCTAGTGTCGACTCAAAAAATCTACAAATGATCTCTGAAGAATATCAACTGATAGGAGATCAATTGTATAAGAGAGGGATGGATGTATATTTAAGAATTTGTGTTCCTGAAGATAGATATCTGGAAATGTTGGAAATGGCACATTCTGGAGTGGCAGGAGGACATTTCTCAAGTGACAGAACTGCTAAACTCATATTATATTCTGGCTTTTGGTGGCCAACCCTATTTCCTGATGCAAGAACATATGTGAAAAGATGTGACATTTTCCAGAGAGTGAGTCAACCAAATAAAAGAGATAATATGCCATTAATACCTTTAATTTCAGTAAGAGCCTTTAGTAAATGGGGGTTGGATTTGATTGGACCCATACATCCTCCAGCAAGACAATCCCATGCTGAATACATAATAGTGGCCACCGATTACCTGACAAAATGGGCAGAGGCCAAAGCTACAAAAAGAAATGATGCTCAGACTATTGCAAGATTTCTCTATGAGTATATCATCACCAGATTCGGACTACCAATTGAATTGGTAAGTGATAGAGGGACTCATTTGTTGAACCAAATCATAGAAAACATAACTGAATATTTCATGATTAGTCATAGAAAGTTAGCCCCATATCACCCACAAGCCAATGGGTTAGCAGAGAGTACTAATAAAGTACTTTGTACTGTATTGTCAAAATTGGTAAACACAAATAGGAATGATTGGGATTTACAACTTAATCATGTCCTGTGGGCCTATAGAGTGGCATACAATACTGCATTAGGAACCACACCATTTAATTTGGTATATGGACAAAATGCAGTTCTACCTTTGGAATTCCTCATTCCAACACTAAAAGTGGGTAGTCAATACAATTGGACTGGACATGAATTATCTGAGAGAGTAATGGAATTGGAACAACTGGGAGCTTCTAGACTCCAAGCAATTATGAGTATATATGCAGACAAGAAAAGGCAAAAAGCTTATCATGATGTTCACATAAAAGAAAAAGATCTACAGGAAGGAGATTTAGTTTTGGCATACACAGTAAAGGAACATCAAAAGAAATTTTAGAAGAAAGGACATGGACCATATATTATCAATCAGATCAGTAATAGTGGAGCTATTCAGTTAGCTAATATAGATGGAGAAATCATGCCAAACTTCATAAGTGGATGTAGAGTTAAAAGGTATGATCTTCCATTAACTGCTTCTGAATGGAGAAGATTACATCAAGCACAAAATAGTAAGAAAGAAGATGAAAACATAAGGAAGGAGGCTCAACAGGAGGCAAAAGAAAGGATAAGAAAAATAAAAAATATTAGAGAAGTACTTTTTTGTGACACCTCTCTAAAAAAAAAAGAACATTTGTCTGTTATAACAATGCATTTTCAGGATGAGAAAATTAAGGTCTTGATAGACTCAGGTGCACAAGTAAACTTGATCAGTTCAAATTTGTTGAAAAAGTTTAACCTAAAAAGGACTAAAAGTAAAATCTTTATCAAAACTTTGGAAGGACAAATAATACAAAGCATGTCTTCACCTTCTATTGAAGTTAAGTTCAATGAAGAATATATGAAAATAGATTGTGAAGAATGGCCAGATCATTTGATGACTGAGAAATTGATTTTGGGACAACCATGGCTAAAGCAAGGTAAAGTAATTTTGGATTTTGAAAAAATAAAGCTTAAGTTGACAATAAATGACAAAAGGCTTTCAATGTTTTTATTGAGTAATGTCGAACAGGAAGATCAACAGGATGTTCATGACCTAGACCTGGAAGGATTTACTTTTTCATTAGAAGAAACACAGACATTACCAATACAATTACTAAATGATCAAGCTTCATTCAATCAAATCCAACAAAAAATTGAAGGAGCAAAAGAGGGTGAAGAGACAAAAGCAAGGTGGCAACTATGGCATAGTCAGAAACATCAAGACATCAGAACAAGAAGGATGTGGAAACAAAGTATACACAAGCCCTGTTCATCAAAACAGAATTCAAGGACAAAATGGATATGGAAGCCCAAAAATTCTAAAAATAGCTTATCAGAATGAGATGGACTTTTCCCTAAGACAGGAAATGAGATTTGATTCTGTTGATATATCTAGGTAGTGATGTGTGTGAACACTCTAGGACCGCCGGGGCACTTTTTTCTCTCTTTAGGAGGTTTTTTTCCCCCGGCTTGTATATACGCCTATTGCCCTAATGGGCTACTTATCTTTGTACATTCTCTAGTAATACATTCAGTATTGTGTGTTTGTGCTCCAAGCTTCTTCTTCTTCCTTGTGCTGTTCGCGTGCTTCCGCAGACGTCTATCTCCAACAATTGGTATCAGAGCAGGTCGTCGCTTCTTCTAGGGCGCCGTCGACACTCCTCCGTTTGTAGTCTCAGCTTCGCACGAAATTTGGTGAGCATACTCAGGGTGTTTCCGAGAAGGCCATTGGCACTAAGTGGGTATACAAGCTGAAGCGTAAACCTGATGGTACCGTTGACAGGTATAAGGCTAGGCTTGTTGCAAAGGGTTATGCGCAGGAAAGAGGCATTGATTTTGATGAGACCTTTGCACCTACATGCCGTATGACTACTGTTCGGAGCATTTGTGCACTTGCAGCCCATCATGGTTGGAATGTACATCAGTTGGACATTAAAACAGCATTTCTGAATGGTGACTTGCATGAAGAAGTGTATGTTTTTCAGCCCCGTGGCTTTGTGCAGAAAGGGCATGAAAACCAGGTTTGCAGGTTAAAGAAGGCATTATATGGTTTAAAGCAAGCACCACGTGCTTGGTATGAGAAGATACATGCCTATCTGATTGCACATGGTTTTGAGAACAGTCCAACTGAAAGCACCTTATATGTTAAACGTGCTAATGATGTGCTTCTGATCATTGTTGTCTATGTTGATGACATGCTGCTCACTGGTCCTATTGAGACACATATTGCTGATTTTAAGGCTGATTTGCATGCCTCATTTGAGATGTCTGATTTGGGGCATTTGCATCACTATTTGGGCATTCAGTTTATGCACCTTGATGGTGGAATGGCTTTGTGTCAAACGAAATATATTGACACATTATTGCAGCGTTTTGGCCTTGAAGACTGTAAGCCTATTGCCACTCCTATGGAGACACGTTTACGATTGAGTCTTCATGATGCTGGAGATGCATTTGATGCTGTTCTCTATCAGCAGGCTGTTGGATGCTTGATTTACTTATGCATTACTCGGCCAGATATTCAGTTTGCTGTCTCACAGATGAGCAGGTTTATGCATTGCACAGGAGTCACGCATTGGAAAGCGGTTAAGCGCATCTTTCGCTACTTGAGTGGTACTCGGCTACTTGGGTTGTTTTATCCCAAGGGGGGATCACTATCGCCAGATTTGCATGCTTTTTCTGACTCAGATTGGGCTGGTTGCTATGACACTCGTGTGTCCACCAGTGGTTTTTGCTTCATGCCTGGTAGCTCATGTATATCTTGGTTGAGCAAGAAGCAGCCTACTATGGCCACTTCCAGTTGTGAGGCTGAGTATAGGGCAGATTTCACAGCGACTGTTGAGTGTGTGTGGCTCAGACGCCTTATGGCTGATTTAGGTGTTGGCCAGTCTTCTGCCACCACCATCTTCACTGACAGTCAGAGCGCATTGGCAGTTGCGAGGAACCCTGTGTTCCATGCTCGCACTAAGCACATTGAGGTGCATTATCACTATGTCAGGGAGAGGTTCTCTGCTGGGGAGATCAGCTTGGCATATGTGCCCACGCAGGAGAACATTGCAGACCTTTTCACGAAGGCTCTGCCTAGGGAGAAGTTTGAAGCTTTTCGCAAAGCTTTGGGCTTACTTCCTTTTGTGGAGTGATTTCCACATAGCTTGGCACTTCCTTATACATGAGTGCCAGCTCCTTGTTCACCGCATCACTCCCAGGGGGGATTTGTTGATATATCTAGGTAGTGATGTGTGTGAACACTCTAGGACCGCCGGGGCACTTTTTTCCCTCTTTAGGAGGTTTTTTTCCCCCGGCTTGTATATACGCCTATTGCCCTAATGGGCTACTTATCTTTGTACATTCTCTAGTAATACATTCAGTATTGTGTGTTTGTGCTCCAAGCTTCTTCTTCTTCCTTGTGCTGTTCGCGTGCTTCCGCAGACGTCTATCTCCAACAGATTCAATGGAAAAAGACCATCTATATTTGATCTATATTTAGAATTTTCTAAGAAGAAAATAAGAATGTTACAAAAAAGTAATCATGACATATTGGAAATTATGACAAATAATTCTACCTTATCCTTTTTCTAAGAAGAGAATTAGGAGGGGAAGAAAAGAAATGGAAGAAAGAATTGGAAGAAATTATTATTAAAAAAAAAAGAGAAAATAAAAAAGAGAAAAGAAAAAAGAGAAAAAATTATCCATTTTTCCTTTTATAAGTTATATAGCACAAGAATTGGAAGAAATTATTATTAAAAAAAAAGAGAGAGAAAAGAAAAAAGAGAAAAGAAAAAAGAGAAAAAATTATCCATTTTTCCTTTTATAAGTTATATAGCACAAAGTAAGATATAGGTAGAAGGGTAGCAGGTTTCTATTTATTATTTTTTATTTTTTATTTTTTATGTTTTTTTATTTTTTTATTCATTTTTTCGTTTAAATATCTCCTTCCTGGATAAGAGCAGTCAGAAGAGAAGAGAGCACCAGACATCTTGCTACACATGTAATAATCACTTCAATTGAGTTTTTTTTTTAGGAAGTCAGGATTTTATTGAGCTTTTATTTTCATTCTTCTTTCATGTCATATCACAACAAATGTCATTTTTTTTCTTATGACTCATGTGGGTGGAGTTTTTTCTTTTTGTGTGATGCTATATTTTCTCCAGAATGGTGAATCCAAAGGAGCTACCAATTCATGATTTCAAAGCAGACTCAGTCACTCTATCTAGAGGACATTGGTTCTTAGACAATGAAGCAACAATGGAGACAGTAGAATTAGAATCTGATGAAGAGCAGGAGATTCCAGAAGCAGAAAAAATAGTCAAGGAACTCAAGGAAACTCTGGATATTATTGGCCAACACATATTTACAGTGGGAGTTGGAGGTTACAAGTACACTATGCTGTGTCAGGAGTTTTACAAATTCCAGAAAAGTGCAGTCAATTACAAAAGATGGAAAGCAGTGGGATTACGCAGGTTGCTGGATGAACCTATATTTTTCATACATTTTGAAAGAGTGGCACAGGTGATGAACAGCTTGTTGGAAGTTGGAAGGGGCAATGAGGTGTATTTCAGGTGTACTGTCAAGAACAAAGAAAATCAAGAAGTGAACATCACAATAAAAGCAGAGCATATCAAGGCATCCCTTCAGTTTTACCCAATGGGAACTAAGTTGGATAACAACTTTGTTAAGAAGAATAAGGAAACATATACATGATATTCTAAGTTTCCTGATTTTAAGGGAAGAGAAATTGAGGAATATGCCATCATAATGTTTTTGCAATACTTCTGTTTTCCAAAACTTCCTAGATACACAATGCCACACAAATCAGTAACATTGATTATGTTCAATAATAAGGATAGAACTAAGCCCTTTGGAATAATGGATGTATCACCATATATACATGAGCAATTAAAGGAAGCAGCCAAACATTGGGAGCAAAAGAAGTGTATGAATGGAGCCCAATTCTTAACTCGAATTATATATCATGTTCTAGGGATGGAGGATCAATTACAACTGGCTCTAGTAGCCCAATATTTCAGAAATTTGATGGCAAGAATCAAAAGTCCTTCAAGGAAGATATCTGTAAGAGAAGCAGAAGACCAATCAAGCATGAGGGGAGCAGAAAGGAAAAGAAAAGGAATTTGAGAAGAAGTCATTCCAGTAAAAAAAAGAAGATTGGATCCAAGAAAAGTGGAGGTGGAACAGGTGGAAGCAACTAAGGAAGAGCATGAAGCTGCTCAGAAGCAGGTACAGTCTTCAAATGACCCTCATCCACCTCAGACAAGCAAAGAGCAGTTGTATACCTATTCGACTCAAGGAAATAATAAAAGGGCAGTATATGACGCTCAATATCGAAAGATGCTAGAGGACTACTCTTGCAAAGCAACTGATTGGATTCAAGAGGAAGTAGAACACGATGAAGAGCTTCATGATCAGATGATGGCAGCTGAGATAGAGGAAGTTTTTTTCAAAAAAGAAGTGGAACTGTTAGCATATTTCAAAGAGTTACAAGGACCTCCTGAAACAAGAACTACAGTTGTAGTGAAGAAAAAGGTTCACAAGAAACCTGTACAGAAGAGGAAGTTAACCAAGAAAAGTAAAGGAAAATCAGTAGCAGAACCTGTACAAAGAATGGAGACAGAAGAAATGATAGTAGAAGGAAGAAACCAGATTGAATCTGCTGTTGTGGAAGAGTCAAGACTGGAAAAATCAGGAATAGCAGGCTCTTCACAATTCTCTTCACACTCTGAAAGTGATATTGAAAAATTTCTGTTGAAAAGTTTGAATTTATCAGTGCCTAGTACACCCAATGTGATAACACAAGCCTCTGGAAAAAATAAAACACCAGAAGACTTGAGTGAGAAGCCCCAAGGAAAGCAAGTTCAGGAAGAAGCAGTAAAACAGGTTAGTCCTGAAGAAGAGAGAAGGCTCTTGAAAGGCAAAGCAGTGATGTTGGAAGAAGAGAGTGAAGTCAGAAAGGAATTCAGTTGTGGATGAGTGGATTCAGGATTAAAGAAAATATGGACAAAACCTTTACATCAAACCTATTTGAAATTGGATGAAGGGAAAGTAGAAGCAGAAAAAGAAGTTCAGTTATGCAGTTTAGCACATAAACAAAAAGATACAGATCAAATCAAGAGAAGAGAAGAGGAAATAGTGGAAAAGAAGAATGCTCAAGAAGTAGAAGAAGAAATTACAGAAAAAGAGATCAACCAAAGCATAGAAGACATACTATATGACTTGAATCATAATGAGGAGTTTACAATTATAAAAGATCAAGGACAAGAGGAAGAGCTGGATCTCATGGATATAGATGAGCAAGAGGAAGGATAGAAAGAGCAGATAAGTAATGATCAGATAAAGCTTATTGAGGAAACTGAATCAACCCTAATTCAAGAAAAGGAAGTACAAGTAAAGGAAAGACATCTCTTTGAAGAAGAACAACAAGTGATGGAGAACAAGAAGGCAGAAGAAACAAAGAAAACTAAAGATACATAAGGACATGAGAATAAGGATGATCAGATATTGGAATATGAGGAAGATGTTGTAGACCAAGAAAAAATGGAAGCAGATAAGATCCATGAAGAACAAAAGACCCAGGTCATAGAGTATGAGGAAGAAGATGAAGAAGAGAATGAGTGCAAAGAAAACAAGCAGATAGAAGTCAAACAAATGGAAATAGAAGTTGGGTTGGAAAGGATACCTAAAAATATAAGATTTGCTTGCAAGATCATTATGAGCAACATAGAGCAGTTCGGACCATCAAGTAGAAACATGATTATATCAGGTATGGTAGCAGAATCTGAGTTTGAAAAAGGTAGTAGTATCATTAAGGAGCACAAGAAGGAAATAGAGCAATTGGCAGAACAATTGAGGATTGTAAAGGAGAAAAATGAGGAATTGACACACAGGATAATTTCTTTGGAGGAATTGGAGGTTCAGCAACAAAACAAAATCCAATATCTTGAAGAGAAGTGTGCAAAACAGACAGAGCATAGTAGTAAAATGGAGATGGAGCTGAAGAAAATAGAAGGCAGATACAGAACCTTACAGAGTTCATATCAAATTATGGTCAAAGCAAATGAGGAGATAAACAAATTATTAATGGAAGAAGGCCACTTGAAGGAAGAAAGCAAGACTGTTCAGGTGACACAGGAGGAGAAGGAAGATTTGCACAAGGAAATCATGAGTGTTGAGCCCATAAAAGTCAGGTTGGTCAAAGTCAACTACAGTCAAAGTCAAAAGGTCAAAGTCAACTGGTCAAAGTCAATAAGGTCAAGGTCAAAGTCAATAGGTGCAAAGTCAAAGTGCTCGGTGTAGCTCGGTGTTTACCAAGAGAAGGCGGTTGAGTTCTTCTTCTAAGGCAGCCCGTTGGGCCTTGTGACGTCGGTGCCGTTCAGTCACATTCTTGGCGCGTTCCGTCCCCGAGGTTAAATCGGCCGTGCCAATGTCGTGTTTTCTGGCCATAGTGGCGTGGAGCCAAACAGTGGCAATTCAGAAGGGCAAGGGTACCTAGGAGGAGGAAAGCTAGGGCACACGGGCACCTAACGTGGAGGGGACGGGTTCACCGGTTAAACGGGGGAATTTGTTGCTTGATGGGTAAAGCACGAGGCCGACGGTGGATAGCGCGGGGGTGACGGCGGATAGCACGGAGGTGATGGCGGGAGGGTAAGGGGGCCTTGCTTGAGGGGGGAGGGGGGGGGCAAGGGGGTGCCTTGCTTGGGGGGGGGGGGGGGGGGGGGGGCAAGGGGGTACCTTGTTTGAGGGTGGGAGGGAGGGCAAAAGGCTTTTGTGTGTTTGTCTAGGACATAGTGCCTCCACTTGTGCAGATAGTGTATGACTGCTAACATTTCTTGCTCATGTGTGCTCCATCTGAGTTCGGGGCCGGTGAGTTTGTGCGACTCATAAGCAATGGGTTGCCCATCTTGTAAGAGGACGCCTCCTATGGCCGAACCCGATGCGTCCGTATGAACTTCGAATGGTTTGTCGAACTCGGGAAGTTTGAGCACTGGGGCATTGCACATAGCGACCTTCAATGCTTCGAAGGCCTCTTCCTCGTCCATTCCCCACTTGAATGGCTCCTTTTCTTTGATCAACTCCAAGAGCGGTGCCGCAATCTTGCTGAAGCCTTGGATGAATCGGCGGAGAAATTGGCAAAAGTCTATGAATTCTTGCACTTCTTTGACGGTCTTCGGGGGTGCCCATTTGAGCACGGCTTCTACTTTCTGGGGGTTGGCATGGAGGCCGAGTTCGGAAACGATGAACCCCATGAACTCCACTTTCTTCATACAAAACTCACACTTGCTCGGTTTGGCAAAAAGCCGGCGTTGCCGCAAGCGTAATAGGACAGCCCGAACGTGCTCATAGTGCTCCTCCAATGTGCGGCTGTAGATAAGTAGATTGTCAATGTAAATGATGAGGAAGAGATCAAGCATGTCCCGAAAGCCGTCGTTCATCTCCCGACAAAAGGTGGCCGGTGCGCCTGTAAGTTCGAAAGGCATGACGAGCCACTCATAGCTGCCGTAGCATGTGCGGAAGGCCGTTTTCTCGATGTGTTCTTGTGCGACCCGAATTTGATGGTACCCGGAACAAAGGTCTATGCGTGTGAAGTATCATGCCTTGCCGAGGAGGTCTAGTGCCATTTGAGCTCTTAGAGGTGAGTCTCATTCATTCGATAAGGGGCCCGTGAAGGGGGCGGGTGATCCGGGAGTGTGTCAATCTGATGTTGGACATTGCGTGAAGGCGGGAGACCGGGTGGGAGGGTGTCTGTAAGCACATCTGTAAATTCTTCCATTAGCATCTGGAAACTCGGATGCCCAATCTTTGAGACGTCACTTGGCTTCGGTCTTGTTTCCTCTGCCACCGGCCTAAGGACACATAGGTGAGCTATTCTGCCTTGATAAACGGCCCGTC
The DNA here is from genome assembly GCA_020310875.1 of Ceratopteris richardii. Lineage (NCBI taxonomy): Eukaryota > Viridiplantae > Streptophyta > Polypodiopsida > Polypodiales > Pteridaceae > Ceratopteris > Ceratopteris richardii. The sequence goes on from CM035441.1 coordinate 22,304,621, forward strand.
TGAACTGCTTATGAGATAACGGTGATGGTGTGTGCGTTGAGGTTGAGGCCCGGGCGTGTGCTTTCTCTTTGCCTTTGCGTGTCGGCTTTGGCTCTCTTGGTTCGCTGTCAGATGGCTCGTCTGTGCGAGGGGCCCGGATGCGGTTGCAGTCAACGACAAGAGCTTGCCCATTCTGATCAAGAAGTACTTTGTCTACCCCTTTGCCGAAGAAGGAGATCATGTGTTTGTCCATAAACTCGAGGCCTAGAATGACTTCAAACCTTTCCATGGGTATAATGAGGAAGTTCAGGTGGCCGAACCACTGGCCTAACTTGACCGGCACACCGTCGGCATACCGGACATGACTAGCCTCTCCCTCAGCAAAGATGACGGACATGCGGAGCCATTTACTGAGCTGGAGTCCAAGGCGTTGAGCGCACTACGGGGTCATGAAGTTGTGGGTGGCACCCGTGTCGAGCATCACCGGCATTCGTTCACCTCTGACTTCACCCATAATGAACACTTGGTGTATGATAGGTAACACTACTGAATGGCATTGAGCCTTCCCTTTAGAAGTGGACGGCCCACGGGGTGAAGAGTCCTCTGATTCGTCACTGTGAATTTCGGTGATCTTCGGTCCAGATGTGGATGCCTCGTCGATTTTCGTTGCTTGCACTCGAGTGTCGGTTCGTTTCCTCCAGCACTTATCGGTCGGGTGGCTGCCCTGGCAATGCTTGCACACCGGGGGAGGGTCGCGCCTGAGTTGGTTGCTTCGATTAGGGGACCCGGAATGATTCTCGGTTGGGGCCGGGAGTGCTTTGAAACCTTGGCCGCGTGGTTGTCGTTAGGTCTTCCGTATGATGAAGTTTGCTCTTTGCTTGCCGTTGATTCTTTGTGGTTAGTTTGGCCTCCGTCAGTTGAGCGTGCAAGCCGGTTGGAGTAGGCGTCGTTGAGACGTTCGGCGATGCGCACCGCATCCTTCCAGGTTTGGGGGTCTTGCTTCTCCACTTCTTTGCGGTAGTATGGGGAGCAGCCATAAAGGAAGCCGTGTAGGCGGTCAATTTCAGCCATGTCGTTGATGGAGCATGAGCCTACGGTATTGTGACACATAAGGCCCGATGAACTTGTCTTGATGGAGGTTGCGCCATTCGTCGCGTGCTTGGAAGGCTTTGTTGCGAGGCACAAAGTAGTCGACGATGGCCGCCTTGAAGTGATCCCATGAGGGCCAGGCTTGCTTCTTGTGTTCCACCATGTACCAAGCTGAGGCCTCGTCCTGTAAGAATTGGCCGGCAATGCGCGTCCAATGGTTGTGGCCAACCCAGCGCATCTGGAGGTAGTTTTCCATACCTTCGATCCATCGGTTGACGGCAATGGAGCTTCGGCCGCCTGGGTACTTGTAGAGGGGGTTCGGTTTGAAGAAGCCAAAGGAATCGGGGTCGTCGATATCCACCAGTTGCATTTGAGTGATCGGAGTTGGGTTTAAAGGGGTTGAAGGCGGTTGGGATGTTTGGGTAGGAGTGGCTTGGGGTACCGGTTGGGTGCTTGACTGAGGTTGTGGTTGGGGTTGAGATTGGTCTTTAGATAAGAGGTGGGTTTCTACTAAGGTGGTTAGCCTAGCGAAGGTATCTTCGAGTCTATCTATGCGTTTGTGGACAGGGTCGGGCTTTGGGGGGCCTTTGTCGGATTCGGGTTGGCTGTGGATCTCGGCGTTGAGCTCAGCCTCCTGGAGGCGTTCGTGTAGCTCGGTGTTCACCAAGAGAAGGCGGTTGAGTTCTTCTTCTAAGGCAGCCCGTTGGGCCTTGTGACGTCGGTGCCGTTCAGTCACATTCTTGGCGCGTTCCGTCCCCGAGGTTAAACCGGCCGTGCCAACGTCGTGTTCGCTAGCCATAGTGGCGTGGAGCCAAACGGCGGCAATTCGGGAGGGCAAGGGTACCTAGGAGGAGGAAAGCTAGGGCACACGGGCACCTAACGTGGAGGGGACGGGTTCACCGGTTAAACGGGGGAATGGTGTTGCTTGATGGGTAAAGCACGGGGCCTACGGCGGATAGCGCGGGGGTGACGGCGGATAGCGCGGAGGTGATGGCGGGAGGGTAAGGGGGCCTTGCTTGAGGGGGGAGGGGGGGGGCAAGGGGGTGCCTTGCTTGGGGGGGGGGGGCAAGGGGGTGCCTTGTTTGAGGGTGGGAGGGAGGGCAAAAGGCCTCTCGCGACATCAAAGAACTTCCCACGGATGGGCCCGGGACGTTATATAGCGCTGCCAGCACTGGTGTGACAGTCCACCCATCCAAAGGCTTCCCCTAGGGTCGTTGCTCTGATACCACTTGAGAAGTTCAAACCCACAAAACGCATAAACCAACAAGAGGGACACCAAGAAGATTGCCAGAACACGTTTATATTCGATTAGCAACTCGTGTTGAAGAAGGCAATGAGAGCTTAGTATGAGGAGTACTAGTACCCCTCATAGTTGCGCACAATTAGGCGCCACAGGGCATACCCCCTAAGCACTGAAAAGGGCTGGATAGAAATACAGGGCTGTGACACCCTGCCCCCCCCCGAAAATTTTATTTTTTATTTTTTCTCTTTTATTTTTTATTTTTTAATTTTTGTTTATTTTCTTATTTTTTATTTTTTATTTATTTATTATTTTTAATTTTTTATTTTATTATTTTAAGTTTTATTTTATTTTTTTATTCTGTTATTTATTTTTCTGTTTATTTTTTCTGCATCGACGTTCACATTTAAAAAAAAAAAATTTTATTTATATATATATATATTTTTTTTTTACTTTTTTTGGCTCAAAGCTTTTGGCTCTGGATTGTGCCTCGGTTGGCCGTTTTTGATAAAACTGGAGTCATTTTCATGGTTTTTGGCACTCTGGACTCAGTTTTTGACTTTATTTTTCCAAATTCCCACTTTTTCTCTGACTTTTGGTTCAAACCCTCATGTTTTGCGCACAATTACCACATGTTTTTATCTCATTCCATTGGCCACATTGTCTATTATCACTTCCTCTCACCCTATGTTTCAATATTTCCCATATGCTCCCTCTATAGCTCTCATGTTTGATCATTTTTCCCCTCTCCAGACCCATCATCCTTCTCCCTATCCCTCCCTTTACACACCTGCCCAACCACATCCTTAACCCTCCCGAACCTATCCCTATGAGCCCCATCAGCCCTTCCTTCCCCATCCTTTCTACCCTCCCATTGCAACCCTTTGCTTTTCCATGGCAGAATCCAGGTTTTGGTTCTTCTGTGATGCTTGTTCTATTCTGCTTTTGGTGGACTTGGTTGCTGCTCCGATGTACTATTCAAGTTTTTTGCAGCTTTATTTTCCTGGTCTCTGTTATGCTCAAAGTTTTGGCTATAGCTCTCCGGGACGGAGAGCACATTAGGCGGTGGGCAATTGTTGACCCCATAAAAGTCATGTTGGTCAAAGTCAACTGTAGTCAAAGTCAAAAGGTGAAAGTCAATTGGTCAAAGTCAAGTGGTCAAAGTTACCAAGGTCAAGGTCAAAGTCAACAAGTGCAAAGTCAAAGTGCAAAAATGCAGGTGTCAAAGTGCACAGGTAGTGCAGAATTAATTGTCCACAAAGGGTAAATTGGAGAAAGTGAGTTGCAGGTTGTAGAGGTATTTTCTCTAATTTCCCTAAGGTTCAAAGTGTGTTTTAAAGTGTTTTGGAAGGTTCAGGTGAACCCCCCCTTAGGTGCAAAAGTGAAGACTTAAAAGGAAATGTGAAGGTATGTGAAGCAGCAACGTACGCACAAGTGAAAGTTTGCCCCCCCATTAAAATTTTGGGTTTTAGTCTAAAGTCACTACAGGACAAAACAGTGAGTCGTTTGCTGCCACTTGGGAAGACAATCTTGGGACATCAAAGTGAGCACCAAGATACCATTGTAGTTAGGAGCGTACATGATCGACACACTCAAATCAAGGCAAGGTCTAAGGGAAGCAAGAGAGAGAAGGACAAGAGTCACCAGAGTGTGACACAGAGAAGTGGAAGTGCAAGGCGCATGGAGAGTGACTAAGGATTTGTGCAGAGAGTGCTAAGCTTTACTCCCCCAAGGATCTCAAGGTCTCATTGCAGTGTGCGCGTGCCGACAGAAGGTATTCACTCCTCCCCCTTTGTGGAAGCTTGGTGCAAGGTGTGCACAAGGATAAGCTTGAAGCAGGTGGAGGTCTGGTGCAGAGGAGGCCGGTGGCAAGAAGACTTTGGGATATTGGGTATTTTGTAATTGAGCACTCTGTGTGATTGTGCACAGAAGTATTGGCTTGTATTTTGCTTCAAACATTGTAATTGTCTTACTATAATCAATCGGCAGAAGCTTCCAAGGTGTATTTCCTCTTTTGGTCCTTTCATTTTCTCCTACAAACCCTCAAACTCCTTCTTGTCTAAGGATCCCCCAGCAAAATTTGGCACGCCCGGTGGGACTTCCAAGGAGATTTGAGCTTAGGAGAGACCAAGTGCAAAGCATAGAAGAGATCAAGTGTCGACAAAACCACAGTGCTACTTCATCAAACAAAAGATAAATATTCTTATCAAGTGTCTCATATTCAGTGGGCTATGAGCTGCTCATGACCGCAACCCTATCCCAAACATTGAGGGTCACCTGCAAGCAGACAAGAAGGAAGGTTGTTAGAAGGTCCCCCAGTCCACTATCTTCAACATCATCAGTCAAGAGCATGGCGGGTCAGGTAGACTTGGAAACTTTACTCTCTAGATTAAATATAAAGTTTCCTTCTTTCAAAGGCCTAGCTCAGGAGGATCCGGATGAACACATTAGAAAGTTCTTGGCACTATGTAAGACTAGAGGCCTAATGGGTAGGGAGGATGCCTTTTTTATTCTCTTCCCTGCCACATTAGAGGGATTAGCTGATAAGTGGTTCAGCCAGTTTGCTGAAAACCATTTTACCACTTGGGATGTGATGAAAGATGCTTTTAAAAATCAGTTCTAGCATGGCAACACTGTGGAGATTATCATAGAAGAACTGGAAAATTTGAGATTGGGTCCAGGAGAAAAGTTCCCAGAGTTTTTGACTAGGGCCAAAAAGCACTAATGGCTAAATTGCCAGATCCACCACACGATTTTTTTGTTAAGAAATGGTTGGCTAAGCCCCTACCAGTGGCCACCCAATGCAAAATAAAGGAATTAGTGTTACCTACAGCCTCCATAGGATTTCATCAGCACAGCCACACGCTTGGAGTAGATAAGGTACCAGTATGGAGCAACTTCTTCCCAACCAACATATGGTACAGAAATGGAGGATCGAGTGATACAGCTAAGGAAACAGCTAGAGGGCTTAAAAAGAAATAAGCCCTACAAAGAGGAGGAGAATGTTGTTGCTCAGTTGAGAAGGGATCTTGAAGCACTAAAGCTCCAAAAGGAGGAGGAGGCCCAGGCAGAGGAATTGGCTCAACTGCGACAGGAGTTGTAGGAGCTCAAAGCAGGTGGCATCAAGAGTGGACTTTGGTGTTCCATGTGCAGCAAGCAAGGTCACATAGTAAGTGAATGTCCTCTGTTAAGTGTGACTTGTCAATTATGCAGGAAAGTTGGCCATGAGGCCCATGAATGCCAATCAAGAGGAATCCCTGCAACGACATACTGGACACAAGGAGGACCCCCAACACCAGAAAATGTGATGGCTGCTACACCAAATCAAGGTAACAACTATAATCCTAGACAGAGGAATAACTTTGGAAATGGGCCTAGGAGGCCAATCATCTGTTTCAGATGTGGAGAATGCGGGCACTATCAAAGTAGGTGCACCCTACCAGAAAATGCCCCTCCTTGCAGGAAGTGCCCTGATGAAAGAGACCATTATACAAATTGTTGTCCTAAGAATCAAGCCTCTTCATCCGGGCCTCATATTCAAATTATTTTGGTGCACAAAGAAGAAGTGTGTGATCTGGTCAATGAGCCATCACCATCTACCAGGGTGGTGCAATTAGAAGAAATAGAATCTTTGACTGTGCAGACAAGAAGCAAGGGGAAGGCTCAAGCAGACATAGGACAAGGGTCAAAGATTAAGGAATGGAATCAAAACAGAGAACCATGTGAAGATAAAGTCACCACAGGTGAAGATACAAGTCAAAAAGGAGATCTCATATGCACCAGTGATGCCATTGGGCATGCCTTCAACAGGGCTCATGAGGAGTTTGATAAGTCAACTGGAGCCCATGCTCTCAAGGAATCAGAGGCTTCAAAACTACTCAAGTCCATGAAAAAGGAGGTTAGTATTTTTTATTTAATAAGGATGGATGGGAAATTCAGGTCAGAGTTATTGCAGATAATTGATGAAGCTTCCACTACAAGTTTGGTGGCAAAGACTGCTGTTTTACATAAAGGAAAAATTGTAGGGGAAGCACCCCTTACAGATTATAAAAGTCCTTGGCCGACAGTATCTATCCAAGGTCATGAATTTCAAGGAGTTATTGTGGATGGTGGTTCTGGCATTAACTTGATGCCTGAACATACAATGGAAAAGATTGGACTCCACCCTTCAAGGCCTGCAAATTTCACTGTTACTTTGGTAGATCAGAGATAAAAGTAAGGCCCTTGGGAGTGATCCCAAAAGTTGCACTTGAAGTACAAGGTAATCTATTCATTTTGGATTTTGTGGTTTTAAGATTGCCCCAGGTTGAAGGAGGATTTCCCCTCTTAATTGGACGACCATGGCTGAGGCATGCAAGTGTCATTCATGATTGGGACAAGGACACTATGTGGGTACAAAAGAAAGGGCAAGAGCTGACATAGATTCATTTAGAAGAGGGCCCAGATAATCAAGGAAACACTAGCATGATGCAAACAGTTGGTATATGCATGGAAACAGAATCGGAGGATCAACCCCAAATAGATTTCGAGGAAGAAGAGGATATTCTAAATTGGCTCCAAGCAGGCAACTCTTCCTCTTGTTTTCGAATTTTTCTTAATAATTCTTGCACGACTGAAGGTTATGGTGAAGATAAGGAGAAAGTCCAAGTTGATGGATTGGGAGAGCCCATCACAGACCACAGAAGGGGCAAGAAGACACCCCTCAAATACAACTTGGAGGAGGATATGACAACCACAGATAAGGAGGCTACTGAAGCTAAAGGCAAGGTAAAAAATTCTAGTGAAGAATGTTCTTTCCCAATTCAAGAAATTCCTGCAGGATGGATGTAGGACAAGGAGGAACACATTGAAGTCCAAAATACACTTGCTTATGAAGCAATGCACAAAAAGCTAGTAGAAGAAGACAAGGAAGAAGATGAGCACGAAGATAATATGGTAGAGAGAAATCCTGTCCAAGAAATACAATTAGGCACTCAAGACAATAATCGGCTAGTTTTGGTGGCCACTTGGTTAGCCACCCAGGGCTCCTTGAAAAGGTAAAGTCATTCTTGACCCATTATACAGATGTTTTTGCCTGGCATTATAAAGACTTAGAAGGAGTGCCTGCAACTTATGGAGAGCACAGAATCCCTCTGGTTGATGGAGCCAAACCCATAAGAGGGAAGAGTTATAGACTTAATCCAAAATATGATGAAGCTGTCTATGTGGAAATACAGAAGATGGAGGATGCAGGAATCATCATTCCTGTAGAACACTCAGAGTGGCTCTCACCTATGGTTATAGTACCAAAGAAGAATACTAATAAAATCAGAATTTGTGTTGACTTTAGAGCACTCAACAAGGTGACCATTCCAGATGGGTTCCCAATGCGTTTTGTAGAGCAGGTCATTGAAGAAGTGGCTGGGCATGCATTATATAGCTTTATGGATGGATTTAGTGGCTATAATCAAATATCAATACACCCAAAGGATCGTGAAAAGACTGCTTTTATCACACCTTGGGGAACATATGTGTATGTAAAAAATGCCATTTGGGCTCAAAAATGCTCCAGCCACCTTTAACAGAACGGTCAATCTCATTTTTGGCCCCCTATTGCTGGAATCACTTAGAATCTTCATGGATGACTTCTCTTCGTTTTCAGGTTCTCACAAAGAAACTCCTCTAGATTGTTTGGACCATCACTTGAGGCAGCTCAAGAATGTTTTCAAGAGATGCAGGGAGACTAAGCTAAAGCTCAATCCAAACAAATGTCATTTCCTTGTGACAGAAGGAACTCTCTTAGGACATGTGGTGTCGGCTAAAGGTATGGCCCCGGATCCTGACAAAATCATTTCTATATTAAAGTTGCCTAAACCTAAATCTCCTAAAGAGATTCAGAGTTTCTTGGGGCATATTGGATACCAAAATGTATGCAGAGATAGCCAGACCACTGGCTAGACTTACAGGTAAGGAAGTACCTGTTAAATGGGAAGAAGAGGAGGAAAAAGCATATCAAACATGACGGTCAAGGTTAGTGTCTGCTCCTATTTTGATCACACCTGAGTGGTCAAAAATCTTTGATATACATGTAGATGCCAGTGCCCATGCAGTGGGGGCAGTTTTGACCCAACCCAATGAGGAATTTAAAGTGGACAGACCAATTCAATATGCCAGTAGAATCTTGACCAAGGCTGAAAGGAATTACAGTACTACAGAAAGGGAAGCCCTAGCAATGGTTTTTGCTGTCCAAAAATTCCATCATTACTTACTGGGAGTAAAATTTATTATTATAACAGATCACCAACCACTAAAATACTTGCTCAACAAACCACAAGCCACTGGTAGAATATGGAGGTGGTTATTATTGTTCCAAGAGTTTGATTTTTTTGTAGTCCACAGACCAGGTAAAGAAAATGTTATGGCGGATCACCTATCTAGAATCAATATGATGAATCAAGCTAGTGGAATCAATGATGATTTTCCAGATGCCCATCTGTTCGCTATACAAGCTCAAGGTTGGTATTATGATATCAAAAATTTCATTAAAACTGGTTTGTATCCAGAAAAAGCTAATGCTGTGCAAAGGAAGAGACTGCTAATCAAGAGTAGACCATATACCTTCATTGAAGATAAATTATATAGACAGGGCAAGGACGACAGGTTTAGGAAGTGTTTGGAAGAAGAAGAAGTGAGGGAAGTCCTTCACTCTGCACATGAAGGAACAGGTGGTGGGCACCTTCCAGGGCATATTATGAGTCAGAGGATACTCGATGCTGGTTTATGGTGGCCTACACTATTTAAGGATGCAGATGAATGGGGAAAGGCATGTGACATTTGCCAGAGGTGTGGACCTAAGCCAACAAAGCAGAGGCATATCCCCTGGATTGTTTCCACTTCCTGGCAACCATTTGAGAAGTGGGGGCTTGATTTTGTAGGGCCCATCTACCCTCCCGCGATTCCAAAAAGAGAGAAATATCTCTTGATAGCTACAGATTATGCAACAAAGTGGGCTGAAGCTATTGCCTCCCCCGACTGCACTGCCCAAACTGTTGCTGATTTCATTTACAGTAGCATCATTTGCAGGTTTGGATGCCCACTTGAAATTTGTACAGATCAAGGTACCCATTTTGTCAATAAGGTCCTGCAGGAAATTTTCAACAGGTATAGAATTCTACATAGGACCTCTTGTGCTTACTATCCAAGAGCCAATGGACATGCTGAATCGACAAATAAGGTTTTAATCTCAATGTTAAGAAAGGAGTGTATGTTACAGCCCACTTCCTGGGGCATTGCTTATCAAGGTACCCTATGGGCATGCATGTTAGCCTACAAAGAGGCCACGGGATACTCTCCATTCCAACTAGTTTATGGCATATTGCCCATTGAGCCCTTTGAATTTTTACATGGATCACCTAAGATAGCATTCATGCAGGGCAAGAAGGATTGTGATGTCTCTCAGAGGCTCGGAGCACTACATAAAGTGGAGGAGATTCGTCTACTAGCAACAAAACAATTGATAGAGACTCAGATGAAGAGGAAGGAGGCACATGATCGACATATGTGGAACAACAACATTGAAGCAGGCATGTTAGTTCTTCTCCATAGACCTCATCTTCATACACAACTGAGAGGAAAATGGCTTCCACATTGGGAAGGACCTTATAGAGTCAAACATTGCTAAATTGGGGTGCTGTGGAGTTAGAGACGCTGAAAGGAGAGGCCTTGCCACTGGTCAACATATCAAGGCTCAAGGCCTATCATCAACAAACTTGAAGAAGTATGGATCACCTGGAACTGCAAAATCTGTCCAGGTTGTACATAGCTTTCTCATCTCATTTTGCTCAGTTTTAGTAGTTTTCCTTATCAATTTCATTCTTGTTCCTGGTGTTTTTAGCAAACCTAGAAGGCATTTCATAACCTCTGCAAACGAAAAACTTTTAGGTTTTTTTGGAATTTTTTCTAGCAATTTTAGCATTTTTCTAGCATTTTTTATCCTTTTCCGATGTCATTTTCTTGCCAAATAGGAGGAATAAAAGGCGGCTCTCTGTGGTTTGATGAAAGAAATGGGGCCTAGCCCTATAGAAAAATTCATGAGAATTTTTACAGAATTTTTTGGCAATTTTTTGGCTTTTTTTGGATTTTTCCTTCATTTTTTCTATTTTTTGGGTTATGTTCCAAAAAGAAAAAAAAAAAGAAAAAGGGGGGCCCCCAGGAATTTCGGGTTGAGGCATAAAAAGAACCCCCCCCACCGACCACCACCGACCACCCCCCGCCCCCCTTGAGACGTTCAAACCCACAAAACGCATAAACCAACAAGAGGGACACCAAGAAGATTGCCAGAACACATTTATATTCGATTAGTAACTCGTGTTGAAGAAGGCAATGAGAGCTTGGTATGAGGAGTACTAGTACCCCTCATAGTTGCGCACAATTAGGCGCCACAGGGCATACCCCCCAAGCACTGAAAAGGGCTGGATAGAAATACAGGGCTGTGACATCCTCCCCCGGCTTGAAGAGCTTGGTGTCCTCAACAAGCGGGTTCAGGTCTTACAAAAAGTCGGTGTGTTTACAAAATTTTGGGGAACATTACATGGGGCTTATAGCCAAAATGGCTTAAGAGTGGCGGTAATATTTTTGGACTAACGGATGGTCGGGCCCAAAGATGTTGGTCAGAAGCCAATCCGCATCAACTAAGGGGCGGCCCTTGAATTTCACGAGGAATTGGGGACCTTCACGGGTGTTCCGATCCCGTAAAATAGCTTCTGCCTCGAACTGGTTCTCCCCGTCGTGCAACACCGGGATCTCGCGTCCGTACTTTGAGTCGGGTTTGAACCGCTTGAGAAGGCTAACATGAAAGGCATTGTGAAATTGCATGTTGTCGGGAAGCTCCAAGCTATAAGTGACTTCATTGATCCGCTTCTCCACTTTGTATGGTCCGTAGTAGTGATGGTTGAACTTCTGTGTGATGTTCTTTGGTAGGGTGATATTCCGTGCGCTGACGAGGACAAGGTCGCTGACTTGAAATTCTTCACCAGGCCTTCGTTTCTTGTTTGCGTAGCAGTTCGGTTATGAAGTCCATGCTGATCATGTCCCACAGCCGGTTCGGAATCGGGAGAGGTTGCAGAAGGCCGGCGGGCTTCACCCGATCTTGACGGACTAACTGACACGTCGGGCATGTTTCCACATATTCTTGAACCTGTGCCTTCATGCGGGGCCAATAAAAGTGTTTGTGGAGCGTCTCATAGCTGCGGTTTCGCCCTCCATGGCCGGCCACTTTGCAATCATGTGCCTCCCACAACAGCTCTTTGCGTAGCTATAAGTCGTTCGGTACATATATTTTTCCTTTGCGATGGAGGATGCCTTCTTGTAGGGTGTAGCGACTCGGGGCCTGGGCCGTTTGCATCTCCTGAAGTATGTCTTGGACTTGGGCATCCTGTGCCTGGGCACGTTGAATTCTGCCTCTCAGGTCGGATGAAACTGTGGACATCGCCTAGAGCTCGGGTCTTCGACTAAGTGCATCTGGCATGATATTCTACTTGCCCGGTTTGTGGATGATCTCGAGGTCGAACTCGGCAAGGAAATCCTGCCATCGGGCTTGCTTCGGGCTTAACTTGGGTTGAGAGGTGAAGTACTTCAAAGAGATGTTGTCCGTGAAGACTTTTGTGTGTTTGTCCAGGACATAGTGCCTCCACTTATGCAGACAGTGTATGACTGCTAACATTTCTTGCTCATGTGTGCTCCATCTGAGTTCGGGGCCAGTGAGTTTGTGCGACTCATAAGCAATGGGTTGCCCATCTTGTAAGAGGACGCCTCCTATGGCCGAATCCGATGCGTCCGTATGAACTTCGAATGGTTTGTCGAACTCCAGAAGTTTGAGCACCGGGGCATTGCACATAGCGACCTTCAATGCTTCGAAGGCCTCTTCCTCGTCCATTCCCCACTTGAATGGCTCCTTTTCTTTGATCAACTCCAAGAGCGGTGCCGCAATCTTGCTGAAGCCTTGGATGAATCGGCGGAGAAATTGGCAAAAGTCTATGAATTCTCGCACTTCTTTGACGGTCTTCGAGGGTGCCCATTTGAGCACGACTTCTACTTTCTGGGGGTTGGCATGGAGGCCGAGTTCGGAAACGATGAACCCCATGAACTCCACTTTCTTCATACAAAACTCGCACTTGCTCGGTTTGGCAAAAAGTCGGCGTTGCCGCAAGCGTAATAGGACAGCCCGAACGTGCTCATAGTGCTCCTCCAATGTGCGGCTGTAGATAAGTAGATCATCAATGTAAATGATGAGGAAGAGATCGAGCATGTCCCGAAAGCCGTCGTTCATCTCCCGACAAAAGGTGGCCGGTGCGCCTGTAAGTCCGAAAGGCATGACGAGCCACTCATAGCTGCCGTAGCATGTGCGGAAGGCCGTTTTCTCGATGTGTTCTTGTGCGATCCGAATTTGATGGTACCCGGAACAAAGGTCTATGCGTGTGAAGTATCGTGCCTTGCCGAGGCGGTCTAGTAGTTCCTCCATCACCGGGATGGGGTACTTGCTCTTGATTGTGCCTTTGTTAAGCGCGCGGTAGTCGATGCATAGGCGGAGGCAGCCATCTTTCTTCTTCACAAACAGGACGGGGGCTCCGTAAGGTGAGCTGCTTGGTTGAATGTACCCTTGGTCTTCAAGTTCATGTAGCTGCCGTTTGAGCTCTTGGAGGTCAGTCTCATTCATTCGATAAGGGGCCCGTGAAGGGGGCGGGTGATCCGGGAGTGTGTCAATCCAATGTTGGACATTGCGGGAAGGCGGGAGACCGGGTGGGAGGGTGTATGTAAGCACATCTGTAAATTCTTCCATTAGCATCTGGAAACTCGGATGCCCAATCTTTGAGACGTCAATTGGCTTCGGTCTTGTTTCCTCTGCCACCGGCCTAAGGACACATAGGTGAGCTATTCTGCCTTGATAAACCGCCCGTCTGAACTGCTTATGAGATAACGGTGATGGTGTGTGCGTTGAGGTTGAGGCCCGGGTGTGTGCTTTCTCTTTGCCTTTGCATGTCGGCTTTGGCTCTCTTAGTTCGCTGTCAGATGGCTCGTCTGTGCGAGGGGCCCGGATGCGGTTGCAGTCAACGACAAGAGCTTGCCCATTCTGATCAAGAAGTACTTTGTCTACCCCTTTGCCAAAGAAGGAGATCATGTGTTTGTCCATAAACTCGAGGCCTAGAATGACTTCAAACCTTTCCATGGGTATAATGAGGAAGTTCAGGTGGCCGAACCACTGGCCTAACTTGACCGGGACACCGTTGGCATACCGGACATGACTAGCCTCTCCCTCAGCAAAGATGACGGACATGCAGAGCCATTTACTGAGCTGGACTCCAAGGCGTTGAGCGCACTACGGGGTCTTGAAGTTGTGGGTGGCACCCGTGTCGAGCATCACCGGCATTCGTTCACCTCTGACTTCACCCATAATGAACACTTGGTGTATGATAGGTAACGCTACTGAATGGCATTAAGCCTTCCCTTTAGAAGTGGACGGCCCACGGGGTGAAGAGTCCTCTGATTCGTCACTCTGAATTTCGGTGATCTTCGGTCCAGATGTGGATGCCTCGTCGATTTTCGTTGCTTGCACTCGAGTGTCGGTTTGTTTCCTCCAGCACTTATCGGTCGGGTGGCTGCCCTGGCAATGCTTGCACACCGGGCAAGGGTCGCGCCTGAGTTGGTTGCTTCGATTAGGGGACCCGGAATGATTCTCGGTTGGGGCCGGGAGTGCTTTGAAACCTTGGCCGCGTGGTTGTCGTTAGGTCTTCCGTATGATGAAGTTTTCTCTTTGCTTGCGGTTGATTCTTTGCGGTTAGTTTGGCCTCCGTCGGTTGAGCGTGCAAGCCGGTTGGAGTAGGCGTCGTTGAGACGTTCGGCGATGCGCACCGCATCCTTCCACGTTTGGGGGTCTTGCTTCTCCACTTCTTTGCGGTAGTACGGGGAGCACCCATAAAGGAAGCCGTGTAGGCGGTCAATTTCAGCCATGTCGTTGATGGAGCATGAGCCTACGGTATTGTGACACATAAGGCCCGATGAACTTGTCTTGACGGAGGTTGCGCCATTCGTCGCGTGCTTGGAAGGCTTCGTTGCGAGGCACAAAGTAGTCGACGATGGCCGCCTTGAAGTGATCCCATGAGGGCCAGGCTTGCTTCTTGTGTTCCACCATGTACCAAGCTGAGGCCTCGTCCTGTAAAAATTGGCCGGCAATGCGCGTCCAATGGTTGTGGCCAACCCAGCGCATCTGGAGGTAGCTTTCCATACCTTCGATCCATCGGTTGACGGCAATGGAGCTTCGGCCGCCTGGGTACTTGTCGAGGGGGTTCGGTTTGAAGAAGCCAAAGGAATCGGGGTCGTCGATATCCACCGGTTGCATTTGAGTGATCGGAGTTGGGTTTAAAGGGGTTGAAGGCAGTTGGGATGTTTGGGTAGGAGTGGCTTGGGGTACCGCTTGGGTGCTTGACTGAGGTTGTGGTTGGGGTTGAGATTGGTCTTTAGATAAGAGGTGGGTTTCTACTAAGGTGGTTAGCCTAGCGAGGGTATCTTCGAGTCTATCTATGCGGTTGTGGACGGGGTCGGACTTTGGAGGGCCTTTGTCGGATTCGGGTTGGCTGTGGATCTCGGCGTTGAGCTCGGCCTCCTGGAGGCGTTCGTGTAGCTCGGTGTTCACCAAGAGAAGGCGGTTGAGTTCTTCTTCTAAGGCAGCCCATTGGGCCTTGTGACGTCGGTGCCGTTCAGTCACATTCTTGGCGCGTTCCGTCCCCGAGGTTAAACTGGCCGTGCCAACGTCGTGTTCGCTAGCCATAGTGGCGTGGAGCCAAACGGCGGCAATTCAGGAGGGCAAGGGTACCTACGAGGAGGAAAGCTAGGGCACACGGGCACCTAACGTGGAGGGGACGGGTTCACCGGTTAAACGGGGGAATGGCATTGCTTGATGGGTAAAGCACGGGGCCGACGACGGATAGCACGGGGGTGACGACGGATAGCGCGGAGGTGATGGCGGGAGGGTAAGGGGGCCTTGCTTGAGGGGGGAGGGGGGGGCAAGGGGGTGCCTTGCTTGGGGGGGGGGGGGCAAGGGGGTGCCTTGCTTGGGGGGGGGGGGGGCAAGGGGGTGCCTTGTTTGAGGGTGGGAGGGAGGGCAAAAGGCCTCTCGCGACATAAAAGAACTTCCCACGGATGGGCCCGGGATGTTAGATGGCGCTGCCAGCACTGGTGTGACAGTCCGCCCATCCAAAGGCTTCCCCTAGGGTCATTGCTCTGATACCACTTGAGACGTTCAAACCCACAAAACGCATAAACCAACAAGAGGGACACCAAGAAGATTGCCAGAACACGTTTATATTCGATTAGCAACTCGTGTTGAAGAAGGCAATGAGAGCTTGGTATGAGGAGTACTAGTACCCCTCATAGTTGCGCAATTAGGCGCCACAGGGCATACCCCCCAAGCACTGAAAAGGGCTGGATAGAAATACAGGGCTGTGACACCCTCCCCTCCCCCCCCCCCCCCCCTCGAAAATTTTATTTTTTATTTTTTCTCTTTTATTTTTTATTTTTTATTTTTTGTTTATTTTCTTATTTTTTATTTTTTATTTATTTATTATTTTTAATTTTTTATTTTATTATTTTAAGTTTTATTTTATTTTTTTATTCTGTTATTTATTTTTCTGTTTATTTTCTGCATCGGCGTTCACATTTCAAAAAAAAAATTATTTATATATATATATATATATTTTTTTACTTTTTTTGGCTCAAAGCTTTTGGCTCTGGATTGTGCCTCGGTTGGCCGTTTTTGATAAAACAGGAGTCATTTTCATGTTTTTTGGCACCTCTGGACTTAGCTTTTGACTTTATTTTTCCAAATTCCCACTTTTTCTCTGACTTTTGGTTCAAACCCTCATATTTTGCGCACAATTACCACATGTTTTTATCTCATTCCATTGGCCACATTGTCTATTATCCCCTAATCTCACCCTATGTTTCAATGTTTCCCATATGCTCCCTCTGTAGCTCTCATGTTTGATCATTTTTCCCCTCTCCAGCCCCATCATCCTTCTCCCTATCCCTCCCTTTACACACTTGCCCAGCCACATCCTTAACCCTCCCAAACCTATCCCTATGAGCCCCATCAGCCCTTCCTTCCCCATCCTTTCTACCCTCCCATTGCAACCCTTTGCTTTTCCATGGCAAAATCCAGTATTTGGTTCTTCTCTGATGCTTGTTCTATTCTGCTTTTGGTGGACTTGGTTGTTGTTGCGATGTACTATTCAAGTTTTTTGCAGCTTTATTTTCCTGGTGTCTGTTATGCTCAAAGTTTTGGCTATAGCTCTCTGGGACGGAGAGCACATTAGGTGGTGGGCAACTGTTGAGCCCATAAAAGTCATGTTGGTCAAAGTCAACTACAGTCAAAGTCAACAGGTCAAAGTCAATTGGTCAAAGTCAACTGGTCAAAGTCAACAAGGTCAAGGTCAAAGTCAACAGGTGCAAAGTCAAAGTGCTAAAATGCAGGTGTCAAAGTGCACAGGTAGTGCACAATTAATTTTCCACAAAGGGTAAATTGGAGAAAGTGAGTTGCAGGTTGCAGAGGTATTTTCTCTAATTTCCCTAAGGTTCAAAGTGTGTTTTAAAGTGTTTTGGAAGGTTCAGGTGAACCCCCCCTTAGGTGCAAAAGTGAAGACTTAAAAGGAAATGTGAAGATATGTGAAGCAGCAACGTACACACAGGTGAAAGTATGGCCCCCCATTAAAATTTTGGGTTTTAGTCTAAAGTCACTACAGGACAAAACAGTGAGTCGTTGGCTGCCACTTTGGAAGACAATCTTGGGACATCAAAGTGAGCACCAAGATACCATTGCAGTTAGGAGCGTACGTGATCGACACACTCAAATCAAGGCAAGGTCTATTCTTGGACCAATCTTAGAGTAAGCAGGAGAAGCATAGTCTAAGGGAAGCAAGAGAGAGAAGGACAAGAGTCACTAGAGTGCGACGCAGAGAAGTGGAAGTGCAAGGTGCATGGAGAGTGACTAAGGATTTGTGCAGAGAGTGCTAAGCTATACTCCCCCAAGGATCTCAAGGTCTCATTGCAGTGTGCGCGTGCCGACAGAAGGTATTCACTCCTCCCGCTTTGTGGAAGCTTGGTGCAAGGTGTGCACAAAGATAAGCTTGAAGCAGGTGGAGGTCTGGTGCAGAGGAGGCCGGTGGCAAGAAGACTTTGGGATATTGGGTATTTTGTAATTGAGCACTCTGTGTGAGTGTGCACAGAAGTATTGGCTTGTATTTTTCTTCAAACATTGTAATTGTCTTACTGTAATCAATCGGCAGAAGCTTCCAAGGTGTATTTCCTCTTCTGGTCCTTTCATTTTCTCCTACAAACCCTCAAACTCCTTCTTGTCTAAGAATCCCCCAACAATGAGATTGCAAATAGAGTTGAAAGAAGCCAAGGAGTTGGAAAAACAAGCTAGTATACATGCTACTACCTCAATGAGGGGGTACAATAAGTTGCATATGGATATAGAAAGAGAGAGAAGTGATTGGCAGTTGAGTTTGGAAAAGGAAAGAAATGAGTGGAAATTAGAAAGAGAGTTGTGGACTTCTCAAAATAAGAGTTTAATGTTGACAATAGAAGAGCTACAGAAAAAGTTGGAAAAATCACAAACTCAGGTGGAAGAGCAGGTAGAGACTACACAAATAGAAGAATATAAAGTAGGAGATGATGACAGAACCCAACACGGTGGTGAACAAGAAAACAAAGCACCTGAAGAAGAGTACTTAGAGGAGTTTGTCCAAAAACTTCAGACGGACAGAGAATCCAGAATGGAATTCATTAGAAACATGCATGACGAATACCAGGAACAGATTGTTACATTTGCTTTAAATAAAGGGATAAATCTGGATCAACAATATTGGGCTGCAGATGGCTTAGGAATACCCTTTTGCATGATTATGGAAAGCATTAAAAATTATCGGTTGGCAAGGGTAGGATTACCTACAAATAAGTATTTAGAATATGAAGAAGACATCTATGTGACAAAAGAGTTATTTGAAAAAGCCAATCCAAAATGGAGAAATAGGTGGTTGGATGCTAATAAGAAATGTAGAAAAATATGGAAAGAAGCACCTATTCAGCTGAAGATCAATCCAGCATACTGCCCAGTAGCAAGAAGAAGGGAGTGGACAATCTTTTGGGAAAGAAGGAAAGAAGGATAGATTCCATCCAAATGGTTGAATTTTCTAAAGATAGCAGGTTCGAAGGCAGAAACATGGCCCACCAAGAAGTATATGGTGGACAGAACTGAATCTGTCATATCCACATACAAAGATGTTAATGACCGAGCATGTATTTTATTAATCAGAGTAATGAGACTCATATTGGCATGTATAGAGACCTTTACAGATACAGATGTCAGAGTTCTCAATTACATTGGCTTTAATTCACCATCTGATGCTTTAATATTTGATCTCAGTGAAACACCTGACAGGATATGTTTGATGGCTTATTATAGTAGAATAATATTTTTGGGCAGCCATTATCTACAGATTTTTGAAGATGCGTTTGATTATGGATTTTTTGAAAGAGAATCAGAAATATTTGGGAACTTGTTAGTAGTTACAAAGTCTCGACTCACTGCTTATGAAGCTGCATACGGAGAATACCTGAAAAAAGATGTAATTCATAAGCCAGAGGCTGATGTGCAATGGAGAAAAGCACTATTTGAGATGGTAAACAACTTGAACGTTACAGAAAGAAAGAGCCATGACCTACTGTCACAGGTATATCAAAGAAAAAAGAAGTGAAGGAAAAATTCATGGAATATCAGCAAGAATGTCTTTTGTCAAGAGCCAAAAGGTCTAGGAGGGCAAGAATGTTGGAAGAAGTATTTTTGAAGTATATTTGATGGAAAAATAATTATAAAATGCCAAAAAAGTGTAAAAATATTTATGCAAATGATGTAAAAATAAGGAAGAGTCTTCCTCATGTAGATTAGAATCATATGAATTTTTTCTAGAATTTTTGGAAGCTCCTACATAGCATATTTTTAGATTAGAAGGAAAAAGGACCAAAATTCAAGTGTGAAAAGGGGCACTTGAAAATGTATAAAAGACAATTTCCTCTATTTTGAGAGGGTTGGTTATTTGTAATTGATGCTATCCAAGCAAAGAGAGAAGTTTCCTGCAAAAAATCGTGATTCTTCCTTTTGTGTGAATTTCTTTGATTTGTTGAGTCTAATCTATGTGTATCCATGGAAATTTGCGAGCTTCTATTGTGTATTTCTGATGAATGTGTATGAAGAGAGTTGATTACTGATGTGTTGAGTGAGAAATTGATGAAGAATGGTGCTAGAAATGAGAACCGTCAAATTTTTACAGAATCGCGATTATCTCGTCTGAAGGTTACAGGTATCATTTTTGAGTTTTGACTTTATGATTGTGTTCTGCTAAGAAAATAACACACTTCAGACACCAAGATTAGAGTATTGCTCAAGATAATCCAAACCCTAGAAATTCCTCTTCATTTTCATTATTTCTCAGAAATCTAGCCAGTTTTCTCTTATTTCTTGGATTCTATCATCTGGAAGGGGCCGTGGTCTCATATATACTTCCAATATTGACAAATATAAGATGTGTTGTTGATTCTTTATGCTAAATGATTGGAGAAGACAACTCAAAAGGGTAACAACAAACATAGTGATTCTAGTCACTCCACACCATTTTAAATACCATTCCACCTTTTTGTAGCTCCATTTTGTGCAAGCCAAGGATTCCTTGAGCTTGAGGAGCATTAGAAGTACCTACCTATCAATTTTCATATTTTTTAAACTCCGTTTGAACCCTCAAATAGGCCCTAGAACCTAATTTTTAACTAGGCCGAACACTAGGTCTGGACAGGGCCAAAGCTAGTCAAAAACTATAAAAAGAGCTAGAGAGCTCATTTGTGAGGTGAGCTTGTTGTAGAATTGAACTTGTAAGAGCACTTTTGAGTAATGTAAAGAACTTCATTGTCTCTTTCTTTGTTCTTGCCTTGTGTGCGCGTGTGTGTGTATGTGTATGCATGTTAGTGTGCTTCTCACTTACACACTTGTGCCATCACTTGTTTGAGGTCTTCATACCATCCTCACCTCTTCCCAGATTGACTATAAAGGAGGTGCTACTCATGACTGAGCTACAATCGGAAACCCTAAATATCTCAATCTTGACATGTCACAATCATCAATAGGCCAATACCTCCTTTTAATATGGTCTAGGTAGGTAACTTTAGACAAGTCCTCTAGATCTTGTAGTTCATAGATAATAGCAAACTTGATGCCTTGTCCTTGTATTGGTGAAATGGCTTGTATTAATTTGTGAACTCCACTACCACATACACATCTGTCAAATCATCATCATGAGGGATTTGATATCCTCTCCATACATTAGTGATTACCAAATTTCCCCTAGGCATAGTCATTGTATCTCCACTATTGGGTCTAGTAGGGTTTTCTAGCTCCTCAACTCCCCCTCTTTCATTCATTCTCTCTGAATGTTTGGTCGCTACATATATGTGTCCTAACTTTTCCATATAGAATCCTCCTTCATATTTCATAGTTTGCCTTGGCATAAACTTTGAGTCTATAGAGTTTTTCATTCTTGCCATAGACTTATTGAGGCCATCTAGGTAGATATGCAATCCATGCACATTCAGAACCCTCCGCAAGGGCATACATCGCAAGTTGGCAAACATGTACACTGGTTTAGTGATGTTGCAGGTCCATTGGGTGAGGGCGCCTACTTTTGGGAGGCAGAAATTGATTTCAATGGCAAATGGGGAAGATATCATTTCTTTACCTTTGAATTCGAGAACTATCAGGATGCAGAAGTAATGAGATCTGTCTGGACCAAAGCGGGCTTGGATAGCTACTTTAGGGCACTCTTACCTAAGCCTGATTTCTTGTGCTGCTCCTACCTAATTAGTACCATTACCCCTAGCACAGCTAAGGGAGGCGATAGTACCTTTATGCTACCCTCGTTAACACCAGGCCACGAGCTAAAGAGATTCAAACTGATCCTCAACCTAGTTCGGGAGGCCTTGGACATGCATGGCATGCACATTCCCACAGAGAAAGAAACATTGATCCCGGGAAGAATGAAACATAAAGATCTTAACAAGTTAAAGGATATGGTTGCTATGACACCTACCATCACCCTCCACCTACGCACAATCATGCAACACTTCTCCTTTCCAGCCCAAGAGCGTTTCACCATGCCACCCAAAAGAATTTGGTTTAGCTTGTACTTGGCAGAGACAGAAAACCTCACAGTCAATCTACCCCACTGGATCATAGATCAAATCCACCTAGCACATCAGCGTTGGAATAAGAAACATAAGAATGTGCTTCATGGATGTTGTGTGCTGACAAGGATCATTTATAGGTGCTTAGCTTATGATGTGCCTATTTAAAGAGCACTAGTGTGGTCTCGAGCCCAAGAATTCCAGCGATGGCTATCAATAACAGGGCCATCTTCGAAGAAAATGAGGAGTTCAGTTCAAATACCCTGTGCACAAGCAACGGGTGCCACCCTCACACCAGAGGTGACACCACCTCAGACCAGACGTGTCCGACCATTTCTTATTCGCTTACCTAGACCAAGTGTAGAAGGACCCAATTTGGTTTTCCCTTCGATTCGATCGGACTTGGAGTTCCCACAAGCTACACCCTGGCCAACTTGACAGATGAAGAAATCGCTCGCATGATTAATGAGACCAATCTTGAGACGGAAGCAGAACAGACCCGAGGACCACAACCAACCACCACAACTTCAGCTCCTACCCAACCTGAAGTAGTGGAAGTAGACGAAGATGAAGAAGAGACTGAAGAGGAAGCAGATGAGGAACATGACCAAGAGTACAAAGAAACCTCAGAACTAGCAGGTGCCCCAGCTTATTCGGCACAAATCAAAAGATTGTATGAGACCATGAAGCGGGTACATGAGCATCACAAACTGTCACTCGA
Organism: Ceratopteris richardii; assembly: GCA_020310875.1. Classification (NCBI taxonomy): domain Eukaryota; kingdom Viridiplantae; phylum Streptophyta; class Polypodiopsida; order Polypodiales; family Pteridaceae; genus Ceratopteris; species Ceratopteris richardii. Next base: position 22,326,910 of record CM035441.1, read on the forward strand.
AACAGGAAAAATGCTAATAAGTCAGATGCTAGGAGAAGAAGGAGTGGACGAAATGTTTACTGAATCCCTGAACCTGCACGCGGACGCGCTAGGCCTGGATGAAGCCATTCATTCAGCTATGGCTTATATTCATCGCTTTGAGAAACGAGTGCCTACCCATCCCATGTGCTCCGGCAAGCAAATCCACATAGATGTATCAACACCAGGAGATACCACACAGACAGAAGAACATCAGGTGGCACCACTATCACCACACTCCTCACCTCTCACTGCACAATTTACTTCACCACATGACACTACCACCCCAACTTCCACAATCTCCACGTATTTCATGGGAATTCCTCTCTCTCCAGGCATCCAATTCGGAGGAGTTACCATGCCCACATTCACAAAATTATTCATGAACATCACATCCACCCCACTTGTTGTCCCCATCTACATGGTCACACACTTTCGATACCATGGAAACATCACCAGCCATAGCACCACTCCCTCCCCACACACAACCACAATCTCCCATACCCCCTCCACCCACGTCACCACTTGATTCCACCTCATTCACGATTCCCTTTCCCTTCCCCATTCCCCCTACATCCTCTCCTTTCCCAGCATTCTTGAATATAAATAATGTGTTTTCTACTTTACATCAATGTGTATACAATTACAAAGCGAATATCAGACTCTCCAAGATCACCATCGTCAATTAACTACGGACCACCAACTACAGAGGAGGCTTACGACTATAGAAGAAGAAAACGCTGACCTCAATCAACGCTACACCACACTAATATAGACCCATCAAACCCTCCTGGAGACGCCCCAACCATCAAAATCGTCAGACGTCAAACAACCCGAAGCTCTACTCGAACTCTACCAAACTGATAATCTTAGAGTTCGGCGTAATTTGACCCTACTCAGAAAACACATGGCCACAACACTCGAAGAGAACAAGCGATTGCAAAAGCAGAATGAAGAAAACCTAGAAGCTGCAATGGAAGGCTCCCCCCACGAGATCAACCCATAACAGTTTAAAGCAGTCCCTTCAGATACAATGAAAACAATCTTGGAAAGCTATGCTGATATGTTCGAAGCACATGATTATGTGGAAAAGGAACGAGATGCACTATGCCGCCAGATAAGGGAGCAAGAAGAACAACCCAAGATCGTAGAGTCAGCTTTGAATTCAGAAGAGGTAAAGGCATTAAAAGAGCAGGTTGAAGAATTACAGAAGAAGCTACTTGAGTATGAAAGACAACCCTCTCTAATTATTGAGCCAGGACGAGATGAATTGTTGCCCATCAAAGTGGATGAGTCATATAAGGAACCATATGTTCCTATGCTGATGCCGGGCCGCCACCAAACATCGGAAGGAATGGACACCCTGGAAGTCGAAGCACCCGAATGGTTCAGAAACTCAAAAAGATAGCCAAAACCCATGAAGATCGAGAGGCAGTCCAAATCCAATCAATGTCTAAACTAGAGGACACTATCATAGACTCCGAGTACTTCTGGAACATGTCACATCACCACTGGATAGGCACTAACAATGATCAATATGTGCCATACTGTGTGCTCTTGGCTGATTACAATGCGGAGATTCAACGAAGGTGTGGCAAAGCCCCGACTTTCGCCACTCAATTTGGTCTCGATGATCTACCTGAATGTGCTAAACAAGGATCAACCTTTCAACCCACCTGGAGGATTCGTCTTCTCAAAACCTATCCAGAAATGGTTTATACCTGGAATAATATGCCACTATTTATCAAATATAATCCATGTTACGTTCCAGTCCTCTGAAGATGCACCTGGCCCAAGTTTTCCATTGCTGTCAAGAACATCAAAGACTGTGCAAAGTGGTTGAATTATGTCTATCTAGCACCTACACAAGGACCACCCTCGGTTGCTTATATGATTTCTACCGTCCGTCACTAGAGCCTTCGACTACGAAAAACCCCTGACGTGATGGCAAAGATGTGCATGAAAATCTTTGAATTAATGCTGATCACATTCAAAACATTCAAAAACATCAAAGAACCCCATTTCTCAGGATTCGGCTTCACTGCAGGCAACCTAGACCTGGTATATGACATGAGCACCACCCCCTCAATCAAGGCCCTCACATCTCCTCCAACTATTCGTTGTGGAGAGGACCTTGCACTCAGATCAGTTGTGGCTACCACATCCCGACATTCCAGGGCCAGTAGATTGGGACACCTTGTTAACAGACCTAGCACGGGGGCTACGGCTGGAAGAAGATCACCTTGCTTCAGATGTGGTTCAATACTATGTCCAATGCTCAGCCAAACAAGGGTCTGTCAAAGGCGACAGATGCGCGAGAGGGGGGGTGTTGGCACCAATCAAGGTACCCAAGGACCCACAAGACAGGGAAGCCAAAGAAGGGAATCGGAGCAAGGATCAAGCAGACAAAGTAGTCATTGCAGATCTGGCATATAGGCCCTTAAATTTTTCCAAATATTTCCCAAATAGTGTGTTGGAAGAAGTATTTTTTATGGAAAAATAATTATAAAATGCCAAAAAATTGTAAAAATATTTATGCAAATGATGTAAAACTAAGGAAGAGTCTTTCTCATGTAGATTAGAATCATATGTATTTTTTCTAGAATTTTGGGAAACTCCTAGATAGCATATTTTTAGATTAGAAGGAAAAAGGACCAAAATTCAAGTGTGAAAAGGGGCACTTGAAAATGTATAAAAGACAATTTCCTCTATTTTGAGAAGGTTGGTTATTTGTAATCGATGCTATCCAAGCAAAGAGAGAAGTTTCCTGCAGAAAATCGTGATTCTTCCTTTTGTGTGAATTTCTTTGATTTGTTGAGTCTATTCTATGTGTATCCATGGAAATTTGCAAGCTTCTATTGTGTATTTCTGATGAATGTGTATGAAGAGTTGATTACTGATGTGTTGAGTGAGAAATTGATGAAGAATGGTGCTGGAAATGAGAATCGTCAGATTTTACAGAATCACGATTGTCTCGTGTGAATGTTACAGGTATCATTTTTGAGTTTTGACGTTATGATTGTGTTCTGCTGAGAAAATAACACACTTTAGACACCAAGATTATTGAAAATGGTAGAATATTACTCAAGATAATCCAAACCCTAGAAATTCCTCTTCATTTTCATTATTTCTCAGAAATCCAGCCAGTTTTCTCTTATTTCTTGGATTCTATCATCTAGAAGGGGATGTGGTCTCATATATACTTCCAGGATTGACAAATATAAGATGTATTGTTGATTCTTTATGCTAAATGATTGGAGAAGACAACTCAAAAGGGTAACAACAAACATTTTTTGGCGCCGTTGCCGAGGAGTATAGCAAAAGCTTCATTGAAGTTGGACCTTGCTGGATCTTCTATTGTTGATGGTATTGGACACATTGAAAAGGTAATACTCTTTAATCAAGAAATGGAAACATGAAATAGTAGATTTCTTTTTTGTTTGTCTTTTGGGAAAAGAAAGCAATAGATAATCTTTTGAGAATAAGAAGTGTTGAAATTCTTGCAAATTGATAGTTGCTCATATCATTTTTTGGAAGTAAAGTGCAGGTGTGTGAAAAAAAACTGACTCAAGAAAGTTGAAGATAAGGTAAAATGTGTCTATCTTTGCAATTGTAGAGTGCTTTTTTACCAAGTACCAAGCAAAATTGTTGATCTTGGGAAGATGACATGATTGCATTGAGGAAAGTCAAGTAAAGTAGCTAGATGCAAGTAGATAGGATCCATTTTTTAACCAAGTCAAAGCAATAATCTTGAGAAAAAGTTTATTTGCATCTTGAAAAGAAAAATGTTTGAGTTTATCTTTGCAAAAATTAATATTTGCAATTCTTAGCACATTTTTCTTTGAGAAGTTTTGCTCATGAATTGTTTTGATAGCAAAGCATAAAGGAGAGGGAGACCAAGTGGAAAGAAAGCAAAAAAATTGCTAAAAACTAGAAAATCAGAAAAATACGATTCTCTTCACAGGATCGCGATTGTCTGGTTAATTTTTTGTTCATGATGTAAAATTTGCAGGTGACAAGTTACTTGGAGTGGTGAAGAATCTCGAAGAGGAGTAAGAAGAAAGAAGAATCCAAATTGCAAAAGAACAAGAAGTTCAGAAAAATACGATTCTCTGCACAGGATCGCGATTCTCTGTAAGAGGAAAATTTGTTGAAATATTAAGCATATTTGGGTTTTTGAGAAAGGTAATTGGAAGAGAATTCATTAAGTTGAGTAAGCAAAGGAAGTCAAATTCTAAAAATCAGTGAGGTTTTAGCATCAAGTGGGTAAAGTGGAAAAGAAGTACAGAATCGCGATTTTCACCAATTGGATAAAGGGAGAAAATTGTGATAAAAATTTAGAAATGGGGACTTTACATCATAAATTGTGAAAGATAAAAACTTGAACAACTGAAAATTTAAGGTCTTGAAAATATTGAACAAAATCACGATTGTGTGAAATCTATAAAACCCTGAAATTTCAGAAAGAAACTCATTTGAGTGAGAGAGAGAGAGAGTGGACAGAATCGCGATCGTCTACAAACACAAGCTTTTGGACAATTTTTGATCAACCAAGCAAGGTAAGGACTTTCCAACAAGTTTTTGCATCTAATCAAGTTTTTATATCAAGTATGGAACGTAAAAAAACTCAGAAATCAGTAAAAACACGAAATCCTGATGTTTTGATTTTTTGAGTTTTCAGTGAAAAGATAATCATTTTTTGATAAACTCTTTTATTGCATGTTAAAAGTTTAATAAAGCGACTCTATTGTAGGAAGAAAAATTCAGAAAACAAGAACTTCAAAAAAAAATTTCAAAAATCTACACAGAATCACGATTTTGTAGTCAAATACAAAATCGCGATTCTCTGAATCAAAGCACAAAATTGCGATTCTCTGAATCAAAGCACAAAATCGCGATTCTCTGAATCAAAGCACAAAATCGCGATTCTCTAAATCAAAGCACAAAATTGCAATTCCCAGAGCACGATTTTCATAAGAGAATCGTGTTTTTTAACGATCGTGAGCAATCACGATTGTCTGGGAACAGAATCGTGAAAAACAAGATTCTCTCCATAGAATCGTAAAAAACCTGATTCTCTCCACAGAGTCGTGAAAACCACGATTCTCTCCACAGAATCTTGAAAAACACGATTCTCACCACAGAATCGTGAAAAACACGATTTTCACCACAGAATCGTGAAAAACACGATTCTCACCATAAAAACGTGAAAAAACACGATTCCCTCCTCAGAATCGTAAAAACCACAATTCTCTTCACAGAATCGTGAAAAACATGATTTTCACCACAGAATCGTGAAAAACACGATTCTCACCATAAAATTGTGAAAAACACGATTCCCTCCTCAGAATCGTAAAAAACACGATTCTCTCCACAGAATCGTGAAAAACATGTTTCTCACCACAGAATCGTGAAAAACACGATTTTCACCATAGAATCGTGAAAAACACGATTCTCACCATAAAAACATGAAAAACACGATTCCCTCCTCAGAATCGTAAAAAACACGATTCTCTCCACATCCTGAAAAACACGATTTTCACCACAGAATCGTGAAAAACACGATTCTCACCATAAAATCGTGAAAAACATGATTCCCTCCTCATAATCGTAAAAAACACGATTCTCTCCACAGAATCGTAAAAAACACGATTCTCTCCATAGAATCGTGAAATTAATTGAATGATCCTTAGGTCTGTCTGGTAATAAAGTAAACACACATTCTAAACAAGAGCTAGGAAGGAAAGAGGTAGAATCAGTAATAGGGGAATTGCAAGAAAAAGATTTAGGGTAAGAAATTAATATGGAAAATTTAAATGAAACCAATGAATCCTCTGAAGCTGGTGATTATAGAAACATTCTCAAATATATGTATACAAATAGGTTTGGAACTTATGTATATCGGGATGGAATGCACAAGTTTCTCATTAGATTGAGAAACTTAGAGGTTCCCCTGAATATAACACCAGTAGCACAATTTAAGGATGGTAGATATGAGGATAGACAGGGATGTGTATACATCTTCTCACAAGACCCAGAAAATTCTAATGACTTAGGGCAATGTGCAGACAAGAGACCTTGGGAATAGAACCTAGGGCAATCAGACTTGCCAAGACCACATGAAATTCACAATAATGGTGAACAACAACAAGGTAGGAGAACACATACTTCTCCAAATCCTTTTGAAAAAGAAGCAGAAGGATTTAGTGATTTTCCATTGAGAAGAAGACCTAATTGGAAAAATCAGGGCAGAATGCTTAGACCCTATCAAGTAGCCAAATGCATGAAAAATCAATATGAAGGATATTCTGATCCTCATGCTCATGCTGCAGAATTTAGATAATTAATTAGAGCAGAAGAAGTAGAGGATTACAAAGTCCAATTTGAGGCATCTGGTCTAACCCTAACAGGACCTGCATTATCTTGGTTCATTTCCTTGAGAAAGGAAATGTATCTAGATATTGAATCTTTCCTAGAAGCCTTCATTGGGGAATCTCAAAAACTGGAATAAAACATAGTACAACTACATTGATACATAGCTTTAAACAGCAAAAAGATGAAAATGTCAGAGAGGCAGCTAGGAGATTCAAGCAGTACATTGACAGATGTCCCAGAGAAGAAGTACCTTCCATGGCAAGACAAGTATCCCTATTCATAGAAGGATTAAGAAGTGCCTAATTAAGAACCCTGGTGTATTATAGGAGATGCCCTGACCTAGGAGCATGTGTGAAAGAGGCAATAGATTTGGAAGACAACAGAGGACAAGACCTGTTAGCATTTGATCAACCTAGAATAAATGAAGATAAAATTCCACCAGGAGAAGAATTGGCACAAGCCATTGCTAAAGCCCTAGAAGTTAGCACCAAAACCAATTTGATAAACACCAAGATAACAACAAATAAAAAATGCTATAATTGTGGAGAAAATCATTTGGTACAACAATGTCCATATCAAAAACCACAACATTTGCAAGATAGGAAAACACTCAAATATTGTACACTATAAAGGAAATGGACAAATCATACCAGAGAAGAATGCTTCTACAATAAACAACCCATTAAGGAGAGAGATTATGCAAACCAAAGAGAATCTGGATTTATTGAACAACCAAGATCTGTACTTGGGCAACAACCTCCATTACCAACAAATGTGGTACCAGTTAAATACACACCAATAGAGGAGGGAAACTCAAGAATAAGATCACCATACAAAGAAGAATATCACTGGAATGAAGGATATCAGGAAGAGTGGGAAGGTTATGAGATGAGAGAACCAAAACTGCAAGCCCTAGATTTGGGAAATGGGAGAATTGAGATGGATACAGCCACATTCATGTATATAACCAATAATTATATGTCCAATCAGAAACCTCAGTTCAAAGGGAGCCAAAAGATAACTTGTTATAGATGTGGCGGAGAACATTTCATTAGAGATTGTCCACAACCTCCTACATTAAGAATAGAAGGAGCCTATTGCAAGTATTGTGGGAGGGAACATTTAATGAAGGATTGTCCAAGAAATCCTCAAAAACAACAAAACACATCTAATAACATACCATTGAAAACAATCAACATCATGGAGCAAGAAGAATTGAGTGACCTTGACCAAGTAAATGTAAATGCTATAACAAGGGCACAAGCTAAAGAACAAGAAACAACTAAAGAACAAAATAAGAGTTTAGTTTCAAAGGTGAAGAAAAACAGACAAAAGGTCAAGTGGGAAAGGAAAATGAGAATGGGTAAAAGTTTGGAAGAAGAGAGTATGGAACAGTCAAACCATACTCCTCCTCAAAAGACACAAACCCAGTCAGAGATAGGAAATTCACAGAGTCTAGACACCTTGATAAAAGCATACAAGGGAAGAATTCAAGAGGGACCAAATCCTACAGACCATGTAATGGTTTATCCTATGCCAGAAATAGAACATGAAAGGATGCAAAAATGCAAACAAATCATACAAGAAGCACAACTCAAACTGGGGGAATTAGACAATTCTCAAACAACAGTTGGGGAATCAAAGGCAACAAGAACAAAGGAAATTATGGATCAAGAAGATAATTCACAAATTACATTCCAGGTAAATATAGACAAACAATGTACAATCTTATACCACACCACAATGGAGGAATTGGTAAAACAGAATCCTCACTTACAATACAAAATGAAAAAATGGGAAGCAATACCAGAGAATGTTGATCCACAGCCACAGGAATTGGAGGAATTGTGGTACATTCCTATTGATAAGATAGGAGGATATTGTGAAGGAGAAGAGGGAAACTCAACCCTAAAAATACAGTTTGGTAAAAATTATGCCAAAGCTAAATTGGATAGTGGATCCGGTGTAGCTATCATGCCTAAACAAACTTGGGAAAAATGGGGAAAAAATGAATTAATACCCACTAAAATGAGATTGCAACTTGCAAATGGACGGACACATAGAAAAACCCCTAGGAATATGGGAAAAGGTGATTGTGGACATATGTGGAATAGAAATAGAGCATACTTTTGCCATAGTTGAATTTCCACAATCCACGTCATATGTAATTATCCTAGGAAGACCATTTATGAGACAAATGCAAATTGTGCAAGATTGGGGTAATGATTGCCTATACCTTCAGAGCAAAGGAAGGATAACCAGAGTGAATCTAAGAAATGGTCATTATTGTGACATGTCCCCTCAAGAATGGTTCAAAATACATCAAAATCAAGAATTAAGTGAAGAATCAGAGTTGGAAGGTCAGAATGAAACTCAATCATCAATATGTGCAATGTGATAAGAAACCTTACAAATGGAAAAAGAAGATTAAGAAGAGAAGATTGTGTAGAAGGGAGAAAATTACAAGATGAGAGCTATATACCCCAAAAATTCAAAGATGAAGAATTTGAGCCTTATGGTTGGAACCAGATTTTGGCTACCATGGATCTAGCCAAAGATGAGTATGTGGGAGTGAGATTTCAAAATCAAGAAGGATATGATGTTTTTCACATAGGAATACAAATGATAAAGGTATCAAAAACAGAAGAGGACCAGGAAAAAGAAATGATATTGAAAAATGGGAAAACACAATATTTGGAAGAATTAAAAGCTCAAGATGCAATAAAAGATAAAATCTCAGGCAAATATAAGAAAAACAAACACAAGGAAATAGAAACAGACCAAGAGGATGAAAAAAATGAGAAAATGACAAACAAAGATCAACAGTTTGATGTACCAGCAAATTTCAAGACTTATGAAGTAGAAGACAGATTACTTCTAAAAATGAAACCAAAGAGAGAAAAGAGAAAAGGGGAGGCATATGACAATGAAGAACAAACTAAGAAGGTTATGATCACTCAGGAAGACGGGGAAGAAAGACATATTGTAATAGTTGATGACATGACAAATCAAGAAGAGGAGGCATTAAGAAATTTGGCCAGAAATTATAGGGATGTGTTTGCTTATAGCTACAAGGATTTGAAAGGTATTGATCCTAAAATCTGTGAACATAAGATTCCTATTACACCTGATGCAAAACCTAGCAAACAGAGACACTACACATTCAATGATAAATACTCTGCTAAAATAAAGGAAGAAATTGACAAGCTACTGGCTGCCGATTTCATCTATGAGATTGAGTATACAGAATGGATATCTCCTATAGTTGTGGTACCAAAAAAGAATGGGAAACTTAGGGTATGCATTAATTTGAAAAAAGTGAATGCTGCAACTATAAGGGATAGCTACCCATTGCCTATAACAGACCATCTTCTAGAAAGAGTTGTAGGGAAGGAGGTGTATAGTTTTCTGGATGGCTTTTTAGGATACAATCAGGTACCCATAGCTTTGGAAGACCAACATAAAACTGCCTTTTCCACAGAATGGGGAATTTATGCTTTCAGGGTTATGCCCTTTGGGTTAACTAATGGCCCAACAACTTTTCAAAGATTGATGTGTCATATCTTCAAAGAATTCACGAGGAGTGTAATGGAAATTTATGTAGATGATCTTTGTACTCTTTCATTAAAAAGACAAGATCATTTGGAAGATTTAGAAAATATATTCAGGAAATGTAGAACATACAGAGTATGTTTAAATCCAGAGAAATGTGTGTTCTTTGTAAGACAAGGGAGAATGTTAGGTCACATAGTCTCTAGAAATGGAATTTCAACTGATGAAAGGAAAATTAAGGCCGTAGTAGAACTTCCAAAACCAACAAATGTAAAAGAACTTCAAACCTTCATGGGACATTGCGGATATTATAGAAAATTTGTGCACATGTTTGCTGACATTGCAAAACCTTTGTATGCCTTAATCACAAAATTTGAGTGAACCAAAGAGTTTGACCAAGCTTTTGAGACTCTAAAAACTTGTTTGGTAACAACACCAATTTTAAAAACCCCACAGTGGGATAAAATTTGTCATGTCCATGTGGATGCTTCAAATTATGCTTTGGGATGTGTGTTAGCACAACCGATAGAAGGGAGCAAATTAGATTTTCCAATTGCTTATGCTAGTAGGCAACTGAATTTAGCAGAGAAAAATTACACAACCACTGAGAGGGAAGGGTTGGGAATGATATTTGCTGTGAAAAAATATAGACATTACCTTTTGGCCAACAAGTTTAAATTTTTTGTGGATCACCAAGCTTTACTCTATTTAGTAAACAAACCTTGTCACACTGGTAGAATAGTCAAATGGTTTCTTTTACTGATGGAGTTTGAGTTTGAGGTGGTGGTCAGACAGGGAAAAACACATTTGAGAGTAGATCATTTGTCTAGAATCCAAGCTAAAGAACCAAGTTCACCTTTAGATGATGACCTGCCAGATACATATCTGTTCAAAATAGAAAGTGTTCCTGAGTGGGCCATGAATTTAGTACCTTTGCTAACCATGGGACCTTGTAGAACATCTGGAAACAACACACATTTAGTATTACAAAGCAAGAACTTTGTGCTGCTAGCTGGGCACTTGTATCACCTCAACCATACAGGCATACTGGAATATTGTACTCCAGAAGAGGAGCAACAAGAATATTTGAGAAGAGCGCATTATTGGAACCCTTGTACACATGCTTCCATAATAGTCACCCTAAGTAATCTCAATAGGATGGGAGTACATTGGCCTAATAAGATTCAAGATATAACAAAATATGTTGCTAGCTGCTGGAAATGCCAATCCTTGCAAAATTTAGAACTTATAAGTCTATATTGGTTTCAGAAAAATCTAGAATGGAGTGAGAACATCATTGAGGAATTGAAAAGGAAGAAGAAAGGAAAACAAGTAAGAGCTAGTGTCGACTCAAAAAATCTACAAATGATCTCTGAAGAATATCAACTGATAGGAGATCAATTGTATAAGAGAGGGATGGATGTATATTTAAGAATTTGTGTTCCTGAAGATAGATATCTGGAAATGTTGGAAATGGCACATTCTGGAGTGGTAGGAGGACATTTCTCAAGTGACAGAACTGCTAAACTCATATTATATTGTGGCTTTTGGTGGCCAACCCTATTTCCTGATGCAAGAACATATGTGAAAAGATGTGACATTTGCCAGAGAGTGAGTCAACCAAATAAAAGAGATAATATGCCATTAATACCTTTAATTTCAGCAAGATCCTTTAGTAAATGGGGGTTGGATTTGATTGGACCCATACATCCTCCAGCAAGACAATCCCATGCTGAATACATAATAGTGGCCACCGATTACCTGACAAAATGGGCAGAGGCCAAAGCTACAAAAAGAAATGATGCTCAGACTATTGCAAGATTTCTCTATGAGTATATCATCACCAGATTTGGACTACCAATTGAATTGGTAAGTGATAGAGGGACTCATTTTTTGAACCAAATCATAGAAAACATAACTAAATATTTCATGATTAGTCATAGAAAGTCAGCCCCATATCACCCACAAGCCAATGGGTTAGCAGAGAGTACTAAGAAAGTACTTTGTACTGTATTGTCAAAATTGGTAAACACAAACAAGAATGATTGGGATTTACAACTTAATCATGTCCTATGGGCCTATAGAGTGGCATACAAAACTGCATTAGGAACCACACCATTTAATTTGGTATATGGACAAAATGTAGTTCTACCTTTGGAATTCCTCATTCCAACACTAAAAGTGGGTAGTCAATACAATTGGACTGGACATGAATTATCTGAGAGAGTAATGGAATTGGAACGACTGGGAGCTTCTAGACTCCAAGCAATTATGAGTATATATGCAGACAAGAAAAGGCAAAAAGCTTATCATGATGTTCACATAAAAGAAAAAGATCTACAGGAAGGAGATTTAGTTTTGGCATACACAGTAAAGGAACATCAAAAGAAATTTCAGAAGAAAGGACATGGACCATATATTATCAATCAGATCAGTAATAGTGGAGCTATTCAGTTAGCTAATATAGATGGAGAAATCATGCCAAACTTCATAAGTGGATGTAGAGTTAAAAGGTATGATCTTCCATTAACTGCTTCTGAATGGAGAAGATTACATCAAGCACAAACCAGGAAGAAAGAAGAGGAAAACATAAGGAGGGAGGCTCAACAGGAGGCAAAAGCAAGGATAAGAAAAACAAAAAATATTAGAGAAGTCCTTTTTTGTGACACCTCTCTAAAAGAAAAAGAAAATTTGTCTGTTATAACAATGCATTTTCAGGATGAGAAAATTAAGGTCTTAATAGACTCAGGTGCACAAGTAAACTTGATCAGTTCAAATTTGTTGAAAAAGTTTAACCTAAAAAGGACTAAAAGTAAAATTTTTATCAAAACTTTGGAAGGACAAATAATACAAAGCATGTCTTCACCTTCTATTGAAGTTAAGTTCAATGAAGAATATATGAAAATAGATTGTGAAGAATGGCCAGATCATTTGATGACTGAGAAATTGATTTTGGGACAACCATGGCTAAAGCAAGGTAAAGTAATTTTGGATTTTGAAAAAATAAAGCTTAAGTTGACAATAAATGACAAAAGGCTTTTAATGTTTTTATGGAGTAATGTCGAACAGGAAGATCAACAGGATGTTCATGACCTAGACTTGGAAGGATTTACTTTTTCATTAGAAGAAACACAGACATTACCAATACAATTACTAAATGATCAAGCTTCATTCAATCAAATCCAGAAAAAAATTGAAGGAGCAAAAGAGGGTGAAGAGACAGAAGTAAGGTGGCAACTATGGCATAGTCAGAAACATCAAGACATCAGAACAAGAAGGATGTGGAAACAAAGTATACACAAGCCCTGTTCATCAAAACAGAATTCAAGGACAAAATGGATATGGAAGCCCAAAATTTATAAAAATAGCTTATTAGAATGAGATGGATTTTTCCGTAAGACAGGGGCAGCAAGGGTTAAATATTATTGGGTAAAAAAATGAGATTTGATTCAATGGAAAAATACCATCCATATTTGATCTGTATTTAGAATTTTCTAAGAAGAAAATCAGAATGTTACAAAAAAGAAATCATGACATATTGGAAATTATGACAAATAATTCTACCTTATCCTTTTTCTAAGAAGAGAATTAGGAGGGGAAGAAAAGAAATGGAAGAAATTATTATTAAAAAAAAAAGAGAAAATAAAAAAGAGAAAAGAAAAAAGAGAAAAAATTATCCATTTTTCCTTTTATAAGTTATATAGCACAAGAATTGGAAGAAATTATTATTAAAAAAAAAAGAGAGAAAAGAAAAAAGAGAAAAGAAAAAGAGAAAAAATTATCCATTTTTCCTTTTATAAGTTATATAGCACAAAACAAGATATAGGTAGAAGGGTAGCAGGTTTCTATTTATTATTTTTTATTTTTTATTTTTTATTTTTTATTTTTTATTTTTTATTTTTTATTTTTTATTTTTTATTTTTTATTTTTTATTTTTTATGTTTTTTTATTTTTTTATTCATTTTTTCGTTTAAATATCTCCTTCCTGGATAAGAGCAGTCAGAAGAGAAGAGAGCACTAGACATCTTGCTACACATGTAATAATCACTTCAATTGAGTTTTTTTTGAGGAAGTCAGGATTTAATTGAGCTTTTATTTTCATTCTTCTTTCATGTCATATCACAGCAAATGTCATTTTTTTTCTTATGACTCATGTGGGTGGAGTTTTTTCTTTTTGTGTGATGCTATATTTTCTCCAGAATGGTGAATGCAAAGGAGCTACCAATTCATGATTTCAAAGCAGACTCAATCACTCTATCTAGAGGACATTGGTTCTTAGACAATGAAGCAACAATGGAGACAGTAGAATTAGAATTTGATGAAGAGCAGGAGATTCCAGAAGCAGAAAAAATAGTCAAGGAACTCAAGGAAACTCTGGATATTATTGGCCAACACATATTTACAGTGGGAGTTGGAGGTTACAAGTACGCTATGCTGTGTCAGGAGTTTTACAAATTCCAGAAAAGTGCAGTCAATTACAAAAGATGGAAAGCAGTGGGATTACACAGGCTGCTGGATGAACCTATATTTTTCATAGATTTTGAAAGAGTGGCACAGGTGATGAACAACTTGTTGGAAGTTGGAAGGGGCAATGAGGTGTATTTCAGGTGTACTATCAAGAACAAAGAAAATCAGGAAGTGAACATCACAATAAAAGCAGAGCATATCAGGTCAGCCCTTCAGTTTTACCCAATGGGAACTAAGTTGGATAACAACTTTGTTAAGAAGAATAAGGAAACATATACAGGATATTCTAAGTTTCCTGATTTTAAGGGAAGAGGAATTGAGGAATATGCCATCATAATGTTTTTGCAATACTTCTGTTTTCCAAAACTTCCTAGATACACAATGCCACACAAATCAGTAACATTGATTATGTTCAATAATAAGGATAGAACTAAGCCCTTTGGAATAATGGATGTATCACCATATATACATGAGAAATTAAAGGAAGAAGCCAAACATTGGGAGCAAAAGAAGTATATGAATGGAGCCCAATTCTTAACTAAAATTATATATCATGTTCTAGGGATGGAGGATCAATTACAACTGGCTCCAGCAGCCCAATATTTTAGAAATTTGATGGCAGGAATTAAAAGTCCTTCAAGGAAGATATCTGTAAGAGAAGTAGAACACCAATCAAGCATGAGGGGAGCAGAAAGGAAAAGAAAAGGAATTTGAGAAGAAGTCATTCCAGTAAAAAAAAGAAGACTGGATCCAAGAAAAGTGGAGGTGTGTTAGTCGGCCACCGAGTGAGACAAATGTAATGACTGCCGGATGTAAGGGAGTTCCTTGAATCACGCGCAAAAAGTTGGGACGTGCATCCTGTAAAATTTATATAAAGCAGTGAAAGAAGAATGGTCGCAAGAGACGTCTTTTCTAGAATTGCTGGATTGTTCGCCTAATTTTCTGTCAGAGTACTGTTTACACTGTTGTGGAGTCTGAGTAATGTGAATGTTGAGTTCTGTATCGGATGCTCACATTGAAGTTCACCGTAACGAGTGATTGAATGACGGATTGTGTGTTTGAGTACTGTTATCGTGTTGTATTGCTGCGTATTCTTCAGTTATTGAAGTACCCTCAGTCAGTTTGAGTAGTTATCTGGCTATGTGAATTGAATAGGTAATCTGTTGCCCTGTCGGAGTATGTTCTGTGTGTTTCCATCAGACTCATTGCATTCGGTGTAATAACTGTGACCCCGAATATGAGTACGAACTAGTATCTTCGGTAACGTGGACTTTTGAGATCACTGGCAAGTGTGGTGATGAATGAATCTGTCAGCTATAGTTTTCACTTTGGTTGATTTATGGTATAATAGCGAAGTTGTAGAATGGACTACTGCTCTGTTCCAATAGCAGAATAGTCTGAAGAAGTTCGATACGCAGGCGTAAAGAAACCCAATATTGTCTAGTTACCGCAAGTAACTAAGCTAAGACGTGCATTAGTGTTTTGATGTTGTGATTAAGAATTGGTAAAAGAGTACAGGACCTCTGTCTAACAGACCCCTACCACTCCCAAGACCCCACTTGGTCTGATAACGCCTTTCGGTAATAGAAAGTTTAATACAGCTTACGGTGAATCACTATTTTACATTTAATATTTGTTCGGTAACGATTTCGGCTAGTTATTAACACAATGAAACTGTGTAACATTTAACACTTGGCGCCGTCTGTGGGAAAGTGGCATCAAGATTGCCAGTCATCTGTCAGAATTAGATTATCGTTCGATTGGCAGTAGCAATAGAACCAGATTGTTGCAGACTGTCACGTTAGTAATACTACGCGATTAGTACAAAAGATGATACATGCCGATTACTCGATCCGGTGAAACGTATCCCAAGAAACATTAGTCTGGAGTACTAAAACCAACTTTGGGAGGTGGAAGTACAACTAGGACTGACCCAGTTATCAAGAAAGTTAAGAACGTTAAAACTGATTCTGGTCATATTCCGGTGGAACCTGTTATGCCTCTGGAACATTTCGGTACTATTTTGGCAGAGTCTGTCGAAGATATAGTAATTCCAGAACCTACCAAGACGCAGTGGGAATCTAGTTTAACAACCTTGGTTAAAGATTCAGATTCATCTACGATTAGAAACACTTTAGTCAAAGAAATCGGTGAAGGCGAAAAAACGCCGAATTCGGGCATAATTTCGGTTCATTCCGGTGATATTTCGGTAAGAGAATCACAGTTTTTCGGTGACGATTTAGCATTTTCTGCTGAATCCTCAGCCCAATCACCGTGCTCGAAAGCAAGTTCCCATACATTGGACATCAAGGAGGAAGGAAGGCTATTCGAAACAGAGATTCGAAGCATATCAAGCAAGATAATCACACTGGAAAGTGCGCCATCCGACGATACAGATTCCCGTAGTACAGATATTCAGGCCCGAGATATAGAAGGAAGGTATAATACACTCATGATGAACGGACAACAACAACAACAGTTATGTCCACCAAGGCCACCTCCAATGGGAGTGACATACACGAAGTTTGGTGGATTTCCAGGAGATGATCCGGATGCTCACGTATGCACCTTCGAGATAAGCTACGCAGTTCTCAATCATCCACCGGATCAGGCCTACAAAGCCATTGTCTTCCAATCTACACTTGTTAATGAAGCAGCTAGATGGCTTACAGAATATGATATTAATCATTTCGGCATCTACGAAGCAGTACGGGATGCTTTTCTGCAGCGATTCAGGCTAAAAAAGAATCCAGCCGAAATTTTTGATTATCTGCAGAATAACAGACAGAAACCAAATCAAACTGTACAGGAGTATGCTACTCTCTTCAGAACACACTTAAGGCAGCTACCACCGGCCCATGCTAACTTACCAGATGACGTTATCACTCAGTGGTTCATCAATGGCTTGGTTCCACAACTTAAGCAGATCATGATCATAAGATGTGTCGGAGCCATGTCCCTCGATGCAGTCATTGCAATGACTCTGCAACTGGAACACAAAGTCGGTGGATTTACAGAAGATTTAGAATGGTTAAAAGCAAACAAGAATGTTGCAAAAGATATGACTAGACAGGTATACTACAACATATGCAAAAATTCAGGACATACCAGTGCCAATTGCGCACTTAATCAAACATTCTGCGCTATCTGCAACATTGCCGGACACACCACCGAAAACTGCGCATACAACGCTAGAGTACAAGGAACAGCGACTGTCAATGCAATTATCCAGGAACAAGGACAACCAGCCAATCACTATGTGCACAAATGAGAAACAACCAGCAACAAGGATATCGAAATTACCGAGGATAGAGGAATAACAATTATAATCCAAACCGCTGGCAAAACGGACCACCACCACGCTGCCATTTTTGTGGTGAATTTGGACATATTAGGAGATTTTGCAAGGATGCAGCTGAGTATGATCAAAGGAAGAAGGAACGTCAAAATCCAATGGCCAACATGGTAAAAATCACACCGGTGGAGATACAGGCTGCTGCAATCCAGACCCGTTCCGGTAAACAACTGCAACCAGCAACAGAAATATTTGAACCAGGGATACGTGAACAACACAGAATGTACAACAAGGCTAGTCAATGGACCACAGCAGAACCACCAGTCTTTCGAGAGCCTATTCTGGTAGCCCAACCCTCGTTAACAAAGGAAGGAACACAACAAAGGGAGTTAGCAGCAGAAACATCATCAACAGCAGATACATTGCCCACCGTAGACACCTCCGCATCAGCAGAAGCATCAACTTCAACATCAGTAGAGCCTGTCAATCAATCTCAACAGGCTTGGGAAATCTTATCTAAGGCATCTATCACTCTGCCTCTGGGCCAACTACTGGCATTAGTACCTGGAATTCGCCAATAGTTCCAACAACAGTTCAGTCCGGTACCTTCTTGTATTCCGACGACAGCAGCAGTTCAACCGGAACCTGATTCTACGGTTGATCATTCAGTTCCCTTGATTATAGTCTGGTATAAGAATCATAAGATTACGTAGGTATTAATTGATGGAGGCTCTGGTGTTAACATTGCGACTGCAGCATTATGCAAAAGATTAGGATGGACCGAAATCGAACCAGTTCAATTTTTTGTCAGAATGGCAGATCAATCAAGAGTCCATCCTGTAGGACTTGTGCAAAATGTACCCATCACTTTGCAAGGTACGACCTTTAAAATGACCTTTGTTATACTAGATTTGCCGGAATCCACTTTGGATTACAACCTTCTTTTTGGCCGAACTTGGCTGAAACATGCGAAGGTAATACAGGACTGGTCTGCACAAGAGCTTACGTTTAAAGATGCCAATCGTAGATATGTGGTAAAATTAGATGCTATACAACCTTGCGAGCTACACGCTATACCATATTTTGCTGAACCAGTCCATATGCTAGATGGATTGTCAGATGATGAAGAAGAAGAGTTTCTGAAGAGTAATGCTGACTTAATTTCCTTAGGGACTATTGACCTACAACCCGTTGTAGATAATTGGAATGCTTCAGTCTGTACAGTAATACCCGTCACAGAAGAGGCTAAGAAGGAAGACACTATTTCGACACATGACGATGAATTGAAGCAACTTCTTAAACCAACAGACAACACAGAGAAACATCAACAGTTCTATGTCCCCGAAGATCAGCTGATTACTTACAATTTAGGAGATAAAGATCATCCGCGTCCTGTGAAGATAAAGCAAAACTTATCGGAAACATTTCAAGCAGATTTAATCCAGCTACTCTAAGAATTCACTGATGTCTTTGCATGGGACTACAAAGACATGAAAGGATTGGACCCCAGTATCTACCAGCACAGGGTCATGCTGAAGCCAGAAGCAAGACCGATAAAGCAAACCAGCTACCGGATGAATCCCCACTATGCATCCCAGGTAAAGGCAGAACTTGATAGGTTATTGAAAGTTGGATTCATCGTGCCAGTAGAGCATGCTGAATGGATCTCTCCGATTGTGATTGTGCCAAAGAAAAACAAGCAATTGAGAATCTGTGTAGATTACCGGAAATTAAATGCAACAACCGTACCGGATCCCTTTCCAATTCCCTTTTTAGATACCATGCTTGATAGAGTAGCAGGTCACGAGATGTATTCATTTCTAGATGGATACAGTGGCTACAAACAAGTAAGAATGGCCGAAGAAGATATACCGAAAACTGCATTTATTACCAATTAGGGTGTCTTTGCTTGTACGGTAATGTGGTTTGGATTAAGAAACGCACCAAGCACATTTCAAAGATGTATGCAGGAGATATTTTATGGGGGATACCCACTCAGTGTGCTCAATTTCATAGATAAATCTAGCTTCGACCAGTCTATCTATCTCCTCTTTGATCTTGGCAGCGTAATTATCGTTATATGTATAGGGCTTTTGCTTAGAGGGTTTAGCATCTGAGGTCATGGCGATAGTGTGTGAACATATGTCAAGGTCAACACCTTTCAAATCCTTGTAACTCCAAGCGAATACATCTCTGTATTCTCTTAGCAAGGCTATTAACGCATGCTCTTCTTCCTCTGTTAGGTCATGGCCTATGTACGTGCATCTCTCCTCTCCTTCTTCTAGGGCCACTACTATTTTCTTGGTGGTTTCTTTGTTATTATAGGCCTCTCCTGATTGTGCCTCTCGTTTAGGCATTCTTATCATGACCCTCCTGTCGTCTATCTCATACTTCTTAAAATTTTCTAGGACCTCAAACAAAGATTCTTCCTCTTCTGGTGAGACTTCTCTCTTCTTTCGTTTCTTCCCTTCTTCCTTCGGGGTCACAGGTGTTGCTAATCTTACATCATTTGTAAGCTCTCCATGCCTCTGGGGTTGAAATTCTACTTCATGGAAGTATTCTTCATCTGATGCAAATGGTGGGTCCATAATGATTGACTCTAGATTGGAGTCACTTGCATCCTCAAATGCATCAGGGTTAGGTTCGCATTCTTCTAGAACTGCCTCTCCCATGATTGGCTCTATGGAGAAGACTGAAATGTCATAGCCATCCTCATCACAGTGAGGTGTCCATTGTTCCTCATTGATGGCTACATCCATGGTTGCTAAAATTTCTGCCCAGCCGTGAGGTTCAAATTCTTCGTCTGGAAAAACTACCGGTGCATAGGCTGGGTCTTGGATTGATCTATGGGTTTCTTTTGCACCTACCTCTCTGGCTTTCTCTCTCTTCTCTTCTTCTACTGCTACCTTACACATCCATAAGTGAGTGTCTTCATGCATCCATGAGGATCCTGATCCTATGGAATGCACCGATTCCGTATCATCTTTGGCTCTATGGATGGGGTTCCATTGGATAGGAGGGACATCTCTATGAGAGTAATCCTTGAGATTGACTTTGGTCGTAACACCTAAGTGCTGCAGGTACAAAGAATTGGTTCCCCAATCCTGTACCACTTGCAATTGTCGCATAAAAGGTCGTCCCAAGATCATTTCATAGGCATGGTTCTTGCTAAAATCACATATGGCAAAGGTGTGCTCGAACTTGACACCACAGGTGGTGAGAGTTATTCATTCTAGAAATCCTAAGGTGCTCTCGATATGACCATCGGCCATCTGCAATTTCATTCTCGTTGGCCTGAGTGCTGGCTTGCCCCAACACTTCCATAGGGAAGTGGTGGCAATTGCAACTCCTGCACCTGAGTCCAAAATTGCCTTGGTGGTGTACTCCTGGTAGGTAATGGGAAGATAGGTGTTCCCTTCTTCACCTTCACACATATCTCCTATCTTATCCAAGGGTATCTCTGGCACCGTCCTATGTGATCCTACCTGAGAATGAGGTCTCACTATCGCTGGTACTTGTTTGGCGACATGTTTCCATAATTCAGGTCTAACCTTGAGTAGCTCTTCTAACTTGAGATTGCACTGCACTTTAGTGTTTTTCACTACCTCTGTGTTCCTAGGTAAGACTGAGTCCTCATTTTGTACCATGACCGTGGGTGCTCTCATACAAGTAGACTTAGCTTCCCATGGGCCTGTGAAGTGGGGTAATTCTTGTAGAGAGTTAGACTCAAAGTCTAGTCTGTCCTGAGAGTGGGTGCTCTCCTGCTCCTCATAAATGGATGGGATGTCTTGTGGGAATTGGTCGCGTGCATCATCCACAAGTTCAATAGGAGGTGGGACTTCACTCTCTTTAGCCCATTTGTCTTCTTGAATCTCGCGTAGGAATTCTGGTGTGAACCGATTCATAGAAGATGATGTGTCTGGCTCCGTAGAGTTAGGCACATAGGCTTCAGGCACATAGGCTTCCTGAGCAGGAATGCTTAATCTTTCACTTGCCTTGTCCTTGTGTTGAGAGGCGGGTTCCTTTTCTGATTGTGCAATCAGCTTCTCTATTCTTTCTAACAGTCCATCAAAGTGCAACTGTGTCTTCGCTGAACTAGAGATGTTAAATAGGCGACTGGCCTCAAACATGGTCTGGGCCAATTCCACCATCTTAGCACAAATTTTGGTTCGTTCTAACTCTAGTTCTGCTCTTGGGTAACACTTTTCATGATCAGTTACGTTTGGCCCTTCTTGGATTCTGGCCTGATATGCTTTAAGCATCATATTAAGGTCTTCGGGAGTGGGATCTGCTAGGACTGATCCTACTCTAGGGGGTGGTGGAATTAGTTGAGGCAGGTCGGAAGGTGGCGGGTCGGATGGAGTTGGGAATGGTGGAAGTGGGGTAATGTGAGAGGGAGTTTGAGATGTGAGTTCAGTTATCCTGGCCTTTGTTTCTCTGAGGCTTTCCTCGAGTTCACTCATCTTTTTTGCCCATTGCCGTTTCATTCTTTCACGGCTATCTCTCCAAGCTCTAGTCCTCTTCTTTGTCATGCTCTCCGTTTCACTAACATCTGGGCTCTTCTCCTGGTTTACCTCTGGGTTTTGTTGCAATGCTTGAGCTCTAGTGATCACTTGCACGGGTGTAGTGGAAGTGACACTTCCTGTGGAATCTACCAC
Organism: Ceratopteris richardii; assembly: GCA_020310875.1. NCBI lineage: Eukaryota > Viridiplantae > Streptophyta > Polypodiopsida > Polypodiales > Pteridaceae > Ceratopteris > Ceratopteris richardii. Next base: position 22,349,275 of record CM035441.1, read on the forward strand.
TAACCCAATAACGTTAATAGGAGTAATTTTTGGCATATTATTAGGATTCTTGGGGCAGTCTCGTAAGAGATGATCCTTTCCACACTCTTGGCAAAAACCCTGAATCGTCACTGACTGGGGTTGTGTAGGTGGAGGCAAGGGACAATCACGAATGAGGTGATCCCCCTGACATCTGTAGCATGGTCCTCTAGGGAATGGGGGTCTTACCTGCCTAGGTTGAGGTCTAGGGTTGGGGTTTGCATACATGACGTTTGTGTAGTCTGACTCCCAACTAGGTTCATTTGGCTCTTCACTATAGTAGGACTCACCATGTTCAGGAGATTGCATGTAGTAAGCCTGGGGACTATCAACATGTGTAGAATCAAAGCTATGGTCACTGTGATCACTTTTTGAAAGCACTAGTGTTACAGGGACTATAGCTCTATTCAGGTTTTCTTTTGCAACAGCATACTTTACCGGAATCACATTAGCTGGAGCTGGGGGTTGTTGTGCTAGCACAGGCTGAGGCCTTTGTTGGTTTTGATAGGGTTGGTAGGTTTGTTGAGGCCTAGCATACTACTGAGGTGGGTACTGGTTCTGGTATCTTCCTTGTTGAGGGTATGGCTGTGGGTACGTCTGCCTAACGATTTGCTTATTGTAGGGGCAATCTTGCGCGGTGTGATTGGTGTACCTTTGTTCTATAGTGCAGTACTGGCTACTAGGATTAACTTGGGGTTGAGCCATAATGGGACATACATTCGCCATGTGGTCGCCACCACAAGTATAGCACCTTTTCACAGGGGCAAACCTTGGGATTTGTTTGTTAGTGACACCTAATTTCTGAGCTACTTTCTCTGCAAGTTCCTCAATTGATGTGGATTGCGTGGAAGAGAGGTTAGAGGCACTATTTGAATCTTTGTATATCTTGGAAAGCTCTAACTCCTCCCCTAGGTTATCCTCGATGTCAATGCACATGCGCACACACTCTTCTATGGTCCTAGGGTCCTTCAAGTACACATAAGATCTCAATTTAGTACTTAGCAATCCATCCAGGAATAAAGCCACTTGCTTAGCTGGTGTGGGTAGCTCCGAAACAGGGCATCTTTCTAAGTATTGCCTAAATCTTCTTCCTGCAAGTCTCACGGTTTCTTGAGGGGTTTGCTTGAAGCTGTGAATCAGCGAGGAGGTATTATGCCTTATGCCACTCTTAGAGAATTCAATAATGAAAGCCTCTAGGAGTTGGTCTATGCTCCTGAACTGCCTCTCATTTAGTGGCTGAAACCATGTCAGGGCAGTGTTCCTAAGGGTCAGACCAAAGGCATTGTACTGCGTGAATAGATCCTCCACTTTTTCAGCTCTCAAGACTTGCCTAAACTCAGCCACATGATCGTATGGATCTCCAGTGCCATCGAAGTAGTTCTTCATGGACTTAACTAGCTGAGTCGGTCTCAAAGTCCTTGTGTGCTCTCTAGGTCGTGGTAGAGGGAACTCATCCGCATTTCTTTGATTCCTGTGAGCTCTAAGTATCTCAGGTTCTACTCTATTTGTTTCCGTCCTCGTTCTTTCTCTGCCCACTGGGTTGGCAAAGCTTACTTCTGGTCTATCTCTACTTCTGTCTCTTTGCATTCCATGAGCTTGGGATGTTCCAGCTCTAGGGTGACCATAGGATACATTCGATCTTGGTTGGGGGAAAACGAATTCACCCTTCCAAGTGTAAGCATGCCTATCATTTTCTATCACCACAAAGATCCTCTCCGAAGCGTGATCTAAGTAGGTCACTCTACCTGGGCTATCAGGATCCTTAAACTCATAGATCATGATTGTTCCTATACCAATTGGCCAATCAGGTTTGTACCTCCAAAAGGCTTCGTCAGTCTCTCGATTGAGGAGCAAATCTATGCTCTTATTATCCTGGGGCACCCACTTCGGTGTGATAATCCTAGTGAGAACCGATTTACCTCGAGGGGTTCTAGGTTCTGCACCCATGTTTCCTTGCTCCAGGTCACCTAAGTCTGCTTCGGGGATCACATTTCCAAATTCGTCCATCCTATCTGGGTGACTGGTGACTACGTATATGGTTCCTTCTTTGTCCAAGTATGCTCCATTTTCAAACTTGACAGTTGGGTGCTCTAATCCAATGGATTGATCAGGATTCTTAATCTGTACCACAGATCTTCCTAGGCTGTCCTCATAGATGCTGGCACCTAATCGGTTGGTCCTAAGGTATTCCAACTGCGTTTTGTAAGGGCCTTCTACCCTGTGCAAGTAAGGCACTCCTGAACTTCCCGTAGGTCTGTCCATGCCTTGAGACATCTCTGATTCACTGGTCTAAGAGCTAGGGTAGTATGAGTGGTGACTCAACTGCTGGGCCCACGACCTAGCAGTGTGGTTGCCACTAGCCTCTAAAGACCTAAGGCTTTGTCTATCCCTTACTAGATGTCGTCCTGATCTAAGGTTCATATGCCTATTTAAGTAGCCCAATTTTTTTCCCAGAGTACAACCTCGTTGCCGATCAATTGGTATCAGTCACTTGATTCTTTTTTAGTGTGTTATCATGTTTATGATCTTGTCTGATAGTGCGTCGTCAGGAATACTTGAGTAGTTTTCGTACTTGGAGTTGATCGTTCCACGTTAGGTTTTTTTTTCCTTTATGTTGTCGTTCACACACACAGGTTATCTCTTGACTTGACTTTGATTTCTTAGATAGTCTTTGATTTATCTCGTGCCTATCGTTGCCTGGAATTACTTCTAACACTACCCGCACTTAGCCTAAACTAAGAATTGACAGAAGGTGTTGCGGGTTTTCCAACCTTGAGTTCCTTTCCTTGTGTTGTTGCCCTGGTGTGTCCAGGACGCGCGTTCCCAAGCCTGCACTTACTCTTGCTTTGCGTACCCTTCGATGCTCTCAAAGGACCTGTAAAAGGCCCACTGTTAGCTCAAGACTTAAATTCAAAAGACAGAACCAATCACTTTCATTCATGTAACACTTCACCAATTTGCACTATGACTTTTTGGACACAACTCTAGAGATCCCTGAATTTTGTTCCCCCTGGGTATGGTCAACTTAAAAATCACGGCAAACGGATTTCGTATGAGAAAGTTATGACCGTTCAGGGTTCTAGGGTTAAGACAGGGTTCAAACAGGATCACTGAGCAACAGGTTTTCCCCAAGTTGTTTTCCTAAGGCCTCCTTATGTGCTCTAGAGTAAAATGTTTATGCCCAAAATTAGCCCAACTCTTCAATTAAAAAACCCTAAAAAATTTGGCTAAAATTGGCTATCAATCGCGATCGACAGGGCTGTCAATCGCGATGGACAGGGTATCAATTGCGATGGACAGAGTATCAATCGCGATGGACAGAGTATCAATCGCGATGGACAGAGTATCAATCACGATGGACAGAGTATCAATGGCGATGGACAGGCGGTCAGTCAATCGCGATGGACAGGGTATCAATCGCGATGGACAGGCGGTCAGTCAATCGCGATGGACAGGGGTCAGTCAATCGCGATGGACAGGCAATCAATCGCGATGGACAGGGGTCAGTCAATCGCGATGGACAGGCAATCAATCGCGATGGACAGGGGTCAGTCAATCGTGATGGACAGGCAATCAATCGCGATGGACAGGGGTCAGTCAATCGCGATGGACAGGCAATCAATCGCGATGGACAGGCAGTCAGTCGCGATGGACAGAGCTGTCAATCGCGATGGACTGAAATTTTGCAAAATTTTCAAAAATTTTTGTGGAAATGTGGTGTGCAGGGTCTCTAGTCCATTGTGGTGCACTCAGATTTACCAAAAGGTGAAAATTTCTGTCAATCGCGATCGACAGGAGTCGGCGACTGCGAGACAGTTCTGCACATTTCCGTACCTGCGCGACGTGCTGGAGGGGATGATGCTGCTGAAACCTGCAAGAAACTCCAAAAGCATGCAGAAAATAGCACACAACAGTTCGCTCTCTTGCTCTCTCTCACAAGTGAAATGAGGGAAATGAGGTGGAGAAGGTGATATAATCAAAAAACTGAAATTTTCGCGATGATGGAAGTGGAGGTGGAAGATGGTGATGATGATGGTGGTGATGATGGTGGTAAGGTAAGAAAGAGAAAAATAGGAAAAGTAGAGAAATTACCTACAACGCCAACGTCTCCAATCTACGTCTTACCATCACACGCTCGTCCTCAAAGCTCGATCCCCGGCAACGACGCCAAAATTTGGTGTAGCTCAGTGATGAGTAGCACCTCCTTTAATGTCAATCCGGGAAGACGTGAGGATGGTATGAAGACCTCGAGCAAGTGGAGGCACAAGTGCGTGAGTGAGAAGCACACAAACATGCACACACATACACACACGCGCACACACGGCAAGACAAAGAGTGAGAAGCAATGGAGTTCTTAGATTACTTTCAAAAAGCTATTACAAGTTCATTTCAATTACAATCTAACCTCAAAAATGAGCTCTCTAGCTCTTTTTATAGTTTTTGACTAGGTTTTGGCCCTGTCCAGACCTAGTGTCCGGCCTAGTTAAAAATTAGGTTCCAGGGCCAATTTGAGGGCTTAAACGGAGTCTAAAAAATACGAAAATTGATATGTAGGTACTTCTAAGGCTCCTCAAGCTCAAGGACATCTTGGCTTGCACAAAATGGAGCTACAAAAATATGAAATGGTATTTACAATGATTGTTAGTGATAAGAATCATTGTTATAAAGATGTTGATTTGGAAAAATTTGAAGGGCCTATCTGCTAGATTTGCGTCGACTGCTTTGTCTACTTACTCCTTCACCTCGCTCTGACTCTCTCCGCTGGCTTCCTTGTCTAGTCAGTCCTTGGGTGCCCATACTGCTCTCAACAGCAGGTGTCAAAGTGCACAGGTAGTGCACAATTAATTGTCCACAAAGGGTAAATTGGAGAAAGTGAGTTGCAGGTTGCAGAGGTATTTTCTCTAATTTCCCTAAGGTTCAAAGTGTGTTTTAAAGTGTTTTGGAAGGTTCAAGTGAGCCCCCCCTTAGGTGCAAAAGTGAAGACTTAAAAGGAAATGTGAAGGTATGTGAAGCAGCAACGTACCCACAGGTGAAAGTATGGCCCCCCCATTAAAATTTTGGGTTTTAGTCTAAAGTCACTACAGGACAAAACAGTGAGTCGTTGGTTGCCACTTGGGAAGACAATCTTGGGACATCAAAGTGAGCACCAAGATACCATTGCAGTTAGGAGCGTACGTGATCGACACACTCAAATCAAGGCAAGGTCTATTCTTGGACCAATCTTAGAGTAAGCAGGAGAAGCATAGTCTAAGGGAAGCAAGAGAGAGGACAAGAGTCACCAGAGTGCGACGCAGAGAAGTGGAAGTGCAAGGTGCATGGAGAGTGACTAAGGATTTGTGCAGAGAGTGCTAAGCTATACTCCCCCAAGGATCTCAAGGTCTCATTGCAGTGTGCGCGTGCCGACATAAGGTATTCACTCCTCCCCCTTTGTGGAAGCTTGGTGCAAGGTGTGCACAAGGATAAGCTTGAAGCAGGTGGAGGTCTGGTGCAGAGGAGGCTGGTGGCAAGAAGACTTTGGGATATTGGGTATTTTGTAATTGAGCACTCTGTGTGATTGTGCACAGAAGTATTGGCTTGTATTTTGCTTCAAACATTGTAATTGTCTTACTGTAATCAATCGGCAGAAGCTTCCAAGGTGTATTTCCTCTTCTGGTCCTTTCATTTTCTCCTACAAACCCTCAAACTCCTTCTTGTCTAAGGATCCCCCAACAAAATTTGGCACGCCCGGTGGGACTTATAAGGAGATTTGAGCTTAGGAGAAACCAAGTGCAAAGCATAGAAGAGATCAAGTGTCGATAGAACCACAGTGCTACTTCATCAAACAAAAGATAAATATTCTTATCAAGTGTCTCATATTCAGTGGGCTATGAGCTGCTCATGACCGCAACCCGGTCCCAAACATTGTGGGTCACCTGCAAGCAGACAAGAAGGAAGGTTGTTAGAAGGTCCCCCAGTCCACTATCTTCAACATCATCAATCAAGAGCATGGCGGGTCAGGTAGACTTGGAAACTTTACTCTCTAGATTAAATATAAAGTTTCCTTCTTTCAAAGGCCTACCTCAGGAGGATCCGGATGAACACATTAGAAGGTTCTTGGCACTATGTAAGACTAGAGGCCTAATGGGTAGGGAGGATGCCTTTTTTATTCTCTTCCCTGCCACATTAGAGGGATTAGCTGATAAGTGGTTCAGCCAGTTTGCTTAAAACCATTTTACCACTTGGGATGTGATGAAAGATGCTTTTAAAATCAGTTCTAGCATGGCAACACAGCCTCCATAGAGGATTTCATCAGCACACCCACACGCTTGGAGCAGATAAGGTACCAGTATGGAGCAACTTCTTCCCAACCAACATATGGTACAGAAATGGAGGATCCAGTGATACAGCTAAGGAAACAGCTAAGGAAACAGCTAGAGGGCTTAAAAAGAAATAAGCCCTACAAAGAGGAGGAGAATTTTGTTGCTCAGTTGAGAAGGGAGATTGAAGCACTAAAGCTCCAAAAGGAGGAGGAGGCCCAGGCAGAGGAATTGGCTCAACTGCGACAAAAGTTGCAGGAGCTCAAAGGAGGTGGCATCATGTGCAGCAAGCAAGGTCACATAGTAAGTGAATGTTCTCTGTTAAGTGTGACTTGTCAATTATGCAGGAAAGTTGGCCATGAGGCCCATGAATGCCAATCAAGAGGAATCCCTGCAACGACATACTAGACACAAGGAGGACCCCCAACACCAGCAAATGTGATGGCTGCTGCACCAAATCAAGGTAACAACTATAATCCTAGACAGAGGAATAACTTTGGAAATGGGCCTAGGAGGCCAATCATCTGTTTCAGATGTGGAGAATGCGGGCACTATCAAAGTAGGTGCACCCTACCAGAAAATGCCCCTCCTTGCAGGAACTTCCCTTATGCAAGAGACCATTATACAAATTGTTGTCCTAAGAATCAAGCCTCTTCATCCGGGCCTCATATTCAAATGATTTCGGTGCACAAAGAAGAAGTGTGTGATCTGGTCAATGAGCCATCACCATCTACCAGGGTGGTGCAATTAGAAGAAATAGAATCTTTGACTGTGCAGACAAGAAGCAAGGGGAAGGCTCAAGCAGACATAGGACAAGGGTCAAAGATTAAGGAATGGAATCAAAACAGAGAACCATCTGAAGATAAAGTCACCACAGGTGAAGATACAAGTCAAAAAGGAGATCTCATATGCACCAGTGATGCCATTGGGCATGCCTTCAACAGGGTTCATGAGGAGTTTGATAAGTCAACTGGAGCCCATGCTCTCAAGGAATCAGAGGCTTCAAAACTACTCAAGTCCATGAAAAAGGAGGTTAGTATTTTTTATTTAATAAGGATGGATGGGAAATTCAGGTCAGAGTTATTACAGATAATTGATGAAGCTTCCACTACAAGTTTGGTGGCAAAGACTGCTGTTTTATATAAAGGAAAAATTGTAGGGGAAGCACCCCTTACAGATTATAAAAGTCCTCGGCCGACAGTATCTATCCAAGGTCATGAGTTTCAAGGAGTTATTGTGGATGGTGGTTCTGGCATTTTGTGCCTGAACATACAATGGAAAAGATTGGACTCCACCCTTCAAGGCCTGCAAATTTCACTGTTACTTTGGTAGATCAGAGATAAAAGTAAGGCCCTTGGGAGTGATCCCAAAAGTTGCACTTGAAGTACAAGGTAATCTATTCATTTTGGATTTTGTGGTTTTAAGATTGCCCCAGGTTGAAGGAGGATTTCCCCTCTTAATTGGACGACCATGGCTGAGGCATGCAAGTGTCATTCATGATTGGGACAAGGACACTATGTGGGTACAAAAGAAAGGGCAAGAGCTGACATAGATTCATTTAGAAGAGGGCCCAGATAATCAAGGAAACACTAGCATGATGCAAACAGTTGGTATATGCATGGAAACAGAATCGGAGGATCAACCCCAAATAGATTTCGAGGAAGAAGAGGATATTCTAAATTGGCTCCAAGCAGGCAACTCTTCCTCTTGTTTTGGAATTTTTCTTAATAATTCTTGCACGACTGAAGGTTATGGTGAAGATAAGGAGAAAGTCCAAGTTGATGGATTGGGAGAGCCCATCACAGATCACAGAAGGGGCAGGAAGACACCCCTCAAATACAACTTGGAGGAGGATATGACAACCACAGATAAGGAGGCTACTGAAGCTAAAGGCAAGGTAAAAAATTCTAGTGAAGAATGTTCTTTCCCAATTCAAGAAATTTCTGCAGGATGGGTGCAAGACAAGGAGGAACACATTGAAGTCCAAAATACACCTGCTTATGAAGCAATGCACGAAAAGCTAGTAGAAGAAGACAAGGAAGAAGATGAGCACGAAGATAATATGGTAGAGAGAAATCCTGTCCAAGAAATACAATTAGGCACTCAAGACAATAATCGACTAGTTTTGGTGGCCACTTGGTTGTGGAGCCACCCAGGGCTCCTTGAAAAGGTAAAGTCATTCTTGACCCATTATACAGATGTTTTTGCCTGGCATTATAAAGACTTAGAAGGAGTGCCTGCAACTTATGGAGAGCAGAGAATCCCTCTGGTTAATGGAGCCAAACCCATAAGAGGGAAGAGTTATAGACTTAATCCAAAATATGCTAAAGCTGTCTATGTGGAAATACAGAAGATGGAGGATGCAAGAATCATCATTCCTGTAGAACACTCAGAGTGGCTCTCACCTATGGTTATAGTACCAAAGAAGAATACTAATAAAATCAGAATTTGTGTTGACTTTAGAGCACTCAACAAGGTGACCATTCCAGATGGGTTCCCAATGCCTTTTGCAGAGTAGGTCATTAAAGAAGTGGTTGGGCATGCATTATATAGCTTTATGGATGGATTTAGTGGCTATAATCAAATATCAATACACCTAGAGGATCGTGAAAAGACTGCTTTTATCACACCTTGGGGAACATATGTGTATGTAAAAACGCCATTTGGGCTCAGAAATGCTCCAGCCACATTTAACAGAACGGTCAATCTCATTTTTGGCCCCCTATTGCTGGAATCACTTAGAATCTTCATGGATGACTTCTCTTGGTTTTCAAGTTCTCACAAAGAAACTCCTCTAGATTGTTTGGACCATCACTTGAGGCAGCTGCAGAATGTTTTCAAGAGATGCAGGGAGACTAAGCTAAAGCTAAATCCAAACAAATGTCATTTCCTTGTGACAGAAGGAACTCTCTTAGGACATGTGGTGTCGGCTAAAGGTATGGCCTCGGATCCTGACAAAATCATTTCTATATTAAAGTTGCCTAAACCTAAATCTCCTAAAGAGATTCAGAGTTTCTTGGGGCATACTGGATACCATAGAAGGTTTATAAAAATGTATGCAGAGATAGCCAGACCACTGGCTAGACTTACAGGTAAGGAAGTACCTTTTAAATGGGAAGAAGAGGAGGAAAAAGCATATCAAACATTACTGTCAAGGTTAGTGTCTACTCCTATTTTGATCACACCTGAGTGGTCAAAAATCTTTCATATACATGTAGATGCCAGTGCCTATGCAGTGGGGGCAGTTTTGACCCAGCCCAGTGAAGAATTTAAAGTGGACAGACCAATTCAATATGCCAGTAGAATCTTGACCAAGGCTGAAAGGAACTACAGTACTATAGAAAGGGAAGCCCTAGCAATGGTTTTTGCTGTCCAAAAATTCCATCATTACTTATTGGGAGTAAAATTTATTATTATAACAGATCACCAACCACTAAAATACTTGCTCAACAAACCACATGCCACTGGTAGAATATGGAGGTGGTTATTATTGTTCCAAGAGTTTGATTTTTCTGTAGTCCAGAGACCAGGTAAAGAAAATGTTATGGCGGATCACCTATCCAGAATCAATATGATGAATCAAGCTAGTGGAATCAATGATGATTTTCCAGATGCCCATCTGTTCGCTGTACAAGCTCAAGGTTGGTATTATGATATCAAAAATTTCATTAAAACTGGTTTGTATCCAGAAAAAGCTAATGTTGTGCAAAGGAAGAGACTGCTAATCAAGAGTAGACCATATACCTTCATTGAAGATAAATTATATAGACAAGGCAAGGACGACAGGTTTAGGAAGTGTTTGGAAGAAGAAGAAGTGAGGGAAGTCCTTCACTCTGCACATGAAGGAACAGGTGGTGGGCACCTTTCAGGGCATATTATGAGTCAGAGGATACTGGATGCTGGTTTATGGTGGCCTACACTATTTAAGGATGCAGATGAATGGGGAAAGGCATGTGACGTTTGCCAGAGGTGTGGACCTAAGCCAACAAAGCAGAGGCATAGCCTTTGGATTGTTTCCACTTCCTGGCAACCATTTGAGAAGTGGGGGCTCGATTTTGTAGGGCCCATCTACCCTCCCGCGATTCCAAAAAGAGAGAAATATCTCTTGATAGCTACAGATTATGCAACAAAGTGGGCTGAAGCTATTGCCTCCCCCGACTGCACTGCCCAAACTATTGCTGATGTCATTTACAATAGCATCATTTGCAGGTTTGGATGCCCACTTGAAATTTGTATAGATCAAGGTACCCATTTTGTCAATAAGGTCCTGCAGGAAATTTTCAACAGGTATAGAATTCTACATAGGACCTCTTGTGCTTACTATCCAAGAGCCAATGGACATGCTGAATCGACAAATAAGGTTTTAATCTCAATGTTAAGAAAGGAGTGTATGTTACAACCCACTTCCTGGGGCATTGCTTATCAAGGTACCCTATGGGCATACAGGTTAGCCTACAAAGAGGCCATGGGATACTCTCCATTCCAACTAGTTTATGGCATATTGCCCATTGAGCCCTTTGAATTTTTACATGGATCACCTAAGATAGCATTCATGCAGGGCAAGAAGGATTGTGATGTCTCTCAGAGGCTCGGAGCACTACATAAAGTGGAGGAGATTCTTCTACTAGCAACAAAACAATTGATAGAGACTCAGATGAAGAGGAAGGAGGCACATGATCGACATATGTGGAACAACAACATTGAAGCAGGCATGTTAGTTCTTCTCCATAGACCTCATCTTCATACACAACTGAGAGGAAAATGGCTTCCACATTGGGAAGGACCTTATAGGGTCAAAACAATGCTAAATTGGGGTGCTGTGGAGTTAGAGACGCTGAAAGGAGAGGCCTTGCCACTGGTCAACATATCAAGGCTCAAGGCCTATCATCAACAAACTTGAAGAAGTATGGATCACCTAGAACTGCAAAATCTGTCCAGGTTGTACATAGCTTTCTCATCTCATTTTGCTCAGTTTTAGTAGTTTTCTTTATCAATTTCATTCTTGTTCCTGGTGTTTTTAGAAAACCTAGAAGGCATTTCATAACCTTTGCAAACGAAAAACTTTTGGGTATTTTTTGGAATTTTTTCTAGCAATTTTAGCATTTTTCTAGCATTTTTTATCCTTTTCCGATGTCATTTTCTTGCCAAATAGGAGGAATAAAAGGAGGCTCTCTGTGGTTTGATGAAAGAAATGGGGCCTAGCCCTATAGAAAATTTCATGAGAATTTTTACAGAATTTTTTGGAATTTTTCCTTCATTTTTTCTATTTTTTGGGTTATTTTCCAAAAAAAAAAAGAAAAAGGGGGGCCCTAGGAATTTTGGGTTGAGGCATAAACCCCCCCCCCCCCACCGACCACCCCCCCGCCCCCTTGCCCCCCCCCACCGACCACCACCGACCACCCCCGCCCCCTCGCCACCGACCACCACCGACCACCCCCCCCCCCCCCCCTCTTGAGACGTTCAAACCCACAAAACGCATAAACCAACAAGAGGGACACCAAGAAGATTGCCAGAACATATTTATATTCGATTAGCAACTCGTGTTGAAGAAGGCAATGAGAGCTTGGTATGAGGAGTACTAGTACACCTCATAGTTGTGCACAATTAAGCGCCACAGGGCATACCCCCAAGCACTGAAAAGGGCTGGATAGAAATATAGGGCTGTGACATCCTCCCCCGGCTTGAAGAACTTGGTGTCCTCAACAAGCGGGTTCGGGTCTTACAAGAAGTCGGTGTGTTTACAAAATTTTGGGGAACATTACATGGGGCTTAAAAATGGCTTAAGAGTGGCGGGAATATTTTTGGACTAACGGATGGTCGGGCCCAAAGGTGTTGGCTGGAAGCCAATCCGCATCAACTAAGGGGCGGCCTTTGAATTTCACGAGGAATTGGGGACCTTCACAGGTGTTCCGATCCCGTAAAATAGCTTCTGCCTCGAACTAGTTCTCGCCGTCGTGCAACACCGGGGTCTCGCGTCTGTACTTTGAGTCGGGTTTGAACCGCTTGAGAAGGCTAACATGAAAGGCATTGTGAAATTGCACGTTGTCGGGAAGCTCCAAGCTATAAGTGACTTCATTGATCCGCTTCTCCCCTTTGTATGGTCCGTAGTAGCGATGGTTGAACTTCTGCGTGATGTTCTTTGGTAGGGTGATATTCCGTGCGCTGACGAGGACAAGGTCGCCGACTTGAAATTCTTCGCCAGGCCTTCGTTTCTTGTTTGTGTAGCGAGCAATGCGTTCTTTGCTTCTTTGCAAGCTGGACTTTGCCTCTTCTAACTTTGTTTTCCACTGATCCAAGAAGGCGCCGCAGTCGGGGTCGTTTGTTGCAAGTGTGGAGTCTTGCGTGAGAGCCAAGGGCATGATTACCTCCTTGCCGGTCGCCAACTCGAATGGGGTCATCTTCGTGCTTGAGTGGACGGACGCGTTGTAGTGAAACTCCAGAATATCTAAGTGCTTCGCCCAGTCCTTTTGATCGGTTCTGACATAGTTCCGGATATAATCTTCAATTGTCTGGTTGACCCGTTCTGTTTGCCCATCGATTTGTGGGTGGTAAGCCAAGGAGAACCTAAGTTGTGTCCCCAAGATGCGGAAAAGCTCTGTCCACAGTCGGCTTAGGAAGCGTCCGTCCCGGTCCGACACGATGGCCAGAGGTAATCCGTGATACTTCACGATGTGCGTAAAGAAGAGATGAGCCACGGCCTTGGCGTTGAGCGGTGGTTTGGCCGGGATAAAGTGTGCTTGCTTTGTGAAGTAATCCACCACAACAAAGATGGTGTTGAATCCTAAAGACGGTGGGAGTTTGGTTATGAAGTCCATGCTGATCATGTCCCACGGCCGGTTCGGAATCGGGAGAGGTTGTAGAAGGCCGGCGGGCTTCACCCGATCTTGACGGACTAAGTGACACGTCGGGCATGTTTCCACATATTCTTGAACCTGTGCCTTTATGCGGGGCCAATAAAAGTGTTTGTGGAGCGTCTCGTAGCTGCGGTTTTGCCCTCCATGGCCGACCACTTTGCAATCATGTGCCTCCCACAACAGCTCTTTGCGTAGCTCTAAGTCGTTCGGTACATATATTTTTCCTTTGCGATGGAGGATGCCTTCTTGTAGGGTTTAGCAACTCGGGGCCTGGGCCGTTTGCATCTCCTAAAGTATGTCTTGGACTTGGGCATCCTGTGCCTGGGCACGTTGAATTCTGCCTCTCAGGTCGGATGAAACTGTGGACATCGCCTGGAGCTCGGGTCTTCGACTAAGTGCATCTGGCATGACGTTCTGCTTGCCCGGTTTGTGGATGATCTCGTGGTCGAAATCGGCAAGGAAATCTTGCCATCGGGCTTGCTTCAGGCTTAACTTGGGTTGAGACGTGAAGTACTTCAAAGAGATGTTGTCCGTGAAGACTTTTGTGTGTTTGTCCAGGACATAGTGCCTCCACTTGCGCAGACAGTGTATGACTGCTAACATTTCTTGTTCATGTGTGCTCCATCTGAGTTCGGGGCCAATGAGTTTGTGCGACTCGTAAGCAATGGGTTGCCCATCTTGTAAGAGGACGCCTCCTATGGCCGAACCCGATGCGTCCGTATGAACTTCGAATGGTTTGTCGAACTCGGGAAGCTTGAGCACCGGGGCATTGCACATAGCGACCTTCAAGGCTTCGAAGGCCTCTTCCTCGTCCATTCCCCACTTGAATGGCTCCTTTTCTTTGATCAACTCCAAGAGCGGTGCCGCAATCTTGCTGAAGCCTTAGATGAATCGGCAGAGAAATCGGCAAAAGTTTATGAATTCTCGCACTTCTTTGATGATCTTCGGGGGTGCCCATTTGAGCACGGCTTCTACTTTCTGGGGGTCGGCATGGAGGCCGAGTTCGAAAACGATGAACCCCATGAACTCCACTTTCTTCATACAAAACTCGCACTTGCTTGGTTTGGCAAAAAGCCGGCGTTGCCGCAAGCGTAATAGGACAGCCCGAACGTGCTCATAGTGCTCCTCCAATGTGCGGCTATAGATAAGTAGATCGTCAATGTAAATGATGAGGAAGAGATCGAGCATGTCCCGAAAGCCGTCGTTCATCTCCCGACAAAAGGTGGCCGGTGCGCCTGTAAGTCCGAAAGGCATGACGAGCCACTCATAGCTGCCGTAGCGTGTGCGGAAGGCCATTTTCTCGATGTGTTCTTGTGCGACCCGAATTTGATGGTACCCGGAACGAAGGTCTATGCGTGTGAAGTATCGTGCCTTGCCGAGGCGGTCTAGTAGTTCCTCCATCACCGGGACGGGGTACTTGCTCTTGATTGTGCCTTTGTTAAGCGCGCGGTAGTCGATGCATAGGCGGAGGGAGCCGTCTTTCTTCTTCACAAAAAGGACGGGGGCTCCGTAAGGTGAGCTGCTTGGTCGAATGTACCCTTGGTCTTCAAGTTCATGTAGCTGCCGTTTGAGCTCTTGGAGGTCAGTCTCATTCATTCGATAAGAGGCCCGTGAAGGGGGCGGGTGATCTGGGAGTGTGTCAATCCGATGTTGGACATTGCGTGAAGGCGGGAGACCGGGTGGGAGGGTGTCTGTAAGCACATCTGTAAATTTTTCCATTAGCATCTGGAAACTCGGATGCCCAATATTTGAGACGTCAATTGGCTTTGGTCCTGTTTCCTCTGCCACCGGTCTAAGGACACATAGGTGAGCTATTCCGCCTTGATAAACGGCCCGTCTGGACTGCTTATGAGATAACGGTGATGGTGTGTGCGTTGAGGTTGAGGCCCGGGCGTGTGCTTTCTCTTTGCCTTTGCGTGTCGGCTTTGGCTCTCTTGGTTCGCTGTCAGATGGCTCGTCTGCGCGAGGGGCCCGGACGCGGTTGCAGTCAACGACAAGAGCTTGCCCATTCTGATCAAGAAGTACTTTGTCTACCCCTTTGCCGAAGAAGGAGATCATGTGTTTGTCCATAAACTCGAGGCCTAGAATGACTTCAAACCTTTCCATCGGTATAATGAGGAAGTTCAGGTGGCCAAACCACTGGCCTAACTTGACCGGGACACCGTCGGCATACCGGACATGACTAGCCTCTCCCTGAGCAAAGATGACGGACATGCGGAGCCATTTATTGAGCTGGAGTCCAAGGCATTGAGCGCACTGCGGGGTCATGAAGTTGTGGGTGGCACCCGTGTCGAGCATCACCGGCATTCGTTCACCTCTGACTTCGCCCATAATGAACACTTGGTGTATGATAGGTAACGCTACTGAATGGCATTGAGCCTTCCCTTTAGAAGTGGACGGCCCACGGGGTGAAGAGTCCTCTGATTCGTCACTGTGAATTTCGGTGATCTTCGGTCTAGACGTGGATGCCTCGTCAATTTTTGTTGCTTGCACTCGAGCGTCGGTTCGTTTCCTCCAGCACTTATCGGTCGGGTGGCTGCCCTGGCAATGCTTGCACACCGGGCGGGGGTCGCGCCTGAGTTGGTTGCTTCGATTAGGGGACCCGGAACGATTCTCGGTTGGGTCCGGGAGTGCTTTGAAACCTTGGCCGCGTTGGTTGTCGTTAGGTCTTCGGTATGATGAAGTTTGCTCTTTGCTTGCGGTTGATTCTTTGCGGTTAGTTTGGCCTCCGTCGGTTGAGCGTGCAAGCCGGTTGGAGTAGGCGTCGTTGAGACGTTCGGCGATGCGCACCACATCCTCCCAGGTTTGGGGGTCTTGCTTCTCCACTTCTTTGCGGTAGTACGGGGAGCAGCCATAAAGGAAGCCGTGTAGGCAGTCAATTTCAGCGATGTCGTTGATTCGAAGCATGAGCCTACGGTATTGTGACACATAAGGCCCGATGAACTTGTCTTGACGGAGGTTGCGCCATTCGTGGCGTGCTTGGAAGGCTTCGTTGCGAGGCACAAAGTAGTCGACGATGGCCGCCTTGAAGTGATCCCATGAGGGCCAGGCTTGCTTCTTGTGTTCCACCATGTACCAAGCTGAGGCCTCGTCCTGTAAGAATTGGCCGGCAATGCGCGTCCAATGGTTGCGGCCAACCCGGAGCATCTGGAGGTAGCTTTCCATACCTTCGATCCATCGGTTGACGACAATGGAGCTTCGGCCGCCTGGGTACTTGTCGGGGGGGTTCGGTTTGAAGAAGCCAAAGGAATCGGGGTTGTCGATATCCACCGGTTGCATTTGAGTGATCGGAGTTGGGTTTAAAGGGGTTGGAGGCGGTTGGGATGTTTGGGTAGGAGTGGGTTGGGGTACCGGTTGGGTGCTTGACTGAGGTTGTGGTTGGGGTTGAGATTGGTCTTTAGATAAGAGGTGGGTTTCTACTAAGGTGGTTAGCCTAGCGAGGGTATCTTCGAGTCTATCTATGCGGTCGTGGACGGGGTCGGGGTTTGGAGGGCCTTGGTCGGATTCGGGTTGGGTGTGGATCTCGGCGTTGAGCTCGGCCTCCTGGAGGCGTTCGTGTAGCTCAGTGTTCACCAAGAGAAGGCGGTTGAGTTCTTCTTCTAAGGCAGCCCGTTGGGCCTTGTGACGTCGGTGCCGTTCAGTCACATTCTTGGCGAGTTCCGTCCCCGAGGTTAAACCGGCTGTGCCAACGTCGTGTTCGCTGGCCATAGTGGCGTGGAGCCAAACGGCGGCAATTCAGGAGGGCAAGGGTACCTAGGAGGAGGAAAGCTAGGGCACGCGGGCACCTAACGTGGAGGGGACGGGTTCACCGGTTAAACGGGTGAATGGCGTTGCTTGATGGGTAAAGCACGGGGCCGACGACGTATAGCGCGGGGGTGACGGTGGATAGCGCGGAGGTGACAGCGGGAGGGTAAGGGGGCCTTGCTTGAGGGGGGAGGGGGGGGGGCAAGGGGGTGCCTTGCTTGGGGGGGGGCAAGGGGGTGCCTTGCTTGGGGGGGGGGGGCAAGGGGGTGCCTTGTTTGAGGGTGGGAGGGAGGGCAAAAGGCCTCTCGCGACATCAAAGAACTTCCCACGGATGGGCCCGAGACGTTAGATGGTGCTGCCAGCACTGGTGTGACAGTCCGCCCATCTAAAGGCTTCCCCTAGGGTCGTTGCTCTGATACCACTTGAGACGTTCAAACCCACAAAACGCATAAACCAACAAGAGGGACACCAAGAAGATTGCCAGAACACGTTTATATTCGATTAGCAACTCGTGTTGAAGAAGGCAATGAGAGCTTGGTATGAGGAGTACTAGTACCCCTCATAGTTGCGCACAATTAGGCGCCACAAGGCATACCCACCAAGCACTAAAAAGGGCTGGATAGAAATACAGGGCTGTGACACCCCCCCCCCCCCGCCCTCCCCCCCCAAAAAAAATTATTTTTTATTTTTTCTCTTTTATCTTTTATTTTTTATTTTTTTTTATTTTCTTATTTTTTATTATTTATTTATTTATTATTTTTAATTTTTAATTTTATTATTTTAAGTTTTATTTTATTTTTTTATTCTGTTATTTATTTTTTTGTTTATTTTTTCTGCATCGGCGTTCACATTTCAAATATATATATATATATATATATATATATATATATATATATATATATATATATATATATATATATATATATATATATATATATATATATATATATATATATATATATATATATATATATATATATATATATATATATATATATATATATATATATATATATATATATATATATATATATATACTTTTTTTGGCTCAAAGCTTTTGGCTCTAGATTGTGCCTCGGTTGGCCGTTTTTTATAAAATTGGAGTCATTTTCATGTTTTTTGGCACCTCTGGACTCAGTTTTTTACTTTATTTTTCCCAATTCCCACTTTTTCTCTGACTTTTGGTTCAAACCCCTCATGTTTTGCGCACAATTACCACATGTTTTTATCTCATTCCATTGGCCACATTGTCTATTATCCCCTGCTCTCACCCTATGTTTCAATACTTCCCATATGCTCCCTCTCTAGCTCTCATGTTTGATCATTTTTTCCCTCTCCAGCCCCATCATCCTTCTCCATATCCCTCCCTTTACACACCTGCCCAGCCACATCCTTAACCCTCCCGAACCTATCCCTATCAGCCCCATCAGCCCTTCCTTCCCCATCCTTTCTACCCTCCAATTGCAACCCTTTGCTCTTCCATGGCAAAATCCAGTTTTTGGTTCTTCTCTAATTCTTGTTCTATTCTGCTTTTGGTGGACTTGGTTGCTGCTCCGATGTACTATTCAAGTTTTTTGCAGCTCTATTTTCCTGGTGTTTGTTATGCTCAAAGTTTTGGCTATAGCTCTCCGGGACGGAGAGCACATTAGGTGGTGGGCAACTGTTGAGCCCATAAAAGTCATGTTGGTCAAAGTAAACTGCAGTCAAAGTCAAAAGGTCAAAGTCAACTGGTCAAAGTCAACAAGGTCAAGGTCAAAGTCAATAGGTGCAAAGTCAAAGTGCTAAAATGCACGTGTCAAAGTGCACAGGTAGTGCACAATTAATTGTCCACAAAGGGTAAATTGGAGAAAGTGAGTTGCAGGTTGCAGAGGTATTTTCTCTAATTTCCCTAAGGTTCAAAGTGTGTTTTAAAGTGTTTTGGAAGGTTCAGGTGAACCCCCCCTTAGGTGAAAAAGTGAAGACTTAAAAGGAAATGTGAAGGTATGTGAAGCAGCAACGTACGCACAGGTGAAAGTATGGCCCCCCCATTAAAATTTTGGGTTTTAGTCTAAAGTCACTACAGGACAAAACAGTGAGTCGTTGGCTGCCACTTGGGAAGACAATCTTGGGACATCAAAGTGAGCACCAAGATACCATTGCAGTTAAGAGCGTACGTGATCGACACACTCAAATCAAGGCAAGGTCTATTCTTGGACCAATCTTAGAGTAAGCAGGAGAAGCATAGTCTAAGGGAAGCAAGAGAGAGAAGGACAAGAGTCACCAGAGTGCGACGCAGAGAAGTGGAAGTGCAAGGTGCATGGAGAGTGACTAAGGATTTTTGCAGAGAGTGCTAAGCTATATTCCCCCAAGGATCTCAAGGTCTCATTGCAGTGTGCGCGTGCTGACACAAGGTATTCACTCCTCCCCCTTTGTGGAAGCTTGGTGCAAGGTGTGCACAAGGATAAGCTTGAAGCAGGTGGAGGTCTGGTGCAGAGGAGGCCGGTGGCAAGAAGACTTTGGGATATTGGGTATTTTGTAATTGAGCACTCTGTGTGATTGTGCACAGAAGTATTGGCTTGTATTTTGCTTCAAACATTGTAATTGTCTTACTGTAATCAATCGGCAGAAGCTTCCAAGGTGTATTTCCTCTTCTGGTCCTTTCATTTTCTCCTACAAACCCTCAAACTCCTTCTTGTCTAAGATTCCCCCAACAATGAGATTGCAAATAGAGTTGAAAGAAGCCAAGGAGTTGGAAAAACAAGCTAGTATACATGCTGCTACCTCAATGAGGGGGTACAATAAGTTGCATATGGATATAGCAAGAGAGAGAAGTGATTGGCAGTTGAGTTTGGAAAAGGAAAGAAATGAGTGGAAATTAGAAAGAGAGTTGTGGACTTCTCAAAATAAGAGTTTAATGTTGACAATAGAAGAGCTACAGAAAAAGTTGGAAAAATCACAAACTCAGGTGGAAGAGCAGGTAGAGACTACACAAATAGAAGAATATAAAGTAGGAGATGATGACAGAACCCAACACGGTGGTGAACAAGAAAACAAAGCACCTGAAGAAGAGTTCTTAGAGGAGTTTGTCTAAAAACTTCAGACGGACAGAGAATCCAGAATGGAATTCATTAGAAACATGCATGACGAATACCAGGAACAGATTGTTACATTTGCTTTAAATAAAGGGATAAATCTGGATCAACAATATTGGGCTGCAGATGGCTTAGGAATACCCTTTTGCATGATTATGGAAAGCATTAAAAATTATCGGTTGGCAAGGGTGGGATTACCTACAAATAAGTATTTAGAATATGAAGAAGACATCTATGTGACAAAAGAGTTATTTGAAAAAGCCAATCCAAAATGGAGAAATAGGTGGTTGGATGCTAATAAGGAATGTAGAAAAATATGGAAAGAAGCACCTATTTAGCTGAAGATCAATCCAGCATACTGCCCAGTAGCAAGAAGAAGGGAGTGGACAATCTTTTGGGAAAGAAGGAAAGAAGGACAGATTCCATCCAAATGGTTGAATTTTCCAAAGATAGCAGGTTCGAAGGCAGGAACATGGCCCACCAAGAAGTATATTGTGGACAGAACTGAATCTGTCATATCCACATACAAAGATGTTAATGACCCAGCATGTATTTTATTAATCAGAGTAATGAGACTCATATTGGCATGTATAGAGACCTTTACAGATACAGATGTCAGAGTTCTCAATTACATTGGCTTTAATTCACCATCTGATGCTTTAATATTTGATCTCAGTGAAACACCTGACAAGATATGTTTGATGGCTTATTATAGTAGAATAATATTTTTGGGCAGCCATTATCTACAGATTTTTGAAGATGCGTTTGATTATGGATTTTTTGAAAGAGAATCAGAAATATTTGGGAACTTGTCAGTAGTTACAAAGTCTCGACTCACTGCTTATGAAGCTGCATACAGAGAATACCTGAAAAAAGATGTAATTCATAAACCAGAGGCTGATGTGCAATGGAGAAAAGCACTATTTGAGATGGTAAACAACTTGAACATTACAGAAAGAAAGAGCCATGACCTACTGTCATAGGTATATCAAAGAAAAAAGAAGTGAAGGAAAAATTCATGGAATATTAGCAAGAATGTCTTTTGTCAGGAGCCAAAAGGTCTAGGAGGGAAAGAATGTTGGAAGAAGTATTTTTGAAGTATTTTTGATGGAAAAATAATTATAAAATGCCAAAAAAGTGTAAAAATATTTATGCAAATGATGTAAAAATAAGGAAGAGTCTTCCTCATGTAGATTAGAATCATATGAATTTTTTCTAGAATTTTTGGAAGCTCCTACATAGCATATTTTTAGATTAGAAGGAAAAAGGACCAAAATTCAAGTGTGAAAAGGGGCACTTGAAAATGTATAAAAGACAATTTCCTCTATTTTGAGAGGGTTGGTTATTTGTAATTGATGCTATCCAAGCAAAGAGAGAAGTTTCCTGCAGAAAATCGTGATTCTTCCTTTTGTGTGAATTTCTTTGATTTGTTGAGTCTATTCTATGTGTATCCATGGAAGTTTGCAAGCTTCTATTGTGTATTTCTGATGAATGTGTATGAAGAGAGTTGATTACTGATGTGTTGAGTGAGAAATTGATGAAGAATGGTGCTGGAAATGAGAATCGTCAAATTTTTACAGAATCGCGATTGTCTCGTCTGAAGGTTACAGGTATCATTTTTGAGTTTTGACTTTATGATTGTGTTCTGCTAAGAAAATAACACACTTCAGACACCAAGATTAGAGTATTGCTCAAGATAATCCAAACCCTAGAAATTCCTCTTCATTTTCATTATTTCTCAGAAATCCAGCCAGTTTTCTCTTATTTCGTGGATTCTATCATCTAGAAGGGGCCGTGGTCTCATATATACTTCCAATATTGACAAATATAAGATGTGTTGTTGATTCTTTATGCTAAATGATTGGAGAAGACAACTCAAAAGGGTAACAACAAACATAGTGATTCTAGTCACTCCACACCATTTTAAGTACCATTCCACCTTTTTGTAGCTCCATTTTGTGCAAGCCAAGGATTCCTTGAGCTTGAGGAGCATTAGAAGTACCTACCTATCAATTTTCATATTTTTTAGACTCCGTTTGAACCCTCAAATAGGCCTTAGAACCTAATTTTTAACTAGGCCGGACACTAGGTTTGGACAGGGCCAAAGCTAGTCAAAAACTATAAAAAGAGCTAGAGAGCTCATTTTTGAGGTGAGCTTGTTGTAGAATTGAACTTGTAAGAGCACTTTTGAGTAATCTAAAGAACTTCATTGTCTCTCTCTTTGTTCTTGCCTTGTGTGTGTGTGTGTGTGTATGTGTATGCATGTTAGTGTGCTTCTCACTTACACACTTGTGCCATCACTTGTTTGAGGTCTTCATACCATCCTCACCTCTTCCTGGATTGACTATAAAGGAGGTGCTACTCATGACTGAGCTACAATTGGAAACCCTAAATATCTCAATCTTGACATGTCACAAACATCAATAGGCCAATACCTCCTTTTAATATGGTCTAGGTAGGTAACTTTAGACAAGTCCTCTAGATCTTGTAGTTCATAGATAATAGCAAACTTGATGCCTTGTCCTTGTATTGGTGAAATGGCTTGTAGTAATTTGTGAACTCCACTACCACATACACATCTGTCAAATCATCATCATGAGGGATTTGATATCCTCTCCATACATTAGTGATTACCAAATTTCCCCTAGGCATAGTCATTGTATCTCCACTATCGGGTCTAGTAGGGTTTTCTAGCTCCTCAACTCCCCCTCTTTCATTCATTCTCTCTGAATGTCTGGTCAGTACATATATGTGTCCTTACTTTTCCATATAGAATCCTCCTTCATATTTCATAGTTCACCTTGGCATAAACTTTGAGTCTATAGAGTTTTTCATTCTTGCCATAGACCTATTGAGGCCATCTAGGTAGATATGCAATCCATGCACATTAATGGGAATGTATTGTAGGTATGTCCTATACTCCCCTTCAATTACAGACATGAGCCCGGCCAATGGCACTAAGCGATGCATCTCTTCTAAAGTCATAACAAGATCTCCTTTTGAGTCACTAGATGTATCCGAGTAGACTGAATGGATACTCTTTTGTGTGACACTTCCTAATTATGATATTACACTTCTTCAACTCCCTAGCACTTGTCCTAATCTTAGGTTCATTCACCACCTAGGACCTTGGGTTTCCTTGGGGTGATCTATCAACTCTATGGTGCAACTTAGATCAATAATTAAGCACTAGAATATTTAATTTTTTCATTCTCAGCCCTTTTGTATCTCTTTATTTTTCTCACAATACATGATACTTGGGAGACTCACAATACGATACTGGTTTGAGCATGATACTTTATGCATGATACCTATCACAACTATGATACATGATATCTGAGCTATATGATACACAATACCTTAGTTTTGATGATACACGATATCTCTTCCCATATGATACATGATATCGGTCTCATGATACAATACTTGTCTTAGGCAGGATACATGATACATGATAGTTATCATATTTACATACACAAAATTGCAAACTCTAATACATGATACTTTGATATGGCATGATACACGATACTTGAATATTCATGATAGGATGCTTGAGGTTAAAACAATACATATCATGGACAAAGGAAACCATCTTGAACCTTAGATTCCATTTGAATATTGTATCTCATGATTGGTTTAGAATTAGGAGAAACCAATGCTTCCATTGCGTCCAAAACGTGCCAAAACCCTAAGATCAGTTGTCTACTTGCCTCATTCGGATATCCAAAGCTCATGTTTCGAATTGATGACATCATCAATTCGTAACCGCCTTTCATGAACCGCCCTTGAAAACCTATATAAGGAGGGGTTGGCCACATTCATAATCAGTCTTGCCAATACTAGTCTTGGGAGCTCAAGGAGCCGTGACCACCAAGTAAGTACTCTCCAAGTTCCAGTTCCTGTTCTTGTCTTGTTCCTTGTTCTAGTACTGTCTAGTCTTGTATCCTAGACATCTTGTCTTGTCCTCTTGTAATCTCGTAGTATGAGATCTTGTTTAGTTCTTCTTTGTATCTAGTTCATCTCCCAGAAGGGAGTTCTTGTAATCTAGAGATCTTGTTTCATACTTACGATCCCGGGTTGTGGGATCTCCTGTATCATCTCTAGTTGAGTTTTTCATACCTATCAGTCTCGTGTTGTGGGACATCTTGTATCAGTCGTGTATTCTTGTATCATTTCCCCTTCATGGGTGATCTTGTAATCAGAAGTGTATTTCCAAAATCTTGTCTACTGTTGTCAGAGAGCACAATCTAGTGCTCCCTTGATATTTTGGCAAGACTAGCTTCTATCCAAGACCAGTCATCATGGAGAATGCTTATGAACAGATTGTAGCATCACTTTAGAGTCTCCAACAACAAGTCGAAGACCTAACTCATTGATAGACACAAGTCGAGATGGGGCATTCAGTGCATGTAGATGCACTCCTCCAAGAATTACAAGAATGAATCGGTAGTCTTCAGACAAATCAAGGGAGTATGCAAGTAGATCAATGACCTACTAGATCCTTCATGAGGGAACCCAAGATCTGCATGCCACAAAAGTTCGATGGTGATCGCACAAAGTTCCGAGGATTCTTGCAACAAGTCAAATTGTACATCTGTATGTAGCTTGATAGATACTCTGATGATGCATCCAAGGTTGGTTTTATTGGAACCTTACTCTATGGTCAAGCATTATCATGGTTCACCCCAATCTTGGAGAAGGATATGGCCGTACTTCATGACTATGAGGGGTTTCTTAGAGAGCTCATCACCACATTTGGAGATTTAAACACGGGTCGAGTGGCAAATACAAAACTTCGAAAGCTACGTCAAGGTAACCACCCTGCCTCTACCTACGCATCAGAATTTAGGCAGTTGATATGTGACCTCACTTGGCACGAAGATTATTTCATAAGCCAATTTAGATGGGGCTTAAGAGATGATGTGAAGGACCTTCTACTCAAGATGCGAGAGATTAAAACATTGAATCAATACATCAACCAAGCTATTCAATGTGACAACCGCCTTCTTGAAAGGAAACAAGAGAAACAAGTAGAAGGAAGACCTCGCCAATGGAAACCCTTCCAACCCACTGTTGAGAGCAGTATGGGCACCCAAGGACTGACTAGACAAGGAAGCCAGCGGAGAGAGTCAGAGCGAGGTGAAGGAGTAAGTAGACAAAGCAGTGGACGCAAATCTAGCAGATAGGCCCTGCAAATTTTTCCAAATCAACATCTTTATAACAGTGATTCTTATCACTAACAATCATTGTAAATACCATTTCATATTTTTGTAGCTCCATTTTGTGCAAGCCAAGGAGTCCTTGAGCTTGAGGAGCCTTAGAAGTACCTACATATCAATTTTTTTGTATTTTTTAGACTCCGTTTAAGCCCTCAAATTGGCCCTGGAACCTAATTTTTAACTAGGCCGGACACTAGGTCTGGACAGGGCCAAAATCTAGTCAAAAACTATAAAAAGAGCTAGAGAGCTCATTTTTGAGGTTAGATTGTAATTGAAATGAACTTGTAAGAGCTTTTTGAAAGTAATCTAAGAACTCCATTGCTTCTCACTCTTTGTCTTGCCGTGTGTGCGCGTGTGTGTGTATGTGTGTGCATGCTTGTGTGCTTCTCACTCATGCACTTGTGCCTCCACTTGCTCGAGGTCTTCATACCACCCTCACGTCTTCCCGGATTGACATTAAAGGAGGTGCTACTCATCACTGAGCTACACCAAATTTTGGCGCCGTTGCCGGGGATCGAGCTTTGAGGACGAGCGTGTGATGGTAAGACGTAGATTGGAGACGTTGGCGTTGTAGGTAATTTCTCTACTTTTCCTATTTTTCTCTTTCTTACCTTACCACCATCATCATCACCATCTTCCACCTCCACTTCCATCATCGCAAAAATTTCAGTTTTTTGATTATATCACCTTCTCCACCTCATTTCCCTCATTTCA
The DNA here is from genome assembly GCA_020310875.1 of Ceratopteris richardii. NCBI lineage: Eukaryota > Viridiplantae > Streptophyta > Polypodiopsida > Polypodiales > Pteridaceae > Ceratopteris > Ceratopteris richardii. The sequence goes on from CM035441.1 coordinate 22,375,191, forward strand.
CTTGTGAGAGAGAGCGAGAGAGCGAACTGTTGTGTGCTATTTTTTGCATGCTTTTGGAGTTTCTTGCAGGTTTCAGCAGCATCATCCCCTCTAGTACGTCGCGCTGGTACGGAAATGTGCAGAACTGTCTCGCAGTCGCCGACTCCTGTCGATCGCGATTGACAGAAATTTTCACCTTTTGGTAAATCTGAGTGCACCACAGTGGACTAGAGACCCTGCACACCACATTTCCACAAAAAGTTTTGAAAATTTTGCAAAATTTCAGTCCATCGCGATTGACAGCTCTGTCCATCGTGATTGACAGCTCTGTCCATCGCGACTGACTGCCTGTCCATCGCGATTGACTGACCCCTGTCCATCGCGATTGATTGCCTGTCCATCACAATTGACTGACCCCTGTCCATCGCGACTGACTGCCTGTCCATCGCGATTGACTGACCCCTGTCCATCGCGATTGATTGCCTGTCCATCGCGATTGACTGACCCCTGTCCATCGCGATTGATTGCCTGTCCATCGCGATTGACTGACGCCTGTCCATCGCGATTGACTGACCCCTGTCCATCGCGATTGATTGCCTGTCCATCGCGATTGACTGACCTGCCTGTCCATCACGATTGACTGACCTGCCTGTCCATCGCGATTGATACCCTGTCCATCGCGATTGACTGACTTGCCTGTCCATCGCAATTGACTGACCCCTGTCCATCGCGATTGACTGACCCCTGTCCATCGCGATTGACTGACCGCCTGTCCATCGCGATTGATACTCTGTCCATCGCGATTGACAGCCCTGTCCATCGCGATTGACAGCCATGTCCATCGCGATTGACAGCCAATTTTAGCCAAATTTTTTAGGGTTTTTTAATTGAAGAGTTGGGCTAATTTTGGGCATAAACATTTTACTCTAGAGCACATAAGGAGGCCTTAGGAAAACAACTTGGGGAAAACCTGTTGCACAGTGATCCTGTTTGAACCCTGTCTTAACCCTAGAACCCTGAACGGTCATAACTTCCTCATACGAAATCCGTTTGCCGTGATTCTTGTTTTGTTGGAAAGCTTGCGGGGGGTATTTTTAAGTTGACCATACCTAGGGGGAACAAAATTCAGGGATCTCTAGAGTTGTGTCCAAAAGTCATAGTGCAAATTGGTGAAGTGTTACATGAATGAAAGTGATTGGTTCTGTCTTTTGAATCTAAGTCTTGAGCTAACAGTGAGCCTTTTACAGATCCTTTGGGAGCATCGAAGGGTACGCAAAGCAAGAGTAAGTGCAGGCTTGGGAACGCGCGTCCTGGGCACACCAGGGCAACAACACAAGGAAAGGAACTCAAGGTTGGAAAACCCGCAACACTCTCTGTCAATTCTTAGTTTAGGCTAAGTGCGGGTAGTGTTAGAAGTAATTCCAGGCAACGATAGGCACGAGATAAATCAAAGACTATCTAAGAAATCAAGTTCAAGACAAGAGAGAACCTGTGTGTGTGAACGACAACCTAAAGGAAAAGACCCTAACATGAAACGACCAAACTAAAGTGCGAAATTAAACTCAAGTATTCCTAACGACGTGATATTAGACAAGAAAACACGATAACCAACATAAAAAGGGGATCAAGTAATTGGTACAAAAGGACTCTGCAAAGAGGTTGTACTCTGGGCAAAAATTGGGCTACTTAAATAGGCATATGAACCTTATATCAGGACGACATCTAGTAAGGGATAGACAAAGCCTTAGGTCTTCAGAGGCTAGTGTCAACCACACTGCTAGGTCTTGGGCCCAGCAGTTGAGTCACCACTCATACTACCCTAGCTCTGAGACCAGTGAATCAGAGATGTCTCAAGGCATGGAGAGACCTACAGGCAGTTCAGGAGTGCCATACTTGCATAGGGTAGAAGGCCCTTACAAAACGCAGTTAGAATACCTTAGGACCAACCGATTAGGTGCCAGCATCTATGAGGATGGCCTAGGAAGATCTGTGGTATAGATTAAGAATCCTGATCAATCCATTGGATTAGAGTACCCAGCTGTCAAGTTTGAAAACGGAGCATATTTGGACAAAGAAGGAACCATATACGTAGTCACGAGTCACCCAGATAGGACGGACGAATTTGGAAATGTGATCCCCGAAGCAGACTTAGGTGACCTGGAGCAAGGAAACATGGGTGCAGAACCTAGAACCCCTCGAGGTAAATCGGTTCTCACTAGGATTATCACACCGGAGTGGACTCCCCAGGATAATAAGAGCATAGATTTGCTCCTCAATCGAGAGACTGACGAAGCCTTTTGGAGGTACAAACTTGATCGGCCAATTGATATAGGAACAATCATGATCTATGAGCTTAAGGATCCTGATAGCCCAGGTAGAGTGAACTACTTAGATCACGCTTCGGAGAGGATCTTTGTGGTGACAGAAAATGATAGGCATGCTTACACTTGGAAGGGTGAATTCGTTTTCCCCCAACCAAGATCGAATGTATCCTATGGTCACCCTGGAGCTGGAACATCCCAAGCTCATGGAATGCAAAGAGACAGAAGTAGAGATAGACCAGAAGTCAGCTTTGCCAACCCAGTGGGCAGAGAAAGAACGAGAACGGAAACAAATAGAGTAGAACCTGAGATACTTAGAGCTCACAGGAATCAAAGAAATGCGGATGAGTTCCCTCTACCACGACCTAGAGAGCACACAAGGACTTTGAGACCGACTCAGCTAGTTAAGTCCATGAAGAACTACTTCGATGGCACTAGAGATCCATACGATCATGTGGCTGAGTTTAGGCAAGTCCTGAGAGCTGAACAAGTGGAGGATCTATTCACGCAGTACAATGCCTTTGGTCTGACCCTTAGGAACACTGCCCTGACATGGTTTCGGCCACTAAATGAGAGGTAGTTCAGACCAACTCCTAGAGGCTTTCATTATTGAATTCTCTAAGAGTGGCATAAGGCATAATACCTCCTCGCTGATTCACAGCTTCAAGCAAACCCCTCAAGAAACCGTGAGACTTGCAAGAAGAAGATTTTAGGCAATACTTAGAAAGATGCCCTGTTTCGGAGCTACCCACACCAGCTAAGCAAGTGGCTTTATTCCTGGATGGATTGCTAAGTACCAAATTAAGATCATATGTGTACTTGAAGGACCCTAGGACCATACAAGAGTGTGTACGCATGTGCATTGACATCGAGGATAACCTAGGGGAGGAGTTAGAGCTTTCCAAGATATACAAAGATTCAGATAGTGCCTCTAACCTCTCTTCCACGCAATCGACATCAATTGAGGAACTTGCAGAGAAAGTAGCTTAGAAATTAGGTGTCACTAACAAACAAATCCCAAGGTTTGTCCCTGTGAAAAGGTGCTATACTTGTGGTGGTGACCACATGGCGAATGTATGTCCCATTATGGCTCAACCCCAAGTTAATCCTAGTAGCGAGTACTGCACTATAGAACGAAGGTACACCAATCACACCGCGCAAGATTGCCCCTACAATAAGCAAACCGTTAGGCAGACGTACCCACAGCCATACCCTCAACAAGGAAGATACCAGAACCAGTACCCACCTCAGCAGTATGCTAGGCCTCAACAAACCTACCAACCCTATCAAAACCAACAAAGGCCTCAGCCTGTGCTAGCACAGCAACCCCCAGCTCCAGCTAATGTGATTCCGGTAAAGTATGCTGTTGCAGAAGAAAACCTGAATAGAGCTATAGTCCCTGTAACACCAGTGCTTTCAGAAAGTGATCCCAGTGACCATAGCTTTGATTCTACACATGTTGATAGTCCCCAGGCTTACTACATGCAATCTCCTGAACATGGTGAGTCCTACTATAGTGAAGAGCCAAATGAACCTAGTTGGGAGTCAGATTACACAAACGTCATGTATGCAAACCCCAACCCTAGACCTCAACCTAGGCAGGTAAGACCCCCATTCCCTAGAGGACCATGCTATAGATGTCAGGGGGATCACCTCATTCGTGATTGTCCCTTGCCTCCGCCTACACAACCCCAGTCAGTGACGATTCAAGGCTTTTGCCAAGAGTGTGGAAAGGATCATCTCTTACGAGACTGCCCCAAGAATCCTAATAATATGCCAAAAATTACTCCTATTAACATTATTGGGTTAATGGTAGATTCCACAGGAAGTGTCACTTCCACTACACCCGTACAAGTGATCACTAGAGCTCAAGCATTGCAGCAAAACCCAGGGGTAAACCAGGAGAAGAGCCCAGATGTTAGTGAAACAGAGAGCATGAAAAAAAAGAGGACTAGAGCTTGGAGAGATAGCTGTGAAAGAATGAAACGGCAATGGGCAAAAAAGATGAGTGAACTCGAGGAAAGCCTCAGAGAAACAAAGGCCAGGATAACTGAACTCACATCTCAAACTCCCTCTCACACTACTCCACCTCCACCATTCCCAACTCCATCCCACCCGCCACCTTCCGACCCGCCTCAACTAATTCCACCACCCCCTAGAGTAGGATCAGTCCTAGCAGATCCCACTCCCGAAGACCTTAATATGATGCTTAAAGCATATCAGGCCAGAATCCAAGAAGGGCCAAACGTAACTGATCATGAAAAGTGTTACCCTAGAGCAGAAATAGAGTTAGAACGAACCAAAATTTGTGCCAAGATGGTGGAATTCGCTCACACCATGTTTGAGGCCAGTCGCCTATTTAACCTCTCTAGTTCAGCGAAGACACAGTTGCACTTTGATGGACTGTTAGAAAGAATAGAGAAGCTGATTGCACAATCAGAAAAGGAACCCGTCTCTCAACACAAGGACAAGGCAAGTGAAAGATTAAGCATTCCTGCCCAGGAAGCCTATGTGCCTGAAGCCTATGTGCCTGAAGCCTATGTGCCTAACTCTACGGAGCCAGACACATCATCTTCTATGAATCGGTTCACACCAGAATTCCTACGCGAGATTCAAGAGGACAAATGGGCTAAAGAAAGTGAAGTCCCTCCTCCTATTGAACTTGTGGATGATGCACACGACCAGTTCCCACAAGACATCCCATCCATTTATGAGGAGCAGGAGAGCACTGACTCTCAGGACAGACTAGACTTTGAATCTAACTCTCTACAAGAATTACCCCACTTCACAGGCCCATGGGAAGCTAAGTCTACTTGTATGAGAGCACCCACGGTCATGGTAAAAAACGAAGATTCAGTCATACCTAAGAACACAGAGGTAGTGAAGAACACCAAAGTGCAGTGCAATCTCACTTTGGAAGAGCTACTCAAGGTTAGACCTGAATTATGGAAACATGTCGCCAAACAAGTACCAGAGATAGCAAAACCTCGTTCCGAGGTAGGATCACATAGGACAGTACCAGAGATACCCTTGGATAAGATAGGAGATATGTGTGAAGGTGAAGAAGGTAACACCTATCTTCCCATTACCTACCAGGAGTACACCACCAAGGCAATTTTGGACTCAGGTGCAGGAGTTGCAATTGCCACCACTTCCCTATGGAAGCCTTGGGGCAAGCCAGCACTCAGGCCCACGAGGATGAAATTGCAGATGGCCGATGGTCACATAGAGAGACCCTTAGGGTTGCTAGAAGGAATAACTCTCACCACCTGTGGTGTCGAGTTCGAGCATACCTTTGCCATATGTGATTTTAGCAAGAACCATGCCTATGAAATGATCTTGGGATGACCCTTTATGCGACAGTTGCAAGTGGTACAGGATTGGGGAACCAATTCCTTGTACCTGCAGCACTTAGGCATTACGACCAAAGTCAATCTCAAGGATTACTCTCATAGAGATGTCCCTCCTATCCAATGGAACCCCATCCATAGAGCCAAAGATGATACGGAATCTGTGCATTCCATAGGATCAGGATCGTCATGGATGCATGAAGACACTCACTTATGGATGTGTAAGGTAGCAGTAGAAGAAGAGAAGAGAGAGAAAGCCAGAGAGGTAGGTGCAAAAGAAACCCATAGATCAATCCAAGACCCAACCTATGCACCTGTAGTTTTTCCAGACGAAGAATTTGAACCTCACGGCTGGGCAGAAATTTTAGCAACCATGGATGTAGCCATCAATGAGGAACAATGGACACCTCACTGTGATGAGGATGGCTATGACATTTCAGTCTTCTCCATAGAGCCAATCATGGGAGAGGGAGTTCTAGAAGAATGCGAACCTAGCCCTGATGCATTTGAGGATGCAAGTGACTCCGATCTAGAGTCAATCATTATGGACCCACCATTTGCATCAGATGAAGAATACTTCCATGAAGAATTTCAACCCCAGAGGCATGGAGAGCTTACAAATGATGTAAGATTAGCAACACATGTGACCCCGAAGGAAGAAGGAAAGAAACGAAAGAAGAGAGAAGTCTCACCAAAAGAGGAAGAATCTTTGTTTGAGGTCCCAGAGAATTTTAAGAAGTATGAGATAGACGACAGGAGAGTCATGATAAGAATGCCTAAACGAGAGGCACAATCAGGAGAGGCCTATGATAACAAAGAAACCACCAAGAAAATAGTAGTGGCCCTAGAAGAAGGAGAGGAGAGATGCACGTACATAGGCCATGACCTAACAGAGGAAGAAGAGCATGCGCTAATAGCCTTGCTAAGAGAATACAGAGACGTATTCGCTTGGAGTTACAAGGATTTGAAAGGTGTTGACCCTGACATATGCTCACACACTATCCCCATGACCTCAGATGCTAAACCCTCTAAGCAAAAGCCCTATACATATAAAGATAATTACGCTACCAAGATTAAAGAGGAGATAGATAGACTGGTTGAAGCTGGATTTATCTATGAAATTGAGCACACTAAGTGGGTATCCCCCATCGTAGTGGTGCCCAAAAAGAATGGTAAATTACGTGTATGCATTAACTTAAAGAAGGTCAATGCAGCCACAATCCGAGATAACTATCCGCTTCCCATCACAGAACATCTCTTAGAAAGAGTAGCAGGCAAGGAAGTGTACAGCTTCCTTGATGGATTTTCGGGCTACAATCAAGTCGCCATTGCTCCAGAAGATCAGCATAAGACAGCTTTTGCCACAGAGTGGGGTATATTTGCCTTTCGTGTAATGCCATTTGGGCTTACCAATGCACCAGCGACCTTCCAAAGACTAATGTGCCATGTATTTAAAGAGTTCCTGAGGAAGAATTTAGAAGTCTATGTTGATGATCTTTGTGCTCATTCCAACATTAGACAAACCCATATTCCTGAACTCAGACAAATCTTTGACAAATGTAGAGAATATCAAGTGTGCCTAAACCCAGAAAAGTGTGTTTTCATGGTCAGGCAAGGCAAGATTCTAGGGCACATAGTGTCAAAGAATGGCATATCTACTGACGAAGAGAAAGTGAGAGCCATAGCAGAGCTACCTAGGCCAAGGAATGTCAAGGAAGTACAAGCTTTCATGGGACATTGTGGTTACTACTACCGGTTCATTCACATGTATGCTGTCATTGCAAAGCCCATGTACGGACTTCTGACTAACTTTGAGTGGACTGATGAATGTGAGAACTCCTTCCAGGAGCTTAAACGAAGATTATGTTCGGCACCAATCTTGACCACATCAGATTGGAACAAGCCCTTCCATGTTCACGTGGATGCATCCAATTATGCTATTGGATGTGTACTCGCGCAACCTATTGGTGAATGTAATATGGATCTTTTTTTTTTTTTATATATAAAGGAAGTTCGGCAATAGCCTACTCTCCCGGACTTGAATTAAATTAAGAAACAAAGGTACAAGAGAAGGGGACTAGTGCCCACGGGACCCCCCAAATCCCACAAAGCAGGGGAAGCTTGGTTGATGCCTAGGTTGCATTACAAAGAAGGTTGATCACCCTCTCGTCGCCCTCATGCGGGACCCACTTGGGTTTGAGCTTGTTGTTGATCAGAATGAGGACCTGATGGTGCCTGAATGGGGGGGATTTCTTACTGTTAACAATCCTTTTACCAAGGAGGAATAGTGATTTCTCAATCGACCACTCCCTAGGTGTATCGCCGAAGTTGAGAGCACACCGCTCCCGCCAAATTTTCCACAGGACTTCCCCTCTGATGGCGTTCCAGAGTGTCGCAGAACAGCCGATCGCTTCTCCCAAAAGGACTTGTTTCCAACTAAGTTGATTATGAAGTCTGATTTTCTTTCCAACCGCCTGCCAGATTCTGTGGGAGTTGGGGCAGGTAAGGAAGATGTGTGGGACGTCTTCGATAGCCCGGTGGCAGCGCTTGCACCAAGGAGGGATCCCACCAAGCTTGCTAGCCTTATGGTTGGTCCAAATTCCCCGATGCAGAATTTGCCATAAGAGGACAGACTTCTTAATCTCGATAAGGGGGTGCCAGATACCCATGAATTTCATGTCCCACCGAAGCCGCGTCCAAGTCAGGCGCCACTTCTTGTTGAGGCTGATCTGGTAGTCAGCCGGGTCTTTGATGTTCGGGATTTTGAGTAGTTTGTTTCCGTCGTGCCATTTGAGACCAAGCGAGTTCGGAGCATCGTGTCCCATGAGAAGGCGAGTCTTGTGACGATCCCATGCGAGGCATCTGCTTTGCAAAGTGTTCCATTCTTCGAAGGAGATGTTTTTGCAGGGATCAATATCCTCGAAGTTGATCCAGCTGTTGGTGTCCTGTTTCCATAGGTGTTTCCATTTTTTGAATCCTTTGTTCCGTAATCTCTTGGCATTTTGGATGTTCCATGGCTCCACACTCCGGATGCCATGTATCGGGAACCAGATAGAGTCGTTTTGTCTGATTCCGGCCGCCCACTTCCAGTCCTCACTAATTCTTGTGAAGCTTTTGACTTTATTCCAGCCCTTCCAAAGGGAGCACACGAGATTAGAGCCTTTCGGGAAGACAGGGATCGGGGAGAATAGCAGGGTCATGATGTCGAGATTCTTCCAGTTTGGGAACCCCTTGAGCGCCAACTCATTCTTATTTCTGAAGATCAGCTTGGCCCACGAGGCCTCCCTATTGCACCAAGCCTTAATCATCCATTTGGCAGCCAGCTTGTTAGCCATGCACCCGATGTCCAGGATACCAAGCCCCCCGCAATCTCTAGGGCTAGTGCAGATGGCCCATTTGATTTTAGGCACCCCCCTTCTGTTGTGATCTCCCGTCCAAAGAAAATTTCTGCAAATACTACTCATTTTGGACAGGCCTTGCTCATTCGGTCTCCAGCAAGAGAGGAAATAGATGGTAGAAGAGAGGAGGAACGTGTTGATAACCATCGCACGCCCCGCAAGATTGATTTGCATACCTTTCCAATAGTTAAGCTTGTTTTCGAGTTTGGCCAACACCCAGTTCCATCGCTGCTCCATAGAGACGCCAAACCCCAACGGGATTCCAAGAAGACGAAAGATTTGGCCCTGCGGAATGATTTGACAGCCATGATCAATGAGAAGGCCAGGATGATGTCCCCCAATGGCCCTAAAGGCGGTCTTAGAGTGGTTGATTTTGGATCCAGAGGCCTCACAAAAGGTAGCAAGACACCTCCAGAAAGTCTCCAGGCTGGTATTATCATTGTGAACGAACGCGTTCATATCATCGGCAAATAGTCTCATGATGATTTGACTGTGGTCGTGAGGCAGCCGGAGGCCTTTGATATTGCCAGCCCCCACATGATGCGCTACCAGTCTGCTCAGCCCCTCCGTGGCGATGGCAAACAGAAGGGGGGCCAGAGGGCACCCTTGTCTGATAGATCTTCTAAGGTGGATCGCCTTCGAAAGTTTTCCGTTCACGTTAATTTGGGTCGTTGCGTTTCCAAGAAGGGTCGCGATCATCTTGGTGAATTTCTGACTACATCCAAGGTCTTGAAGTGACTGCAGAATATAGTCCCATTCCAGCCTGTCGTAGGCTTTGTCAAAGTCAATCTTGAGGAAAACCACATCTTGATTAGACTCATTTGCAAATTGAATTCCTTCCCAGATATCCATAATGGTTTCCAGGATAGACCTGCCTTTGATGAAGCCTTTTTGGTCCTCACAAAGCCAAGATCTCAGGTGGCACGCGATTCTGTTGGCAATGACTTTGGCGATGATCTTGTATCCTGTTTGGAGCATCGTAATAGGCCGCCAGTTCTCGATTCTGTTCTTTTCCCCCTTCTTGTGTATCAACTTGATAATTCCATTGTTTAGACAAGAGGGAAGGGCACCAAACTTTAGCGCTTCTTGCCAAACCAACCGAAGAGGGGTGGCAACCACCAGCTTGAAGGATTTAAAGAACTCATTGGTGAGTCCGTCAGGTCCCGGGCTTTTACCGAGAGGGAGGGCATCAATGACCTCAATGATTTCTGATTCGGAGATAGGGGCATGGAGCAGGGAGTGGAGGTTGGGTGGTATCCTCCGGGGGGAAACCCTAGAGATTGCAGCCATACAGTCCCTTCTATGGTGGGAGAGGGGGTTCGAGGTTCCCAGGAGTCTCGTGAAGTGCCCTTCGATGATGCCAAGATTATCTTCTTCCGAATTGCATATATTGCCGTGTGGATCTAGCAGTAGGGGGATCGAATCGCGGTTGTGTTTCCTTTTAAGGATACGGCACATCTCTTTGGTGGGTTTGTCGGCTTTGCCAGCCCACCACTCCTTGAAGAAAATTTGCAAGTTTTTCCTTTGTATTTCTTCCTCGTATCTCAATATCGCTCTGATTTTTCGGAGACCTTTCTGGGCTTGGTGTTTACCTTTGTTCACTTCCTCCTCGAGCCGCCAGAGTCTGCGGTAGAGAGCCTCCCTACGAGCCCGTCGCACCGTCTCGAGCATCTTCTTAGTTCTGATCATGATCTTACGAGACTTGTCGACCGCACTTCTCCAGCACTTGGCTGGGGCCAAGCCAGAGGCAAATGCCACCTTCCACACATCGGCAATCTCTTGATGGACGGAGGGGAGAGAGAAGGTGGCAGCGTTGGCGTGGAACCACGGAGCCTTGCGGACCTTGTTGGAAGGTTGAAAAGTGATAACGATCGGGTAGTGATCAGAAATAGTGAGGTCAGTGTGCTGCGTGATGGTGGGGTGGCCCCACTGGTGAGTAAAACTCTGAGAGATGTAGCATCTGTCGAGCCTAGCTTTTCTCAGATCCTCGCCCGCTTGGAGATTCGACCAAGAAAAGCCGTTCGAGTCTTTGAGTTCAACCAGGTCCAAGTGGAGTTTGGTCATGTCCCACGTTTCTTTCTCCCTACCGTCAATGACCCTGCCCTTGCCCATCCATCTGTCCTTAGGGTCCTCCACCATGTTGAAGTCACCACATATAAGCACGTTGTGGGGAAGCGATTCTAATGAAGCCCAAGTGTTCAGTCTCTCCAAATCCCCGTTAGGGGCGTACAAAGAAACCAAGGTAACACAGAGAGGAGCACCAAAAGAAACCGCAATCCAATGGTGACCCACGTCTTCAATGGAGTTCTCAAGCTTTTCAAGCCAGAGACCTTTAACACCGATAGCCGTTCCTCCGGATCCCCGCAGGTGCTTCGTAGGGATCCACACATGGGCCGAGGAGACCTGTCTGAGCCGTTTCTGGAGGTCTTCTCCGTCGATTTTGATCTCTTGAATGCATATAATGTCTGGGTTTAAGCTAGTGTCGCGGAGCCATTGACCAATGATGGTCGCTCTTGAGGGATCGGTTAACCCTCTAGCATTTAGCGAGATGACGATCATTTTTGTGCTGATCCCTCTTTGCGGGAGGGAGCTTTGTCCTTTCTTCTCTTGGCTTCTTCTTTCTTTTTCGCTGGGATCTGATCCCGACTTAGAAATCGGTTCTTATGGGGGCTTTTCCAGGGTAACTCCATAGGCTGTTTTCCTTTGCGGGATGCCCCTTGCCGGGGAGAATTGTATCCCGAGCTCGGCATCGTTTCCGGGATCGTCGATCCAATGATGGAGCTTTCACTATCCATGTTGTCTTCATTACTAGTGGTGAAGCCATCTTCTTTACTTGTAGTGTAACCCTCCTGCGGGGTTTCTTTGTTGACGGGGATCTCTAGGGCTTCGTCGGAGGTGTCAGCCTCAGGTGGCTTTCTGTCTGGGTAGTCAAGGTCGTTGATCTCCTTTCCAAGATTGCAATACAAATTGCCGTGGGGGGTGATTGGTAGGTTGTTTCTCTCACCGTTGGCCCTCGGACTTCTTTTCCTTCTTCTTCTAACTTCAGTAAAACCATCAGCATCAGCTTGAGGAATGGGGAGGCCCTTGCCTTCCCCTTCCATGGTCGAGTGGGTCGATTCGCCAATGTTGTCTTGCGCAGTTTTGAGGGCTTCTTGAGATCGCTTGTTTTTTTGCCTGAGAGGGCAGTCTTTAATCCTGTGACCTTGCTGACCACAGCGAAAGCACGCGTTGGGAAGGTTTTTGTAGGTGATATCCTGCTCCCAAACATCTCCTTCGCCCATGTCCACTTTGATCGTTGATGGTAGCGGCGAACTGAGGTCGGCCTCGACGCAGATTTGCGGGTGCCACCTAGCATTGAACGAGTGTCGTGCGCCTTCATAGATGAGACCACCAATGTCTTCGCGTGAAGCCAACGGCTTGCCGATAGGAGAGACAATGTCCCACACGAAGTTGTACAGAAAGTATGGGAGGTTAGGGAGCTCAACCCAAAGGGGGTATCGAAGTGATTTCGATTTGTCGGGAGTAAAGTCCGGGGACCATTTGAATAGGCACAGGACCATCTGAATATGGATCTTCCAATTGCCTACGCTAGTAGACAATTGAATGCAGCTGAACGAAATTACACCACTACTGAGAGAAGGCTTAGGCATGGTGTATGCGGTTAAAAAGTTTAGGCATTATCTGCTTGCAAATAAGTTTAAATTTTTTACGGACCACCAAGCATTGTTATATCTCGTGAACAAGCCATGCAATACAGGAAGATTAGTAAGATGGTTTCTCTTACTAATGGAATACGACTTCGAGGTTGTGGTAAGGAAAGGGAGGACTCATTTAAGAGGTGATCATCTTTCTAGGCTCACATCTGGAGAAGCCCCACAAGGAGTATCAGATGACCTTCCTGATGCTTACTTGTTTAACTTGGAAGTGGACCCTAGTGGGCTAAGCCATTAGTGCCAGTATTGACATACGGACCTAACCATCCAGTAATAAACACGCAGGATAGGGAGGTAGTAAAAGCCCAAAAGTATCACATCATGGCTGGAAGTATGTACAAGCACACAGATCAAGGGATCTTGGCCTGTTGTGTGGAAGAGGATGAGTACGCAAAATGGTTGCAATTAGCACATGTAGGTGCATTAGAGCAACACTACTCAAAACAACGAACCCTACAGACACTAAGAAGACTCGGAGTGCATTGGCCAACTATGGAAGCTAATGTCCAGAAGTTGTGCAAGGAATGCCCAATCTGTTGTACTAAACCACCTATGGAACATGCCACTCTTTATCAAGTGTCCATTGTGCCAGATTGGAGTGAACCACTAGTATCCTTCTTGAGGACGAAAACATTCCCTCCAGACATGACTCTGGCGAGGAAAAGGAGTTTAGAACAAGAAGCCCAGGATTACTCTCTCATTGGCGATAATCTATACAAACGTGGTAAAGACGGTTACCTAAGACTATGTGTCCATGAGAGTGAGTATCTCAAGATCTTGGACACTGCTCACCAAGGTGTAGCAGGAGGACACTTTGGACCAGATCGGGTGATCAAGGCAATACTATTTTCGGGCTTCTGGTGGCCGACCCTTCACATGGATGCACATACCTATGTGAAACGGTGTGAAGTCTGTCAGCGAACTCAGTATCCTATACGCAAAGATGAGATGCCACTGAAACCTATGATGGGTGGACGTGCATTCTCTAAGTGGGGAATAGACTTCGTAGGTCCTATTAATCCCCCAGCTAAGGGTTCTCATGCAAAATACATCATTGTTGCAACAGACTATCTAACTAAGTGGGTAGAGGCAAAAGCTGTCGCGAACAATTGTTTTATGTAGGGTACAAGTTTCAAATTATGTAAATACCTTTGGGAAGTCTTCAAATACTTCAAGAAGGCTCATATTATTCATAAAATGTAGCAAAAATACCACGTGAGTTCTAGAACATGGTGAGTCAAATTAGTGAGTCACAAGGAAGCTTCAGTGGTGTCCTAGTGGAAGGTCGATGTGGCTAATTCTCAAAGTCCATCAATACTTTGCTTATTTGAGCACTTGAGTCATGTAATACCTCCATCCAAGTGTCTACCACAAATTTAGATGTATTAGGAAGGTTTTAGATTAATTTCCCATGCTATAAAAAGAGGAGAAAAGTCGTGCTCTTGTGGGATGTCCAAGAGAGTCATATGTGTATCTCTACACTGCTGTAGTTTTGTATGCAGAGATTGCAGAGCTTGTATCTCCCTCATTATATATCCAAATTACATGTTTGATAGCTCATTGGAAAGCTCTTACTGTCTACTTTCGTCCTGTAAATTTTCATAATCATTGGATTTGTGAGCTGAGAGCAATACTCTCTGCAAGTAGTGTGTGTTCTCTTTTTTTTATCCCTGCTGAAGGTCTCCATTAAACCTCAAACTTGTAGAGGTCATATCTCCTTGTGTATGTATCTAAATCATGTGTTCTTTGGCTTGTTATAAAGATCTTTAAGTCTACTTGAATTCGGGAAAGTTTCAAAGTCATTGGAGTTGTGAGTTAAGAGCAGTAGTCTCTGCAAGTGATGTGTGTCCTCAGGTTCATCTCTGTTTCAAGGTCTCCATTAAAGCTGCATATTGCAGAGGTCATAGCTCATTGTGTATTTATCCATTTGAGGTGTTCTATATCTTGTTGGAAAGCTCTTAGAGTCTAGTTTATGTGTGTGAAACAATTTTGGAAAATTCCAAGTGAGTAAAGAGCAATTTTCTCTGCAAGAAAATTGGTCTGTGCATACAAGTTTGTGAAAAAGTCAACTAGGTCCTGTTGGGTTTCACCTACTTCTAGCTGTACTTTGGAGATCAATAAACTCCAACATTGGTATCAGAGCAAGTACTTGGAGGCTTGGAGAAGGTTATCATACGTTGACGAAGAATTTGAAGCTATCAAAGAAGCAGTTCATCATCAACACTACACAAAGGTAGAAGAAGATTGCAAGGAGGCATCTGAAGCAACATCCAAGCAAAGAAAGGTGCACATACCTCATTTACAAGGTAAATATTATATTTCTTCTCATCACACAAATTGGAAAGGAGGCTTAAAGGAGGAAGCTTAGCATTTGTATTATGGGAGACCAACATGCACAAATAGAGAAGCTTGATAAGACCAATTATCAAGCATGGAAGTTTAGAATCACAGCATACTTGCAAGGTAGAGGCTTGTATGGTTTGATTGACGGCACAGATATCAAACCCACATTACCAGAGGACCCAAATCAGCAACAATTGAGGGAGTTTAGACTTTGGAATGAGAGAGACAAAAGGGTTATATTCATTTTATCACAAAATATTCAAGATTCAATGGTAGGACACATACAAGATCTAGACACAAGTAGAGATGTTTGGCTTGCATTGGAAAGGTTGTATGCTACAGGTACAAGAGCAAGGAAGATTCAACTCAAAAATGAGTTGAATAACATAAAGAAAGATACAAGGACATCGGTCAATGATTACATATTGAAAGTTAAAGAGATTGCAGATCAACTAGGATCAATTCAAGCTCATGTGGAGGACGACGACTTGGTTGCACATACTCTTAACGGACTCAAAGATGATGAGAGATGGAAACCCTTCATTAGTGATGTATGTGAGTATGGAGAATCATCAAAGGTTCCTAATAAGAAAGGAAGAGCATCTACATTGGAGGTAAGAAGAACTTCAAGAGTAAGTAAGCAACCTCAAAGGTATACTTATGAATCTATCATGAATACTCATTATGCTTTTATGACAAAAGTTGAGCAGGGAAATGAACCCACATGTTATGATGAGGCCAAAGGAGATGAAAAGTGGGAGAAAGCAATGAGAGAAGAAATGGAAGCACTACAGGATAACAAGACTTGGAATTTAGTTCCAAGTACACCAAAGCAAAAGGTAATTGGTTGCAAGTGGGTTTTTAAGATTAAAAGAAATAGTGATGGTAGTGTGTCTAGATATAAGGCTAGACTTGTCGCAAAAGGATATAATCAAACTCAAGGTGTGGACTATGAGGAAACATTTAGTCCAGTAGCAAATATGGCAACGGTGAGAACTTTGTTGGCTTTAGCTGCAAGTAAAAGGTGGAATATATATCAACTCGATATAAAGAATGCCTTTCTTAATGGTGAGTTAAATGAAGAAGTGTATATGTCACAACCAGATGGTTATGTGGATGCAAAATGTCCTAATCATGTATGCAGGTTAAAGAAGGCATTGTATGGTCTTAAGCAGGCACCAAGGGCATGGAATGCAAGGTTGGTAAAGTATCTTATGCTGCAAGGATACACAGCGAGTCATGCTGATCCTTCACTTTATGTAAAACATGTAGATGGCATGTGTGTCTATGTATGCATTTATGTGGATGACTTGTTGATTACAGGGAATGATGCAAAAGCAATTGATGAGATAAAAGGTAATTTGGGAAAGGAATTTAAAATTTCAGATCTTGGTTTGCTCAGATACTTTCTTGGGATTGAAATTGTGTATAGCGATGAAGGTATGTGGTTGATACAAAGAAAGTATATATGTGATATGCTTAAAAGGTTTGGTATGCAGGAATGTAAATTTGTTTCTACTCCAATGGAATGTAATGTAAAGCTGAGTGCAAAGGAAGGTGATGAGTTGCATGATATGAATGTATATAGATCCATGGTAGGATCTTTGATTTATGCAACAAAAACTAGACCTGATATATGTTATGCAGTGGGAGTATTGTCACAGTTTATGCATGAACCTAGAGTACCTCATATGCATGCAGTGAAAAGAGTGCTTAGGTATTTGAAAGGTACCATGAATGAAGGATTATTTTATAGTCATGATGCTGATCTAACTCTTAAAGTCTTTAGTGATGCAGATTGGGCTGGAAGCAAAGATGACAGATCCACAAGTGGATATGTGGTAATAGCAGGAAACAAGACATTAACATGGAGTTCAAAGAAACAGCCTACAGTTGCTTTATCTTCTACAGAGGCTGAGTATAGAGGTTTAGCATTGGCTACTACTGAGGTTATGTGGTTTAAAAAGTTGTTTCATGACTTGAATGTGCAGGTTGATGTACCACTGATATATGGGGATAACTTGAGCAGCATTCATATGACCTCAAATCCTATTTTTCATGCTAGAACAAAGCATATAGAGGTTCACTATCATTATGTTCGAGAGAAGGCCATGAACAATGAAGTGCAGGTTTCTTTTGTTGGAACAAAGGATCAAGTTGCAGATATCTTCACCAAATCCTTGGATGGACCAAAGCTTCAAAGATTCAATTATATTCTTGGCATGAAGGAAATACCCTTTGAAACTTGAGGGGGAGAATGTTGCGAACATTTGTTTTATGTAGGGTACAAGTTTCAAATTATGTAAATACCTTTGGGAAGTCTTCAAATACTTCAAGAAGGCTCATATTATTCATAAAATGTAGCAAAAATACCACGTGAGTTCTAGAACATGGTGAGTCAAATTAGTGAGTCACAAGGGAGCTTCAGTGGTGTCCTAGTGGAAGGTCGATGTGGCTAATTCTCAAAGTCCATCAATACTTTGCTTATTTGAGCACTTGAGTCATGTAATACCTCCATCCAAGTGTCTACCACGAATTTAGATGTATTAGGAAGGTTTTAGATTAGTTTCCCATGCTATAAAAAGAGGAGAAAAGTCGTGATCTTGTGGGATGTCCAAGAGAGTCATATGTGTATCTCTACACTGCTGTAGTTTTGTATGCAGAGATTGCAGAGCTTGTATCGCCCTCATTATATATCCAAATTACATGTTTGATAGCTCCTTGGAAAGCTCGTACTGTCTACTTTCTTCATATAAATTTTCATAATCATTGGATTTGTGAACTGAGAGCAATACTCTCTGCAAGTAGTGTGTGTTCTCTGTTTTTTATCCCTGCTGAGGGTCTCCATTAAACCTTAAACTTGTAGAGGTCATATCTCCTTGTGTATGTATCCAAATCATGTGTTCTTTGGCTTGTTAGAAAGATCTTTAAGTCTACTTGAATTCTGGAAAGTTTCAAAGTCATTGGAGTTGTGAATTAAGAGCAGTAGTCTCTGCAAGTGATGTGTGTCCTCAGGTTCATCTCTGTTTCAAGGTCTCCATTAAAGCTGCATATTGCAGAGGTCATAGCTCATTGTGTATTTATCCATTTGAGGTGTTCTATATCTTGTTGGAAAGCTCTTAGAGTCTAGTTTATGTGTGTGAAACAGTTTTGGAAAATTCTAAGTGAGTAAAGAGCAATTTGCTCTGCAAGAAAATTGGTCTGTGCATACAAGTTTGTGAAAAAGTCAACTAGGTCCTGTTGGGTTTCACCTACTTCTAGCTGTACTTTGGAGATCAATAAACTCCAACAAAAGCCACAACGAAGAACGATGCTCAAACAACAGCTAAGTTTTTATTTGAGAATGTGTTCACTAGATACGGACTACCCATAGAGCTAGTTAGTGATAGAGGCACTCACTTCTTGAATGAAGTGATTGAAAATCTGCTCCAAGAATTCTTGGTAATACATAAGAAGTCTGCTCCCTATCACCCTCAAGCAAATGGCCAGGCTGAGAGCACCAACAAGATCTTATGCAATGTATTGACGAAATTAGTGAACAATAAACGCTCTGATTGGGACAAACAGCTACACCATGTTGTTTGGGCATACCGAGTTGCCTACAAAACGGTACTCCAAGCCACTCCCTTTCAAATGGTGTTTGGTCAAAATTCTGTGCTACCTTTAGACTTTTTGATACCTACATTGAAAGTGGCACAAGAGCATGAATGGACGGGTCATGAACTCTCCTCTAGACTTTTTGACCTTGAACGATTAGGAGAAACAAGACTGAGAGCAGCTGCAGGGATATATGCAGCTAAGAAACGACAGAAGGCATACTTTGATGCCCACATTAAGGATAAAGGTTTAAAGGCAGGCGACTTAGTTTTAGTCTACACATTGAAGCAACATGCGAGGAAATTGGAGAAGAGAGGCTAGGGACCTATGATCATCAATAGGATCTCCACGAGTGGAGCAGTACAACTAGCCACTTTAGAGGGTGATGTTCTCCCAAACTATATTAGCGGATGCAGAGTCAAGTTGTATCAGGAACCCCTCACGGAGGAAATGCTAAGTCGACTCAATACTGCTAAGCAACGTAAAGAGGAGGAAAAACGAATTCGAGAAGAAGCTCAAGCAGAATCCCTAGAGCGCATACGGAGAATGAAATTAAGAAGACAAGGTAGAGAGCACCCTAGGCAAGATGCATATGCAGATCAAGGATATGATGTGGCTATGTGTGAAGTTTCAAGTGCTAGCTCACATAGGATAACTGATCGACGTCCTTTCATAACCTTAGATATAGGGCAAGGAAAGAGTGCAAGGACTGTAAGAGCCTTGATTGACTCAGGTGCAGCCACTAGTGCTGTTAAATTGTCTCACTGTCAAGAGTTGCAATTAACTGTCAATCATGTGGAAAAATATCTCATAGGATTGGGAGGCGTGGAGGAAACCCCTTGCATGGGCGAGGTGGAACTTCCACTCTATATTCATGATGAGGCAATGACAGTTAAAGTACTAGTGTGTCAAGATGAGGACCTCACTGAACCCCTTGTCTTGGGTCAAGACTGGATCTATAACCAAGCAGTCAACTTAAACCTAAGAAGTGGAATTCTTCAGGTATGGGTGAATCAGACTAAAATTACAATTGAGTTAAATAATGGAGCACTCAAGGAACTAGGAAAGACACGGACTCGTGGTCCCTCCAGGGGTGCACATGAAGTTGACCATGCTGTTCTTGTCCAAGGCTATGTGATGCAGAAGAATGAAGATCTCAAAGAAGGAGTCAGAGCCACAATGGAACTCTCTTCTTTTCCAAAGGCCAGAAGGAGGCAGCAACTAAGGGTAGATCAATCACTGAAGACTCTCCAGGCAAGAGACCAAAAGAACGCACGAAGAAGAACAACTCAGCCGATGAAATAAATGTGGGTGCGGAAAGACGAGCTACCGACCGTAACTAAGTCACAACAACGGTCTCAACTTCCTATTAGTAATCAACGACTTGATGCTAATAAGAGGACTCCTAAAACCTCTGTTGAGAAAGTGAAGTCCATTTGGGTACCCAAGAAGTCGATGAAGGCTGACCCACAATCAAGACAAATTTGGGTGCCTAAGGCTTGCTTGAGGGCTCAAATAACCCCACACAATTCACATCATACACAACAGGGTTCACTCGCTCAAGCAGCCGCCACCCACCCTTGTCTGATATACTCGAACACACTGCCACCTAGAAGCACGCACAGACTCACTCGTAGACGGGTCCTTAAACAGCCCCCTTTTTCAAGTAAATACCCTATCACACTTTCCACAGCCTCCACAAAGTCAAACTCAAAACCTATCCGTTGCATTTGGCAACCTAAAACTTGTAATAAACCCCCGGACCCCAATTGTAAATCCATGTCCACCTACTAACTACTTCACTGTCACACCACATCATTCCGGTTAGCTCGTAGGTCTACCCAATTTCTAACTACACACACTAGCACCGAGCACTTATTAACCCCTAACCTCTTCCGAACTTCAAGTTAATGTTGTAACAGGGGACACCGTGTCATTTTTGTGTCCATTGCAATGTTAACATTTATTCATATATTCTCACAGAACCAGCTGCGAAGTTTTCAACATGGCTGAGGCAGCAGGAACTAGCTCTCACACAGAAACAAGCCCGCAAGTGGTGGACTTAGACAGTTTACCCGTTTTGCCTGAGACAAATGAAAGACCAGAAGAATTGCAGGCCATCAAAATCATACCTATTGCGGACCCTCCGCGTGGCCACACCATGCCCGTAGGAAAGACTTCCCACTGGTTTACTGAGGTGGTAGGACCCTTGGGTGAAGGAACGTACCTATGGGAATCAGAGTTGGACTTCAATGGGAAGCAAGGCAGATACCATTTCTTTACAAGAGAATTCGAGAAATTACAAAATGCAGAAGGTCTACGTTCGATATGGGAAAAGGCAGGATTGAGTGCCTATTTCAGTGCAAGGCTCCCAAAACCTGACTTCATGAGATGCTACTATCTCATCAACACCTTGACTCCAAACCAGAACCCAAAAGGTGCAAGCTCATTTGTGATCCCATCTCTGACAAAGGGGAATGAGCTCAAGAGGTTCAGGCTATCAAACAACTTGGTGAGAGAGGCTCTAAATATGCGCGGAATGCGTAGGCACCTTGATCAGACTTGAATTCCCAACAACAACACCAAAAGCATGTGTACGCAAGTTCACAAAAACGTAGGGACTTGTGATGAAGGAGACTATTCCTCAATCATCGACAAGTGAATATAGTGGTGGATTAAAACATGTATTAAATTAACAATATGTGGACTAAGACCATATCAAGTGTATTAGGACATGTGCTCTTGTGATGGTTAATGGAGTGAATGTGCAAACAATGCATGCAAATTAGTTCTAACTACCTCTCATGTGAGCTCTCTCACTTGAAAGTGTATTGTGATACTTGTAACAATACTAAGCACAAATTAAGCCATACCTCTCAAATACAATTTTTGTCTATGGCCAATAGTAGGTTGATTTTGAAGCTCTCGACCACATGCATCCAATGGTTGTATTTTTGGCTTAATCCGACAAACATACTTCAACTTATGAGCAAAATATTGATTCAAAAAAACAATAACTCTTGCTCCATAGCTCACCAAGATTCACACACACTGGAAAGGGGTAGACCATACTGCTAGGCACACATTTCATGCATCAGACGCATAAAGGTTCATGGAGAAGAAGATACATAGACAAGAAGAAGCAAATAAAAAAAATGTCACCTTACACAATGGCAAAACAACTTTACAAAGAGTCACTAGATCACAACCATCAATTCCCTATGATGAGTTAGAATTTAAAATTCTTCATGAATTTTCGAGCATAATGGACACATTGACCAAGTCTAGAATGGAAGCTTCTTTGAGGCTTCCCATCTATAAGCGGGACTTTGAACGATGCACTCAATACATAAATACTCTTGTAGTTAGCAAACCTTCTATACTAGAAGCCAAAGTCACGGATTTACAAGGAGACTGGTGAACTATCCACTTCACCCATGAATTGATCAAAGAAGCATCTGGATGGACTAAAGATGGAATTATAGATCTCAAGGATGAGATTCATGAAGCAAAAAGCATACTTTTTTGGATATTAATAGAATAGATATCAAAGAATAGATGCACCTTGTGCATCAACACTTTTGTTCCCCAAACATGCACATGTTCACAACACCTCGAAAGATAGTAGTCCAGCTATTGGCATCATACGGGAAGAAGTAAGTACGGGCATACACGCTGATCTAGCACTGAGGCAACCCATTAATTTTTTTCAATCTTTACACTACTATAAAAGTGATTCTCATCACTGACAACCATTGTAAATACTGTTTCACCTTTTTGTAGCTCGATTTTTTGGAAGCTGAGGAGTCCTCGAGCTTGAGAAGCTTTAGAAGTAATTGCCTACAAATTTTCATATTTCTTAGACCTCGTTTGAGCCCTCAAATAAGCCATGGAACCTAATTTTTAACTAGGCTAGACGCTAGGTCTCGACAAGGCCAAAGCTAGTCAAAAACTATAAATAGAGCTAGAGAGCTCATTTTGGGAGAGAGCTTGTTGTAGATTTGATGTGTATGAGAACTCTTTTGCAAGAGAAGTTATTCCATTGTCTCTCTCTCTCTCTCTCTCTCTCTCTCTTTATTCTTGCCTTCTGTGCGCGTGTGTGTATGCGTGTGCATGTTAGTGTGCTTCTCACTCACACACTTGTGCCTTCACTTGCTCGAGGTCTTTATACCATCCTCATGTCTTCCCGGATTGACATTAAAGGAGGTGCTACTCATCACTGAGCTACACCAAATTTTGGCGCCGTTGTCGGGGATCGAGCTTTGAGGACGAGCGTGTGATGGTAAGACGTAGAGAGGACGCATTGGAATGGTAAGTAGTAGGTAAATTTCTTGTTTTTTCTCCATCTCCATCTCCATCTCCATCTCCATCTCCATCTCCATCTCCATCTCCATCTCCATCTCCATCTCCATCTCCATCTCCATCTCCATCTCCATCTCCATCTCCATCTCCATCTCCATCTCCATCTCCATCTCCATCTCCATCTCCATCTCCATCTCCATCTTCATCTCCATCTCCATCTCCATCTCCATCTCCATCTCCATCTCCATCTCCATCTCCATCTCCATCTCCATCTCCATCTCCATCTCCATCTCCATCTCCATCTCCATCTCCATCTCCATCTCCATCTCCATCTCCATCTCCATCTCCATCTTCAGCTCCTTCTCCACTTCATATTCCCACTTCCAATTCATTCTCCTCATTTGCTTTGTGCGAGTTTGAGAGAGAGCGAGTGTGCATTGTTGTTTTTGTGTGTTTTTGCATGATTCTTGCAGGTTTTAGCATCCTCACCATCTCTAGCAAGCTCAGTAGGTACGGAAATTCTCTACGCATGCCCCGAGGTGTCGAGCTTGAGCTATCGTGACACACCAAAAAGTTGATCCAATCAGGATTTTGAGTGCACCACGACACAGCGCAGACAGAGAGCTCGTAGAATCACTAGCTTGATATATAAAATTCACCATATCCCGAGGTATCGCGACACACCCAAGTATCACGACACACCAAGGTATCACAACACACCCGACCTATCATGACACACCCAAGTATCGCGACACACCGAGGTATCGCAACACACCCGACCTATCACGAAACACCCAAGTATCACGACACACCAAGGTATCGCGACACACCCGAGTATCGCGACACACCCGTCTATTGCAACACACCCATCTATCGCGACACACCCATCTATCGCGACACACCTGTCTATCGCGACACACCTGTCTATCGCGACACACCCGTCTATCGCGACACACCCATCTATCGCGACACACCCATCTATCGCGACACACCGACCCGAGCTATCGCGATACACGGGCCTCACAAATAATTTTTTGGAGTGTAATAACTGATTGACTTGGGATAATTTTTGGGCTTGATTTCTAACACATTGGGACTACCTTAGAGCCTTAGAAGTGGGAAAAATACCAAGAAAATCATAAAAAATTCTTGAACCCTGAGAGCCTGTTTTGAACCCTAAATGCCTGAACAGTCATAACTTCCTCATACAAAATCCGTTGGTGGTGATCTTAGCTCTTGTTGGAAAGCTCGTACGGTAAAATTAATGTCAGGATTATTAGATAGGGTATTTTGAAGTTCACCATACCCCGAGGTAGGAAAGTTGGGGGATTTTTAGGATTGTTTCCACAAAGCCAAAGAACAAGTTGATCTCTGAATTGCATGAATGAAATTGCTCTGATGTGTTTTTTGAATTGAAATCTTGAGCTAACCTTGGGACTTTTATAGGTCCATTGAGAGAATCGAAGGGCAATCCAAGCAAGAGTAAGTGCAAGCTTGGGAACATGCTTCCTGGGCACACAAGGACAACCAAGGAAGGAGCCTTAAGGTTGGAAATTCTCAACACCCTCTGTTAATTCCTAGCTTAGGCTAAGTACGGATAGAGGTTTTGATCAATTAGGGTTACGTCGGGCACGAATCAAGTCCAAGAGAAATAATCAACTAAGTACAAGCATTAGGTAGATCTTAAGTGCGAGAACCCTAAGGGACAAAAATTAAATTGATTCGATCAATTATCAAGTGCGAAATTCACCTAAGTACTCTTGACGACATGATTTCAAACAAGAGCTTAACACAATAACCAACTAAAAAGAACAAAGTGAGTGATACAAACTAACCTGCAACGAGATTGCACTTGGGACTAGACGGTAGAAAAACCAGGCCTATGAACCTTAGGTCAAGAAGACACATAGGCCGCGACAGACAAAGCCTCAGATCCTCTGAAGCTAGTGTCAATCACACCGCTAGGTCTTGGGCCCAGGAGCTGAACAATTATTCAAACCACCCTAACTTTGAGACTAGCGAATCAGAAATGTCTCAAGGTATTGAGAGACCCAGGGGAAGTTCAGGTATGGCCTACCTACAAAAGGTCGAAGGTACTTACAAGACTCAACTTGAATATCTTAGGACCAACCGATTAGGTTCCTACATCTATGAGGACGATCTAAGAAGATCCGTAGTCCATATTAAAAAGCCAGATCAACCTATTGGACTAGAACATCCAGCAGTGAAGTTTGAGAATGGCGCATACCTGGACAAAGAGGGAACTATGTATGTAGTCACTGATCACCCAGACACGACAGACGAATTTGGTAATGTGATCCCAGAAATAGACATGGGAGACATAGAGCAAGGGAACATGGGAAGAGAGCCTAGGAACCCTCGAGGTAAATTATTTCTCACGAGAATCCTCACAACAGAGTGGGTGCCCTAGGACAACAAAAGCATAGATCTACTATTAAACCGAGAGACTGATGAAGCCTTTTGGAGGTATAAGCTTGATCAGCCGAATGAAGTAGGAACGACCACGATCTATGAGTTCAAAGATCCTGATAGCCCTGGCAAAGTAACCTACCTGGACAATACGTTAGAAAGGATCTTTGTGGTCACGGAGCATGGTAGGCATGCCTACACTTGGAAGGGTGAATTTATCTTTCCCCAACCAAGATCCAATGTCTCGTATGGCCACCAAGGAGCGGGAACATCCCAAGTTCATGGAGCTCAAAGAGACAGAAGTAGAGACAGGCTAGAGGTAAGCTTTGCCAACCCAATAGGAAGAGAGAGGATGAGAACGGAGGTAGATAGAGGGGAAACAAAGAGACTTAGAGAACCAAGGAACCAAAGACATACTGATGATTTTCCTTTTTCAAGGCCTAGAGAACACACTAGAACCTTGAGGCCAACCCACTTGGTGAAGTCCATGAGGAACTATTTCGATGGCACAGGAGACCCATACGATCATGTAGCTGAATTTAGACAAGTCTTGAGAGCTGAACAAGTGGAGGACCTATTCACGCAATACAATGCTTTCGGTCTAACCCTTAGGAACACTGCCCTTACATGGTTTCAACCATTGAATGAGAGGCAATTCAGAAACATAGACCAGCTTCTAGAGGCATTCATCATTGAGTTTTCTAAGGGTGGCATAAGGCACAACACTTCCTCACTAATTCATAGCTTCAAGCAAACACCTCACGAGATGGTTAGGCTTGTAGGAAGGCGGTTTAGGCAATACCTAGAGAGATGTCGTATTCCTAAGTTGCCCACTCCAGCCAAACAAGTGGCTTTATTCTTGGATGGACTGCTAAGTACCAAATTGAGATCATATGTGTACTTGAAGGACCCTAGAACCATAGAAGAATGTGTACGTATGTGCATTGACATTGAGGATAACCTAGGGGAGGAATTAGAGCTTTCAAAAATCTACAAGGATTCAGATAGCTCTAGTATCCTCACTTCCAGTCAATCTACCTCTATCGAGGAACTTGCAGAGAAGGTAGCTCAAAAACTAGGTGTCTCTAGCAAACAAATCCCTAGATTTGCCCCAATGAAGAGATGTTATACTTGTGGTGGTGACCATATGGTGAATGTATATCCCATTATGGCTCAACCCCAAGTGAATCCTAATAGCCAGTACTGCACCATAGAACGGAGATACACTAATCACACTGCGCAAGATTGCCCATACAATAAGCAAGCGATTAGGTAAGCTTACCCTCAGCCATACCCACGGCAGGGAAGATACCAGAACCAATACCCACCACAACAATATGGCAAACCACAACAACCCTATCAACAACCCTACCAAAACCAACAAAGGCCTCAGCCTGTGTTAGCTCAACAACCTCCGACCCCAGCCAATGTGATTCCCGTAAAGTACGCAACTGCAGAAGAGAACCTGAACAGAGCCATAGTGCCAGTGACACCATTGCTTTCAAAAAGTGACCCGAGTGATCATAGTTTTGACTCTACTCACATGGATAGTCCACAGGCTTACTACATGCAGTCACCTGAGCATAACGAGTCATATTACTCTGAAGATCCGAGTGAACCTAGTTGGGATCCAGAGTATGCAAATGTCATGTACGCAAACCACAACTCTAGACCTCAACCTAGGCAGGTAAGACCCCCATTTCCTAGAGGACCATGCTATCGATGTCAGGGGGATCACCTCATTCGTGATTGTCCAATGCGTGCCCCTACACAACCCCAGCCTGTGACAATTCAGGGCTTCTGTCAAGATTGCGGAAAAGAGCATCTCTTACAAGATTGCCCAAAGAACCCCAATAACATGCCAAAAATCACTCCTATCAACGTCATTAGACTAGTAGTAGACTCTACAGGAAGTGTGACTTCCACTGCCCCAGTGCAAGTAGTCACCCGAGCTCAAGCTTTGCAGCAAACTCAAGGAGTAGGGCAAGAAAAAAGTTATGAGGTTAGTGAGACAGAGAGTATAACCAAGAAAAGGACAAGAGCTTGGAGAGATAGCCGGAAGAGAATGAAAAGACAATGGTCACAGAAAATGAGCGAACTTGAAGAAAGCTTGAGAGAAACCAAAGCAAAGATAAGTGAACTCGCATCTCAAAACCACTCTCACGCTACCCCACCACCACCACCCTTTCCATCTCCCTCCAACCCATCACCTTCCATTCCCCAACCTTCTAATCCACCACATTTAACCCACCCACCACCCCGAGTAGGATCAGTTCTAGCCGATCCCACTCCTTAGGATCTAGACTCTAGCATATTATACCTTCAAGCTCTCATAGTGCTTCTTTTGCATCAAATTTCTATTCTATGGATGCCTCTAGTCTCTATGATGAGAATGACCATATTTCATTTGATGAAGTGCGAAATTCAGAAAATTGGATTGCCAATATGCAATCAGAATATGATGCTATTATGAGAATGGTACTTAGTCCTTATGTGACTTGCCTCCTAGCAAGAAGGCCATTGGCACTAAGTGGGTATACACACTAAAGTGTAGGCTTGATGGAACAACTGAGAGGTATAAGGTTGGGCTTTTTGCAAAAGGTTATGCTCAAGAAAGAGGCATTGATTTTGATGAGACCTTTGCTCCTGCATGACGAATGATTATTGTTCATAGCATCTATGCACTTGCACTGCATCATGGTTGGAATGTACATCAGTTGGACATTAGAATTGCATTTCTGAATGGTGACTTACATGAAGAAGTATATGTTTCTTCAGCCTTGTGGTTTTGTTCAAAAAGGGCACGAAAACAAAGTGTGTAGGTTGAAAAAGTCATTATATAGTTTGAAGCCAATGTGCTTGATATGAAAAGATATGTGCCTACTTGATTTGACATGGATTTGAGAAAAATCCAATTGATAACACCTTATATGCTAAGTGTGCAAATGACATGCTTCTGATCATTGTTGTCCATGTTCATGACATGCTACTCATTAGTCCTAATGACAAGCATATTGCTGATTTTAAGTCTGATTTGCATCCTCATTTGAGATGTTAGATTTGTGGCATTTGCATCATTATTTGGGCATTTAGTCTATGCAAGTTCATGGCTACTACTGCGTCCAATACGGCATCACAAAACGGCATAGGAAAAGGATCAGTAATTGTGGCCGCATTTAACTTTCTATAATCCACACAAATTCTGAGTTTCCTATTCTTTTTAGGGACCACAATAATAGGAGAAAGCCAAGTCACCTGATTAACAGGTTTAATAAAATCCAACAGCCAATAGTTTATCAATTTCCTCTTTTACTTGTTTAGCAAAATTTGGATTCATCCTATACTACTGCTGCACAATCGACACTGCATCCGTCTTCAAATTAATCCGATGTTGATGCAAATCCGGATCTATTCCCTTTACCTGAGAATAATCCCATGCAAATACGTCTACATGCTCTTTCAACAAAAAAATAAGATCCTCCATAAACTGACCATCAACTACTTTACTGATTTTCACCATCTTAGGTTCAATTTCGGTCCCTAAATTGACTTCCTAAAGCTCTTCCTCCTTTACCCTTGCCAAGCCTGCATACTTCTGGTCATATATTTGTTCAGCCACACTTATTACTTCTTTTTCCTATTGTTCTAACTTCTGTTGCACTGGAGTTGCCATACTTTTCTCAAACATCCTTTGTATTTGTACTCCTTCAACTTGTTCACCCAGAATTGGCCCATCTACTTTTTGCACAATCGGATCATCCTTACTACTTCTGTGACATCAACCTCCAATACCGGTACTATCATTGGATTTGCTTGCAAAAATTTTTCCTCCTCATCATCTTCTAACTCATCCGCCAAATTAATAGTCTGAGCCATAAGTGTTTTATCCTCGACCGACATATTCCTTCTTCCTCGCATCGGGATTGTCACCTACTTTTTTCCTTTTATGATCATTACCACATTCAGAACCCAATCTTGCTTGACTTTAGCAACCCTGAACCAAGGTCTTCCTAACAACATTTCATATGGATAAGCTGACTCAGACATTCTAATGACCACAAAATTTACCATAAATGACATTCCAGAAATAATGATCTGTTGCTGCTTCAGAATGCCAACAGGCTAAACTCGAGTTTGATCTGCCATCTTCACTTGAAACGGTGCTGGGGCCAATGCCCCTTCTCCCATTTCTTTAAAAATATGCTCAGGTAATATATTCACCCTGAGCCCCCATCAAACAACACTTCATCAAATCATCTTTGCCCATATTGTACCTGAATTACTGGCATGACAAAATCTACATCTGTTGGATCAATATTATTGGCTGATGTTGAGGGTACCGACCTAAATGCTGGCTCTAAATGCTGGCCAATCAGCTTCTTCAATAATTTCTCCCGAAACACTAGTACCAAGGATAATAGTTGGTCTAAAAACAACTGTAATGGTGAGTTAATGATTGCCTCAAATCAATCTTTATCACCATCTTGCTTGATTGGATTCTTGTTTTCGGTTGTTATTGATGGTACCATGCCTGCATCCTGCTCTTCCTCAGTCGGATCTATAAATTTCACTTGTTTATGGTGCTCTTGTTGAACCTGTTTTTGCACTTTGTCCCTAACCTATCGTTGTTCTTGCCAATTAATAGGACCTTTGTTCTTGGACCTTGTGACCGCCAACACCCACTTCTTTTCCTTTCACACACTGCTTACAATCACATCACCACTGAGAGTCATGCTTTGCATTTACCATTTCTGATGTACTAGGAGTTGTCTCCTTTCAACACTCCGGTTTTGGTAACTCAATAACTATAGCATTGGCTTGAGCAGCCTGCTGTCCCTGTTGTAGTTGTTGTCCCTGTTCATTAGGCTAATTATACCGAATTACTGGTATGCCCCTTTATTCTTTATGTTTTACCCATAATGGACAATTGGGTCCTATCCAATGATCAAGTGCTGAACAATATCTACAAGGCATCACTCTTTGTGGTCGCCCCTGCTGATGACCTTGCTGGTTATGTCCTTGCTGATTCCCCTGATCTCCCCATAGAAGTCTTGCTTGCTGCTGCCTTTGAAAATTGCCTCTCCCTTGCACAGGCATAGCCTGATTGGTTGCCACATCAGTATTATTCCTATTCTCTTTCCGTGAACTTTTCCCCCTATTCTTGGGGTTGGTTTGTTGTATGTCCGTCTTTATCACAAATATCACAAAATCTCCTTTCTTTTGGAGCTACAATGGAATATCCATGTCTTTTTAACTTACTAACCCATGCTTCCTCTTTACTTTGCTTAGCCTTATGCTTGCGATGCTTGCTCCCTACTACTTCTTCATCTTGGGTATTAGAGTCAGAATCAGTTGAACCTTTGTCTGACTCCAATTCTGAATTAGAGTCAGCCTCTGAACTAGAATCAGAATGTCTCTTTTTAGCCTGTCCAAATCTTCTTTCCATGCATGCAACTGCTAACACTAATACATCAAAGCCCTTCGCAATATCCACACTTGCAACTGCATGTCTAATGGTACTTTGTAATCCTTTTAGAAAATAACCTGCCAACATCTCGTCAGTAGGTCTTTCATTACCTTGCAATCGTTCCATTAAGGTTCTGAATTTCTGAGCATAATCTTCCACTAACATGGTTTTTTGCCTAATAGCTCTCAATTTCTGTAACACATCAAAAGGAGTCTTCTCTTTTCTAAATCGTTGCAAAAATGCTATTTTTAATGCATCATATGTAGCAAAATGAGCAATACCATATTGACTGAACGAGCTCATTGCTCGTCCTTCCAACGTGGCAGCAAATTGCTAAAGTTTAATGTCATCACCATATATAGCTAGGTATCCATTAGCTGTCCATTTTGTCTCAAATTGAGCCACATGGCAATTAGCATCTTCTTTAGAGCCTCCTCTGAAATGAGGTGCTTTGACTTTGGGATTGGGAGGTGGTTGCGCCATTGGCTGTGGTTGAGGTGTACGCCTAGTTCTTTGATCGGTCGCCCCTACAAGTGGGTCGAATTGGAGTTGTCTTCTTACTCCTACAGTTGCTTCTGTTAGGAATAGCACTCCAAGTATACTGCCCACTGACCTTACCTCTGCTCCACCTATTTCTCCCTGTTCCTCTTCTGTTTCCAGATTAGCTTCCTCCTCGACTTCGTACCAATCGTAAAATTTTGAGGATGATTCTACATTAGCTCCCTTTGCCTGCGCTCTTGTAAAATACACTTTACCAAATCGTTTCCTTCCTTCCTTCATGCATTTCTTGCTTCATTAGCAGCACAGTTGGATCGCCAAATGTGTTGGGGTTTGCATTCAACATATCTCTAGTTGTTTCTCAACAATCAAACTTTAGCACTGATCTACTTCACACAAAGAATATGCTTCCAACAGATTCCAGATTTAGCACTGTTACACTGCGAAAAAATCTCTCTTCAACGAACATAACTCAAATAGATGAGTAAATTACTCCATTAGATTTCTTCTACATAAAGTATTACATGATGGAAAAGTTCATTAAAACTTCTGACTATAGAAAATACATTTCAAAATAGGTAAATATGCCTCTGAAATCAAGTTGTTGTCATTTCTATTTCACCATTATCTTGCACCATTAGAAGAATGGAGTCTCTTTCTCTTCTGGTGTTGTTCTCTTTGAGGACGCTTCTTTCTTTTTTCTTCTTGGAAAGATTTCTTCTTGCCTCTTCTGGTTTCTTCGCTCTCCCTCTTTGAGATGCTTCTTCCCCTTCCTAACCCCCCTTCTCGTGAACGAAATACAACTACTCTCTTTATTGCGACATCAACACCTAACAAAAAATAATTGTCTGTTAAAATCCGAGCAAGAAAATAAAAGTTCAGCAAATTTTCGACTCAGCAACATCCGATTGAGTAATATCTGAGTTAGCAAACTTTCAAAATTCAGATTAACTATTTATCCTCAAGATTCTTGTATCCTCAACACAAACCTATTGCTACTCCTATGGAAATAGGTTTACGGTTGATTCTTCATGATGTTGGAGATGCATTTGATGTTTTTCTCTATCAGCAAGCTATTGGATGATTGATTACTTATGCATAACTTGGCTTGATATTCTGGTTTTTGTCTCACAGATGAGCAAGTCCATGCATTGCCCAGGTGTCAATCATTGGTAGGCAGTTAAGCACATCTTTTGCTACTTGAGTGGTACTCGGCTACTTGGATTGTCTTATCCTATGGGGGAATAACTACTGCTAGATTTACATGCTTTTTATGACTCTAACTAGGCTGGTTTCTATGACACTCATGATGGAGAGTGTTAATCTCCAAAAGAACAAGTTGACCTTGAATTTAGATCACCTCTATATCAAGATCAACTTGAGACTCCACCTAATTTAGATAATTTTCACCAAATTAGCAGAAAATTGATTATTCTGAAAATTTCAGTTTCTTCAGAAAAGTCTGCTGCAGATTAGTCACTCATTGACTAATCAATCCTGTAAAGTTTTTTATCAAACTTTGCACAACACTTCGCCTTAAGATTGCGCAACTTTGCCAAGTTAAATATCTCAAAAAGATTAAGTACACACTGAGAAATGTGTGAAACACTTTACCTATGTCTGAAAGTGCTTCTCTGCAATGGCGACTTTGACACCTGCAACTTCTTAGCACTGGTTCTCCCAAAGTAAATCCTGTTTGATCAAGATCTTTTAGCCATAGATAGCTTACCTTCCAACTTAGATTTTAAGCCCTCATTTGTGTAAAACTTTACACTGTAGACTGAGCAATGATCATTTCATTGAAGATGAAATATGCGCCAGATTTCTCGACTGTTAGAACATTCTTACATATGAATGTTCCTAATCAAAATTCTCACAGCCTGATTACAATTAACCTCTCAAATTCTAGCCACAGATAGATTAGCTATGGACTTAGATACGTGCAAAAGGATTTCTCAAAATATTAAACACAGAGGGAGCAGACAGCAAAATATCGGGCGCAAAACTTTTCGATTTCTCAGAAAATTTACATCTAAGTGAGGATGGTCAATTCACTCACTCTTCATGTGTCTAATGACACTAATTTCTCTCTCCCTATTCTCAAATCTCTTCTGCTCTTTTTTTTTTGTTGCCCGACATTTTCCAACATATTTATAGATGAATATATACAAGTGTATGACTAAAAACAAAGGTATAAGTCAGCTAATGTACATATGTATACATGTCTTTGGATTTTCTGAATATGTCCTTCCTTCAACCATCTGACTTTGTTTTCTTCTTGACTCCTTGACTTCATTTCTTCATAATCCTTCAATTGATGATTGTCATGCACCAACAGCTCCCCCTCAATCATTAATTGAGGCTCTTCTCTATCTTCTTTACTCCAGCCATATCCTTGAATCTTTGTAGTTTTGGTCCATCTAGACTTTTTGTCATCATATCTGCAACTTGATCTTTTGTGGGAGTGTGTATGACTTCAATCTCTTTCTCAATAACCTTCTCTCTCAGAA
Organism: Ceratopteris richardii; assembly: GCA_020310875.1. Classification (NCBI taxonomy): domain Eukaryota; kingdom Viridiplantae; phylum Streptophyta; class Polypodiopsida; order Polypodiales; family Pteridaceae; genus Ceratopteris; species Ceratopteris richardii. The sequence goes on from CM035441.1 coordinate 22,409,099, forward strand.
AATGATACTATATTTCATGCTTAGTTCTAGCATGAAATACAGGATTAGCTGCCAAGTATAATGAACTCATATTGTCTCCACAAATAATAGGAGTACTCTGAATCACATCAAAAACTTTTAAAAGTGTCTTTAGCCATATTACCTCTTTTGCAGCTTCCACCATACCTTTATATTCTGCCTCTGTGGATGACAAAGCAACTGTATGTTGCTTCTTAGAACACCATGAAATCAATTTGTCTCCTACATAGCACAAGTATCCATGTGTTGATCTTCTATCATCCACATTACCTGCCCAATCTGCATCACTATATATCTTGATTCTTGTATCTGAAGTAAACCCATAGTACAACCCTTCTTTGAGTGTACCCTTGATGTACCTAAGTACTCTTTGTCCTGCAATCCAATGTTCCTTCCTAGGACAATGCATAAATTGTGAAAGCACACCAACTGCATATGACAAGTCAGGCCTTGTCAATGTAGCATAAATCAAGCTACCAACCAAACTTTGATAGAGTTTCATATCTCTGAACTCTTCTCCTCCAAGCCTAGACAATTTATGGTTCACTTCCAAAGGTGTAGGTGCAACCCTGCAATCTTCCATTTTAAATTTAGTTAGCAAATTTCTAAGATACCTTTCTTGGGTCACATATACTCCATGTTGAGTATAAGAAATCTCCATTCCCAAGAAGAATGATAGGTTCCCCAAATCACTGATTTTGAACTCTTTCTCCATCTGCTTCTTGATCATTTGTATCCCCTTATCATCTGTTCCTGTAAGTATTATGTCATCAACATAAATACACACATAAATGAACCCATCTTCACTTGCTTTGAATAGCAAGCTACTATCTGCCTTTGATGCTTGAAATCCAAGATCATTCAAGAATTTTACAAGCCTATAATTCCAAGCCCTTGGGGCTTGCTTCAACCCATACAAAGCTCTCTTGAGCTTACATACATAATTTGGACTCACTTGATCTTTGAACCCATCTGGTTGCTCCATGTAGACTTCATCTGAAATATAACCATTCAAGAAAGCATTTTTAACATCTAATTGAGACAACTTCCAACCTCTACAAGCAGCAATTGCTATGAGTGTCCTGATGGTTGTCATCTTTGCCACAGGACTATATGTCTCATCATAGTCCACTCCATATGTTTGTGCATACCCTTTCACAACAAGTCTAGCTTTGTACCTAGACACACTTCCATCTGCAAATCTCTTAGTCTTGTAAACCCACTTACAACCAATGATTTTCTGACTATTAGGTTTAGGAACCAAATCCCATGTTTGATTCTCTATCAATGCATCATACTCCTCTTGCATAGCATCTTCCCAATTCTTCTTCCCTTTGGCCTCTTCATATGTAGAAGGGTCTTCATCTGCTTTTACCAAATAAGCATAATCTTTAGTAGTCAAGAATGAAGTGTCATAGCTATACCTTGTAGGTTGCCATTTGTGCCTAGATGATCTCCTAACTTCTGCACTTCTTGAGGTCTCTGGTTCATCACATTCTGGATCAAACCTTGGCCTCTCTTCAACTTCAATCTGCACTTCATTACTCTCACTTTCATCAAGTAATTGAATCTTTGCTTTACCTTTCCTTTGTTCCACTACTTCTTCATCATCTGCATGTACATTATATTTACCTGCATACCAAGTACCTTGCTCATCAAATGTAACATCCTTGGATACAATAAATTGCTTTGTGGATGGACTCCACAACCTGTATCCCATTTGCTTATCATCATAACCAATGAATACATACTTCTCTGCCTTAGGCTCCAACTTATGCCTCAATTGAGATGGCACATATGCATATGCCAAGCATCCAAATATTCTGCAATGATCCAAGGTAGGTTTCTTACCCCACCAAGCTTCATATGGTGTCATACCCTGCAAAGCTTTACAAGGCAATCTATTAACCAAATATGTAGCTGTATTAACAGCCTCAGCCCACAAATAATTTGGGCAATTCTTCTCTTTCATCATGGACCTTGCAAACTCAACAAGAGTCCTATTTCTTCTTTCTGCTACCCCATTTTGTTGAGGAGAGTACCTGCAAGTAACTTCTCTCTTTATACCTGCATTCCACAAATAATCATTGAACTCATTTGAAAAATACTCTCCCCCTCCATCTGACCTTAGTCTCTTCAATTTTTGACCTGTAATCCTTTCTGCATATGCATGATAATGTTTAAATGTATTAAACACTTCTGACTTTTCCTTAATCACATAAATTGTGATCCACCTGGTAGCATCATCAACATATATGACATAATATCTTGAACCATTTATACTAAAGTCCTTTGAAGGACCCCACACATCTGTATGCACCAATTCAAGTCTTTCTGAATACATAAATCCATGCTTGGAATAGGATTGCTTATGAGCCTTACCTAATTGACATGCCTCACATCTGTATGTCATGTGTTGACCTGCAATGTTAGGCATTCTAAGCACTGAATCATTGTTAATCATTTCTTTGATACCTCTTTCATTAAAGTGTCCAAGTCTTTTGTGCCAAAGATCCAATTCTGACACCTTCTGCTCTCCATATGTGAACATAGCATGTCCAACATTTCCTTGTACCTTCAATGTGAAAAGCCTTCCTTCTTTCTTACCTGCAATAACTTGTTTATACCCTTGACTAGGGTCTTCCACATAAACTCCATCATTGGTAAACCTTACCTCATAACCTTTTTCCACAATTTGACCTACACTGATCAAATTCTTTGGAATTGTGGGAACATAAAGTACCTTACTCAGAAGAGTGCTCCCATCCTTAGCTTTGACTGAACCAATTGACTTTACCTTATGCTTTGTATTATCACCTGTCTGCACTGTATGATTAATTGCATTGTGATCTAGGTCAGTCATCAAAGCAATATTTCCACTTAAATGATTACTACATCCTGAATCAATATAAAACACTCTCATGTCCTCATGTGAGGTTTCACATGTATTCATAATGAGAGTTGAGTCCTCCTTTTGATCTGATGCATAGTTGTAGTAGGTGTTATTATAGGATTGACTTTGGAAGTTTCTTCCACCACCTCTTCCAAAAGAATTCCTACCACCTCTACCTCTGAAATTTCCTCTCTGAAATCTACCACCTCTTGCTCTTTGATTAAAGTTCTGATAATTACCATTGTTTTGATTATTGTGCCAACAATCATGAGATAGATGATTGGTCTTACCACATATCCAACAAGCTCTTGCATTCTCTTTGTTGTTTCTGCCTCTTCCTCTACTTCTGCCATTTCCTCTTCCTCTTATGAAGTTTGCTTGGTTTGATGTACCTTCTTCTTCACCTGATTGTTGCTTCCCTTTGTTAGCTTTCTTCTTGTCTTTAGAGTACATTGCATGACCTGCACTCTTATCAACATCTCCTTTGACATCATTCTCAAAAGTTAGCATATGACCTAACAATTGATTCAAGTCAGGAGTAAAGTGATCTAATGAAAGTTCTGTAGATAAAATGAAAGGCTTCCACTTCTCATCTCCTCTTAGCCCTGTGAGTATTTGTCTTACCAATTTGTCTTCTTCAATATCTTCATCAACTGCACCTAAAGAGTTTGCAATGTCCTTCATCTTTGTCACATAATCAGAGATTGATTGTGAGGCCTTCTTCTTGAAGGTAGTAAACTCTGCCCATAGTGAAGCCTTCCTTGATTTGGTTGTATTTTGGAAATGCTCTTCCAAAGCATTCCAAATGTCACAAGCACTCTCAAGTCCTCTAATGTGAGGAAGTAAATAGTCATTGACTGCCATGTAGATGATGCTTCTTGCTTGAGCATCCTTCTTCATCCAATTCTTCAAATCTGCAAGCTCCTCCCTAGTTGGAACACTAGGATCTCTGAATTCTGGCTTTTCTTCATCTCCTGTGATGTATCCTATCAGATCTTTGCTCATAAGGTGAGCTTCCATCCTCATAGACCATGCAGGATAGTTCTCTCTATCCAACTTCTCAATTTGGAGACTATCTCCCATCCTTACTTCACCTGTAGTCTCAAAACTTTAACCTTTACAGATAATAAATGTACCTTTACTTCGAATGTTGCTCCTTCTGATCCTTTTGATGCTCTTTGTATGTCTTCCTTTGATCTTTCTTCAACCTTTACCCTTCTGCACCTTCAAAATATAAAGTTTTGTATTTCTGCAATAGTCGGAGTCTTCTTTACTTCAATTTTGACACAACCTGCTCTGATACCACTGATGGAGAGTGTTAATCTCCAAAAGAACAAGTTGACCTTGAATTTAGATCACCTCTATATCAAGATCAACTTGAGACTCCACCTAATTTAGATAATTTTCACCAAATTAGCAGAAAATTGATTATTCTGAAAATTTCAGTTTCTTCAGAAAAGTCTGCTGCAGATTAGTCACTCATTGACTAATCAATCCTGTAAAGTTTTTGATCAAACTTTGCACAACACTTCGCCTTAAGATTGCGCAACTTTGCCAAGTTAAATCTCTCAAAAAGATTAAGTACACACTGAGAAATGTGTGAAACACTTTACCTATGTCTGAAAGTGCTTCTCTGCAATGGCGACTTTGACACCTGCAACTTCTTAGCACTGGTTCTCCCAAAGTAAATCCCGTTTGATCAAGATCTTTTAGCCATAGATAGCTTACCTTCCAACTTAGATTTTAAGCCCTCATTTGTGTAAAACTTTACACTGTAGACTGAGCAATGATCATTTCATTGAAGATGAAATATGCGCCAGATTTCTCGACTGTTAGAACATTCTTACATATGAATGTTCCTAATCAAAATTCTCACAGCCTGATTACAATTAACCTCTCAAATTCTAGCCACAGATAGATTAGCTATGGACTTAGATACGTGCAAAAGGATTTCTCAAAATATTAAACACAGAGGGAGCAGACAGCAAAATATCGGGCGCAAAACTTTTCGATTTCTCAGAAAATTTACATCTAAGTGAGGATGGTCAATTCACTCACTCTTCATGTGTCTAATGACACTAATTTCTCTCTCCCTATTCTCAAATCTCTTCTGCTCTTTTTTTTTTTGTTGCCCGACATTTTCCAACATATTTATAGATGAATATATACAAGTGTATGACTAAAAACAAAGGTATAAGTCAGCTAATGTACATATGTATACATGTCTTTGGATTTTCTGAATATGTCCTTCCTTCAACCATCTGACTTTGTTTTCTTCTTGACTCCTTGACTTCATTTCTTCATAATCCTTCAATTGATGATTGTCATGCACCAACAACTCATGTGTCTAGCAATAGTTTTTGCTTCATGCTTGCTAGCTCATGCATATCTTGATTGAGCAAGAAGCAACCTACTATGGCCACTTCTAGTTGTGAGGCTGAGTTTAGGGTAGCTTTCATAGTGACAATTGAGTGTGTGTGGCTCAGATGCCTTATGGCTGATTTGGATGTTGGTTAGTATTTTTCACCACCATCTTCACTGACAATGAGAGCGCATTGGTAGTTTCGATGAACCCTATATTTCATGCTCTAACTAAGAACATTGAGATACATGATAGTTATGCTAGCGAAAGGTTCTCTACTGGAGAGATCAATACTGCATATATCATCACATAGGAGATTGTTTTAGATCTTTTCACAAAGGCTCTTCCTTGGGACAATTTTGAAGCTTTCCACAAATCTTTGGGCTTACTTCCTTTTGTGGATTGATTCCACATAGCTTGGCAATTCCTTATAATGAGTGCCACCTCCTTGATCACCACACCACTCGGAGGGGAGATCTGTTGATATATTTTGCTAGTGTTGTGTGTGAACACACTAGGATTGTTGGGGCACTTTTTTCCCTCTTTATGATTTTTTTTTTCTCTCGGCTTGTATATATGCCCATAACCCTAATGGTTCACTTATTTTCGTGCATTCTCATAGTAATACAATAAGCATTTTGTGTTGTGCTTCAAGATTCTTCTTCTTTTTTATTGTAGCTCAGTGATGAGTAGCACCTCCTTTAATGTCAATCCGGGAAGACGTGACGATGGTATGAAGACCTCGAGCAAGTGGAGGCACAAGTGCGTGAGTGAGAAGCACACAAGCATGCACACACATACACACACACGCGCACACACGGCAAGACAAAGAGTGAGAAGCAATGGAGTTGTGAGATTACTTTCAAAAAGCTCTTACAAGTTCATTTCAATTACAATCTAACCTCAAAAATGAGCTCTCTAGCTCCTTTTATAGTTTTTGACTAGCCTTGGCCCTGTCCAGACCTAGTGTCCGGCCTAGTTAAAAATTAGGTTCCAGGGCTTATTAGAGGGCTCAAACGAGATCTAAAAAATATGAAAATTGGCAGGTAAATACTTCTAAAGCTCCTCAAGCTCAAGGACTCCTTGGCTTGCACAAAATGGAGCTAAAAAAATACGAAATGATATTTACAATGGTTTTTAGTGATGAAAATCACTATTTGTGTAGGGATTTTCTCTATTGATTTGTCATACATACCTTTGAGCTCCCTACTTGCTCTTTCTTCTTGTGTGCTCAACTCCTTGATGTCTGAAAAATTTAGATGGCCTACTTGCCAGATCTTCTCTGACTACCATGTCTGCTTGTGTTGTCCCTTCGCTCTGACTCTCTTCGTCTTGTGGCTCCTTTGGTTCCCTGACTGCTGCCAACACCCCCCCCACTCTCGCGTCTGTCGCCCCTGATAGACCCTTGTCTAGATGTTCGTTGAACGTAGTATTGGACGACGTTGGAAGCGAGGTGATGTTCTTCTAATCTGAGCCCCCGTGCTAGATCTGTTAATAATGCGTCCTAATTCACTGGTCGTGGTACGTCCGGGTGTGGCATCCGCAGTTGTTCTAAATGTATGGTTCTCTCCACAGCGAATAAGTGGAGGAGATGTGAGGGCCTGGGTACAAAAATTTCTGAGTGATATTCCCAGAATCCCGTTATGAACATCTCCTGGAATGTCTGTTTAAAACAAGCGGGGAGGTACTTTATTCTGGCGTGCCAAGCATATATTACTTCTATTGATGGGGTGGTGCTCATGTCGTAAACTAGGTCTTGGTTGCCTGTAACGAAGCCTGCTCCTGAGAAGTGGGGATCCTTAATGTTTTTAAATGTCCTGAATGTGATCAGCATTAATTCAAATATTTTCATACACATTTGTGCCATCACATCGGGTGTATTGCGTAGTCGAGTGCTCCAGTGTCTGATAGTAGAAATCATGTAATTTACAGTGGGAGGTCCTCGTGGAGGTGCTAGATAAACATAATTTAGCCACTTGGCAGAGCCTTTGATGTTCTTGACAGCAATGGTGAATTCGAGCCATGTGCGTCTTCGTAGGACTGGGGCATAACAAGGATTGTACTTAATAAAGAGGGGCATGTTATTCCAGGTTCGTACCATTTCAGGATAAGTCTCCAAGAGATGGATCCTCCAAGTGGGTTGATGAATAGAACCTATTTTTGCACTCTCTGGTATATCGTCGGGGCCAAACTGGGTGGCAAAGGTGGGTGCCTTCCCACATTGTCGTTGGATCTTTGCGTTGTAATCAGCCAATAATATGCAATATGGCACATACTGATCATCATTGGTCCCTATCCACCTGTGATGGGACATACGTTTGAAATACTCGGACTTGATGACAGTGTCTTCTAATTTGGCTAATGATTGGATTTGTATTGCTACTCGTTCATCGTGGGTGTTCGCTGTCTTCTCTAACGACTGAAGCCATTCAGGTGCTTCCACTTCTAAGGTATCCATTCCCTCTGAGGTTTGTTGCCCTCCTGGCATTGGCATAGGAACGTATGGTTCCTCGTACGAATCATCTACCTCAATGGGAACCAAGTCTTCTGGCTCACGTTCTATAACTGGAGAGGGTTGCCTTTCATACTCTAGTAACTTTTTCTGGAGCTCAACCACCTGCTCTGTCAATGCCTTCACTTCCTCTGAAGTCGAGGCCGGTTCTATTACCTTGGTTGGAGCCTCCTGTTCCTTGAGCTGGCCACATAGCTCATCACGTTCCCTTTCCAACTCATCATGAGCATCTAATAGATCTGCATAGCTTTCCAAGATTGTCTTCATTGTCTCTGAGGGTACAACTTTAAACTGCTCTGGATCCATTTCGTGGGGAGAGCCTTCCATTGCTGCTTCTAGATTTGCTTCATTTTGCTGCTGCAGTCTCTTGTTCTCTTCAAGGGCGGTTGCCATGTGTTTTCTGAGGAGTGCCAAGTTACGCCGGACTCTGAGATTATCAGCTTGGTATACGTCCAGCAAGGCCTCGAGTTGTTTGGTGCCCGACTGTTGTGATGGTTGGGGAGTTTCTAGGAGTGTTTGGTGGGCATGTTCGAGCGTGGTGTAACATTGGTTGAGTTCTGCATTTTCTTCCTCGATCGCTGTGAGGCGGCTCTGAAGTTTCTGATTGGTAGTGATCACTTGATGATAACGATCGTAGAGAGCTCGATACTCATTCTGAAGTTGATAGACACATTGATTTAAAGCTAGGAATATACTATTTACATTAAATGATGTAGGGAGAGATGAAGATGCAGGGGAAGTGGGGACGGGAAAGGGAGTTGTGAATGATGTGGAGTCAAGTGGAGATGTGGGTGGAGGGGGTATGGGGGATGGAGGTTGCATGGGGGAAGGGAGTGGTGTTGTGGCAGGAGATGTTTCCATAGTGTCAAATGTTTGAGTGACCGTGTAGATGGGGACCGTGGGTGGGGTGGATGTGACGTTAGTGAAGAGAGTGTTGAAGGTGGGCATAGTGACTCCCCCGAATTGGATTCCCAGAGAGAGTGGAATTCCCATGATGATTGTGGTGATAGTGGACGTGGTGGCGATAGTGTCACATGGTGGAGTGAGTTGTGTAGTGAGAGGTGGGGAGGGTGGTGATACTGGTGCTTCCTGATGTTCGTCTGTTTGCGTTGTATTTCCTGATGCTGATACGTTGATATGAATTTGTTTCTCGGACCTCATGGGACGGGCGGGAACTCCTTTCTCAAATCGGTGAATGTAGGCCATTGCCTCATGAATGGCCTCATCCAATCCTACTGCATCGGCATGTAGGTTGATGGACTCGATGAACATATCATCCACACCTTCCTCTGCCAGCAATTGGTTCATGAGTTTCTTGCCTGCTTCAAGTGACATTTTATGCTGTTCTTGAACTAGCTTCATGGTTCGATATAGTCTTTTTATTTGTGCCGAATACGCTGGGGCACTTGCTAACTCTGAAAGTTCATCATATCTTGTTCTTCGTAGGCTTCTTCCTCTTGTTCGGTCTCTTGTTCATCTACGTGGACTTCTACAACTTGCGGTCGGGTGGGGGCTGACGTTGTTGTATGGGTTTGTGGTTCCTGAGCTCGCTCTGTTTCCGTTTCGAGATTAGAGTCGTAGATCAGTCTAGCCACTGCCTCATCAGTGAGATCATTGAGAGTAAAGCCCTGTGGAAATTCCAAGTCCGATGGGACGGGTGGAAACACCAGATTGGGCCCCTCTGTATTTGGTCTTGGTAGCCGAATTGTGAATGGTCTAATGCGTCGTGTCTGGGGAGGGGTAATCTCTGGTGTAGTGGTGGCTCCCCTTGGTTGAGCGCAGGGTAATTGGACTCCCCCTCTCATCTTCTTTGATGGAGGACCTGCTGCTGATAGCCTTCTCTGGAACTCTTGGGCCCGGGACCATACGAGTGCCCGCTGAATAGGCACGTCATAGGCTAGACATCGATAATGCTTAGAACCTTCTCTCGTACATAGTGATAATGAACTTCAATATGTTTAGTCCTTGCATGAAAAATAGGATTAGCATCCAAGTGAATAGAACTCATATTGTCACCAAAAATAGTTGGAGTTCCAAACTCCAATCCAAGATCTTTGAATAATGTCTTCATCCACATAGCTTCTTGTGTAGCTATAGCAAGACCTCTATATTCAGCTTCAGTAGAAGAGAGAGCAATTGTGGGTTGCTTCTTGGATGACCATGAAATAAGCTTTGAACCTGCAAAGGTAAGATAACCTGAAGTGCTCCTTCTATCTTCCTTGGAGCCAGCCCAATCTGCATCAGAAAATAGCTTCAAACCTAAATCAGATACATAAGGATAATAAAGTCCTTCATTTATGGTTCCTTTGAGATACTTGAGAATCCTTTTGGCAGCATCCATATGTGGTTTCCTTGGTGTGTGCATAAATTGGCTTAGCACACTCACACTGTAACATATATCTACTCTTGTCAATGTGGCATAGTTGAGACTACCCACTAGACTTTGATATGGTGTGATGTCCTCTATGAGTTCACCTTCATGTGAGCTCAATTTGTGATTGACCTCCATTGGAGTACCTGCAATCTTACAATCTTGCATCTTGAATTTTGCCAACATGTCCTTAATGTACTTTCTTTGAGTGAGAAACAAACCATGATCTTTGTAGACAACTTCCAAACCTAGGAAGTAGGTAAGTGAACCCAAATCACTTATCTTGAACTCTTCTCTCATCTGATCTTTGATCTTCTTCATACCATCTGCATCATTTCCTGTCAATATAAAATCATCTACATATACACATAGGTAGATGACCTCGGAATTACTCTTTTTAATAAAGAGTGAAGGATTTGCCTTGCTTGGTTGAAAGCCTTTGTCTTGCAAGAATGAAACAAGCCTGAAATTCCAAGCTCTTGGAGCTTGCTTGAGACCATACAATGCTTTGTTAAGTTTACACACATAATCAGGATAAACTTGATTCTCAAAACCAGGTGGTTGTGCCATATATACCTCTTCTGTTATCCAACCATTCAAGAATGCATTCTTTACATCTAGTTGAAGTATCTTCCAATTCTTGGAAGAGGCAATACTAAGCAAAACCCTAATAGTAGGCATCTTTGCCACAGGAGAGAAAGTCTCCTCATAATCAATTCCCTGAGTTTGTGCAAAGCCTTTTGCTACAAGCCTTGCCTTATACCTGTTAATTGAACCATCAGAATTCTTCTTGAGTTTATAGACCCATCTTGAGCCTATTACCTTCATGGATGAAGTCTTGGGCACCAAATCCCAAGTGTTGTTTTCCTCAAGTGCTTCAATCTCTTCCTTCATTGCATGCTTCCATTCTGTTTTTGCTTTGGCCTCTTCAAATGATGATGGCTCCTCTTGGTTTATGTCCTGTGCTATGTAGATAGAATGTTTAGTTACTAATGAGGTGTCAAACCCATACCTTTCTGGTTTTTTCTTTTCCCTTATAGATCTTCTTAGGCCATGATGTGATGATTCTGCCTCATGTCCAAGTTCCTGCAATTTTGCTTTACCTTTAGACTTCCATGCTTTGACCTTTTCCATGTGAGATTCTTCATCATCCTCTGAGGTGTCTTGTTCTTCAATCTTTGGTTGTTCTCTACCAAGCTTTGGAAAGTCTTCTTCAAGATTATATGGTAAATTGACCTTCCTGCATGAATCTTCATACCATGAATTGTTCTCATCAAAAACTACATCTCTGCTTACCAAGAATCCTTTGTTGGTAGGGTTGTATAACCTGTAGCCCTTTTGATTGTTGTCATATCCAATAAATACACACCTTTCTGCCTTTGGATCCATCTTGCCTCTAACCTGTGAAGGAACATGAGCAAAAGCAATACATCCAAAAATTTTACAATGATCTAAGCTTGGTCTTCTTCCATTCCAAGCCTCATACGGAGTCATCCCATCAAGGGATTTTGAAGGCAACCTGTTAATCAAGTAAGTGGCTATAGATACAGCCTCGGCCCATAAGTAATTAGGTAAATGCTTTTCATTTAACATAGACCTTGCAGCTTCAACAATTGTCCTATTCCTCCTTTCTGCCACTCCATTTTGCTCAGGAGTGTACCTTGTACTTACCTCTCTTTTCATTCCTCTTTCTTGAAGAAAAGAATCAAAATCATGGGAGAAGTATTCTTCCCCTCCATCTGACCTTAGCCTTTTTAGTGATTTACCTGTTTGATTCTCCACAAGAGCCAAATATCTTTTGAAACATGAAAAAACTTCATCTTTGTGTTTCATAAAGAATAGGATAGTCCATCTGCTGCAATCATCAATAAAGGAAACATAATACCTTGATCGAGATATTGAAGCTTCCTTGCTAGGTCCCCATACATCTGTATGAACCAACTCCAAGAGATCTCCATGCATATAACCTTTCTTCATGAATGGTAACCTGTGAGACTTTCCAAATTGACATGCACTACACTTATAAATCATATGTTGTTTTGACAAATTAGGAAGTCCAAGTACACTTTGGTCCCTGCAGATTTGCTTTAATGACCTTTCACCAATATGTGCTAACCTTTTGTGCCATACTTCCAATTCTGTGAGTGTCTGACTACCATAATTAAAGAGAGCAATGTTTCTAGTGTCCTGTAATTCAAATGTGAACAATCTACCTGTCTTTTCACCTTTTGCAATTCTTCTGAATCCTTGACTTGGATCTTCAACAAATGCTCCTGCTTTTGTGAACCTGACTTGCAACCCTTTCTCTACTATCTGCCCAACACTTATCAAATTCTTTGTAATGGTAGGGACATAGAGTACCTTACTGAGTAGGTTGATGTTTCCATCAGGTGCTTTGACATTGCCTATTTTCTCCACAGGATGTTTTGTATCATCTCCTGTTTGTACCTCATGCTTATTCCTTCGATCTTCTAAATCTGATAGGAGTGCCACATTTCCTGCCACATGATTTGAACAACCTGAATCTATGTAGAAAACATGCTCATCAGATTTACCTTGTGGCATAGCCATGTTCATGATCAATAATGAATCCTCTTTGTTTGAGTCTTCTGTGTAGTTATTGTAGTCTCTCCTTCGTTTGTAGCCTCCTTGATAGTTTGAATGATTGTAGTTGTTGTAGTTGCCATGGTAGTTGTTGAACCTTCCTCTTGAGTAGCCATAACTTCCTCTATTGTATCCTCTGCCTCTTTGATTCCTAGAATTCCTAAAGCAATTTTCAGTTGTATGATTAGTTAATCCACAAATAGAACATGAGTTGGAGTCTTGGGATCTCCCCCTGCCTTGTCTACCTCCTCTTCCTCTACCTCTGCCATGTCTTCCTCTACCTGCATAGTTAGCTTGATATGTACCTGCTTCATCATCCACTTTCTTTGCCTTTCCTTTGTTATCTTTAGACTTGCTTTTATCCGTGTATAAAGCTGAAGATTGATTACCTTTAGAGCTTTCTCCATTTTTTATAAGCTTTGCCTCTTGAGTAAGTAGTTGTCCAATGAGTGTGTTGAAATCAGGTACATGCATGTCCATGTACAAATCCATAGCTGTGGTGAATGCTTCCCACTTATCATCTGCCTTCAAGCCATTGATGACCTGCCTTACAATTTGCTCTTCATCTATTACCTCTCCAATGCTTCCCAACTGATCCGCTATGTCCTTGAGCTTTGTGACAAAATCAGTCACATTTTGTTTGGGAGCCTTCTTGAGAGTTGTGAAATCCAGCCATAGTTGATGCTTCCTAGCTTTGGTACTTGAAGAAAAGAAAGCTTCAAGTGCATCCCACACTTCCTGAGATGTCTTACAACTTCTAATGTGAGGCAACAAAAATTCTGAGATAGAGTTGAGGAGATAAGACCTTGCAAGTGCATCCTTGGAGCACCATGTGCTCAATCTTTCTTGCTCTTCTTGTGTTGGTTGACTTTTGTTCCTGAAACTTGGCATAACTTCATCTCCAGCCACATAACCATATAAACTTCTACCTTGGAGATAAGCTTCCATCCTTAATGACCAAGCTGAGTAGTTACCTCTGTCCAATTTGTCAATTGATGAAGGAAATCCATCTGCCATGTTGTCCAACCTTGCTCTGATACCACTGTGAAGAGATGGATAAGTATGTGTTTGAAGATGAAGAGGTGTTGCAAAATCCTTGATCTACACCAGCCAAATGAACTCCAGGAGTAGATGGTGGTCCCTTTTAGCTTGCCAATGGATGTATTAGACACCCTATGTACCTTGGAAGATCACTCTCAAAAAGATAGATCAAAACAGATAAGTTGGAGTTAGCTAAGAGGTGAAAACTTGCTATTCTTGGTTCATACACCTGTCCAGTGTTTTACATAATTCTCTGAGCACAACAGCAATTAGCTTAATTCCTCTTGGGGAAGTCTAGATAGTTTAAAGAGCTAACTTTCAAGAGTAATCGCATCAAAAATAACAAAGCACACACTGAGAATGAGTTTTAACAAGTGATGACATCATCCCGATTTTCACGGGCTGCTACAAAAATAGACCAGTGAGCAGAAACATCATCATAACTCAAAATGTAGGAATCCAATGATTATGAAAATTTGTATGGTTATACTAGACAGTAAGCTGAATCCAACAAGCTTTAAATCACGGAATTTGGATAAGTAACCACTGAGCAATGGCTCTGACAAGATGAGTGAAAAAGTCGGGTACCTGACAGAGAGGTGAAGATGAACAGACCCTGTTGACTTCAAATGAACATAACTGAAGATTGCAACATCCAAATGACATGGAAATTTATGAGCATATAGTAGACTTATAGAGCTAACTTTACCAAGTTAAATCACTAAAAAGGATGCACCAAGCTCAGAGAAAACATCTCTGCAAGCTGACTTAGAAAAACTGAGAGTAATGGCAGTGAGTAGTACACTTCACAAGAACATGGAAAGATGAACTCAAATAATCATGAAAATGAAAGTATATTGCTTGTACAATACAATGACTTACTGATACATATGTGTGCCTTGTAATCACACCTTGATATGGCATAAAGCTCAGCTCTTGGAGGTCTTCACATAGGTCTCTCTAACCACGACTAAAACTGCCATCTATTTATAGTTGAGTTTGGGAGGCTAACTTCCCTCAATCACTCTCCAATCAATCAATGATTGATTTGATTCTCTACCTACCACAAATCACAAATTCGTGGCTCCTCTTTCCATTCTTGATCATGTGGACTCAACCACTTAAGATTCTCTTACTTTTACATTAAGTAAACTCTTCAAAAGTTACAAGAGGTAGTTCACAAGTGAACTTTACATAGTCTTCATTTTAAGGCTTTTTCTATGACTTTGTGGGACTCAAGCCAATACTTAGGCTTGTCATAGACTTGCTCCAATACTTTTTTGCGAACATCATTCCTCTGCAACACATAGTTTTGGACAAGAACAGCATGGTCATCTTCATGTGTACTCCTGGAAGGACCAGGAGTGTGTGCCTTTCCTAGTTCCTTGAGTGCTCCATTATCTAACTCTACTGTAATTCGACTATGATTGACCCATACCTGAAGAAGTCCACTTCTTAGGTTTAGGTTGACTGCATGATCATAGATCCAGTCCTGACCCAAGACAAGAGGCTCCGTGAGGTCTTCGTCTTGGCACACTAGTACCTTAACTGTCATTAACATGTCCTGAATGTAGAGGGGAAGCTCCACCTCACCCATGCAAGGGGTTTCCACACCTCCTAATCCTATGAGATAAGCTTCTATAGGATTGACCTTTAATTTCAATTCTTGACAGTGAGAGAATCTCACCGCACTAGTGGCTGCACTTGAGTCAATCAATGCTCGCACGGACTGTGCACTAGTTTCTTGTCCTACCTCTATGGTCACAAAAGGTCGTCGATCAATTATTCTATGGGAACTTGTTCCTGCAACTTCACACATTGCCATATGATATCCTTGATCTGCATAGTCATTTGTTCTAGGCTGATCTCTACCTTGTCTTCGCAACTTCATCCTTCTGATGCGTTCTAAAGCTTCTGCTTGAGCTTCTTCTCAAATCCGTTTTTCTTCTTCCTTGCGTTTCTTGGCGATATTGAGTCGACTTAGCATTTCCTCTGTGAGAGGTTCCTGATATAACTTGACTCTGCATCCACTTATATAGCTTGGGAGAACGTCACCTTCCAATGTGGCTAGTTGCACTGCTCCACTTGTGGAGATCCTATTTATGATCATAGGTCCATAGCCACACTTCTCTAATTTTCTCGCATGTTGTTTCAAAGTGTATACTAGTACTAGGTCTCCTGCCTTCAAACCTTTATCCTTAACGTGGGCATCAAAATATGCCTTCTGTCGTTTCTTAGCTGCATATATCCCTGCAGCTGCCCTTAGTCTTGTTTCTCCTAATCGTTCAAGGTCAAAAATTCTAAAGGAGAGTTCATGACCCGTCCATTCGTGCTCTTGTGCTACCTTCAATGTAGGTATCAAGAAGTCCAATGGTAGCACTGCATTTTGACCAAATACCATCTGAAAGGGGGTGGCTTGGAGTACCGTTTTGTAGGCGACTCGGTATGCCCAAACAGCATGGTGTAGCTGTTTGTCCCAATCAGAGCGTTTATTATTCACTAGCTTGGTCAACACATTGCACAGAATCTTGTTTGTGCTTTCGGCTTGCCCATTAGCTTGTGGGTGGTAGGGGGCAGACTTCTTATGAACTACCAAGAACTCTTGGAGCAGATTTTCAATTACTTCATTCAAGAAGTGAGTGCCTCTATCACTTACTAACTCTATAGGTAGCCCGTATCGTGTGAATACATTCTCAAACAAGAATTTAGCAGTTGTTCGAGCATCGTTCTTCGTTGTGGCTTTTACCTCTACCCACTTTGTTAGATAGTCTGTGGCAACAATGATATATTCCGCATGGGAACCCTTAGCTGGGGGATTAATAGGACCTATGAAGTCTATTCCCCACTTAGAGAATGCACGTCCACCCATCATAGGTTTCAGTGGCATCTCATCTTTACGTATAGGATATTGAGTTCTCTGACAGACATCACAGCGTTTCACATAGGTATGTGCATCGATGTGAAGGGTCGGCCACCAGAAGCCCACAAATAGTATTGCCTTGATCACCCGATCTGGTCCAAAGTGTCCTCCTGCTACACCTTGGTGAGCAGTGTCCAAGATTTTGAGATACTCACTCTCATGGACACATAGTCTCAGGTAACCGTCTTTACCACGTTTGTATAGATTATCACCAATAAGTGAGTAATCCTGGGCTTCTTGTTCTAAACTCCTTTTCCTAGCCAGAGTCATGTCTGGAGGGAATGTTTTCGTCCTCAGAAAGGATACTAGTGGTTCACTCCAATCTGGCACTATGGACACTTGATAAAGAGTGGCATGTTCCACAGGTGGTTTAGTGCAGCAGATTGGGCATTCCTTGCACAACTTTTGGACATCAGCTTCCATAGTTGGCCAATGTACTCCTAGTCTCCTTAGTGTCTGTAAGGTTCGTTGCTTTGAGTAGTGTTGCTCTAATGCACCTACATGTGCTAAATGCAACCATTTAGTGTACTCGTCCTCTTCTACACAACAAGCCAAGATTCCTTGATCTGTGTGCTTGTACATACTTCCTGCCATGATGTGATACTTTTGGGCTTTTACTACCTCTCTATCCTGCGTGTTTATTACTGGATGGTTAGGTCCGTATGTCAATACTGGCACTAATGGCTTAGCCCACTGCGGTACCACTTCCAAGTTAAACAAGTAAGCATCAGGAAGGTCATCTGACACTCCTTGTGGGGCTTCTCCAGATGTGAGCCTAGAAAGATGATCTGCTCTCAAATGAGTCTTCCCTTTCCTTACCACAACCTCAAAATCATATTCCATTAGCAAGAGAAACCATCTCACTAATCTTCCTGTATTGCATGGCTTGTTTCCGAGGTATAGCATGTGCTAATTGCAACCACTTAGCATACTCATCCTCTTCCACACAACAAGCTAATATCCCTTGATCTGTATGCTTGTACATACTCCCTGCCATGATATGGTACTTTTGGGCTTTTACTAGTTCCCTATCTTGGGTGTTTACTATTGGATGTTTAGGCCCATATGTCAGTACTGCCACTAAGTTCTTGGCCCATTCTGGTACAACCTCTAAATTAAACAAGTAAGCATCAGGAAGGTCATCTGATACTCCTTGTGGGGCCTCTCCGGATGTGAGCCTCGAGAGATGATTCGCTCTCAAGTGAGTCTTGCCCTTCCTTACCACTACCTCAAAGTAATATTCCATTAGTAAGAGAAACCATCTTACTAATCTACCTGTATTGCATGGTTTGTTTACCAAGTACAATAGTGCTTGATGATCAGTAAAAAAATTAAACTTATTTCCAAGCAAATAGTGCATATATTTCTTAACCGCATATACCATGCCTAATCCTTCTCTTTCAATAGTGGTATAATTTCATTCAGCTGCATTCAACTATCTACTAGCATAGGCAATTGGAAGATCCATATTACCTTTGCCTGTGGGTTGTGCTAGCACACATCCAATGGCATAATTGGATGCATCCACATGGACATGGAATGGCTTGTTCCAATCCGGTGTAGTCAAGATTGGAGCTGAACACAATCGCCATTTAAGCTCATTGAAAGATTTCTCACATTCATCCGTCCACTCAAAATTGGTCAATAGTCCGTATAGAGGCTTTGCAATGATGGCATACATGTGTATAAAACGTCGGTAATAACCACAATGCCCCATGAAAGCTTGTACTTCCTTGACGTTCTTTGGTCTAGGCAGTTCTGCGATGGCTCTCACTTTCTCCTCGTGAGTGGATATGCCGTTCTTTGACACTATGTGTCCTAGAATCTTGCCTTGCCTGACCATAAAAACACACTTTTCTGGGTTCAAGCGGACTTGATATTCTCTACATTTGTCAAAGATTTGCCTAAGTTCACGTATATGTGTCTATCTAATGTTGGAATGAGCACAAAGATCATCAACATAGACTTCTAAATTCTTTCTCAAGAACTCTTTGAACACACGACACATCAGTCTCTAAAAGGTAGCGGGTGCATTGGTGA
This sequence comes from Ceratopteris richardii, assembly GCA_020310875.1. Taxonomy (NCBI): domain Eukaryota; kingdom Viridiplantae; phylum Streptophyta; class Polypodiopsida; order Polypodiales; family Pteridaceae; genus Ceratopteris; species Ceratopteris richardii. The sequence goes on from CM035441.1 coordinate 22,427,860, forward strand.
GACCAAATGGCATTACTCTAAAGGCGAATATGCCCCATTCTGGTGCAAAAGCCGTCTTGTGTTGGTCTTCTGGTGCAATGGCTACTTGATCGTAACCAGAGAACCCATCTAAGACGTTGTACACTTCCTTGCCTTCTACCCTTTCTAATAGATGCTTAGTGATAGGAAGCGGATAACTATCTCTGATAGTGGCTACGTTAACCTTCTTCAAGTTAATGCATACACTTAGTTTGCCGTTCTTTTTGGGCACCACTACAATGGAGGATACCCATTTAGTGTGCTCGATTTCATAGATGAATCCAGCTTCGACCAAGCGATCTATCTCTTCTTTGATCTTGGCAGCATAGTTGTCATTGTATGTATATGCCTTTTGTTTAGAGGGTCTGGCCTCTGAGGTCATGGGGATCGTGTGTGAGTATATATCAGGGTCTACACCTTTCAAATCCTTATAACTCCAAGTAAATACATCTCTATATTCTCTTAGCAAGGTGATCAACTCTTGCTCTTCTTCCTCCGTCAGGTCATGTCCTATGTAAGTGCATCGCTCTTCTCCTTCTTCTATGGCTACAACTATTTTCTTGGTGGTTTCTTTGTTATCATAGGCCTCCCTTGATTGTGCCTCACGTTTAGGCATTCTTTGTTGGTGTAGGACAATCAACAATTGATGTTTTAATGAAGAATTGGAGTCAAGGATTGAAGAAAAGGTTCAGGTTGTGAAGCATGAAGGAAGAATACATTCAGAAGGTGAAGATTTGTACACATATGTACATTAATTCAGAGATACTTCACTTATATCTTTGAGTAGTCATAAGCTTGTAAATTTTTGTCTATATATACTATGAAAAATGTTGGGGCAAGTATGAGAGAACATGAGAATAGAGTAATCAGGAGTTGTATGAGTCATTAGACATCTTAGAAGTGAGTTAAGACTCTCTCATCACTCAGTTGTAGAATTCTCAGAAATAAAGAAAATGTTGCGCCCGATATTTCTGAGTTTTCTCCTTCTGTGTTAAATCTTTTGTGAAATACTTTTGTACAAGTTTAAGTCTATAGGTGATTGACCTTTGTACAAATTTTCAGCTTCTAATTGTGATCAGGCTGAGAGAATTGAGTGTAGGAACATTTACATGTGTAAATGAAAGAAGAGAAGATGCAGGAGGTGCAAAATTCGATACAAATGTTTTGATCAAGTCTCCTTCCACATTGTAAAGTTTTGAGCAAGCAAACACTCAATCTTTAACTTGTAAAGTAAGCTCTTTGTGGCTAAAAGCATTTGCAGAAATGGGTTCTAGATTGAGAGAACCAAGTGCTAAAAGTTATAGGTGTCTAAATCGACTTCTTAGAAGAACAGTTCTAGACATAGGTGAGTTGTTGAAATTATTTCTCAAGATCTACTGAATCTTTTGGAGTGACTCAACTTGGAGAAGGTGTGCAATCTATAGGCAACACCTCGTACAAAGTTTTATAAAAAACTTTACACATTTGATAAGGCAATGAGTGAATTGTGCAGCAGACTTTCTGTGTAATCTCCTTCTTCATAGTTTGTTCAAGAATTTGACAATTGAGTATTGATCTTCTAAAATTGGTGAAGGTTTGAGTTATTCTTGTTATAGAGGTGCCATAAATACAAGAGTAACTTGTTCTTTTGGAGATTAACACTCTCCATCAGTGGTATCAGAGCAGGAAGCATGAGAATTGAAGAAAGGAGGATCCCGATTGCTGCAGCTGCAAAGAACTCAATATCTAAAGGTTCAAAAGGTGAAAGCTTGAGGACAAAGCTTGAGAAGGAGGTCATAAGACATCAAGGAAGACAAAAGGAGTATCATTCAAAGTAAAGGTACATCTGTTACTCATAAAGTTTGAAGAATTTAATACACAGGAGAAGAAAGGATGGGAGATTCTCTTCAGATAGAGAAATTGGATAGAGAAAACTATCCAGCATGGTCAATGAGGATGGAAGCTCATCTTATGAGCAAAGACTTGATAGCTTGCATTATAGGTGAAGAAGAAAAGCCTCAATTCAGAGATCCTAGTGTTCCAACTAGGGAAGAATTATCAGATTTGAAGAATTGGATGAAGAGAGATGTTAAGCTAAGAGCATTATCTACATGGCAGTTAATGACTACTTGCTACCTCATATTAGAGGTCTTGAAATTGCAAGTGATATATGGAATGCTTTGGAGGAGCACTTCCAAAACACCACAAAGTCAAGGAAGGCATCCTTGTGGGCATAATTTACCACTTTCAAAAAGAAGGCTTCTCAATCCATCTCAGATTATGTAACAAGGATGAAAGACATTGCAGATGCATTAGGAGCTGTTGAGGAAGACATTGAGGAGGATAAATTGGTAAGGCAAATTCTCACAGGCTTGAGAGGTGATGACAAATGGAAGCCATTCATTTTTTCTAGTGAATTATCACTTGATCATTTTACTCCTGACTTAAATCAATTGCTAGGACATATGTTAACCTTTGAGCAGGATGGCAATGGTGAAGGTGACAAGAGTACAGGTCATGCAATGTATTCAAAGGATAAGAAGAAAAACAACAAAGGGAAGCAACAAGCAAATTAAGATGAAGGTACAACTAGCCAAGCTAACTTCTTAAGAGGAAGAGGAGGTGGCAAAGGTAGAGGAAGAGGCAGGAGTAATAAAGATGGATTCAAAGCTTGCTGGATTTGTGGTAAGACAAATCACTTAGCTAATGATTGTTGGCATAATACTCAGAATAATGGTGGATATAATCAAAATTTTAATTCAAGAAGAAGAGGTGGCAGAAATCAAAGAGGTAATTTTAGAGGTAGCGGTAGTAGGGGTTACTTTGGAAGAAATGCAGGTAGAGGATTCCAAAGTCAACAATACAACAATACCTACTACAATTATGCTTCAGATCAGAAGGAGGATTCAACATTGATAATGAATGCAACTTCTGAAAGGCAAAGTGAAGACCAAAGATTTTTCTACATTGATTCAGGGTGTAGCAATCACCTAAGTGGCAACATAGCATTGATGACTGATTTGGAGAATAAGATATCTAATCATGGTGTTCAAACAGGTGACAATACAAAGCACAATGTGAATTCAATTGGATCAGTGAAGGCTAAGGATGGTAGCACCCTCTTAAGTAAGGTCTTGTATGCTCCTACAATTCCTAAGAATCTAATAAGTGTAGGACAAATTGTTGAAAAAGGTTATGAAGTTAGATTCACTAATGAAGGAGTGTTTGTGGAAGACCCTAGCAATGGGTATAAACAAATTGTTTCAGGGAAGAAAGAAGGAAGATTGTTGACATTGAAGATTCAAGGTAATGTTGATCATGCCTTGTTCACTTATGGAGGACATAAGATCTCTGAGTTAGATCTTTGGCACAAGAGGCTTGGACACTTCAATGAAAGAGGTATCAAAGATATGATTAACAATGGTTCAGTGCTTGGATTGCCTAATGTTGCAGGTCAACATATGACATACAGATGTGAGGCATGTCAATTAGGTAAGGCTCATAAGCAATCTTACTCCAAGCATGGTTTTATGTATTTAGAGAAGCTTGAGTTGGTACACACAGATGTGTGTCCATCAAAGGATTTCAGTATCAATGGTTCAAGGTATTATGTGATTTATGTTGATGATGCTACCAGATGAATTACTATCTATGTGATCAAAGATAAGTCAGAAGTATTCAATACATTCAAACATTATCATATGTATGTAGAGAGAATTACAGGTCATAAGTTGAAGAGATTAAGGGCAGATGGAGGGGGAGAGTATTTCTCTAATCAGTTCAGTGATTACTTGTGGAATGCTGGTATAAAAAGAGAAATTACTTGCAGGTACTCTCCTCAACAAAATGGTGTAGCAGAGAGAAGAAATAGAATTCTTGTTTAGTTTGCATGATCCATGATGAAGGAGAAAAATTGCCCAAATTATTTGTGCGCTAAGGCTGTAAATACAGCTACTTATTTGGTCAATAGGTTACCATGTAAAGCTTTTCAGGGTATGACACCATATGAGGCATGGTGGGTTAAGAGACCTACTCTAGATCATTGCAAAGTATTTGGGTGTTTGGCATATGCATATGTGCCATCACAATTAAGACACAAATTGGAACCTAAAGTTGAAAAATATGTATTCATTGGCTATGATGATAAGCAGATGGGATATGGGTTGTGGAGTCCATCCACAAAACAATTTCTTGTATCAAAGGATGTTACATTTGATGAGCAAAGTACTTGGTATGCAGGAACAATCAATATTAATACAGGTGATGAAGAAGTTGTGAGTCAAAAGAAAGGTAAATCAAAGGTTCAGATATTTGATGAAGAGGAGAGTAATGAAGTGCAGGTTGACCTTGAAGAAATGCCAAGATTCGATCCTGAGTGTGATGAACCAGAAACCTCAAGGAGTGGAGAACTCAGAAGGTCATCAAGACATAAGTGGCAACCTACAAGGTATAGCTATGACACTTCTTTTTTGGCTACCAAAGATTATGCTTACATGATAAAGGCAGATGAAGACCCTTCTACATATGAAGAGGCAAAAGGTAAGGAAAATTGGGAGAAAGCTATGTAGGAAGAATATGATGCATTAATGGAGAATCAGACATGGGATTTGGTTCCTAAACCAAATAGTCAGAAGATCATTGGATGCAAATGGGTCTACAAGACAAAGAGGTTTGCAGATGGAAGTGTGTCTAGGTACAAAGCTAGACTTGTTGTGAAAGGGTTTGCTCAGACATATGGTATTGATTATGATGAAACCTATAGTGCTGTGGCAAAGATGACAACCATCAGGACACTCATAGCTATTGCTGCATGTAAAGGTTGGAAATTATGTCAATTAGATGTGAAGAATGCTTTTTTAAATGGTTACATTTCAGATGATGTTTTCATGGAGCAACCTCAAGGATTCAGAGATGGAAGGTATCGAGATCATGTGTGTAAGCTCAAGAGAGCCTTGTATGGTTTGAAGTAGGCCCCAAGGGCATGGAATTATAGACTTGTGAAGTTCTTGAAAGAACTTGGATTTCAAGTATCTAAGGCAGATAGTAGCTTGCTTGTTAAAGCAAGTGATGATGGGTTCATTTACATATGCATATATGTTGATGATATAATTATTACAGGTACAGATGAGAAAGGCATTCAAAGCCTAAAGAAGCAAATGGAGAAAGAATTCAAGATTAGTGATTTGGGAGACTTTTCATACTTCTTGGGCATGGAGATCTCATACACTCAACATGGAGTGTATGTGACTCAAGAAAGGTATTTGAAAAACTTTTTAATCAAGTTTAAGATGAATGTTGAAGGGTAGCACCTACTCCAATGGAGGTGAATCACAAATTGAGCAGATATGGTGGAGAAGAATTCAAGGATATGAAGCTATATCAGAGTTTGGTTGGTAGTCTTATCTATGCTACATTAACTAGACCTGACTTGTCATTCTCAATTTATGCATTGTCCTAGGAAAGAACATTGGATTGCAGGACAAAGAGTGTTGAGGTACATTAAGGGTAAACTCAAAGAGGGTTTGTATTATGGTTTTACATCAGATACAAACATCAAAATATATAGTGATGCAGATTGGGCAGGTAATCCTGATGATAGAAGATCAACATATGGATACTTGTGTTATGTGGGAGATAAATTAATTTCTTGGTGTTCAAAGAAGCAACACACAGTTGCTTTATCCTCTACACAGGTTGAGTATAAAGGTATGGTTGAAGCTGCAAAGGGAGTGATATGGCTTAAGACTCTGATGAAGAGTTTTGACATCATTCAGAATATACCCACTATTTATGGAGATAACATGAGTTCATTGTATTTAGCTGCTAATCCTGTATTTCATGCCAGGACTAAACACATTGAGATTCAGTATCACTTTCTAAGAGAGAAGGTGATGGATAAAGAGATTGAAGTCATACATACTTCAACAAAAGATTAGATAGCTGATATGCTTACCAAAAGCTTGGATGGACCAAAGCTACAGAGATTCAAAGACATGGCAGGCATAAAGAAGATAGAGAAAACCTCAATTGATGATTGAGGGGGAGTTGTTGGTGCAGGACAATCAACAGTTGATGTTTTAATGAAGAATTGGAGTCAAGGATTGAAGAAAAGGTTCAGGTTGTGAAGCATGAAGGAAGAATATCAACAAGAAGTGGTCAACAAGCAACAAGAATTGAGAAGAAATGTGGTTGAGGATGAAGTGCCAAGGACTCCTACACCGGGTATGGATGGTACATATACACTTCAAATAAATGATAGGACCAAGCTACAGTTTCAAGAAGTCACATGAGAAGGAAGCAAAACGTTTATCCATCCAAAAGAAGAAGCTCAATAGGAAAGAGAAACAAAGACCAAGGAGCTCATCATGCCAATAAGGTTTATAATAGAGCGGCCTCCATTAGACATGCTTCATGAAGGCTACCGTTTGAAAGCAATCCTAGAGAAGGAAGTTGAGTCACATATTCAATTACAAATCTAGCACCTCTTCAATGAAATAATGCATACTCATAAATGTAAAGATGTGCTAACAAGAGAATGTCCAATCATACCTAAAACAAGGTGGACATTAAAAACTTACACCTGTAGTTATTCACATGGTTCAAAGTGCCATGGAAACACAAAAACAAGTACTAGAAGTGGACAAAGAATATGAGCAAGCCCATATAGAACGAGTTTAAAGCACTAAGTGAGAATCTATCTGATCACGTATTGCAAAACCAAAAAGAACTCAAGAAGACGAAAGTAGAGTTGGTAATAACAACTGAAGAAATAAGCACATTAAAGAATAAGAATGTTACTTTAAAAACCCGAATTGATGAATTGGTGAATGACTATGAGAGAGTGCAAAAGGAGAATACGGAGATACAAAAGAAATATGATCAATGTGAAGCAGAAAAGACACATCTCGTGACTAGAGGTAATAATTTAGAAAAACAAATAAAAGGGTACATGGAGGATGGAAATTCACCACGAAATAGAAATAAAGAATTAATGATGTCAATATTATTGGATCAACTAATAGAGGAATCACCAACATTGAATGAGGAGACATAAGACCTCAACAATCAAAGATACATATGCAGATCAAGTGAAGATAGAAAGTATGCTCATGACACCGTGAAACTCTAGAGAAATTAGAAAGAAGCGTTCAACCAATACATCGAGCAATGCAAATAAGATGCCGATCAACTTAAAGAGATTTGTTAAAGTAAAATCAGATTTGAATAAAAAATCAAGGAAATACAAAAGTAGAGTACAAATAAAGATCAAATCATTACAAAAGTATAAGCTTAACTCATACAAATTCAGAATAATGAGGAAAGTCAGCAAGTTAACATGGGGACACCAGTAATACAAGGTGAAACTATGGCTACTAAGGAGACCAAGGTACGCACTTTTTCTCCCCCCATTGTTCAATCACCTAAAAAAGATCAACAAGAGACTGCCATTGATGACCATCCAATGCCATACACTACAGAGTTAGGTCAGAGAGAACGAGCACTATTGGTGTCTCACATGACACAAAATTTTGAAGATGTAGTTGCAAGAGTTGTGGAAGAAGCACAAATCAAGAGCAAGAGTATGTACACAATAATGAAGGCTTTTAATGTATCTTATGGCATTATGAAAGAGCAGACACGTAGATATATCTAGAAAATGATCCAAAAGGATCCATATCTAGATCTAAATTTTACGGCTAGAACTTTTAATTATACTCAATCAGAATTGGAAGCGATCGATACTATCTACAGGAGAAAGTTTTTGGAAAAGAATGCAACTTTGCAGGTGCATTAGAAAGAAGCACTATATATATGGCAAGTAAATCCTTCTTTTTGTCTAATGCCCAGGCATCCCCATGGCTAGAATTTTGGGAAGATCAAAAGAATGTTAAAATCAATAAATAGTGGCTAAATTTTCATTATTGCCATGTTTGCTGGATAACTACTTGTCGGCCAAAGAATACGTGGCAAGGATGATAGAATTTGGTTGACCAAACATCGACATGTACGAGATATAACCATCAAGTTTACTTATAAAATACTCAGCATGATACTCACAATTTTTAAAGTTTTTAAGCATGCAAAGTATACATTTTTGAATTTTATCAACATTAACTAAGGCGCTGATGCCTTGATTTTATCTTTCTATTACATGGAGCTGACAAACCATCATGGCCTAATACTCATTACTGATGTTTTTGTTGATTCCATACCTACAAATGTTTCAAGAAGCATTCTTTACTGGTTTCTTTGAAGTAGATTCAAAACTATTTTTGAAGATATCATCAATTTAAATGCTTGATTGGTAGCTTATGAGTTAAGCTTCTTTCTTGATCATCACAAAGCTCTCCAAGATGTAGGTAAGCCTGAGAAATGGAGGTAGTTAATGATCCAAGAAGCTAAGTTTATCAATGAAAGAGGAAAAAAATCTACAAGACCTACACATGTCACCAAAAAAAGCATGTCGAGGACGAAAGAGTTCAAGAGGAGGGACGTGTGGAGGGAGAATCTAGTCAGAGAAAAAAAAGAAGAAAAGAAAACAAAAAATAATTCATTAAATTATTACTCTCTAGCCAAAGCCTCATAGGGGCATGACTCAGACTAAAACAAGATGCAAGAAAAGAAAAGACATAGCATGAAAGAAGGCATCATGTTTCAAACGGTGTAAACAAATAATTACAAGCAAGACCTTTGAAGCACCTTCGTGAAGACTAAAATTTGGAAAGAGGTAAAGGGTGACAAATAGGATTTCCTCACAGTGGGAGATACCATTATTACCACTAGGTGCATGCATCGAAAAATAACAAAAATGCAACAACCCTAGTGTATGAATGTAAGGAATACCAAGGGAAAAACAGAAGCATCCAATTGATGCTCACACAAGGTTGGACAAAGTAACAAATAGCCTCTGAGTCTTGAAGGCTTCATCAACTATTGGTGGCATGTGGTCAGAAGACATATATAGTGGGAAATTACAACACCCGGTGAGAGAAGAAGAAATGGGCAAGAAGTGAGATACTTGGTCCATCTCCAACCACCAATTGCACATTAGGAAAGCCCTCCAGCTATATGTCAAGGAAACACATAGAAGTGGGTCAAGGGATGACATAGACTAAGAGGGGGAGAGTGTTGTAGAGGATTGAAGCTGAAAAGTAGAGAAAAGAAGAGAATAAAAGCAAGCCCCAAAAAGTATCAATAAATGGCCCATTTTCATTTTCCAAAATCCATTGTAAAATTTTGAGAAGCATTTCAAATGACCTAGAGGAGTCCTCTAGATGCATAACCCTTGATAAATGTAACATTACCCTTGTACAATAGTTGCAACTTAGTGATTTAAAGAGAAAGTGTTGGTCTCTTGTGTGAAAGGACCAAAACTAGGGCCCATGTATATAAGTCATTTTTAACTCTTTTAAAAAGACTTTTTGCCATTGTGAAGAATTAGCTTCACAGAATTTCAAATTCGCTCTTTCTTGCCTTTGTACCTTCTTCTTCATGAGCTTGTATTTTTTATTGTGGCATGCAATGTGCGGCTAGAGGTGTTGTCTACCCCTTCCCCATTTCCCATATCTTTTCATTGTTTTGATGTGTGTGAAGCATAGGAAGCATAGGAAGCATAGAAGTGAGAGTAGGTGTATCTTGCCACTCTATTTTTGGCCATATGTTGGCAGCAGTCAGGGAACCGAAGGAGCCACAAGACGAAGAGAGTCAGAGCGAAGGGACATCACAAGCAGACATGGCAGTCAAAGAAGATCTGGCAAGTAGGCCATCTAAATTTTTCAGACATCAAGGAGTTGAGCACACAAGAAGAAAGAGCAAGTAGGGAGCTCAAAGGTATGTATGACAAATCAATAAAGAAAATCCCTACACAAATAGTGATTTTAATCACTAAAAACCATTGTAAATATCATTTCCTATTTTGGTAGCTCCATTTTGTGCAAGCCAAGGAGTCCTTGAGCTTGAGGAGCTTTAGAAGTATCTACCTGCCAATTTTCATATTTTTTAGATCTCGTTTGAGCTCTCTAATAAGCCCTGGAACCTAATTTTTAACTAGGCCGGACACTAGGTTTGGACAGGGCCAAAGCTAGTCAAAAACTATAAAAGGAGCTAGAGAGCTCATTTTTGAGGTTAGCTTGTAATTGATATGAACTTGTAAGAGCTTTTTGAAAGTAATCTAAGAACTCCATTGCTTCTCACTCTTTGTCTTGCCGTGTGTGCGCGTGTGTGTGTATGTGTGTGCATGTTTGTGTGCTTCTCACTCACGCACTTGTGCCTCCACTTGCTCGAGGTCTTCATACCATCCTCACGTCTTCCCCGATTGACATTAAAGGAGGTGCTACTCATCACTGAGCTACACCAAATTTTGGCGCCGTTGCCGGGGATCGAGCTTTGAGGACGAGCGTGTGATGGTAAGACATAGATTGGAGACGTTGGCGTTGTAGGTAATTTCTTTACTTTTCCTATTTTTCTCTTTCTTACCGTACCACCATCATCACCATCATCATCATCACCATCTTCCACCTCCATTTCCATCATCGTGAAAATTTCAATTTTTTGGATCATATCACCTTCTCCACCTCATTTCCCTCATTTCACTTGTGAGAGAGAGCGAGAGAGCGAAAGTGTGTGTGCTGTTTTTGCATGTTTCTTGAGCTGTCTTGCAGGCACAGGCCGCATCATCGTCCCCAACACTCTGCGCAGGTACGGAATTCGCAGTAACTGTCTATGTGTCGCCGACCTCTGTCAATCGCGACCGACAGAAAAAATGCTCAAATTGCCAAACAAAGTGCAAAACCATGATCTACAGGCCTAGAGCTTCCCAAAAATGTACTTAGATTTTTGAAACTCCTCAGATTTCTATCAATCGCGATCGACCCATCAATCGCGACTGACAGCCCACGACGGCTCTGTCAATCGCGACCGACAGAGTCAACGACCGATTGACCACGACTGACAGATCATACGCGTGACACGTGTCAATCGCGATCGACCCATCAATCGCGACTGACAGCCCACGACGGCTCTGTCAATCGCGACCGACACAGTCAACGATTGTTTGACCACGACGGACAGACCTCGTGACTGACCTGTCAATCGCGATCGACCCATCAATTGGGACCGACAGAGTCAACGACTGTTTGACCACGACGGACAGACCCTCGCGATCGACCCATCAATCGCGACCGACAGAGTCAACGACTCTTTGACCACGACTGATTGACTTTTTGAACCACCTGTCAATCGCGATCGACACATCAATCGCGACTGACAGCCACGACGGACCTATCAATCGCGATCGACACATCAATCGCGATTGACCTGTCAATCGCGACTGACAGAACTTGCGAACGCGATAGAAGGGCAAATTGGGTCAAGATTTTAGGGCAAAGAATAGGGGGCTAATTTGGTCAATTTGTGGGACAACCATTAGGGGTTAGCATTGCATGTTGAGGCCGCAACCCAAGCAATTCAAGAATTTCTACCTGCCTGATTGAGCTGTCTTGAACCCTGTTTTAAACCCTAAAGCCTGAACTGACATAACTTTCTCATACGAAATCCGTTTGCCGTGATTCTTGTTTTGTTGGAAAGCTCGACAACCAAAACTTCCACTGGTTATGTGAAAATTAAGATCAGGATTATTAGATAGGGTTTTTTGAAGTTAACCATACCCCGAGGTAGGAAAACTGAGCGATCCTTGGGACTGATTTCCATAAAAGCAAAGAATAATTTGGTCTGTGAGTTACATGCATGAAAGTGGTCTAGTCTGTCATTTGAATTTAAGTCTGGAGCTAATCTTGGAACTGATGCAGGTCTATTGAGAAGCAATTGAGAGCGTCCAAGCAAGGGCTTTGTGCAAGCTTGAGAATCAACTTCTCGAGCACTAAAGAGCAAGGATCAGCAAGAAAGGTCGGAATACTCTCAATTCCCCTTCGTCAATTCCTAGCTTAGGCTAAGAACGACTAGAGGTAGGAGTAAGTCAGGGCGACGATAGGCAATTATCAAGTTGAAGCATACCTAAACTTTCAAGTTCAAGCTAAGAACATAATCTTTGTACTGTCGAGAACTTTAAAGGAAAAGAACTTAACGTAGAACGATCAACTTTAAGTGCGGAACTACACCCAAATATACCTTGCGACGTGATATCAGACAAGAATTTTAACAGAGGAATCAACTAAAAAGAATCAAGTAACTGATACAAAAGGACTCTGCAACGAGGTTGTACTTGGGAAAATTTGGGTTATTCAATTAGGCTTATGAACCTTAGATCAGGGCGACATCTAGTAAGGGATAGACAAAGCTTTAGGTCTTCAGAGGCTAGTGTCAACCACACTGCTAGGTCGTGGGCCCAGCAGTTGAGCCACCACTCATACTACCCACATTCTGAGACTAGTGAATCCGAGATGTCTCAAGGTATGGAGAGACCTACAGTAAGTTCAGGAGTGCCATACTTGCACAGGGTAGAAGACCCTTACAAAACGCAGTTGGAATACCTTAGGACCAACCGATTAGGTGCCAGCATCTATGAGGATGGCCTAGGAAGATCTGTGGTACAGATTAAGAATCCTGATCAATCCATTGGACTAGAGCGCCCAGCTGTCAAGTTTGAAAACGGAGCATACTTGGACAAAGAAGGAACCATATACGTAGTCACCAGTCACCCAGATAGGACGGACGAATTTCGAAATGTGATCCCAGAAGCCGACTTAGGTGACCTAGAGCAAGGAAACATGGGTACAGAACCTAGAACCCCTCGAGGCAAATCGGTTCTCACTAGGATTATCACACCAGAGTGGATTCCCCAGGATAATAAGAGCATAGATTTGCTCCTCAATCGAGAAACGGACGAAGCCTTTTGGAGGTATAAATCTGATCAGCCAACTGATATAGGAACAATCATGATCTATGAGTTTAAGGATCCTGATAGCCCAGGTAGAGTGACCTACTTAGATCACGTTTCAGAGAGGATCTTTGTGGTTACAGAAAATGATAGGCATGCTTACACTTGGAAGGGTGAATTCGTTTTCCCCCAACCAAGATCGAACGTGTCCTATGGTCACCCAGGAGCTGGAACCTCCCACGCTCACGGAACTCAAAGGGACAGACATAGAGAAAGGCCGGAGGTGAGCTTTGCCAACTCAGGGGGCAGAGAAAGAACGAGGACGGAAACAAATAGAGTAGAGCCTGAGGTACTTAGAGCTCACAGGAATCAAAGAAATGCGGATGAGTTCCCTCTACCACGACCTAGAGAGCACACAAGGACTTTGAGACCAACTCAGCTAGTTAAGTCCATGAAGAACTACTTCGATGGCACGGGAGATCCATACGATCATGTGGTTGAGTTTAGGCAAGTCTTGAGAGCTGAACAAGTGGAGGATTTATTCACGCAGTATAATGCCTTTGGTCTAACCCTTAGGAACACAGCCCTTACGTGGTTTCAACCACTGAATGAGAGATAGTTCAGGAGCATAGACCAACTCCTAGAGGCTTTCATTATTGAATTCTCTAAGAGTGGCATAATACATAACACCTCCTCATTGATTCACAGCTTCAAGCAAACCCCTCAAGAAACTGTGAGACTTGCAGGAAGAAGATTTAGGAAATACTTAGAAAGATGTCCTGTTTCGGAGCTCCCCACACCTGCTAAGCAAGTGGCTTTATTCTTGGATGGATTGCTAAGTACCAAATTGAGATCTTATGTGTACTTGAAGGACCCTAGGACCATAGAAGAGTGTGTACGCATGTGCATTGATATCGAGGATAACCTAGGGGAGGAGTTAGAGCTTTCCAAGATATACAAAGATTCAGATAGTGCCTCTAACCTCTCTTCCACGCAATCCACATCAATTGAGGAACTTGCAGAGAAAGTAGCTCAGAAATTAGTTTTCACTAGCAAACAGATCCCAAGGTTTGCCCCGGTGAAAAGATGCTATACTTGTGGGGGTGACCATATGGCAAATGTATGTCCCATTATGGCTCAACCCCTAGTAAATCCTAGTAGCCAATACTGCACCATAGAACGGAGGTACACCAATCACACCGCGCAAGATTGCCCATACAACAAGCAGGCGGTTAGGCAACCCTATCCTCAGCCATACCCTCAGCAGGGAAGATACCAGAACCCGTACCCTCCACAGTCATATGGCAGGCCACCACAACCTTATCAGCAACCATACCAAAACCAACAAAGGCCTCAGCCTGTGTTAGCACAACAACCCCCTGCCCCAGCTAATGTGATCCCGGTAAAATATGCAGCAGTAGAAGAAAACCTGAATAGAGCTATAGTCCCTGTAACAGCACTGCTTTCTGAAAGTGACCCCAGTGACCATAGCTTTGATTCTACGCATGTCGATAGTCCCCATGCTTACTACATGCAATCTCCTGAACATGGTGAGTCCTACTACAGTGAGGAACCGAATGAACCTAGTTGGGAGTCAGATTACACAAACATCATGTATACAAACCCCAACCCGAGGCCTCAACCTAGGCAGGTAAGACCCCCATTCCCAGAGGACCATGCTACAGATGTCAGGGAGATCACCTTATTCGTGATTGTCCCTTACCTCCACTTACACAACCCCAGTCAGTGACAATTCAGGGCTTTTGCCAAGAGTGTGGAAAGGAGCATCTCTTACGAGACTGCCCTAAGAATCCTAATAATATGCCAAAAATCACTCATATTAATGTTATTGGGTTAGTGGTAGATTCCATAGGAAGTGTCACTTCCACTGCACCCGTACAGGTAGTCACTAGAGCTCAAGCAGTGCAGCAAAACCAAGGGGTAAGCATGGAAAAGAGCGCAGACGCTAGCGATTCTGAGAGCCAAAATAAGAAGAGAACAAGAGCTTGGAGAGATAGCCGTGAACGTATGAAAAGGCAATGGGCAAAGAAGATGAGTGAACTTGAGGAAAGTCTACGAGAAACCAAGGCCAAAATCATAGAGATCACATCTCAACCGCACTCTCACACATTCCCACCGCTACCATCCCCATCACCCTCCATCCCTCCACCCTCTAATACACCCCACGTAACCCACCCACCACCCCAAGCAGGATCAGTATTAGCTGATCCCACTCCTAAAGACATAGACATGATGCTTAAAGCATATCAGGCCAGAGTCCAAGAAGGGCCAAATGTCACAGATCATGACAAGTGCTACCCTAGAGCTGACCTAGAGATAGAAAGAACCAAGCTTTGCGTGAAAATGGTTGCATTGGCTCAGACTATGTTTGAAGCCAGTCACCTTTTCAATTACTCGGGCTCAGCCAAGACGCAATTACACTTGGATGGACTTCTAGAGAAGTTAGAGGGCATAATTGCAAGATCTGCCAAGGAAGAAAAAAATCAAGAAAGAGATAAAGCAAGCAAAAACATGACCCATCCCCCATCGAAAGCTTATGTGCCCAATTCCACTGAACCAGACAACCCCCCCTCCCTAGAAAGAATAGAGAATCTAATGGCACAATCACAAAAGGAACTCGCCCCTCAACACCATGACAAGGCTAGTGAAAGAGCAGGTCTTCCTACCCAGAAAGCCTATGTGCCTGAGGCCTACGTGCCTAACTCTACGGAGCCAGACACCTCTTCTTCTATGAATCGATTCACACCAGAATTCCTACGAGAGATTCAAGAAGACAAATGGGCTAAAGAAAGTGAAGTACCTCCTCCCATTGAACTGGTGGATGATGCACACGACCAATTCCCACAAGACATCCCATCCATTTATGAGGGGCAGGAGAGCACCCACTCTCAGGAAAGACTAGAGTGAGTCTAACTCTCTACAAGAATTACCACACTTCACCGGCCCATGGGAAGCTAAGTCTACTTGTATGAGAGCACCCACAGTCATGGTACGGAATGAGGACTCACTCATACCTAGGAATACAGAGGTAGTGAAAAAGACTAAAGTACAATGCAACCTCACCTTAGAAGAGCTACTCAAAGTAAGACCAGAGCTATGGAAACATGTAGCCAAACAAGTACCAGAGATATCAAAACCTCGTTCCCAGGAAGGATCACATAGGACAGTGCCAGAGATACCCTTGGATAAGATAGGAGATATGTGTGAAGGTGAAGAAGGGAACACCTATCTTCCCATTACCTACCAGGAGTACACTACCAAGGCAATTTTGGACTCAGGTGCAGGAGTTGCAATTGCCACCACTTCCCTATGGAAGCATTGGGGCAAGCCAGCACTCAGGCCAACGAGAATGAAATTGCAGATGGCCGTTGGTCATATTGAGAGGCCCTTAGGATTGCTAGAAGGAATAACTCTCACCACATGTGGTGTTGAGTTCAAGCACACATTTGCTATATGTGATTTTAGCAAGAACCATGCCTATGAGATGATTTTGGGACGACCCTTTATGCGACAGTTGCAAGTGGTACATGATTGGGGAACCAATTCTTTGTATTTGCAGCACTTAGGTGTTACGACCAAAGTGAATCTCAAAGATTACTCTCATAGAGATGTCCCTCCCATCCAATGGAACCCCATCCATAGAGCCAAAGATGATACGGAATCGGTGCATTCCCTAGGATCAGGATCCTCATGGATGCATGAAGACACTCATTTATGGATGTGTAAGGTAGCAGTAGAAGAAGAGAAGAGAGAAAAAGCCAGGGAGATAGGTGCAAAAGAAACCCATAGATCAATCCAAGACCCAGCCTATGCACCTGTAGTTTTTCCAGACGAA
Organism: Ceratopteris richardii; assembly: GCA_020310875.1. Classification (NCBI taxonomy): domain Eukaryota; kingdom Viridiplantae; phylum Streptophyta; class Polypodiopsida; order Polypodiales; family Pteridaceae; genus Ceratopteris; species Ceratopteris richardii. The sequence continues at coordinate 22,444,548 of CM035441.1, forward strand.
GAATTCGAACCTCACGGCTGGGCAGAAATCCTAGCAGCAATGGATGTAGCCATCAATGAAGAACAATGGACACCTCACTGTGATGAAGATGGCTATGACATTTCAGTCTTCTCCATAGAGCCAATCATGGGAGAGGCAGTGTTAGAAGAGTGCGAACCTAGCCCTGATGCATTTGAGGATGCAAGTGACTCCGGTCTAGAGTCAATCATTATGGACCCACCTTTTGCATCAGATGAAGAATACTTCTATGAAGTAGCATTTCAAACCCAGAGGCACGGAGAGCTTACAAAAGACGTAAGGCTAGCCACACATGTAACCCATAAGGAAGAAGGAAAGAAAAGAAAGAAGAAAGAAGTCACACAAGAAGAGGAGGAATCTTTGTTTGAGGTCCCAGAAAATTTTAAGAAGTATGAGATAGATAACAGGAGAGTCATGATCAGAATGCCTAAACGAGAAACACAATCAGGAGAGGCCTATGATAACAAAGAAACCACAAAGAAAATTGTGGTGGCCTTAGAAGAAGGAGAAGAGAGATGCACGTACATAGGCCATGACGTGACGGAAGAAGAAGAGCAAGAATTGATAGCCTTGCTAAGAGAATACAGAGATGTATTCGCTTGGAGTTACAAGGATTTGAAAGGTGTTGATCCAGACATATGCTCACACACTATCCCCATGACCTCGGATGCCAAACCTTCTAAGCAAAAGCCATACACATACAATGATAATTATGTTTCCAAGATCAAAGAAGAGATAGATAGGCTGGTTGAAGCTGGATTTATCTATGAAATTGAGCACACTGAGTGGGTATCCCCCATTGTTGTGGTGCCCAAGAAAAATGGAAAGCTGCGTGTATGCATTAACTTAAAGAAGGTCAATGCAGCCACAATTCGAGATAATTATCCGCTTCCGATCACAGAGCATCTCGTAGAAAGAGTAGCAGGCAAGGAAGTGTACAGCTTCCTTGATGGATTTTCGGGCTACAATCAAGTAGCCATTGCTCCAGAGGATCAACATAAGACAACATCTGCCACTGAATGGGGCATATTTGCCTTTCGGGTAATGCCATTCGGGCTTACTAATGCACCTGCTACCTTTCAACAATTGATGTGTCACGTGTTTAAAGAGTTCCTGAGGAAGAACTTAGAAGTCTATGTTGATGATCTTTGTGCTCATTCCAACATCAGACAAACCCATATTCCTAAACTCAGACAAATCTTCGACAAATGTAGAGAATATCAAGTCTGCCTGAACCCAGAAAAGTGCGTCTTTATGGTCAGGCAAGGCAAGATCCTAGGACACATAGTGTCAAAGAATGGCATATCCACTAATGAAGAGAAAGTGAGAGCCATAGCAGAGCTACCTAGGCCAAGGAATGTCAAGGAAGTACAAGCTTTCATGGGACATTGTGGTTACTACCGCCGGTTCATTCACATGTATGCTGTCATTGCAAAGCCCATGTACGGACTTCTGACGAACTTTGAGTGGACTGATGAATGTGAGAATTCCTTCAATGAGCTTAAACGGCGATTATGTTCAGCACCAATCTTAACCACACCAGATTGGAATAAGCCTTTCCATGTTCATGTGGATGCTTCCAGTTATGCTATTGGATGTGTACTCGCACAACCTACTGGTGAAGGTAATATGGATCTCCCAATTGCCTATGCCAGTAGACAATTGAATGCAGCTGAACGAAATTATACCACTACGGAGAGAGAAGAACTAGGCATGGTATATGCAGTTAAAAAGTTTAGACATTATTTGCTTGCCAATAAGTTTAAATTTTTTACTGACCATCAGGCACTGTTATATCTCGTGAACAAGCCATGCAATACAGGTAGATTAGTAAGATGGTTTCTCTTACTCATGGAATACGACTTCGAGGTTGTGGTAAGGAAAGGTAGGACTCACTTGCGAGCAGACCATCTCTCTAGACTCACATCAGGGGAAGCCCCACAAGGAGTGTCAGATGACCTTCCTGATGCTTAATTGTTTAATTTGGAAGTGGTGCCACAGTGGGCTAAGCCACTAGTGCCAGTATTGACATACGGGCCTAACCACCCAGTAATAAACACACAGGATAGAGAGGTAGTAAAAGCCCAAAAGTATCACATCATGGCAGGAAGTATGTACAAGCACACAGATCAAGGGATTTTGGCTTGTTGTGTGGAAGAGGATGAGTACGCTAAATGGTTGCAATTAGCACATGTAGGTGCATTAGAGCAACACTATTCAAAGTAACGAACCCTACAGACACTAAGGAGACTCGGAGTGCATTGGCCGACTATGGAAGCTGATGTCCAAAAGTTGTGCAAGGAATGCCCAATCTGCTGCACTAAACCACCTGTAGAACATGCCATTCTTTATCAAGTGTCCATAGTGCCAGATTGGAGCGAACCACTAGTATCCTTCCTGAGGACGAAAACGTTCCCTCCAGACATGACTCTGGCTAGGAAAAGGAGTTTAGAACAAGAAGCCCAGGATTACTCACTTATTGGTGATAATCTATATAAGCGTGGTAAAGATGGTTACCTGAGGCTATGTGTCCATGAAAGTGAATATCTCAAGATCTTGGAAACTGCTCACCAAGGTGTAGCAGGAGGACACTTTGGACCAGATCGGGTGATCAAGGCAATACTATTTGCGGGCTTCTGGTGGCCGACCCTTCACATGGATGCACATACCTATGTGAAACGCTGTGATGTCTGTCAGAGAACTCAATATCCTATACGTAAAGATGAGATGCCACTGAAACCTATGATGGGTGGACGTGCATTCTCTAAGTGGGGAATAGACTTCGTAGGTCCTATTAATCCCCCAGCTAAGGGTTCCCATGCAGAATATATCATTGTTGCGACGGACTATCTAACAAAGTGGGTAGAGGTAAAAGCCACGACGAAGAACGATGCTCAAACAACTGCTAAATTCTTGTTTGAGAATGTATTCACAAGATACGGGCTACCTATAGAACTAGTAAGTGATAGAGGCACTCACTTCTTGAACGAAGTGATTGGAAATCTACTCCAAAAATTCTTGGTAGTTCATAAGAAGTCTGCCCCCTATCACCCTCAAGCAACTGGCCAGGCCGAGAGCACCAACAAGATCTTATGCAATGTACTGACAAAATTAGTGAACAATAAACGCTCTGATTGGGATAAACAGCTACGCCATGCTGTTTGGGCATACCGAGTCGCCTACAAAACGGTACTCCAAGCCACCCCCTTTCAGATGGTATTTGGCCAAAATGCAGTGCTACCGTTGGACTTCCTAATACCTACACTGAAAGTAGCACAAGAGCATGAATGGACGGGTCATGAACTCTCCTCAAGACTCTATTAGTGATCAACGACTTGATACTAATAAGAGGACTCCTAAAACCTCTGTTGAGAAAGTGAAATCTATTTGGGTACCCAAGAAGTCGATGAAGGCTGACCCACAATCAAGACAAATTTGGGTGCCTAAGGCTTTCTTGCGGGCTCAACTAGTCCCACACAATTCACATCATACATGACAGGGTTCACTCGCTCAAGCAGCTGCCACCCACTCTTGTCTGATACACTCGAACACACTGCCACCTAGAAACACGCACAGACTCACTCGTAAATGGGTCCCAATGACACAACAACTCCCAGCAGAATTACTCATGCAACCCTCCCGAATCTCCACAAAACCAAGAGCCATCCATGGTGTTTGGCAACCTAAGACTTGTAATAAAACCCCCGACCCCAATTTGTGAATTCATCTCCACTTACTAACTGCATTAGTCAGACAGTGCATCTTTCCATCTAGCTCCTAGGACTATCCAGGCATTAACTACACACACTGTCATCGTGCACTCACTGACCACTAACCCATTACTCACCTCACGATAATATTGTAAGGGGGGCAAAACGTGTTCTATCTTGTCCATTACAATATTAACGCATGCTCTATATTCTCGACAAAACCAGTAGCAAGCAATAATTATGGCAGAAGCCGGAGGTTCCAGTTCTCACGCCGGATCCAGCGCACAGATTGTGGACATAGAAACACTCCTCCTCGAACCACATCTCACCGAAAGACCGCAAGAACTTCAATTTGTGCATGTGCTCCCAATTCAGGATCCTCCTCAGGGACACACCTCTCAAGTGGGCAAACACGCTCATTGGTTCAGTGATGTTGCAGGACCATTGGGTGATGGAACCTATTTTTGGGAAGCTGAATTGGAGTTTAATGGTAAATGGGGACGCTACCATTTTTTCATGCGCGAATTTGAGAGCTATCAGAATGCCGAAGTAATGCGTTCGGTATGGACCAAAGCTGGCCTGGACAGTTATTTCAGGGCCCACTTACCGAAGCCAGATTTCTTACGTTGTTCTTATCTTATCAGTACCATCACTCCTAGCAGGGCCAAGGGAGGCGACAGCACTTTTGTGTTACCCTCACTGTTGTCGGGCCACGAACTTAAAAGATTCAAACTGACCCTCAATCTGGTACGAGAAGCATTGGACATGCATGGTATGCACATTCCTACTGAAAAGGAAACAATGGTTCCAGGCAGAATGAAACATAAAGATCTCAATAAGCTGAAGGATATGGTAGCAATGACACCGACCATCGCTCTTCACCTACGGACCGTCATGCAGCATGTTGCTTTTCCAGCCCAGGAAAGATTCACCATGCCACCAAAGAAGATATGGTTTAGCTTGTATTTGGCAGAGACAGAAAACCTCCCTATCAACGTACCACATTGGATCATAGATCAGATCCACCTAGCCCATCAACGGTGGAACAAGAAGCAGAAAAATGTGCTCCACGGGTGTTGTGCTCTGACCAAAATAATCTATCGATGTCTAGCCTATGACGTGCCTATTCAGCGGGCACTCGTATGGTCCCAGGCCCAGGAGTTCCAGAGAAGGCTATCAGCGACAGGTCCTCCATCAAAGAAGATGAGAGGGGGAGTCCAATTACCCTGCGCTCAACCAAGGGGAGCCACCACTACACCAGAGATTACCCCTCCCCAGACACGACGCATTAGACCATTCACCATTCGGCTACCAAGACCAAGTACAGAGGGACCCAATCTGGTGTTTCCACCCATCCCATCAGACTTGGAATTTCCACAGGGCTTTACTCTCAATGATCTCACTGATGAAGAAGTGGCTAGACTGATCTACGACTCTAATCTCGAAACGGAAACAGAGCAAGCTCAGGAACCACAAACCCATACAACAACGTCCGCCCCCACCCGACCGCAAGTTGTAGAAGTCGACGTAGATGAACAAGAGACCGAACAAGAGGAAGAAGCCTACGAAGAACAAGAGTATGATGAACTTTCAGAGTTAGCAAGTGCCCCCGCGTATTCGGCACAAATAAAAAGACTATATCGAACCATGCAGCTAGTTCAAGAACAGCATAAAATGTCACTTGAAGCAGGCAAGAAACTCATGAACCAATTGCTGGCAGAGGAAGGTGTGGATGATATGTTCATCGAGTCCATCAACCTACATGCCGATGCAGTAGGATTGGATGAGGCCATTCATGAGGCAATGGCCTACATTCACCGATTTGAGAAAGGAGTTCCCGCCCGTCCCATGAGATCCGGGAAACAAATTCATATCAACGTATCAGCACCAGGAAATACAACGCAATCAGACGAACATCAGGAAGCACCACTGTCACCACCCTCCCCACCCCTCACTACACACCTCACTCCACCACATGACACTATCGCCACCACGTCCACTATCACCACAATCGTCATGGGAATTCCACTCTCTCCGGGAATCCAATTCGGGGGAGTCACTATGCCCACCTTCACCACTCTCTTCACTAACGTCACATCCACCCCACCCACGGTCCCCATCTACACGGTCACTCAAACATTTGACACTATGGAAACATCTCCTGCCACAGCACCACTCCCTTCCCCCATGCAACCTCCATCCCCCATACCCCCTCCACCCACATCTCCACTTGACTCCACATCATTCACAACTCCCTTTCCCGTCCGCATTTCCCCTGCATCTTCATCTCTCCCTGCATCATTTAATGTAAATAGTATATTCCTAGCTTTAAATCAATGTGTCTATCAACTTCAGAATGAGTATCGAGCTCTCGACGATTGTTATCATCAAGTGATCACTACCAATCAGAAACTTCAGAGCCGCCTCACAGCGATCGAGGAAGAAAATGCAGAACTCAACCAACGTTACACCACGCTCGAACATGCCCACCAAACACTCCTAGAAACTCCCCAACCATCACAACAGCCCGGCACCAAACAACTCGAGGCCTTGCTCGACGTATACCAAGCTGATAATCTCAGAGTCCGGCGTAACTTGGCACTCCTCAGAAAACACATGGCAACCGCCCTTGAAGAGAACAAGAGACTGCAGCAGCAAAATGAAGCAAATCTAGAAGCAGGAATGGAAGGCTCTCCCCACGAAATGGATCTAGAGCAGTTTAAAGCCGTACCCTCAGAGACAATGAAGACAATCTTGGAACTATTAGATGCTCATGATGAGTTGGAAAGGGAACGTGATGAGCTACATGGCCAGCTCAAGGAACAGGAGGCTCCAACCAAGGTAATAGAACCGGCCTCGACTTCAGAGGAAGTGAAGGCATTGACAGAGCAGGTGGTTGAGCTCTAGAAAAAGTTACTAGAGTATGAAAGGCAACCCTCTCCAGTTATAGAACCTGAGCCAGAAGACTTGGTTCCCATTGAGGTAGATGATTCGTACGAGGAACCATACGTTCCTATGCCAATGCCAGGAGGGCAACAAACCTCAGAGGGAATGGATACCTTAGAAGTGGAAGCACCTGAATGGCTTCAGTCATTAGAGAAGACAGCAAACACTCACGATGAACGAGTAGCAATACAAATCCAATCATTAGCCAAATTAGAAGACATTGTCATCAAGTCCGAGTATTTCAGACGTATGTCCCATCACAGGTGGATAGGGACCAATGATGATCAGTATGTGCCATATTGCATATTACTGGCTGATTACAACGCAGAGATCCAACGACAATGTGGGAAGGCCCCCACCTTTGCCACCCAGTTTGGCCCCGACGATATACCAGAGAGTGCAAAAAGAGGATCTATTCATCAACCCACTTGGAGGATCCGTCTCTTGGAGACTTATCCTGAAATGGTACGAACCTGGAATAACATGCCCCTCTTTATTAAGTACAATCCTTGTTATGCCCCAGTCCTACGAAGACGCACATGGCCCGAATTCACCATTGCTGTCAAGAACATCAAAGGCTGTGCCAAGTGGCTAAATTATGTTTATCTAGCACCTCCACGCGGACCCCCCACTGTAAATTACATGATTTCTACTATCAGACACTGGAGCACTCGACTACGCAATACACCCGATGTGATGGCACAAATGTGTATGAAAATATTTGAATTAATGCTGATCACATTCAGGACATTTAAAAACATTAAGGATCCCCACTTCTCAAGAGCAGGCTTCGTTACAGGCAACCAAGACCTAGTTTACGACATGAGCACCACCCCATCAATAGAAGTAATATATGCTTGGCATGCCAGAATAAAGTACCTCCCCACTTGTTTTAAACAGACATTCGAGGAGATATTCATAACGGGATTCTGGGAATATCACTCAGAAATTTTTGTACCTAGGCCTTCACATCTCCTCCACTTATATGCTATGGAGAGAACCATACATTCAGAACAACTACGGGTGCCACACCCGGACATACCAGGACAAGTGAATTGGGACGCATTATTAACAGATCTAGCACGGGGGCTTAGATTAGAAGAACATCACCTCGCCTCCGACGTCGTCCATGTAAGAAAATAATAGCACAGCGGAATAGACCTGTAGATAGAGTTGAGAGAAAAACGCAGACAAAGATAGACGCAGAGTGAGAGGTAGAGAACTCAAATTCTCAGATTGCAAAGCATAATGCAGTTACAATGATGGTGCTGTCCACCCGTGCTCTCCCACTGTGGAGCTTAGATGGCGATCTAGACAGACTCTAGATGAAGGGCTTACTAGTGCGCAATGTTGTATAAAGCTCAACCTGGGCTGTGCTTATATAGCTTTTACAAGGCGGTTCGGTATAGATAAACGTAGTCGGGAGATACAAAATAGTCGGTAAAATATATGATCCAACAATATCTCCACGACCAGAAGTCCTACCGTCTCGGCCCTACGGGCCGGGGGGATAGGCCCCCCTCTGCACTCCCCCCATTAAGGTTCTATGGGGAAACCGCGCGACGTCACAGGGCCTTTATTTTCACCTTAAATGGTAACCCAATGGCTTGGAAGTTTATGCCCTACCTAACCTGACGGCTAGGCTCACAAAGATCATCTATAACCATCAACGGTCACACATAGACCTCATCTAACTTGGAAGTTAGGGTTCCACAAATATCCGTGCTCTCATAATGGCTTCTCCTCATAATGGGGGCCTTACAACTTAGAGCACCATGGATCATTTGTGGTCACATGAGGGTGGAGTATTGAGCATATCTAACACCCCCCCTCAATGTCCACCCGATGGTGAACTACCTCCTTGGTCCAATCCCAAGCTTTGGAAAGTGTCGAAGAAGTTGCTCTCTCCCAAGAGCCTTGGTGAAGATGTCTCCTCCATTTTCTTCAGTAGGGCAATAGGTTATCTCCACGACCCCGTCCTCAATCAACTCACGCACATAGTGATACTGGATTTCTATGTGCTTGGTACGTGCATGGAAAACAGGATTTTTGGCAATGGCCATGCAACTTTGGTTGTCACACTTCAACTCTGTAGCCTCCTGTCCTTGTATTCCTATGTGCCATAGGATCCTCCTCAACCATACTGCTTCACATGCTGCAACGCATGTAGCTTTGTACTCAGCTTCAGTAGAAGATAATGCTACAGTCGGTTGCTTCTTACTGATCCAAGAGAAAATCCCTGATCCTAAAGAAAAGCAATATCCAGAAACTGATTTTCTGGTATCAATATCTCCTGCCCAATCTGAATCACAGTATCCGACAAGAGATGATCCTTCTTCATAAAGAATACCATAATCAGTGGTTCCTTTCACATACCTGAGTATCCGCATGCTTGCCTTCCAATGAGTTTGGCAAGGTTTATTAGAGAACCTGCTTACTACTCCAACAACATAAGAGATGTCTGGTCTGCTATTGCACAAGTAGATGAGACTTCCAACTAATTTCCTGTATCTTCCAATATCCACTGGAGGTGAAGTATCTTCAATAGATAATTTTGTGTTGACCTCCATGGGTGTAGAAATTTCCTTGCAATCCTCCATGTCGAATGCCTTCAATATCTGCCTTGCATACTTTTGTTGAGAGATGAAAATCTTCCCTGGTTCTTGCCAAACTTCAAGACCTAAGCAATAATGCATTAAGCCCAAGTCTGTCATTTCAAATTCTGAACTCAGGGCATCTTTTGTTTGTTGAAGAAGAGCATCATCATTTCCTGTAATCACAAGGTCATCTACATAGAGTACAAGCACAATTGTCTTCCCTCCTTTCTTTAGAACATACAAGTTAGCATCAGAAGCACATCTTTTGAACCCTAGATTCAAAAGATACTTATCTATCCGTTGGTACCATGCTCTAGGGGCTTGTTTTAGCCCATATAATGCCTTCTTCAGCTTACATACCTTGTTCTGTGAATGGGGAGCCTCAAACCCTAGTGGCTGAGACACATATACCTCCTCCTTGAGGTCTCCATTCAGGAACGCTGATTTAACATCCATGTGATAGACTGGCCAACGCTTATGTGCAGCCATAGCTAGTACTACTCGGATAGTAGTCATTCTTGCAGTCGGGGCAAATGATTCACAAAAGTCAATGCCTTCAACTTGTGAGTAGCCCTGTGCAACAAGTCTTGCTTTATATTTTTCTAGAGTACCATCAGCCTTGTACTTTAGCTTCCAAACCCACTTGGTGCCAATGACTTTACGCTTAGGGGGTCAATCCACTAGCTCCCAAGTTCCATTCTTCATGATATTGTTGTATTCTGTTTGCATGGCAACCCTCCAATTCGGATCATGGAGTGCCTCTTCCACATTGCTTGGTTCCTTCGCTTCTTCTTGAATGAGATCAGCCATCAAGGCTGTGTTTACAATATGGGCGCTTGCCCGTCTCTGTTCCTCTATTCTCTGTGATCGCCTCGGTCCATCTGCAACCTGTTCTAGTGACTGTGGGATGGTATTTGCAGAATCATAGAGCTGCCTCACCCAACGTGGCAATGGCTTTTCCACTTGGGTGTCGGCAGGTTGGTGACTTTTAGACTCATCATCTGAAGATGATGCTTCCTTCTCTTGTGTAGAAGGGATAGCTCTTGGGCCAGGTTCATAGTGGATTGCCCCTTCGCCTGATGATAAAGTGGAAGCTCTCTTATCCTCCTCCACTGCATGTGGCTGCTCTTCCTTGAACACCACATCACGACTCGCCATGATCTTCTTAGCCTCAGGGTCATAAAGCTTATAAGCCTTCTTATCTTCGCTGTACCCCAGGAAGATACATTTGATGCTTTTTGGTTGAAGCTTGTTTCTCTCCCTATCTGGAACATGTACATAACATTCACTTCCAAATACTTTGAAATGGGAAACAGAAGGCTTTTTACCCATGTAGGCTTCTTGTGGAGTCTTTCCATCAAGTGCCTTGGTGTAGCTTCGATTCAAGATGTAGACAGCAGTGTTGACAGCCTCTGTCCAGAACTGATTAGGCAAACCCTTTCCTTTCAACATGCACCTTGCCATCTCCATGATGGTTCGATTCCGGCGTTCTACAACACCGTTCTGTTGAGGACTATGTGCCACTGTGAGTTGATGCTTGATTCCCTTACTCTTGCAGAAATCTTCAAACTCTATTGATGTGAACTCACCACCACCGTCTGTCTTGAATTTCTTCATCTTCTTCCCTGTTTCATTTTCAACAAGCTGAAGCCATTCTTTAAACTTACCAAAAGATTGAGCCTTATCGCGAAGGAAGTACACCCACATCTTCCTGCTATAGTCGTCGACAAGTAACATGAAGTAGGAAGATCCGCCCAAGGCCTGTGTAGGCATTTTTCCGCACAAGTCAGCATGCACCAACTCTAGAGGATAGCTTGCCCTGTTCTTGCTTTCTTGTGGAAATGCCTTCCTCTGTTGCTTGCCCATCATGCAAGCTTCACATGGTTCCTTCATTTCTGCAATCGATGGTAGGTGTGCAACCATACCTCTGCGATGCATCTCCTTCAGTACAGGGTATCCAATGTGGCCGAATCTCTCATGCCATAGCTTACTTGTGCCCACGTTTGTAGTGGCTGTAAGAGCACACAACTCATATAGGTTGTTCCTCCTTCTGCCAGTCCCAACAATGTTGTTGTTATCGTCCATAATCTTAGCTCCTGTCTTACTGAAAGATACTTGATGACCTTGATCAGTTATAGAAGCTACTGAAAGTAGATTTCGTTTTATTTGTGGAACATATAGCACATTTGAAAGCTTTCTGATATCGCCATTAGAGTTAATGAAAGAAACCGTACCTTCGCCCTCTGCAGGACATCTTGCATTGTTTCCTACCTTTACTGTGATGGGTTCCTTTAGAGGCTGTAAGGAACTGTAAAGGTCTTTTCTACTCGTCATGTGACGAGATGCACCGCTGTCCAACACCCATGGGTCATCTGTTCCTGAATCTTCAGCCGAGGAGCACACCTCCTCTATCGTAACAAATAACTCAAGCTCTGTTTCTGCTGTGTTGGCAGACTCCTTGCCCTTGCCACCTTTTGAAGAGCCACTCTTCTCTTCTGCCTTCTTGATGCGACAGTCTTGGATTCTGTGTCCCTTCTTCTTGCAGTGGAAACACTCTCCCTTGAACTTCTTTTTGTCGTTCTTCTTTTTGTCTCCATCTTTTGAAGAGTCTGTTTTGCCTCCTTTGGCATTTGCTGTGAATGCAGCATCTCCTTTGCTACCACCACTCCTTGCCTTGAGCCGCAACTCCTCCTCCATGAGTAAGGCACTGAATTCTTCAAAAGTTAGAGGTTGAGGTCTGATTTGAGTGTTAAGAGCAGTTACCAGACCATCAAACTTAGGTGGACAGATTCGAAGACAACGTCGAGCTAGCTCTTCACTTGACTTTTGAACACCTGCTCCCGCCATTTGATCTGGTAGATTCTTTATGCGAGTGATAAACACCTCTGCAGTCTCCCCATCAGCAAACCGTTCTGCTGTAAGCTGATTCTCCAAGTTCTGAATCCGTGTCTGATTACGAGTTTCATATTGATTTCTCAATATGTTCCATGCTTCACATGCCTTCGTAGTATGCTGAATGAGAGTCAGAACACTATCAGAAGTACTTGTAACAAGAGCACAGAGTGCATCTGCATTTCTATGTTTCCAAGCACGTAGAAGATCAGCATCAGGAGGAATCATTCGACCAGGAGTATTTGGATCAGGTCTTTCTTGGGGCTCATGATCAGTCCCAAGAACAGTCTCCAAAAGCTCATATGAATCAAGAATAGAAGTGATTTTGAACTTCCACAGGGTGTAGTTCGTACCATCAAGTTTACCTTCTGTGAAGGCTGGTGGCCGTATCCGCAACGTTGGGATGATCGGCATCATTGCTGCTCCTGCTTGTGCGCCACCTACTCCTGTTGATGAACCACCTTGGCCCCCAGTCGTAGATGATGACGCACCGCTTGACATCTTCTCTCTTTTGTTGTTCAGAACTCTGCAACCTCTACGTTTCTGCTTCTGCACCACTCAAAGCCTCCTGAGCTCTGATACCATGTAAGAAAATAATAGCACAGCGGAATAGACCTGTAGATAGAGTTGAGAGAAAAACGCAGACAAAGATAGATGCAGACTGAGAGGTAGAGAACTCAAATTCTCAGATTGCAAAGCATAATGCAGTTACAATGATGGTGCTGTCCACCCGTGTGCTCCCACTGTGGAGCTTAGATGGCGATCTAGACAGACTCTAGATGAAGGGCTTACTAGTGCGCAATGCTGTATAAAGCTCAACCTGGGCTGTGCTTATATAGCTTTTACAAGGCGGTTCGGTATAGATAAACGTAGTCGGGAGATACAAAATAGTCGGTAAAATATATGATCCAACAATATCTCCACGACCAGAAGTCCTACCGTCTCGGCCCTACGGGCCGGGGGGATAGGCCCCCCTCTGCACTCCCCCCATTAAGGTTCTATGGGGAAACCGCGCGATGTCACAGGGCCTTTATTTTCACCTTAAATGGTAACCCAATGGCCTGGAAGTTTATGCCCTACCTAACCTGACGACTAGGCTCACAAAGATCTTCTATAACCATCAACGGTCACACATAGACCTCATCTAACTTGGAAGTTAGGGTTCCACAAATATCCGCGCTCTCATAATGGCTTCTCCTCATAATGGGGGCCTTACAACTTAGAGCACCATGGATCATTTGTGGTCACATGAGGGTGGAGTATTGATCATATCTAACAATACTACGTTCAACGAACATCTAGACAAGGGTCTGTCAGGGGCGACAGACGCGACAGTGGGGGGGTGTTGGCAGCAGTCAGGGAACCGAAGGAGCCACAAGACGAAGAGAGTCAAAGCGAAGGGACAGCACAAGCAGACATGGCAGTCAAAGAAGATCTGGCAAGTAGGCCATCTAAATTTTTCAGACATCAAGGAGTTGAGCACACAAGAAGAAAGAGCAAGTAGGGAGCTCAAAGGTATGTATGACAAATCAATAGAGAAAATCCCTACACAACTAGTGATTTTCATCACTAAAAACCATTGTAAATATCATTTCGTATTTTGGTAGCTCCATTTTGTGCAAGCCAAGGAGTCCTTGAGCTTGAGGAGCTTTAGAAGTATCTACCTGCCAATTTTCATATTTTTTAGATCTCGTTTGAGCCCTCTAATAAGCCCTGGAACCTAATTTTTAACTAGGCCGGACACTAGGTCTGGACAGGGCCAAAGCTAGTCAAAAACTATAAAAGGAGCTAGAGAGCTCATTTTTGAGGTTACCTTGTAATTGATATGAACTTGTAAGAGCTTTTTGAAAGTAATCTAAGAACTCCATTGCTTCTCACTCTTTGTCTTGCCGTGTGTGCGCGTGTGTGTGTATGTGTGTGCATGTTTGTGTGCTTCTCACTCACGCACTTGTGCCTCCACTTGCTCGAGGTCTTCATACCATCCTCACGTCTTCCCGGATTGACATTAAAGGAGGTTCTACTCATCACTGAGCTACACCATAGCTTGAAGGACAACGGTCACATCGATTTGAAAAGAGGAACATTAGATGTGTTCGAGTTAGACGTCTATGGAAGCACACGAAAAGCACAAGGAAGAAGAAGAAGCTTGGAGCACAACACACAATACTTAATGTATTACTAGAGAATATACAGAGATAAGTATCCCATAAGGGCAATAGGCGTATATACAAGCCGGGGGAAAAAAACCTCCTAAAGAGGGAAAAAAGTGCCCCGGCCGTCCTAGTGTGTTCACATGCATCACTAGCTAAATATATCAACAAATCCCCCTGGGAGTGATGCGGTGAACAAGGAGTTGGCACTCATGTATAAGGAAGTGCCAAGCTATGTGGAAATCACTCCACAAAAGGAAGTAAGCCCAAAGCTTTGCGGAAAGTTTCAAACTTCTCCCTAGGCAGAGCATTCGTGAAAAGGTCTGTAATGTTCTCTTGCATGGGCACATATGCTAAGCTGATCTCCCCAGCATAGAACCTCTCCTTGACATAGTGATAATGCACCTCAATGTTCTTAGTGCGAGCATGGAACACAGGGTTCCTCGCAACTGCCAATGCACTCTGACTATCAGTGAAGATGGTGGTGCCAGAAGTGTGATCAACACCCAAATCAGCTATAAGGCATCTGAGCCACACACACTCAACACTTGCTATGAAAGCTGACCTATACTCAGCCTCACAACTGGAAGTGGCCACAGTAGGCTGCTTCTTGCTCAACCAAGATATACATGAGCTACCAAGCATGAAGCAAAAGCCACAAGTGGACACATGAGTGTCATAGAAACCAGCCCAATTAGAGTCAGAAAAAGCATGCAAATCTAGTGGTAGTGATCCCCCCTTGGGATAAAACAACCCAAGTAGCCGAGTACCACTCAAATAGCAAAAGATGCACTTAACTACCTGCCAATGCTTGACTCTTAGGCAATGCATAAACCTGCTCATCTCTGAGACAGCAAATTGAATATCTAGCCGAGTAATGCATAAGTAAATAAAGCATCCAATAGCCTGCTAATAGAGAACAACATCAAATGCATCTCTAGCATCATGAAAACTCAATCGTAAACCTATCTCCATAGGAGTAGCAATAGGCTTACAGTCTTCAAGGCCAAAACACTGAAAAAATGTATCAATATATTTCGTTTGACACAAATCCATTCCACCATCAACTTGCATAAACTGAATGCCCAAATAGTGATGCAAATGCCCCAAGTCAGACATCTCAAACGAGGCATGCAAATCAGCCTTAAAATCAGCAATATGCTTCTCAATAGGAACAGTGAGCAGCATGTCATTAGCATAGACAACAATGATCAGAAGCACATCATTAGCACACTTAACATATAAGGTGCTTTCATTTGGATTGTTCTCAAAACCATGTGCAATCAGATAGGCATGTATCTTCTCATACCAAGCAGGTGGTGCTTGCTTTAAACCATATAATGCCTTCTTTAACCTGCACACCTGGTTTTCATGCCCTTTTTGCACAAAGCCACGGGGCTGAAAAACATACACTTCTTCATGCAAGTCACCATTCAGAAATGCGGTTTTAATGTCCAACTGATGTACATTCCAACCATGATGAGCTGCAAGTGCACAGATGCTCCGAACAGTAGTCATAAGGCATGTAGGTGCAAAGGTCTCATCAAAATCAATGCCTCTTTCCTGTGCATAACCCTTTGCAACAAGCCTAGCCTTATACCTATCAACTGTACCATCCGGATTACACTTCAGCTTGTATACCCACTTAGTGCCAATGGCCTTCTTGCTTGGAGGCAAGTCTAATAAAGATCAAGTACCATTCTTCATTATAGCATCATACTCATATTGCATAGAAACCATCCAATTTCTTGAATTTTGTGCTTCATCAAACGAAACAGGCTCATTCTCATCACACAGACTAGATGCAGCCATAGCATAGCAATCTGATGCAAAAGAGGTACTATGAGAGCCTAAACGTGTATGATATGACAGAGGAGCATCTAGTTTGCTGTCACACAAAGTCTGCACCAACCATTTTGGCATAGTTTTTGCCTGCTCAATATTAGCTCTCTCATCAACTAGTGCATCATGTAAATCTGCATAAGAAATGGAATAATCTGCATCATCACATGAAACCTGTAAAGGCTGAAAATTTGCCTCATTGGGACCAACACTAGATTTTCCACCTGTAAAAAGAGGCAGCAAAGTATCATACATTTCTTTGGAGCTAACAGATGTCTCCTTAGTACATGAAAGCAATGGATGAATAGCATCTTCCACAAAAACAACATCATGGCTAACCAGAATGCGTTTAGTCTGTGGATGATACAAACAATAGCCTTTACTTTCAGAACTATACCCAACAAAAATACATTTCACTGTTTTATCATCCAATTTTCTTCGATGTTGTTCAGGCACTAATGCATATGCCAAACAACCAAAAACACGCAAATGACCAACAGATGGCTTGCGATCATGCCAAGCCTCATATGGAGTGATAGACTGTAGCACTTTAGTGGGACACCTATTTAGTACATATGCTGCACACATGAGAGCCTCAAGCCAAAAACTATGTGGTAAAGCCTGACTCTTGACCATACACCTCGCCATCTCCATGAGTGACATGTTCTTTCGTTCAGCAAATCCTATTGAGGTGTATACGGCACTGTACACTGGTGTTTTATCCCACGTTCAGCCAGAAATGCATTAAAATCAGAAGACATATATTCCCCCCTTGATCAGAATGGAGGGTGCCCATTTTACATGCTGATAGATTTTCATCCAAAACAAAAAACTGTTTGAAGCACATGGACACTTCGGACTTTGCTTTCAATGGATATACCCATGCATGCCTAGAAAAATCATCGATGAAAGTCACCACGTAAAGATAATTCCCAAAAGAAGGTGTCTGCATAGGACCATAAACATCACTATATACAAGCTGCAATTTCTGAGTGGCCCGAACTGAACCATCTTTTGGAAAGGATGAACACTGCATCTTGCCCAAAATACAACCTTCACAAACATGTTTTCCAGGTGCCTCAAGTTTGGGCAAAGAGGACACCATTTCAAATTTTTGCAGGCGTAGCAAACTAGCAAAATTCAGATTACCAAAGTGTGCATGCCAAAGCTTTGCATCTGACATAGCCTGAGAATCAGTTACTGCACATGCCAAATCATTTACAGATCTTTCATAATCTATGAGCTTATACAACCCACGACATAAAATGCTAGAAGCAATAATCACATCGCCATTTGACAGATCATGAACTATACACCTATCATCAACAAATTTCACAACCAAGCCAATCTTGGCTAATGTAGAAACTGATAAGAGGTTCTTCTTGATCCCTGGCACAAATAAAACATCTGACAAAGTGAAAGAACTACCATTAGCAGTAGTCAAAATGATCTTAGCAACTCCCATAACAGGATAAGAGGAGTTGTTGGCGCATGTAATAGTATTCCCTGTAGGGGCAGGCTCAAGTGAAGAGAAGAAACTGTGCTGTGAGGTAATATGTTTGGTCGCTCCACAGTCAAAATACTGGCAAACATCTGAGTCTACTGCAGACATGCATTGCTCATGAGAAGATGGGTCAAAACTGCAGACATTAGTAAACACCCATTCTTCTTCCTACACAAGATTAGCAAATTCTGTTTTTGGTATAGAGGCCTCTGCAACAACCATTCCGGCCTCTTTCTTCTTTGCCTCTTTAGTAGCTAGTTGTGGATAGTTCTTTATGATATGATCATTCCCTTTACAGTACTTACAAAATAATTTCTGCTTTTCTGATTTCTTCTCATCTTTATCTTCCTTCTTCAAATGTGCAGAATTAGCAGATTTCTGCTTACTAGTTGAAGAGCTCCATTTTCCTTTGCCCTTTTGACTAGCCAGGAAAGCTTTATCTCCAACTCGCATAGTGGACCTGTTCTGCCTGGACTGATCTTCCTGCAATAAAACAGAGGCTAACTCCTCAAATGATAAGGCATTTGGATGGCCTCTCATCATCAACCAAAGAGTAGAAGCAAAACTCTGATATGAATCAGGAAGACCAATCAGAACGGTTTGCACAAGTGAGCTATCTAGTATAATCTCATCAGCAGAAATCAACTGTTCCTTCAAGTCTTTGATCTTCGTTAGGAAAATGTCCATAGAATCACCTTCATTCATGTGCTCACTCTCCAACTGTTTTCGGAGGTAACCTCATTCCTAGCTTGGTACAATGTGGTAAGTGTATCCAAAGCATCCTTAGCTATTGTGCAAGAGCGAATGTGAGGAATAATGGCACGTTTGATAGACAAAGCTATCAATGCATGTGCATGGGCATCTCTGCCATCCTAGCAAATCTGCTCTGTAGTAGGTGCAGTAGAAACCGTAGCACGAACAAGAATATGTAGAATATCACCATCTTTGACACCTTCTGCATCAGCTTCAGTGCCTGCAGTTGTGATAGTTGCAGGTGTGATAGGACGTTTTTCCACACCCTGCACAATGTTCCACAGTCCTTTTGCAACCAACACATGTCGCATCATATAAGCCCATAATGGGTAGTTGGTACCATCCAATTTATCCTCAACATCCAACATAACATACAGAATACATCACTGCTTTCAGCCATGGCCGGTGACTAAAATACCTTGATGCAGAAAATTGACTGTATCTCAAAAAGTTGAACAGAACTGCCCATACGAATTCTGCTAGACCTGTAGCAGACTTCGAGATGCTTATACTGGCGAATAGAAATTGGTATATACCTTTGGCACAAAAAGACGAAATAGCTTGCACAAGCGCTATGATAGTGCATTCGGAGGCTGGAACGAGCTAAGTGTGCTCACCAAAACTTGTGCGATTCTAAGACTGCAAACGGAGGAGTGTCGACGGCACCCTAGATGAAGTGACGACGTGCTCTGATACCAATTGTTGGAGTTAGACATCTGCAAAAGGACGCAAACAACACAAGGAAGAAGAAGAAGCTTGGAGCAGAACACACAATACTGAATGTATTACTAGAGAATGTACAAAGATAAGTAGCCTATTAGGGCAATAGGCATATATACAAGCCGAGGGAAAAAAACCTCCTAAAGAGGGAAAAAAGTGCCCCTGCGGTCCTAGTGTGTTCACACACATCACTACCTAAATATATCAACACGATGTGTCTCATTGAGAGCTTCAAAATAACCTACCATTGACTATATTTGGGTATCAAAGCGGTCAAAAATCACTCAATTTCTAGTCACCTCTTTACGAAGTATCATGATACACATCATTGTGTAATATGAGGTAGATTTTGCATAATTTACATGCATTACTTGTCCGTTTTCTACATTAACTATCATGTATGCACATGTGTTCGTACACTTGATGGGGTTAAATTCATGGATTGATAATTTAATGTGTCTCAATGCCACCTCTATATGCACTTGCTTGATGATAGAGATTTAGTCTCATCACCCCTAAGACATTGTGAGCTTAGGTACATAGTAAACAACACAAGCCTCATTTCTTTCTTGGTATAAAGTGATAATTCTATCCAAACGTTCTTTGCTTGGTATAAAGCGAGATGTCTATCCAAACATTTTTAAGGAGTAAATGTGAGGAACAATGGAATGTTTGATAGACAAAGTTATGGATGCACATGCACAAGCATCTCTACCATCCCAACATATTTTCTCTATAGTAGTTGGAGTAAAAATCCCAACACAACAAGAATTTGAACATCATCATTTTCAATGCCATCTGCATCACCTTCAAAAAATATATTTGCACGTGTACTAGGATGTTTTTCAATACCCTACACAATCTTCCACAGTCCTTTTACTACCAAACATTCTTTGCTTGGTATAAAGTAATATATCTATCCAAACATTTTTCAGGAGTGAATGTGAGGAACAATGGAATGTTTGATAGACAAAGCTATCAATGCACATGTCCGAGCATCTCTACCATCCCAACAAATTTTCTTTATAGTAGTTGGAGTAAAAATCCCAACATGAACAAGAATTTGAAGATCATCATTTTCAATGCCATTTGCATCACCTTCGAAAACTATATTTGCAGGTGTAGTAGGATTCTTTTCAGCACTGTACAGAATCTTCCACAATCCTTATACTACCAATACATGATGCATCATATATGTCACAATGCGTAATTAGTACCATCCAACCTATTATCAACAACCAACATACAAAACACATCATTGCTTTTAGCCATGGCCATTGACATAATACCCTGGTGTAAAAAACTTATTGTATCTCAAAATGTTCAATAGAACCACCCTAACAAAATTTCCTACACGTGTGCTATGATAGTGTGTTCAAGGTGGCAACAAGCTCAAATCAAAATTTCAACATGATACAACAAAGCTATTTTGAGCTCCTAGTTGCCTTGAGTATGATCATCAATTTTTGTGCAATTTTGAGACTATGAGCAGAGTTTTTGACAATGCCCTAGATGAAGTGACGACCTGCTTTTATACTAATCACTGAATTTTGAGGGCTATGGAAGCATGAACAACAGAGGAACAGTAAGAAGCTGGAAGCACAATACTAAAATGAATGAATTGTTGGGAAAAATGGATGGATGATCCAAGAGATTGAGTAGGTACTGCTAAAACCTGCTTTGTACCAGCCCTCTTTAGCTTCAGACTTGATTAGTAGACTCCCTTATCTTTCCAATGACACCAAGAAATAGCCTATGTCCTTTGAAAATGATGTGTGCAATGATTGAATCAAAACAGATAACTTTGGAAGTCACAAACTCAAGAAAACCTTCTATTTTGGTCTTGACACCTGCTCAATGTTTTGCTCAATGTGACCAGCACAGTAGCAATTGATAAACTTCCTTCTAGGCGTATTCAATTAACTTAGTAAGCTACCATTTGCAAGTGGAATGATGTAAAATGACAAACTATACTCAAAGAAATTGATTTAGCAAAATTAACTATACCCCCGACTTTTTAGGATTGTAGCAGAGATAGACCAGTGAGCACCTCGACGATGATTTCTCTGCATTGGCTGAATGAAATCACTTCAAACTTTGTCAGCATGTAGATGACTTTCAGCTGAACAACCAACAAGATTTGAATCACTGAATTTGGAGTAGTATTGACTGAGATATGCCCTTGACAAGTTGACAGACGTTTGAGTAGACTAGCAGAGAACACAAAGATGAATGATGTAAATGTATCTATTGATTAACAATTGTATACAATCCCATTGGCATGAATAGCATTGCCAAATGGTGTAGAGAGGTGTAGGCTATGGTATAGTCCTTACACACACTCAAACTCAACAGAACGAGCCTCGGGAATGGAGTAATCGACCCGCGACTTTTTCACATCCAATTTTATAGGAAATGACTTAAGATTTGAATTCAAAATTCGAATCTTTGGTTTCCTATGATCAAGTATCTAAAAGTTTGGAGATATTCTCTCAATCAAGTGATCTACTTTTCCACGAATCACTTAGGTAGGTGATTACAAAATATTCTAAGTCAAATTAGAATTTTACAATGAGGTAAAGTGGTAATAAACCACTAGCATATGTTCCTATGGTTCTTCATGCATGTGGAGTCTTCATGATGTCTTCCAAGCCAAATGTGTAGGCTTGTGATTTACACCAACAGCTCCCCCTGAAGCCAAACATTTTGGCTTAAGTCTTAATCTTCAATCTTCAAGTATATCATGCAATCCAATCATAGATTTGAACCTGCAAAGTTTGGTCCAATCCAAAGCTTTAGTCAGCAAATCTGCACATTGCATGTTGGTTGACACATAGGTCAGCTGAATGTCCTTGCTTAGCAACTTCTCCCTCACATAATGATAATGAACTTCTATGTGTTTTGTTCTGGCATGATAGATAGGATTAGCTGCAAGGTGAAGAGAACTTGTATTATCTCCAAAGATAATTGGAGGCCTAGTATATAAGCCCAATTCTGAATACAAGAGCTTAATCCAAATTGCTTCTTGAGTGGCATTAGCTAGCCCTCTATACTCTGCTTCTATAGAAGACAATGCAACAGTTGGTTGCTTCTTTGTAGACCATGAAATTGGTTTGTCACCTGCAAAGGAAATGTATCCAGAAGTGCTTCTCCTATCATCCTTGCATCCTGCCCAATCTGCATCTGAATAAACTTTTATATCAATATCTGAAGTGTAAGGAAAGTACAAACCATGGTTCTGTGTACCCTTGAGATACTTCAAGATTCTTTTGGCAGCCTCTAAGTGAGGTATCCTTGGCTTGTGCATAAATTGACTCATCACACTAACTCCATATGCAATATCAATTCTTGTGAGAGTAGCATAGTTCAAGCTACCTACCATACTTTGATAACCTGTAATGTCTTGGACTTCATCACCTTCATGGGCACTTAGCTTTAGGTTCACCTCCATTGGAGTACTAGCTGCTTTAGCATCCTGCAAGTGAAATTTCTTCAACATGTCCTGCACATACTTCTTCTGAGTAATGTATATTCTTGAATTAGTGTAAACTAATTCAAGTCCCAAAAAATACTTCAATAGCCCAAGATCATTGATCTTGAACTCCTTCATCATTTGGCTTTTAATGCTTCTGATTCCATTGACATCATTACCTGTAATGATGATGTCATCAATGTAGACACAGAGATAGATTATCTCTGAATTACTTCTCTTAATGAACAGAGAAGTGTCAACCTTACTCATGACAAAACCTTGGTCTTGGAGGTATGTAGTTAACCTGTAATTCCATGCCCTAGGTGCCTGCTTCAATCCATATAAAGCCTTCTTTAATTTGCAAACATAAGTTACCTTCTTAGGGTCTTCATAGCCAGGAGGTTGTGACATATAAACCTCTTTTGAAATCCATCCATTCAAGAAAGCATTCTTGACATCCAATTGGTACATGTTCCAATTCTTTGATGCAGCCACTCACCAACACTCTAATTGTTGGCATCTTGGCCACAGGAGAAAATGTTTCTTCATAGTCAATGCCTTGGGTTTGTGCAAAACCCTTGGCTACCAATCTGGCCTTGTACCTGTTAATTGTGCCATCAGAATTTCTTTTAAATTTATAGATCCATCTGGATCCTACTACCTTCATGGAGTCCTTCTTGGGTACTAACTCCCATGTATCGCTCTCCTTGAGTGCTTCAATCTCCTCATCCATAGCTTCCTTCCATTCTGATTTTGTGATTGCTTCTTCATATGATCCTGGTTCTTCATTTAGCAAATCCTTTGCAAGGTAAATTGAATGTTTAGTAGCAAGAGATGTATCATACCCATATCTGATAGGTTTTTTGCTCTCTCTTTGAGACCTTCTGATTGATTGAGTTGAAGATTCTGGTATGTCCTCAAGCTTCTTCATCTTCATTTTGCCTTTGGACTTCCATGCTTTGAACTCTTCAAGGTTGATTGTATCTTCATTATCTGAACTTGACTCTCCATCCTGAGTAGGTTCCTCCTTTGTAAGTTTTGGAAATTCTTCTTCCAAATCATAGGGTAGTTTGACCTTCCTGCATTCATTCTCATACCAAGAATCATTCTCATCAAAGATCACATCTCTACTTACCATAAATCCCTTATTGGTAGGGTTATAAAACCTGTAACCTTTTTGATTTAAATCATATCCAATGAAAATACATTTTTCAGCCTTTGGATCTAGCTTTTCTCTTACCTGTGAAGGAATGTGTACATATGCTACACATCCAAAAATTTTGCAGTGATCCAATGATGGTCTCTTACCATGCCATGCTTCATATGGTGTCATACCATCAAGTGACTTTGATGGTAACCTGTTTATGAGATAGGTGGCAGTAGAAACACTCTCTGCCCATAGATAGTTAGGTAATTTCTTCTCATTAAGCATAGATCTAGCTGTCTCAACAATTAACCTATTTCTTCTTTCAACTACCCCATTCTGTTCAGGAGAATACCTTGTGGTTATTTCCCTTTTGATGCCTCTATCCTGCAAGAAGTCCTCAAATTCATTGGAGAAGTACTCACCTCCTCCATTTGACTTTAGCCTCTTCAAATTCCTTCCTGTCTGATTTTCAACTAATGCAAGATATTTCTTAAAACAACTAAATACGTCATCCTTGTGCTTCATAAAGTATAATACAGTCCATCTGCTATAGTCATCAATAAAAGACACATAGTACCTTGAACCTGAGATTGAGGGGTCTTTGCTAGGTCCCCATACATCTATGTGTACAAGCTCTAGATAGTCTTCATGCATATATCCTTTCTTGGAGAAGGGTAACCTATGAGACTTACCAAATTGACAAGCACCACACTTGTAAATCATAGGTTGCTTGGATACATTAGGTATCCCAAACACACATTGGTCCCTGCACATTTGCTTCAAGGTCCTTTCTCCTATGTTCCCTTATCTCTTGTGCCAAATCTCAAGTTCTGAAAGTGTTTGATCTTTATAACTGTATAATGCAATGTTCTTTGTATCTTCCAACTCAAAAGTGAAAAGTCTACCTGATTTTTCTCCTTTAGCTATCCTTTTGAATCCATGTCTTGGGTCCTCCACAAATGCTCCATACTGATTGAATCTGACCTGCAACCCTTTCTCTACAATCTGACCAACACTCATTAAGTTCTTTGTAATTGTAGGTACATAAAGTACTCTCCTCAACAAATTCTGATTACCATCACAAGTTTTCACATTTCCAACTGTAACTACAGAATGCTTTGTATCATCACCTGTTTGGACTTGATGTTTACCTTTTGGTTCCTCAAGATCAGAGAGTAGTGCCACATTACCAACCACATGATTTGAACACCCTGAATCAATATAAAATAAGTGATCATCATTTGTACCTGACTTTGAAGTCATGTTCATGATCAAGAGAGAGTCATCCTGCTCCTCTGTGTAGTTGTTGTAGTCCTTTCTGTTTCTGAATCCTCCTTGGTAGTTGCCATTGTAATTGTTGTTGTAGTTGTTGTTATAATTGTTGTTTTGGCCTTGGTGATGGTTGAACCTTCCTCTAGACTAAGAGTATCCACCTCTTTGGTAGCCTCTTCCTCTCTGATTTTTGTAATTCGTGTAACACTCATCTGTGGTGTGATTTGACAAACCACAAATGTTACATGGTGATGAGTTATAGGGTCTCCCCCTACCTTGCTTACCTCCTCTGCCCCTACCTCTTGAAGATCTACCTCTCCCTGCATAGTTGGCTTGGGAGGTAGAGCATTCATCTTCCACCTTCTTACTCTTGCCTTTATCCTTAGATTTCTTATCATTGTATAGGGCGGAAGAGTTGTTACCTTTGGTAGTATCTCCACTCTTGGTAAGCTTTGCTTCATGTGTGAATAGTTGACCCATGAGAGTTGTAAGATCTGGAGTGTGCATGTCCATGTAGAGATCCATTGCAGTGGTGAAGCTTTCCCACTTGTCATCAGCCTTGATTCCATTAATTACCTGCCTTACAATTTGTTCTTCTTCAATTTCTTCTCCTATGCTTGCTAACTGATCTGCAACATCTTTGATCTTGGTCACAAATTCTGAAACAGCTTGTTTAGGTTGCTTTCTTAGTGTTGTGAGTTCAATCCACAACTGATTTTTCCTAGCCCTTGTATTAGAGGAAAAATATGATGACAAGGTTTCCCAAGTCTCTTGGGAAGTCTTAAAATTTCTGATATGAGGTAAAAGAAAGTCAGATATAGAGTTGAGTAAATAAGACCTTGCCAATGCATCCCTTGCACACCATGTGTGAGTTTTTCTTGCTCCTCCTTGGTTGGCAAACCTCTTGCTTTGAATGAGGGCAATTCCTCATCTCCTGAGATGTATCCATAGAGACTCCTTCCTTGTAAGTAGGTCTTCATCCTTAGAGACCAAGCTTGATAGTTGTTCCTATCCAATTTATCAATGAATGAAGGAAAACAATCTCCCATTTTACCTTATTTGCTCTGATACCACTGTTGGGAAAAATGGATGGATGATCCAAGAGATTGAGTAGGTACTGCTAAAACCTGCTTTGTACCAGCCCTCTTTAGCTTCAGACTTTATTAGTAGACTCCCTTATCTTTCCAATGACACCAAGAAATAGCCTATGTCCTTTGAAAATGATGTGTGCAATGATTGAATCAAAACAGATAACTTTGGAAGTCACAAACTCAAGAAAACCTTCTATTTTGGTCTTGACACCTGCTCATTGTTTTGCTCAGTGTGACCAGCACAGTAGCAATTGATAAAACTCCTTCTAGGGGTATTTAATTAGCTTAGTAAGCTACCATTTTCAAGTGGAATGATGTAAAATGACAAACTATACTCAGAGAAATTGATTTAGCAAAATTAACTATACCCCCGACTTTTTAGGACTATAGCAGAGATAGACCAGTGAGCACCTCGACGACAATTTCTCTGCATTGGCTGAATGAAATCACTTCAAACTTTGTCAGCATGTAGATGACTTTCAGCTGAATCCAACAAGTTTTGAAGCACTGAATTTGGAGTAGTATTGACTGAGATATGCCCTTGACAAGTTGATAGACTTTTGAGTAGACTAGCAGAGAACACAAAGATGAATGATGTAAATGTATCTATTGATTAACAATTGTATACAATCCCATTGGCATGAATAGCATTGACAAATGGTGTAGAGAGGTGTAGGATATGGTATAGTCCTTACACACACTCAAACTCAACAGAATGAGCCTCGGGAATGGAGTAATCTACCCGCGACTTTTTCACATCCAATTTTATAGGAAATGACTTAAGATTTGAATTCAAAATTCAAATCTTTGGCTTCCTATGATCAAGTATCTAAAAGTTTGGAGATATTCTCTCAATCAAGTGATCTACTTTTCCACGAATCACTTAGGTAGGTGATTACAAAAGATTCTAAGTCAAATTAGAATTTTACAATGAGGTAAAGTGGTAATAAACCACTAGCATATGTTCCTATGGTTCTTCATGCATGTGGAGTCTTCATGATGTCTTCCAAGCCAAATTACACCAACATGAATTACCAAGTGAATTAACAAAGATGAGAAACCCATTAGGGTTATCAACATACATACAAGCTGGGGGGAAAACCACCTAAGGAGGGAAAAAAGTGCTCCAAGATTCCTAGGTGTGTTCAAACACATCACTACCAAAATATATCAATAATCATCTATTGATGACATGTACAATGTATATTAGCATATTTAATAGGAGAATCATCACCATCATCATCATCGAGTAAATATTCTTGTAGACATAGTATAATTTCATTACTTACATTTGATTCTAATATAAATTAATGAAACTAAATTATGAAATCATTTACATACACAAACATTGTTTCCTCAATCAAGTTTTGGTTCTTTCTCAAAAATATCATAAGCATTCTCATGTTTAATACATTCTAGTCATGGTCTTCCATACATGCCATATTAAGAAAGATTGCACACACATGTAACATGCTCTTGACAGTAAAAGTCATCATTACTCATATTGAGAAACACATGTGAAGTCTTTGCATGGAAAGGAGGTGGTAGCCTCTGATTGATCAAAATTTGAATAAAATAGAACAAAACATTACATAATAAAACTTAAGCATATCTAAATAAATTAACCATATATCGTGCATTTATGTATCTATAAAATATTAAAATTAAAATTCCAATGTACATACAATAAATGGTCATTGAATGGGTAGGACCTAATGGTGGAGTTCCCTCTAATGCATGAGAATGAGAGTGTGAAGTAAATAAAAGAAAAAGGTAATAGATAGTAAAAGTTGATTACATTCATATCAATTAGAAAGACCAAATAGATACCAAGGGATCACAGAGAAATGGATGAGAGAGATACATAAAAATACATGGACATGGCTATTCACATACATAAACACATGCACACATTCACACATACATATGTACACAAAGATACACACATTCACACATACACATTTGCACATACATACATACATAAACATTCACACATATACATGTTCATACATATACACATAGACACATTCACACATATATGCATACACAAAGATACATACATTCACATGTTCACACATTCATATACACATCCATACACATTCAAATGTATACACATACACAGAGACACACACATCAAAGATACAAATATTCACACATATTACGCATTCACACATACACACACCTCACATACAGAAAGATACAAATTCACACGTTCACACACATATACACAAAGATGAACACATACACAAATGCATGCACATACATATGCGTTCATTCACACATACACACATATTCACACATACACATGCACATGAAGACATGCACACATTCACACATGCAAACATACACATTCACATGCATTTGTACAAATTTAGAGTTTTATTGTATACTGATCTAATTGTTTTTTTGTTTTGAAATTCAAACTACAAAAAATATTGAATGGTGGAAACAAATAAGATAGGACTTGACATAACACCTAAAAGATGGAAATATTTTTGCAAAAAGCTACATTTATGAGGAAGTTATCTTAAGGTATGTACAATAGTTGTATTAATGTGAGTTGTAACTCTTAGATGTATTCAAAATATTTACATTTAATCAATGTAATTTTCTTTCATTCAATAAGCATACGTAGCTAAAAAGAGAAGAATTGAAGCAGGTCATACGTTCTATTTAGGTTGTATGGGGCATGATGGTTTTCTTGTGATATTTATAAGTACATGTATTATTGAAATCTTCTTTTTCATTTTATCTCAAATCACTTATCATTAAACTTTTTCATTTGTTTCAATGTAGCATAAGGGTTATTTTTGTAATCCTATGAGTAAGGAAATAGAGTATGCTGTTTAGTTTATATATCATTCTTTGATTCATAACATAGAATATCAAACATGATTTTGTGAGTATTATTAAATTCGGTATAGTTAATCTTATTTTGAATGGCTTTTTCTATTTCTTTAATTTATTTATGTTTATTATGATTGATACATGAGAATTATGTTGAGAAATACATGGCAGAGATGGAGAGACAAACACATGATGGATAATTCCAATCATCATGGACTACATGACCCTATAGTGATGCTTCTTCTAGATCTCATCATACATCACATCAAAGTGATAATCAGAATACAACATATTCTCATCATTCACCTTATACATTCAATGAATACTATACATCCACACACACACACACACACACACACACACACATATATATATATATATATATATATATATCTATATATATATATATATATATATATATATATATATATATATATATATATATATATATATATATATATATATATATATATATATATATATATATATATATATATATATACATATACACACACACACATACACACACAAACACACACACACACACACACACACACACACACACACACACATATATATATATATATATATATATATATATATATATATATATATATATATATATATATATATATATATATATATATATATATATATATATATATATATATATATATATCACTTATGTTTTAATTTTTGCCTATGGCGTGGTTTCATAATTTCAATAAATATAGTGTTCATTAGATGAATGTATTTTATTAAAGTTAAATGTAGGGCTGGAATTTACTATGACTTTTATTCCACTTTATCGTTTTCATGTGATTTGTTATTTTTAGTGTATCATTCACGCATATATATATGTATATATGCATGTTCACATGTGTATGTATGTATTGTTGGAACATCAAGTTTACACTATGCTTACTGTGGATTTGATCTACATCAAAGGATATCGCATCGAAAGAATATCCGTTGGAGAATTCTTTTTCTTATGCTCACTTATTGTACTTTTTAAAAAAAGATTTTCCATGGATCTTTTACCATTGTAAAAGCCTTGAGCATTACACATGTACAAGGATAAAACGAGAGCCTAAATACCACGAATTTGTGGTGGTTGAGTTGCATTCAATCAAGCAATCAATCACCTAAAAGTAGATCAAACTAGATCTTCACTTTTCCTAGATTGTAGGAAAGTGAATTGATTCCCTCCAACAACCATTCCCACCTTCATTTGAATTCAAAAATTCCACTTTTAGAAGTTGTGGAACACTCCTAAAGTCTATATAAAGACTTGAAATCACTTGTAAAATGCACGGAAGCAATATACATACACGTGACCATCATTGTCTTGCTACAATTTTTTGCATCATCTTCTTCGCCAACAGTAATCTTGTAGAGGGTGCTGCTCTCTCTACATAGCTCCACATTGAGTGCAAGATGGCTCATTGGAAAGGTATTAGTGTCTAGTTTATGCCTGGAAATTAGCATAGCATTAGGTTTAGACATTAGCTTCAAAACGCACTTTTCTACCTCCTACAAGCTTCTCCAAGTTCTTCCAGTGGTATCAGAGCTAGATCAAGATAAGTGATGGATTTCCCTCAATGATCGAGAAGCTTGGTCGACACAACTACGTGGCTTGGCAAATCAGAATGGAGGCCTATTTGCAAGGTACAAATCTTTATGGAATTGTAGCATGTGATGAAGCTATGCCTATTCCAAGATCCAAAGGACGACCTACACAAGAGGAGACAAATAAGCTCACACTTTGGTGCGCAAGGGATGCTCAAGCAAGGTTGTACATACTAAACTCTATCTCTGACTTTTGATTACCACATATTAGAGGATGCAAGATATCTCAAGAGACTTAGGATGCCCTCGAGACTTTCTTTTCTGCTAATGCCAAAGCAAGAAAGAATCATCTTTGGAACGAGTTCAACCAAATGAAGAATACATCTAAACAAATGATCACGGAGTTTGTTACCAAGGTGAAGGGGGTTGCGGATCAGTTAGAATCCATTGGAGAGCTGATTGAAGAAAGGGCTATCATGAGGCAAATTCTCAATGGCATTCGAAGTGATAAGCAGTGGAAATCTTTCACTACGGCATATGATCTCATCATGGATGTGCACACTCCAGACTTCAACATCTTTCTTGGACAACTCTTCAATCAAGAGGCCAACAATAGCATAAAGGAAGGTAACTCATATCATGGTAATTCAACTAGTGCTCTATATGCAGATAAGAAGGATAAGAAGCAGAAAGGCAAGAAGAAGGAAGAAGATGAAGAAGAGACTTCTTAAGACAACTTCGCAAGCAAGAGCAAGTGGAAAGGGAAGAAGAAAGGACCAAAGCAAGACAAAGCCAAAGGTCAGAATTTTCAACCTTGTGCCATCAACGATAAGACCAACCACACCACTCAGAATTGATGGTTCAATGGGAAGACCCAGAAAGGAAGTGGAAGAGGTGGATATGGCAGCAATAGAGGCAGAGGTGGACACAACTTCAACAATAACAATAGAGGATATAATAGAAGGGACAACAAAAATTATTCAGAAGATCAACCACATGAAGACTCATTGCTTCTCATGAATCTAAGCCACAAAGAAGGTAAAGAAGATGATCTGATTCATTTGTTCTACATAGATTCAAGAGGTTTGAGTCATGTTGCAGGCAATATTGCTCTTCTATCTAACTTGGAAAGTCCAAAGGATAGACATGAAGTACAAACTGGGGAGGACACAAAGCACAATGTGAAGAAGATTGGTAATGTCAAAGCTTCCAATGGTAGGACAAACATTCTGAGTAAGGTTCTCTATGTACCCACTATCACTAAAAACCTAATAAGTGTAGGTCAAATAGTTGAAAAAGGCTTGCAAGTTAGGTTCACCCAACATGGAGCTTTTGTGGAAGATCCATGTCAAGGCTTCAAGAAGATAGCCAGAGGTGAGAAGCATGGTAGGCTTTTTACTTTTGAAGTAGGAGAAACCAGGAACATAACTCTATTCACTTTTGGGTCTCAAACCCTAAGTGAGCTTCAAGTGTGGCATAAGAGACTTGCTCATGTGAATGAAAGAACCTTGAAGGATATATGCAGGGATCAAAGTGTTCTAGGACTATCGAACATATCAAAGCAACACATGATCAACCGTTGTGATGCATGTGAGATTGGGAAGGCACAAAGACAACCATCCAACCACAAAGGCTACATCCACAACAACTTATTGGACTTAGTACATACAGATGTATGGGGACCAAGTCAAGAACTTTTATTGGCAGGATCAAGGTATTATGTCTCATTTATTGACGATCCATTACTGTTCTATACTTTATCAATAGTAAAAATGAAGTGTTTGATTGCTTCAAAAAGTATCTCACACATGTGGAGAATCATATAGGTAGATTACTAAAGAAGCTCAGATCTGATGGAGGGGGAGAATACTTCTCCAAAGATTTTGATGAGTTCTTGCAGGATAAAGGCATCAAAAGGGAAGTGACTACCAGGTACTTGGAATTGCCGAGAGGAGAAACAAGACATTGATTGGATCAACCAGAATAATGCTTGAAGAGAAGAAGTGGCCACATTCTCTATGGGCAGAGGCTATTTCAACTACTGTGTACCTTGTCAATAGACTACCATCCAAATCACTTGAAGGTATGACTCAGCGTGGTACGGAAGAAAACCTAGTCTTGGACATTGCAAGGTTTTTGGTTGTTTAGCTTATGTTCATGTACCATCATAAATAAGAGGTAATCTATATGAAAGGGCAAAAGAGGTAGTGTTTATTGGATACGATTCAACTCATATGGGTTACAGGTTCTATAATCCTTCAACCAAACAATTCACTACAAGTAGAGATGTTGTGTTTGAAGAACACAGGTCTTGGTATGATTAAGACAAACAAAAGGTAACTCTGCCATATGATCTTGATTCTGATTCGCATCAATTAGGAAGCAAGCATGATACATAGGTCTAGGATCCAAGAAGTGATATAGATGATGACCAAGATGAAAGGGAAAAGGATTACAAGCTATGGAAGTGAAGAGGCAACGCAAAGATGCAAGAGGTTGGAGAATGCTCCAAACAAGCACCTAGAAGATCAGCAAGAGAGAAAAAACAACCAGAAATGTATGGATATGATTCCACATTTGTTACAAAGCATTCAATCTACTTGGCAAAAGACTCTATTCCAAAGGAACCCTCGACCAATGAAGAAGCAAAGGGAAACCCTAATTGGGAAAAGGCCATGAAAGAAGAAATAGATGCATTCAAGGAGATGGAGACTTGGGATTTGGTTCCAATGTCACCGAATCAAAAGGTAATTGGTTGCAGATGGGTATATAAAGTTAAAAGAAATTCAGATGGATCAGTTTGTAGGTACAAGGCAAGATTAGTTACCAAAGGATGCTCTCAAACTCATGGTATAGACTATGAGGAAACATTCTCACGAGTTGCAAAGATGACTACAATCAGGACATTGATAAGTGTAGCTACTACAAGGAATTGGAGACTCCTCCAACTTGATGTAAAAAATGCATTCTTAAATGGTTGGATAAGTGAAGAGGTATAGGTGTCCCAACCACTAGGTTTTGAAAACCCTAATCATCCATCTTATATTTCTAGACTTAAGAAAGCATTGTATGGATTGAAACAAGCTCCTAGAGCTTGGAATTACAGGTTGGTTACATACCTTCAAGATCAAGAGTTCAGACCAAGTAACTCAGATCCTTCTCTATTCATCAAAAGGGATCATGATAAGGTTATCTATCTATGTGTATATGTAGATGATATTATTGTGACAGGTGATGATCTAAATGGCCTTCAAAGGATCAAGAGACACATGCAAGAGGAGTTCAAAATCAGTAACCTAGGTGAGCTCACATATTTCCTAGGTATGTAGGTGATATAGATAGATGAAGGAATGTATTTGACTTAGAGAAGATACATTCAAGATCTTCTTCTCAAGTTCAAAATGGAGAACACAAAACCTACAGGTACACCTTCGGAGATGAATCATAAACTTAGTGTTTATGAAGATGAGAAAATTGAAGAAATTAAAGAGTATCAAAGCTTGGTAGGTAGCTTGATATATGCTACTCATACAAGGGCAGATATCTCATATAGTGTGGGAGTGCTTAGTCAATTCATGCACTCGCCAAGAAGACCACACATCGATGCAACTAAGAGAGTACTTAAGTATCTCAAAGGTAGAATCAATGAAGGTATATTCTATGCTTACTCTTCAGATTTGGATATCAAAATCTATTCGGATGCAGATTGGGTAGGAGCTAAGGATGATAGAAGAAGTACTTCTGGTTACTTAGCATTTGCAGGTTCAAAGACAGTGTCATGGAGTTCCAAGAAGCAACCAACAATTGCTTTATTCTCGACTGAAGCAGAGTAGAGAGGTTTGACCATAGCAACTCAAGAGGCAATATGGTTAAAGGCATTGTATACAGATTTGGGACTTGTGAGTTCCAAACCTCACATATTTGGAGATAATGTAAGTTCCATGCATCTAGCGGCAAACCCTATTCTCCATGCAAGAACCAAACACATAGAGGTTCATTACCACTTCATTAGAGAGAAGCTCATGGCAAAGGAGATTGACATTTCGTTTGTTCCTACTAAAAAGTAAGTGGCAGATATGATGACGAAGGCACTTGATGGAATAAAGCTTTGTAGATTCAAGGCTATGGTAGGTATTCAACCTATCAGAGAATGAAGACTCAAGCATACTTTAGCTTGAGGGGGAGCTATTGGAACATCAAACTTACACTATGCTTGAGGTAGATTTGATCTACATCAAAGGCTATCGCTTTGAAAGAATATCCGTTAGAGAATTCGTTTTCTTATGCGCACTTATTTTGCTTTTTTAAAAAAGACTTTTCATGGATCTTTTACCATTGTAAAAGCCTTGAGCTTTACACATGTAAAAGGATAAAAAGATAGCCTAAATCCCATGAATTTGTGGTTGAGTTGCATCCAATCAAGCAACCAATCACCTAAAAGTAGATCAAATAGATCTTCACTTTTCCTAGATTGTAGGAAAGTGAATTGATTCCCTCCAACAACCATTCCTACCTTTATTTGAATTCAGAATCCACTTGTGAAGTTGTGGAACACTCCTAAAGTCTATATAAAGACTTGAA
Organism: Ceratopteris richardii; assembly: GCA_020310875.1. Lineage (NCBI taxonomy): Eukaryota > Viridiplantae > Streptophyta > Polypodiopsida > Polypodiales > Pteridaceae > Ceratopteris > Ceratopteris richardii. The sequence continues at coordinate 22,479,659 of CM035441.1, forward strand.
ATCACTTGTACAATACATGGAAGCAATATACATACACTTGTGACCATCGTTGTCTTGCTCCTTCAATTTTTTGTATCATCTTCTTCGCCAACAGTAATCTTGCAGAGGCTGCTGCTCTCTCTATAGAGTTGGACATTGAGTGCAAGATGGCTCATTGGAAATTTATTAGTGTCTAGTTTATTCCTAAAATTAGCATAGCATTTGGTTCAGTAGATTGGGAGAAACCACAGTTTTTCTGTCTCTCGGTCAATCTCTATGTATTCTTGAAAAATAGGAGGTACCACCATTGAGTGTCTGATTCAATCCTATAGCATATTTTGCTTATTCCTTAAAATTTTGTGCATAGTATACACTCAACCCTATGTGTATCATTCCCATAAAAGGAGTTTTTCTAATCGTAATCATGCTGGTCGCTATGGGCATTTGAGGTTCATTGTCTCTTCCATAGATAGTAAGTTTTTTGAGCTAGTCGACACACGAACCTATCTATTTTGTATCAACTCTTTCTCCTTGATGCTTCAAATTACATAGTGCATTTCTTTGCACTTATCCCATGCCTATACGGTCTATTTGAGTCTCCATAAGCTCAAGGGCTGGTCTTGTGCTGGTTGGCTAGAACAAACTTCATCACTTCAAAACACACTTTTCTACCTCCTACAAACTTCTCCAAGTCTTTTCATGTATGTATGCATGTATGTATGTATTTATATATGTATGCATGTGTATTTATACATATTTGTAGGTGTATGTATGTGTATGTATATAGTGAAAGATAGCGATAGATAAAAAAATAGAGAGAGAGAGAGCCAAAGAGAAAAGGAGAAAGAGCAAGATAGAAATAGAGTATAGAGAGAGAGAGAGAGAGATTGTTTTTGTAGATCTCAACGTTTGCTAACTCTTTGAACAAAGACACATGTACAATGAGCGACAGAAGCGTGATGTGTTGTTTCTTAATTTATAGCAATAAAAGGATTGCATAAACGATTTAAAATTGCCATATAAATGTGACTATCTAACATTACATAGATGACACAATCACACATACGGTTTGTAGTCATTTATGTGATGAAAAAAAATGCATATACAAGATTCTTAGAGGTTCGCATTCATCGACTATACAGCCATCATTTTGATCACCATGCAAAACACCATATATACGAGAGTTCATGCATGCCACTTTCTATGACGATGCAAAGAGATACTAGCGATGAAATTATATCGCGTCAATAGTAGCAACAAGGAGTCACTTCTTGTAGTCCATTATGTCTAAATCCATTTAGCCTAATAGAAAAGGGTTCTCTAAAAAGAGGATTTTCTTAGATCCCATTATAATTAGTTCATGAGAAAGTGTGGATTTTCCATATGAAAATAGCCATAAGGTATTTCGCTTGAAGTTTACTTTGATAAGGTCTATGATAAGTTAGATTGGAGTTCTATTACTAATTATTTATTATTATTCAAAATTATTATTAATTCTCTAAACTAATCAGTGCAGGAGAAGATGGACAATGGTAATTATTATTAATTCTTTATTATTATTCAAAAATATCATTAATTCTTTAATCTAACTAGTACATGAGAAGATGGAAAATGGTAAGATTAATGGCATTAAGATTGAGAGTGTTGTTTCATACTTATTTTGAAAATATGTATGTATATTGCATAAATATCCTTTTAAATAATGATGGAAAATATCTAAATTATTTTATGAAACATGTTTGAAAATGTTTATAATGGAAATCATGGAGAAAGTAGGTTTTTAGGCCTCCAACAATTAGCCGCCCCCACGTATTATAATCATGGATGCAATGCCATTTAGGATAGACAAGCCTTTAGGTTTTTGGGTTTTTCTTATCTACAATATGAGAATGGGTTTTTCGTAGATTGAAGGGAAAATTTTAGATGTGGTATTCTTTCTTGCCAAACTTGTCATTCAAGATCTTTATATCCAATCACTATCTTTTTATGTTTTCATTCTATTTTCTTTCTTTTTGGATGCCTTCCAAAATGCAACTTCAATTAGGTCATCTCAATTGCAAGAAAGTCTTTGTGGGGTGCGAATAATTGTTGATATATTTTGGTAGTGATGTTTGTGAACACACTTAAGACCGTCGGAGCACTTTTTTCCCTCTTTAGAAGGTTTTTTCCTTGGCTTATATATACGCGTATAACCCTAATGGTTTACTGATCTTTTATACATTCACTTGGTAATACATTCACCATTGTGTGTTGTGCTCCAAGCTGCTGCTTTTTCTTCTTCTTCTTCTTCTTCTTCTTCTTCTTCTTTTTCTTCTTCTTCTTCTTCTTCGTGTTGTTTGTGTGCTTCCATAGACCTCAAACTCCAACAATAATGTTCTACTTAAATATGCCAAAGCTATTTGGGACATGTGCGTTTGACCTAAACAATAAAAGCAGTTTGGGGATCCGTATACTTTGTCTTCTTCATCTATTATTGGCATTCATTCTTACGGTAAGCTTTCCGAAGGAAGGAAATACATATGTTAACTTTGTACTCATATGTTATTTTCCTTATTTTATAGAAAATGAACTTCTAAATGAAATCCATGAGAGATCTTTGTATCATCGCCCTCTTTTAATCAAAATTCTGCTAAACAAAAGCTAACTTTAACTGCAAACATACATTCAGTGCATGCAACTACGTGCGAAGTGATGCTTCTAGGACGCGTATTCTGAGGACGAAGGACTCTCGAGTCATGTCATGTTTCTACGTCGCCGAGCCAGCAGAAAGGCTCAGAAAGAGATTCTCGGTTAGACAAATCTTTCTCCAGGCATTCGCCAAGGACGCACAAAGAGGAAGAAAGAGAGTGTGTGTCTAAAGGTATTGGACAATGACGCAGAGCGAGAGAGCGTATGAGAGCGTATGTGTCTGGACGGTGGACCTCTTCTGCCTGCCTTGTAGGCTGTTAGCTTATCGCGGTTCGAAATGCGACGCAGCTCATGATAGGAGAAAGTTAGCGTTCTCTCATATACACCCACAAGTTACAACTTACGTGAGCGAGCGAGAGAAAGAGTCTTCTCTCACATACACTCACTCATGAGCGAAAGACAGTGAGTTGTCTCATATACACCCGCAAATCACCCACAACTTACGCGAGCGAGCGAGAGCGAGAAAGAGTCTTTCCTCGCATACACTCATTCATGCGCGAGAGAGAGAGAGTGTGTTGTCTCATGAGTCATATACACCCACAACTTACAAGTCACAACTTACGTGAGCGAGCGAGAGAGAGAAAGAGTCTTTCCTCACCTACACACACTCATGAGCGAGAGAGAGAGAGTGTGAAGTCTTGAGATTCGAGAGCATATGAAGGGACAGTGAACTTCTTCTCGGTATCATACCCTACTGCAACTCGAAATGCCGATTCTCATGATAAGAGAGAGAGAAAACATCTTTTCTTACTTAGACCCATAAACGACAGCAAAGTACTTGCGAGATCATGGTGGGCGGATTTCCGCAGAGTCAGCAGGCAACCCCCCTCTCTCTCTCCCCCGCCTTTGCCCCGTCTCGGTGCAAGAGAGAGAAAGTGGGTGCATGAGATATTGTAGATTGAGGTCGCTCTCTGTGTAAGAAAGAGAAAGAGGTTCATGGATATGCTGCGGAGTGAGCTCGCTGTGGGCGCAAGAGAGAGAAAGACGCTGCTTGATATATTGTAGAAACAGCTCGCTCTGGGTGTGTGTGTGAGAGAGAGAGAGAACATTGAGATACTGTAGATACTGGAGGATGAGCTCGCTCTAGGTGCAAGAGGGTGTGTGAGATATTGTACAATGAGCTCACACATGTTCTGGATAGCTGCGCTTCAGATTTTCAAGGCGTAAAGCGTCTCGTCAACTTACAGACGCACACAAAGCTATACACCGCGCAGGTTCCCTTCTCTCTCTCCTTGCACACTCGTCAGATGTATTTGGGAGAAAGGGAGAGATTCGAGACTCGTGAGAGGAAGCCTTCGACTCTCCATACTAAACACAGCAGAACATAATCAAGAAAGTACGTGAAGTGAGGTTCATGCAGAAGCTGGGCTGATGTCACGTGACCCGGGTATTGAGACTCACGAACCAAATCAATTGGCAACATGTGTTGTTGGGTGAGGCGGTCGGCTGCTCATCGAAGTTGTGGAATGTCATCAAAGGTGAGACTCTTTGGAAGATTTGGAGAGAGCGATGTGCTGTCAATTTTGGACAAACTCCTAAGGAATGGTCGATCGAGAAATCCTTGTTTCTTCTAGGTAAAAGAATCTCCCGAGATAAGAGATCTCCACCGTTTAGACATCACTGTATTTATCTCCTCGAAAATAACAAGTTGAAACCCAAATGGGTCCCACATGAGGGTGATGCTAGATTTATCAGCCTCATTTGTAATGCCCTCTAGCTTGCCATACTCCTCCCCTGCTTTGTGAGATTTGGGGGGTCCCTTGGGCACTAGTCCCATTCACTTGTAATTTTTCTTCCCTGTTTTAATTAAAGTCCGGGAGAATAGGCTAAGGCCGAACTTCCTTTAAAAAAAAAATGCAGAAGCTGGGGATGATAAGAAAAAGTAAAAACCAAAAGCTTTGTGCTTTGCTGGCTATTTCTCTTGTTAAAGAACTCATTGTTAATAATTTTGTAGTCAATGAGAAGCATAAACAGATTTTTTTCCAAAATATATAATAAGAAAATGAATACATAAAATGGTTTGTTTCACAAAATTTAGGCCAATGTATCAATATGGAAGTGGAGCTCTTATCATCATTCCATGTAAATCACATTTAATAGTGATGGATTATGACATATTTATTGAAGTGCCAACAATAAGGGGATCTTGTGTCGCTCCTAGGGCCCTCGAGGGTGTCGAGCGTCCCTTGGTATCTCTTAGTAGAGATGCAATCCTGTCAAAGCATGAAGAGCTCAAGAAAGTATGTCTCGTCGGACTAGTGTTTGGCCCTAGGACACCGTTCAAAATTGTGCACCAGTGGCTTCGAAAAGAGTGGTTCCCTCGTGGGCTAGTTGTTAGCAAGTGTCAGTTTCCTACCGGCTAGTCATATGTTACTAGTCTTTGAAAATGAAGATATGGCGTTCCAAGCCCTCTGTGTCAAAACTTGGCAACTTGGGCGGGCGAACCTATGTCTGTTCAGATGCTCCCCCGATTTTACCCCCGAAAAACCAAAATCTCTCTGGTACCCTCTCTAGATCGAGCTCACTAACCTGTCCTGCTTCTTGTACAGCTTCGTGTGGGACATCGTTTCTCCAATCGGCAAGCCACTCGCTTCACGAGAGGATGTTGACGGTTTCATTTATGAAGGTGCGAGGCACTCTTTCAATGCATGGTGGCACCCTCAAATGTGTGTCGAGGTTGACCTCACCGCGCTGCTCCCGTTAAAGATCATAGTGGACCTCGGCGAAGGGGAGGTTCGGGAGCAAGATTTTAATTACAAAAATCTACCTCACGTGTGTTTTCGTTGTGGCCAACAAGGCCACAGGATCAAAGAGTGCCCACTGAGACAAAAAAGGAAACAATACAAGAAGCACCCAAGAAAAGTAAAGACAACAATGGACCATGAATCCCCGATGAACAAAGAGGAAGTTAAGGGCTCCCAAAACCCAGAAACAGACTCAGACAGCTTCAGGGAAGTTATAAGAAGAATGAAAAGAAGTCATAGGGCAAGGTCTGAGAGAAACTATACTCCAGATGCCCCCCCAAAGAACTTGTATTGCTATATGGAAAAGGAGATCAATGAGCTCGATTACCTAGATAGGCACCAATTTGAGGAGGACACCAGTGACAAAGCTCTAGAGATCCCTAACAACAAAGAAACCAATCAGGAGGGCCACACTACAAGCAAAGAAGACGGATTTACCACTAGCAATGAAGATAATATGGACAGTGAAAGTTCCATCATTGGATCGACTATTTTGGATACAGTCTCCTCCTCACTTCAACAACAAGAGACCTTCTGCAAGGGAAAAAAACCTATTGGGTTATCCTGGAAAAACAAGTTAATAAGTCGGGATCCCCTCCGAGCAAAAAAGAAGACGAATCCAAGAGGAGAAAGGATAAAACCCCTTCCCATAAAGAGGGTAAATTGTTGGAAGTGAGGTAGGCCCTTAGGCTCATGTCAAAGGTCCATGGTTCCATAGTTCCAGTCATGTACAACATTAATTCCAACAATCTTCCATATTGACAAAACATGAACATAACACAACTTAATCATATAGATGATGAGACAAAGATAGAGAAATTATAGACGTCATGTCTAAGGTGTTACGTAAGCCATCGCTTACTCATAGTATCATATATACCAATGTTCAATGTACAATGTGGGAGCAAAATTCTCAACCATTCTATGTGATGAGAAATAGATGAATGAGTGAATGTACAATGTAACAAACATATTCAGATGTATGGGCAGTAATCTGAATATACATGAGATGTGTGACCTTATAGGTTATAGAAGAGTGAATATGAGTGATTGAATGAGGAAGGATCAGTGTGAAACTGATGGTCAACAAACCTACATCTAAACTTAGGCTATGGAAGACCCTAAGTCAGATACGTGTGTGAAAAGATCACATACTTATAAAGTAGCATAGAATGCTAACAAGATTGTTGCCGGAAATCCTCAAACTCATGTGAACACACCTTCTCAAACACCTCATAAAAATATGCATAAAGCATATAAGTACTGATTCTCTTGTACCTATGCCGAATAGGACTCCTTCTGATATGAACGCCAAGGCCTCCATAAACTTCAAGTAGTACCTGTGTGCATAAAGAGAATATGTACCTGAATACTTAACATAAAATGTAAATCTTATGTTAACCACCATCCAATGTCTTTGAAGTAGCCCGACATCTTCTTGTAGAAGACAATCTTCAACCTAATATCTTCCTGTAGAAGATAATCTTCAAAATCATGTAGATGGTCCCATCCAATGTCTTTGAAGTAGCCATACATCTTCTTGTAGAAGATAATCTTCAACCTCACATCTTCTTGTAGAAGATGATCTTCAAATACATCATGTAGATGGGCGATCCTCACCATCAAGCTGCTAATGACCAAGTCTTCTTGCCATGAACAAGAGATAACCTCCTCTCCATGAGGTAGAGTGTGAGCACACCCTTCATCTTCTCCAAGAAGAATCACCAAGAAGAACTCCATAGCTGCTCCTCAACATGCTTCAAGTTAGCACCATGGCTGCCCCATGTGCTAGAAGAAACACCACCTCTACTGAGGTCCAAGCTCTAGAAAGCTTGTGTTGTTCCTAGGTGAAGGATGAATACAAGTGAGCCAAGCACTTGTTTATATAGTTTTCTTTGTCCATGAAAAGCTTATCAATAAAGCTACGTTCGCATAAAGCACACGATTGAATAGCGATCGCTTATGAATAGAAAGCTATGAATAAAGCACCAATTCGAAACGCCGTCCGTCACCTTTATTCTTCGCGTTCGTGTGAGCTTTTAATAGATTAAAACCACCAAAAGATCTTTGCTAAAATCGTGCTACTGATGGCCGTCGTGGGATTTGAACCCGGGTGGGTTCTATAGAAGGAGTTTCCCTTATCCACAACGCCCGTCGATATTTGCTGTAGGAGGGAGTAGTATCACAGCTATACATTCTGTAGTTAGTGGAGAATATTGGACCAATAGGATATTGTTTTCCAACAATCCCCCCTGCAATGTCATATTGGTACAAACTGAACTGGATCTGCAAACTATCAGAGCTGCAAATTACCACAAAGCTTGTACTCCCGCACTTCAGAACTTGTTCTTCAAAAGTCTTCTTCAAAACTGAATTTGACTTTCTTTCAAAAAACTGAACTTGTTGAATATGAACCAAAATACCCGAGAAAATATGCAAATTAGATATCCAATAGTGTTCTTATCAAGCAATAACTGCTTGACAACAAATATAGCATGAATTGTCTTCGAACCTGCTATCTCTTGAAAACATACACTAGGATCCATATATTTGCATTTACCTTCCAAAAAAGGTTTCTCAACGTACTTCTGCTGCGTCATGTAAATACACTAAACAAAATCAGGAACTGAATTCTGGAACCTGTGACTGACAACTCACAACTTAGTGCATTATGAACACTGCTGGTTCTTCTCTGACTGTACTCAACTCAATATGAGTCAAAAAATCTATGATGTCATCATGTCTTCATCCTTTAAATCCTTCATACCTCTTTCCTTCAGAACTTGGTATAAACATATATGTGCGCACGTTTGAAATATACCTTTCTGAAATATCAAGCTTCTCTTCAATAGAACTCTCGAACCTTCTCCTGAACAGGAACATCCTAACAGGAACTTTCTCCAAACATTCTTCTTCTTCCTTCTTCTTTCAAAGCTGGAACATAAAGAGAACCTGACAAAGGAAATATAGGAATACCTGAAATAGGAATACCTGAAAGTATGAATCTGCATTCTTTCACATATGGCTTGAAAATAAGTCTTCATGTTTCATCACCCCCCTAGATGACTTAACACTAGTATCCAGTATTCTTCAAATATATCAGACTTTATGAAATCTGGAACGTCTTCCTTCATAAATCTGATGTTCAGTGATCAATACCTGTATCTGAAACAAAATCTCTGAATCCTTTTTATTAGCATTGATCAGATGCCAATAGCTTTCCATGTCATTCCTCAGCTTTCCAAAATCTAGAATAAGGTTAGCTGATCCTAACATAACAAAACCTTGTTGAAAGCTTTATAGGATTCATAACCTTCTGTAACATAACAAGTATCTTCTATCTCTCTGTAACACAAATTTGATAGAATCTGAATCTTTGACTAACTTCTTCCAATGTTAAGAATCTTCATAAACAAAGGATAGACAACTGAATCATAAATATTCAAGATCATACAAGATCAATGATCTCTCCTGTGTAGAATCTGTTCTTCATCAAACCTTCATGACTGAATGTTTGATTTGTTACCTGAATGTCTTCAAGTGTCCATGCTTTCTCAAAAAGTTGTAAAACTTTTCTTCAAACAAATCCTTCAAGGAATCTGCAATTCCTACTTGAAATATGAGTGGAAAAACTTCTCACCTTGAGAACTCCAAAAGCTGCAAGTTGATACTTCATAACTTTCATATTTTACCCGGGTGAAATGTGATAGTACCTGCTTGACTTTCTTTTGGCTAACTCCACTTAATCAAGTGATAGGATATGATGGAACACCTTTTTTGAATACAAACATGTATCCAAAAGTCTAGACAATCATAAAAAGTAGATTCTTCAACTGACTGGTACATCAACAAGTCTGAACTTTCTGAAGTTTCTAAAAATACTAAGTATGAGGTAACCGTTTCCAAACATAAAACCTCAACGCAAGTCTTCAACATCTGCTACAAAAAACTCTTTTACCTCAAGAGTTAGATAAAGAAGAAATATACTTCTGTGCAACTTGTCATATACCAAGTAGCTCTGTATTGACACTCCAAGAATTCTTTGAGGGAACATATAAGCTACCTGCTTAAAAGCTTCAACTAAAACATAACTCATACATATATGAGTTAAAACATATATTTGCTGCTTTTCTTTCTCTCAATGCAATTGTTTGTCAAATCTACTAAATCATGACCAAGTGTAATGCAAAACAAGAAACTGCTTCTTCTTTAAACAAGATGTTCTCGTAGACTTGTCTTTGGATGTAGAGGATAAAATAGGAAAAGTATATGGAAAATATATGAGAAAAGGAAGCCTTACTTTTCTTTTGGAAATGATGGACTTTCTTCTTCTGCATCTTTCTTCCACCTGATGATGTCAACATTTTCAAACTTCTCTTCCATACCTTTTGTTCTCTTCATCTTGAAGTAGCAAACACTCTTGACCTCTTCAAATGAACTTTTCTCTTCCTCTAGTGCTAAGAGTAAGAGATAAAAACAAACATGGTATATAAATGGAAGTGAATATAGAATCATGTTTTATCATCTCCTCATATCTCTGAATCAAAATTTTGCTTCAGATGTCTGAAAATGACTAAATTCACCAATCTTTTGTCTGAATGATGAATTACCCTTCTAGAGTTACCTTCTCTAGATACATTTGTACCTTGATATCCAACCAACTTACAATAGAAAATTGGCTGAAAAAACTCATCTCATCTTTGCACTTGTCTTCTTAGATGAATTTTCTTGCCATGAAGAAGATCTCTCAAAACTCTCTAGAAAAACCTCTAGATACCTGATGTAGCCTTTAACTTTCAAAAGATGAAAGTGTATAAAAGCATTCCTTGAATTTCTTCAAATCTCTTCATAACTGCTCTTCTAAGATATGACTTGCAAATGATAATCTGATAGTAGAAACTGATACCTGTGATTTGATGTCGATCTGATTCCTTCATCTTCTCTAAACCATTGTTCTTCCTTGAATTTGAAGTAGTCTTCTCTTCATCAAGTGTGGGTCTTCATCTAATACTTTTGTAAAGTATTTGCATACTCTTCCAAAAATATTCGGCTGCTAACAGATCATCAACTTCATACTCCACACTGACATGTAACTGAATTGTCTAATCCTCAAATCTCTACTCATCTAGATTAAGTGTGTATGTCAAATGTCAAATATTAGAAGATGCCTTTAAATCATATGTTGTAAATCTGGAATTCTGGGAACCTGAGATATGAATGAGCCTTAATGCATTGATGCCAAAGATCTAAAGTTCTGAAACCAAAACCTTAGTGCTCTGATACCAAATGTTGGAAGTGAGGTAGGCCCTTAGGCTCATGTCACAGGTCCATGGTTCCATAGTTCCAGTCATGTACAACATTAATTCCAGCAATCTTCCATATTGACAAAACATGAACATAACACAACTTAATCATACAGATGATGAGACAAAGATAGAGAAAGAATAGACGTCATGTGTAAGGTGTTACGTAAGCCATCGCTTACTCATAGTATCATATATACCAATGTTCAATGTACAATGTGGGAGCAAAATTCTCAACCATTCTATGTGATGAGAAATAGATGAATGAGTGAATGTACAATGTAACAAACATATTCAGATGTATGGACAGTAATCTGAATATACATGAGATGTGTGACCTTATAGGTTATAGAAGAGTGAATATGAGTGATTGAATGAGGAAGGATTAGTGTGAAACTGATGGTCAACAAACCTACATCTAAACTTAGGCTATGGAAGACCCTAAGTCAGATACGTGTGTGAAAAGATCACATACTTATAAAGTAGCATAGAATGCTAACAAGATTGTTGCCGGAAATCCTCAAACTCATGAGAACACACCTTCTCAAACACCTCATAAAAATATGCATAAAGCATATAAGTACTGATTCTCTTGTACCTATGCCGAATAGGACTCCTTCTGATATGAACGCCAAGGCCTCCATAAACTTCAAGTAGTACCTGTGTGCATAAAGAGAATATGTACCTGAATACTTAACATAAAATGTAAACTTATGTTAACCACCATCCAATGTCTTTGAAGTAGCCCGACATCTTCTTGTAGAAGACAATCTTCAACCTAATATCTTCCTGTAGAAGATAATCTTCAAAATCATGTAGATGGTCCCATCCAATGTCTTTGAAGTATCCAGACATCTTCTTGTAGAAGATAATCTTCAACCTGACATCTTCTTGTAGAAGATGATCTTCAAATACATCATGTAGATGGGCGATCCTCACCATCAAGCTGCTAATGACCAAGTCTTCTTGCCATGAACAAGAGATAACCTCCTCTCCATGAGGTAGAGTGTGAGCACACCCTTCATCTTCTCCAAGAAGAATCACCAAGAAGAACTCCATAGCTGCTCCTCAACATGCTTCAAGTTAGCACCATGGCTGCCCCATGTGCTAGAAGAAACACCACCTCTATTGAGGTCCAAGCTCTAGAAAGCTTGTGTTGATCCTAGGTGAAGGATGAATACAAGTGAGCCAAGCACTTGTTTATATAGTATTCTTTGTCCATGAAAAGCTTATCAATAAAGCTACGTTCGCATAAAGCACACGATTGAATAGCGATTGCTTATGAATAAAAAGCTACGAATAAAGCACCAATTCGAAACACCGTCCGTCGCCTTTATTCTTCGCGTTCGCGTGAGCTTTTAATAGATTAAAAGCACAAAAAGATCTTTGCTAAAATCGTGCTACTGATGGCCGTCGCGGGATTTGAACCCGGGTAGGTTCTATAGAAGGAGTTTCCCTTATCCACAACGCCCGTCGATATTTGCTGTAGGAGGGAGTAGTATCACAGCTATACATTCTGTACTTAGTGGAGAATATTGGACCAATAGGATATTGTTTTCCAACATAAATTACCACAATGATCATCATCTCGTTAAATCCTAGGGGGTTGACTGACTCCTCAAGAGCGATCATCATTGGTCAATGGATTTGTTACATTATCCTAAACCCTGAATTCATCTGTATTCAAGAGACTAAAATTGATGGAGAGACCTCCAGAAACATCTTATACAGGTCTCCCCGACCCATGTTTGGATCTCGACGATGCACCCCTGGGGGTCTGGTGGGATGGTAATTGGTAACAACAAGCTGAAAACCCAAGCAAGCCCCACATGGGGGTGATGATAGGGTGATTAACCTTCTTTGTAATGCCATGTAAAGTCTGTAAAACCTACCCCTTCTTTGTAGGATTTGGGGGCTCTCGTGGTCTCTAGTCCCCTTCACTTGTACTTTTTTTTATTTAATACAAGTCCGAGAGAGTAGCCTAAGGCTGAACTTCCTTTATTTAGAAGAAAAAAAGAAAGCTACAAACATTTCCCCATCTTTTTAGACTTCTTGATTTGGAGGAGTCTCCAATTTCTTGCAGTAGCTACATGTATCAATGTTCTGATTGTAGTCATCTTTGCAACTGGTGAGAATGTTTCCGCATAGCCTACACCATGATTTTGTTAGCATCTTTTGGCAAGTAATCTTGCCTTCTACCTACAAATTGATCCATCTGAGTTTTCTTTGACTTTATATATTTGTCATATATAAGAAATGCAAACAAGTCACTCTTAATTTCCAATCCTATATTGACTGGAAATGCAAAAATATAAATGGAAAACTTATGTAAACAGTAATTTAAGCCCTCCACATGATGTTGTCGATGTTCGATGAGTTGAATTGGTTTCAATAGCTTCATTGAAGCACCAAATGTTCTTAAGACTTAAAAAATCCACAGCTTTCAAGAATTCGAGTATATTAATGTATTTTTAATACTCATATTATTGAGCCTACCCTTCATCTTTCCTTCATTTCAACTTCTCCATTTCCTACCATTTCCATAGTGTTGATGTTTCCTTTATGAGAACATTTCGTGCACCTCTGCATAAAATTATCATGATTTTGTTCATTCCATTTCATTCTGTTTTGTTCCTTCTCGCTTAGAAGGATCTGATTCTAGATTGCTAATATTGCAGCTCATCCATAATACGTTTTCATATTAGATAAATGGTAAGCTTCTACTTCACTAATTCTAAAGTTTATGATTATTTCTTCAAATGGAACTATTTACTTGAAGAATAATTAGATCTATATAGAAAAAAACTAGCTTGAACATCCAACCCCTAACAATCTTGTCGAAAACTAATACCGTTGAAGGAACTCAGCAATCTGATTTAATTTTAGATAGGAGACTCCATTTTCGGGGCTTGGGAGTCTCATAGAGAGAGAGAAAAGAGAGAGAGAGAGCGAGAGAGAGAGAGAGAGTGAGAGAGAGAGAGATAGAGAGATGAGGAGGAGGAGGAGGGGATCATGACAAATAGATGGTTTTGCAATAGAAGAAACCTTCGAGATCACACTTTTTGGCACTTTTGAAATATACTCATTATAACTTTCTTATTTCGTTTATCTCTCGCACTAGTTCTGTCCTAGCACAAGGAAAGAGAAAACGCAGAAATATGATTGAAAATTAAAAAGATTTAAAACTGTGAGTCAACTCACTTAGCCTAGTGGTTTGATGCCTTGAGTCTATAAGAGAAAGTCCTAAGTTCATGTTTTGACAACAGATATCTATGAGTTCCTCAAAGATGGGTGCCTCTATCTTACGTGATCGAATGTGTGTGTGTTTCCAATTCATTGTACTCTCAAAAACAAAAAAGTTATTCAGATTTATACAATGTATCTATCTCTTCCTCTCTGTGTATCATCATCATTCCCCCTCTCTCTAAAGGATACTTTGAGATTGAACGGATTTCTCTTCTATGCGTTATAACGGGGATCTCCCCTACATTTAAAGAATAAGTGAAATGAGTGACATTCATATTGAAGATTGTGCAAAAAGCTCCTTCTTCAGGTCTTGAAAGCTCTCTACTTCAACCTTTTAGCTTCTTTCTTGGACTATGGGTTGGTGAGTATTGTCAGAGGAGCTGACATCCATATCCTCCCTTTTCACTTGGTCTCAATCATCATAGCTTAGGACCTACCTAAAAAACAAGAGGTTATCCTCTAGTAGATCAGTTCCATAAGAGGACATGATTGATGTAACGTGTACGATCCATATGGGATTTAACCCATCTCCACAAGGAATATGATTGATGTAACAAAAGGCGAAAGCCTAAAACAGGTAGCTAGCAGCCAACTAAAACCATGGGACATGACACATTTCAATAATATCTAAGATGTTTGAAGAATATCACTTTTCTTACGGCCATAGTACATCCGTATGCATCACAAAAAGCCGAGTGCTGATCCATCTCTAGAGACAATTCACCAGCGAAGAACAGGAGTTGACAATTGCTCAACTGAGTGGTTATTTTTTTTTTTAAAGAGGAAGTTCGGTGGAAATTTAATCTCTCTTATACCTTGAATTGATTGAAAGACCAATTGTATAGGTGAATGGGTGTAGTACCCATGAGAGTCTCCTATCCTGCAAAGCACGGGTTACATACTGATCGAAGGTGACACCGTGAAACGACTGCCCGAAGGCAAAAATGAGAAATTGGTTTAATATGCCCGGTAATGTCCAGCTATAGCAGGGAGGAGCTGAACCATCACCCCCATCTCAAGAGATGAAGGGCCCAACCACATAGTCTAGAGTGCACAGAGTGAATGGTTAAGTCTGATCCAAGAAGCAATACGTAACTTTATGCGGAATCCTTGTACTCCTGTCATGTGCTCGTCAATGAAGAATGCACGATTCAATGCATGAAGGCCCTTGCTTAGGCACAATCCCTACAAAGGATGCACAACTCTTACAAGAGATAACCTATTGCTTGGGATCGTCCATGTTTAGGCATGATCTCTACAAAGGAGGATCCCTCCTATCTTGGAGGAGATAACCTATTCCATACAGGGAGCTCCTGTCTTTGGGGAGATAACCTATTGCTTAGAGGGAACTCATGTCTCTTCTGCTTTTTTTGGCTTTAAAATCAATGTGATGAAGGTTTCATTTAGATGTGTGGCAGCCTAGTTTTGAAGTAAATAAGAACTCCGTGTCTGTATGGGCGCTCTCTGCTTAATCTCTTATTCCGAATGTATTCTTCAAATTTGATAGTGAAACTCATTTCTGTGTCTTTGCATAAGGGAGAGAGGTGCAAAATTGGCATACAAACTTACACAACTTATTCAGCTTGACGACCTTCATTTAAGAAAGGACATTGTTGTGCCTATTGCACAAGTTAGATCTAGGCCCTAACATTCCTGATATGGAAAAGCTCTGAAGTACCCAACTATGGCCGAAGAGTACCCACATAATGCTATTGCTAGTATATGAAAGTATGTATAAGGGATCAGAGACTTGGGCTCTTCACATGGAAGTTAATATGATTAAGTGAGCTTGATCACTGTAATCTTATATGGAACCCATGTACTCCTATAGAGTATTCATCCATGAAGAATGTATGATGCAATTCAGGAGGTCCATGCTTAGGCATGATCCCTGAAAACGAAGCACAACCATTACAATAACTGACCTCTTGGAAGAGAGAACCTATTCCTTGGAAATCTATAGAGTGTAGCAATATGGCAGGCTCTCTTGTATGTGTTTCAGATTCATACTCAATGTGATTACGCTTTCATTTAAATGTTTGGCTCTTTTGCAATAGATAAATAAGAACCTTGTGTGTAGGTGTGTGTGTGTGTGCGCACGCATGTGTGGTTGCCTGCAAAGAATGAGAAGGTTTAGGAATGGTGTATGCAGTTAAGAAATTTAGGCACTACCTTCTAGTTAACAAGTTCAAGTTCTTCATCGACCATCAGGCCTTATTGTACCCGGTCAATAAGCCTTGTAACACGGGAAGACTAGTGAGATGGTTTCTATTGTTGATGGAGTTTGATTTTGAAGTAGTGGTCAGAAAAGGAAATATCCACGTGAGAGCCGATCATTTGTCTAGGTTAACATATGCAGAACCACCCAACAGAATGGTGGATGACCTGCCAGATACTTACTTGTTTAACTTAGAAGTATGTCCGAAGTGGGCAGAAAAGTTGATTCCTATACTCACACATGGACCACATCATAGAATCAACAAGGATGCCAGGAAAGGATTTTTGCAATCACGTAATTTACACATTGTGGTAGGAAGTGTGTACTATAAAGAACCCAATGGTGTATTGTTAAGGTGTGTAGAAGAGGCTAAACAAAAGAACTTAATTGAACAAGCCCATGTTAATCGATAGAGAATGCATAAGGGATCTCATGGAACATTAAGGGAATTAAAAAGATTGGGAGTGTCTTGGCAAGATATGCCAAACGATGTACATGAATACATTGGCAATTGCCCAGAATGCCAAGAAAGTACTCCAGAAGACCATCCTTCACTGCAATTCTCTAGAATATCACCAAACTAGAGTAGGATGTTGGTTAAGTTCTTGAAAAAAGGGGAGCACGAGGAAGGAGAAAGTCTAGCTAGAAAGCAATCCCTAAAAGAAATGAGCAAGGATTATATTATACTCGGAAGGCAACTACTCAAAAGAGGAAAGTACAATCAATTACGGCTATGCTTCCATGAAGGAGAATACTTACCCATTTTAGAGATGGTACATGCAGGCACATCAAGGGGACATTTTTCAGCCAAAAGAACTATAAAAATGATTGTCTTTGCAGGCTTGTGGTGGCCTACTCTACATATGGATGCATACACTTATGTAAGGAGTTGTGAGGTGTAGATCCAAGTATCCTATTAGATAAGATGATATGCCTCTAAGACCCATGATTTGTGTGAGATCCTTTTCAAAATGGGGCATTGATTTCATAGGCCCTATTAATCCTCCAGCCAAGGGATCACATGTTGAGTATATAATAGTGGAAACAGACTATCTAACAAAATGGGTAGAAGCAAAAATAACAAGAAAAAATGATGTGCAAACTACTACAAGTTTCTCTTTGAGAATGTCTTTACTCGCTTTGGACTACCTATAGAGATAGTAAGCAATATAGGGATGCACTTCATCAACGAAGTAATAGAATCCTTGATGAACGAATTCCTTGTAATTCAAAAAAAATAGCCTCCCTATTACCCTCAAGCTAATGATTAGGTAGAGAGTTCCAATAAGGTTTTGTGCAACGTGTTGACAAAGATAGTCAACAACGGGAGGTCAGATTGGGATAAACAATTGCATCATGCAATTTTGGCCTTTCGAGTGGCCTACAAGATAGCCATTGGAACTACTCATTTTAAGCTAGTTTACGGGTAGAATGTGATCTTACCAATTGAATTTTTAGTACCTACTCTACGGGTAGCACAATAGTATGAGTGGATGGGCCATGAACTCTCCAACCAATTAGAACAAATTGAGAAATTACACCAAACAAGACTACAAGTAGTAGTGGGAATTTATGCTGCTAAACGGAGGTAGAAAGCATATTATGACACTCATATGAAAGAAAAAGGCTTAAAGGAAGGAGATCTAGTCCTTGTATATACATTGAAGCAACATGCCAAGAAATTGCAGCAATGCGGATACGGACCATTATTAATAAATCAAATCTCAACAAGTGTAGCAGTAAATCTAGCCACATTAGATAGAGATATACTTCCCAACTACATAAGTGGATGTTATAGAGTGAAGAAATATATTGAGCCATTAATGGATCATATGCTAGCATGACTCTTAGGAGCACAAAATTGAAAGAAGGAGGAAGAGAGAATCAAAGAAGCACGCGAGGAAGCGTTAGAGCATATCAAGAGACGAAAAGAGTGGATATGACAAAGGGATGAACGATATCTACAAGGCGAAGATCTTATAGCCATGGCCAACTAGCAAGTAAGCAATACAAGCTATAGCATCTCCCAACCATACTTAAACCTAGGAATTGGAAACAAGGAGTATCAACTAGTAGATGCTCTGATCGGCTCTGGAGCTTCTCTAACCTGTATGCAAGTGTCCTTATCCACTCATCTCCAAACAACCATAAGTCCCACTAAAGCATGTATGATAGGAATTGGAGGTCAAGTTGTAGAATGTGTTGGAGAAGCGCTAATATGCCTTCACTTACGAAACTCCACTATGGAGCAAAAAGTTTTGGTACGCAAAGATGAAGACCTAATTGAAAATCTAATCTTAGGGCAAGACTCCATTATTGAGAATGAAGTGAGCATCAATCTTGCACACGGATACATATCACCCAAAAATAGGACATAAGGAAATCTTTAGCTTGTTGGAAGAAAGTTTGTCTCAAATTCATAAGGTCACCACTTTATTTTATTTTTCCAGATTTCCCTGCCTTCAACACCTGGCACAGCCCGGTGGGTAATTTTTTTGTCAAAAAATTAGACTCGAATTTAACAATCCCTTGATCATATAAGATCTTGATCATATAAGATCTTGATCATATAAGATCTTGATCATATAATCAGATCCCGCGACTGTTTGAAATCTGCTCTTCTTCCGCTTTAATCTTCCAATTCTGCAAATTATCCACAGCTTCCTCTGCACCATGCTTCTTTTCTTGAAAATCTGCATCAAATATGTCCACCTTTTTCTCTAGTCTCCTTTGCAACAACTGTTCCCGCAATTCTGCAATTATCTGTGTCTGCTCTTCAATGTGCTTCTCTTGCTTTGAAATTATACATACTAAATCTTTTTCATGCCTTGAAACAAAGCATGTCTGCACCTATTCATACTGAAGCTTAAACATACCGAGCCACCAATTTTGGAAAACATTCCAAATTTCCTAAACATACTTATGGAGTTGCTGCTGCAATAATCCTATGTCCAACTTCGTCATTGACGTAGCATCTAACTCCACATCCTCCTCTTTTAATATCTGTTTTTCTAATTCCTCCAAGATTTGTATTCTCGATTGAAGAACTACCTGTTCCTTCTGCAAAATAGCATTTAACGCTGAAAAACCCATCATTTCTTTTTGAATCTCTGCTTGCACAGACTTCTGCCATTCTTCAAATTCATGCATAGACTTTTTTGTACTAGACAATTCTATCACAGATTGCATCTTTTCATTCTGCAATTCTTCCAACATACATACCTTCTTATCCAATACGTCCTGAAGTTTTTTAGTCTTCTCCTGCAAAGACTGATAATCATTCACATTAATAAATACTTTTTTATGTTCATGCCAAAACAATCTTTCTTCTTGAAAAACTAAGAAATCCGAAACTTCCTGCAACCTCTTCTTCATTCCTGGCACATCATAATCTGAAGTATTAACATCCTTCAACATTTTTTCGCCTACTGATTGTGATTGCTCCTCCACTCTTCTTTTCCTAGACAACTTAAAAATAGTTCCGAATGCTTTCGGATGCTCAACACTATCTAGCACCTGCAAGCAAATATCTTCCTGTATCCCTGCTTCTCGTCTCATCACTTGATGACCAAAAAAATCGATCTCCTTTGGCCACACTATCTTCTGATCTTCGACTAACTGCACAAACTCGAATAATGCGGCTAAATATGCTGATAATCGACTATTTGTTTCCGTTTTACGCCTATCACCAACAAAGATCTCACTATGTAAGTGATCATACACCCAATGAGCCCAACTTACTTTTTCTCCTGCCTCTGCATAGGCCAAAGGTGCAAAATTCTCCCTGGACATAGAATCATATTTAATAATAAAACATAATCTTTCCAAATACCATTTTAGCTGCTCCCTTCGAACATAGCTTACGTTCCTCATCATGTAGTACTGTCGTCTTCCTTCTCTAGGGCCAAAGTCTTTCTCCAAAGCCTCCTCCAAACATTTTGGAATAACAACATCATCGTATATAGGCAATTGAAATAATTTTGCAACTAATTCCGGTGAAAATTTTACCTGAAGTGATAACTGACCCTTTGTTTTCCGCATGATTTCCAGCTGACTCTTTGCATCATAATTGCATCTCCATCGCTCCCATGGCAACATAGCAAACTGTAATAATCCAGTCCTTCTGAGCCAATTCTCATTCAGAGCAGACTGTGTATCCACTTCCACTTTAAAGTCTGTGAATGACCCCATAAGCGTCTGCACAACCTTAGCCGTTGTAGATGGCATTGATATCTCATCTTCATCCTCCTGTATCGAGCTATCACTCTCTTCCGTTGTGGTTTCTCCCTTTCGCACTATAACTTCTCTCTTTCTCATACACCCTCTCATGACTCCTGATTCAGGCGCTAATACAAAAAATTCTGGAAAAAGTATTATCCTGGAAGCTTTTAAGTAGAACTGAAAATATTCTTTCCACAAGTGCGAATGCTTGAACTGCCACTTACTGCAATGATGAACATACTTACACACGTAACACTTCATACGACTCAATAATATTGTAATATGGATTATCATAAAAATCATCCACAATCGATTACCCCTCATGCCGATAACCCACTTAACAAATCTTCTACGCGTGCCAGAAAAGTCATGAAACAGAACACTCATTCGTGCTTCAAGAATACGAAATTGATATTTAAATTCCTCAATACTACATTTTATAATGCAAAAACTACCATCCATACAATTCCGACAAATTGTACTTTGCAAGATAATCATTAGTCGAATACTAGCTTCCTTTTCATATTCCCCTCGATGTCGCTGCTTCTTCTGGACCTGCTGACACGGAATACAAAGTATACTGATTTCCAACATATCATTACTTGCAGACCCAGAATATCCCTTAGTTTGTACACCCTGATTTAGTAATGCTTCATTATCCATCATTGGCCCTGAGCTAACCCGTAGCTCACTGTTGAACTGCAACTGTAATCCAAGTCTTTATTGTAATCGTAAAAATTTACTTAACGTAGTTTTAGACCAACACGAGGTCAAAAAACACTTTACCACAGATAAAAATGTAGAGAAATAAACTCTTTTACTGCGATGATCACAAACATTACTGAAGTGTTGTGCTGAATTATGAACGACTTGCACCACATTAGCAGATAACCAGTCCAAATGTGGCGGCTTCCGTTGAAATAATTTCAACCTAAATCCATTTATTGGCTTGTCCATCCATGTTATCTCCCACTCGAAAAGTGCCTTGACCCAAATCTTGCACAATCTGATATGGGCCCCTGTATCTCAATGTAAGCTTTCTTGGATGGGGTCCTAGCTTCGAATTATACACCATCACCCAATCACCTTCTTTAAATAACTTAAACTTTACATTCTGATTTACCCAAGCTTGTCGCCGCCTTTGAATCACTTCCGTAATGTATGCACTTACCAAGCGGTCCTCCTCAATCTGTAAAAGGTATTTACTCCAGTGTTTAACCGATAACTCAGGCGACATCTTCTCTGCCGTAATCCGCAAACTAGGAACTACAAACTCCATAGGTACTACTGCCTCCAATCCATATACCAACCGGAAAGGTGTCATACGTGTTGTCACTTTAAATGTTGTTCTGAATGACCACAAAGCTGAATCAAGAAATAAATCCCAATTTTTCTGATTTTCATGCACTAACTTTTTAAGAATACGCATTAAAGTTTTATTCATGCTTTCTGCCTGCCCATTCGCTTGAGGATGATAGGCTGTAGTCTTTTTATGCAAGATTAAATGAATCCTTGTTAATTCTGAAATCACCTCATTCAAAAAATGAGTACCTCTGTCACTCACCAACTCAATCGGACACCAAAACCTAGTCATAATATTACGGTAAAGAAATTTGGCCACACTTGCTGCCTTATTATCTTTCAATGCCACTGCTTCCACCCATCTCATCCAATAATCGGTTGCTACTAATATATATATATTACCTCGCTGAGTGGTAGGTTTAATAGGCCCCACAAAATCCATGCCCCATTTTTTGAAAGGATCCAGTGGTAATACCGGATGATCAGTCATCTGGTCAGAGTTATTAGGTTGGCCTAACCTCTGGCAAATCACACATCCTTTGGCATACTCATGCGCATCTTTTAACACCGTCGGCCACCACAACCCAGCTTGTAATACTTTCTTTCCTGTAATATCGCCTGACAAATGACCTCCTACGGAACCGGAATGTGCTTCCTGTAAAACAGCTGATTGTTCATAGTCTGGTACACACCTCCTGATAACCTGATCCACTCCCTTCTTGTATAATGCTCCTGCTATCACCAAATACGGCCTACTTTTAAGAGCAAACTTCCTTCTCTGATCAGGGGTAAAATACTCTGGTAATGCACCCTCCGTTAGGAAAATTAATAACTATTCATACCACGAATCTGCTTCCACCACTTGCACCGTAAACAGCTCATCATCCAAAAATACATCAAGTGCACCGGTGGGTGTTTCTCCTGATTCCAACCGACTAAAATAATCTGCCATCGCATGCTCTTTACCCGGAGTATGCACAATCACAAAATCAAATTCCTGTAACAAAAGCATCCACCTGGCTAATCGGCCTGTTAATAAGGGTTTCTTGATTAAATAAACCAAAGCCTGATGATCCACATGAAAAACCACTTTATTGCCCAACAAATAATGTCGAAACTTATTAAGGGCATATACCATCGCCAAAGCTTCTCTTTCTGTCACCGGATAATTTCTTTCAGCCGCAGCCAATACTCTGCTGGCATAATAGACAGGTCTATACCATCCTTTGTCTTTCTGCTGCATCAAAACTGCTCCTACGGCCACATCCGATGCATCAACAAATATGTGAAATGGCATTGACCAATCGGGTGGTTGTAAAATGGGTGCTACCGACACCATCTTTTTTAACAACTAAAATGCTTTCTCTTGAGCATCAGCCCACACAAACGGAACATCCTTCTTGGTCAAATGCGTTAGTGGTCAGGAAATGTTTGCTAAATATCTTAAGTATCGGGAATGCCACTTGATTTGTCCCATAAACCACATTACTTCTTTCACGTTGGTTGATGCTTTAGTTGTACCTATAGCTTCAATTTTCTTAATATCAATAGCCATCCCTGCTTGTGATATAACATGGCCCAATAAGATACCACTTCTGACTGCAATCACACTTTTAAATCGATTCAATACCATCCTAAATTGCCGACATCTTTCAAAACATGCTTTCAGGTGTAGCAAGTGCTTAATCATTTGACCAAATATCGAAAAAGCGTCGCCAAAACTCATGACGGTAAACACGTAAGCTCTAAATTCTGTAATAAATGCTGTTTTATGCTGATTTCTC
Organism: Ceratopteris richardii; assembly: GCA_020310875.1. Taxonomy (NCBI): domain Eukaryota; kingdom Viridiplantae; phylum Streptophyta; class Polypodiopsida; order Polypodiales; family Pteridaceae; genus Ceratopteris; species Ceratopteris richardii. The sequence goes on from CM035441.1 coordinate 22,503,144, forward strand.
CTCAGCCACACTGATCTGATTATAACCGGAAAATCCATCCAAAAAACTATACATTTCATGGCCTGCGACTGCATCCAACACTGCATCACAAAACGGCATAGGAAACGGGTCTCTAATCGTTGCCGCATTTAACTTTCTATAATCAACACAAATTCTGAGCTTCCCATTCTTTTTGGGGACCACTATGATAGGAGATAGCCAAGTGACCTGATTCACCGGTTTGATAAATCTGACTGCCAATAATTTATCAGTTTCTTCCTTTACCTATTTAGCAAAGTTAAGATTCATTCTATATCTTTGTTGCACCACAGGTACTGCATCCGCCTTCAAATTAATCCTATGCTGATGCAACTGCGGATCTATGCCTTTTACCTGAGTATAATCCCAAGCAAATACATCTACATACTCTTTAAGCAGGCAAATAAGATCCTCCCTAAACTTTCCTTCCAATGTTTTACCAATCCGCACCATCTTGGGTTCCGTTTCGGTTCCTAAATTAACCTCTTGAAGCTCCTCTTCCTTCACCCGCATAGAACCTGCATACTTCTGATCGTACATCCTTTCTGCCCGCGTAATTATCTCTTCCTCCTGGTGTTCCATCTGCTGCTGCACCTGAATGTCCATACGTTGATCAAACATCTTTTGTAATTGGGTGCCTGCCACCTGTTCACCGGGAACTGGCTCTTCTACTTTTGGCCCACCACCATAATCCTTACTTAATACTCCTTCAACATCGACTTCTAATACCGGCACCACCGTTGGGTTTGCTTACAAAAACTTTTCCTCTTCATCATCTTCAATCTCATCCGCCAAATTAATAGCCTGAGCCATAAGTGGTTTTTCCTGTACCCACATATTTTTTCGTCCACGCATAGGAATCGTCACTCACTTTTTACCCTTGGTAATCATTACTACATTCAAGCCCCAATCCTGCTTGACTTTGGCCAGCCGAAACCAAGGTCTCCCTAACAACATTTCATACGGATACGCGGACTCATACATTCGGATGACCACAAAATTGACCATAAATGTCATGTCGGAAATGATAATTTGTTGTTGCTTCAGAATGCCAACTGGCTGCACTCATGTTTGATCCGCCATTTTTACCTGAAAAGGTGCTGGAGCCAATTCGCCTCTTCCCATTTCAATAAAAATATGCTCAGGTAATATGTTTACTCCTGACCCTCCATCAAGCAACACTTCTGCAAATCTCCGGTGGTTGTACTGCACCTGAATGACTGGTACTACAAAATCCACGTCTGCTGGATCAACATTGTTGGCCGAGATTGAAGGGATCGACCGAACTTCGGGCTCTGCATGATTCCCAAGTAGATTTTTCAACAATTTCTCTCAAAACACAGGTACCAAAGACAACAGTTGATCCAAGGACAATTGTAGCGATGAGCTAATGATTTCATCAAACCAATCATTTGCCAAGCCTTGCTGACTCGGCACCTTATCCCGCTCCTTTATGGGAGGTATCACTTTCACACCCTGTTGTTGCTCAGTCTGACCTCCACACCTCACCTGATTAGAAGACTCATCTCGAACCTGCTTCAAAACCTTGTCCCGGATTTGCCTTTGTTCCTGCCAATCAATAGGGCCTTTATTCCTTGATCTTGTCACTGCCAACACTTCAACCTCTTTGCCTTTCCCACATTGTTTGCAATCACACTGCCATCGGTTAGTCTTCTCAACGTGCAGTCGATCAAATGTATCGGGTGCATCATGAGCTCTATCCGTTTGCTCTGGCTATTCAATCAGCATGGCATTCGCCTGAGCCGCCTGCTGCCCCTGTTGTTGATGTTGTCTCTGTTGATTATGCTGATTATACCGAATGACGGGTATACCTCTTTCTTCAAGATGCTTTACCCACAGAGGGCAATTCGGCCCTATCCAATGATCAGGAGCTCAACAATACCCACAAGGCATTACCCTTGGTGGTCGACCTTGGTGATTGCCTTGCTGGTTATTCCCTTGCTGATTCCCTTGATCTCTCCATGGGGGTCTTCCTTGTTGCTGTCTCGGAAAATTACCTCGCCCTTGGATAGGAATAGCCTGATTGGCCGCTACATCATTTAGATTTCGATTGTCTTGCCGAGAACTTTGCCCTCTATGCTTAGGGTTATACCAACACTCAGTTGTTGTATGTCCCTCTTTGTCACAGATATCACAAAATCGTTTTTCCTTTGGAGCTAGTATAGAATATCCATGTCTCTTTAACCTATTAATCCATTCCTCCTCTTTACTGTGCTTAGCTTTATGCTTACAATGCTTTGTCCTCACTATTTCATCATCATTGTCAGTAGTGTCGAAATCACTTGAACTCTTGCCCGACTCCGTTGCTGAATCCGACCTCTGAACCAGAATCAGACTGCTTCTTTTTGGCTCGTCCAAACCTTCTTTCAACACGCGCCGCTGCTAATACTAATACATCAAAGCCATTTGCAATGTCCACACTGGCCACCACATGTCTTATTGTGCTCCTTAATCCTTTCAAAAAAAATCCTGCCAACATCTCATCAGTAGGTCGTTCATTACCTTGCAACCTTTCCATTAGAGTCCGGAACTTTTGAGCATAGTCTTCCACTAGCATGGTCTTTTGTCTGATGGCCCTCAACTTCCTTAATACATCGGAAGGCGTCTTTTCTTTTCTAAATCGTTGCAAGAATGCTATTTTTAAAGCATCATATGTAGCAAAATGAGCAATGCCATATTGACTGAACCAGCTCATAGCTCGTCCTTCTAACGTGGCTGCAAACTGTTGAAGCTTAATATGATCATCGTACATAGCTGGATATCCATTCGTTGTCCATTTTATTTCGAATTGAGCCACATGGCAATCAGCATCCTCCTTAGAGGTTCCACTGAAATGAGCGGCTTTGACCTTAGGGCTAGGAGGTGGTTGAGCCATTGGCTATGGTTGAGGTGTGCGCCTAGTTCTTTGACCGGTCGCCCCTGCAAGTGGGTCAACCTGGAGTCGTCTTCTTACCCCTACAATTGCTTCTGTGAGGAATAACGCTCCAAGTATTCCGCCCACTAACCTTCCCTCTACTTCACCTGTTTCCCCCTGTTCCTCGTCAGTGCCCAGAGCTTCTTGCTTCTCGGCCTCATACCACTCGTAAAAGTCTGAAGATGTCTCCACGTTCGCTGCTCTTGCCTATGCCCTCGTAAAATATACTTTACCAAAATGGTTGCGCCTGCCCCTCATGCATTTCTTGAGGCTGCGTCAGCCATATAGTAGGATCGCCAATTGTGTTGGGGTTCTAAGGTTCAACACAACATCGAATTAAAGAACAAATCAGAGTTACTTATTTCTCCAATGGCACTAATCTTCACACACAGAGATTCCACCAAAATTACATCTGGATATCCACCAGAATTTCACCGAAATGCTTCTTTCCGATAACTTCTACCAGTTCAGTATTACACAGTCGCATTTCAGAGTTTCACCTTTCGGAATGTACCACTTCTCACCCATTCACAAAGACCCAAATTTCATTGCCCTTCTGTACCGACAAATTGAGTTTCCCCTAATAGACTTAACGAATTTGAAAGACTCAAACGAGAACTCTTATCATTGCGAACATCTGCTGCTCATTACTTTAATAGGTTTATTGCTGTGATTACAGATTTTGCAAAGACCATAACTTCCTAGTTCTTATTTGATTATGTATCACAAGATAACGTCTATGACAGATGACTTAATGTTTTCTACAGGACCAGTCTTCTCCCATATTTCCAGATCCCTGTTAGGAGAGTTTCTTCATCTCCAAGGTTGTTGTGCTGCTTCCTCTCATCACGTCTTCTCTTCTCTTCGGAACTTCTACTACTGCCTGCAGTTGTCGCGAACTTCCTTTCTTATGACTTCTCCTCGCTTACGGTTGTTGCGAACTTCCTTTCTTGTGACTTCTCCTCGCTTAGGCTTGTTGCGAACTTCCTTTCTTCTGACTTCTCCTGCTTTTGCAACGTGTCCTTTTTAATCTCATCGTAGCCGTCTTTTTCTTTTTCTTTTTTGTTTATTTTTCCAGATTTCCCTGCCTTCAACAGATGGAAAAATATGCAGAGCTAGTAATCGTTCCAAGAAAAGAAGAAGGGAGTAAAAGTGACCGAAGAAGTGGGAACAATCTCTCAACCTAGAATGAGAGGATCTAAGAGATTAAGAGAAGTATTAAAGGCAGAACAAGTGCTTCTTGCTTCAAAAAAATACATGTACTTTCAAGGACAAAAGTCGAGAATACCAAGCCCATCACAGAAGAAGAGTTAAAGGAAGCTATGGAAGATACTCACAGATACATGGAACGACAAGTAAACCTACCAGTACAAGGGCACCACTACCATCAATCTCATGCAAAAACTTTGCAAGGAAAAAGATTGACAAAATTCCATAGATACAGAGAGCTCAGGTTGGTGAACTCTAGTTCATCTTCTGAAGCCCAGGAAGATCATGTACCATCCCCAATGAATGTGGATACCAAGATTGAATCAAACGATGATGGAAAATGGGAGGAATTAAATCAAACGAAGGATTCCTTTGAAATGGAAAGTACAAAAATGGATAAGATGCTAGATAATATAGTCTCAGATACACCAAAGAAACGATCACCTCAAGGAGAGATCCACACATTAAGAATGAATGAAGAAACAAAGATCCAACTCTTAGAGACTCAGTTGGATGGAGAAACTACGTTGAAGGTGCCAAAGAAAGAAAAAGATCAAGAAGATACAAAAGAGCAAGAACCATTCACACCAATCAGAATTGTAGCAGAGACTTCTCCACTGGATGTGACATTTTAGGGAAGTGCTACGGAGTCTAGGAAAAGATGTACTCACAGGTGAAGCACTGAGTATTCCAAAGACATGGCTAAACATGGATGTGGCTCAACTTAAGCCCGTAGTAAAGCAGATGATACAAATAGCCATGGATACTCTGTAGCAACCTATAGAAGGAGATAGAAATTGTGACAAAGCTTTGATGGAACGCAATCAATTCAAGGTATTAAGTGAAAAGCTATCTCCACAGGTGATAGAAGTTCAACAAAAACTTACCACTAAGAAGAAATAAGCAAATGAAGATATGGAAAAGTGCAATGTGCTAATGGCTGAAAATAAAAAACTACAATACCAACTCAAAGAGATTCAAAGTAAGTATGAAGCGGGTGAAGCCGAGAGAGCATGGATGACTACAAGAAGCAAACTACTGGAATAAAAAATAAAGGTATACATGAAGGAAGTAGATAACCTAAGAAACAAAAATAAAGAACTTATGGCTGCCATTCTGTGCAAGCAACCAATAGAGGCACAAGAAGTAACACCAAACAATACACAAGTATTGGAAGCACAAATAGCAAGGTATGAAGATCAGCGAAAACAAGAGCAAAAACTAAGAGAAGAATGGGAAAATAAGTATATGTATGACACGAATGAACTCAGGAAAAGGTGGAAGATGGCAAAAGACAAACTTCTTGTACTATATAATGAAGATGTTGATCAAATTCCTGCTATAGGAGAAGAACTCCTGAAAAAAAGGAAGCACTAACAAAGGCGCTCAGTGAGATCAAGGAGAAGGATGAAATCATTGAAAAGTTAAAGGCTCAAATAGCACACCAAGTTACAGGGGGGACACCAGTAGCTCCAAGCTCCCAAGCGGCTACTATGGAGACTGAGGTACGTCGTCTTTCTACCCCCGTACATGATTCACCTATAAGGGAGGAAGCATAGCCAAATACTGATAGACATAAACGGGCTATTGTAGAACTAAGCCATCATGAGAGGGCACTATTGGTGTCTTAGCTTATAGAGCAGTTTGAAGATCAAGTAGTGAAGGTAATGAAAGACGCAAAGATCAAAAGCAAAAGTTTAGATCAAATTTTGAGGCCATTCAATATACCTTACATAGTGTTAAAAGAAGAAACTTGACAATATATCAAGAAAACTACAAATAAAGAGCTTGATCATGATCTACAGTTTAGCATGCACATGTTTTGATATATGCAAGAAGAATTTGACAAGGAAGATCCTCTGTGGAGGTGGAAGTTTTTAGAGACAAATCCAACATTGAGAGTGCACTAGGAGTCAGCACCATATGTGCTACAAGTAAATCCGTCTTTTTTCCTAGTCCCTCGAAGACGTACTTGGATGCAATTTTGGGAAGCACAGCGCCAGGGCACATTAAATAATCAATGGCTAAACTATCCACTACCACTGAGTCTACCAGGTAATTATTTATCGACAAAAGAATACATGGTACGGACAATAGAATTTTGGCTATCAAGATATGCGATAGTGCCAGACTTAGCCATCAAGATGACAAATAAAATATTAAGCATGCTCCTTACAGTTTTTAAGGTATTCAAACACGCGCAATATACATTTTTGAAATTTATCGGCATTAATCAGTTCACAAATGCAATCATTTTTTATTTATCTACTACTCCAAGTAGACTAACCATAATGGCAATATAGTCTAGATTAATGTTTCTACCGAGTCCATACATGCAGACATTTGAGGAAGCATTCTTTATAGGATTTTTTGAAATGGACTCAGAGATTTTTGTTAAAATAACTTCCAACTTAAATGGGAGACTGGTGGCCTACGAGCTTAGTTTCTTTGCAGATCATAGGCAGGCACCAAATGATGGAGTAAATTCAACACAGTGGAAAGAGCTCATGATATGTGAAGCCAATTCGATAAATCACAGAGAGCAGAAGGTCATACAAACTTACTCATGTCGGCACAAAAAGCCCTTCGGGGATGACAGAGTTCAGGAGCAGGGATGTGTGGAGGGAGAATGAAGCTAGTAGAGAAGAATAAGAAAATCAAAGAACAAAACAACTCAATAAGAAAGAACCACCCTCTGCCCAGAGCCATGTAGGGGCACGCATCAGGCTCCAACACCAAAGGACCAAGTCTTGAAGAGTGGAAACAAAGAAGCACAACCAGGAACTTTCAAGGGGAGATTGTACACAAAGGATTCATCATCGGATAAAGTAACAATTTGTCTGAGAATCCTAGTCACTTCTCCCTCCACCAGGTGTGTGCGATGGAAAGAAATGAACACGCTAAAGAAAAGCATCAAGTCCTAGAGGATGTGAAGTAAGATTAAAAGACAAAACCTTTGAAGCATCAATCGAAAGACAGAAACTGATGCAAGGTTGACCAAATGATGTGTGTGGCAGAAGAAGTAAATGAGCTCTAGAAAATACAACAGGGTCAGATGTGTGAGAACAAAGCAATATCTAAAGACCAAAAGCTAGAAAGAGGCCGAGGCTGAAAAGTTCAAGAGGGTGACTAAGAATATCACATTCTTAGCCGTTGGATGCGTGTGTGGCAGCCCGACTTAACACAGTAACCTAGATTTATGGATATAAGGAATACCAAGGGAAGTACAGAAGCAAAGGACTTAGATCGGATAAGGTAACAAATTACTCATAGTCCTTATCGCCTCTTAGACCAGTCGGTGCATGTACTAAAGAGCTATAAGCAAGTGGGAGACAAAGAAGCAAAAGCCTCTCAAGGGACGATAGATACAAAGAGGGGGAGAATGTTGCAAAGTAAAGAAGCACAAAAGGTGAGCCCCCAAAATTTTATCAAATTATGGGCATTATTTTTCTTCTTCAAAATTCTACAAAAATCCCTTGAAGCTATGTAAATGCACTAGAGGATTCCTCTACATGCATAAGCCCAATCAGTGTATCACAATCCTTGTAAAATATTAGGAAACTATACTTATTCAATAAAAGTTCTGGTCTCTTGTGTGAAGGGACCATTTTTAGGGCACATGTATATAAGTCACTTTGTGACTCTTGTAGAGGACGTTTTTCCATTGTGAGAATTGAAGAAGATTTTTTGAATTTGCCACTTTCTTGCTGATTTCCTTCTTTGCCAAGATCTTTTGTGTTTGTATAATGCTTCAAATTTGTGTCTTGTGAGCTGCTGTAGTGTGTGTGTGAGCTATAATGAGTTGTGGAGCGAGTGTTGGTGTTTCTTGGCATTCACTATTTTTCTCATAACTTGAAGTATGTTTGTCAAATTTGACTAAAAATACCACTAATAGATGCGTCTCATCGAGAGCTTCAAAAGGAATCTATGTTGATATTTGGAGTTTGGAGTTGAGAGAAAAGTTCGAATCTGTGCTTACTGTTGTAAATGGTATCGCAACATGCATTTTCAGAGAACTAATGAGTTGGAGAGGTAGTTGAAACAAGATATATGCATTGTAGCATAGAAACTTCACTAACCATCATGTGTGCACATGATGTACAATCTCATCGACACAAGTCCCTAAGACATCACGACTTAGGTACACAATGACACTGTAGATCCTACATCATCAACAAAAGGACGAAGTTAGGTGCATGCTAATGTGAGAATCAAACTCTGACTTGCGTAGACTAAGATGCGTGTCAAAACCACTCCACTAGTTGTATTGGAGTTCAACTACCTTCTTATCATTTTTAACTTCTCACCATAACCTTTGATTACCTGAGATAAAAATTAGTTCTTATACAATCGATGGACACGAGGGTCGATCTGCAAACCTCTATCACCTAGCAAACATGTTCGATCACTACAATAAAGAGATTTTGCATGTTCATGCATAGTGTTGCATAGATTGATTTGCTAAACTCTATGTTAATCCCAAGCCAACAATCTTGTTTTTTTGCATTTTCTTGAGTTCTCTGCTAAGATCTTCAATCAAAACCAAATTAGAACTGATTTCACAGCATCTTCTCCATTGTACATCCATTGAGGAGTTGGGTGTGTCATAGAAAGACCATATAGGCGAAGGACATGCATCTCTGGTGGATGTTGTGCATGTTGATTCTTCAAAGAATGGAGGCTGAAGCTAACCAAGATGAAGAATCACTCTTCTCGAGGATCAATGGAAGAACGTAGCTAATTGGGAGATAAGTATTTTCCAAGTTAATGATTGGTTTCAATATTTGGTTTTGCTCTATGCTTTCATGTTCGATGCATTTTATTATCATTGAAGTATGGTAGTAAACTTCATTTTTTATAATCTTTATACAAATTATTAAAAGCTAAATGTAAGAGAATGAATATATTAACACTCATTAAGCACAAGCATGCATATATATGTCATCACATGGGAATAAAAGAACGTTGGTGCATTTCTCTTTTCAAAAGATTGTTTTATGCACATAAACTTCTTTCTTGCTTGAAAAAGGTATATGATGCACTCAAGTTTGTGCACATGCATATTTATATCTTTTTGAAAGGTAGCAAGTAGATTGTTTGTGCATAGACGCTTGGATGCATGCAAAACAAGATCAAGGATTTCTTGATTTGAGATTGGTGCATGAAATGAGAATGCCAACAGGTGCATGCACTTACATGCATTTGCATGTAAGAATAGGCATTCACATATGCATGATTGTTTATTAAGTAGTTGAATACTTATCCTTTCATTACCTCCTTTTTCTAAGTCGACTTAGATAGCTAGGGAAAATAGCAAACTAAGTAGTTGCAAGGTTCTTTGCTACCATGCAACTCAAGTAGCTAGTTTGTTATTCCCAAACGTGACACTTAAGTATTACAAATTAGGAGACTTGATTAGGAAAAGTAGGCCCTTCGAAAGTTAAGTGTTCATTTTTCTTGCTCATTGGAATGGCAAGAAAATAGACTCCTTGAAAATTTCTATGATGACTCTAAGTTTAGGAGAAAACTTAGAGAATGCTAACGACAAGCTTAGATGTAGTCGTTAGCTTGGATTTGATAAATCATGCATCCAAGTAGGTTGATGAAGTTTCTTGTGGAAGTTTAATCTGATTCTATCCCAAGATGTGATAAGAATCGAATAAAATGAAACGGAACTTAAATCAATTGAACTTTTAAGTTCAAAGGATAGTTGATATGTTCCAAATTTGAAAAAAAAAATCATGGAACTTTTGAAGTTTTTTCTTTGATTTCTTTTTGATGAGTGATGAACATCAAAGAACTCAATAAACTTTAGCATCACTTGAACTTTAGTGTTCAATAGTTGGATGCTAGGTTCCATGACTGCATCTCTACTCAAGATGCAAAGTTTTCAAAAAAAGCATGGAAACTTTATTAAGCACTTTTTTGAGGATGAGAAAAAATATGCTTTATTTTATTTAAGCTAATTAGAGCTTAAAGAAGAAACCCAAGTAAAAATAATCTTTGGGAATCAAGATATTTTCTAAAAGCTACATCAAAGTAATCTTTGGAAATTAAGCTACTTCTTGAAGGTAAGCCAATAAAATGAAATAGTTTGGTTAACTATTTCATTGGTTAAAAAGGAATATCTTTTGGACAAGCAATAAAGCTTTAAGTCTTGATTCTACCTAAAAGTCAAGAATTTCTTTTGAAGATCATTCCAGTAAAAAAAAAGATTCCAAGATGAATCATTGGGCTGGAAAGCAAAAGATTCCAAGATGAATCATTGGCTTAGTATTACTTGATTCCTTGGCAGGAATCTAAATTTCTTGAAAGAACAAATCTCTCTAGATGTGAGACTAGAATGTTTCAAGTAAGTTTAATAGTAAGTAGTTCCCCGCAATTCCCAAACCACTGGTATTGGTACTTAAGTCCAAATATTGATATAACCTAAAGGTCTATCAAAGATTCTTAGCTTTGGAAACTGAGAGACATCAGTGCATGCTTGGACTTGAGTTGGGGAACGATCTCTAAAAATCCCATGGGTAAGCAAATATGCTTTTGTTAGTTTAAGAGATCTTAATAATAAAGACTAAGTCTTTATTCTTGTCACAAGGTCTAATAGACTTGATCAAGCTTGGCCATGATTGTCCAAAAAACTTGGGATTGGAACTATTCTGAAGTTTGCCCAAGTATTGGCAATAAAATTCCTTTTATTAATTATTCACTGAGGTTATATTTATCTAATGGAGAATTATGCAAAGAGTAAGCTGTTCCAAGTTTGAACAGAGTGAAGAAATCCCAAGAATGTAGTCTGCAACTATGAAGACGGTACTTAAGTCCATGGAAGGTAAAACATAATGTTTGCCTATCCTTAATGAGATTTTGGTTCAAATATAGAAAGCATGAGTTGATGCTTAGACTTAAGCAGTAGAGAGATTCCTGTAAAGTCTCTCAACCGAGATATGTACCTAAAGCATCAGTAAAGAAGGAATCTAAAGATGAGAAGCCAAAAGCACTTGTCACTACAAATTGGTCAAGAATAAACCAATTGAGCTTGAATCTGTGAAAATTCAAGTACTTGGAATTCTAACTAGTTTTCATTTGAATATCCAAGCAAAGAAGAATTGATATTCTATCAAGAGGTTTTCAAGTTTCCTAGGCAAAGCACATAATTGTGAGATGATCATGTGAAGGAATCAAAACCTAGAATATCATGATAGAGGTAATGCCTAAACTTTAAAATTATTTTAAAGATTGAAGCAAGGAGGTACTCTATCAAGAAATGTTTAGACTTTAGGATAAGTATCACCCACACATTAACTGAATATAAAATAGGGTGGTATGGGACACCAGATTTTATACTCAGATTGATGTAGGAAAGATGGTATGGGGCATCAGACCGTGGGATGATAATTATCTTTTAATCCTCAATTAGATCTTGAAGTTAGGTTTGATCCTCAAGGGAATTTAAACTTCAAAGAAGGAGTTTAAATTTAAGGAGGATAAAAGTAATATCTCAAGATATTTTAAGATACTTCACGATCAAGGTAGCAGAAGATAGGAAGTAACTTCAAAGATCTTCTTTTTCAAATAAAGGCATATATTTGCTCTTATTTGAACAATAAAATACTTCAATATAAAGTGTTGATTCAGAAATATTTGATAAATTTCTAAACAAGTAAGACTTTGACATTGAAATGATCCTGGCAACTAAGAAGTATACTGACTTAGTCAAGCAACAACTTCCTAGTGTAGCTTGGTAAATAGCAATGGTTCATCCTGCAACATGAACGGAGGAGGCTTATGGATATCATCATGGATTGATTGCACCATTGGAGGACTTGGAGGGACGTGGTGTGGTCGTTTCATGGGAGCATCTCTGATGAGGTGATGAATTTAGAAACTTGTTTTTTACTTGTTGTATGTAAATATCATGTGAATTTATCTCACTTCATGAATGTTCTTTGTTCCAAGACTGCAGATATGGATGTTTCAATCCTTCTGTGCATGTGTATGGCAATGGTGTGCCACAATTTTGTATTTGGCTCATATATGGCAAAGGTGCACCAAAATTTTGTATTTGATTCTTATATGGCACTACTTTGCCACATTTTGTATTTTCCTCATATATGGCAGTGGTTTGCCACACTCTTGTACATGCTTCATTTATGAAATACATAACTTTTTTTGTACATGGTTCTTGGTTCATGGTTCATTATGATCATCTCTTTTGTGTCTGATAGTATTTTGCTTTATGAAATCATATTTCGGTTTCCATTAGAGTACACATCACATGTACTTGATTTTTTTTAGGCAGAGTGTATTGTCTTTTGCTAAAAAAATCAATGGTAATGTTGCTATAGCAAAAGACAACACACTTTGCCCAAATAAAAGTTTGAAGATATGGTCATCGATATGCACGACGATACTCCCAGCATGGTCCTCGGTATGTGTGATGGTTTCTAGCAGACACCAGTATAGGCTTCGATATGAGCATCGATATTTTTGGCACTTATATTGATGCTCATACCGAAACTCATATCGATGCCTATATCGAGTTGATACCATCATTTTGGTTATGATGCCTACACCGGCATTCACACTGACATCGGGGCAAAAACGCGCTCGTTCAATTTCCTCAGTAGAAGCTCGATATACGATCGATATGTTGTAGTGTAAGGGAGCTCATAAATGATTTGGGAATGGGAATGTCAGAGGAGGTTGGTCATGTGAAGGATCGCTTTGGGGTGAAAGTTATCATTAATGTGTATTGCCAAATTGATTAGTTGGTCATCTCATGATTGCATCGAGAAGGATTCTACTATTGAGATGTAGCTCGTGTGGGTGTGGAGCATCCATCATTCTAAGGGAAGGATTGAAAGATGGGAGTATTTGGGTGACCTTTCTTCATAGTGATGAGAGGACTCTACATGGGTGGGAATAGAGTGGTTGGATACAGTAGGAGAGGGTATCTGAGGTGGAGAAATGGACATTGGGTGGGGTGATGCCTTTGATGGAAGGATCACATGGGGCAAAGGGATAGGTGAAGGTGGGGCTTCAAGACTATGGGGTTGGCATCAAGCATAGCAGGCCCATCAAAAACCACCAATGGTGTAAGGCACAAACAACCTTGAAGGAAGAGGAGAGTGGCAAAAAGATTCATTTTCTACTTCAGAAAGAATGGGTGGTTGCACATGAAGGATGGAAATGTCACTATGTTTCACTAAATGGATGCAAACCAAAATAGGGAATTCACTAGGATAGAAGATTGAAAATATGTAAGGTTTCCTAGAGCTAGGGTGGTGATTGTGGGAGATAACACAATTCATATAGAAACATGTCTTGTAAATATGGCAACAAAAAAGAAATACTGAGTTGATGTGTGTGCTCCTAGTGGCATGGAGAAATGAATAGCAGAGGTAGCCAATTCCTTAGTATTTGGTCCACACATTAAGGGAAACAACCAAGAACCAAAAATTGGTACATTCAATTTGGAGCACTTCAGACATAGCATATTCATTCATGGAGAACTTGGAGAAAATCACATGCATGTTGTCTATGGGAAAAATATTCACTTGTTTGACACACTTAGAAGTGACGAAAAAACATTGCACAATAACATCTATTGTAATGGCTAATGTTGTTGGTATTTTAAGGTCTGAATACCATATGTTGGAAGTGGTAATGGACCACAATAATAATAAAGCAGAGGTTTACAAGACCTTCATATAGATGAACCTCAACATACACACCTTAAGACTAAAAAATAGATGAGTGAGAGATAGAGAGAGAATAGAAAAGATTTCAAGTGTAATGGTAAGCTATGAGGCTCACCTAGACTAACTTCTATATAAATGTCAAATTACAATGTGTTTATATGATACAAACTAACAATTTCTGTATCTAGGCAGAAAATAGGAACTAGATACAAGAGATTGTGTGCCTAAGAGGTATGAAGAGTGTGTGTAAGAGAATATGGAGAATACGAATAGTTTAGAACTGTTATATAGCAAACCCAAATTCTGATCAACGTAAATAAAAAACGAGTGACCTAGCAAGTAAGAATGGAAATAGACTTGCTACTCATAGTAAATCAACAATGGATGTTGATGGTAATCTGGCAGAATCTCCTCCAAATAATTACCAAGATTTAGACCACAAATCCTCCAAGAGTGTGAGATCTCCTCCTCCAAGATGGCCTCCAAGATCTTCTCCTTGCTCCTTGAGAGTGAGAAGATATCTCCTTGATCACCAAGCATCTTGAACTCTCCTTGTGTGATTGCTTGAGTGATGTCTCAACAATGAGACTATGCTTCTTTCTATAGCCTTAGAGCTATGTGAAATGAAAACACAAAAGCTATCAAATAAAGCAATATTGATAGTGAATGTAGAAAATTATGATATATAATCGGTGATGCTTTTTTTTAAAGTAAAAATCAATATAGTTTTTTTTTTCACGCCGGGCCGATCACAGGATTTGAACTCGGGCAGACTCGAAGAAAGGTGTTTAGCCTATCCCAAGTGCTCAATGCATTTGTTGTGTGGAAGGTCTTATAAAGATCAATAGTTATTATAACCATTTGAGTAAGAATTGTGGTACAATTTGACATTACTTCCAACAATCCCCCCTTCAATGTCATAATGGTACAAGGTTCAATAACCTGCAAAAACGTTTGATATCTGTAAAAATCTCTTGACTTCCTTCCATTGAACCTTGAGCTAACTGTGTATGAACCTAGATTCTTGAGAAACTACAAATTGAATGTTTCGACATGTATTATAGATATATCAAGCTACCAACTACTTGACTATATAGTGTAGCATCAAATGGTTCTGAATTTTCTTATGACTGTAATAACACATTGACATCCATATGTATCTGCATAGGTTTAGAGCCTGTGATCTCAAACCTTTCCAGTAGTTTCTCAATATATTTTTGTTATGTTATGTGGATACACTCATCTCTGTACTTGAACTCAATCTTGGGACATGTGATAATCACATCACTTTGTAGTGCATCTTGAACACTAGTTGGTTCATTCTCAACTAAAGTAAGAGCTAAAATATTATGAATCTCAAAACATTATGCATAATTTACCTAGTCTTTTTGTTTTCTCCTGTTCTGACTTCTAGTTCTTCTTGTGTATTCCTGTATACCACTGTCCTCCCATGTTTGATATAACCACTTTGGTGTATTCTTGAAAAGTGGTGGTATATCTTTTGGTTCTTCAATATCTCTTTCTTCTAGAACTCTAGAACCTTCTTTAACTTCATAAGTCAGAACTTCAAGAGGTATTGATGATGGACTAGGTACTGATGTAGGTAATGTAATTATCGTTTCACATGTATCTCTTGGGATTTGAGAAGGTCATCACTCCCCTTGTATGGCTAAATGTAAGCATCCAAATTCCTTCTGAAAAATGCATAATCATCTGCCTTTATGAGATTTGGAATCTCTTCCTTCTTATCATAAACCTGACTTTCTGCAATATATGCATTGTGTGAGAGTAGGATATGCCCTGTATGTGAAACATAGAATTTTTATCCTTTGCTTTCAATTACATAACCAATAAAGAACATTTTAATGGATTTTACATCAAGCTTACCATGATCCTTCTTCTCAATGTGAACATAAGCTGGGGAACCAAAAACTTTGAAGTAACTCACATTGGGCTTCTTCCCATAATAAGCTTCATAAGGTGTATACCAAGAAATATGAATAGACAAGACATGAATTACCCAAGCAATTAGATAAAATAGAGAAGTTGCATGAAAGTAGCTTACAAGTAGTAGCATGCATTTTTGTTGTCAATAGAAGGCAAAAGGCATACTATGATGCTCACATTAAAGACAAAGGCTTAGAGTGGGAGATCTTGTATTGGTCCACACTTTGAAGCAATATGTGAAAAAAACCTACAACAAAGAGGATATGGTTGCTTGATCTTAAATTGAATCTCCTCGAGTGCAGCCATAAATCTAACTACCGAGGATGGAGATATATTACCTAATTATATAAGCGGATGTACAATCAACAAATACATGGAGTCCTTGATGGAGCAGATGTTGACCAGCCTCTTAGGAGTGCAAAATAGGAAAAAAGAGGAGGAGAGAATAAGAGAAGAAGTTAGACTTGAAGCTCTAGAGATAATACCGAAACATAAGAAATAGATCAGAGAAAGCTTTGAGGTAGTGGTAAGGAAAGGCAAGAATCATTTGACAGCTGACCATCTTTCTAGGCTCACATCCGGAGAGGCCCCACAAGGAGTATCAAATGACCTTCCTGATGCATACTTGTTTAATTTGGAAGTTGTACCTCAGTGGTCTAAGCCGTTAGTGCCAGTATTAACCTACGGACCTAATCACCCAGTCATAAACACTCAAGATAGAGAAGTAATAAAGGCCCAAAAGTACCATATAATGGCAGGGAGTATGTACAAGCATACAGATCAAGGGATATTATCCTGTTGTGTGGAAGAGGATGAGTACGCAAAATGGTCACAATTAGCACATGAAGGTGCATTAGAGCAACACCATTTGAGGCAAAGAACTTTATAGACACTAACAAGACTCAGAGTGCACTGGCCAACTATGGACGTAGATGTACACAAGTTGTGTAAGGAATGCCGAGTCTGTGGTATTAAACCACCTGTGGAGAATGTTACACTGTACCAAGTGTCTCTAATGCCAGATTGGAGTGAACCACTAGTAGCCTTCTTGAGGACGAAAACATTCCCTCAAGACATGACATTGGCCAGACAAAGAAGTCTAGAACAAGAAGCCCTAGATTACTCACTCATTGGTGATAATCTATACAAGCGCGGTAAAGATGATTACCTCAGATTATGTGTCCATGAGAGTGAATATCCTAAGATCTTGGAAACGACTCACGAGGGTGTAGTAGGAGGACACTTTGGACCAGATCGAGTGATCAAGGCAATCCTATTTGCAGGCTTATGGTGGCCGACCCTTCACATGGATGCACATACCTATGTGAAGAGGTGTGATGTTTGTCAACGAACTCAGTATCCTATATGCAAAGATGAGATGCCTTTGAAACCTATGATGGGTGGACATGCATTCTCTAAGTGGGGAATAGACTTTGTTGGTCCTATTAATCCCTCAGCTAAGGGTTCACATGTTGAATATATCATTGTGGCCAGAGACTATCTAACCAAGTGGGTAGAGGTAAAAGCCACTACGAAGAACGATGCTCAAATGACAGTGAAGTTCTTATTTGAGAATGTGTTCACAAGATACGGGCTACCTATAGAACTAGTTAGTGATAGAGGCACTCACTTCTTGAATGAAGTTATTGAAAACCTTCTTCAAGAGTTCTTAGTGATACATAAGAAGTCTGCCCCCTATCATCCACAAGCCAATGGGCAAGCCGAAAGCACAAATAAGATTCTATGCAATGTGCTGACTAAATTGGTGAATAATAAACGCTCTGATTGGAACAAACAGTTACACCATGTTGTTTGGGCATACGGAGTTGCCTATAAAACGGTACTCCAAGCCACACCCTTTCAGATGGTATTTGGCCAAAATGCAGTGCTACCATTGGACTTCCTGATACCTACATTGAAAGTAGCATAAGAGCATGATTGGCCAGGCCACGAGCTCAAAATATTCAAACTGACTCTAAACATAGTACGGGAAGCGTTGAACATGCAAGGTATGCATATTCCCACTGAGAAAGAAACAATGATTCCCGGCAAGATAAAGCACAAGGATCTCAATATATTGAAGGATATGGTCGCAATGACACCAACCACCACCCTCCACCTACGAACGGTCATGCAACACTTTGCCTTCCCCGCCCAAGAACGTTTCACTATGCCACCAAAAAGAATCTGGTTCAGCTTGTACTTGGCAGAGACAGAGGATCTTACAATCAATTTACCGCACTGGATCATAGATCAAATTCACCTAGCACATCAACGATGGAATAAGAAACAGAAGAACGTGCTTCATGGGTGTTGTGCTTTGACAAAAATAATTTACAGATGCTTAGCTTATGATGTGCCTATTCAGAGAGCACTAGTATGGTCCAGGGCCCAGGAATTCCAAAGACGGCTATCAACAGTGGGTCCCCCATCGAAAAAAATGAGAGGGACAGTCCAATTACTGTGTGCCCAAGCAAGGGGAGCCACCACCACACCAGAGGTGACCCCTCCATAAACGCGACGTGTCCAACCATTTACTATTCGCCTACCCAGACCAAGTGCAGAAGGACGCAATCTGATGTTCCCTCCGATTCCATCAGACTTGGAGTTCCCACAAGGCTACAGCCTAGCCGATTTGACAGATGAAGAAATCGCCTGCATGATTAATGATTCTAACCTGGAGACAGAAGCAGAGCAGACCCAAGGACCACAACCTACTACAACAACTTCAGCCCCGACCCAACCGGAAGTAGTAGAAGTAGAGGAAGATGAAGAAGAGATGGAAGAGGAAGCAGACGAGGAACATGATCAAGAATACGACAAAATTGCAGAACTAGCAAGTGCCCCAGCCTATTCAACACAAATAAAAAGATTGTATGAAACCATGAAGTGAGTCCACGAACATCACAAGCTCTCGCTCGAAACAGGCAAGGTGCTAATGAGCCAGATGTTAGGAGAGGAAGGCGTAGATGAAATGTTTATTGAATCCATGAACCAGGTGGACGCGGTGGGCTTGGATGAAGCCATTGATTCAGCTATGGCTTATATCCATCGCTTTCAGAAATGGGTGCCTACCCGTCCCATGTGCTCCGGCAAGCAGATTCACATGAATGTATCAGCACAAGGAGACACTACACAGACAGAGGAACACCACAAGCCACCACCATCACCACCCTCACCACCTCTCACTACACACTTCACTTCACCACACGACACTACCACCCCAACTTCAACACTCACCACATATGTTATGGGGATTCCCATCTCACCAGGCACCCAATTTGGAGGGATCACAATGCCCACATTTACAACAATATTCACGAACATCACATCCACCCCACCCAGGGTCCCCATCTACACATTCACCCACACTTTTGACACAATGGAAATATCACCAGCCACAGCACCACTCCCTCCCCCCTCTCAACCACCATCTCCCATACCCCCTCCACCCACATCACCTCTCATGTCCACTTCATTCACTATCCCTTTCCCCCTCCCCATTCCCCTGCATCCCCCACCTTCCTTGCATTCATAAATGTAAATAACATGTTTTATACATTACATCAATGTGTACATCAGTTGCAGATAGAATACCAAACCTTGGAAGATCGACATCCCCAAATAACTACGGATCATGAGCAACTACAGAAAAGCCTTGCAGCCTTGGAAGTAGAGAATACAGACCTAAATCAACGCTACACTATACTCGAGCACGCTCACTAGACCCTTTTGGAAACTCCCCAGTCATCCGAATCCGGTGAAGTTAAGAAACTAATAGCTCTACTGGAACTTTATCAGTCAGAACATGTTAAAAGCCGTCGCAACCTGACCTTACTCAGAAAGCACATGGCCACTACCCTCGAAGAGAACAAGCGCCTGTAAAGGCAAAACAAAGAAAATTTAGAGCCAGCCATGGAAGGTTCCCCCCAGGAAATCGACCCTGACAGATTCAAAGCTATTCCATCTGAGACTATGACGACAATTCTAGAAAGCTATGCGGATCTACTGGAAGCGCATGATGAGTTGGGGAAAGAACGGGATACCCTCCGTTAACAGCTAACGATGTAGGAAGCCCAACCCAAGATCACTGACTCTACCACCACTACAGAAGAGGTAAAGGCACTGAGAGAACAGGTCGCGGAGTTGCAGAGCAAGCTACTCCAATATGAAAGACAACCCTTCCCACTCATCGAGCCTGAACCAGAAGAATTTTTTACCCATTGAAGTGGATGAGTCCTATGAAGAGCCATATGTTCCTATGCCAATGTCGGGTGGCCAACAAACTACTGAGGGATTGGACACACTAGAGGTGGAAGCCCCAGAATGGATGTAGAAACTCGAAAAACGGCCAATACACATGATGATTGAGTAGCAGTCCAGATTGAATCCATGATCAAGATTGACGACACCATTATCAAATCAAAATACTTCCGAAGTATGTCTCATCACAGATGAATAGGCACCAACGATGATCAGTATGTGCCGTATTGTGTACTCCTGGCAGATTACAACGTAGAGATTCAACAACGATGTGGCAAGGCTCCAACCTTTGCCACACAATTCAGCCCTGATGATATCCCTGAGAGTGCTAAAAAAGGATCCATTCATCAATCTACCTGGCGGCTACGACTCTTAGAAACTTACCCTGAGATGGTTCGAACTTGGAATAACATGCCCCTATTCATTAAGTATAATCTATGTTATGCTTCCATACTCAGAAGACGCACATGGCCTCAGTTTCCCATCGCTCTGAAGGAGGTCAAAGGCTGTGCAAAGTGGCTCAATTATGTATACCTAGCACAGCCACGGGGACAAGCTACAATGGGCTATATGCTCTCTACCATCCACCACTGGGGAGTCAGAATGTGAAACATCCCAGATGTAATGGCTCAGATGTGCATGAAAATATTCGAATTGATGTTGGTAACCTTCAGAACCTTCAAAAATATTAAAGATCCACACTTCTCAGGAGTTGGATTCATAGCAGGTAACCTTGATTTGGTCTACGATATGAGTACAACTCCCTCCATCCAAGTGATATATGCATGGTACGCACGTAATAAATACCTTTCCGCTTGCTACAAGCAAACATTTGAAGAGATGTTCATTACGGGATTCTGGGAATACCACTCTGAAGTATTTGTTCCCAGACCCTCTCATCTACTCCACCTCTTTGCAATGGAGCAAACATAACATTCAAAAAAACTGTGTGTGCCACATCTAGACGTTCCAGGTCCAGTGGATTGGGATGCCCTCCTAACAAACTTAGCACGAGGGCTGCGGCTCGAAGAACACCACCTAGCTTCAGACGCGGTTGAACTCTATGTCAAACGCTCAGCCAAACAAGACAAGGAAGCCAAATGAAGGGATAACAGAGGCATAGTAGAATAAATCACGGGCTATATAAGCAGATTTATGCATTAGTGGAGTTTACTTAGATTTCCTTGCATGTTATTAGAGAAAGAGCATATTCATATTTATGTAGGAAAGAATTTGATCTAAAATAAGCTAAAGATGAAGGATGTCCCTTGAAAATCCTAAATCTTTGTTTATAATCGTATTTAAGGTAGATTGCTTTATGAAAAAGGTATAATTTTTTCTTCAACATGAGAGGAACTGATGCTTAAAACGACTCAATACATCCACTTCCACTTCATATTGATGCTTGTTTGTTTCCTTTCTTGTTGTCAATGTTGCTTGTTCATTTGTGGATATGTTGCCTATTTTTTCATGCATATTCATGTTGCGTGTGTCAATTCTTTTTTCCATGCAAATTTTGCTTCATGGCATAGTGCCCACTCATTCATGCATATGATCAATTTTTTCTCCATGTTTCATATGATGCCTATAAAAGAATTTGATGCCTGGAAAATTTTGTTTTTCAAAGATACTAGAGTGGTGCTTCTGAAGGAATCGCAGGTTTAGTGGGGGCGAATGTCGTCGAGATTTTCTCTCCTCTCTCACTCATGAAGGCCTACAGGAAACACATTCGGTGAAGGTAGCCAAAATTCCCTGAGAAGTCCAAGATGCGTCAAGGATGTCAAAGGGAGTTCACATGCAAACTTTGGAAGAAATCGAGCAAATCGAGGGTAGCGGTCAAAGCTGGTCAAACTTTGGAAATTCAAGCAAAATTTTCAATGTCTCCAAATCACATGAAAATTCATATACTTGTAGAGCCTATCGAAGGCAGTCTATAGCCCGAATTTCACATGAAAATAGATTTTCTAGCACGTTGATATGCCATGTGCATTTTGTAAAAAAGGTAATTTATCCAATTAGACCCTACAAAATCTTGTATAGGAATTTTTGTTAGCCATATGGTTTGGCATGTATAAATACCATATGAGCCTACATATTTATACAAAGTTTCAAGGCTATCAGAGCTTCCTAGACACCTTAATGCCACCTTGCAAGCTTCCAAATGTAGTCAAACTTGTACAAGGGAGATTCAGATGGGAGTTTTAAAGGAGGCCTTTCAAAACATAGCCCTACAAATTTTTTTCTTCATCAAAGGATATTTGAAGGGTCAAAGAGCACAAAATCTACTTTTCAAGGTCATCGCAGTTTCCTAGAATAAGAAAAGTGAAGGCTTGAAGGATTGCCACATGGAAAACAATGATTGAACCATGTTGTACGGTCAAGATGATCTCATATTCAAGGGTGGAGATGCACTAAAGCATAAAGCAAGGAGGATCCACGAGTTTTTTCATTGGATAAGCCTTTTTTGATGATCAAAGATCAATAATGCAAAGTTTCTCCAAAAATAGTGGCTTATCTTATCCAAATTGATGTCTGCACTAATCCGATGGTCCAAATCAGCCCCATATCCAATGGTGGAGAATGAAGGTGCCTATTTTCCTCCCCTTTGCCCTAGATATCATATAAAAAACCAATCCTAACCATCCATTTGATAAATCCAATGGTTGTAATCAAAAGAAGTTGATCTTAGGGTTGAGAGTTGATTTCTCTAGATCTAAGGGCCCAAATTCATTCAAAAAACTATATAAACCCCCCTCCAAACTTCTAGAGCATCATTGTTAGGCATCCAAAGGGCCCTTGCTAGCACATGGTTTCCTTGAGACGATCACCCTCAGTTGAGCATGTGAGGATCCAAGGTGGGCTAGTAAGAGCATAGTTCCTAGATTCAATTTTTAGACTTCTTATCTAAGATAGGATCATGAACCCTGTTTCTCTTTCTTTGCTCACCCTTAGTGGAACGTGTGAGTGAGTTAGAGCTGGTTTTATGTGTCTTAGGCTTCTTTAGAAACACATTACGATCCTAGAAAGACATAGGGTCAATGAAGTGGAACCTATCCTCTTATGTGTGACATTTGATTGAACTGTCATGGTGAGAGGGTCGTGAGGACAACCCTCGACCAGTAGAATGCTTAGCTTGACGTTTCACAACATTCATGTATATTTTAATCATAAAAAGATCTTCTTATTCATGTCTCGTGTCTCTTATCTCTTTGTCTCTTCTACGTTTTTAAATGTCACCTTCTATCTCTTTCTATGTGTGAGAAGGCTCTATAGTATTGCATTGAACAAGTGAGGATGATCCATTAAGGTTGAGAGAAAAATTTTCTTTTCATTCGTAAATCATGACCCACGTCCATTCATACCACCCACAAACACCCATGCATATGTTTTCGTTTCAAAAGTGTATAAGAAGCTCCATTCTTGGACCATTCTTCCTTTCGAGACTCATTCATGTGTGTGGTTTTAGTTTTCTTTTCTCATCATGCATTCGGTCGTGGGATATTAGAGCTATTCTTAGAGACACTGAGCTACTTTAGTGAGACTACATTGATCTCACCTCATGTATGAGTAGTCCACTACACTTCCCTTGTATCATATGTTCATTAGCATATACATTTTGATACATTCCTTCAAGTACATCTCTATCTACTATTCTCTACTGCATCTTCATCATTATAGACATCTTGTGGAATTGATTTCTCTGCATGTACTATACTTTGACTTGAGTTAGTTAGATTGAAATTTCTACTAATTGTATATGAATTTTCATCAAGTTGGGTTTTGAAGATTGTGAGATATGAGGCATAGAAAGTAATTGTGTCTGCATACCTTCTAGCTCCTAAAAAGTCAGGATGACCCCCCTAGCTTGTTAGAATCATTTCTGAGTGTATGGTACAACCAAATTGATGAAATAACTGGCTTTAGTTAGCTACGCACTCTAATTAGATGTGTGCAAGAGCTCATTGGTCAATTCATACCAAGTTGTGAGCTCTTGGTATAATACTAAGCACTTCTATTCTTAAAATAGAAGGCTTCTTCACATTTCTTGCATATGCAAGTTATCTTTTTTGATGCAAACATTTAGGAATGATGCTCAAAAGGCTTTAGTGGTTCCAAATGCATTATTGTGAAGCTAAAAAATTTTATTAAGCATCCATGGCATTAACTTGGTAGGTGTATTACAAGTTTTGTGCAACACTAGCTCATCTCTAGAACCTATCTATACATCTCCTCACAGTGGTATTAGAGCAACAACAAATCAACATGGGAGATGGGTTTTCTTTATCCATAGGCAAATGGGATCGAGGTAACTACTCATCTTGGTCACTTAGAATGGAAGGTTATCTTCAAGGTAGAAACCTCTATGGTTACATATCTTGAGATGAGATGATGTCAATCCTCAAAAGTGAAGGACAACCAACTCAAGAAGAACAAGAGAGGTTAATTACATGGTGCTCAAAGGATGCACTTGCAAGTCATATGTTCTTAAATCAATTTTTTATTTTTTACTTCCACACATCAGGAGTTGCAAGACTTCACAAGAGACTTAGAGTGCTCTGGAAGCATTCTTCTCATCATCTACCAAGGCAAAAAAGAATCTGGATTGAGTTCACCGTACTCAAGAAGATGTCCAAGCAAAGTAAGACTGATTTTGTCACAAAAATGAAGGATATAGTAGATCAACTTGGTAGCATTGGAGAAATCATTGATGAAGAGTAGATAGTAAGGCAAGTGATCAATGGCATAAAGGTAGATGACAAATGGGAAGCTTTCACTCATAGCCATGGACCTCTACATGGGCATGCAGGTCTGTGATTTCCATACCCTCATGAGACAATTGTTCACACCTGAGGCAAAGCTTATAAAGCATGGAGAAAACTCAAAAGTTAGTCTATCCTCTGTTCTCTGTACAGATAAGAACAAGAATAAAGATAGCAAAAGAAAACGTAAAAAGTCTGATGATGAAGGTAGCACCTCTCAAGAAAGCTTTGCACGTAGAGGTAGAGGCTCAAAAGGAAGATGTAGAGGAGGAAGGCAAGGCATGGGGAGAACTTAAAGCTCCTCTCCATCTATCATATGTGGCTTAACTAATCACATTACTGAGAATTGTTAATGGCTTATCCTATGCCAGATATAGAACATGAAAGGATGCAAATATGCAAACAAATAATACAAGAAGCACAACTTAAACTGGGGGAATTAGACAATTCTCAAACAACAGTTGGGGAGTCAAAGGAAACGAGAACAGGAGAAACAATTCATCAAGAAGATAACCCACAAATTACATTCCAGGTAAATATAGATAAACAATGTACAATCTTATATCACACAACATTGGAGGAATTGGTAAATCAGAATCCTCATTTACAATACAAAAAGGGAAAATGGGAAGCAATACCAGAAAATCTTAATTCATAGCCACAAGAATTGGAAGAATTGTGGTACATTCCCATTGATAAGATAGGAGGATATTGTGAAGGAGAAGAGGGAAACTCAACCCTAAAAATAAAATTTGGTAAAAAACATGCCAAAGCCATATTGGATAGTGGATCAGGTGTGGCCATAATGACTAAACAAACTTGGGAAAAATGGGGAAAAAATGAATTGATACCCACTAAAATGAGATTGCAACTAGCAGATGGACACATAGAAAAACCTCTAGGAATATGGGAAAAAGTGATTGTGGACATATCCGGAATAGAAATAGAGCATACTTTTGCTGTAGTTGAATTTCCACAATCCACTTCATATGAAATTATCCTAGGAAGACCATTCATGAGACAGATGCAAATTGTGCAAGATTGGGGTAATGACTGTCTATATCTTCAAAGCAAAGGAAGAATAATCAGAGTGAATCTAAGGAATGGCCATTATTGTGACATATCCCCCCAAGAATGGTTCAAGATACATCAAAATCAAGATTTAAGTGAAGAATCAGAGTTGGAAAATCAGAATGAAACAGAATCATCAATATGGAAGTGCAATGTGTTAAGAAAACTCACAAATAGAAAAAGAAGATTGAGAAGAGAAGATTGTGTAGAAGGAAGAAAATTACAAGATGAGAGCTATGTACCACAAAAATTCAAAGATGAAGAATTTGAGCCCTATGGGTGGAACCAAATTTTGGCTACCATGGATCTGGCCAGTGATGAGTATGTGGGAGTGGAATTCCAAAATGAAGAAGGATATGATGTCTTCCACATAGGAATACAAATGATAAAGGTATCAAAAACAGAAAAGGACCATGAAAAAGAAATAATATTGAAAAATGGGAAAACACAATATTTGGAAGAAGTAAAAGCTGAAGATGCAATAAAAGATAAAATCTCAGGCAAATACAAGAAAAACAAACACAAGGAAATAGAAAAAGACCAAGAGGATGAAAAGAATGAGAAAATGACAGACAAAGACCAACAGTTTGATGTACCAACAAATTTCAAGACTTATGAAGTAGAAGACAAATTACTTCTAAAAATGAAACAAAAGAGAGAAAAGAAAAAAGGGGAGGCATATGACAATGAAGAACAAACTAAAAAAGGTCATGATCACCCAGGAAGAAGGGGAAGAAAGACATATTATAGTAGTTGATGACATGACAAACCAAGAAGAGGAGGCATTAAGAGATTTGGCCAGAAACTATAGGGATGTGTTTGCTTATAGCTACAAGGATTTGAAAGGTATTGATCCTAAAATCTGTGAGCATAAGATTCCTATCACACCTTATGCAAAACCTAGCAAACAGAGACATTACACATTCAATGATAAATACTCTGCTAAAATAAAGGAAGAAATTGACAAGCTGCTGGCTGCCAATTTCATCAGAGATTGAGTATACAGAATGGATCTCTCCTATAGTTGTGGTACCAAAAAAGAATGGAAAACTTAGGGTATGCATTAACTTAAAAAAGGTTAATGCAGCAACTATAAGGGATAGCTATCCATTACCTATAACAGACCATCTTCTAGAAAAGTGGCAGGGAAGGAGGTTTATAGTTTTTTAGATGGTTTTTCAGGATACAATCAGGTACCTATAGCATTGGAAGACCAACATATTACTGCCTTTTCCATAGAATGGGGAATTTATGCTTTTAGGGTTATGCCCTTTGGATTTACTAATGCCCCAGCAACTTTTCAAAGATTGATGTGTCATATCTTCAAAGAATTCCTGAGAAGTGTAATGGAAATTTATGTGGATGATCTGTGTACTTTTTCATTAAAAAGACAGGATTGAAAGATTTAGAAAACCAATTCAGGAAATGCAGAACATATAGAGTATGTTTAAATCCAGAGAAGTGTGTATTCTTTGTAAGACAAGGAAGAATGCTATGTCACATAGTATCCAAAAATGGAATTTCAACTGATGAGAAAAAAATAAAGGCTATAGTAGAACTTCCAAGACCAACAAATGTAAAGGAACTTCAAACTTTCATGGGACATTGCGGGTACTATAGAAAATTTGTACACAAGTTTGTTGACATAGCTAAACCTTTGTATGCCTTGATCACAAATTTTGAGTGGACCTAAGAGTGTGATCAAGCTTTTGAAACCCTAAAAACTTGTTTGGTTACATCCCCAATTCTGAAAACACCTCAATGGGATAAAATTTTTCATGTCCATGTGGATGCTTCAAATTATGCTTTGGGATGTGTGATAGCACAACCAATAAAAGGAAGCAAATTAGATTTTCCAGTTGCTTATGCTAGTAGGCAACTAAATTCAGCAGAGAAAAATTACACAACTACTGAAAGGGAAGGGTTGGGAATGATATTTGCTGTGAAAAAATATAGACATTATCTATTGGCCAACAAGTTTAAATTTTTTGTGGATCATCAAGCTTTACTCTACCTAGTAAATAAACCTTGTCACACTGGTAGAATAGTCAGATGGTTTCTTTTACTGATGGAGTTTGAGTTTGAGGTAGTGGTCAGACAAGGAAAAACACATTTGAGAGCAGATCATTTGTCTAGAATCCAGGCTAAAGAACCAAGTTCAGCTTTAGATGATGACCTGCCACATACATATCTATTCAAAGTAGAAAGTGTTCTTGAGTGGGCCATGCCCTTAATACCTTTGCTAACCATGGGACCTTGCAGAACATTTTGGAAACAACACACATTTAGTATTACAAAGCAGAAACTTTATGTTGCTAGCTGGGCACTTGTATCACCTCAACCATATAGGCATATTGGAATATTGTACTCCAAAAGAGGAGCAACAACAATATTTGAGAAGAGCTCATTGTTGGAACCCTTGTATTCATGCTTCCATAATAGTCACCCTAAGCAATCTCAATAGGATGGGAGTACATTGGCCTAACAAGATTCAAGATGTAACAAAATATGTTGCTAACTGCTGGGAATGCCAATCCTTGCAAAATTCAGAACTTATAACTCCATATTGGTTTCAGAAAAATCAAGAATGGAGTGGAAACATCATTGAGGAGTTGAAAAGGAAAAAGAAAGGAAAACAAGTAATAGCTGGTGCAGATTCAAAAAATCTACAAGTGATCTCTGAAGATTATCAACTAATAGGAGAACAATTATATAAGAGAGGGATGGATGGATATTTAAGAATTTGTGTTCCTGAGGAAAAATATTTGGAAATGTTGGAAATGGCACATTCTAGAGTGGCAGGAGGACATTTCTCAAGTGACAAAACGGCTAAACTTATATTATATTATGGCTTTTGGTGACCAACCCTATTTCCTGATGCAAGAACATATGTAAAAAGATGTGACAATTGTCAGAGGGTGAGTCAACCAAATAAAAGAGACAATATGCCATTAGTTCCATTGATTTCAACAAGAGCCTTTAGTAAATGGGGGTTAGATTTCATTGGACCTGTACATCCTCCAGCTAGACAATCACATGCTGAATACATACTAGTAGCTACAGATTACCTGACAAAATGGGCTGAGGCCAAAGCTACAAAAAAAAAATGATGCTCATACTACTGCTCTATGAGAATATCATCACCAGATTCGGACTTCCAATTGAATTGGTAAGTGATAGCGGGACCCATTTTTTAAACCAAATCATAGAAAACATAACTGAATATTTCTTGATTAGTCATAGAAAGTCAGCCCCATATCACCCACAAGCCAATGGGTTAGCAGAAAGTACTAATAAAGTACTTTGTACTGTATTGTCAAAATTAGTAAACACAAACAGGAATGACTGGGATCTACAACTTAATCATGTTCTATGGGCTTATAGAGTGGTATACAAAACTGCATTAGGAACTACACCATTTAATTTAGTATATGGGCAAAATGCAGTTCTACCTATGGAATTCCTCATTCCAACACTAAAAGTGGGTAGTCACTACAATTGGACTGGACATGAATTATCTGAGAGAGTAATAGAACTGGAAAAACTGGGAGCTTCTAGACTCCAAGCAATCATGAGCATCTATGCAGACAAGAAAAGACAAAAAGCTTATCATGATGTTCATATTAAAGAAAAAGGTCTACAAGAAGGAGATCTAGTTTTGGCTTACACAGTCAAGGAACATCAGAAAAAGTTTCAGAAAAAAGGACATGGGCCGTACATTATACATCAGATAAGTAATAGTCGAGCTATACAACTAGCTAACATAGATGGAGAGATCATGCCAAATTTTATAAGTGGATGTAGAGTTAAAAGGTATGATTTCCCATTAACTGCTTCTGAATGGAGAAGATTACATCAAGCTCAAAACAGGAAAAAGGAAGAGGAAAACATTAGACAAGAGGCTCAACAGGAGGCAAAGGAAAGGATAAGAAAAAATAAAAACCTTAGAGAAGTTCTTCTGTGTGAAACACATCTAAAACGAAAAGAACATTTGCCTGTGATAACAATGGATTGTCAAAATGAAAAAATCAAGGTTTTGATAGATTCAAGTGCACAAGTGAATTTGATTAGTTCAGCTTTGTTGAAAAAATTTAACCTAAAAGCACCAAAAGCAAAACCTTTATCAAAACCTTGGAAGGACAAATAATACAGAGACTATCTTCACCTTCTATTGAAGTTAAATTCAATAAAGAATATATGAAAATAGATTGTGAAGAATGGCCAGATCATTTGATGACTGAGAAATTGATTTTGGGACAACCATGGCTCAAACAAGGTAAAGTAATTTTGAATTTTGAAAAAATGAAGCTTAAATTGACAATAAATGACAAAAGGTTTTTAATATTCTTATTGAGTAATGAAGAACAGGAAGTTCAACAGGATGTTCATGACCCAGACTTGGAAGGGTTTACTTTTTCATTAGAAGGAACAAAGACAGTACCAATACAAATACCAAACCATCAAGCCTCATTTAATCAAAACCAGAAAAAAATTGGAAGGGCAAAGGAGGGTGGAAAGACAGGAGCAAGGTGGCAACAATGGCATAATCTGAATCATCAAAGCATCAGAACAAGAAGGATATGGAAACAAGGCATATACAAGGCCTATTCATTAAAACAAAATTCTAGGACAAAATGGATTTGGAGGACAAAATGGATTTGGAGGCCAAAACATTCTAAAAACTGCTTATCAGAAGGAGATGGATTTTGTCATGAGACAGGGGCAACTAGGGTTAAATATTATTGGGTAAAAAATCAGAGTTGATTCAATGGAAAAAGACCATCTATATTTGATCTGGATTTAGAATTGTTTCAGAAACATATCAGAATGTGATAAAAAAGAAAATCATAAAATATTGGAAATTAGGTCAAATTATTTTACCTTATCCTTTTTCTAAGAAGAGAATTAGGAGGGGAAGAAAAGAAATAGAAGAAATTATTAAAAAAAAAAGAGAGAACAAAAGAAAAAAAAAAGAGAAAAGAAATAGAAGAAATTTTTAAAAAGAAAGAAAAAAAAAGAGGGAGGAAAAAAAAAACAACAAAAGAAAAAAAAGGGAAAAGAAATATAAAGAGAAAAATTATCTATTTTTCCTTTTATAAGTTATATAGCACAAAGCAAGATATAGGTAGAAGGGTAGCAGGTTTCTATTTATTATTTTGTATTTTTCCATTTTATTTTTCTTATAATTTTTTATTCTTATTCTTTATTTTTATTTTTCATTTTTTCTTCTAAACATCTTCTTCTTGGATAAGAGCTGTCAGAAGAGGGGAGTGCACTAGACATCTTGCTACACATATAATGATCACTTTTATGGAGTTCTTCTAAAGAAGTCAGAATTTAATTGAAAATTTATTTTCATTCTTCTTTCATTTCATCTCAAAATAAAATATTATTCTTGATTTCTAGTGACTCATGTGGGTGGAGTTTTTTTCTTTTGTGTAATGATATATTTTTTCCAGAATGGTGAATCCAAAGGAGTTGCCAATTCATGATTTCAAAGCAGAATCAGTCACTCTATCTAGAGGACACTGGTTCTTGGATAGTGAAGCCATAATAGAGAAGGTGGACCTGGAGTCTGATGAGGAGCAAGAGGTTCCAGAAGCAGAAAAGGTGGTTAAGGAGCTCAAAGAAACCCTGAGTATCATTGGCCAGCATATATTCATAGTGGGAGTAGGGGGTTACAAATATACCATGTTGTGTCAAGAGTTCTACAGATTTCAAAGAGTAGCGGTCAATCAGAAAAGATGGAAGGCAGTAGTAGGGTTACACAAATTGTTGGAAGAACCCATATTCTTTATAGATTTCGAAAGAGTGGCACAGGTAATGAACAGCCTGTTGGAAGTTGGAAAAGGTAATGATGCTTATTTCCGATGTAAAGTCAAGAACAAAGATAACCAGGAGGTGAATATCACTATAAAAGTAGAGCATATCAGAG
This sequence comes from Ceratopteris richardii, assembly GCA_020310875.1. Taxonomy (NCBI): domain Eukaryota; kingdom Viridiplantae; phylum Streptophyta; class Polypodiopsida; order Polypodiales; family Pteridaceae; genus Ceratopteris; species Ceratopteris richardii. Next base: position 22,534,983 of record CM035441.1, read on the forward strand.
CAGCTCTACAGTTTTACCCAATGGGAACCAAGCTTGATAATAGTTTCGTGAAAAAGAATAAAGAAACATATACAGGATACTCTAAATTTGTTGACTTTAAGGGAAAAGAGAAGGAGGAGTATGCCATCAGTATGTTTCTGCAGCACTTTTGCTTCCCAAAACTACCAAGGTATACCATGCCACATAAACCGGTTACACTAATTATGTTCCACAATAAGGACAGAACTAAACCCTTTGGTGTAATGGATGTAACCCCATACATACATGAGCAGCTGAAGGAAGCAGCTAAACATTGGGAGCAGAAAAAGTATATGAATGGAGCCCAATTTTTAACCAGGATTATATATCATGTACTGGGAATGGAAGATCAGTTGAAGCTGGCTCCAGAAGCACAATATTTCAGAAGTCTAATGTCAAGAATTAAGAGTCCTCCCAGGAAGATGTCTGTGAGAGAAGTAGAAGGACAAACCAGCATGAAGGGAGCAGGAATGAAAAGAAAGGTAATCTCAGAGGAAGTGGTCCCTGTAAAGAAAAGAAGGTTGGATCCAAGAAAAGTAGAATTAGAGCAGGTGGAAGCAACCAAAGAAGAACATGAAGCTGCTTAGAAGCAGGTTCAATCTTCTAATGACCCTCATCCACCTCAAACCAGTAAAGCAGTTATATACTTATCTGACTCAAGGTAATAATAAAAGAGCAGTATATGAAGCACAGTATCAAAAGATGTTGGAGGATTATTCTTGCAAAGCAACAGATTGGGTTCAAGAGGAAGTAAAACATTATGAAGAACTGCATGATCAAATGATGGCAGCTGAGACAGAGGAAGTATTTGTTAAAAAGGAAGTGGAGCTATTATCATACTTCAAGGAGCTACAAGGACCTCCTGAAACAAGAAATACAGTCGTAGCAAAGAAGAAGGTTCAAAAGAAACCGGTACCAAAGAAGAAGCTAACCAAGAGAAGTAAAGGGAAATCAGTGATTGAATGTGTAATTATAAAAGAGACAGAAGAAGTGACAGTAGGAGAAAAGCAGATGGAATCTACTGTTGTGGAAGAATCAAAACTAGAAAAATTTGGCATAGCAAGCTCTTCACAAATATCCTCAGACTCTGAGAGTGATATTGAAAATTTTTTATTAAAAAGTTTGAATTTATCTATCCCTAGTACACCCAATGTGATAACACAGGCCATTGAAGAGAATAACACACCAGAAGACATGAGTAAGAAGACACAGGAAAAGCAAGTCCAGGAAGAATCATCAAAACAACTCAGTCCTGAAGAAGAAAGGAGGATGATGAAAGGTAAAGCAGTAATGATGGAAGAGGAGGGTGAAGTGAGAAAAGAGTTCAGCTGTGGATTAATAGATTCAGGATTAAAGTCAATATGGACAAGACCTTCACAACAAACCAATTTCAAATTGGATGAAGGGAAAGTAGAAGCAGAAGAAAGAGCACAGATATGCAGTCAAGCCAATAAACAAAAAGATACAGCTCAAGTCAAGGAAATAGAAGAGGAAATAGTAGAAAAAGAGAATGCTCAAGAAGTAGAAGAGGGGATTACAGAGAAAGAGATCAACCAAAGCATAAAAGACATCCTGAATGATTTGAATCATAATGAAGAATTCACAAATACAGAAGATCAAGGACAAGAGGAAGGCTTATATCTCATGGATATAGATGAGCAAGAGGCAGGACAAGAAGAGCAGACAAGTAATGATCAGACAAAACTTGTTGAGGAAACTAATTCAACCATAATTCAGGAAGAAGGAGAACACATAAAAGAAAGACAATTCTTTGAAGAGGAACAACAAGTGATGGAAAACAAGAAGGTAGAAGAAACAAAGACAACTAGAGATATATCAGAACAGGAGAATAAGGATGATCACATATTGGAAGATGAAGAAGAGGTGACAGATCAAGAAAAAATGGAAGCAGATAAAAGTCTTGAAGAACAAAAGACTCAGGACCTAGAGTATGAGGAAGAAGATGAAGAGGAGAATGAATGTAAAGAAAATAAGCAGATAGAAGTCAAACAAATAGAAATAGAAGTTGGGTTGGAAAGGATACCTAAAAATATAAGATCTGCTTGCAAGATCATTATGAGCAACATAGAGCAATTGAGACCATCCAACAGAAACATGATTATATCAGGTATGGTAGCTGAATCTGAGTTTGAAAAAGGCAGTAGTATCATTAAGGAGCACAAGAAAGAAAAAGAACAATTGACAGAACAATTGAGGATTGTAAAGGAGAAAAATGAGGAATTAACATATAGGATAATTGCTTTGGAGGAATTAGAGGTACAGCAACAAAATAAAATCCAATATCTTGAAGAGAAGTGTGCAAAACAAACAGAGCAGGGTAGTAAACTAGAGATGGAGTTAAAGAAAATTGAAGGCAGATACAGAACTTTACAAAGTTCATATCAAATCATGCTCAAAGAAAATGAGGAGATCAACAAACTATTAATGGAAGAAGGCCAGTTGAAGGAAGAAAGCAAGGCTAATCAAGTGACACAGGAGGAAAAGGAAGAATTGCACAAAGAAATCATGAGATTGCAAACAGAGTTGAAAGAAGCCAAGGAGCTGGAGAAACAGGCTAGTACACATGCTGCTACCTCAATGAGGGGTTACAACAAATTACATATGGACATAGAGAAAGAAAGGAGTGATTGGCAGACAAGCTTAGAAAAGGAAAGAAGTAATTGGATAGCAGAAAGAGAGATATGGGCATCTCAAAATAGAAGTTTAATGATAACAATAGAAGAGCTGCAGAAAAAGCTGGAAAACCCACAAGCTCAGAATGAAGAATAGATAGAGACTACACATACAGAAAATTATGAAGTAGGAAATGATGACAGAACTCAACATGACAGTGAACCAGAAAATAAACAATCAAAAGATGAGTATTCAGAGGAATTTTTCCAGAAACTTTTGACAAACAGAGACTCCAGAATGGATTTCATTAGAAAAATGCATGATGAATATGAGGATCAAATTGTTACATTTGCTTTAAATAAAGGGATAAATCATGATCAACATCATTGGGCTGCAGATGGACTAGGCATACCCTTGTGCATGATTATGGAAAGTATTAAAAACTATCAATTGGCAAGGGTGGGATTACCTCCAAATAAGTATCTAGAATATGAAGAAGATATCAATGTGACAAAAGATTTATTTGAGAAAGCTAATCCCAAATGGAGGAATAGATGGTTGGATGCAAATAAAGAGTGCAGGAAAATATGGAAGGAAGCACCTAGTTAGCTGAAGATTAATCCAGCATATTGCCCAGTAGCAAGGAGAAGAGAGTGGACAGTTTTCTGGGAAAGAAGGAAAGAAGGACAAATTCCATCCAAATGGTTGAATTTTCCAAAGATAGCAGGTCCAAAGGCAGGAACATGGCCTACAAAAAAGTATATGGTGGACACAACTAAATCTGTCATAGCCATATATAAGGATGTTAATGATCCAGCATGTATTTTACTAATCAGAGTAATGAGACTCATTTTGGCATGTATAGAGACTTACACAGATACAGATGTGAGAATCCTAAATTACATTGGCTTCAATTCTCCTACTGATGCCTTATTATTTGATCTCAGTGAAACACCTCACAAGATATGTTTGATGGCTTATTATAGCAGAGTAATATTTTTGGGCAGCCATTATCTCCAAATTTTTGAAGATGCATTTGATTATGGGTTCTTTGAAAGGGAATTAGAGATATTTGGAAACTTGTCTGTAGTCACAAAATCTCGACTCACTGCATATGAAGTTGCCTACACAGAATACTTGAAAAAGGATGTAAATGACCTACTGTCACAAGTTTATTAGAGAAAGAAGAAATAAAGGGAGCATTCAGTGTATATGAGCAGGAATGTCTTTTGTCAGGAGCCAAAAGGTCTAGGAGGGGAAGAATGTTGGAAGAAGTAATTTTTTGAAGTACTTTTTGATGGAAAATAATTGTAAAATGCCAAAAACTTGTAAAAATATTTATGCAACTGATGTAAAAATAAGGAAGAGTCTTCCTTATGTAGAGTAGAATCCTATGTAATTTTTCTAGAATTTTTGGAAACTCCTAGATAGCATATTTTTAGAATAAAAGAGGAAAGGACCAAAATTCAAGTGTGAAAAGGGACACTTGAAAATGTATAAAAGGCGATTTCCTCTATTATGAGAGGGTTGGTTATTTGTATTACATGCTATCCAAGCAAAGAGAGAGAGTTTCCTGTAGAAAATCGTGTTTCTTCCTTTTGTGTGATTTCTTTGATTTGTTGAGTCCATTCTATGTGTATCCATGGAGATTTGTGAGCTTCTATTGTGTGTTTCTGATGAATGTGTATGAAGAGAGCTGATTATTGACATAATGAGTGAGAAATTGATGAAGAATGGTGCTGGAGATGAAAATCGTCTAATTTTACAGAATCGTGATTGTCTCGTGTGAAGGTTAGAGGTACCATTTTTGAGTTTTGACTTCATGGTTGTATTCTGCTGAGAAAATAACATGTTTTAGACACCAAGATTATTGAAAATGGTGGAGTATTGCTCAAGATAATCCAAACCCTAGAAATTCCTCTTCATCTTCATTATTCTCAGAAATCCAGCAAGTTTTCTCTTATTTCTTGGATTCTATCATATAGAAGGGGCCGTGGTCTCATGTATACTTCCAGGATTGACAAATATAAGATGTATTGTTGATTCTTTATATTAAATGATTGGAGAGGACAACTCCAAAGGTCTACAACAAACACACATGCTGAAATTTTAGGAGAAGCTAGCACGTACGAGGAAGAAACAGCCGAGGCAGTAGCTTACACCATCACCTTCGACGGCTCTACAAACCAGATTAATGGAAGAACAAAGCGAAGCCACCTTACAACAGGAACTGGTCAGCAGAGGTTTCAAAGAGACTTTTATCTCGGCTATGCAAGAGTTGGTAAAATCTGTTGGTGCGTCGAAAGCGTTATGATTTTTGTTATGAAAGCCCTTACCGAAGTTCGACCCTTGTCGAGTCCGCATTCTCAAATGCTCAGATACATATATTTGCATCCCGACTGGTCCCATCACTTCAGCACCCCCCGTGGGATCCTCCACAATCGACTTGACCGAGGAAGACACTTCCTCTGTATATACCCTTAGCAAAAACCTTCCTTCTCACCCGATCTGAACCCCGACCTCCCCTGATGTTGTAGATAGCCCTGAGGTTCGCATTCCATCCCCTGTTTTGGTTTGGCTCCGTGAATCTAGCCCCATCCTAACTACTGCTCCCACTTCCCCAATTTCCATTCTGCCTATTATGACACCACCCATCATCTCTCCACCCCCTCACTTTCCCTCATACACCACTAATTCGTTATACTCCTTTATCATCTCCATACAGCCAACCTTTTTCTATACTTCTTTCACATCCTTTTTGCAACCTTGATCTCCACCTTTTCCTTTTGTGAGACCCTTGTAGGAAGTTCATCCACAAGTTCCCTTTCTATGGCCACCAAGCACACCTCCTCACTCACCTCTCACAACACAATTGCACCCATCACCATGCACCATAACACAGACATCACTTTTTCATGTGGCACTCATGGAAAGTTCCACTAGTGATATGGATATCTCACCCACCGCTTCACCGGATGCACAATTACATGCATCCACCACACCACATACCACATCACACACATCACCTATTTGCACGTTACTCTCATCACTTGCCACTGCATCCACTATCCCTACCCCTATTCCTACTCCCAGTGCATTATACACCACCCCACATGTCACATTCCCCACCCTTGCATTTTCTTCGTCATCCACTGACATCGCTCGGGCAACAACATTCTACCCTACTGTTGAGCCCATAAAAGTCATATTGGTCAAAGTCAATCGCAGTCAAAGTCAACTACAATCAAATTCAAAAGGTCAAAGTCAAACTAGTCAAAGTCAATAAAGTCAAGGTCAAAGTCAACAAGTGCAAAGTCAAAGTGCTAAATTGCAAGTGTCAAAGTGCACAGGTAGTGCACAATTAATTGTCCACAAAGGGTAAATTGGAGAAACTAGGTTGCAGGTTGCAGAGGTATTTCTCTAATTTCCCTAAGGTTCAAAGTGTCTTTAAAGTGTTTTGGAAGGTTCAGGTGAACCCTCTCTTATGTGCAAAAGTGAAGAATTAAAAGGAGAAATGTGAAGGTATGTGAAGCGGCAGCGTACGCAAAAGTGAAAGTATGGTCCTGTAAAGTCACTACAGGATAAAATAGGGATTCGTTGGCTGCCACTTGTGAAGACAATCTTGGGACATCAAAGTGAGCACCAAGATACTTTTGCAGTTAGGAGCGTACGTGAATCGACACTCAAATCAAGGCAAGGACTATTCTTGAACTATCCTAAGTGTAAGCAAGAGTGAGCATAGTCGAAGCAAGGCAAGAGAGAGAAGTGCAAGAGACACACAGTGTGCAACGCAGAAAAGTGAAGTGCAAGGTGTGCATGAAGAGTGACCAAGGAAGTGTGCAGAGGAGTTCTAAGCTAGTCCCCCAAGGATCCCAAGGTCTCATTGAAGTGTGCTCGTGCCGACAGAAGGTATCCATCCCTCCCCCTTAGTGGAAACTTGGTGCAAGGTGCGCATAAGTGCAAGCTTGGAGAAGGTGGAGGTTTGGTGCAGAGGAGGCCGGCAGCAACAAGTCCCTTGGCTATTTGGTATTTTTTAATTGAGCACTCTGTGGGATTTTGCACAGAAGCATTGGATTGTATTGTGCTTCACATTGTATTTGTCTTATTATAATCAATCGGCAGAGGCTTCCAGTATGTATCTTTCTTTTTTTCTTTCCCTTTTCTCCTACAAACACTCAAATCCCTTCTTGTCCAAGAATCCCCCAACAAAATTTGGCACGCACGGTGGGACTTCCAAGGAGATTTGAGCATAGGAGAAGACATATTGCAGTTGGAGAAGCACTATTCAAGTGTCGATAGTACTACTTTAGTGGACTAAGAGGTACATATTCTTATCAATTATCTCATACTAAGAGGGCTATGAGCAGCTCATGACCGCAACTCAGCCCCAAACATTGAGGATCACGTGCAAGCTGTTAGAGGGCCGCCGAACCAGGATAGATGAACCCGGATAGGTGATATTACCAACAGTCCTGCACTTGCGGGTTCGAGTCCACCGTGCGTGCCAGTGTTAGAGGGCCGCCGAACCAGGATAGATGAACCCGGATAGGTGCCGTAAAAAGTGGATTTGCGAAAACATTGTAGCAGATTTCTATTTAAAGCGCATAAAGGAAAGCGGTTAGGATCGGCAGTTTTTCGGAAGGAGTCTCTGTTCTGTTGAGCGCTGTAGTGAGTAGGGTTGATCACATCGCGAACTGAAGTATTTGGAGATTGCAAGTATCTCATTTAGTCTGTTGTCTGTTATAGTGAATCAATTTGGGATATTGCGAGCATCATATTTTAAGACTATGTATGAGATATTGATGAATACATTGAGTTCTATTTCATTCTATTCGTATTTAACTATTCTGCGATTCTCTTGGTTGAACAGATTTCCATTCGGTATTCTTGTGTTGTGAGTCTATTTGATGATCAGTTATATACGATTCTGTATCTCTTCTATCGTGAGATTGTGTGTTTGTCTGCGGTTAAGTGACCAGATTCGAGACAATAGTCTGCGTTCACTGATAATTCGATAAGATCTGTATGTGGACAAAAGTATTGGTAAGTTTATCAATTGCGGTAGGAATTTATGACTTGAATCAGTATACGAAAAGTTTGGCGTAATCTCGATTATCTTTGTCCGTGTTCGGCGTACTTATCTGTCACCCGGAATCGTCATATTGAATAGTATTCAATTACTGAAAAGTGCATATTCTATTATTTACAAGTCATAACAGTACCTCTACTCCATTACCATAGCAGATTCAGGCTAAAAGTCTTAATATTCACCGTGCCGAAGAATAGTCAGTATTCAGATTCACCCACTGTGCTAAGACGTGAGGAAGTATTTATGACTGTGTGAAGAATTGGGAAAATAGTACAGGGCCTCTGTTTAACAGACCCCTACCACTCCCAAGAACCCGAGGACCCGATAATACTCTTCCGAAAGTTGGATAGAAGTATTATTCGTTCAACAAAGCAAACAAGGAGGAAGGCTGTTAGAAGATCATCTAGTCCACTTTCATCAACTTCATCAGTAAGGAGCATGGCTGGTCAGGTAGACTTGGAAACCCTACTATCAAGATTAAATATAAAATTTCCTTCTTTCAAAGGCCTAGCTCGGGAAGATCTGGACGAGCATATTAGAAGGTTTTTAGAACTATGCAAAACTAGAGGTTTAATGGGAAGAGAGGATGCCTTTTTTATACTCTTCCCTGCAACTTTAGAAGGATTAGCAGATAAATGGTTCAGTCAGTTTGCTGAGAACCATTTTACAACTTGGGACTGAATGAAAGATGCATTCAAAAATCAATTTCAGCATGGAAATACTACAGAGATCATCATAGAGGAATTAGAGACATTGAGATTGGGTCCAGGTGAAAAGTTCCCAGAGTTTGTGACTAGGGCCAAGGCACTAATGGCTAAATTACCAGATCCACCACATGATTTTTTTGTTAAGAAATGGTTAGCTAAGCCACTTCTAGTGACCACCCAATGTAAAATCAAGGAATTAGTGTTGCCTACAGCCTCCATAGAGGAATTCATCAACACAGCAACACGACTGGAGCAGATAAGGCAATAGTATGGAGCAACTTCTTCTCAACTACCATATTCTACAGAAATGGAGGATCTAGTAATCTAGCTAAGGAAGGAGCTGGAGGGCTTAAAAAGGAATAAGCCCCATAAAGAGGAGGAGAATGTTGTTACTCAGTTGAGAAGGGAGATTGAAGCACTAAAGCTCCAAAAGGAGGAGGAGGCCCAAGTAGAGGAATTGGCTCAGCTGCGACAGGAGTTGCAGGAACTCAAAGGGGGTGGCATCAAGAGTGGACTTTGGTGTATCATGTGCAGCAAGCAAGGTCATATAGTAAGTGAATGTCCTTTGTTAAGTGTGACTTGCCAATTATGCAAGAAAGCTGGTCATGAGGCCTAGGAATGCCAATCAAGGGGAATACCTGCAACAACATATTGGACACAAGGAGGACCCCTACCACTAGCAAATGTAATGGCAGTTTCACCCAATCAAGGTAACAATTACAACCCTAGACAGAGGAATAAATTTGGAAATGGGCCTAGAAGGCCAATCATTTATTTCAGATGTGGAGAATGTGGGCACTATCAAAGTAGGTGCACTCTACCAGAAAATGCCCCTCCTTGCAAAAACTGCCAAGAGGCCAGAGACCACTATACAACTTGTTTTCCTAAGAATCAAGCCTCTTCATTCGGGCCCCACATTCAAATGATTTCTGTGCACAAAGAAGAAACGTTATATCAATTCAATGAGCCATCACCATCTACCAGGGTGGTACAATTAGAAGAAATTGAATCTTTTATAGTACAGACAAGAAACAAGGGAGAATCAAGAATTAATGGATTGAACAAAGACAAAGAGACATCTGAAGAAGACAAAGCCATCGCATGTGCAAATACAAGGCAAAAAGGAGATCTCATATGTACCGGTGATGCCATTGGGCATGCATTCAACAGGGCTCATGCGGAGTTTGATAAGTCAATTGGAGCCCATGCTCTCAAGGAATCAGAGGCTTCAAAACTACTCAAGTCCATGAAAAAGGAGGTTATTATTTTTTATTTAATAAAGATGGATGGGAAATTCAAGTCAGAACTATTGCAGATAATTGATGAGGCTTCTACTACAAGTTTGGTGGCAAAGGTTGCTGTTATACATAAAGGTAAAATTGTAGGGGAAGCACCCCTTATAGATTATAAGAGTCCTCGGCTAACAGTATCTATCAAAGGTCATGAGTTTTAAGGAGTTATTGTGGATGGTGGTTCTGGCATTAACTTGATGCCTGAACATACAATGGAAAAGATTGGACTACACCCTTCAAGGCCTACAAATTTCACTGTTACTTTGGCAGATCAAAGCAAAGTAAGGCCCTTAGGAGTGATCCCAAAAGTTCCACTTGAAGTACAAGCTATTCTCTTCATTCTGGATTTTGTGGTTTTAAGACTGCCCCAGGTTGAAGGAGGATTTCCCCTCTTAATTGGAAGACCATGGCTGAGGCATGCAAGTGTCATCCATGATTGGGGTAAATACACTATGTGGGTACAAAAGAAAGGGCAAGAGCTGACACAGATACATTTAGAAGAGGGCCTAGATAATCAAGGGAACGCCAACATGATGCAAACAGTTGGCATTTGCATGGAACCAGGAACAGAGGATCAACCCCAAATAGATTTTGAGGAAGAAGAGGATATTCTAAATTGGCTTCAAGCAGGCAACTCTTCCTCTTGTTTTGGAATTTTTCTTAATAATTCTTGCACAGCTGAAGGTTCTGATGAAAATCAGGGGAAAGTTCAGGTTGATGGATTGGGAGAGCCCATCACAGGCCACAGACGGGGCAGGAAGACACCCTTCAAATACAACTTGGAGGAGGATGCAACAACAATAGAGAAGGAAGTTTCTAAAACTAAAGACAAGGTAAAACATGCTAGTGATGAATGCTCTTTCCCAATTCAAGAAATCCCTACAGGATGGATGCAGGATAAGGAGGAATGCATTGAGATCCAAAATACCCCTGCTTATGAAACAATGCACAAAAAGCTAGTGGAAGAAAACAAGGATGGAGATGAGCACGAAGATAATATGGTAGAGAGAAACCGTGTCAAAGAAATGCATTTAGGCACTCAGGACAATAATCATCCAGTTCTGGTGGCCACTTGGTTGTGGAGCCACCCAGGGCTCCTTCAAAAGGTAAAATCCTTCTTGACCCACTACATAGATGTTTTTGCATGGCATTATAAAGACTTAGAAGGAGTGGCTACCAATTATGGAGAGCATAGAATCCTTCTGGTCGAAGGAGCCAAACCAATACGAGGGAAGAGTTATAGACTTAACCCAAAATATCTTGAAGCTATTTATGTGGAAATACAGAAGATGGAGGATGCAAGAATCATCATTCCTGTGGAACACTCAGAGTGGCTCTCACCTATGGTTATAGTACCAAAGAAGAATACCAATAAAATCAGAATTTGTGTTGACTTTAGAGCACTCCAGATGGATTCCCAATGCCATTTGCAGAGCAGGTCATTGAAGAAGTGGCTGGACATGCATTATATAGCTTTATGGATGGCTTTAGTGGCTATAATCAAATATCAATACACCCAGAGGATCATGAAAAGACTGCTTTTATCACACCTTGGGGAACAATGTGTATGTAAAAATGCCATTTGGACTCAGAAATGCTCCAGCCACATTTAATAGAACTGTCAACCTCATTTTTGGTCCCTTATTGCTAGAAACACTTAGAATTTTCATGGATGACTTCTCTTCATTTTTAGGTTCTCACAATGAGGACCCTTTAGATTGCTTGGACCATCACTTGCGACAGTTGCAGAATGTTTTTAAGAGATGCAGGGAGACTAAGCTAAAGCTCAACCCAAACAAATATCATTTCCTTGTGACAGAAGGAACCCTCTTGGGACATGTGGTTTTGACTAAAGGAATGGCCCTAGATCCTGATAAAATTATTTCTATATTAAAGTTGCCTAAATCTAAATCTCCTAAAGAGATTCAAAGTTTCTTGGGGCATATTGGATACCACAGAAGGTTCATAAAAATGTATGCAGAGATAGCCAGGCCTCTCGCTAGACTTACAGGTAAAGAAGTGCCCTTTAAATGGGAAGAGGAAGAAGAGAAGGCTTATCAAACATTAAGGTCCAAATTGGTGGTTGCACCAATTCTTATCACCCCATATTGGTAAAAACTTTTTCATGTGCATGTAGATGCAAGTGCATATGCAGTAGGTGCAGTATTGGCTCAACATAGTGAAGAATTCAAACTTGACAGGCCTATTTAGTATGCTAGTAGAATTTTGACTAAAGTTGAAAAGAATCATAGCACAACAGAAAGGGAAGCTCTAGCAATGGTTTTTGCAGTACAAAAATTTCGTCATTATTTGCTAGGTGTGAAGTTTGTCATCATCACTGATCATCAACCACTCTGGTATTTATTGAATAAGCCACAAGCAACTGGGAGGATATGGAGGTGGCTACTTTTGTTCCAGGAGTTTGATTTTTCTATAGTCCATAGACCAGATAAAGAAAATGTTATGGCGGATCACCTATCCAGGATCAATATGATGGATCAAGCTAGTGGAGTCAATGATAATTTTCCAGATGCTAATCTGTTTGCTGTACAAGCCCAAGGTTGGTATTATGATATTAAGAATTTCATTAAAAGTGGAGTGTATCCAGAGAAGGCTAATACTGTGCAAAGAAAGAGACTGCTAATCAAGAGCAGAACTTATACTTTCATTGAAGATAAATTATATAGAGAGGGAAAAGAAAACACGTGTTGCTCTAGCACAATGGTGAGAACCACGTTAAGAAGCTCCACCTCCTTAATGTCAATCCGCGGAAGAGATAGGAGTGATATGAAGATCGTGAATGTGAGATGAAGTGAGAGTGAAGGTGAGAAGCATAGAAATGCACACACACATACACACACACTACGAAGAGACAAGCAAGACACAATGGAAGGTGAGAAATCAACTCTATTACTCAAGAACACTATTACAAGCTCAAAAGGACTCTAAACTCCAACAAGCTAACCTCAAAAATGAGCTCTCTAGCTCTTTTTATAGTTTCTAGACTGGTTTTGACCGGTTTCACATCTAGTGACCGGCATAGTTAAAAAATAGGTCCTAGATGCTATTTGGAAGGGTAAACGGTATCTAAAAATAACGAAAATTGGTATGCGCATTCTACCTAAGCTCCTCAAGCTCGAGGACTCCTCGGCTTGCACAAAATGGAGCTATGGATTACAAAATGGGGTTTTCTATGTTACATATGTTACAATTAGTGATAAAAATCACTGTTGAATGTTTTGAAAAGTGATAAAAAAACATATTTGTTTGAGAAATTGATCCGACTGGCTCCCTGCTCCGTCGTTACATGCTTCCGTGGCGTCTGTGCCTCTGGCTGCTTCCAACACCCCCCTCCCTCTCGCTTCTGTCGTCGCTGACAGAACCTTGTTGTGAGGTCTGCCGGATATAGTTCTGTATGAGGTCTTGAGCGAGGGTGTGCTCGGAGATACGGATGCCTCGCGCCAGGTCTGCCTCGAGTTTCTCCTAGTCGATAGGCTGCGGTTCTTCCGGTGGCGGGAGCTGATAGTGTGTGGAATATACCATTCGTTCACAGGCAAATAATTGTAATAAATGTGTAGGCCTGCTTATGAATACCTCTGAATGGTATTCCCAGAATCCGGTTGTGAACATCTCTTCGAACGTCTGCTTGTAGCACGCCGGTAGGTACTTTATTCTGCAGTGCCAGGCATAACACACCCGTAGCGATGGCGTTGTACTCATATCATATACCAGGTCAAAATTGCCATGCTCAAAGCCCGGGGTGTTGACATGTGGTGCCTTGACGCGTCGGAAGACTTTAAAAATCATTTGCATCATGTCAAAAATTTTGACAGTCATATGTGCCGCTATATCATCCATATGCTTTAATCTAGGGAGCCAGTGGCGAATTGTAGCCATCATGTAGCCAACAGTTGGTAACTTAAAATAGGGGTAATTCAACCAGTCTTGGCACTGCTTATTGTTTTGTACCTTAATAGCAAAGGCAGTCCAGGAGCGGCGTCGTGGCACTGGTCCCCAACACGGGTTATACTTCAAATGCAAAGGTGCCTTTACCCATGTACTCATCATCTCTGGATACTGCTGTAGTAAATCTTTTCGCCACTCTGGTTGATAGATCCTTCCTTTCTGTGCATCTAGTGGCAAATCAGCCGCCTCGAATTGAGTTGCATGCGATGGTTTCTTACCTGTCTCTTTCTCAATGGCTAACTGGTATTCGGCCATTAACATGAAATACGGTTTATACTGTAACTCATGCCCAGATATGTATCGTCGCGGGGCCAAATGAGCAAAGTATGGAGACTGTAATATTCTTTCTTCTATCATCGCCATGGCATGTAATTGTGCCTCTACTCTCGTTGAGTGCGTTGTTCCAAGTTCCTCAATAGTTTTCATCCACGCGGGGGTCGGAAGTTCGTACGTCATCTGGCCTTCGGCCGTGACGCGTCCGCCTGGGATGGGTTGTGGCTCGTACACTTCTTCAAATGTTTCCTCCACCGGGATGGTGACCGTTTCTTCTTCAGCTGGTAGATCAGGTGGGGAATCTGGCCTTGGTGGTGCTTCATATACTGCAATCCTTGATTCAAGGGTCGATACATGGGCCCGTAATGAGTTGAGTTCCTCTAGGAGGTCAGGAGAGGGGTCCACAGGTTCTGGTATGTCTTGGTGTGCCGGTTCTCGTAACTGGAGTAATTTGTGATCTTCTTTGAGTTTCTGTAACTCCTCGTTCATGCGGTCGTATTCATCTAGCAATCGTACATGATCTTCTAGCAGCATCCTCATCGAGTCTGAGGGAATGGCTTTGAACCTACTAGGGCTGAGTGGTTGGTCTGGGTGGTCGAGCGCTGCTTGTAAGTTTTCTCGGTTCTGATCCTGTAAGTGCTGGTTTTCTTCCTTGGCGGCTGCTAGGTGTCTTCGTAGTAAGCCCATGTTTCGTGTTAGCATTGCATTGCGGACTGTCTAGGCTCTTAATAAGTTATCTAGGTCAGCAGTTGCTTCCTTGGTCTTTTCTTCGCTTTCTAGTTCCAATTTGTGATAAGCCTCGCGTAATTCTTGGTAGCGGGTGTTCAGAGAGGCATTCTCAATAGACAATAAATTAAGCTGCGACTGTAAGTCATTGGTTGTCCTCTGCAGCTGCTGATAATTATCACCAAGAGATGTGAACTCATCTCTTACTTGCGTCATACACATGAACATCTGTCGAAATGCATTATCTACAGTGGGTGATAGTATTAACGGGGTGCTAAATGAAGATGCAGTTGGTGTAGATGCAACGGGAACGGGGAATGGGGATGGGAAGGTGGATGATGTAGTGATTGTTGAAAATTGTGATGTGCCTAAAAATGTTTGTGCCGGGAGTGAAGTGAGTGATGGTGCAGTGGGTGGTGAGATGTCCATGTCAGTGGACGTATCTAGTGCGGTGACCGTGAATATGGGTGTGATCGTGGGTGCTCGTGCTGGTGTAAATACGGGATTTACAAAGGTTGAGGGGTAATTTACAGGGGGGGTGGCTGGAGCAGCTTGGTGGAAAGGGGAAAGAGGGGTTACAGTGGGTCGGGGAGGTTAGACGGGGGAGAAGGTTAACGGCGGGGGGAATGGGAAGAGGGGTCTTGGAGTTGTGGGGAAAGATGGAAAAGATTGATGAAGAAATGGGTTGGGTAGAAAGGTGGGTGTGGGAGGGGGTAGACTAGGGTTAATGGGTGCGGGAATTGAGGGGTTAGTGGTCATAAAGACAATTTCTGCAACACCACCAGCGAATGAAGATGTGGGTCTGGGGGAAGGAGGGTGAAGAGGGGAGACTGGATGGACGGGTGGTGAGAGAGGAGCGGTTGGGGTGGTCGGTACTTCAGTGACTACTGAGGTTTGTACAGCTGTAGCGCGGGGTGGGGAATCTACAAAGATGGTTTCTCCGGCCAAAGAACTTTCGGGGACGAGGCGTGCCTCCCTGGCTTGTTCTGAAGATTGTGCTCCGGTTGGTACATGAATGTATTCGCCGGGCTTTGAAAGTAGTCGTACTCTGCGGGGGTCAAACTGTGGTAGTGGCTTTCTTTGCAAGTACCTGAGGGCTTCGTTGGAGCCTACTGATTTGACTAACTCGCGGAATCCTTTGATGTATGCGTCCTCGAATCCGCCTGTGACCAGTTCTTGTTCTATTATTCTTTGGCTCTCTTCCTCTGTCAGCTTTTTGCGTGCCCAAACTTTTTCCATAGTTCTATACAACTTCTTGATAGCTAGTGTGTAAGTTGCTGCCTCGTAAGTTTCATCTTCATGGGTACTTGTATCGCCATGTGTGTCTGTTTGTTGGCCTTGGCCATCTGTCTGTTCATGCTCTTGGGATTCATGTGTTCCCTGGCTAGCTTCGTCGTCACCTTCGTCGTCGTCGGTTGCTGTTCTTTCGTCATCAGAGCTAGACACGACCTGTCCTTGTGGCTGATCCCTGGGTGTAGTAGGGTAGCTAGGCCTTTCAAATTCTTGAGAAAACAAGTGTCCTTCTGAATACTGGAACTGATTGGAGAATGCATCGGGCATCTCAAAATCAAAGGTTTGGTCCAGTGGCTCTGCTTGTCCTGGTTCTAAATGCGGTATTGGAAAAGAGAAAGCTGTGGTGATAGGTTTTGTGGTTGTGGCTGCTTGGGGTGCGAGAGTACTGGTGGTGCCCTCCGTTACCACTGGTCTAGATAACCTTATGCGAATAGGTTGTACTGTGGGAGTGGCTGCTGTTGGTGACTGCTCTGGAGATGGTTGCGGCGAGGGTGATTCTGGGACTTGTAGGCACGGGATAGTACCTCTCATCCGCTTTCCGGCTCTGCCTTTGCTAGACTTTCTAGCCTTTCGAGTGGTGCCTTTAAATGCTTTCAGTTCCTCACTAGTCATGGCGCGCTCAATGGGTAAATCATATGCCAAGCACATATATATGATCCTGGTGAGGGCGCAGCATCCATTGATTACCTTCTTTCGCTCCCACCTATGTTGTGCCAAATAGAGCTGATCAATGATCCAGCTGGCTAGATCAACCGTTTGCGGTCCAGTACATGCCAAGTATAAACCAAACCAGATTCTCTTGTGGGGCATGGTAAAATGATCCTGAGCTGGGAAAGCAAAATGCTGCATGCATATCCGTAATGGCTTAGAGAGCTCAGGTGTTATAGCAGAAATATCCTCCCATTTAGTTACGTCACCACGCTTCATCTGCTCTGGGACTAGCCGTTCTTTCTCCGTTGGAGTGTGTGTTTCATGTATTTTGATGGCAGCTCTGATTAAATCCTTCGAAAGATAAAATCTTTTGTAAGGTGGATCATCCCCTAAAGAAGGCAAAATAAAGGTTCCTGGGATGTCCTTATTCTCTGAGGCTAGCAAAGTGGTGATTAAATAATAACACCTATAAAAGTCAGGTTTGGGTAGAGGATCACTGAAATACTCCGTGAAGCCGGCTCTAGCCCAAACATGAGTTAAGTCCTGGGTGTTCTGTAGGCCTTCGAATTCTCTTGAGAAGAATTGATACTTGCCCCATGTGCGGTCATCAAATGTCATATTTGCTTCAAAAATGAAGTCAGCATCAGCTAATGGTCCTGCTAGGCCTTGGAACCAGTGAGAGTTACGGTGTATCTTCTCTGTGTATCCCACAGGTGGGTTATCGATTGGCATGGGTCCTGGAAATCCTTGGAACTCTGGCGGTGGAGCGGTCGGGTGGGATTCTGCTCGTAAAACATTGAGGGGCACCGCAGCTACGCTGGGACCTGCTTCCGATGGTCCTGCTTCGGTTTGCATGATGATTGATGAGCTAATGGAAAAGATCTGCTACAAAAGATTAACACATTAGTATGGAAATTAATTATGATCCCATTAAGGTGAGACCGCAATCCCTTTCCATAACCGATGTGTACCTCGTGTAGCCAAGTGTCGTGAAGTGATTGATGCAATGATTATTTGCAAAACTAATGCAGGTCTCTAGACGCCTACATGCTTCAGATTATGCATACATTTCTTGATGAGCTTTTATTATGCATGATGTGGGGTTATGGTGTGTGAATTTATACAAGGTTTGGTTGAGGGTGAATTATCACAAGGGTGGAGTTTAAATGGGGTGGGAAAATTGTTAGATAATGGGGTACAAGAAGACGTTTGGATACGTTTCGGTATCCATTTCCTAAGAGTCTTGGAGTGGGTGGTATGTTTCTGCTGAGGGACAGAAAGTGGTATTGGGTTTGGTGGTATTGAAGGATGAAAAGATTTCGGATGGGTATATATTACATGGCTAGAGGGTTGGGCTATAATACATTGTTTGGGTACCCAAATCTGCATGGGTGTGGGTCTATTGATAAGATACTTCTTGGCGATCCAAATCTGTCGAGTGTTTGTACTTGTAGAAGAAGATCGAGGGGACTGTGGATACTGACTCTGCTTCTGTTGCAACTTTGTCCTGTTCTCGTCTGCAGTGTTGCCAATAGCCTGTGGTTGCTGTCCTTTTGGCACCCATATTTGTCTCGTGCCACTTGTTCTGTGATGTTGATACTGCTGCTTGCTTTGCCTTGTCTGGTGGTGTCGTCGGTCTGGGTTCCTCTGTTGTGGTTGACTCCTTCGAAGTTGGGTTTGAGAGGTCCATTGGACGCTCTACTTTGGAAAAGAAGGGAGATCCAACACTTGTGTGACCTGCCCATTAGGAAGTGATTCGTTATTTATCTTTAATCTAGGCCAGTCCGCAGCAAGTTTGGAAGGATGAGCACCGCAGGGTGTTGTGCTCATTTGGCCGCTGATGCAACCCACCTGACCGCTGATTGTGTTCATCTGCCCTAGCGGTTGGGTAGCTGCCCCTTCTAGTTTGCAGGAAGCCCCAGGGGAGATCTCCTGTCGTCCTTCTGATTGACAATTGTCCCTAGCCAAGCCCGAGTGGGTTGGTGTAGACGTAACGTGACTGGTCTGACCCAAGATCTTCCGGTCTTCCGTCGCATGCGTTTCATAGGGTCGAGGGTTACAAACCTCAATCGGAATGCCGTTAGGGAAGTCAAGCGGTATCACTCGCTTCTGTTCTAAGGTTCCAATCTGTAAGGAGCCTTGTCTAAGATTTAGGTCCACTGAGTGATCGTATAGCCAATCTTGGCCAAGGATTAGGGGTTCTATCAGGTCGTCATCATGGCACACTAGTAGCTTCGCTGTCATGGTCACATCCTTAATGAGGATAGGAAGGTCCACCTCACCCATGCAAGGGGTTTCCATGCCTCCTAGGCCTATGAGGTATGCCTCAATTGGCCGCATTTCTATTCCTGAATCCTTATAGTGGGACCATCTAATCGCACTGGTCGCAGCACCTGAGTCAATTAAAGCCCTGAGCTCTTGGCAAGGGTTGCCGTGCTCTAGCCTAACTGTAATGAATGGTCTCCTGTCCACTATACTAGGATGAGTGGTTGACTTTACTTGACACATGGCCATGGGGTATCTGGGTGTAGTTTCCAGATGGTCATAATGTTCTCTCCCTAGTCCTTGTCTTCTTAACTTCATGCGTTTAATGCGTTCTATTGCTTCTGCCTGAGCTTCCGCTCGTATTCTATTTTCTTCCTCCTTACGCTTTTTTGCCAACGTGAGTCGTCTAAGCATATCCTCAGTAAGAGGTTCCTGATATAGCTTGACTCTACAGCCACTAATATAATTAGGCATTATATCTCCTTCTAAAGTGGCTAATTGTACTGCTCCACTTGTTGAGAGTCTGTTAATGATCATAGGTCCATAACCTCGCTTTTCTAACTTACGTGCATGTTGCTTTAGCGTGTATACGAGAACTAAATCTCCTTCTTTTAGGCCTTTATCTTTCACATGTGCATCAAAATATGCTTTTTGTCGCTTCTTCGCTGCATATATTCCTGTTGTCGCCTTTAGCCTGGTTTCTCCTAATCGTTCCAAGTCCATTATTCTCGCTGATAATTCGTGGCCGGTCCACTGATGTTCTTGTGCAACCTTAAGGGTCGGTATCAAGAAGTCCAAAGGAAGCACTGCATTCTGACCAAAAACCATCTGAAAGGGAGTTGCATTGAGTACGGTCTTGTAGGCCACTCGATATGCCCAAACAGCGTGGTGTAACTGTTTGTCCCAATTTGAACGTTTGTTGTTCACGAGTTTCGTCAGTACGTTACAAAGGATCTTATTAGTGCTTTCAGCCTGACCATTGACCTGAGGATGATATGGTGCGGATTTCTTGTGAATCACCATAAAATCCTGTAACAAATATTCAATGACTTGGTTTAGAAAGTGAGTGCCTCGATCGCTCACTAACTCTATAGGCAATCCATATCTTGTAAAGACATTCTCAAATAAGAATTTTGCAGTTGTGTGTGCATCATTCTTTTTCGTGGCTTTTGCCTCTACCCATTTCGTAAGATAATCTGTGGAAACAATAATGTATTCAGCATGTGTACCTTTTGCAGGGGGGTTAATGGGTCCTACAAAGTCTATACCCCACTTAGAAAATACACGTCCGCCCATCATGGGTTTCAATGGCATTTCATCTCTGCGAGTAGGAAACTGAGTTCTTTGGCACACATCACATCTCTTGACATAGGTATGAGCATCCATGTGAAGAGTGGGCCACCATAATCGTGCAAAGAGGATGGCTTTGATTATCCTATCGGGTCCAAAATGACCTCCTGCAACACCTTGGTGTGCAGTCTCTAATATGCTCAGATAATCGTTCTCATGAACACATTGTCATAGATATCCATCTCGTCCTCTTTTGTATAGATTATCGCCAATAAGTGAATAATCTTGAGCTTCCTGCTCTAGACTGCATTGTCGTGCTAAAGTCATTCCTTGAGGGAATGTCTTCGTCCTCAAGTATGTCACTAATTGTTCACTCCAGTCTGGTGTGAGAGACACATGATATAGTGTAGCATGTTCTACTGGTGGTCTTTCACAACAAGCATGGCATTCTTTACACAACCTGTAGACATCTGCTTCCATCGTAGGCCAATATACTCCTAATCTATGCAGAGTCTGTAATGTTCGATGTTTTGAATGATGTTGCTTTAATGCACCTATGTGTGCTAATTGCAACCAATTCGCATGTTCTGATTCATCTACACAACAAGCAAGAATCTTTTGATTATCCTGTTTATATATGCTTCCTGCCATTATTTGGTATCTCTGAGATTTGGTAATCTCTCCTTCTTTGATCTTTATCTTAGGATTCTTGGGTCCGTATGTCAGAATAGGGACTATAGATTTAGCCCATTCTGGTGCTATCTCAAGATTAAACAAGTATGCATCTGGTAGATCATCCGCTACTCCTTGAGGAGCTTCTCCTGAGGTTAATCTTGAAAGGTGGTCAGCTCTAAGATGTGTCTTTCCTTTCCTGACTACTACTTCAAAATCATACTCCATGAGTAATAGAAACCAACGTATCAATCGTCCTGTGTTACATGGTTTGTTGACTAAGTACAATAGGGCTTGATGATCTGTAAAGAACTTGAATTTGTTGGCCAACAAGTAGTGCCTAAACTTCTTTACTGCGTAGATCATCCCTAATCCTTCTCGTTCCGTCGTGGTGTAATTTCTTTCTGCTGCGTTTAATTGTCTGCTAGCGTAAGCTATGGGGAGATCTATGTTACCTTCATTCGTGGGTTGTGCTAACACACATCCTATGGCGTAATTGGATGCATCCACATGTACATGGAATGGCTTACTCCAATCTGGGGTTGTCAATATAGGTGCTGAGCACAAGCGTCATTTGAGTTCATTGAATGAATTTTCACATTCATCTGTCCATTCAAAATTGGTTAAAAGAGAGTACAAAGGCTTGGCTATGATTGCATACATGTGTATGAATCTCCTATAATATCCGCAATGACCCATAAATGCTTGTACCTCTTTCACATTAGTTGGTCTAGGTAATTCTGCAATTACCTTCACCTTTTCTTCATCCGTAGAGATTCCATTTTTTGACACAATGTGTCCTAGAATTTTGCCTTGTCTGACCATGAAAACGCATTTTTCTGGGTTCAAACAAACCTGATATTCTCGACATTTGTCAAATATTTGTCTTAACTCTGGGATATGTGTCTGTCTTACATTTGAATGAGCACATATGTCATCGACATAAACTTCCAAGCTCTTGCGTAAGAATTCCTTAAAAACATGACACATGAGTCGCTGGAAAGTGGCGGGTGCATTTGTTAAGCCAAATGGCATCACACGAAATGCAAATATGCCCCATTCAGTGGCAAATGCCGTCTTGTGTTGATCTTCTGGAGCAATGGCTACTTGATTATAGCCTGAAAAACCATCAAGGAAGCTGTAAACTTCCTTGCCCGCAACTCTTTCCAATAGATGTTCTGTGATAGGAAGAGGATAACTATCTCTAATCGTTGCGGCATTAACTTTTTTAAGGTTAATACACACACGCAATTTTCCATTCTTCTTAGGCACAACCACAATGGGGGACACCCATTCGGTATGTTCAATTTCGTAAATGAATCCTGCTTCTATCAAGCGATCTATCTCCTCTTTAATCTTCGCAGCGTAGTTATCATTGTACGTGTACGGTTTCTGTTTTGTCGGTCTTGCATCTGGAGTCATAGGGATTCTATGAGAACATATATCTGGATCTACTCCTTTCAAATCTTTGTAACTCCAAGCAAAAACATCTCTATATTCGCGCAATAGGGCAACTAGCTCTTCTTCTTCTTCCTTCGTCAAATCATGCCCT
The DNA here is from genome assembly GCA_020310875.1 of Ceratopteris richardii. Classification (NCBI taxonomy): domain Eukaryota; kingdom Viridiplantae; phylum Streptophyta; class Polypodiopsida; order Polypodiales; family Pteridaceae; genus Ceratopteris; species Ceratopteris richardii. The sequence goes on from CM035441.1 coordinate 22,557,411, forward strand.
ATGTATGTACATTTTTCTTCTTCTCCTTTGATAGCAACTATTATTTTCTTGGTTTTCTCTCGGTTATCATATACTTCTCCGTCATTCGCCTTTCTATTAGGCATTCGTACCATGATTCTTCTATCTTCGATTTCATATTTCTTGAAATTCTCGGGTACTTCAAACAAAGACTCTTCTTTTTCTGACATGGTTTCTTTCTTCTTTCTTTTCTTGCCTTCACTCTTAGTAGTCACTTCCGTGGCTAACCTCACCTCATTCATAATTTCCTCGTGTCTCTGAGTGTGAGTCTCTACCTCGAAAAAATATTTTTCCTCTGATGCAAAGGGTGGGTCCATGATAATTGATTCTAAATCAAAATCGCTTGCATCCTCAAATGCATCAGTGCTAGGTTCACATTCTTCTAAAATTGCATCGCACATGATTGGCTCTATCGTGAAAACTGAAATGTCATAGCCATCCTCGTCACAGTGGGGTGTCCATTGTTCTTCATTGATGGCTAGCTAGGATTTCTGCCCAACCATGGGGTTCAAACTCTTCGTCAGGGAATACTACAGGTGCGTAGGCTGGATCTTGAAGGGTTCGTGGATGTTGTTCTGCACCTAAGGTCCTGGCTTCTAACCTTTCTTCCTCTTGTTTTGCTACTTTACACATCCATAAATGAGTGTCCTCATGCAACCAAGAAGGATCTGATTCTAATGAGTGCACGGATTCTGTTTCTACTGGTGTCTTATGGATGGTATTCCATTGTATTGGGGGTACGTCTCGATGTGAATAGTCTTTAAGATTGACTTTGGTAGTCACCCCTAAATGTTGCAAGTACAAAGAATTAGTTCCCCAATCTTGTACAATTTGCAACTGACGCATGAATGGTCGTCCCAATATCATCTCATAAGCATGGTTTTTTGCAAAGTCACAAATGGCAAAGGTATGCTCAAATTCTACACCACAAGTGGTGAGAGATATGCCTTCTAGTAAGCCTAATGGTTTTTCTATGTGTCCATCCGCCATTTGTAGCTTCATCCTGGTGGGTCTCAATGCTGGCTTACCCCAACGTTTCCATAAAGCGGTGGTAGCTATGGCTACTCTGGCTCCTGAGTCTAAGATGGCTTTCGTGGTGTAGCCCTGATGGGTTATCGGAAGATAAGTGTTACCTTGCTCTCCTTCGCTTACATCTCCAATCTTTTCTACGGGTATCTCTGGTACCTTATTTTGTGATCCTATTTGTGAGGGAGTAGTAGCAAGCTCGGGGAATTGATTTGCTACATGTTTCCACAATTCTGGTTTTACCTTCAATAACTCCTCTAGAGTGAGATTACATTGTACTTTAGTATTCTTGATCACTTCCGTGTTTCTAGGGATTACTGATTCTTCATTCCTCACTATTATCGTGGGTGCTCTCATACTAATAGACTTTGCTTCCCAAGGTCCTGTGAACTGGGGTAATTCTTGTAACGAATTGGATTCAAAGCTTGTGTGTTCGCTCAGTTGTTCTTCCTCTACATCATCGTAAATAGAGGGAATGTCTTGGGGAAATTGTTCCTGCAAGTCATCTATTTCTTGAATAGGAGGATGGTTCCTTGTTCTTTTCTCCATTTCTCTTCTTGGATCTCTCTCAAAAATTCATGTGAGTACCTATGTATGGAAGACAAATTGTCTTGACTTTCTGAGTTGGGTACTTGAGATAGGGATGGCGCATTCCTTTCCTGTGTCTCTGGGACAATAGGGTTCCTAGGCTGATCCTTTTTCTCTTTGCTTTCTATCAAATATTCTAGCCTCTCCATTAGTCCTTGAAAGTGTAATTCCGGTTTTGCCATGTTATTCCAATTAAGATATCTAGAGGCTTCGAACAAAGCTTGTGCTAATTCTACCATCTTCATGCAAAGTTTAGTTCTTTCAATTTTTAGATCAGCTCGAGGGTAGTTTTTGCTCATTTCAGCTACCTGAGGTCCCTCTTTTAATCTAGCGTGATATGCACGAAACATCATGTCTAAATTTTCTGGTATGGGTTCCGCTAAAACTGATCCTGATTTTTGAGCTGGATTCTCTTGATTCAATTCCTGTGAAGTCAATTCTTGGATTTTGGCTCTAGATTCCTTCAAACTTCCTTCCAACTCACTTATCTTTTTACTCCATTTTCTCTTAATTCTTTCTCTAGAATCTTTCCAAGATTTTGTCTTTTTACTGCTAGATTCTGCAACTTCACTACTTCCGGCTACTTTCTCTTGATTAAGCTGTTGGTTCTGTAAGAGCGCCTGGGCTCTGGTTATAGCTTGGATAGGCACGTATGTAGGGTTAGATCCATCTGCATTATTTACAATACCTATCACATTGATCGGTGTCACATTCGAAGCGTTAACAGGGTTCTTAGGACAATCTTTGATTATGTGCTCTTTGCCACAATTGGCACAAAAGCCTTGTATGTTATAGTACTGTGATTGTCCTGCTATCGGGGGATGTGGACAATCCTTTATGAAATGATCTCCTTGGCACCTAAAGCATGGTCCTCTAGGGCCCTGTGGTCTCTGTTGTCTTACTTGGGGCCGTGGATTTGGGTTTGTGTACATCACATTAGCATAGTCTGGCTCCCAACTAGGTTCCACTGGTGGACTATCATAATGATATGTCTCCACATGTTCTGGTGACTCTGTGTAATAAGCGGGCGGACTATCTACATGTGTAGAGTCAAAGCTGTTTGAGTGTGGGTCACTCTCTGTGATCAAAGGTGAAGAAGGCACTAAGGCCCTACTTAGGTTCTCTTCTGCAGTAGCGTATTTGACTGAGATGACATTCGCTGGTGGCGGTGGCTGCTGAGCTAAGACAGGTTGAGGTCTCTGTTGAGCCTGGTATGGGTAGTTCTGAGGAGGCCTATAGTAATAGGGCTGAGCATTGTATTGGCCTTGGTACCTACCTGGCTGCGGGTATGCTTGCGGATAGTTCTGTCTCACGGTTTGTTTGTTGTATGGGCAGTCCTGAGCCGTATGATTCGTGTATCTTCTTTCAATTGTACAGTATTGGCCACTAGGGTTGGTTTGTGGTTGCGGTGCATTGGGGCACATATTTGCCATATGATCACCACCATAGGTGTAACAACGCTTGTTTGTTAGCACCCTAGGTTTACTAGAAACTCCTAGTTTCTGAGCCACTTTTTCTGCTAGGTCTTCTATTGAGTTAGACAATTTTGTGGATGCTAGAGATGAACAGTCTGAGTCCTTATAGACCTTTGAGAGTTCCAACTCGTCTCCTAAGTTGTCCTCAATGTCTATACAAATTCTTACACATTGCTCTAGCGTTCTGGGTTCTTTTAGGTACACATAGGAGCGTAGTTTAGAGCTCAACAAGCCATCTAAAAACAATGACACTTGCTTGGCTTGTGAAGGTAGCTCTTGCATTGGACATCGTTCAACATATTGTCTAAACCTACGTCCTGCCAGTCTTACGGTTTCCTGAGGGGTCTGTTTAAAGCTATGAACCAACGAAGACGTGTCATGTCTAATCCCACTTTTAGAGAATTCGGTGATGAATGACTCTAAAAAGTGATGGATGTCTCTAAATTGCCTTTGTTGCAGAGGTTGGAACCAAGTTAAAGCGGTATTCTTTAACGTTAGTCCAAACGCATTGTATTGCGTGAACATGTCTTCAACTTGTTCGGCTCTTAGTACTTGCTTGAATTCTGCGACGTGGTCATAGGGATCTCCTGTCCCATCAAAATAATTCTTCATTGATTTTACTAACTGTGTGGGTCTCAATATTCTTGCGTGTTCACGTGGTCTAGGTAGAGGAAAATCATCTCTACCACCTGGTATTCCATGATCTCTTTGCCTATCTACTCTATTAGTGTCTGTGGTTGTTCTATCTCTCCCTGTGGGATGATTAAAGCTTACTTCCGGTCTCTCTTTATTTCCCTCTCTTTGATTTCCATGGGCTGAGGATGTTCCTGCCCCTTGTTGACTTGTATTCATGTTCGTCCTAGATGGAGGGAATACCAATTCACCTCTCCATGTGTATGTGTTTTTAGCGCGGTCAGGCACCACAAAGACTCTTTCTAAAGTCTCATCCAGGTATACAACCTTTCCAGGTGTATCCGGGTCCTTGAACTCGTATATCGTGATGATACCTACCTCACTAAGTATTTCGGTCTTGTATCTCCAAAAGGCTTCATCCGTTTCTTTATTTACAAAAAACTCTATGCTTCTGTTGTCCTGAGGGATCCATTCTGGGATTAATACTCGTGTCAGTACAGATTTCCCTCTAGGTGTTCTAGGCTCTTCTAATGGTTCTTTTCCTTGAGATTTTGTTTCCGTCTCTGGTTGAATCACGCCAAACTCATTGGTATTGTTTGGCTGCGTACTTAATATGTACATTGTTCCTTCCTTGTCTATGTATGCGTCTCTCTCGAATTTCACCACTGCACGTTCCAATCCAATGGGTTGATCGGGGTTGTGCATTTGCACCACTTGCCTTCGCAAACCATCCTCATAGATGCGAGCACCTAATCGGTTGGTTCGGAGAAACTCTAGTTGAGTCCTATAGGGTCCTTCTGGTTTTTCTAAGTATGCTACATTCGACCCTCCTTCTGGTCTGTCTATGCTAAATGCCATTTCTGATTCGCTAGTATCTTAGCTCTCGTAGGGATAACTAGTGTTCAATTGTTGAGCCCACGATCGTGCAGTAGTTCTTACACTTGCCTCTGATGATCTAAGGCTTCGTCGGTCTGACTTACCTATATGTTTGCCCGATCTAAGGTTCATTAATTTTGTTCCTTGCACACTTAGTACACGCTCAGATCGTCAATGATTCTTTGTTATTACTTTCTTGATTCTTTTTAAATTTCTTTCGATTCTTGTCTTAATGTATGCGTCAGGAATTCGACTTTTCGTTATAATTTTGAGTTCTCGTTCCGTCAGACTTATGTTCTTTCCTTTAGGTTTTCGTGTCACACACCTTTACTTGTAGTCTTAGACTTGAAAGAATTAAATATCTTGAACTTGAGGCGTTCCTCTCGTCTTAATTCACAATGCTAACGTTTATCCTAAGCTAAGAATTGACTGAGGGGGTTGAGTAATCTTCCAACCTCGAGTCAGCTTTTTTGGTTGCTCTGATGCCCAAGATGCCGCGCTTCCCAAGCTTTATGCCCTTCACTGCCTTGCCTTGGTTGTCTTTGATTGCCCTTGCTAGACCTGGAAAAATTCAATATTAGACCAATTCACAGTTGGATGATCAAGCATTTGAGTCTATACACCTTTTAAGTCCCTTCCCTTTTGCCCAACTTTTCAATGTTTGCCCCCTGGCTTTCTAGTCCCAAACTAGGTCAACCCCTGGCTTTCTAACGAGCTATTAAGCTCAAAAATCGGACTTCGGATGAAAAAGTTATGACCGTTCAGGCCCTGGGGGTAAAAACTGACAAACAGGTTTTTCTCCAAATATGAGCTAAGGGGTCTCCTATGAGTCTAATCACCCAAAAATTTCCCAAAAATAGCCCCAAAATTGGCCAAAAATTGAAACCCTAAAATTTGCGATGGGGGTGCACAATCGCGATGGTCTGAGACAATCGCGATGGTCTGGGACCGTCGCGATGGCGTGAGAATGCACAATCGCGATGGTCTGAAGTTGCACCGTCGCGATGGCGTGAATTTGGACAATCGCGATGGCGTGAAGTGGACAATCGCGATGGCGTGAAACTGGACAATCGAGATGGCGTCAGTCAACGGTCAACGTGGACAATCGCGATGGTCCAAAGTGAACCGTCACGATGGTCTGCACGCGATGGCGTGAGCCAATCACGATGGTCTGAACGCGATGGCGTGAGCCAATCACGATGGTCTGAGCGCGATGGCGTGAGCCAATCACGATGGTCTGAATTTTTGAAGTGTCGCGATGGTGTGAGGGTGTCGTCGCGATGGTCTGGAGTGCACCGTCGCGATGGTCTGGATTGCCACGTGGCACCGTCCGCGCGATGGCGTGAGCCAATCGCGATGGCGTGACACAATCGCGATGGTCAGAGACCGTCGCGATGGTCCGGCCAAGCCGTCGCGATGGCGTGAGCCTATCGCGATGGTGTGACACAATCGCGATGGTCAGAGACAATCGCGATGGTCCACCAAACTATGATTTTTCCAAATGCAAGTGTGGATTCCTAGAGGTGCTGGTGTCGCCTACATGCTGGTGTGGTCGCCTTCTCCAAATTCCGAACTTTGCAGACCATCGCGATGGTCTGACACAATCGGCAATTTCTGACAGAAACTGAAAATTTTACCTTTTTGCAGCCTTCCTGATGCACTGGAGCTCTGTACCTGCAAGAAAACTCAAGAAAACAAAAGTACACAGAAGCACAAAAGTTCTCTCTCACTCTCTCGCATGCACAAATGAGGGGAAATGAGGAGAATGGGTGGATATGGTGAATTTTTTGATTTTTTTGGAAATGAAGATGATGATGCGGTGATGAAGATGGAGTGTGGGGGAGGTGAAAAACACTAGAAACTAAGTAAAAACAACAACAAAAACTGAAATTTTTACCTTCCAACGCCACTTCTTGCTATACTCTTACCATCACACATTCGTCCTAGACTCGATCCCCGGCAACGGCGCCAAATTTGGTGTTGCTCTAGCACAATGGTGAGAACCACGTTAAGAAGCTCCACCTCCTTAATGTCAATCCGCGGAAGAGATAGGAGTGATATGAAGATCGTGAATGTGAGATGAAGTGAGAGTGAAGGTGAGAAGCATAGAAATGCACACACACATACACACACACTACGAAGAGACAAGCAAGACACAATGGAAGGTGAGAAATCAACTCTATTACTCAAGAACACTATTACAAGCTCAAAAGGACTCTAAACTCCAACAAGCTAACCTCAAAAATGAGCTCTCTAGCTCTTTTTATAGTTTCTAGACTGGTTTTGACCGGTTTCACATCTAGTGACCGGCATAGTTAAAAAATAGGTCCTAGATGCTATTTGGAAGGGTAAACGGTATCTAAAAATAACGAAAATTGGTATGTGCATTCTAGCTAAGCTCCTCAAGCTCGAGGACTCCTCGGCTTGCACAAAGTGGAGCTATGGATTACAAAATGGGGTTTTCTATGTTACATATGTTACAATTAGTGATAAAAATCACTGTTGAATGTTTTGAAAAGTGATAAAAAACATATTTGTTTGAGAAATTGATCCGACTGGCTCCCTGCTCCATCGTTACATGCTTCCGTGGCGTCTGTGCCTCTGGCTGCTTCCAACAACACGTTTAGGATGTGTATGGAAGAAGAAGAAGTGAGGGAAGTCCTTCGATCTTCACATGCAAGAACAGTTGGTGGGCACCTTCCAGGACATATTATGAGTCAGAGGATACTTGATGTTGGTTTATGGTGGCCTACACTATTTAAGGATGCAAATGAATGGGGAAAGGCATGTGACGTTTGCCAGAGGTGTGGACCTAAGCCAACAAAGCAGAGACATAACCCCTTGATTATTTCCACTTCGTGGCAACCATTTGAGAAGTGGGTGCTAGATTTTGTAGGGCCAATCTACCCTCCGTTGATTCCAAAAAGAGAGAAGTATCTATTGATAGCCATAGATTATGCGGCAAAGTGGGCTGAAGCTATTGCCTCCCCTGACTGCACCGCCCAAACCATTGTTGATTTCATTTACAGTAGCATCATTTACAGGTTTGGATGTCCACTTGAAATTTGTACAGACAAGGGTACTCATTTTGTGAATAAGGTCCTACAGGAAATTTTCAACAGGTATAGAATCCTACATAGGACCTCTTGTGCCTACTATCCAAGAGCCAATGGACAGGTTGCATCAACTAATAAGGTATTAATTTCCATGTTAAGGAAGGAATGTATGTTACAACCCACTTCCTGGGACATTGCTTTTCAAGGTACCCTATGGGCATACATGTTAGCTTACAAAGAGGCCACGGAATATTCTCCATTCCAACTGGTTTATGGCATATTGCCAATTGAGCCCTTTGAATTTTTACATGGATCACCTAAAGTAGCATTCATGCAGGGAAAGAAAGATTGTGATGTCTCTCAGAGGCTTGGAGCACTACATAAAGTGGAGGAGATTCATCTACTAGCAACAAAACAATTGATAGACACTCAGATGAAGAGGAAGGAGGCACATGATCGAAATCTGTGGAACAACAACATAGAGCTAGGCATGTTAGTTCTTCTTCATAGAGCTCATCTTCAAACACAAGTGAGAGGAAAATGGCTTCCACACTGGGAAGGACCTTATCGAGTTAAAACAATGCTGAATTGCAGTACTGTGGAGTTAGACACACTAAAAGGAGAGGTCTTGCCACTGGTCAACATATCAAGGCTCAAGGCCTACCATCAACACACTTGAAGTAGTATGGATCACCAGGAACTGCAGAATCTGTCCAGGTTGTACATAGCTTTCTCATTTCATTTTGCTTAAGTTTTAGTCATTTTCTTTATCCATTTCATGCTTGTTCCTTGAGTTTTTAGCAAATTTAGAAGGCATTTCATAACCCCTGCAAAAGTACAATTTTTGGAAATTTTTGGGACTTTTTGGGAATTTTTCAAGCATTTTTTCTAGCATTTTTCATCCCTATCAATAGTCATTTTCTTGCCCAATTAGAAGAATACAGGAAGCTCTTTGTGGTTTGGATTGAGGAAATTGCCCTAAACCCTGTAAAGAATTTTTTAGAATTTTTCCAGAATTTTTTTTTGGATTTTTTGGTAATTTTTTGGAATTTTTCTCTAATTTTTTATAATTTTGGGCATTTTCCTACAAAAAAAAAACCTTCCCCTTAGAAGATTTTCTCAAAAAAAAATCGGAAAAAAAAACTCTCTCTCTTTCCTCCCCCCTGCCCCCCCCCCCAACTCTGACACACCCCACCCCACCCCCCCCATCCCCCCCCCCCCCCCCCCCAAACTCTGACACACCCCCCCACCCCCCCCACACCCCCCCCACCCCCCCCACACCCCCCCCACCCCCCTCCCCCCCAAACTCTGACACACATCCCCCCCTACCCCACCCCTCCCCCCCCCCCCGACCACCCCATCGTTCTGACACATCCCCCCCCCCATTTTTTATTTTTATTTATTTTGTTTTGTTTTTATTCAATTTTTATTATTTTATTTTCTATTTTTATCATTTTATTTTTTAATTTTATTTTTTTAATTTTACTTTATTTTTATTTTGCCCTGCAACCATGTTCGAGTATTCAAAAAAAAAAAAAAATCTTTTTTATCTTTTGATGTATATATAAAAATATATTTTTTTTATTTTTCATGATTCAAACCTTTTGGCTCTGGATCACGCCTTGGATGGCCATTTTTTTCAGACTTGGAGTCATTTTCATGTATTTTGGCATCTTTCGATTCAGTTTTTGCATTAATTTTTCCAAAATCACACCTTTTCTATGACTTTTGGTCAAAACCCACATGTTTTGAGCACATTTATCACATGTTTTTATTTCACCACATTGTCCACATGGTTTATTCTCACTTTATCTTACCTTATGTTTCATAATTTCCCATATGCACCCTCTGTAGCTCTACTATTTGATCATTTTAACCCTCTCCAGACCCCTGAATCCATTAAAATGAAATATGCCTTATACTGCAGCTCATGCCAGATATATATGTGCACAGGGCCAAGTGAGCAAAATAAGGGGATTGTAAAATACATTCCTCTATCATAGACATGGCATGTAATTGAGCTTTCACATGTGCTGAGTGGGTCTTTCCAAGTTCTTCTACAATCCTCATCCATGCGGGGGTAGGGAGTTCAAAGGTGGTGTGGCCTTCAGCCGTGACATGTCTGCCTGGGATGGGTTGTGGTTCGTAGGCTTCTTCATATGTTTCCTCCACCGGGATAGACACAATTTCTTCCTCTGTTGGGAGTTCAGGTGGGAAATCAGGCCTCGGGGGTTCTTCGTATGCTATGATCTGTGTTTGAAGAGTCAATACCTGGGCACGTAGAGCGTTGAGTTCTTCGATGATTTCAAAGATGTGGCCGCAAGAGCTAGTGGTGTTTGCTATACAGATGCTCTCAACTGTAGCATTTTGTGGTCTTCCTTGAGCTTTTGCTATGCCTCATTCATACCGTCATAATCGTCTAGTAGTCCGACATGGTCTTCCAATAGTATCTTCATAGATTCAAAGGGGACAACTTTGAAACGGCTGGGACTCAAAGGTTTATCGGGTTGATCTAAAGCAACTTCAAGGTTTTCTCTATTTTGTTCATGCAAGCGTTGATTCTCTTCTTTGGTTGCTGCTAGGTGGCATCTTAGGAGTCCCATGTTTCGAGTGAGTGCCGCATTTCGAATGGTTTGAGCCCTTAACAAATTGTCGATATCCGTAATGGCCTCTTTTGTCTTCTGTTCATTTTCTAGTTCAAGTGTATGGTAGGCCTGGCATAGCTCTTGGTAGCGTGTGTTAAGGGAGGCATTCTCAATGGTTAAGGAATTTAGCTGCGAGTGTAAGTCGTTTGTGGTCTGCTGTAGTGTCTGGTAATTGGTGCCTAGAGATGTGAATACATCTCTCACTTGTGTCATACATGCGAACATTTGATGGAATGCGGTGTCGATTGTGGGTGATAATATTAATGGTGGAGTGAGTGAAGATGCTGTGGGTGTGGGTGTTGATGCAAGTGGAAGGGGAAATAGGGATGGGAAAGTGGATGCAGTGGTGACTATGGAGAAATGTGATGTGCCTAAATGTGGTGGTGAAATGGATGAGGTGAGTGGTGGTGCAGTGGGTGGTGATATGTCCATGTCACTGGACGTGGTATCGAGTGCAGTGACTGTCAAGAGTGGAGTGATAGTGGGTGCTTGAGTGGGTGTCAATACAGGATTGAAAAAGGTTGTCGAGTAATTTAGAGACAGAGTTTCATGTATTGTTTGGTGCAGAGGGGAGGGAGGAAATACAGTGGGTGGGGGAGGTGAGATGGGGGATAAGGTCAATGGAGGGGGAAATGGGAATAGGGGTCTTGGAGGGATGGGGAAGGAAGGGAAGGATGGATGGAGAAATGGACTGGATGAAAGGGTGGAAGTCCTAGGAGGGAGGCTAGGTTGTGTGGGTGCGGAAAGTGTGAGAGGAATTGAGGCAACAAAGGCTTCTGCTATTGCACTATCCAGGACGTGGATGGTCGAGGGGAGGTAGGGTGTACAGGAGAGACTGGAGGGGTGGGAGGCGAAAGAGGAGCAATCGATATGTTGGGTACTTCAACAACAGTAGTGGTATTTACAGTAGAAGTGTGAGGCAGGGAGTCAATCATGATGGGTGCTTCTTCAATAGGGTCATAATTTACCACCACCACGATGTCATTTCTGTGGACAATTGGGCCATATTAGAAGATTCTGTAGAGATGCAGCGGAATATGACCAAAGGAAAAAGGAACGTCAAAATCCAATGGCCAATGTGGTAACAATCACACCTGTAGAGACGCAGGCAGCAGCAGTTCAAACTCGTTCCGGTAAACAATTGCACCCAGCAGCAGAATTATTTGAACCAGGGATACGTGAACAACACAGAATGTATAATAAAGCTAGTCAATGGACTACCGTAGAACCACCTGTTTTTCCAGAACCTACTCCAGTAATCCAATCCCCGGATACGACACAAGCTCGTGCTGACAATACAGAAGCAGGTACATCATCTGCAGCAGAATTACCATCTTCAGACCAAGCTTCATCTTCAACAGTTAAGGAAGATGCAAATCAATTGCAACCAGCATGGGATATATTGTCAAAAGCATCCATCACACTGCCTTTCGGGCAATTACTGGCATTAGTACCAGGAATACGCCAACAATTTCAACAGCAGTTTACTACAAAATCTGCTTGCATTCCGGCTACCGCAACAGTACAACCAGAGCCAGACTCTACGGTAGATCACTCAGTTCCTCTGATTACGGTATGGTTTAATAAACATCAAATCACACAAGTTTTAATTGATGGGGGGTCTGGCGTGAATATTGCCACTGCGTCACTTTGTAAGAAGTTGGGATGGACTAAGATAGAACCAGTTCAATTCTTTTTTAGGATGGCTGATCAATCTAGAGTCCATCCCGTAGGACTTGTCCGAGATATACCCATAACTGTGCAAGACACAACATTCAAGATGACCTTCGTTGTTCTAGAATTACCGGAATCCACCCTAGATTACAATCTACTTTTCGGCCGTCCTTGGTTGAAACAAGCCAAGGTAATTCAAGACTGGTCAGCCCAGGAACTTACGTTCAAAGATAAAAATCACAAATGTGTTGTCAAGTTAGACGCGATACAACCCTGTGAGTTACATGCATATTTTGCCGAACCAGTCCATATGTTAGATGGGTTGTCCGATGACGAAGAAGAAGAATTTCTGAAGAATAATGTTGATTTAATGACATTAGGAACTATTGATCTACAGTCTGTTGTAGATACCTGGAATGCTTCAATATGTACAGTAATACCCATTGCCGAAGAAACTAAGGAGGAAGATACCATTTCGATTCACGATAATGAACCACAGCAACTTCTCGAACCATCAGCTAATACAGAGAAATATCAACAATTTAATGTTCCAGAAGACCAGTTAATTACTTATAATCTTGGAGATGAAGATCACCCTCGTCCTGTAAAGATAAAGCAAAACTTACCGGAAATTTTTCAGGCTAATTTGATTCAGCTCCTTCGAGAATTCTCAGACGTCTTTGCATGGGATTACAAAGACATGAAGGGCTTGGATCCTTGTATTTATCAACACAGAGTTATGCTAAAACCAGAAGCGAAACCGATAAAGCAAACCAGCTACCGGATGAACCCACATTATGCATCACAGGTAAAGGCTGAACTTGATAGGCTATTAAAAGTTGGATTCATAGTACCAATAGAACATGCGGAATGGATTTCACCGATTGTGATTGTACCGAAGAAAAACAAGCAATTGAGAATCTGCGTAGACTATCGGAAATTAAATGCTGCAACAGTACCGGATCCTTTTCCGATTCCCTTTTTGGATACTATGCTTGACAAAGTAGCAGGTCATGAGATGTATTCATTTCTAGATGGATACAGTGGATATAACCAAGTAAGAATGGCTGAAGAGGATATACCAAAAACTGCATTTATTACAAATTGGGGTGTCTTTACTTGTACAGTAATGTGGTTTGGATTGAGGAATGCACCAAGCACATTTCAAAGATGTATGCAGGAGATATTTTCTCCTTATCTCACCTCATTTATGCAAGTATACCTTGACGATTTTTCAGTTTTTGGTAAGACGATCGCACATCTGGTACATTTACGATGTTGCTTTCAGAAATGTAGAGAATATAGATTGTGTTTAAACCCAAACAAATCTGTGTTTGCGGTTTCATGTGGTAAGTTACTTGGTCACATCATATCGGGACAGGGTATTCAAGTCGATCCTTATAAAATTTCAGCAGTATTAGAAGCTCCGGTGCCTAATACACCTAAAGAAGTAATGCGGTTTATGGGTCAAGTGAGATGGCATGGAAGACATTTACGGTGGCTTGCTCATGTGGCAATACCACTGAACAAATTAATTTCCAAGACTCCACGGCAATTCGAATGGACTCAGGAATGTCATATAGCATTTGATCGACTGAAACAGTTATTAACACAGGTTCCCATTTTACAGCCACCAGATTGGGATCACCCATTTCACGTATTCGTTGATGCATCTGATATAGCAATAGGAAGTGTACTGATGCAACAAACCGATAAATGGTTTAGACCAGTATACTATGCTAGTAGAAGATTAGCACCTGCAGAGAAGAACTACTCGGTAACAGAGAGGGAATGCTTAGGACTAGTGTATTCAGACATTACTTGCTGGGCCGAAAATTTATATTTCATGTCGATCACGCTGCACTTGTTTACTTGGTTCGGCAGCAACATATAGGTGGCCGCCTAGCACGATGGGTTCTACTATTGCAGGAATTCGACTATGATGTCATTCATCGGCCAAGTAGTTCACATGCTTTAGCAGACTTTTTGTCACGCTTAGATTCAGGTGAACCTCCGGTTGGCATAAATGATACAATGCCAGCCATCTATACTTCAGAACCAACTACTGAGGGATTGTCGAACCAACCAGTACCAACTACGTATTATGATCAGTTATTGACCTTCCTTTCGGATGGATGTCTACCTTCTGAAGTCCCTACAGGTACACGCCGAAAAATTGCAGTTTTTAGTCGAAGATTCCGGTTAGTTGCTGGAGAACTTTATTATGCAGATCATACAGGAACCTTACTCCGATGTATCCCTACACATGAAGTAAACTCAGTCATCAATCTGGCTCACTCAAGTCCAACAGGAGGACATTTTGCAGCAGATCTTACTCACCGAAAAATTCTGCAAAGTGGACTTTGGTGGCCAACTATGTACAGAGATGTATTGGAATTTATCAAAACTTGTGATAGCTGTCAAAGAACTGGACAACCACTACAACGCCATTACTTTCCACTTCATCCAGTACTTCCTTTAGAACCATTTCAGAAGTGGGGTCTAGATTTTATTGGTCCAATCACACCTCCCGCGGTATTCAGTAATAACCGGTATATATTGACTTGCACAGACTACGCAACCAAGTGGGCAGAAGCATGGCCTTTACGTTCGGCTACAGCAGTTGAAGTAGCAAAATGTCTATTATCAGATGTCTTTCCAAGATTTGGATTGCCACTAGAGCTTGTTTCAGATCAAGGCACCCATTTTATGAACAATTTGATGAAAGCATTAACACAGTCATTCCAGATCAGTCATAAATTCAGCTCACCATATTATCCTCGTGCAAATGGATTGGCAGAAAGTACCAACAAATCTTTGCTGAACATGCTTCAGAAATTGACTAGAGAAACACCGAAAAGATGGGATCAGTTGCTACCTGCAGTCTTATGGGCCTATCGCACAACATATAAGGTAACCACCGGCTTGACACCATTCAAATTAGCCTATGGACTAGAAGCAATAGCCCCGATGGAAATTGTAATACCAAGTTTAAGAGTAGCAATTTCTCAGAAGCTTCTACCCGAAGAGTCATTGGTATTTCGGTTGGAAACACTTAGAGAATTAGATGAGCACCGATGGCTCAGTTTCTTAACTATGAAAGAAATCCAACTAAGACAGGCCAGGACACATGACCGTAATTTAAAGACTCCAGTATTTTCGGTAGGACAACTTGTTCTTTTTTACAATGCGAAGTCCAACAGATCAGCAGGAAAATTCAAGTTACGTTGGTTCGGTCCATTCAAGATTTCAGAACAAGTTGGTCCGGCAACTTTTCGGTTGATTACGTTGATCAGAAATCCACTTCCAAAGGTAATCAATGGATCGAAGCTGCGGCCATATTATCCCACTACTAGTACGCATTAAATTATTCGGCGGTGAACCGCGTTTTGTATAAATTTTTGTGTTTTTCTTTTTTCTTTTCTCCCTTTTTAGTAGTGTTTTGTACGAATCTTTATGTTACTAGCCGCCTCTCCCTACCAGTCACTCAAGCACACACGCCAGCATGCAAACAGTACCTTTCCCGCACCGCACAATGATACCCATTCCCCTTCCCTCTCCCACCGTGTTCTCCTTATTTAACCCCCTCGGTTGCGCCTAAACACTATTGTGTTCTCGAGACTATACGTATTACCCTTGTCTTCTGTGTTACCTGTAAGAGTGCTTGTAAACACCATGGAAGCGCTAGCCAACTACGCTGCTTTCCGTGATGGTATCCCGAAAGACGTCGGCGAATACCTGCGCTGCAGAGGATTGTCCAACTTCACTGAGTTGCCCTGGCACTCAGTGGAAGCCCATCCCTTCTCCGCACAAATCATCCACGCCATCGCCCAATTCCCCATCACCGAACGACAGTGGGTCTTCCCTTCCCTCCCATATAGGACCGTCATCACCTTCCAAGCCTTCTCTGCAGCCTACCGCCTCACCCCACAAGGACGCGAAAATGGCCCTAGCATCCCTATCGCTCGCATGACCGAACTCTTTCCCCGCTCCTCATCAAACGAATATGCCATTCTCTGCCGCCCAGAACCCGAACGATCCGCCCTACAGTTCCTTGTAGCAATCCTCAACCTACAAAAACGAACCTACGGCATCTCTCACCCCTTCTATTCCGCCCTAGAGTTAGCCACCCGCGAACCTGTCAACTTTGCCTCTTATTTTTTCCAACGAATCCATAAGGAATCCGTCGCTATAGTAAAACAACTCCAGAAAGGCAGCTCTCCGCGCTCTCGCCTTCCCCACATCATCTCCTTCCTCTTCCCAACCATTCTCGCCGCACAACCCCCACCCACAGGCCCAGCGCTTAGGCACGAAGAATCAGCACAACCACTCGAGGAAACTGAAGAAGACGACGAAGAGATCAATCAACTCTTCCGCACGAAGCGAATCAGGATCAGCTCTTCAGAAAGTGAAGTCCAAGGATCCGCCGGAAAGAAACACGACGCCGAAGAAGATAAGCAAGAAGAAACTTACCACGACACCGCCACTTCAATACACAACGACACTTCGACAGAGCAACAAGACCAACAAAACCAAGCAGATACAGAGATACTGTCCACCGAAAAGGAATCTGAGCATCAACAGGACGAACCGGAACCCGCCACAAAAGCATTGGATGAACTTATTGAGGCCATCAATCATACAGAAGCCGAACAACAGACCGTTGCAAAGGTAACCACAATTGACTCTGCTCTACCTACCCCACCTGTCAACCCCGACCTCCCACCGGAACCATCCCGCCGACCCGGTTCTGAACCTACACCCTCCTCCTCTTCCTCCCCTAACTACTCTCCGCCAAACTCCCAAAACCTACTCACCGATACCTCCTCTCAGCCTCGTCAACCACCACCACCACCCACCGTATTTTCAGAACTAGCCTCCATGGGGCAGTTCCTCATGCAGTTATCACACCAACTGCCCATACAATTTAAGGAAGCCACGGAAAACCTGAAGGCCGAATATCAATACAAGGTCGACGTACTGGAAGCTGACATCACCCCTCTCTAGGAAGAAATCGAAGCCACAAAGATTGAGAACCATCAGCTCCAGACGCAGTTAGCAGAGCTCCAAGCCAAATTCTCGATAGAACAGACCCTAGTAAAGCAACGAGATGCAGCCCTCGAGCAACTTGCAGCCAAAGATCGACTCCTACACGCCGCGCATGAAGAAATCCAAGCCCTGAAGGCCACCATCTACGCAAAAGAAGATATCAACGCCTCTCTCGAAAAATTGATAGCAGAGACAAAGACTCAATTGCAGGAAGCCATCCAGAAGAATCAGGATCAACAGAAAGAAACCGAACAAATCCAAGAACAGTTACGGCGAGCCGAAGAATGCACAAATGAAGTTAACAGTATCCTAAAACGCCAGCTGATACGGGAAGGACAATACCTCAAGGATATCGACAGGATGCGCAAAGATCGAGATGCATTCAAGAAAACTCTGGATTTCCAAACTCAGCAGTTTGAACGACTAGACAATCAAGTGCGCAACCAGAAGGAGTATATTGCAGAGCTAAAGACCAAACTGGACGAAATGAAGACTTCTAAGGACGCCGCACTAGCCAACGATTTCTATCTACAGGAAGCTTTTGTGCAGACCCAGGCCGAGAATGTGCTCACCGAAGCAATCGCACTTAGCTCTGCTAGAATAGATGCGCAGCTTCTAGAGCCTGATACTCTAAAACAACTATTAGAAACTCTTAAGAAAAAGATAGCTCGAACATTTAGATCGGCTAGGAGTATGTATCTCGAAGGTCTCATCGACGAATGAGTATATTCGCCCATCCAAATTCATAATGTATGAATATGATAATCAAATTTTGGTTTTCTCACATTTTCGCACATGAAAAGTCTTGTTCAGTCTAGCACCAATCGACAATGTAACATGCGGCATAATGATTTTTACTCGGATACAAATATTATCAAGGGAGGGAAGAGTCATGTCCTACTGACATACAATCAGTAGAGCAAATGGCTGTTCAAGCACCGGTGTTTATAAAATGCGTTTACAGAGTATAGCTTTCTAAATTAGCATTCTTCGAGATTTAGCACCTGTTAGCAACTTCTAGCATATTTTTCTCAACAAACCTTAACCAAGCATGTCGGAATCTGACATTCTCCGCTGGCAATTCAGAAAGCGCGCCCATACGCAGACCTATGTGGTAACAACAACAGATACCACCCTACAAGATGAAGCAGATGACGCAGTAACTTCTGCATCAGAAAAGACTCAGCATAAATTCTCCACCGAATTTAAAATCGAGCTCGACATCAAATCGCAAAAGAATAAAGATTGGCTACAGAAGATAGGGCTCCTCCAGTTTGCCCAATTACCGTGGAAACAGTGGATTGCTAATGATGATGCAGAGGACCAATTACATAGCATGCGACAAACCAGCGGTTTCATTCTCAATCAGGTACGATTTTCGCCCCAGCTCGTTTCAGCCGTATTTAAACTACCACTCTATGATGGTGCCCGATATCTTAAATGTTCAAATGAGGACCTGAAGAAGGAATTTGGCGACTGTGAAGGCCCCCGACGGTATTACATGTTGAAAAACGCCACCTATCACCGACGAGAACAATTTAAATGGTATTTAGAAAAGCTTTGTTTACTAGTAAAATTCGACTTAATGTCGAAAGAAAATTTTTCCCCCCTATTGCATGCCGAAGAAGGAGGTCCGGTTAGCTGGACACATTGGCTCTATGACCACCTCTACGCACAAATCATTGTTGGGGATAAGAGAAGATCCCACACCAATAGCAGACTAGCAGCCTATTTAGCTGCTATATTTAATTTTGTCCAATCTGTAAAGGATAAGCAGTTACACTGGTTCCCCCCTTTTTATCCCGATGAACATGATCAAATAAATTCAGAACACCACACAGAGCCTGAGGAAGCAGCCCAACCCTCCACCTCGTCTGCATCTTTATTCCACACAAGTAACAGCGCACAGAATCAGACAGTAGGGACGCCGTTTCGGCTGTCCATTAGAAGACGAATGGCAGACAACTTGCCAACTGCCAGTCCAGAGCAAGCACCGGCTGACCCCCAACCCGATTTTGTCATAAGGATGCAAAACCAACTCCAAGAGGTTTCTCAATATTTACGGCAACAAGAACAAGCGATTCAGCACAAAAACGAGTTATTATTAGCCACGATGACTAAGTCCAATTCAGTAATGACACAGATGCAAAAAGAATTGGATGACAAAGAAGCGTTAATACAGGTGTTACAACAAAACAACCAGCATCTTATGGCAGAATTGATCACCGCAAAAAAGTGTGTCCAAGACTTTAATCAGTGGCAGCAAACTATCCAAACACAAATTCAAACCGAAATGTCCAGTTTTTCTACCCTGAATGCTCACCTGCAAGCCGAAAATGAACTTTTGCAGTCAAGGATACAAGTATTGCAGGAGTTCGAAAAGCAGATATTAAAGGATGAGGGTGTAGAACTAAATGCCACATTGATGACAAATGTGGACATAGATTTATTAAAACAACAGTTGGATAGCCGTGTTCAAAATAGTTGGACACTTTTTCGCAGAAGATGGCTGGCTATACTTGTTCCGCCACTAGAACAAGTGCGGTAAGAAAGGATTGGGGAGTCAAACGCTGGTATGGACCGACAGGCAGTGCAAAAGGATATTGCCAACTGTACTGCACCTGCGGGTTCGAGTCCACCGTGCGTGCCAGTGTTAGAGGGCCGCCGAACCAGGACGGATGAACCCGGACAGGTGCCGTAAAAAGTGGATTCGCAAAAACATTGTAGCAGACTTCTATTTAAAGCGCACAAAGGAAAGCGGTAAAGATCAGTAGTTTTCGGAAAGAACCTCTGTTCTGTTGGGCATTGTAGCGAGTGGGTTGATCACGTCTCGAACCGAGGTGTTTGGAATTTGCAAGTATAGTATTGTGTCTGTCTGTCTGTTATATTGATCCAATTTGGGAAATTGCGAGCATCATATTTGAGACTATGTATGAGGTATTGATGAGCACATTGAGTTCTGTTCTATTCTATTCGCATCTAACTATTCTGCTATTCTCCTTGTCGTGCCGATTTCCATTCGGTAGTCTTGTGTTGTGCGTCTGTTTGGTGATTAGTTATATACGGTTCTGGATCTTTTCCGTCATGAAATAGTGGGTTTGTCATCCTGCGAGAGACTGTGTAAGGTCGAAGTTAATCATTTGCATTTAGTATCTTTTCAGTTAAGTGACCAGATTCGATACAATAGTCTGCGTTCACTAAGAATTCCTATCTTAGGAAGAACTTGTATCGGTAAAGATCTGTACGTGAACAAAAGCATTGGTAAGTTTGTCAATTGTGGTAGGAACTTGTGACTTGAGTCGGTATACGATAAGTTTGGCGTAATCTCGATTATAGTTGTCTGTGTATTATTGTTCGGTATACCTACCTGTCACATGGAATCAGCATATTGAGTAGTATTCAATTAATGAAAGGTGAGTATTCTATTAGTTATAAGTCAGAACAGGACCTCTGCTCCATTTCTATAGCAGATTCAGTCCAGAAGTCCTAATATTCAGCATGCCGAATAGTTGTCAGTAGTCAGAATCAACCACTGTGCTAAAACGTGATGGAGGATTTATGAGTGTGTGAAAAGTTGGGAAAATAGTACAGGGCCTCTGTCTAACAGACCCCTACCACTCCCAAGAACCCGAGGACTCGATAATACTCTTCCGAAAGTTGGATAGAAAGTATTATCGTTTAACATGCTTCATTAGTGCCTACTGATTTAACCAGCTCTCTGAAACCTTGAATGTAAGCTTCTTCGAAGCCTCCTGTAGCGAGTTCCTGTTCTACAAGTGCTTGAATTTCTTCTTTTGAGAGTTTTCTATGCGCCCAAACTACTTTCATGGTGCAGTATAGCTTCTTGATTGCCAATGTGTAGGCAGCAACTTCAAATGTTTCGTCTTCATAAGTACTTGTGTCACCCTGAGTGTCAATGTGTTGTTCCTGTTCATCAGTGTGCACATTCTCTTGAGAGTCGTGACTACCTTGACTAGCTTCATCATCTCCGTCTTCATCATCAGTTTCTGTCCTCTCTTCTTCAGAGTTGGAGACTACTTACTCTTGCAGTTGATCAAGGGGTGTGGTAGGGTAACTTGGGCGTTCATACTTCTATGAGAAAAATTGTCATTCTGAAAATTGAAATTTGCTCAAAAAGGCATCATGCATTCCAAAATCAAATGTGGTATTTGATGGAGAGTGTTAATCTCCAAAAGAACAAGCTACTCTTGTAATTAGAGCACCTCTATAACAAGAGTAACTCAAATCTTCACCAAATTTAGAGAATCAATGATCAATTATAAAGATTTTGAAAAATCTGTGAAGGAGATGACTACACGGAAAGTCTGCTGCACATATCTCTCTCACTACCTTATCAATTGTGTAAAGTTTTTTATGAAACTTTGCAGAAGGTATTGCGTATAGCTTTCGCACCTTGTCCAAGTTGAATCATTCCAAAAGATTCAGTATATCTTGATAAATGAACTCAACAAGTTACCTATGTCTAAAACTGCTCTTTTGAGAAGTCGATTTAGACACCTATAACTTTTAATATTTGGTTCTCTTAATCTAGAACCCGTTTATGAAAATGCTTTTAGCCACAGATAGCTTACCTCCCAACTTAAATATTGAGTGCTTGCTTGCTCAAAACTTTACACTGTGGAAGGAGACCTGACCAAAACATTAACATCAAATTTTGCGCCTTCTGCAACTTCTCATGTTTTCATTTACACATGTAAATGTTCCTACACTCAATTCTCTCATCCTGATCACAATTAGAAACTCAAAATTTGTACAGAGTTCAATCAATTATAGACGTAGACTTGTACAAAAGCATTTCACAAAAGATTCAACACAGAAGGAGAATGCTCAGAAACATCGGGCGCAATTTTTCTTCCATTCGTGAAGAAATTTACAACTGAGTGATGAGAGAGTTTCAACTCACTTCTAAGATGTCTAATGACTCATACAATCACTGATTACTCTATTCTCATGCTCTCTCATATTTGCCCCGACTTTTTCCTTGTATATATAGACAAATATTTACAATATCATGACTATACAAAAGTATAAGTGAACTATCTCTGAATTAATGTACATATGTGTACACATTTTCATCCTTTGAATATACACTTCCTACATGCTTCATAATTTGAACTTTCCTTCAATCTTTTGGCTTCCAAATCTTCATTAAAGCTTCAATTGTTGATTGCGCTGCACCAACAGCTCCCCCTCAATCATCAATTGAGATTTTCTCTATCTTCTTTATACCTGCCATGTCTTTGAATCTCTGTAGCTTTGGTCCATCCAAACTTTTGGTTAGCATATCAGCTATCTAATGTTTTGTTGAAGTATGTATGACTTCAATCTCTTTATCCATCACCTTCTCTCTTAAAAAGTGATACTGAATCTCAATGTGTTTGGTCTTGGCATGAAAAACAGGATTAGCAGCTAAATACAATGAACTCATGTTATCTCCATGAATAGTAGGTGTACTCTGAATGATGTCAAAACTCTTCATCAGAGTCTTAAGCCATATCACTTCCTTTGCAGCTTCAACCATCCCTTTGTACTCTGCTTCTGTAGATGATAAAGCAACTGTGTCTTGCTTCCTTGAACACCAAGAAATTAACTTATCTCCCACATAACACAAGTATCCATAAGTTGATCTCCTATCATCAGGATTACCTGCCCAATCTGCATCACTATATATCTTGATGTTTGTATCTGATGTAAATCCATAATACAAACCTTCTTTGAGTGTATCCTTAATGTACCTGAACACTCTTTGACCTGCAATACAATGTTCTTTCCTAGGACAATGCATGAATTGAGACAAAACTCCAACTGCATATGACAAGTCTGGCCTAGTTAATGTAGCATAGATCATACTACCAACCAAACTCTAATATAGTTTCATGTCCTTGAACTCTTCACCTCCATATCATCAACATATATGCACATATAAATGAACCCATCATCACTTGCTTTGACAAGCAAGCTACTATCTGCTTTAGACACTTGAAATCCAAGTTCTTTCAAGAACTTCACAAGTCTATAATTCCATGCCCTTGGGGCCTGCTTCAAACCATACAAAGCTCTCTTGAGCTTGCACACATGATACCTTCCATCTCTGAATCCTTGTGGTTGCTCCATGAAAACATCATCTGAAATATAACCATTTAAAATAGCATTCTTCACATATAATTGACATAATTTCCAACCTTTACATGCAGCAATAGCTATGAGTGTCCTGATGGTTGTCATCTTTGCCACAGGACTATAGGTCTCATCATAATCTATACCATAAGTCTAAGCAAAACCCTTCACAACAAGTCTAGCTTTATAACTAGACACACTTCCATCTGCATACCTTTTTGTCTTGTAGATCGACTTGCATCCAATGATCTTCTGGCTATTTGGTTTAGGAACCAACTCCCATGTCTGATTCTCCATCAATGCATCATATTCTTCCTGCATAGCTTTCTCCCAATTTTTCTTAACTTTTTCCTCTTCATATGTAGAAGGGTCTTCATCTGCCTTTATCATATAAGCATAATCTTTTGTAGCCAAAAAAGAAGTGTCATAGCTATACCCTGTAGGTTTCCACTTGTGTCTTGATGACCTTCTAAGTTCTCCACTCCTTGAGGTTTCTGGTTCATCACACTCAGGATCAAATCTTGGCATTTCTTCAACTTCAATCTGTACTTCATTATTCTCCTCTTCATCGAATATCTGAATCTTTGATTTACCTTTCTTTTGATTCACAACTTCTTCATCACCTGCATTAATATTGATTGTACCTGCATACCAAGTACCTTGCTCATCAAATGTAACATCCTTTGATACAAGGAATTGTTTTGTGGATCTACTCCAGAACCTATATCCCATCTGCTTATCATCATAACCAATGAATACATACTTTTCAGCTTTAGGTTCCAATTTGTGGTTTAATTATGATGGCACATATGCATATGCCAAACATCCAAATACTTTGCAATGGTCTAATGTAGGTCTCTTACCCCACCATGCCTCATATGGTGTCATACCCTACAAAGCTTTACATGGTAACCTATTGACCAAATAAGTAGGTGTGTTTATAGCCTCAGCCCACAAATAATTAGGGCAATTTTCTCCTTCATCATTGACCTTGCAAACTCAACAAGAGTTCTATTCCTTCTCTCTGCTTCACCATTTTGTTGAGGAGAGTACCTGCAAGTAACCTCTCTCTTTATACCTGCATTCCACAAGTAATCAATGAACTCATTAGAGAAATACTCTCCCCCTCTATCTGACTTTAGTCTCTTCAACGTATGACCTGTAATTCTCTCTGCATACACATGATAGTGTTTAAATGTATTGAATACCTCTGACTTATCTTTCATCACATAGATAGTGATCCATCTGGTAGCATCATCAACATAAATCACATAATACCTTGAACCATTGATACTGAAATCCTTTGATGGCCCCCACACATCTGTGTGTACCAATTCAAGCTTCTATGAATACATAAAACCATGCTTGGAATAAGATTGCTTATGAGCCTTACCTAATTGACATGCCTCACATCTGTATGTCATATGTTGACCTGCAACATTAGGCAATCCAAGCACTGAACCATTGTTAACCATATCTTTGATATCTCTTTCATTGAAATGTCCAAGCCTCTTGTGCCAAAGATCTAACTCAGAGATCTTATGCCTTCCATAAGTGAACAAGGCATGACCAACATTACCTTGAATCTTCAATGTGAACAATCTTCCTTCTTTCTTACCTAAAACAATATGTTTATAACCATTGCTAGGGTCTTCCACAAACACTCCTTCATTAGTGAACCTAACTTCATAACCTTTTTCAACAATTTGTCCTACACTTATCAGATTCTTAGGAATCGTAGGAACATACAAGACCTTAGTCAAGAGGGTGCTACCATCCTTGGCCTTCACTGATCCAATTGACTTCACATTGTGCTTTTTATTGTCACCTGTTTGAACCACATGATTAGTTATCTTATTCTCCAAATCAGTCATCAATGCTATGTTACCACTCAGGTGATTGCTACACCCTGAGTCAATGTAGAATACTCTTTGGTCTTCACTTTGCCTTTCACAAGTTGCATTCATTATCAATGTTGAATCCTCCTTCTGATCTGAAGCATAATTATAGTAGGTATTGTTGTATTGTTGACTTTGGAATCCTCTACCTGCATTTCTTCCAAAGTAACCTCTACCTCTGAAATTACCTCTTTGATTTCTACCACCTCTTCCTCTTGAATTAAAATTTTGATTATATCCACCATTACTCTGAGTATTATGCCAACAATCATTAGCTAAGTGATTTGTCTTACCACAAATCCAGCAAGCTTTGACTCCATCTTTATTACTCCTACCTCTTCCTCTACCTTTGCCACCTCCTCTTCCTCTTAGGAAGTTGGCTTGACTAGTTGTGCCTTCATCTTCATTTGCTTGTTGCTTCCCTTTGCTATTTTTCTTCTTATCCTTTGAATACATTGCATGACCTGCACTTTTATCACCTTCACCTTTGACATCCTGCTCAAAGGTTAACATATGTCCTAGCAACTGATTTAAATCAGGAGTAAAATGATCAATTGATAATTTAGTACACAAAATGAATGGCTTCCATTTGTCATCACCTCTCAACCCTGTGAGGATTTGCCTTACCAATTTATCCTCCTCAATGTCTTCATCAATTGCACCTAATGCATCTGCAATGTCCTTCATCCTTGTTACATAGTCTGAAATGGATTGAGAAGCCTTCTTCTTGAAAGTGGTAAATTCTGCCCACAAAGATGCCTTCCTTGACTTTGTGGTGTTTTGGAAATGCTCCTACAAAGCATTCCATATATCACTTGCACTTTCAAGACCTCTAATGTGAGGTGGCAAGTAGTCATTGACTGCCATATAGATAATGCTCCTAGCTTGAGCATCTCTCTTCATCCAATTCTTCAAATCTGATTCTTCCCTAGTTGGAACACTAGGATCTCTGAACTGAGGCTTTTCTTCTTCACCTGTAATATAAGCTATCAAGTCTTTGCTCATAAGATGAGCTTCCATCCTCATTGACCATGCTGGATAGTTCTCTCTATCCAACTTCTCTATTTGAAGAGAATCTCCCATCCTTTCTTCACATGTATATTGAATTCTTCAATCTTTATGAGTAATAGATGTATCTTTACTTCAAATAATGTTCCTTTTGTCTTCCTTGATGTCGTATGACCTTCTTCTCAAGCTTTGTCCTCAAGCTTTCACCATTTGAACCTTCAGATGTTGAATTCTTTGTACTTGCAACAGTCGGGATCCTCCTTCCTTCAATTCTGATGCTTCCTGCTCTGATACCACTGATGGAGAGTGTTAATCTCCAAAAGAACAAGCTACTCTTGTAATTAGAGCACCTCTATAACAAGAGTAACTCAAATCTTCACCAAATTTAGAGAATCAATGATCAATTATAAAGATTTTGAAAAATCTGTGAAGGAGATGACTACACAGAAAGTCTGCTGCACATATCTCTCTCATTACCTTATCAATTGTGTAAAGTTTTTTATGAAACTTTAAACAAGGTGTCGGCTACAGTTTGTCCACCTTGTCCAAGTTGAATCATTTCAAAAGATTCACTATATCTTGAGAAATGAACTCAACAAGTTACCTATGTGTAGAACTGCTCTTCTGAGAAGTCGATTTAGACACCTATAACTTTTAATATTTGGTTCTCTTAATCTAGAACCTGTTTATGAAAATGCTTTTAGCCACAGATAGCTTACCTTCCAACTTAAAGATTGAGTGCCTGCTTGCTCAAAACTTTACACTGTGGAAGGAGAACTGACCAAAACATTAACATCAAATTTTGCGCCTTCTGCAACTTCTCATGTTTTCATTTACACATGTAAATGTTCCTACACTCAATTCTCTCAGCTTGATCACAATTAGAAACTGAAAATTCATACAGAGATCAATCAACTATAGAATTAGACTTGTACAAAAGCATTTCACAAAAGATTCAACACAGAAGGAGAATGCTCAGAAACATCGGGCGCAATTTTTCTTCCATTCCTGAAGAAATTTACAACTGAGTGATGAGAGAGTTTCAACTCACTTCTAAGATGTCTAATGCCTCATACAGTCACTGATTACTCTATTCTCATGCTCTCTCATATTTGCCCCGACTTTTTCCTTGTATATATAGACATATATTTACAATATCATGACTATATAAAAGTATAAGTGAACTATCTCTGAATTAATGTACATATGTGTACACATTTTCATCCTCTGAATATACACTTCCTACATGCTTCATAATTTGAACTTTCCTTCAATCTTTTGGCTTCCAAATCTTCATTAAAGGTTCAATTGTTGATTGCCCTACACCAACAGTATTTGTTGGTTCTGCCTCTAAGTTGGGTATAGGAAAAGTAAATGCTTTTGCACCGATGGAGGTGGGAATTTCTGCTGCTGTAGTGGTGGGTTCCTGAACTGTGGTTGCTTAAGAAGTAATAGCACTGGTAGTAACTTTTGTGATAACCGATCCTGACAGGCATATGCATATGGGTTGTATAGGTGCAACGGGTTCCGTAGGTGACTGTTCTGGAGATGGCTGAGGTGATGGGGACTCTGGAACTTGCAAACAAGGGATAAATCTGCACGTGCGCTTGCCTGCCTATCCCTTGCTAGCTTTCCTCGCTTTCTTGGTGGTTCCTTTGAATGCCTTCAATTCTTCACTTGTCATTGTGTGTTCTATAGGCAAGTCATATGCCAAACACATATAAACAATTCAAGTGAGAGCGCAACATCCATGGATGACTTTTTTCCTTTCCTATCTCTGTTGAGCTAAGTACAACTGATCAATGATCCAACTTGCAAGATCTATTGTTTAGGGCCCAATACATGCTAAATATAAGCCGAACCAAATACACTTGTGAGGCATAATGAAACGATCATGAACCCAGAATGAAAAATGTTGCATGCATATGCATAGGGGCTTAGATAATTCAGGTGTAATGGCTGAAATGTCTTGCCATTTCACGACATCATCACACTTCATCAGCTCTAGAATAAGCCCTTTGCACTCTATTGTCATGTGAGTTCCATGTCTTGATTGGGGGGTTATTTACCAAGGACGACAGAAGGAACATGCCCGGCAAGTCCTTGTTCTCGGAGGCTATAAGTGTGGGCACCAGGTAGTAGCATCTATAAAAATCCGGTTTGGGTAATGGGTCACTGAAGTATTCTGTGAAACTTGCTCTAGCCCAAATGTGCTTTAAATCTTCTGTATTTTGGAGCGCTTTAAATTCTGTGGAGAAAAATTGATACTTGCCCCACTTACTACTGTCAAAAGTCAATGTGGCATCAAAATGAAGTCTACGTCTGCCAAAGGTCCTGATAAACCTTGGAACCAATGGGAATTATGGTGAACGTTTTCGGTGTATCCCCTAGGAGGGTCATCAATCGACATTGGTCCTGGAAATCCTTGAAATTCAGATGGTTGTGATGTAGGATGTGGCTCAGCTAGTAATTCGCCAAAATTGACCACAAGTACACTGGGGCCAGCTTCAGATGGTCCTTCTCTCTACATAATGATGGATGCAAATGTGGAGAAGATCTGCTACAAAAGATTAGCACATTAGTATGGAAATTAATCATGACCCCATTAAAGTGACACTGCAATCCCTTTCCATAACCGATGTGTAACCCGTGTAGCCAAGTGTTGTGAGGTGGTTTATGGAATGATTTTTGCAAAACTAATGCAGGTCTCTAGACACCTACATGCTTTAGATAGTGCATACATTGCTTGATGAGATGTTATTACAAGTGATGTTGGGTTAGTGTAGATGATTTTATACAAAGTTCAGTTGTGATGGAATTATTACAAGTTAGTTGGTTATTTGGGATGGGGTTACAATTGGTCATGCAAAGGCTTCTGGACACATTTCGGTATCCATTTCCTTAGGGTGGTTGAGTGGGTGGTATGTTTCTACTGAGGGACAAAATGTGATTTCGGATATTGTGGTGTCCATGGATGAAGAGATTTCTGAGGGGGGATATGTTACATGGCATAAGTGTTGAGCTATAATACACTGTTTGGGTACCCAAATCTGCATAGGTGTGGGTCGATTCGTAAGGTCCTTCTTGGCGATCCAAATCTGTCGACTATTCGTACTTGTAGAAGAAAGTCGAGGAGATGTCAGATGCTAACTCTACTTCTACCTTAACTTCTTCTTGTCATTGTCTACATTGTTGAAATTTGTTGGAGCTTTCTGCCCTTTTGGCACCCATATTTGTTTCGTGCCGCTTGCTTTGTGGTGGTGATACTGCTGCTTTCTTTGCATCGCCTGGTAGGGTCGTCGGTTTGGGTTCCTTAGTCATGGGTGACTCCTTTGTGGTCAGGGTTGAGAGGTCGGATAGACACTCTGCTTTGGAAAAGAAGGGAGGTCCAACACTTGCGAAATTTTCCCATTAGGAAGTACAACCTTTTGTATCATTAATCTAGGCCAGTCCGCAGTAAGTGTGGAAGGATGGGCACCGCAGGGTGTTGTGCCCATGTGTCCGCTGATGCAACCCACCTGACCACTGCTGGAAGACTAGGGGAGAATCTGTTGACATCCTTGTGTCTGGAAACTATCCATTGCCAAACTCTCATGGGTTGACTTTGTAAAGAGCGTGCTTAGCTAAGGGATCTCGCCAAAGATCTTCTGGTCCTCCATCGCATGCGTTTCATATGGTCTAGGGTTACATACCTCTGGCGGATTTTTGCTAGGGAAGTCAAGTGGTATCACTCGTTGCTGATCTAAGGTTCCAATCTACAAGGAGCCTTGTCTAAGATTTAGGTCCACTGAGTGATCGTATAGCCAATCTTGGCCAAGGATTAGGGGTTCTATCAGGTCGTGGTCATGGCACACTAGTATCTTTGCTGTCATGGTCACATCGTGTATGAGGATAGGAAGGTCCACCTCACCCATGCAAGGGGTTTCCATTCCTCCTAGCCCTATGAGGTATGCCTCAATTGGCTGCATTTCTATTCCTAAGTCCTTATAGTGGGACCATCTAATCGCACTAGTCGCAGCACCTGAATCAATTAAAGCCCTGAGCTCTTGGCAAGGGTTGTCGTGCTCTAGCCTAACTGTAATGAATGGTCTCCTATCCACTATGCTAGGATGAGTGATTGACTTTACTTGACACATGGCCATGGGGTATCTGGGTTTTGGTTCTAGATGTTTATAATGTTCTCTCCCTAGTCTTTGTCTTCTTAGCTTCATGTGCTTAATGTGTTCTATAGCTTCTACTTGAGCTTCAGTGCATATCTTTTTTCTTCCTCCTTACGATTCTTTGCCAATGTGAGTCGTTTAAGCATATCCTCAGTAAGAGGTTCTTGATAAAGCTTGACTCTACAGCCACTAATGTAATTAGGCATTATGTCTCCTTCTAGGGTGGCTAATTTTACTGCTCCACTTGTCGAGAGTCTGTTAATGATCATAGGTCCATAACCTTGCTTTTCTAGTTTCCGTGCATGTTGTTTTAGCATATATACTAGGACTAAATCTTCTTCTTTTAAGCCTTTGTCTTTCACATGTGCATCCAAATAGGCTTTCTATCGTTTCTTTGCTGCATATATGCCTGCTATTGCTTTCAGCCTCGTTTCTCCTAATCGTTCCAAGTCCATTATTCTTGATGATAACTCATGGCCGGTCCACTGATTTTCTTGTGCAACCGTAAGGGTCGCTATCAAGAAATCTAAAGGAAGCACAACATTCTGACCAAAACCATCTAAAAGGGAGTTGCATTGAGTACGGTCTTGTAGGCCACTCGATATGCCCAAACAATGTGGTGTAATTGTTTGTCCCAATCTGAACGTTTGTTGTTCACGAGTTTCGTCAGTACGTTATAAAGGATCTTGTTAGTGCTGTCAGCTTGACCATTATCCTGAGGATGCTAGGTGCAGATTTCTTGTGAATTACCATAAAATCCTGTAACAAATATTCAATGACCTGATTTAGAAAGTGAGTTCCTCGATTGCTCACTAACTCTATAGGCAATCCATATCTTGTAAAGACATTTTCAAATAAGAATTTTGTGGTCGTGTGTGCATCATTATTTTTTGTGGCCTTGGCCTCTACCCATTTGGTAAGATAATCTGTAGCTACTATGATGTATTCGGCATGAGTACCTTTTGTAGGGGGGTTGATGGGTCCTACAAAGTTTATACCCCACTTAGAAAATGCACGTCCTCCCATCATGGGTTTCAATGGCATTTCATCTCTGCGAGTAGGAAATTGAGTTCTTTGGTAGACATCGCATCTCTTAACATAGGTATGTGCATCCATGTGAAGAGTGGGCCACCATAATCCTACAAACAGTATGGGTTTGATTATCCTATCGGGGCCAGAATGACCTCCTGCAACACCTTGGTGTGAAGTCTCTAGTACTCTCAAATAATCACTTTCATGAACACATTGTTTTAAGTATCCATCTCTTCCTCATTTGTATAGATTATCGCCAATAAGTGAATAGTCTTGAGATTCCTGCTTCAGACTGCGTTGTCGTGCTAAGGTCATTCCTTGAGGGAATGTTTTCGTCCTCAAGTATGTCACTAAAGGTTCACTCCATTCTAGTGTGAGAGACATATGATATAACGCAGCATGTTCTACGGGTTGTCTTTCACAACAAACAAGACATTCTCTACACAGCTTCTAGACATCTGCTTCCATAGAAGGCCAATATACTCCTAGTCTATACAGAGTCTGCAATGTACGATGTTTCGAATGATGTTGCTTTAATGCACCTACATGTGCTAATTGCAACCAATTCGCATGTTCTGATTCATCTACACAACAAGTAAGAATCTTTTGATTATCCTATTTATATATACTTCCTATATTATTTGATATCCTTGTCACTGTCCTTCCTTGATCCTTATCCTAGGATTCTTGGGTCCATATGTGAGAATAGGGACAATAGGCTTAGCCCATTTTGGTACTATCTCAAGGTTAAAAAAATATGCATCGGGTAATTTATCCGCTATTCCCTAATCTTGATAGGTGGTCAGCTCTGAGGTGGGTCTTTCCTTTCCTGACTATGACTTCAAAGTCATAATCCATGAGTAATAGAAACCAATGTATCAGTTATCCTATATTACAAGGCTTATTGACTAAGTACAATAATGCTTGATGATCCGTGAAGAACTTGAACTTATTTTCCAACAAATAATGCTTGAATTTCTTTATTGCATAGATCATTCATGATCCTTCTCCTTCCGTAGTGGTGTAATTTCTTTCTATTGCATTCAATTGTCTGCTCGCGTACGCTATGGGGAGTTCTATATTACCTTCATTTGTGGGTTGTGCCAACACACATCCTATCGCATAGTTGGATGCATCCACATGTACATGGAATGGCTTGCTCCAATCTGGGGTTGCTAATATTGGTGTTGAGCACAAATGTGGTTTAAGTTCATTGAATGAATTTTCACACTCATTTGTCCATTCAAACTTGGTCAAAAGAGTACAAAGGCTTGGCTATGATTGCATACATATGTATGAATTGTCTGTAATAACCACAATGACCCATAAATGCTTGTACCTCTTTTACATTGTTTAGTCTAGGTAGATCTGCAATCACTTTCACTTTTTCTATATCCGTCGAAATTCCATTCTTTGACACAATGTGTCCTAGAATTTTGGCTTGTCGGACCATGAAAACACACTTTTTTGGGTTCGGACAAACCTGTTATTCTTGACATTTGTCAAATACTTGCCTTAGTTCTGGGATATGTGTCTGCCTCGTATTCAAATAAGTACATATATCATCGATATAAACTTCCAAATTCTTGCATAAGAATTCCTTAAAAACATGACACATAAGTTGCTGGAAACTGACGGGTGCATTTGTCAGCCCAAATGACATCACACGAAATGCAAATATGCCCCATTCTGTGGCAAAAACCGTCTTGTGTATATCTTCAGGAGCAATGGCTACTTGATTATAGCCTCAAAAACCATCAAGAAAGCTATAAACTTCCTTGCCCGCAACTCTTTCCAATAAATGTTTCGTGATAGGAAGAGGATAACTATCTCTAATCGTAGCGGCATTGAATTTTTTTAAGGTTAATACACACACGCAATTTTCCATTCTTCTTGGGCACAACCACAATGGGGGATACCCATTTGGTATGCTCAATTTTGTAAATGAATCCTACATCTATCAAACGATCTATTTCTTCTTTAATCTTAGCAACGTAGTTATCATTGTACGTGTATGGTTTCTGTTTCGTAGGTTTTGAATCTGGAGTCAAAGGGATTCTATGAGAACATATATCCGGGTCTAGTCCTTTCAAGTCTTTGTAACTCCAAGCGAACACATCTGTATATTCACATAGTAGGGCAATTAATTCTTCTTCTTCTTCTTCATTCGTCAAATCATGCCCTATGTATGTACATTTTACTTCTTCTCCTTCTATGGTGACTATGATTTTTTTGGTTTTCTCTTGATTATCATATATTTCTCCGACATCAAATTTTCTTTTAGGCATTCGTATCATGATTTGTCTATCCTCTATTTCATACTTCTTGAAGTTCTCTGGTACTTCTTGTTGGTGCAGAGCAATCAACAATTGAAGTTTTGATGAAGGTTTGGAAGTCAAGGACTGAAGAAAAGATCAAGTTATGAAGCTCGAAGGAAATGCATATTCAAAAGATGAAGATGTGTACACATATGTACATTAATTCAGAGATAGTCTACTTATACTTTTGTATAGTCATAAGCTTGTAAATATTTGACTATATATACAAAGGAAAAATGTCGGGGCAAATGTATGAGAGTATAGAATACAAGAATTCAGAAGAATTAGGGAGTGATTAGACACTTGAGAAGTATGAAGATTAGCTCTCTCATCCAGATGTAAAGTTTTCTAGTAATGGAAGAAAAATTGCACCCGATGTTTTTGTGCATTTTCCTTCTGTGCTTGATCATTTCAAGAATCCTTTTGTAGACATCTGATTCCATAGGAACATTCATATGTGAAGAAGTGTTCACTATTTTCTGAAACATGCGCAATCTCGATGGTCAAAGATTTGATCATTTCTTAGTGCACAGGTTAAAGTTTTGCATGAATGAGGATTCAAAATCTAAGTTGGAAGGTAACCTATCTATGGCTAAGAAACGAGGAGTAGGGGAGTGTTCAAAGCAAAGGGTCAAGTACTAGTTCTCATCATAGAAGAAGAGGAAACACTTAAAGCTATCCAGAAGATTTCATCAGGACAACAGTGATTTTTATCACTAAGCCAATGTATCATATGTATATACACCCAATTATTATGGATGCGACTCCATTTTGTGCAAGTGGAGGAGTCCTCAAGCTTGAGGAGTCTAGATAGAACACTCACACCAATTTTTGTAATTTTTGGAAGCCGTTAGATAGTTCAAATTAGAGGTAGAACCTATTTTTTAACTATGTCGGTCACTAGATGTGAAACTGGTCAAAACTAGGCAAAAACTATAAATAGATCTAGAGAGCTCATTTGTGGTTGTTGTTAGTTTATGAGTGAACCTATGAGCTAGAGTTAGAAAAGCTATTCTAACTATATTATGATGAATACAATTACGAGTTCTTTTCTTGCTTCCATTGACCTCCATTGTGACTTTCCTAGTGTGTGTGTGTGTGTATGCATGTGTGTGTATGATCTTGCATTTCTCACCATCTCCTTCATGCAAATCACTCGCTCTTGATCTTCATATCGGCCTAAACTCTCAGTGGATTTACAATTACGAGGTGAAGCTCCTCACGTTGGTACCTTCCATTGTGCTAGAATGAGAAATGTGTATGAAACCTTGTTGCCTATTTTTATAGGTGGACAATCAAGTTGTGGTCCAAATGACAGAATTTTGTAGCCTTTACAAGTTCCACATGATGACACAGATCATCCCATCACTGATGTCAATTTAAATGATGCACGAAAAGCTTCAAACTTCTCCCTAGGCAGAGCCTTCGTGAAAAGGTTTGCAATGTTCTCCTACGTGGGCACATATGCCAAGTTGATCTCCCCAGCAGAGAACATCTCCTTGACATAATGATAATGCACCTCAATGTGCTTAGTGCAAGCATGGAACACAGGGTTCCTTGCAACTACCAATGCGCTCTGACTATCCGTGAAGATGGTGGTGGTAGAAGACTGACAAACACCCAAATCAGCCATAAGGCGTCTGTGCCACACACACTCAATAGTCGCTGTGAAAGCTGCCCTATACTCAGCCTCACAACTAGAAGTGGCCACAGTAGACTGCTTCTTGCTCAACCAAGATATACATGAGCTACCAAGCATGAAGCAAAAGCCACTAGTGGACACATGAGTGCCATAGCAACCAACCCAGTCTTAGTCTGAAAAAGCATGCAAATCTGGCGGTAGTGATCCCCCCCTTGGGCTCATCTATGAGACAACAAACTGAATATCTAGCTGAGTAATGCATAAGTAAATCAAGCAACCAACAACTTGCTGATAGAGAACAACATCAAATGCATCTCCAACATCATGAAGACTCAATCATAAACTTGTCTCTATAGGAGTGGCAATAGGCTTACAGTCTTCAAGGCCAAAACGCTACAATAATCTCTCAATATATTTCGTTTGACACAAAGCCATTCCACCATCAACTTGCATAAACTGAATGCCCAAATAGTGATGCGAATGCCCCAAATCAGACATCTCAAATGAGGCATGTAAATCAGCCTTAAAATCAGCAATATGCTTCTCATGAGGAAGAGTGAGCAGCATGTCATCAACATAAACCACAATGTTCGGAAGTACATCATTAGCATGCTTAACATATAAGGTGCTTTCAGTTGGATTGTTCTAAAAACCATGTGCAATTAGATAGGCATGTATCTTTTCATACCAAGCACGTGGTGCTTGCTTTAAACCATATAATGCCTTGTTTAACCTGCACACCTGGTTTTCATGCCCTTTTTGCACAAAGCCAAGGGGCTGAAAAACATACACTTTTTCATGCAAGTCACCATTCAGAAATGTTGTTTTAATGTCCAGCTGATGTACATTCCAACGACGATCAGCCACAAGTGCACAAATGCTATGAATAGTAGTCATATGGCAAGTAGGAGCAAAGGTTTCATCAAAATCAATGCCTTTTTCCTGTGCATAACCCTTTACAACAAGCCTAGCCTTATACCTGTCAATTGTACCATCAGGCTTACGCTTCAACTTGTATAATGACTTAGTACCAATGGCCTTCTTGCCAGGAGGCAAGTCACATAAAGACCAAGTACCATTCTTCATTATAGCATCATATTCAGATTACATAGCAACCATCCAATTTTTTGAATTTTATGCTTCATCAAATGAAACAGGCTCATTCTCATCACACAGACTAGATGTAGCCATAGCATAGCAATCTGATGCAAAAGAGGCACTATGAGAGCCTGAACGAGTACGATATGATAGAGGTGCATCTAATTTGCTATCACGCAAAGTCTGCACCAACCATTTTGGCATAGTTTTTGCCTCCTCAATGTCAGCTCTCTCATCAACAAGTTCATCATGTAAATCTGCATCACAAATGGGATGATCTGCATCATCACATGAAACCTGCAAAGGCTGAGAAGTTGCCTCGTTAGGACCAGCACTAGACTATCCACCTATAAAAAGAGGTAGCAAAGTATCATACATGTCTTTGGAGCTAACAGATGTCTCCTTAGTACATGAAACCAATGGCTAAATAGCATCTTCCACAAAAACAACATCACGGCTAACCAGAATGCATTTAGTCTCTGGATGATATAGGCGATAGCCTTTACTTTCAGAACTATACCCAACAAAAATACATTTTACTGCTTTATCATCCAATTTTTGGGGATGTTGTTCAGGCAGTAATGCATATGCCAAACAACCAAAAACACGCAGATGAGAAACAGATGGCTTGCAATCATGCCAAGCCTCATATGGAGTGATAGACTGCAGTGCTTTAGTGGGAGAGGTGTTAAGTATATATGCTGCACACATGAAAGCCTCAAGCTAGAAACTGTGGTAAAGCTTGACTCTTGACCATACACCTCGCCATCTCCGTGAGTGACTTGTTCTTTTGTTCAGCAACTCCATTCTGTTGAGGTGTATATGACACTGCACGTACAAGCTGCAACTTCTGAGTAGCCTGAACTGAACCATCTTTTGGAAAGGAGGAACGCTGCATTTTGCCCAAAATATAGCCTTCCCAAACATGTTCTAGGGGTGCCTCAAGTTTGGGCAAAGAGGGCACCATTTTAGATTTTTGCAAGCATAACAAACTAGCAAAATTCAGATGACCAAAGCGTGCATGCCAAAGCTTTGCATCTGACATAGCCTGAGAATCATGTATTGCACATGCCAAATCATTTACAAATCTTTCATAGTCTATGAGCTTATACAACCCACGACATAAAATGCCAAAAGCAATAATCACATCGCCATTTGACAGATCATGAACTGTACATATGTCATCAACAAATTTCACAACCAAGCCAATCTTGGCTGATGCAAAAATTGATAACAAATTTTTTTTGATCCCTGGCACAAACAAAGCATCTGACAAAGTGAAAGAACTACCATCAGCAGTAGTCAAAATGATCTTACCAACACCCATAACAAGATAAGAGGAGTTGTCGGCGCATGTAACAGTATTTCCTGTAGGGGCAGGCTCGAGTGAAGAGAAGAAACTATGCTACAAGGTAATATGTTTGGTCGCCCCACTCTCAAAGTACCAAACATCTGAGTCTATTGTAGACATGCACTGCTCATGAGAAGATGGGTCAAAACTTCAAACAATAGTAAACACCCATTCTTCTTCCTACACAAGATTAGCAGACTCTGTTTTTGGCATAGAGGCCTTTGCAATAACCATTCCAGCCTCTTTCTTCTTTGTCTCTTTAGCAGCCAGTTTTGGATAGTTCTTTATGATATGATTATTTCCTTTACAGTACTTGCAAAACAATTTCTGCTTTTTAGATTTCTTATCATCTTTGTCTTCCCTCTTCGATTGTGCAGAATTAGCAGATTTTTGCTTACTACTTGAAGAGCTCCATTTTCCTTTGCCAAGAAGCAAAACTCTGATATGCATCAAGTAGACCATTCAGAACGGTTTGCACAAGTGAGCTATCTGGTATAACCTCATCAGCATAAATCAACTTTTCCTTCAAGTCTTTGATCTTTGTTAGAAAACTATCCATAGAATCACCTTCATTCATGTGCTCACTCTCCAACTATTTTCGGAGGTAAGCAACACGAGTCTCATTCCTAGCTTGGTGCAATGTGGTAAGTGTATCCTAAGCATCCTTAGCTGTTCTGCAGGAGCGAATGTGAGGAATAATGGCATGTTTGACAGACAAAGCGAACAACACAAGGAAGAAGAAGAACAAGTTTGGAGCACAACACACAATACTGAATGTATTACCACTAGAATGTACAAAGATAAGTAGCCCATTAGGGCAATAGGCATATGTACAAGCCAGGGGGAAAAAACCTCCTAAAGAGGGAAAAAAGTGCCCCGGTGGTCCTAGAGTGTTCATGAACACACATCACTACCTAAATATATCAACACTGATCATGTGTTGCTTTGATATGTTTGATAGCCCTAGAACACTTTGATCCTTGCATATTCTTCAAGGTTCTTTCATTCGCATAAGCAGGTCTCTTATGCCACACTTCAAGCTCACTTAGGGTTTGAGACTCAAAGTTAAATATAGCTATGTTCTTGGTTTCTCCTACTTCAAAAATACTTCACACCTCTTTCTATCTTCTTGAAGCATTGACATGGGTCTTCCATAAAAGCTCGATGTTAGGTGAACCTAACTTGCAAGTCGTTTTCAACTATTTGGCCTACACGTATTAGGTTTTTAGTGATAGTGGGTACATAGAGAACCTTAGTCAGAATATTTCTCCTGCCATTGGGAGATTTGACCAATCTTCTCCACATTGTGCTTGGTATCATCCCTTGTTTGTACTCCATGCTTATGCTTTGGACTTTCCAAGTCAGAATCTTTATATAATAGATGCTCATCTTCTTTACCTTCTTGGTTGATCAAATTCATTAAGAGTAATGAATCTTCATGTGATTGATCCTCTAAGTAGTTGTTGAAATCTTTTCTATTGTGCCTTCTAATGTTATTTTTGAAGAGGTGTCCACCTCTACCTCTGGTGTTGCCAAATCCACCTCTATGAGCTCCTTTCTAAGTCCTTCCATTGAGCCAAAAATTTTGAATGGTGTGGTTATTCTTATTACATTTGGCACAAGGTTGAACATCCTATCCTTTTGACTTGTCATGTTTTTTTTTCCTTTCTTCTTCCCTTTCCACTTGCTCTTGCCTACATAATTGGCTTGAGAAATCTCCTCATCATAATCTTCCCTCTTCTTGCATTTGTGTTTCTTATCTTTCTTATCTGCATAAATAGAGCTTGTTGAGTTACCTCAAGAGTTACCTTCATTTAGATTGTTTTTGACCTCTTGATTAAATATTTGTCCAAGGAATATGGTAAAATGAAGAGTTTGTACATCCATGATGAGATCGTAGGCTGTAGTGAAGGATTGCCATTGCTTATCACTTTTCATTCCATTCAGAATTTACCTCATAATAGCTTCTTCCTCAATCAGCTCTCTAATTGAAGCTAATTTATCTACAACCTCCTTGACTTTGGTGAAAAAATCTATGATGGTTTGGTCTGGTGTCTTCTTCAGTTGGTTGAACTCATTCCATAGATGGTTCATTCTAGCTTTGGTACTAGTAGAGAAGAAGGTCTCACTTGCATCCCAAGTCTCTTGAGATGTTTTGCATCCTCTATTTTGCATTAATAAGAAATCAAAGATATATTTTGATATATATGACCTGGCTTAAGCATCTCTTGCACACCAAAGTGTGAGCTTCTCAGTCTCCTCTTGTGTAGGTCCTCCATTGAATCTTGTAATATGCATAACTTCATCACTTGCTACAATTCCATAGAGATTTCTACCTTGCAGGTAAGATTCCATTATGATTTAATAAGAAAAATAGTTGTTCCTATCAAACTTCTCAATCATTGAGGGAAAACCATCACCCATCTTGATGTAGCTCTAATACCAATGTGAGTACTTGGAGTAGCTTGATGTAGTAGAAACCTTTGATCTAAGTGATGAAGATTGGTCTAGCTAACCAAAACATGACTAGCCTTTTGTCTTTGGAGAGTCAAACACATCTTATAGGCTTGAGAGTAGTGCAAAAAAACCCACTATGTACTTTGGATCATCAATGAGAAATGATTGATGCAAACCACATAAGTTTGTATAATGATTAGATAAGGAGATTTGCTATTTTGGGTTGAATCATATAACTTCAAATGCTCAGTACTACTCGCCTCATTACAATTAGCAAAATTATTCTTAAAAAGGAAGGTCGCACATAGGTTTGAGTAACTAGAATGCATAAGATATGGAATCATCATCAATCAAGATGCTAATTGCAAACTTAACTATGTTTAATGGTAATTCCAACTTTTCAAGGATGTGCAGAGATAGACCCCCATACCCTAAAATCATTATTTCTCCAAATCTACTACACCAAGTGCTAGAAACATTTGTACACATGGTGTAGAAAAAAATAAAGTTCCAATGAGTTCTCACTCATAAACATTGGATCATTGTGGATAGATAACGAACCTCTGCAAGCTCACTAGAACTTGAAGATGATCATGCAAGAGAAGAAGAAGAGCAAAGTGTTTGATCGAAATGGATTTATGTATTGCTCTAAAATTATGATAAAAAAGATTTTGATTCCTTCTATAGGCTCTTGTGAAGCTCACAAATCACATACAATAATTTTGAATTAAAATCAACACACGGGTAGTGTTTGTTTTCATTAAAGGTCACTTTCCTATAATTTGGGTAAAAGCAAAAATCAAATTCAATGACTTGATTTAGGTGATTGGTCGGTCACCAAGAACTACCAACCTTGAACTCATGGATTTTTTGGTCTTCTCATTTTTATCCTATGACATGAATAAGTCTCTAAGCTTTTACATAATCAAGAAATCCTTATGAGGTACCATAAATGACTTTTAAATCAATGGGATTTCTCAAGAAATGAATTAAGCACCCTGGCTCACTTCAATGTTGGGCTAGAACAAACCTTTTTCTAGCAAGGTTAAAGCTTGTTTTCCTAACACTATTCTCCATTTGCAAAGGATTCTAACAAAGTTTTTAAAGATTTCCATTTTCATCCATAGACTAGTTGATTTTACTCTCTCACTTGCGTCTTCATGTGAACAAATAATCTTGCACACAATTAGTTTGACATATTCTTATTAGTCGTTATTATTCATCTTGTCAATTTGTTTTGGAAACTCTACTAATTTTTTTCCAAAAAAGCATCTAGGAAATCAAGAGACTAGCACAAGTTGGCATTTGTAGTATCACTGAGGCTATGAAAAGGGAATTTATCGGTGTCTTTACCTTTAAGCTATGTTTCATTAGTAGTTCTTTTTTGCAAATGTCTGTATAAAAGGTGCACTTGACAAGGTTGATGGTGAGACAATCTGAGTATATTTATTCACTCTATGTTTGTCCCTATAACTAGCACTAGAGAAGGTGCTTCCACTTTATACAAGACAGAAAATCCACGATTTGCTAGCACCAAGCACCCCATTAGAAGATTTTGTGGCTATGGCTACCATGATTGAGTGGGCTTGAGTGCATCTCAATGACTCACCTTCTCACATGGATCGGAGGAATGAATACCTAGTGCAACAAAGTTTTACAAGCACTAAAGATGATACCATGGCAAAACTCAAGCAAGAAATCGAAGAGCTCAAGGAATGAGAGAAAAAGGCAAGCCTTTGGTGTACAATCTATCACCAATAGGGGCCCCCACAAGCAAAATGCGCTAACAAGGTGATCTACGAATTCTGTGGCAAGTCGGGGCATGAGGCTTGTAGCTCCTACTACTAGACCCTCGATTTTTATGACTCAACCAATGGCAGTGGTAGCAAGACCTATCCTTGATAATGTTCGTGGTGTTTGATCCTTTCATTTTTTCTTGGCTAACTTAGACATGTAGAGTAATCCCAATGATAAAGCTTCAATATTAAGGAATGGACCTCGTTTCCCCATAATGTGCTACAAGTGTAGGGAATATGGTCATCTATAGGCTTGATGCCATCTACCAAAAAATGCACTACCATGCACAAACTGTGTAGAGTTACAAGATCACTATACAAGGGAGTACCCGAAGCATATTGCCACAAACCAAGTAAATAGTGCTTTCCACATCTTGGTAGAAAAGCTTCCTGTCCAAGGCACACAACTATGCTAAGTTACAACAAATGTTGTGCAATTGAGAGAGATCTCCTTGCTAAGAGTGCGTATAGGAGCTCAACAATCCATGGAGGAGGAATATAGGTGAGTGAAAAACAAGGGTACTAGCTCAGAGCGAAGGAACAATTCACATGAAGCAACTAGTCAAGAGCAATAAACGTGGATGCACTAGTAGAAAAGGGAAGAACCAAGATATAACAAGGGATCTGATGAGGAGAGAATGCCTTTTAGCAAAGAAAAGGTACCTACCAGAGTAGAAAGTTCTCTTACTATAGCAAAAAGAGAGACATCAAAGGTTTGTGTTTCAGAAGATTGATGACTAGAAACAATGACATCCAAACAGACTGGAGATTCATGGGAGGAGTGGCAAGAAGAGTAGAGTTAGGAGAGAACAATAGAAGATTCTTTCTAGATGGTCGAGTGGGAATGGAAGTTGAAACTCCAAAGCTCATTGTAAGTGTAGCTACAACCCCTTTTTTGGTGAGCTAGTTTCTACCAAATACGTACTAGAAGATAAGTCTATATGAACTATTGAATATGCATGCTCGGTTTCCAAGTGAGATGCTCAACATCAATGCTTTAGTGGGAGCACCAATATTAGTAGGTG
Organism: Ceratopteris richardii; assembly: GCA_020310875.1. NCBI lineage: Eukaryota > Viridiplantae > Streptophyta > Polypodiopsida > Polypodiales > Pteridaceae > Ceratopteris > Ceratopteris richardii. The sequence goes on from CM035441.1 coordinate 22,600,374, forward strand.
TAGTCTTGGTAACTGTTTCATAACAATGGCCCCTCCGATTGACTATTAGAGTCCTCGAGTAGTAGTGAAGATTGTGAGATAAGAAATTTCTAAACTCATCATAGGTGGATTGGGTATCAACGTGATGCCTAAATACACAATGTAGAGGCTAAGAGTCTATCCTTCCATGAAAGCACAATTCACAGTTACCATGGTGGATCATAGCAATGTAAAACTTGTCAGAATCATTGAGATGGTGAAACTGACAATAAGAGGGTACAAGTTTATCTTGGAATTTGTGGTGTTACACTTCCTCTCACATTTGGAGGATTTCCCTTAATCTTGGGAGGACCATGGCTCAAACAGCAAAGTTCATCCACAATTGGGGAGGCAATTATATGTGGTTACATGATGCGGATATGTTGAAGTAGTTGGAGATGGATTCTGGTCCTAATCACACATGAATGTGTAATCCTACTTTGATAGGAGAACTAGATGACAAAGAACTTGACTCCTTGAGATTGACTAGTATCTTCGCTGATGAGGAGCTATTAAAGTAGATGAGAGTAGAGTCCCCATTGTGTTACAGGATATCCTATAGAGAAAATGAGATGGAAGATGAGAAGAACCCCTAGATAGTGGTTTTGGGACTAGGTGAGTCCCGAAGGAAAAAGCATAGTAATTAGGAGAACACACCTCTAGGTGAAAACAAGGACACTATACTACCAACAAATGATGAAGGGCAAGTGCGGCTAGCTATAGAGGAAATACCCCCAAGATGTTTACAAAAGGGAATTTGGGATTCTGAAATCAAGGAAATTTGTGCCTATATTAGCTCCTAGTTCAAAGAGTAGGACCAAGGTGATATAGCCACCCAAGGTACATAAATGACTCCAATAGTTCAAGAACTAAGTTTAGGAGAACCAAGGGAGGAAAAACCTGTTCTACTGGCATCTTAGCTATGGCAAGAGCCCATCCTCCTGCATAAGGTAACTTCCTTTATGCAAAGTTTTAATGATGTTTTTGCAAGGAAATATAGGGACCTAGTAGGCATTTTTGTAACCCTAGGACTCCACACTATTCCCTTGATTTCGAAAGCAAAACTTGTAAGTGGAAGGATTTATTGCCTCAACCCAAGGTATGTCGAAGCACTAATATTAGAAATTGACAAAAGGGAAGTAGTAGGGATCATCATCCCTATTCAACATTCTGATTGGCTTTCATCTATGGTGATCACTACCAAGAATTAGTCAAACAAGATCAAGGTGTATATATTTTCAAGACCTCAATAAGGTAGCCATCCCTTATCGATTTCCCACTCTGTTCACAAAATAAGTGGTTGAATTCATAGCTGGACGTTCACTATACAGTTTTGTGGAGAGTTATAGCAGATAGAATGAGATTACTATCTATCATAGGGATATACCAAATATGGCATTTGTAACACCTAAGAGGACCTAAATATACACCAAAATGGCTTTTGGGCTCCAAAACACTCCTGCCACCTTCAACCAAACAATATCAATCATTTTTGGAAGCTTTCTCCTAGGGTCCCTACAAATAGTTATGGAAGATTTTGCCACTTTTTTGGGAATTGAGAAGAGCAACCTAGTCAAGAGCTTTGATGAGCATTTGTCCCACCTTCCTCTTGTCGTTTACAAATGTTGGGAAACTAACTTTAAGTTAAACCCTAAAAAGTTTCTCTTTTTAGTAACAGAGCGCAACCTTTTGGGGCATGTGGTCTTGGCACATGGTATGGCTCCAAATTGGGATAAGGTAATAACAACATTGAAATTTTCATTCCCTATATGTAGATTGGAAGTCTACGCATTCCTATGACACACATGTATCACAAACCATTCATTCAAATGTAGTCGATAGTGAAGCCCTTGTCCAAGCTAATAGGTATGACTACTTCATTTTAGTGGTTTAAAGCTGAAGAGCAAGCCTTTTTGGAGTTGAAGACACGATTAAATGAGGCTCCCATATTAACAAATCCTGAGTGGAGTTGACCATTTCACATTCATGTTGATGCCAACCTTAAGGGAGTCGGGGCAATCTTAGCTCAACTAGGGAATGATGCCAATATAGATCACCCAATATATTAGGCCAATCGTCTCTTATGTAGAGATGAGGAAAACTAGAGCACCACGGAGAGTACCCAATAATATTTAACCTTAGTTGCCCTTGTTTCAGGAAGAAATCCATCTCCTTCTGATAAGTAGTTTTTAGAATGTTTTGACCTCCATATCCATTTTGTTCTTGAATTTTGTTTTGATGAGCAGACCTTGGGTATGCTTTGGTTCCATATCCTTCTTGTTCTAATGCTTTGATGCTTCATATTATACCATGGTCGCCACCTTGCTTCTTGGTGTCCATCCTCCTTTGCCTTCTCAACTTTTTGCAGATTTTGATTAAATGAGGCTTGATCATTTGGTGTTTGTATTGGTAATGTCTGTATGTCTTTTATTGGAAAAATAAATTCTTCCATGTCTGGGTCATGAACATCCTGATTACCTTCCTGTTCTTCATTACTCAATAAAAATATTAAAAACCTTTTGTCATTTATGATCAAGTTAAGCTTCATTTTTTCAAAATTCAAAATTACTTTACCTTGTTTGAGCCATGGTTGTCCCAAAATCAATTTTTCAGTCATCAAATAATCTGGCCATTCTTCACAATCTATTTTCATATATTCATCATTGAACCTAACTTTAATAGATAGTGAAGACATGCTTTGTATCATTTGTCCTTCTAGAGTTTTGATAAAGGTTCTGCTTTTAGTTCTTTTTAGGCTAAATTTATTTACCAAAGCTGAACTAATCAGATTCACTTAAGCTCTAGAATCTATCAAAACCCTAATTTTTTCATTTTGATAATCCATTATTATCACAGGCAAATGTTCTTTTTGTCTTAGAGGTGTTTCACACAAGCAGACTTCCCTATGATTTTTGGTTTTTCTTATCCTCTCCTTTGCTTCCTGTTGAGCCTCTTTTCTAATGTTTTCTTCTTCTTTTTTCCTGTTTTGAGCTTGTTGCAATCTTCTCCATTCAGAAGCAGTTAATGGGAGATCATATCTTTTAACTCTACATCCACTTATGAAATTTGGCATGATCTCTCTATCTATGGTAGCTAATTGGATAGCTCCACTGTTACTTATCTGATGTATAATATATGGCCCATGTGCTTTTTTCTGAAACTTTTTCTGATGTTCTTTGACTGTGTAAGCCAAAACTAAATCTCCTTCTTGTAGATCTTTTTCTTTAATATGAACATCATGATAGGCCTTTTGCCTTTTCTTGTCCACATATAAACTCATAATGGCTTGGAGTCTAGAAGCTCCCAATTTTTCCAATTCTATTACTCTCTCTGAAAGTTCATGTCCAGTCCAATTGTAGTGACTACCTACTTTTAATGTTGGAATGAGGAATTCCATAGGTAGAACTGCATTTTGTCCATATACTAGATTGAATGGTGTGTTTCCTATTGCAGTCTTGTAAGCCACTCTATAAGCCCATATGACATGATTAAGTTGTAAATCCCAATCATTCCTGTTTGTGTTTACTAATTTTGACAGTACAGTACAAAGTACTTTATTAGTACTTTCTGCTAACCCATTGGCTTGTGGGTGATATGGGGTTGACTTTCTATGACTGATCAGGAAATATTCAGTTATGTTTTCTATGATTTGGTTTAGAAAATGGGTCCCCCTATCACTTACCAATTCAATTGGAAGTCCAAATCTGGTGATGATATTTTCATAAAGGAATCTGGCAGTAGTATGAGCATCGCTTTGGCCTCAGCCCACTTTGTCAGGTAATCTGTAGCCACTATTATGTATTCAGCATGGGATTGTTTTGCTGGAGGATGTATAGGTCCAATAAAATCTAATCCCCATTTAATAAAAGCTCTGGCTGAAATTAATAGAACTAATGGCATATTATCTCTTCTATTTGGTTGACTCACCCTCTGACAGATGTCACATCTTTTTACATAGGTTCTTGCATCAGGAAATAGAGTTGGCCACCAAAAACCAGAGTATAATATGAGTTTAGCTATTCTGTCACTTGAGAAATGTCCTCCTGCCACTCCAAAATGTGCCATTTCCAACATGTCCAGATACTTATCCTCAGGAACACAAATTCTTAAGTATCCATCCATCCCTCTCTTATACAATTGTTCTCCTATCAATTGATATTCTTCAGAGATTACTTGTAGATTTTTTGAATCTGCACCAGCTATTACTTGTTTCCCTTTCTTCTTCCTTTTCAATTCTTTAATAATATTTTCACTCCAATCAGAATTTTTCTGAAACCAATATAGAGTTATGAATTCTAAATCTTGCAATGATTGACACTTCCAACAATTAGCAATGTATTTTGTTACATCTTGAATCTTATTAGGCCAATGTACCCCCATTCTATTGAGATTACTTAGGGTGACTACCCTGGAAGCATGAGTGCAAGGGTTCCAACAATGAGCTCTTTTCAGATATTCCTGTTCCTCTTCCTTAGGGGTACAATATTCCAATATGCCTGTATGGTTGAGATGATACAGGTGCCCAGCTAGCAGATAAATTTTCTACTTTGTAATACTAAGTGTGTATTGTTTCCAAATGTTCTGCAAGGTCCCATGGTTAACAATGGTGCTAAAGTCATAGCCCACTTAGGAACACTTTCTACTTTGAACAAATAAGTATCTGGCAGGTCATCATCTACAGGTGAACTAGGTTCTTTAGACTGAATTCTAGACAAATGATCTTCTCGTAAGTGTGTTTTCCCTTGTCTGACCACCACTTCAAACTCAAATTCCATCAGTAAAAGAAACCATCTGACTATTCTACCAGTGTGACAAGGTTTATTTACCAAATATAGTAAAGCTTGATGGTCCACAAAGAATTTAAACTTGTTGGCCAAAAGATAATGTCTATATTTTTTTACAGCAAATATCATTCCCAACCCTTCTCTCTCAGTGGTTGTGTAATTTTTCTCTGCTAGATTCAATTGCCTACTAGCATAAGCCACTGGGAAATCTAACTTGCTTCCTTCTATTGGTTGTGCTAGCACATAGCCTAAAGCATAATTTGAAGCATCCACATGGACATGAAAAATTTTATCCCATTGAGGTGTTTTCAGAATTGGGGCTGTTACCAAACAAGTTTTTAGAGTTTCAAAGGCTTGGTCACACTCCTTGGTCCACTCAAACTTTGTAATTAGGGCATATAAGGGTTTGGCTATGTCAGCAAACTTGTGTACAAATTTTCTATAGTACCCACAATGTCCCATGAAAGTTTGAAGTTCCTTTACATTTGTTGGTCTTGGAAGTTCTATTATGGCCTTTATTTTCTTCTCATCTGTTGAAATTCCATTTTTAGAGACTATGTGACCTAACATTCTTCCTTGTCTTACAAAGAATACACACTTTTCTAGATTTAAACACACTCTGTAGGTTCTGCATTTCCTGAAAATATTTTCTAAATCCTGCAAGTGATCTTGTCTTTTTAGTGAAAAAGTACAAAGATCATCTACATAAATTTCCATTACATTCCTCAGGAACTCTTTGAAGATATGACACATCAACCTCTGAAAAGTTGCTGGAGCATTGGTTAAGCCAAAGGGCATAACCCTAAAAGCATAAATTCCCCATTCTGTGGAAAAGGCAGTTTTATGTTGGTCTTCCAATGCTATAGGTACCTGATTGTATCCTGAAAAACCATCTAAAAAACTATAAACCTCCTTCCCTGCAACTCTTTCTAGAAGATGATCTGTTATAGGCAGTGGATAACTATCCCTTATAGTTGCTGCATTCACGTTTTTCAAGTTAATGCATACCCTAAGTTTCCCATTCTTTTTCGGTACCACAACTATAGGAGATAGCCATTCTGTATACTCAATCTCATAGATGAAATTGGCAGCCAACAGCTTGTCAATTTCTTCCTTTATTTTAGCAGAGTATTTATCATTGAAGGTGTAATGTCTCTGTTTGCTACGTTTTGCATCAAGTGTAATAGGAATCTTATGCTCACAGATTTTAGGATCAATACCTTTCAAATCCTTGTAGCTATAAGCAAACACATCCCTATAATTCTTGGCCAAACATCTTAGTGCTTCCTCTTCTTGGGTTGTCATGTCATCAACCACTACCATATGTCTTTCTTCTCCCTCTTCCTGAGTGATCATGACTTTTTAGTTTGTTCCTCATTATCATAAGCCTCCCCTTTCTTCTTTTATCTCTTTGGTTTCATCTTTAGAAGTAATCTATCTTCTACTTCATAAGTCTTGAAATTTGCCAGTACATCAAACTGTTGATCTTTGTTTGTTTCCTTTTTCTTCTTCTCATCCTCTTGGTTTTCTTCTATTTCTTTGTGTTTGTTTTTCTTATACTTGCCTGAGATTTTATCTTTTATTGCATCTTCAGCTTTTACTTCTTCCAAAAACTGTGTTTTCCCTTTTTCTAATATCATTTCTTCTTTCTGGTCCTCTTCTGTTTTTGATACCTTTATCATTTGTATTCCTATGTGAAAAACATCATACCCTTCTTCATTTTGAAATTCCACTCCTACATACTCATCACTGGCCAGATCCATGGTAGCCAATATTTGGTTCCACCCATAGGGCTCAAATTCTTCATCTTTGAATTGTTGTGGTACATAGTTCTCATCTTGTAACTTTCTTCCTTCCACACAATCTTCTCTTCTCAATCTCCTTTTTCTATTGGTGAGGTTTCTTATCATATTGCACTTCCATATTGATGATTCAGTTTCGTCCTGGTCTTCCATATCTGATTCTTCACTTAATTCTTGATTTTGATGTATTTTATACCATTCTTGAGGAGAGATGTCACAGTAGTGCCCAGTTCTTAGATTCACTCTGGTTATTCTTCCTTTGCTCTGAAGGTATAAACAATCATTACCCCAATCTTGCACAATTTGCATTTGTCTCATAAATGGTCTTCCTAGGATAATTTCATATGAAGTAGATTGTGGGAATTCAACTATGGCAAAAGTATGTTCTATCTCTATTCCACATATATCCACAATCACTTTTTCCCATATTCCTAGGGGTTTTTCTATGTGTCCATCTGCAAGTTGCAATCTCATTTTGGTGGGTATTAATTCATTTTTTCCCCATTTTTCCCAGGTTTGTTTAGTCATGATGGCTACTCCTGATCCGCTATCCAGAATAGCTTTGGCCTGATTTTTTCCAAATTGTATTTTTAGGGTTGAGTTTCCGTCTTCTCCTTCACAATATCCTCCTATCTTATCAATGGGAATATACCATAATTCCTCCAATTCCCGCAGTTGTGGATGAAGATTTTTTGGTATTGTTTCCCCTTTTTTCATTTTTTTTTGTAAGTGAGGATTCTGTTTCATCAATTCTTCCAATGTTGTGTGATATAGAATTGTACATTTTTTATCTATATTTACCTAGAATGTTATTTGTGGATTTTATTCCTAATTAGTATTTCCTCTTGTTCTTGTTGTCTGTGATTCCTCAACTGTTTTTTGAGAATTATCTAATTCTTCTAATTTGAGTTGTGCTTCTTGTATGATTTGTTTGCATTTTTGCATCCTTTCATGTTCTATTTCTGGCATAGGATAAGCCATTCCGTGGTCTGTAGGATTTGGTCCCTCTTGAATTCTTCCCTTATATCCTTTGATCAATGTCTCTAGACTCTGTGAATTTCCTATCTCAGACTGAGTTTGTGTCTTCTGAGAAGGAGTACTGTTTGATTGATCCCTATTCTCTTCTTCCAAATTTTTACCCATTCTTTTTTTCCTTTCCCATTTCCCTTTTTCTCTATTTTTCTTTCCCTTTGAAACTGATCCTTCATTTTGTTCCTTAGTTGTTTCTTGTTGTTTAGCTTGTGCCCTTGTTATAGCATTTATATTTACTTGGTCAATGTCACTCAATTCTTCTTGCTCCATGATGTTGACTGTTTTCAATGGTATGTTATTAGGTGTGTTTTGTGGTTTTTGAGGATTTTTTGGACAATCCTTTATTAAATGATCCCTGCCAAAATCCTTACAATAAGCTCCCTCTATTCTTAATGTAGGAGGTTGTGGACAGTCTCTAATGAAATGTTCTCCCCCACACCTATAACAAGTTATCTTTGGTCCCCCTTTGAAGTGAGGTTTTTGATTGGACATATAATTATTGGTTATATACATGAATGTGGCTGTATCCATCTCAATTCTCCCATTTCCCAAGTCTAGGGCTTGTAGTTCTGGTTCTCTCAATTCATATCCTTCCCATTCTTCTTGATATCCTTCATTCCATTGATAATCTTCCTTGTATGGTGACCTCGTTCTTGAGTTTCCCTCCTCTATTGGTGTGTATTTAATTGGTACCACATTTGTTGGTACAGGAGGTTGTTGCCCAAGTATAGGTCTTGGTTGCTCAATATATGCTGATTCCCTTTGACTCATATAATCTCTCTCTTTTATGGGTTGTTTATTATAGAAGCATTCCTCCCTGGTATGATTTGTCCATTTTCTCTCTAGTGTACAATATTTGAGTGTTTTCCTATCTTGCAAATGTGGTGGCTTTTGATATGGGCATTGTTGTACCAAATGATTTTCTCCACAATTGTAGCATTTTTTATTTGTGTTTATCCTAGAGTTTATCAAATTGGTTTTGGTGCTTACCTCTAGGGCTTTAGCTATGGCTTGAGCCAATTCTTTTGCTGGTGGGATTTTATCTTCATTTGTTTTAGATTGATCAAATGCTAACAATTCTTGGCCTCTGTTATCTTCCAAATCTATTGCTTCTTTTACACAAGCTCCTAGGTCAGGGCATCTCCTATAGTACACTAGGGTTCGTAATTGGGCACTTCTTAATCCTTCTATGAATAGGGATACTTGTCTTGCCATGGAAGGTACTTCTTCTCTGGGACATCTGTCAATGTACTGCTTGAATCTCCTGGCTGCCTCTCTGACATTTTCATCTTTTTGTTGTTTAAAGCTATGTATCAATGTGGGTGTGCTATGTTTTATTCTAGTCTTTGAGAATTCCCCAATGAAAGCTTCTAGGAAGGATTCAATATCTAGGTACATTTCCTTTCTCAAAGGAATGAACCAAGATAATGCAGGTCCTATTAGGGTTAGACTAAATGCCTCAAATCAAACTTTGTAATCCTCCACCTCTTCAGCTCTAATCAACTGCCTAAATTCTGCAGCATGAGCATGAGGATTAGAATATCCTTCATATCGGTTTTTCATGCATTTGGCTACCTGATATGGTCTAAGCATTCTACCCTGATTTTGCCAATGATGTCTTCTCCTTAGAGGAAAGTCATTAAATGCTTCTCGTTCCTTTTCAAAAGGATTTGGAGAAATATGTGTTCTTCTACCTTGTTGTTACTCACCATTACTGTGAATTTCATGTGGTCTTGGCAAGTCTGACTGCCCTAGGTTTTGTTTCCAAGGTCTCTTGTCAGCACATTGCCCTAAGTCATTTGAATTTTCTGGGTCTTATGAAAAGATGTATACATATCCTTGCCTATCCTCATATCTACCATCTTTGAATTGAGCTACTGGTGTTATGTTCAGGGGAACTTCTAAGTTTCTCAGTCTAATGAGAAACTTATGCATTCCATCCTGATATACATAGGTTCCAAACCTATTTGTGTACATATATTTGAGGATATTTCTATAATCCCCAGTTTCAATGGGCTCATTTGTTTCATTTGAATTTTCCATGTTGTTTTCTTGCCGTAAATTTTTTTCTTGCACTTCCCCTTCCACTGGCTCTATCTCCTTCCTTCCCAAGTTTTGCTTGGAATGTGTGTATAATTTGTTTCCAGACCTAAGGATCATTCAATTAATTTTCACGATTCTGAGGCCAAAATCGTGTTTTCCACAATCTCCTGGCTAAAATCATGTTTTCCATGATTTTCTGGCCAAAATCGTGTTTTCCACGATTTCCTGGTCAAAATCGTGTTTTTCCACGATCTTCTGGCAAAACTCGTGTTTTCCACGATTTTCTGGCCAAATTTGTGTTTTCCACGATTTCCTGGTCAAAATCGTGTTTTTCGACGATTTTCTGGCCAAAATCGTGTTTTTCACGATCTCCTGGTCAAAATCGTGTTTTTCCACGATTTTCTTGTGAAATCCGTGTTTTCCAAGATTTTCTTGTCAAAATTGTGTTTTCCACGATTCTGTGTTCAAAATCGTGTTCTCCACGATTCTGTGCTCAAAATCGTGTTTTCCACGATTTTCTTGTCAAAATCGTGTTTTCCACGATTTCTTGATCAAAATCGTGTTTATCACGATTTTGTGTCCAAAATCGTGTTTTCCACGATGTTGTGGTCAAAATCGTGTTTTTCCACGATTTTCTTCTGAAAATCGTGTTTTCCAAGATTTTCTTGTCAAAATTGTGTTTTACACGATTCTGTGTTCAAAATCGTGTTTTCCACGATTATGTGCTCAAAATCGTGTTTTCCACGATTCTGTGCTCAAAATCGTGTTTTCCACAATTTTCTTGTCAAAATCCTGTTTTCCACGATTTCTTGATCAAAATCGTGTTTATCACGATTCTGTGTCCAAAATCGTGTTTTCCACGATGTTGTGGTCAAAATCGTGTATTTCACGATTTTGTTACCAAAATCGTGTTTTTTTACGATTTTGTGTTCAAAATCGTGTTTTCCACGATTTTGTTCCCAGACAATCGTGATTGCTCACAATTGTAAAGTGTTCTGGAAATCGCGATTTTGTTCTTAGTTTCAGAGAATCGCGATTTTGTGTTTGACTACAGAATCGCGATTGTGTTAATTTTTTTTGAAAATTTTTCAAGTGTTGATTTTCAAATTTTTATTTCTTCTATAGAATCGCCTTAACTATTTTTTGACATGCAATAAAATGGTTTTGTAAAGTCTATCAATTTTTCTCAAAAAATTCAAAAACTAAAAAAATTGTGATTCCGTGTTTTTGGTGTTTTTGCTTGTTTTTTTGCTTATTTGTGCTTAATGACCATGTGAATGTAAAGAAAAACAAAGAAATTTAGGTCATGGCTCCTTACCTTGCTGGCTTTGTCCCAGAAATCTCAAAACACTTTGCTCTGCAGAAGATCGCGATTCTGATCCTGCTCTCACTCTCTCTCTTACTCAAAAAATGACTTTTCTCTGAAATTCCAAACTTTTATAGTGTTCACAAAATCGCGATTTTGTGCAGTTTCCACTAATTTGACTTTGTCACTTGTCCAATTTCATTTTTCAACAACTTTATGGTTTTAATTCTCAATTGTTAATTCTTTCATGATTGGTCACTCTCATTAGCTCTTGGTGAAAGTCGCGATTTTGTATTTTTCCACCTCTCTCACTTAATACTCAATCTTCACTGAGTCTTTGGAATTTAACTTTCTTCACTTTCTCAATGGAAATGAAATCTCTTACACTTACCTTTCTCCAAAAAACCCAATTATACTCAAATTTCCCCAAAAATTCTTCTCTTATAGAAAATCGTGATTTTGTGCAGAGAATCGTGATTCTTCTATATTTCCTATTTTTTGCAATTTTGAGTATTCTTTTCTCTTGTCTCCTTTTAATCCCCTTTTCCAATTCTAGTTCAACTGTCAATGATAATTTTACATCAAAATCACAAAATTATCCAAAAAATCGCGATCCTGTGCAGAGAATCGTGGTTTTTCTGTTTTTCTAGTTTTTGGCAAATTTTTAGCTTTCTTACCACCTGGTCTCTTCCACACTTGTCAACAAAACTTCAGTCCATCTTCCCAAGGAGAAAAGAAATTTGTTTGATTGTTTTAGTGAATTTTATGATTTTTTTTTAATATTTTGCCCTAAATTAAGGTAAACACTTCACTTAGGGTTTCTTGTTTTGTGATCTATTGATCTGGTGTTCCTTGATTGGTTATACTCTCCTATGCTTTGGCTATCAAAATAGTTTATGAGCAAAATCTCCCAAAGAAAATTGTGTTAAGAAATGCAAATGCCAATTTTTGCAAAGATAAACTCAAATATTTCTCTTTTCAAGATGCAATTCAGCTTTTCTCAAGAATATTACTTTGACTTGGTTACAAATGGATCTTATCTACTTGCATCTAGCTACTTAACTTGACTTTTCCTTAATGCAATCTTGTCATCTTCCCAAGATCAACAATTTTGCTTAGTACTTGATCAAAAAGCAATCTACAAATGCAAGAATAGACACATTTTACCTTATCATCAGCTTTCTTGATTCAGTTTTTCACACACCTGCACTTCACTTCAACAAGATGTCATGAGCAACTATCAATTTGCAAAAATTTCAACACTTCTTATTCTCAAAAGATTATCTAATGCTTTCTTTTCCCAAAAGACAAACAAAGAAATCTACCTTTTCATGTTTTACATTTCTTGATTAAGGAGTATTACCTTTTCCATGTGTGCAATACCATCACATTAGAAGATCCAGCAAGGTCCAACTTCAATGAAGCTTTTGATATACTCCCTGGCAACGGCGCCAAAAAAATGTTTGTTATTGATCTTTGGAGTTGTCCTCTCCAATCATTTAGCATAAAGAATTAACAATACATCTTTATTTTGTCAATCCTGGAAGTATACATGAGACCACAACCCCTTCTACATGATAGAATCCAAGAAATAAGAGGTAAATGGCTGAATTTCTGAGAATAATGAAGATGAAGAGGAATTTCCAGGGTTTGGATTATCTTGAGCAAATCTCCATCATTTTCCACAATCTTGGTGTCTAAAATATGTTATTTCTTCAGCAGAATACATCCATAAAGTCAAAACTCAAAAATGTTACATGTACCCTCCAGACGAGACAATCGCGATTCTGTACAAACAGACGATTTTCATCTCCAGCACCATTTTTCATCAATTTCTCACTCAATACATCAACAATCAACTCTCTTCATACATATTCAACAGAAACACACAATAGAAGCTCATAAATCTCCATGGATACACAAAGAATAGACTCACAACTCAAAGAAATCACACAAAGAGGAGAAAACACGATTTCAGTAGGAAACTCTCTCTTCACTTGGATAGCATGTCATACAAAATAACCAACCCTCTCATAATAGAGGAAATTGTCTTATATACATTTTCAAGTGTCCCTTTTCACACTTGAATTTTGGTCCTTTCCTCTATTATTCTAAAAATATGCTATCTAGGAGTTTCCAAAAGTTCTAGAAAAATTACATAAGATTCTATTCTACATAAGGAAGACTCTTCCTTATTTTTACATCAGTTACATAAATATTTTTACAAGTTTTTGACATTTTACAATTGTTTCTCATCAAAAAATACTACAAAAAATACTTCTTCTAACATTCTATATCTACCTTCAATCTTCTTCAACTCCATTTCCAATTTACTACTCTGTTCTGTCAGTTTTGCACTCTTTTCTTCGAGATATTGAATTTTATTTTGTTGCTATACTTCTAATTCTTCCAAAGAAATTATTCTATGTGTTAGTTCTTCATTCTTCTCCTGCACAATCTTCAATTGTTCTGTCATTTGTTCCTTTTCCCTTATGTGCTCCTTAATGATATTACTACCTTTTTCAAATTTAGACTCTGCTACCATTCCTGAAATGATCATATTCCTGCTTAAAGGTCTGAACTGCTCTATGTTGCTCATAATGATTTGGCAAGCAGATCTTATATTTTTGGGTATTCTTTCCAACCCAACTTCCATTTCCAGTTGTTTGACTTCTATCTCTTTATCTTCTTTGCACTCATTCTCCTCTTCTTCTTCTTCATACTCTATGACCTTAGTCTTTTGTTCTTCATAGCTTTGATCAACTTCCAATGTTTCTTGGTCTGCAACATCTTCTTCAAGTTCCACTGTCTGATCATCCTGTTCTTCTTGTCTTGATCTATCTTCTTGTTGTTCTCCAATTCTTGTTGTTCTTTTTCAAAGAACTGCGTTTCTTTCTCCTGTACTTCTTTTTCCTGAATTAGGGTTTCCTGAATTAAAGTTGATTCAGTTTCCTCAGTGAATTTTATCTGATCATTACTTGTCTGCTTTTTCTGTCCCTCCTCCTGTTCATCTATGTCCATCAAATCCAGCTCCTCCTCTTGTACTTGATCTTTTGTTGTTGTAATCTTCTCATTATTATTCAAATCAGAAAGTACATCCTTTATGCTTTGGTTGATCTCCTTTTCTGAACCTCCTTCTTCTAATTCTTGAACATTCTTCTTTTCCATTGTTTCCTTTGTTTCTTGAATTTGGTCTGCACCCTTCTGTTTTATGGCTGAACTGCTTATCTGTACTCCTTTTTCTGCTTCTACTTTCCCTTCATCAAATTTAACATAAGTTTGTTGTGAAGGTTTTGCCCATATTGACCTTAATCCTGAATGCACCAACCCACAGCTAAATTCCTTTCTTATTTCACTCTCTTCCTCCATCATTACTGTTTTACCTTTCAACAACCTTCTTTCTTCTTCAGGACTGAGTTGCTTTACTGCTTCTTCCTGGACTTGCTTTCCCTGTGTCTTCTCACTCATGTTGTTTCAATGGTTTGAGTGATCACATTGGGTGTACTGGGAACTGATAAATTCAAACTTTTTAACAAGAAATTTTCAATGTCACTTTCAGAGTCTGAGGAGAATTGTGAGGATCCTGCTATGCCTGATTTTTCCAGTCTTGATTCCTCTACCACAGTAGATTGCTTCTGCCTTTCTCCCCCTGTTACTTCCTCTTGCTCTGTTATGGTTACAGATTCAACTACTAATTTCCCTTTACTTTTCTTGGTCAGCCTTTTCTTCTGTACAGGTTTTTTCTAAACTTTCCTTTTAGCTACCACTGTGGTCCTTGTTTCTGGAGGTCCTTGTAGTTCTTTGAAGTATGCTAATAGCTCCACTCTTTTGTGCCTCATATATTGCTCTTTTGTTATTTCCTTGAGTCAGATAAGTATATAACTACTCTTTACTGGTCTGAGGTGGATAAGGGTCATTAGAAGATTGGACCTGCTTCTGAGTAGCTTCATGCTCCTCTTTGGTTGCTTCATCCTGCTCCAATTCAACCTTCCTTGGATCCAACCTCCTTTTCTTTACAGGGATTACTTCCTCTGAGATTACTTTCCTTTTCATTCCTGAACCCCTCATGCTGGTTTGTCCTTCTACTTCTCTCACAGAAATCTTCCTGGGAGGACTCTTGATTCCTGTCATAAGGCTTCTGAAATATTGTGCCTCTCGAGCCAGCTTCAATTGATCTTCCATTCCCAATACATGATATATGATCCTGGTTAGAAACTGAGCTCCATTCATATATTTTTTCTGCTCCCAGGGTTTTGCTGCTTCTTTCAACTGTTCATGTATGTATGGGGTTACATCCATGACTCCAAAGGGCTTAGTTCTGTCCTTGTTGTTAAACATAATTAGTGTAACAGACTTATGTGGCATGGTATACCTTGGTAGTTTTGGGAAGCAAAAATATTGCAAAAACATCCTAATGGCATATTCCTCATTCTCCTTTCCCTTGAAATCAGTAAATTTTGAATATCTTGTATAGGTTTCTTTATTCTTTTTCACAAAGCTATGGTCAAGCTTGGTTCCCATTGGGTAGAACTGCAAAACTGCTCTGATATGCTCTGCTTTGATAGTGATATTCACCTCCTGATTGCCTTTGTTCTTGATTTTGCACCAAAAAATAAGCATCATTACCTTTTCCCACATCCATCAGGTTGTTCATTACCTGTGCCACTCTTTCAAAATCTATAAAAAAGATAGGTTCTTCCAGCAATTTATGTAACCCAACTGCCTTCCATCTTTTCTGATTGACTGCTACCCTTTGAAATCTGTAGAACTCTTGACACAGCATTGTATATTTGTATCCCCCTACTCCTACTGTGAATATATGCTAGCCAATTATGCTTAGGGTTTCCTTGATCTCCTTCACCACCTTTTCTGCCTCTGGAATATCTTGCTCCTCATCAGACTCCAGGTCCACCTTCTCTACCATAGCTTCACTATCCAGGAACCAATGTCCCCTAGACAGAGTGATTGATTCTGCTTTGAAATCATGAATTGATAACTCCTTTGCATTCACCATTCTGGGGAAAATATAACACATAAAAAAGAAAGCACTCCACCCACATGAGTCACATAAAATAAAAAATAATAGTAATTTTGAGATGAAATGAAAGAAGAATGAAAATAATCTTTTTATTAAATTCTGTCTTCTTTAGAACACTCAATTAAAGTGACCATCACATGTGTAGCAAGATGTCTAGTGCACTCCCCTCTTCTGACAATTCTCATCCAAGAAGAAGATGTTTTCTAGAAGAAAAAGAATAAACTGAAAAATAAACAATAAAAAATACAAAAAATAAAGAAATCGTAAAGAAAATAGAATGGTCAATACAAAATAATAATTAGAAACCTGCTACCCTTCTACTTATATCTTGCCTTGTGCTTGTTTTTTTTTTTTAACTTATAAAAGGAAAAAATAGATCATTTTTCTCTCTTCTATAATTTCTCTCTTTTCTCTTTTTCTCTTTTCATTTTTTTTTATAATTTCTTCTATTTTTTTTCTTCCCCTCCTAATTCTCTTTTTAGAAAAAGGATAAGGTAGAATATTTTGTCCTAATTCTCAATATGCTATGATTTTCTTTTTTCCAACCTTCTGATCTGATTCTGAAAAAATTCTAAATTCAGATCAAATATAGATTGTCTTTTTTCCATTGAATCAACTTTGATTTCTTTACCCAATAATATTTGACCTTAGTTGTCTTTATTTCAGGAAGAAATCCATCTCCTTCAGATAAGCAGTTTTTTGAATGTTTTGGCCTCCATATCCATTTTGTTCTAGAATTTTGTTCTGATGAGCAGACCTTAGGTATGCTTTGTTTCCATATCCTTCTTGTTCTAATGCTTTGATGCTTCAAATTGTACCATGGTTGCCACCTTGCTCCTGTGTGTTCATCCCCCTTTGCTCTTTCAACTGTTTTTAGGTTTTGATTAAATGAAGCTTGATCATTTAGTATTTGTATTGGTAATGTTTGTATGTCTTCCATTGAGAAAGTAAATCCTTCCATGTCTGGGTCATGAACATCCTGTTGAACTTCCTACTCTTCATTACTCAATAAGAATATTAAAAACCTTTTGTCATTTATTGTCAAATTAAGCTTCATTTTTTCAAAATCCAAAATTACTTTACCTTGTTGGAGCCATGGTTGTCCCAAAATTAATTTTTCAGTCATCAAATGGTCTGGCCATTCTTCACAATCTATTTTCATATATTCATTATTGAACCTAACTTTAATAGACAATGAAGACATGCTTTGAATCATTTGTCCCTCCAAGTTTTGATAAAAGTTCTGCTTTTAGTTCTTTTCAGATTGAATTTATTCAACAAAGCTGAACTAATCAGATTCACTTGTACACATGAATCTATCAAAACCCTAATTTTTTCATTTTGATAATCCATTGTTATCACAGGCAAATGTTCTTTTTGTTTTAGAGGTGTTTCACACAAACACACTTCCCTATGATCTTTGGTTTTTCTTATCCTTTCCTTTGCTTCCTGCTGAGCCTCTTTTCTAATGTTTTCTTCTTCTTTTTTCCTATTTTGAGCTTGTTGTAACCTTCTCCATTCAGAAGTAGTTAATGGAAGATCATATCTTTTAACTCTACATCCACTTATGAAGTTTGGCATGATCTCTCCATCTATGTTAGCTAATTGGATAGCTCCACTATTACTTATCTGATGTATAATGTACGGCCCATGTCCTTTTTTCTGAAACTTTTTCTGATGTTCTTTGACTGTGTAAGCCAAAACTAGATCTCCTTCTTGTAGATCTTTTTCTTTTATGTGAACATCATGATAAGCTTTTTGTCTTTTCTTGTCCACATATATACTCATAATCGCTTGGAGTCTAGAAGCTCCCAGTTTTTCCAATTCTACTACTCTCTCAGATAATTCATGTCCAGTCCAATCGTAGTGACTACCCACTTTTAATGTTGGAATGAGGAATTCCATAGGTAGAACTGCATTTTGCCCATATACTAGATTAAATGGAGTAGTTCCTAATGCAGTTTTGTATGCCACTCTATAAGCCCATAGGACATGATTGAGTTGTAAATCCCAATCATTCCTGTTTGTGTTCACTAATTTTGACAGTACAGTACAAAGTACTTTATTAGTACTTTCTGCTAACCCCTTGGCTTGTGGGTGATATGGGGCTGACTTTCTATGACTAATCAGGAAATATTCAGTTATATTTTCTACGATTTGATTTACAAAATCGGTCCCCCTATCACTTACCAATTCAATTGGAAGTCCAAATCTGGTGATGATGTTTTCATAAAGGAATCTAGCAGTAGTATGAGCATCATTCCTTTTTGTGGCTTTGGCCTCAGCCCACTTTGTCAGATAATCTGTAGCCACTATTATGTATTCAGCATGTGATTGTCTTGCTGGAGGATGTATAGGTCCAATAAAATCTAACCCCCATTTACTAAAGGCTCTTGCTGAAACCAATGGAACTAATGGCATATTATCTCTTTTATTTGGTTGACTCACCCTCTGACAGATGTCACATCTTTTTACATAGGTTCTTGCATAAGGAAATAGGGTTGGCCACCAAAAGCCAGAATATAATATGAGTTTAGCTGTCCTATCACTTGAGAAATGTCCACCTGCCACTCAAGAATGTGCCATTTCCAACATTTCTAGATATTTATCCTCAGGAACACAAATTCTTAAATATCCATCCATCCCTCTCTTATACAATTGTTCTCCTATCAATTGATACTCTTCAGAGATTACTTGTAGATCTTTTGAATCTACACCAGCTATTACTTATTTTCCTTTCTTCTTCCTTTTCAACTCTTCAATAATCTTTTCACTCCACTCTCGATTTTTCTGAAACCAATATAGAGTTATGAATTCTGAATCTTGCAATGATTGACACTTCTAGCAATTAGCAATGTATTTTGTTACATCTTGAATCTTATTAGGCCAATGTACCCCCATCCTATTGAGATTACTTAGGGTGACTACCCTGGAAGCATGAGTGCAAGGGTTCCAACAATGAGCTCTTTTCAGATATTCCTGTTGCTCTTCTTGAGGAGTACAATATTCCAATACACCTGTATGGTTGAGGTGATACAAGTGGCCAGCTAGCAATATAAAGTTTCTGCTTTGCCATACTAAGTGTGTGTTGTTTCCAAATGTTCTGCAAGGTCCCATGGCTAACAATGGTACTAAAGTCATAGCCCACTCAGGAACACTTTCTACTTTGAACAAATAAGTATCTGGCAGGTCATCATCTATAGGTGAATTGGGTTCTTTAGACTGAATTCTAGACAAATGATTTGCTCTTAAGTGTGTTTTCCCTTGTCTGACCACCACTTCAAATTCAAATTCCATTAGTAAAAGAAACCATCTGACTATTCTACCAGTGTGACAAGGTTTATTTACCAAATATAGTAAAGCTTGATGGTCCACAAAGAACTTAAACTTGTTGGCCAAAAGATAATTTCTATATATTTTTACAGCAAATATCATTCCCAACCCCTCTCTCTCAGTGGTTGTGTAATTTTTCTCGGCTGAATTCAGTTGCCTACAAGCATAAGCCACTAGAAAATCTAATTTGCTTCCATCTATTGGTTGTGCCAATACACATCCCAAAGCATAATTTGAAGCATCCACATGAACATGAAAAATTTTATCCCACTGGGGTGTTTTCAGAATTGGGGCTGTAACCAAACAAGTTTTTAGGGTTTCAAAAGCTTGGTCACACTCCTTGGTCCACTCAAACTTTGTAATTAGAGCATATAAAGGTTTGGCTATGTGCAGCAAACTTGTGTACAAATTTTCTATAGTACCCACAATGTCCCATGAAAGTTTGAAGTGCCTTTACATTTGTTGGTCTTGGAAGTTCTATTATAGCCTTTATTTTCTTCTCATCAGTTGAAATTCCATTTTTAGAGACTATGTGACCTTACATTCTTCCATGTCTCACAAAGAATACACACTTTTCTAGATTTAAACATACTCTGTATGTTCTGCATTTCCTGAATATATTCTCTAAATCTTGCAAATGATCTTGTCTTTTTAATGAAAAAGTACATAGATCATCTACATAAATTTCCATCACACTCCTCACGAATTCCTTGAAGATATGACACATCAATCTTTGAAAGGTTGCTCGGGCATTAGTCAATCCAAAGGGCATGACCCTAAAAGCATGAATTCCCCATTCTGTGGAAAAGGCAGTTTTATGTTGGTCTTCCAATGCTATAGGTACCTGATTGTATCCTAAAAAACCATCTAGAAAACTATAAACCTCCTTCCCTGCAACTCTTTCTAGAAGGTGATCTCTTATTGGTAATGGATAACTATCTCTTATAGTTGCTGCATTCACCTTCTTCAAGTTAATGCATACCCTAAGTTTCCCATTCTTTTTTGGTACTACAACTATAGGAGATATCCATTCTGTATACTCAATCTCATAGATGAAATTGGCAGCCAACAGCTTGTCGATTTCTTCCTTTATTTTAGCAGAGTATTTATCATTGAATGTGTAATGTCTCTGTTTGCTACGTTTTGCATCATGTGTAATAGGAATCTTATGCTCACAGATTTTAAGATCAATTCCTTTCAAATCCTTGTAGCTATAAGCAAACACATCCCGATAGTTTCTTGCCAAATTTCTCAATGCCTCTTCTTCTTGGTTTGTCATGTCATCAGCTATTACAATATGTCTTTCTTCCCCATCTTCCTGAGTGATCATGACCTTCTTAGTTTGTTCCTCATTGTCATAAGCCTCCCCTTTCTTCTTTTCTCTCTTTGGTTTCTTTTTTAGAAGTAATCTGTCTTCTACTTCATATGTCTTGAAATTTGCTGGTACATCAAACTGTTGATCTTTGTTTGTTTCTTTCTCCTTTTTCTCATGTTCTTGGTTTTCTTCTATTTCCTTGTGTTTATTTTTCTTATATTTGCCTGAGATTTTTTCTTTTATTGCATCCTCAGTTTTTACTTCTTCCAAATATTGTGTTTTCCCTTTTTTTATATCATTTCCTCCTCTTGGTCCTCCTCTGTTTTTGACACCTTTATCATTTGTATTCCAATGTGAAAAACATCATGCCCTTCTTCATTTTGAAATTCCACTCCTACATACTCATCACTGGCTAGATCCATGGTAGCCAAAATTTGGTTCCACCCATAGGGCTCAAATTCTTCATCTTTGAATTCTTGTGGTACATAGCTCTCATCTTGTAACTTTCTTCCTTCTACACAATCTTCTCTTCTCAGTCGTCTTTTTCTGTTGGTGAGGTTTCTTATCATATTGCACTTCCATATTGATGATTCGGTTTCATTCTGGTCCTCCATCTCTGATTCTTCACTTAATTCTTGATTTTGATGTATTTTATACCATTCTTGAGGGGATATGTCACAATAATGCCCATTTCTTAGATTTACTCTGGTTATTCTTCCTTTGCTCTGAAGGTATAGACAATCATTACCCCAATCTTGCACAATTTGCATTTGTCTCATAAATGGCCTTCCTAGGATGATTTCATATGAAGTTGAATGTGGAAATTCAACTATGGCAAAGGTATGTTCTATTTCTATTCCACAAATGTCCACAATCACTTTTTCCCATATTCCTAGGGGTTATTCTATGTGTCCATCTGCAAGTTGCAATCTCATTTTGGTGGGTATTAATTCATTTTTTCCCCATTTTTCCCAAGTTTTTTTAGTCATGATGGCCACTCCTGATCCACTATCCACAATAGCTTTGGCATGATTTTTTCCAAATTGTATTTTTAGGGTTGAGTTTCCCTCTTCTCCTTCACAATATCCTCCTATCTTATCAATGGGAATATACCACAATTCCTCCAATTCTTGCAGTTGTGGATGAACATTTTCTGGTATTGTTTCCCATTTTTTCATTTTGTTTTGTAAATGAGGATTCTGTTTTATCAATTCTTCCAATGTGGTGTGATATAGAATTGTACATTGTTTATCTGTATTCACTTGGAATGTTATTTGTGGATTTTCTTCCTGATTAATATTTCCTCTTGCTCTTATTGCCTCAGATTCCTCAACTGTTTTTTGAGAATTGCCTAATTCCCCTAGTTTGAGTTGTGCTTCCTGTATGATTTGTTTACACTTCTGCATCCTTTCATGTTCTAAGTCTGGCATAGGATAAGCCATTACATGATCTGTAGCACTTGGTCCCTCTTGAATTCTTCCCTTGTGTGCTTTTATCATGTTGTCCAGACTCTGTGAGTTTCTTATCTCTGACTGGGTTTGTGTCTTTTGAGACGAAGTACTGTTTGACTGTTCCCTATTCTCCTCTTCCAAGTTTTTACCCATTCTTTTTTTCCTTTCCCATTTCCCTTTTTGTCTATTTTTGTTCACTTTTGAAATTGAACCCTCATTTTGTTCCTTAGTTGTTTCTTGTTGTTTAGCTTGTGCCCTTGTTATAGCATTTATATTCACTTGGTCAATGTTACTCAATTCTTCTTGTTCCATGATGTTGACTGTTTTCAATGGTATGTTATTAGATGTGTTTTGCTGTTTTTGAGGATTTCTTGGACAATCCTTCATTAAATGTTCCCTGCCACAATCCTTACAATAGGCTCCCTCTATTCTTAATGTAGGAGGTTGTGGACAGTCTCTAATGAAATGTTCTCCCCCACATCTATAACAAGTTATCTTTGATCCCCCTTTGAACTGAGGTTTTTGATTGGACATATAATTATTGGTTATATACATGAATGTGGATGTATCCATCTCAATTCTCCCATTTCCCAAATCTAGGGCTTGTAGTTCTGGTTCTCTCAGTTCATATCCTTCCCATTCTTCCTGATATCCTTCATTCCATTGATAATCTTCCTTGTATAGTGATCTTATTCTTGAATTTCCCTCCTCTATTGGTGTGTATTTAACTGGTACCACATTTGTTGGTAATGGAGGTTGTTGCCCAAGTACAGGTCTTGGTTGCTCAACATATCCAGATTCTCTTTGACTTGCATAATCTCTCTCCTTAATGGGTTGTTTGTTGTAAAAACTGTCTTCTCTAGTATGATTTGTCCATTTCCTCTCTAGTCTATAGTATTTGAGTGTTTTCCTGTCTTGCAAGTGTTGTGGTTTTTGATATGGACATTGTTGTACCAAATGATTTTCTCCACAATTATAGCATTTTTTATTTGTTGTTATCTTGGTATTTATCAGATTGGTTTTAGTGCTGACTTCCAGGGCTTTAGCAATGGCTTGAGCCAATTCTTCTGTTGGTGGAATTTTATCTTCATTTGCTCTAGCTTGATCAAATGCTAACAGATCTTGACCTCTGTTATCTTCCAAATCTATTGCCTCTTTCACACAAGCTCCTAGGTCAGGACATCTCCTATAATACACTAGGGTTCTCAATTGGGCACTCCTTAATCCTTCTATGAATAGGGACACCTGTCTTGCCATGGAAGGTACTTCTTCTTTGGGACATCTGTCAATGTATTGCTTGAATCTCCTAGCTGCCTCTCTGACATTTTCATCTTTTTGCTGCTTAAAGCTATGTATTAGTGTGGCTGTGCTATGTTTTATTCCGGTCTTTGAGAATTCCCCAATGAAGGCTTCTAGAAAGGATTCAATATCTAGATACATTTCTTTTCTTAAGGGAATGAACCAAGATAAGGCAGGTCCTGTTGGGGTTAAACCAATGCTTCAAATTGGACTTTGTAATCCTCTACTTCTTCAGCTCTGATTAATTGCCTAAATTCTACAGCATGAGCATGAGGATCAGAATATCCTTCATATTGATTTTTCATGCATTTGGCCACTTGATATGGTCTAAGCATTCTACCCTGATTTTGCCAATGATGTCTTCTTCTTAGTGGGAAATCATTAATTCCTTCTGGTTCCTTTTCAAAAGGATTTGGGGAAGTATGTGTTCTCCTACCTTGTGATTGTTCACCATTATTGTGAATTCCATGTGGTCTTGGCAAATCTGATTGCCCTAGGTTCTGTTCCCAAGGTCTCTTGTCTGCATATTGCCCTAGGTCATTTGAATTTTCTGGGTCTTGTGAGAAGATGTATACACATCCCTGCCTATCCTCATATCTACCATCTTTGAATTGAGCTACTGGTGTTATGTTCAGGGGAACTTATAAGTCTCTCAATCTAATGAGAAACTTATGCATTCCATCCTGATATATATAGGTTCCAAACCTATTTGTGTACATATATTTGAGGATGTTTCTATAATCCCCAATTTCTGTGGGCTCATTTGTTTCATTTAAATTCTCCATGTTGTTTTCTTGCCCTAAATCCCTTTCTTGCAAATCCCCTTCTACTGGCTCTGGCTCTATGTCTTTCCTTCCCAGTTCTTGCTGGGAATGTGTGTGCAATTTGTTACCAGACCTAAGGATCATTCAATTAATTTCCACGATTTTGTGATTAGAATCGTGTTTTCCACAATTTTATGCTCAAAATCGTCTTTATTACGATTATGTGGTCACAATCGTGTTTTCCACGATTTTGTGTTCAAAATAGTGTTTTCCATGATTTTATGAATAAAATCGTGTTTAACACGATTCTGTGCTCAAAATCGTACTTTTCTCGATTTTATGAATAAAATCGTATTTATCACGATGTTGTGTTCAAAATAGTGTTTTCCACGATGTTGTGCTCAAAATCGTGTTTTTCACGACTCTGTGCTCAAAATCGTGTTTTCCACGATTTTGTGCTCAAAATCGTACTTTTCTCGATTTTATGAATAAAATCGTATTTATCACGATGTTGTGATTAAAATCGTGTTTTCCACGATGTTGTGCTCAAAATCGTGTTTTTCACGACTTTGTGTTCAAAATCGTGTTTTTCACGATTCTGTGCTCAAAATCCTATTTTTCACGATTTTATGATTAGAATCGTGTTTTCCACGATGTTGTGATTAAAATCGTGTTTTCCACGATTTGTGCTCAAAATCGTGTTTTCTACGATTCTGTGTTCAAAATCGTGTTTTTCACGATTTTGTGCTCAAAATCGTATTTTTCACGATTTTATGAATAAAATCGTATTTTTCACGATGTTGTGATTAAAATCGTGTTTTCCACGATTTTGTGCTCAAAATCGTGTTTTTCACGATTTTGTGATCAAAATCGTGTTTTCCACGATTTTGTTCCCAGACAATTGTGATTGCTCATAATCGTAAATAACACGATTTTCTTATGAAAATCGTGTTCTGGGAATGGCGATTTTGTGCTTCTAATATCGAGAATCGCGATTTTGTGTTTGACTACAGAATCGCGATTCTGATCAATTTTTTAAAAATTTTTTCAAGTGTTGATTTTTAAATTTTTAATTCTTTTATAGAATCGCCTTAACTATTTTTTGACATGCAATAAAAGGGTTTTGTAAAATCTATTATTTTTTCACAAAAAATTCAAAAATTAAAAAATCGCGATTCCGTGTTTTTGGTTGATTTTGTGCTTTTTTGTGCTTATTTGTGCTTAATGACCATGTGAATGTAAAGAAAAACCAAGAAATTTTATTAAGGGCTCCTTACCTTGCTTGCTTGATTCCAGAAATCTCAAAAGCTTTAATGTGCAGAAGATCGCGATTCTGATCCTGCTCTCACTCTCTCTCTCTCTCACTCAAGAATGAGTTTTTTCTGAAACTCCAGACTTTTATAGTGTCCACACAATCGCGATTTTGTGCAATTTTCACTGTTTTTCACTTTTTTACTTGTCCAATTTCTTTCTTCCACAACTTTTTGGTTTTAATCCTTAATTCTTAATTTTTCATGATTAATCCCTCCCTTGATTCTTTGGAATTTAGCTTCCTTCACTTTCTCAATATTAATGAAATCTCTTGCAATTACCTTTCTCCAAAACCCAATTGTACTCAAATTTCCCAAAAAAATTTCTCTTACAGAAAATCGTGATTTTGTGCAGAGAATCGTGATTTTTCTATATTTTCTATTTTTTGCAATTTTGAGTATTCTTTTCTCTTGTTTCCCTTTAGTACCCTTTACCAATTCTAGTTCAACTGTCACTTGTAATCTTGCATCATAATCACAAAATTATCCAGAAAATCGCGATCCTGTGCAAAGAATCGTGTTTTTTCTAATTTTCTAGTTTTTGGCAAATTTTTTGCTTTCTTACCACCTGGTCTCTTCCACACTTGTCAACAAAACTTCAGTCCATCTTCCTAAGGAGAAAAGAAATTTGTTTGATTGTTTTAGTGAATTTTATGAATTTTATTAGTATTTTGTCCTAAATTAAGGTAAACACTTCACTTAGGGTTTCTTGTTTGGTGATCTATTGGTCTTGTGTTCCTTGATTGGTTATACTCTCCTATGCTTTGGCTATCAAAACAGTTAATGAGCAAAATTTCCCAAAGAAAATTATGTTAAGAAATGCAAATGTCAATTTTTGCAAAGATAAACTCAAACATTTCTCTTTTCAAGATGCAATTCAGCTTTTCTCAAGATTATAACTTTGACTTGGCTGCAAATGAATCTTATCTACTTGCATCTAGCTACTTAACTTGACTTTTCCATAATGCAATCTTGTCATCTTCCCAAGATCAACAATTTTTCTTAGTACTTGATCAAAAAGCAATCTACAAATGCAAGAATAGACACATTTTACCTTATCATCAACTTTCTTGATTCAGTTTTTCACACACCTGCACTTTACTTCAAAAAAATGTCATGAGCAACTATCAATTTGCAAAAATTTCAACACTTCTTATTCTCAAAAGATTATCTAATGCTTTCTTTTCCCAAAAGACAAACAAAGAAATCTACCTTTTCATGTTTTACATTTCTTGATTAAGGAGTATTACCTTTTCCATGTGTTCAATACCATCACATTAGAAGATCCAGCAAGGTCCAACTTCAATGAAGCTTTTGATATACTCCCCGGAAACGGCACCAAAAAATGTTTGTTATTGATCTTTGGAGTTGTCCTCTCCAATCATTTAGCATAAAGAATTAACAATACATCTTTAATTGTCAATCCTGGAAGTATATATGAGACCACAACCCCTTCTACATGATAGAATCCAAGAAATAAGAGGTAAATGACTGGATTTCTGAGAAGAGTGAAAATGAAGAGGAATTTCTAGGGTTTGGATTATCTTGAAGCAAAGTAGAATACCTGATCAGAACTAGATTTTCTCGGGGAGTTTGAATCCTCACGAAGATTCTTTTCTTCAATTATCAGCATAGATACCAGATCAACAAAATTCGGAATATTTTCCGTAGTTTGTATAGAAGTTCTGAACTGCCTATATGTAGCTCCTAAACCATGAAGGCACACTTCCACCTTATCATCATCATCTACATTCACACCAATAGATGCAAGTGTTGCTTTTGATATTTAGGGTGTAGTCACTTACCGACATGCTCTTCTTCTCCAATGTATGCAGCTCGTTCTTGAGTTGCAATTTTTGTGCCTTTGTATTTGTCTCATACAATGTGACCAAATTGTTCCAAGCCTCTTTTGGAGTCTTGGCATCCTGTATGTGTCCAATCATGCTATCATGTATGCTAACAGATAGCCAATACATTATCTTTCATGCTCCTTGATTCCATTTCTCATATGCTCTTGACTGCTCTGCAGTCCGATTCCTTTTTGGTAACTGTAGAGCATTTTCGTTCTCTCCTTCGATGTACTTCCAGTAGCCCTTTTCAATCAAGAAATTTGTCATTCTAAATCTACAAGCATGGAAGTTGTTCTTGTCCAGCTTATCACTATAAGCTGACTCATTCCATCTGTGTTTGCCATTTCTGCAGCAATTCTCAACACTGCAAAACACTACAAGCAGCACTTCTGCTTGAACACTATCATACTATGATGTGGCAGTTCGATCTCAGAAAAACACAATTTTCGTGTATCAACAGTACACAAAATTTCTTGAAATTCTAGATCTAGAATATATGAGTGTTGCCAAACAGAATGCAAGTTATAGTTTTTGAAATTGACCTAGTTTTTCTATGGGCCCCACCTTGCGGGCTCAAAACAGAGGTCGACATGGCTCCAAAACTTCGATCTAACAAAAACAAGTGACCCTAAAGGGACAACTCCCAAAACATTTTGAGGTCTTCTACCTTCATGCCGATTTTCATAGCAAACGGAGATCATTTGTGAATCGCATTTTCTCCACGCCTTGCCACAAACTCTTCACCGTCGCCTTCTCCACGAGCTCTCTACAGCCATGCTGGCTCTGATACCATGTCACAAGGAAGGAGATAAGAAAGAGAGCTCACACACACACTCTCACTCTCAAGGAGAAGCACACACAGATTGAGGCAAGGAAGAATGACCTTCTTCTTGTTCTATTACATAAAATTTAAAGGAAAGTACAAGAATGACCTAAAATAAGAATACAACTAGTACAATATATAAAGACCAGTACATAAGGAAAAACTTAATATCCATGATGTTGAAGAATCACTCACAAATTTGACATACAGACAGATATAAAAGGATAAAGAAAGACGAAGAAAAGCACAAGAAAGCATTCAGGAAAATCAAAGCCTTAGTGAAGGGACAAATTCACGTCTATAATATACAGCGTAGAAGTTTCCAGAATTACGAGTTTGTTGAAACCCGGATCAAAAACTGTATATAAGAGAGTTGAGAGATATAGAGTAATATACATATACATAGAAGAGAGAGAAGAGTCTTGTAAGAGATGAGGATAGTGATATAGAAGACGCCAGAGATTGCATATGTAGAGATGAATAATAGAACCTGAATTGTCAGGTATTCATCTGAGAGAGATGGTAAGGAATAACTACTCAGAGTAGGAGAGTTTTCCATAGCTATGAGCAAAGTGAGGCCAAGCTATTTTTGTACACATCTTCTCTAATAGAAAACACATGTTCATGTGGAAGTTTTGAGCGCATTCTTCATATGTGAAGAAATCTGAGTAATTTCATGTTACTGTGAAAGTTAGTTAACAGTTACAGTTTTCTTAGTAAACATTTTCCGGTACATCTACAAGTTAGATCTCGCAACATAGTGTAACGTTTTTTATGAAAGATAGCTCATCTTGAAGCTAGGAGTCTGAACTACAAACTGATCAAAAGAGTTTTGTGAAACAGGACAAGTACACAGTACAAAGTCTGACCGTAAAAAGGCATCCTAAACTGGTGAAGTTTTTTCTTAAACTTCAAAAAGAGTTCATTTACTGAAGGAAGCTCAGGTATTACTTCTTTACTTCATCTACAATCATTTGAAGTAATTACAAACAGAATTGCAGTTGATTCCGGTAAGATTACGGTGATATTCCGGTGACAGCCTGGTGAAGTTCCGATGAAATTTCGATGAGTTCAAAATACAGTTTTTGCACAGTTAAGTAACGGAAAGATTATCTAACTGTAAGCAAACACAGTAGTGTAAAGTTTGAAGTAAATCAGTTCAGAATTAAAGCTTGAAGGAAACGCGAAGCTTTTTGTAAAGTGAATTTTCAGTTTTCACTAAATACAGTTATAAAGTTTTCAGATTCAGAAGGTTGCTAAGCTACTGATGATTATAGAGGTGTTCTAATATCACTCTAGCTTAGTTCTAGTTGAGGCGTGGCAATTTTCCACAGTCTTGTTAATGAACAAGCTTTTGTCACGAAATCAATAAGTGGTATCAGAGCGAAAGGTTCTGAAGAGCAGAAAAGGTTTCACAGAAGTAGAAACGGAAGTAAAGATACAAGAGAATTCGAAGAACTTTCACAAGAAAGGTGAAAGCTGAGATGATCAACAACAAACGGCATCAAGAAACATTCCAAAGTAATTCTCAAGGGTAAAGGTTTTTAAAAGGTAAAACCTTTTAACATTACACTCACCGGATGTAACAGAAACAAGAAGATTATGGAAGATCATATCTCTATTGACAAATTGGACAGAGATAATTATCCCACATGGGTAATGCGCATGTGACAGGAGAAGAAAAGAAGCCGACTTTCGAAGACGACAGTCAACCGAAGAAAGAAGAGTTAGAAGCTTTGAAGTTGCGGCAGAAGAAAGATGCAACGGCAAGAGCTTATATCTACAATACCATTATAGATTATCTACTACTGCACATTAGAGGTCTGGAGAAAGCGGAAGACATATGGAGTGCATTGGAAGATCATTTCCAAAATATGATGAAAGCTAGGAAGGCTAGCTTATGGTCAGAGTTTACAACGTTCAAGAAAAAGCAAAGTCAAAGCATTAGTGATTATGTCACTAAGATGAAAGACTTGGCGGATAGTCTTGGATCTATTGATGAAGATATCGAAGATCACAGGTTGATAGCACAAGTGCTTGCAGGATTGAGAGGAGATGAAAGGTGGAAACCTTTTGTACTCTCAACTAAACTTTTCTTTAAATCATTTTGTACCAGATTTAAATCAGTTGCTTGGACTAATGCTAATGTTTGAGCAAGATTTGAAGACAGATGGAGATAAAGGACATAGTTTGGCTATGTATGCAAACAATAAGAAGAAAGGTGATAAAGGTAAAGAAAAAGATGAAGAAGAGATGTCTACTCAAGCAAATTTTGCAAAAGGAAGAGGTAATGCCAGAAGTAAAAGTAGAGGTAAAGGAAGAGGTAATCAGACTAACAACAAGAAGACTTGTTGGATCTGTGGATTAAGCAATCATTTGGCTCATGATTGCTGGCTCTGTTGATATATTTAGGTAGTGATGTGTGTGAACACACTAGGACCGTCGGGGCACTTTTTTCCCTCTTTAGGAAGTTTTTTTCCCCCCGGCTTGTATATACGTCTATTGCCCTAATGGGCTACTTATCTTTGTACATTCTCTAGTAATACATTCAGTATTGTGTGTTGTGTTCCAAGCTTCTTCTCTTCCTTATGCTGTTCGCGTGCTTCCGTATATGTCTAACTCCAACAATTGGTATCAGAGCACGTCGTCGCTTCATCTAGGGCGCCGTTGACACTCCTCCGTTTGCAGTCTCAGAATCCTATGAATTTTGGTGAGCATACTCAGGGTGTTTTCGAGATCAAAATTGCTTCGCTTTGTGGTGCCGAAATCGCGATCTAAGCTTGTTTCGGCCTCTGAATGCACTATCGCAGCGCTTGTCAGGCTATTTTATCTTTTTGTGCCAAAGGTATATACCTGTTTTTGTTCGCCAATATAAGCGTCTCAAAGTCTACTACAGGTTTAGCAAAACTCGTCTGGGCAGTTCCATTCAAATTTTTGACATACAGTCAATTTTCTGCATCAAGGTATTTTAGTCATCGGCCATGGCTGAAAGCAGTGATGTATTCCGTATGTTGGTCGTTGAGGATAAGTTGGATGGTACCAACTACCCATTATGCGTTTATATGATGCGACATGTATTGGTTGCAAAAGGATTGTGGAACATTGTCCAGGGTGTTGAAAGACGTCCTGTTACACCTGTAACAACAGGTACTACGAATACAGGTGCTAGAGCTGATGAAGATGGTGTTGAACATGATATTGTGCAGATTCCTGTTCGTGCTGCTGTTTCTGCTGCACCTACTGCAGAGCAGATTCGTTGGGATGGCAAAGATTCCCAGGCACATGCATTGATAGCTTTGTCTGTCAAACGTGCCATTATTCCTCATATTTGCTCTTGCAGAACAGTTAGGGATGCTTGGGATACACTTACAATGTTGTACCAAGCTAGGAATGAGGCTCGTGTTGCTTACCTCCAAAAACAGTTGGAGAGTGAGCACATTAATGAAGGTGATTCTATGGACAGTTTCCTAATAAAGATCAAAGATTTGAAGGAACTGTTGATTTTTGTTGATGAGGTTATACCAGATAGCTCACTTGTGCAGACCGTTCTGAATGGTCTTCGTGATTCATATCAGAGTTTTGCTTCTACTCTTCGGTTGATGATGAAAGGCAATCCGAATGCCTTATCATTTGAGGAGTTAGTTTCTATTCTGTTGCAGGAAGATCAGTCCAGGCAGAACAGGTCCATTATGCGTGTTGCAGATCAAGCTTTCCTGGCTAGTCAGAAGGGCAAAGGAAAATGGAGCTCTTCTACTAGTAAGCAGAAATCTACAAATGCTGCACATTCAAAGAACCAGGGTAAAGATGAGAAGAATCAGAAAAGCAGAAATTGTTTTGCAAGTACTGTAAAGGGAATGATCATATCATAAAGAACTATCCAAAACTGGCTGCAAAAGAGGCAAAGAAAAAGGAGGCTAGAATGGTTGTTGCAGAAGCCTCTACTCCAAAAACAGAGTCTGCTAATCTTGTGCAGGAAGAAGAATGGGCGTTTACTAATGTTTGCAGTTTTGACCCATCTTCTCATGAGCAGTGCATGTCTGCAGTGGACTCAGATATTTGGTACTTTGATAGTGAGGCGACCAAACATATTACCTCGCAGCGCAGTTTCTTCTCTTCACTCGAGCCTGCCCCTATAGGGAATACTGTCACATGCGCCAACAACTCCTCTTATCCTGTTATGGGAGTTGGTAAGATCATTCTGACTACTGCTGATGATTGTTCTTTCACCTTGTCAGATGCTTTATTTGTGCCAGGGATCAAGAAGAATTTGTTATCAGTTTTTGCATTAGCCAAGATTCTCTTGGTTGTGAAATTTGTTGATGACAGATGTACAGTTCATGATCTGTCAAATGGCGATGTTATTATTGCTTCTGGCATTTTATGTCGTGGGTTGTATAAGATCATAGACTATGAAAGATCTGTGAATGATTCGGCATGTGCAGTTCATGATTCTCAGACTATGTCAGATGCAAAGCTTTGGCATGCACGCTTTGGTCATCTGAATTTTGCTAGTTTGCTACGCCTATAGAAATCTGATATGGTGTCTTCTTTGCCCAAGCTTGAGGCACCTGGAAAACATGTATGTGAAGGCTGTATTTTGGGCAAAATGCAGCGTTCCTCCTTTCCAAAAGATAGTTCAGTTCGGGCTATGCAGAAATTGCAACTTGTACATAGTGATGTCTGTGGTCCTATGCAGACACCCTCTTTTGGAAACTATCTTTACTTCGTGACTTTCATTGATGATTTTTCCAGGCATGCATGGGTATATCCATTGAAGTCAAAGTCCGAAGTGTTTTTGTGCTTCAAACAGTTTTTGGTTTTGGCTGAAAATCCATCAACATGTAAAATGGGCACCCTCCGTTCTGATCGAGGGGGGCAATATATGTCTTCTAATTTTAATGCATTTCTAGCTGAACGTGGGATAAAACACCAGTGTACAGTGTCGTTTACACCTCAACAGAATGGAGTTGTTGAACGGAAGAACAGGTCACTCATGGAGATGGTGAGGTGTATGGTCAAGAGTCAGGCTTTACCACATAGTTTCTGGCTTGAGGTTGTCATGTGTGCAGCATATGTACTTAACAGGTGTCCCACTAAAGCGCTGCAGTCTATCACTCCATATGAGGCTTGGCATGATCGCAAGCCATCTGTTGCTCATCTATGTGTTTTTGGTTGTCTGGCATATGCATTAATGCCTGAACAACATCGCAGAAAATTGGATAATAAGGCAGTAAAATGTATTTTTGTTGGGTACAGTTTTGAAAGTAAAGGCTATCGTCTGTATCATCCACAGACTAAACACATTCTGGTTAGTCGTGATGTTGTTTTTGTGGAAGATGTTGTTCAGCCATTGCTTTCATGTACCAAGGAGACATATGTTAGCTCCAAAGACATGTATGATACTTTCATGCCTCTTTTTACAGGTGGACAGTCTAGTGTTGGTCCTAATGAGGCAACTTCTCAGCCTTTGCAGGTTTCATATGATGATGTAGATCATTCCATTTCTGATGCAGATTTATATGATGCACTTGTTGATGAGAGAGCTGATATTGAGCAGGCAAAAACTATGACAAAATGGCTGGTGCAGACTTTGCGTGACAGCAAATTAGATGCACCTTTATCATATCGTACTCGTTCAGGCTCTCATAGTGCCTCCTTTGCATCAGATTGCTATGCTATGGCTGCGTCTAGTCTCTTTGATGAGAATGAGCCTGTTTCTTTTGATGAAGCACAAAATTTAGAAAATTGGATGGCTGCTATGCAATCTGAATATGATGCTATAATGAAGAATGGTACATGTTCTTTATGTGACTTGCCTCCTGGCAAGAAGGCCATTGGCACTAAGTGGGTATACAAGCTGAAGTGTAAACCTGATGGTACAGTTGACAGGTATAAGGCTAGGCTTGTTGCAAAGGGTTATGCGCAGGAAAGAGGCATTGATTTTGATGAAACCTTTGCACCTACATGCCATATGACTACTATTCGGAGCATTTGTGCACTTGCAACCCATCATGATTGGAATGTACATCAGTTGGACATTAAAACAGCATTTCTGAATGGTGACTTGCATGAAGAAGTGTATGTTTTTCAACCCCGTGGCTTTGCGCAGAAAGGGCATGAAAACCAGGTGTGCAGGTTAAAGAAGGCATTATACGGTTTAAAGCAAGCACCACGTGCTTGGTATGAGAAGATACATGCCTATCTGGTTGCACATGGTTTTGAGAACAGTCCAACTAAAAGCGCCTTATATGTTAAGCGTGCTAATGATGTGCTTCTAATCATTGTTGTCTATGTTGACGACATGCTGCTCACGGGTCCTATTGAGAAGCATATTGCTGATTTCAAGCCTGATTTGCATGCCCCATTTGAGATGTCTGATTTGGGGCATTTGCATCACTATTTGGGCATTCAGTTTATGCAAGTTGATGGTGGAATGGCTTTGTGTCAAACGAAATATATTGACACATTATTGCAGTGTTTTGGCCTTGAAGACTGTAAACCTATTGCCACTCCTATGGAGACAGGTTTACGATTGAGTCTTCATGATGCTGGAGATGAATTTGATGCTATTCTCTATCAGCAGGCTGTTGGATGCTTGATTTACTTAGGCATTACTCGGCCAGATATTCAGTTTGTTGTCTCACAAATGAGCAGGTTTATGCATTGCCCAAGAGTCACGCATTGGAAGGCGGTTAAGCGCATCTTTCGCTACTTGAGTGGTACTCGGCTACTTGGGTTGTTTTATCCCAAGGGGGGATCACTACCGCCAGATTTGCATGCTTTTTCTGACTCAGATTGGGCTGGTTGTTATGACACTCGTGTGTCCACTAGTGGTTTTTGCTTCATGCTTGGTAGCTCATGTATATCTTGGTTGAGCAAGAAGCTGCCTACTGTGGCCACTTCTAGTTGTGAGGCTGAGTATAGGGCAGCTTTCACAGCGACTGTTGAGTGTGTGTGGCGCAGACGCCTTATGGCTGATTTGGGTGTTGGCCAGTCTTTTGCCACCACCATCTTCACTGACAGTCAGAGCGCATTGGCAGTTGCGAGGAACCCTGTGTTCCATGCTCCCACTAAGCACATTGAGGTGCATTATCACTATGTCAGGGAGAGGTTCTCTGCTGGGGAGATCAGCTTGGCATATGTGCCCATGCAGGAGAACATAGCATACCTTTTCACGAAGGCTCTGCCTAAGGAGAAGTTTGAAGCTTTCCGCAAAGCTTTGGGCTTACTTCCTTTTGTGGAGTGATTTCCACATAGCTTGGCACTTCCTTATACATGAGTGCCAACTCCTTGTTCACCGCATCACTCCCAGGGGGGATTTGTTGATATATTTAGGTAGTGATGTGTGTGAACACACTAGGACCACCGGGGCACTTTTTTCCCTCTTTAGGAGGTTTTTTTCCCCCGTATTGTATATACGCCTATTGCCCTAATGGGCTACTTATCTTTGTACATTCTCTAGTAATACATTCAGTATTGTGTGTTGTGCTCCAAGCTTCTTCTTCTTCCTTGTGCTGTTCGCATGCTTCCACAGACGTCTAACTCCAACAGGATCAAGTCAAAATCAGAACAATAAAAGTAGAGGCAGAAGCGAAAGATATCAAAGAGGTAGACAAATCCAAAGAGGCGGATATGGTAGAGGTGGAGCAAGAAGTTGGGGACAGAATCAGTCTCACAACACTACCTACTAGAACTATGCAAATGATACGCAGAATGACAGTCATACAACTTTGATGATGAACTCGATAAGTCTGATAGAAAACGAAGACAGTTGTGTTTGCAAGAGCAATGCTAAAGGAGAAGAATTGTCCAAATTATCTTTGGGCTGAGGCTGTAAATACAACTACATGTCTGGTAAATAGATTATCATGTACAGCTTTAAATGGGATGACCCCTTATGAAGCTTGGTGGGGTAAGAAACCAACACTTGATCATTGTAAAGTGTTTGGATCAGTCGCTTATGCTTATGTACCATCACAACTGAGACATAAGCTTGAACCAAAAGCTGAAAAATATGTGTTCATCGGATATGATGAAAAACAGATGGGTTATAGGTTATGGAGTCCTTTAACCAAACAATTTACTGTTTCCAGAGATGTGACATTTGATGAAGGAAAGAGCTGGTATACAGATAAAGAGCATAGTGTTGAAACACTTGAAGAAGAGATAAGAAGGAAAGAAAAAGGAAAATCACATATGTAGGTGAATGGAGATGAAGATCATATGCAGGCAAGTATGTCCAGAATTGGATCAGGTATGAGAAACGAAGATGAACCAAGATTTGATGAAGATGTGTATTCACATACACATGAAGAATATGAGCTAAGAAGGTCAAACAGAGTAAGGAAAAAACCAACAAGGTATTCCTATGACACTTCTTATTTGACTCAGAAAAACTATGCTTACTTAGTAAAAGAAGATGAAGAACCTCAGAATTACGGTGAAGCAAAAGGTAAGAAACAATGGGAAGAAGCAATGAAGGAGGAGTTCAATGCTCTTGAAGAGAACAAGACTTGGGAACTTGTTCCAAATCCAAATGGTAAGAAAGTGATTGGAAATAAATGGGTTTACAAAGTTAAGAAACTTGCAGATGGAAGGATAGCTAGATACTAAGCTAGACTGGTGGTCAAAGGCTATGCTCAAACGCATGGCATAGATTATGATGAGACGTTTAGTCCGGTGGAAAAGATGTCAACCATAAGGACATTGATTGCTATAGCAGCATCAAAAGGATGGAAGCTAAGTCAGCTGGATATAAAGAATGCATTTTTGAATAGATGTATATCAGATGAAGTCTACATGGAACAACCTGAAGGGTTTGTAAGTTCCAGTTACCCAGATCATGTTTGCAGATTAAGAAGAGCTCTCTATGGATTGAAACAAGCTCCAAGAGCTTGGAATTACAGACTTGTGAAGTATCTCAATGACCTTGGATATCAAAGCTCAAAGGCTGATGCAAGTCTACTCGTTAAGAGAACAGATGAAGGTATGATCTACATTTGTAATTATGTAGATGACATAATAATCACAGGAACCTCAGATGAAGGAATCAAGGAAGTAAAAAGATTACTTGAAAAAGAGTTCAAGATCAGTGATCTAGGAAAGTTATCATACTTTCTTGGAATGGAAATTACATATACAGATCATGGCATATATGTTTCGCAAGAAAGGTATCTCCTAAACTTACTGAAGAAGTATAATATGGAGAATTGCAGAGAAGCTTCAACACCGCTTCAAGTAAATCATAAACTCAGCAAATATGGTGGTGAAGAGTTTAAAGATATGAGGAAGTATCAGTCGTTAGTGGGAAGCTTAATTTATGCTACACTAACAAGACCGGATCTCAGTTATGCAGTGGGAGTTCTCTCACAGTTCATGCATTGTCCGAAAGATCAACATTGGGTTGCAAGACAAAGAGTTCTTAGATATATCAAAAGAACTATAAAAGAAGGATTATATTATCCTTTTACGTCAGATATACAGCTGAGAACATACAGTGACTCAGAGCAGGAAGTCAAGATGACAGAAGATCGACACATGGGTATATGATATACCTAGGAGATAAGCTTGTAAGCTGGTGTTCAAAGAAGCAACACACAGTGGCTTTATCGTCAACAGAAGCAGAATATAAAGGACTTGTGGAAGCAGCTAAAGAAGTGATATGGATGCAGAACTTGTTCAAAAGCATGGGTATTGATCAAGGTATACCTATCATACATGGAGATAATATGAGCTCGTTGTATCTTGCAACAAATCTAGTATTTCATGCAAGAACAAAACACATAGAGATTCAATATCATTTCTTGAGGGAAAAGGTAATGGAAAAAGAGATTGAAATAGTATACACATCGACAAAAGATCAGATTGCAGATATTCTAACAAAGAGCTTAGATGAAGTAAAAACAAGCAGATTCAAAGAAATGGTAGGAATAAAAGAAAGAAGAATATATGAAAGATCAGAGAATGCAAATTAGTGATTGAGGGGGAGCTGTTGAAGAATCACTCACAAATTTGACATACAGACAGATATAAAAGGATAAAGAAAGACGAAGAAAAGCAGAAGACAGCATTCAGGAAAATCAAAGCCTTAGTGAAGGGACAAATTCACGTCTGTAATATAAAGCATAGAAGTTTCCAGAATTACCAGTTTGTTGAAACCCGGATCAAAAACTGTATATAAGAGAGCTGAGAGATATAGAGTAATATACATATACATAGAAGAGAGAGAAGAGTCTCGTAAGAGACGAGGATAGTGATATAGAAGACGCCAGAGATTGCGTATGTAGAGATGAATAATAGAACCTGAATTGTCGGGTATTCATTCAAGAGAGATGGCAAGGAATAACTACTCAGAGTAGGAGAGTTTTCCATAGCTATGAGCAAAGTGAGGCCAAGCTATTTTTGTACACATCTTCTCTAATAGAAAACAGATGTTCATCTGGAAGTTTTGAGCGCATTCTTCATATGTGAAGAAATCTGAGTAATTTCATGTTACTGTGAAAGTTAGTTCTTCTTAGTAAACATTTTCCGGTACATGTACAAGTTAGATCTCACAACATAGTGTAAAGTTTTTTATGAAAGATAGCTCATCTTGAAGCTAGGAGTCTGAACTACAAACTGATCAAAAGAGTTTTGTGAAACGGGACAAGTACACAGTACAAATTCTGACCATAAAAAGGCATCCTGAACTGGTGAAGTTTTTCCTTAAACTTCAGAAAGAGTTCATTTACTGAAGGAAGCTCAGGTATTACTTCTTTACTTCATCTACAATCATTTGAAGTAATTACAAACAGAATTGCAATTGATTCCGGTAAGATTACGGTCATATTCCGGTGACAGTCTGGTGAAGTTCTGGTGAAATTTCGGTGAGTTCAAAATACAGTTTTTGCACAGTTAAGTAATGGAAAGATTATCTAACTATAACCAAACACATTAGTGTAAAGTTTGAAGTAAATCAGTTCAGAATTAAAGCTTGAAGGAAACGCGAAGCTTTCTGTAAAGTGAATTTTCAGTTTTCACTAAATACAGTTATAAAGTTTTCAGATTCAGAAGGTTGCTAAGCTACTGATGATTATAGAGGTGTTCTAATATCACTCTAGCTTAGTTCTAGTTGAGGCGTGGCAATTTTCCACAGTCTTGTTAATGAACAAGCTTTTGTCACGAAATCAACACATGAATGAGTGATCTGGCAAGAAACAAATGTACCATCACTCTCGGTAGATAAATCCAATAAAGCTCAATGAAATGTCCTTGACATATACCGGTGTGACCACTATACATGTTAGAGAAATAAAAGAAGTGATACGTGTTATCCTGGATCATCACATGTTGAGCTTGATATCTCAACATTCTTGAGCAATGCTTTTGCACAAGTCTAATTCTATAGTTAACTGACCTCTATACAGGTTTTGAGAACCTAATTGTAATCAGACTGAGAGAAGTTTAAGTAGGAACATTTACATGTGTAAAGGGAAGAAGTGAAGATAGGTATAGGTGCAAATTCAATGGTCAATATTGTGATCAGATCTCCCTCCACAGTGTTAAGTTTTGAATTGATGAAGACAAGTTGAAGAGGAAAAATTGGTAAGACAAATTATCACAGGTTTGAGAGGAGACGATAAGTGGAAGCCATTCATTTTATCCACTGAATTGTCACTAGATCATTTCACTCTTGATTTGAATCAATTGCTAGGACATATGCTAACCTTTGAGCAGGATATCAAAGGTGATGTTGATAAGTGTATAGGTCAAGGAATGTATTCAAAGGACAAGAAGAAGATTAACAAAGGCAAGCAACAATTGAATGAAGATGAAGGCACTATGAGTCAAGCCAATTTCCTAAGAGGAAAAGGAGGTGGCAAAGGAAGAGGAAGAGGCAGAAGAA
Organism: Ceratopteris richardii; assembly: GCA_020310875.1. NCBI lineage: Eukaryota > Viridiplantae > Streptophyta > Polypodiopsida > Polypodiales > Pteridaceae > Ceratopteris > Ceratopteris richardii. The sequence goes on from CM035441.1 coordinate 22,640,426, forward strand.
ATAAAGATGGTGTTAAAGCTTGTTGGATTTGTGGTAAGACTAATCATTTAGATCATGAATGTTGGCATAATAATCAGAATGGTGGAGGATATAATCAAAAATTTAATTCAAGAGGAAGAGGTGGTAGAAATCAAAAAGGTAATTTCAGAGGTAGAGGTAATAGAGGTTTCTTTGGAAGAAATGCAGGAAGAGGATTTAAAATTCAATCCTACAATAATACCTACTACAATTATGCTTCATATCAAAAAGAGGATTCAACCTTAATTATGAATGCAACTTGTGAAAGACAAAGTGAAGATGAAAGAGTTTTCTACATTGACTTAGGGTGTAGCAATCACTTGAGTGGCAACATAGCTTTGATGACTCATTTGGAGAATAAGGTGAGTAATCATATAGTCTGAACATGTGATAACACAAAGCACAATGTGAAGTCCATTGGATCAGTAAAGGCTAAGGATGGAAGCACTCTTTTGAGTAAGGTATTGTGTGTCCCTACAATTCCAAAGAATCTGATAAGTGTGGGACAAATTGTAGAGAAAGGATATGAAGTAAGGTTTGCTAATGATGGAGTTTATGTTGAAGACCCTAGCCATGGGTATAAACAAATTGTTTCAGGGAAGAAAGAAGGAAGGATCTTCACATTGAAGATTCAAGGCAATGTTGGTCATGCCTTGTTCACTTATAGAGAACATAAGATTTTTGAGTTAGATCTTTGGCACAAAAGGCTTGGACATTTTAATGAAAGATGTATTAAGGATATGATTAACAATGGTTCAATACTTGGATTGCCCAATGTTGTAGGTCAACACATGACATACAATTGTGAAGCATGTCAATTGGGTAAGCTCACAAGAATACTTATGGTAAGAAAGGGTTTATGTATTCAAAGAAGCTTGAATTGGTGCATAGAGATGTGTGGGGTCCATCAAATGACTTTAGCATTAATGGTTTGAGATATGATGTGATTTATGTTGATGATGCTACCTGGTGGATCACTATATATGTGATCAAAGATAAATTAGAATTGTTCAACACATTTAAACATTATCATGTGTATGCAGAGAGAATCACAGGGCATAAATTAAAGAGACTAAAAGGTTAGATGGAGGGGGAGAGTATTTCTCTAATGAGTTCAATGATTACTTATGGAATGTAGGTATAAAAAGGGAATTTACTTACAGGTACTCTCCTCAACAAAATGGTGTAGCAGAAAGGAGAAATAGAGCTCTTGTTGAGTTTGCAAGGTCAATGATGAAGGAGAAAAATTGTCCTAATTATTTGTGGGCTAAGGTCGTTAATACAACTACTTATGTGGTTAATGGACTTCCATGTAAGGCTTTGAATGGTATGACACCATATGAGGCATGGTGGGGTAAGAGACCTACCTTAGATCATTGCAAAGTATTTGAATGTTTGGCTTATGCATATGTACCATCTCAATTAAGGCATAAACTGGAACCTAAAGCTAAAAACTATGTGTTCATTGGTTATGATGATAAGCAGATGGGTTATAGAGTGTGGAGTCCATCCACAAAGCAATTCCTTGTGTCAAAGGATGTTACATTTGACGAGCAAGGTACTTGGTATGTAGGTACAATTAATATTCATGTAGGTGAAGAAGTTATGACTCAAAGAAAGGGGAAATGAAAGATTCAAGTTCCTGATGATGAAGAGGTTGTTGATGCTCAAATTGATAATGAAGAATTGCCAAGGTTTGATCCAAAATATGAAGAACCAGAGACTTAGTGGAGAAGCTAGAAGGTCAACAAGGAACAGAAAGCAACCCATAAGGTACAGTTATGATACTTCATTTTTTATCACTAAAGATTATGCTTACATGACAAAAGGAGAAGAACATTCAAAGGAAAATTGGGAGAAAGCTATTCAGGAGGAGTATGATGCATTGATGGATAATGAGACATGGGATTTTGTTCCTAACCCAAATAATCAGAAAATCATTGGATGCAAATGGGCCTACAAAACAAAGAGGTATCAGATGGACGTGTGTCTAGGTATAAAGGTAGACTTGTTGTGAAAGGATATGCTTAAACATATGGTGTAGATTATGATGAGACTTATAGTCCTATGGCAAAGATGACAACTATAAGGACTCTCATAGCTATTGCTTCATGTAAAGGTTGGAAGCCATGTCAATTCGATGTGAAGAATGCTTTTCTAAATGGTTACATTTCAAATGATGTTTTCATGGAGCAACCAGAAGGTTTCAAGGATAAATTGTTATACAGAATATGTATGTAAGCTCAAGAGAGATTTATATGGTTTGAAGCAGGCCCCAAGGGCATGGAATTACAGACTTGTGAAGTTCTTGAAAGAGCTTGGTTTCCAAGCTTCTAAGGCAGATAGTAGCTTGCTTGTTAAAGTAAGTGATGGTGGGTTCATTTATATGTGCATATATGTTGATGACATAATTCTTACAGATACAAATGAGAAGGGCATACAAAGTCTTAAGAAGTAGATGGAGAAAGAGTTCAAGATCAGTGACTTGGGAGACTTGTCATATTTCTTGGGAATGGAGATTTCAAGAGTATATGTGACTCAAGAAAGGTATTTGAAAAATTTGCTAATTAAGTTTAAAATGGAAGATTGCAAGCTAGCACCTACTCCAATGGAGGTGAATCATAAATTGAGCAGATATGGAGGAGAAGAATTCAAGGACATGAAACTGTATCAAAGTTTGGTTGGTAGTCTAATCTATGCTACATTGACTAGGCCTCATTTGTCATATGCAGTTGGAGTGTTGTCACAATTCATGCATTGTCCAAGGAAAGAACATTGGATTATAGGAAAAAGGGTGCTAAGATACATTAAGGGTACACTCAAAGAAGGTTTGTTTTATGGATTCACATCAGATACAAAAATCAAGATATATAGTGATGCAGATTGGGAAGGTAACTCTGATGATAGGAGGTCAACATATGGATATCTATGTTGTGTGGGAGACAAATTAATCTCTTGGTGTTCTAAGAAGCAACATACAGTTGCTTTGTCATCCACAGAAGCAGAATATAAAGGTATGGTTGAAGCTGCAAAGGAGGTTATATGGTTGAAGACTCTCATGAAGAGTTTTGACATCAATGAGAGTACAACCATCATTCATGGAGATAATATGAGTTCATTGTATGTAGTTTCTAACCCTGTGTTTCATGTCAGGACTAAAAATATTGAGATCCAATATCATTTCTTGAGAGAGAAGGTGATTGATAAAGAAATTGAAGTGATACACACTTCTACAAAAGATCAGATTGCAGACATGCTAACCAAGAGCTTGGATGGACCTAAGTTGTAGAGTTTCAAAGACATGGCAGGTATAAAGAAGATGGAGAAAATCGCAATTGATGATTGAGGGGGAGTTGTTGGTGGAGGAAAATCAACAATTGATGATTAGGACAAATTTTGAGGTCAATAAGTAAAGCAAAGATCACCATATGAGGCTTGAAGATGAGTATGTGATCAAAACATGGAAACTTGTATATACATGTATATTACTCTTGTAATCAGTTCATGAAAACCTTTGTATCTATGATGAGTCGGGATGTAAATGTCGTTATGTACTTTAATATAGACATAATAAGAAGGAGAGATGATGAGTGACAAGTTTTAGAAGTCATTAAAGACTTTAGAGAGTGATAAGAATGTAGAGAGTACACACGCGGAAGCAAAATGAAAAGTAAAGTACTCTCACAAAACAAAGAATGTGTGAGACACAAAATGAGTAGACCATGAAATGGGTAAACTCATGTGGATTAGAAATGAGCTTGCCAAGAGCATGGAGTAGTCCTCAAGCTTCTAACCAAGTACAAGTGAGGGGAGAGGCCCTCCTTATATAGATTTGGGAGGGGCTCTCAAAAGTACATCATATGTGGGATAAATCTCATGAAAGGAGAATGAATACAACTAGTAGAAGCACATGACAAAGTACCCAAATACAAAGGAAATACAATATAAAATGGAAATAGACTAGAAATGGAGTGCCTCCTGGATACAAAATGGAGATGCACTCATGCGGATACAAATGTAGATGAAGTAGGAGCGATCATGCCGTCAACACCCCCTCTGAAGCTCCATTTTGGAGCGGCTGAATGCTGTTGAGGTTCACCAAGCGCCGAAGCGGAACCGGAGGTAAAGCCTTCGTGAACATGTCCACCAGGTTCTCCTGAGAGGTACACTGCTCCAGAGTAATCTCTTGAGATATGAGCTTCTCACGGATGAAGTGGTATTGGATCTCGATGTGCTTCGAGATCCAGTACCACTAGATTCTTGGCAATGGCCACGACTGAGTGGCTGTCTGTGTGAATACATGTCTGAGCATGGAACACTAGATTCTTGGCGATGGCCACGGCTGAGTGGCTGTCTGTGTGAATACATGTCGGAGTATCTTGCAAAACACCAATGTCAGATAATAAACGTCGAAGCCAGATGGTCGCACATGCAGCAAAGCTGGATGCTTGGTACTCGGCCTCGGTAGATGATAGACCAACTATAGGATGCTTCTTACTTGCCCAAGAGATAGGTCATGAGCCAAGCAAGAATATGTACCCAAAAGTAGACCGTCGAGAATCAGGATCACCAGCCCAATTAGAATCTGAATATCCGGCGAGTTGGATGCCCCCTCTATACCAAAGACCATGATGTCAGGTGAGGGCAAGGTATCAAAGTAGCCTCTGAGCAGCATCCCAATGAGTCCGATGAGGCTGATGTGCAAACTGACTGAGTATACCAACTACATAAGCAATATCTGGTCTAGTGTTGGCAAGATAGAGTAATGAGCCAACAAGCTGTCGATAGGTATGCACATCCACAAGTGATGATGAGTCCTCCAGTGTAAGCTTGATGTTTGGATCAAGTGGTGTAGAAACTGAGTGACACTGGTCCATGTTAAATCTGGAAAGTAAGTCAGAGCAGTACTTCTTCTCTGATAGGAATATACCTTCTTTTGTTTGCCAAACTTCCATACCCAAAAAGTAGTGTAGTAATCCAAGATATGTCATAGATTAGTCAAGATGAAGCTGTGTGATGATAAACTGGATGCGTTCTTCGTCTGAGCCTGTCAAGATCAAGTCATCTACATAGAGAATGATGATGGCTACTAAAGACTCCTTTTGATAGATATAGAGATTAGCATCAGCATTGCTTCTGTGAAATCCCTTTTCTTGAAAGAACTTGTGAATCTTTTTCTTCCTTTCAACTACTTCATTCTGGGATGGAGTATGAGGCTGAGTGACTTGTCTTTTGATCCCTTTCTGGTTGAGAAAGTTATCAAAGTCATGATTGATAAACTTGCCACCTCCATTTGATCTTATGGTTTTGACTTTAGTTGAAGCTTCATTCTCAACTTCCTTGATCCAAGTTTTAAACTTAGAGAATGTGTCTGCCTTTGACTTCAAAAATTACACCCAAATATAGCGAGAGTGATCATCTACTAGAAGATAAAAGTAGAGGGATCCACTCAGGGATGGGGTGTTCATGGGTCCACATAAGTCCATGTCGATGAGGGCTAGAGGGTTCGTCGCTTGTGTTGAAGCTTCCTTGGGAACTGGGGCCCTATGTTGCTTGCCTTGGATGCAAGCTTGGCAGACATCAGTAAGTTGCCCGATCTTTGGCAATCCCTTCACAAGTTGGGATGAAGAGATTTTTGATAAGTAAAAAGTGTGGCCAAATCTTTGGTGCAACAAACTTGAGGTTGATTCTTTGAATTCAAAGAAAGATAGTTTGTAGAGGCCCTTTCTTCAATACCTTGAGCAATGACATCCTTTGTATGGGGATCAACTACCTTAACTGAGGTGTTATCAAACCATACTTGTTTGTCCTGATCTGTAATGGTCTTGACGGAAAGTAGATTCATACATAAATTTGGAACAAAAAGAACATTGGATAAAGACTTGCATTCCCCTTGATTGTTGGTAATGTGAACCTTCCCTTTTCCTTCGATGGGTAAACTTTTGTTGTTGCCAAGATAGACTTCTCCCATGTGCTCTTCGAGTTCTTCAAAGGAGTCCTTGTCTTTGCATATATGAGAGGTAGCTCCGCTATCAAAGATCCACTCATGCGGGGAGCTAGAAGTAACTAGGGCATTGGCTTCTGTGGAGATGAAGAGTTCCTCACTCGAGCACTGGGATCTATGTTGGGATCCTTTGGATGCTTGCCTAGAGGTAGAAGCCTTTGATGATTGTTTCTTTTTATAGCAAAACTTTTCTAAGTGTCCTGATTTTCCACAGAAATTACACTTGAACTTCTTCGATGAAGTATGCGATCCTTGCTTAGATCCATGGCTAGCATGATGACTTGTGGTTTTGCCCTTATTGAATGGGCCTTTGGCCTTCATGGCAGATTCTTGGGAGGAAGTCGATTTGGCTCGCGAGTCGTGAAGGCGCAATAGTCCACGAACCTCTTCCCAAGATAAGACTTGGCCACGATTATACAAAGTTGTGACAAATGTCTCGTATAACTTAGGTAACTTGTTAAGAAGCCTAATGGCAATGTCTTCACTAGAGATCTGCCTACCACATAGTGCTAATTTACGCTGGTAGTCCTTGAATTGGGCTATGACCTTGGTAATTGTGTCGTGTGGCCTAATTGTCAAATTATGAAACTCGGCCTCTAAAGCATATATTTTCCAAGGGGTTTTGTCTTCATACAAAGCGGTTAATGTATCCCAAGCATCCTTGGACGTCTTGTAGGCCGTGATATGTCCTTTTGTCAGTTCATCACAGGCAAGTAATAGCTGACCTAAAGCTCTTTTGTTCTTGACATTCCACACATGCCAATCGCCTAAGTTGGTATCCCTATTGGGTTCGGGGTCTGACCCATCGATGACTACCTCATGAAGGAGATTCGTGTAGAGATATGCGTGCATGACATCCTTCCATAGATTGTAATTTTGTCCATTGAGGCGTTCATCCCTAGGCATAAAAATAGGGGTGAAAGAGGGTAAGATGTTAGCCATAGATAATGAGCTACCTTCACTTTTGGTCATTACAAAGCTTTGAGGATAAAGTGTTTAGAAACACAATCAAAGATACTTGCCAAAAGTACCGCTTCAAAATGATTGCAAAGCTTGAAATGAACGACTCGATACCAGACTGAAAAACTGCTTGGGGAGGGGGGGGGCTTAGAGTAGCCCTTCACTTGCATCAAGAATTAGAAGAGACACTTCGGGGGGGCTTAGAATAGCCCTTCACTTGTGCACAAAGAGACACCGTGGAGTGGGGAGAGTCGATGCTGAAAGAGAACTTGTGGGTGGGCTTCGACTAGCCTCCAATCCCACAACCATACACACACAATACTTTTTCTTTTATTGCTTGAGTTTACAAGAGAGGGCACTTAGTTCAAATGGTGAGAGTTGGGTTGTAACTTTTGAAGAATGTGATGCAAATTATCCCTTTAGGGAAGGGAAACATTGTCTAGATGGTGAAGATGTATGCTTTTAATTGGAAGGTTAAAATAGCCTTGAGTATATGGAGTCAAGCCTTGAAGTTGTGTGCACTTAAAAAAAAAAAGATCCAAATTTTGTACAGCCATGTTATCATTTATCTTACCATCGACGTAATTGTGCAGTGGGTCCCAAGCCCTTGACAAAGGCAAATAAGTGAGAAGAAATAGCAGTATGCTCTTAGTGCACACACCTAACAAGTGCAGTGATTGTACTAGTCGTTTCAATTTTCTTAATCAAAAAATTATGGGCCCGATTCTGCTCATTGGCAAAAAACTCTCTACACTATCACCAAGGCCAGCCAGACCAGACAAAGTTTATCCAGAACTTAGCAAAAGACTCCAATGAATGTGCACGATGATTTCTCGCTGAGACGTGTCAGTGGCGCTCTGCAATGCTCAGGAGATTAAGGATTACCAAACGCTCTGATGTAGTTTCCATGCAGTTTCCAGGAATTCTTCGCGTGCACTCTCCCTCGATTAGCGCTTGACTTGAATCCAATTCCAAAATCCAAATGCAAAGTAAGTTGTGCGAGAAGGATGCTGAAGCTTCAGAGCAATACTTCAGGTCTAGACTCCACGGTCCACCACTCAGTCCATCAACCAGTAGTCCACTGTCTAGCACACATCTCAGACTTCAGTGCTCACTGTGTCATCATTAAAGGCTCCAAGCATTCTCACGTCTCAGAGTCTCTAGGCTCCAGCATGCTACACTCACACATTTACATCTTGAGAGAAAATGAGAAAGATAATGTGAGCAGGCTAGGCTCCAACATGTTGCACACGTCTCACATGTTTACAGCTTGAGAGAAAGATACACCTTGCTTGTCCATGTCACACTCTCTCTCTCTATGTGTCTCTCTCTCTGCTACAGTATATGCATAGAGAGCCTTGCATGTAGCATACAGGCCAATATGAGAAGACTTTTACAAGTTTGTCTATCACAAGATGAAGGCTTGGTGATAGTTCTTCACATCTGATTTGAAAAGAAGAGTCTTTAGAGAATACTACGTGTAGTCCTTCAAGCTCACTGTGCTGGCTCTCTGATTGGCTTCCCCTCTGTTATGACAGAGAGTGTTATCACATAGAATGCATAGTTTTAGATTTGAAATGCAGGTGCATAGATGCGTTCTATTGCTGCTATTAATCTCTCTCTTTCTGTCGGTGTTGCTCTGCAGCACTCCTTCTCACACCCTTTCTCTGACTGCTATGCACACAATAGGGCACAACTCCCTCGTTCTATGAGAGATATGTAACTACTCTATTCTTTGTTTAGTGAGTTGACCACTCTCGATGCATTTGCTTGCATTATCTCACTGCCCCTCTCTTTTACTTAGCTCAGTCAATAGGCTACTGTTCAAGAGTCACTCTTTTCTGTGTTGCGCAGAGGAAGGATGAACCCCATATTTTGTCTGAGTAGCTTCTTCTATGTTTGCCTCAGAGAATGATGTGTGACTGCCTGTACGATTGATTCATTTGCCTATCACGAAGAGAGCATTGACTATAGTATGGGAGGGAGAAGCCCTCTGTTGAGGGAGAGTCAAGTAAAAAGAAGAAAAGAAGAAGACAAAGAGAGAAGCTTCATTAAAAAGATCATATCTGAAGATCCATCTCTGCAAGAAGCCCCGCAGGGGCGTAACACCCATCTCTGCACAGAGCCCCGCAGGGGCACATATCAAGGAAAAGCACGTAGGCGGAAGGAGGAACCAAGGCCAGGAAGTATCCATGAAGTGCAAGAAGATACTTGGCAGGTAATAATCCTTCCGCTGATAGCCTGCGTTGTCAACAAAGTAAACAGGCTCAGAACAATACAACAGGGTCAGATGTGTGCAACGAGGACAAATCAGAAGACCAAAAGCTAGAAAGAGGTGACTAAGAACAACACATTCCTAGTCACTGGTGGCATGCGTGGCAGCCCAACTCGATATAGCAACCCAGATATGTGATGTAAGGAATACCAAGGGGCAAAACAGAAGCTAAGGACATACCTCGGATAAGATAACCAATTGTCTGACAGTCCTTGTTGCCACTTGGACCGCTGGGAGCGTGTATTCAGAAGACTTAAAAAGGTGTAGCTCAAGCGTAAGCACCACCTCCTTTACTTGTCAATCCACGGAGACGTGAGGACCGGTATGAAGACCACGAGTAAGTGAAGGCACAAGTGCGTGAGTGAAAGCACACAAACATGCACACACATACACACACACGCGCACACGGTAAGATCAAAGAGAGCAACAATGGAAGGACTTTGATTACAAAAGAAATCTATTACAAAACTGAAATCTACAAGAAGCTAACCCCAAAAATGAGCTCTCTAGCTCATTTTATAGTTTTTGGACTAGTTTTGGCCCTGTCCAAACCTAGTGTCCGGCCTAGTTAAAAATTAGGTTCTAGGGCTTATTTGAAGGCTCAAACAGAGTCTAAAAATTATGAAAATTGGTAGGATGATACTTCTAATGCTCCTCAAGCTTGAGGATTCCTTGGCTTGCACAAAATGGAGCTACAAAAATAGAAAATGGTATTTACAAAGGTTTTACTGATGGAAATAACTATTTTTATAGGGGATTCTTCTGAAAAGTTGACATGTACTTCATGGAGCTCCCTACTTGCTCCTTCTTCTTGTGTGTGTCCACCTTTCTGATGTGCTTCCATGCTTGTGCTTGACCTTGAGTTCCAACACTCCCCCCCCCCTCTCGAGTCTGTCGTCCTCGACAGACCCTTGTTGTAGTGGTTGTTTCAAGTAATGCCTTGAGAGGGAGTGTCCCTTCTGTATGAACAAAAGTTGTCTGACTTCCAGATGTGGCAGGGTTGGTTGTCTGGTTCTTCATCTATCACTGCGAGTCTTTGTAAGGTGTAGTCTCTTGGTATGTGCTCCTTCCTTGGATTCCAACATGACTGTGTTGTTGTGAGTCTCCGTTGATGTTTTCTAGATCTTCCAAAGTTGATGTTCATAGTAGTCATGCCAAGTACTCATAACCCATATTGAGTGATGGGTAAGTGTTGGCATACAAAGCAACAGAGGAGTCATGCACAATACGGCAACAAGGCCAGATCATTTTTCCCCATGGATTATGTACAACTCAAGTGATTTTAATCACTACACAAACATTGTAAATCCCGTTTTTGGTGGAATAGACTCCATTTTGTGCAAGCCGAGGAGTCCTCGAGCTTGAGGAGTATTAGAAGTACCATCGTACCAAATTTCATAATTTTTAGACTTCGTTTGAGCCCTCAAATAAGCCCTGGAACCTAATTTTTAACTAGGCCGGACACTAGGTCTGGACAGGGCCAAAGCTAGTCAAAAACTATAAAAAGAGCTAGAGAGCTCATTTTTGAGGTTAGATTGTAATTGAAACAAACTTGTAAGAGCTTGTGAAAGTAATAAAAAACACTCCATTGATTCTCTCTCTTTGTCTTGCCGTGTGTGCGCGTGTGTGTGTATGTGTGTGTATGCTTGTGTGCTTCTTACTCGCGCACTTGTGCCGCCACTTGCTCGAGGTCTTCATACCATCCTCACGTCTTCCCGGATTGACATTAAAGGAGGTGCTACTCATCATTGAGCTACACCAAATTTTGGCGCCGTTGCCGGGGATCGAGCTTTGAGGACGAGCGTGTGATGGTAAGACGTAGAGTTGACGCGTTGGAGTCGTAGGTATTTTCTTCACTCTCATCGGTTTTCTTTTACTTTCTTCACCATCTTCATCATCATCATCACCATCTCCCACGTCCATCTCCATCATCGCGAAAATTTCAGTTTTTTGACTCTATCCCCATCTCCACCTCATTTCCCTCATTTCACTTGTGAGAGAGAGCGAGAGAGCGAATTTGCATGCGCTGTTTTTTGCATGTTTCTTGAGCTATTTTGCAGGTTTTTTGCTGTACCATCATCCCCAGCAGTGTGCGCAGGTACGACAGGCTCTGCACAGGTCCCGGGACAACAACCTCTGTCTATCGCGACAGACACTGTCTATCGCGATAGACAGAAAATCTTAACATTTTGTGAATGCATGATTAGCACTGTAACCTACACCTTGAGGGCACTCTAGATCACTAGAAGTTTTTCAAAAATTTGCGTTTTTTCAGTCTATCGCGACAGACACCGTCTATCGCGACAGACACCGTCTATCGCGACAGACAGAATTTCACGACAGATAGCGTCTATCGCGACAGACACCGTCTATCGCGACAGACAGAATTTCACGACAGACACCGTCTATCGCGACAGACACCGTCTATCACGACAGACAGAATTTAACGACAGATAGCGTCTATCGCGACAGACACCGTCTATCGCGACAGACAGAATTTCACGACAGATAGCGTCTATCGCGACAGACACCGTCTATCGCGACAGACAGAATTTCACGACAGACACCGTCTATCGCGACAGACACCGTCTATCGCGACAGACAGAATTTCACGACAGATAGCGTCTATCGCGACAGACACCGTCTATCGCGACAGACAGAATTTCACGACAGATAGCGTCTATCGCGACAGACACCGTCTATCGCGACAGACAGAATTTCACGACAGATAGGGTCTATCGCGATAGACATCGTCTATCGCGACAGACAAAAATCCGCGACAGATACCGTCTATCGCGACAGACACCGTCTATCGCGACAGACAGCCCCCACGATAGATTGTGTCTATCGCGACAGACACCGTCTATCGCGATAGACAGGCATTTTCGGCAAAAAATTAAGGAGTGAATTTTTGGAAATTTAGGCTAAATTTTGGGCATATTTGCACTTTTATGTACTCATATACTTACTAAGGCCTTAGAAAATGCATTAAAACCCCCGAAAGGTTCTGTCTGTCTAGTAACCCCCTAAACCCTGAACGGTCATAACTTTTGCATACGAAATCCGTTTCCTGAGCTCTAGGGCTTGTCGGAAAGCTCGTGACGTATACTATACACCCTCAACTGTTTTTTATAAGAATAACGCGTTGAATTTCAGATAGGATAATTGGAAGTGACACACAGAAGGGTAGAAACACCAAGGGAGCTCTAGAGGAAATTTCTAGTAATACAAAAGGGGGAACAAGGGTCATTAAAAAAGTGTCTGAAATAAATTGTCTGTCAATTGAAAGGTCTACTTGGAGCTAATCTTGGGATTTATGCAGGCCTATTGAGAAGCAATTGAGAGTATCCAAGCAAGGGTGTTGCGCACGCTTGAGAATCAACTTCTCGAGCACTAAAGAGCAAGGTTCGGCAAGAAAGGTCGGAATATTCTCAACTCCTCTTCGTCAATTCCTAGCTTAGGCTAAGAACGATTAGAAGTAAGAGTAAGTCAGGGCGACGATAGGCCACTATCAAGTTGAAGACTACCTAAAAACTCAAGTTCAAGCTAAAAACTTAATCTCTGTACTGACGACAACATAAGGGAAAGAACCTAACGTGGGACGATCAACCTGAAAGTACGAAGAACATTCAAGTATTCCTGACGACGAAATATCAGATAAGACCTTAAACACGAGAAATAACTAAAAAGAATCAAGTGACTGGTACCAATTGATCGGCAACGAGGTTGTACTCTGGGCAAAGAATTGGACTACTTAGATAGGCATATGAACCTTAGATTAGGACGACACCTAGCAAGAGAGAGACAAAGCCTTAGGTCTTCAGAGGCTAGTGTCAATCACAGTGCAAGGTCTTGGGCTCAACAGTTGAGTCACCACTCTCATTACCCTAGCTCTGATACCAGTGAATCAGAGATGTCTCAAGGCATGGACAGACCTACGGGAAGTTCAGGGGTGCCTTACTTGTACAGGGTAGAAGGCCCTTACAAAACACAGTTGGAATACCTTAGGACCAACCGATTAGGTGCTAGCATCTATGAGGAAGGCCTAGGAAGATCCGTGGTCCAGATGAAAAACCCTGACCAATCCATAGGACTAGAGCACCCAGCTGTCAAGTTTGAAAACGGTGCATACCTGGACAAGGAAGGAACCATATACGTAGTCACCAGTCATCCAGATAGGACAGATGAATTTGGAAATGTAATTTCAGAAGCGGACTTAGGTGACTTGGAACAAGGAAATATGGGAGTGGAACCTAGAACCCCTCGAGGTAAATCAGTTCTCACTAGGATTATCACGCCTGAGTGGGTCCCCCAAGACAACAAGTGCATAGATTTGCTTCTCAATCGAGAAACGGACGAAGCCTTTTGGAGGTATAAACCGGATCACCCAATTGATATAGGAACAATCATGATCTATGAGTTTAAGGATCCAGATAGCCCAGGTAGAGTGACCTACTTAGACCACACTTCGGAGAGGATCTTTGTGGTGAAAGAAAATGATAGGCATGCTTACACTTGGAAGGGCGAATTCATTTTCCCCCAACCAAGATCAAATGTATCCTATGGTCACCCTGGAGCTGGAACATCCCAGGCTCATGGTATGCAAAGAGACAGAAGTAAAGATAGACCAGAAGTAAGTTTTGTCAATCCAGTGGGCAGAGAAAGAACGAGAACGGAGACGAATAGGGTAGAACCTGAGATGCTTAGAGCCCACAGGAACCAAAGAAATGTAGATGGATTCCCTCTGCCGAGGCCTAGAGAGCACACAAGAACTTTGAGACCCACCCAGCTAGTTAAGTCCATGAAGAATTACTTTGACGGCACAGGAGATCCCTATGATCATGTGGCGGAGTTCAAGCAAGTCTTGAGAGCTGAACAAGTTGAGGATCTATTCACGCAGTACAATGCCTTCGGTCTAACCCTGAGGAATACGGCACTTACATGGTTTCAGCCATTGGATGAGCGCCAGTTCAGGAGCATAGACCAACTCCTAGAAGCATTTATTATTGAGTTCTCCAAGAGTGGCATAAGGCACAACACCTCCTCACTGATTCACAGCTTCAAACAAACCCCTCAAGAGACTGTGAGACTTGCAGGAAGAAGATTTAGACAATATCTTGAAAGGTGCCCTATTTCGGAGCTACCCACATCTGCTAAACAAGTAGCCTTATTCCTTGACGGATTGTTGAGTCCAAAATTGAGATCCTACGTGTATCTGAAAGACCCTAGGACTATAGAAGAGTGTGTACGTATGTGCATTGACATTGAAGATAACCTAGGAGAAGAGCTAGAGCTGTCCAAAATTTACAAAGATTCAGATAGTGCATCTAGTCAATCTTCCACACAAGCCACATCAATTGAGGAACTTGCTGAAAAAGTAGCTCAGAAATTAGGTGTAACTAGCAAACAAATCCCAAGGTTTGCCCCTATGAAACGATGCTATACATGCGGTGGTGACCATATGGCGAATGTCTGCCCTATTATGGCTCAACCCCAAGTAAACCCTAGTAGCCAGTACTGCACCATAGAACGGAGATACACCAACCACACCGCACAAGATTGCCCATACAACAAGCAGGCGGTTAGGCAACCCTACCCTCAGCCCTACCAACAAGGCAGATACCAGAACCAGTACCCTCCACAACCATATGGCAGGCCACAACAGAATTTCCAACCTCAATATCAAAACCAACAAAGGCCTCAGCCTGTGCTAGCACAACAACCCCCAGCCCCAGCTAATGTGATTCCGGTAAAGTATACTGCTGCAGAAGAGAACCTGAATAGAGCTATAGTCCCTGTAACATCCTTGCTTTCTGAAAGTGACCCGAGTGACCATAGCTTTGACTCTACACATGTTGATAGCCCCCAGGCCTACTACATGCAGTCTCCTGAGCATGGTGAGTCCTATTATAGCGAAGAGATAAACGAACCGAGTTGGGAGTCAAATTACACGAACGTCATGTATGCAAACCCCAACCCTAGGCCTCAACCTAGGCAAGTAAGACCTCCATTTCCAAGAGGACCGTGCTACAGATGCCAAGGAGATCACCTCATTCGTGATTGTCCCTTGCCTCCACCTACACAAACCCAGTCAGTGACGATCCAAGGCTTCTGCCAAGATTGTGGAAAAGAGCATCTCTTACGAGATTGCCCGAAGAACCCCAATAATATGCCAAAAATCACGCCCATCAATGTTATTGAGTTAGTGGTAGATTCCAGCGGAAGTGTTACTTCCACTGCACCCGTACAGGTAGTCACGAGAGCTCAAGCAGTGAAGCAAAACCCAGGGGTAGGCAAGGAAAAGAGCCCAGACACTAGCGATACTGAGAGCCAAAATAAAAAGAGAACAAGAGCTTGGAGAGATAGCCGCGAACGCATGAAAAGGCAATGGGCAAAGAAGATGAGTGAACTTGAGGAAAGTCTACGAGAAACCAAGGCTAAAATCATAGAGATCACATCTCAACTGCACTCTCACACATTCCCACCGCTACCATCCCCATCACTCTCCATCCCTCCACCCTCTAAGACACCCCACGTAACCCACCCACCACCCCAAACAGGATCAGTATTAGCTGATCCCACTCCCGAAGACATAGACATGATGCTTAAGGCATATCAGGCCAGAATCCAAGAAGGGCCAAACGTCACGGATCATGACAAGTGCTATCCTAGAGCTGACCTAGAGATAGAAAGAACCAAACTGTGCGCGAAAATGGTCGCATTGGCTCAGACTATGTTTGAAGCCAGTCGCCTTTTCAATTACTCGGGCTCAGTCAAAACGCAATTACACTTGGATGGATTCCTAGAAAAGTTAGAGAGGATAATTGCAAGATCTGCCAAGGAAGAAAAAAATCAAGAAAAAGATAAAGCAAGCAAAAACATGAACCATCCCCCATCGGAAGTTTATGTGGCCAATTCCACTAAACCAGACAACTTCCCCTCCTTAGAAAGAATAGAGAGGCTAATTGCACAGTCAGAAAAGGAACCTACCCCTCAAAGAAAGGAAAGGGCAAGAGAACGGATAAGCCAGCCTCTTCAGGAAGCCCATGTGCCTCCTCAAGAAGCTTATCTTCCCCCCCAAAAGGCAGATGAGCCTCCCTCGGAAGCTCGCTTACCTCCACAGTCCGCTTACATTCCTTCTCAGGGAGTGTATGAGCCTGCTCGGAAGAGTAATAGAATAGGCAATCCTCCCCAAGAAGCTTGTGCTCCAGCCATTTATGAGAGCAAGGAGAGAGCCAACGGAAGAATAAGCCCTCCTTCCCAGGTTGCTTATGCGCCTAATTCTACTGAGCCAGACACTTCTTCTTCTATGAATCGGTTTGCACCAGACTTCCTACGAGAGATTCAAGAAGACAAATGGGATAACGAAAGTGAGGTCGCCCCTCCCTTTGAACTTGTGGATGATGCACACGACCAATTCCCACAAGACATCCCATCTATTTACGGGGAACATGAGAGTACTCAGTCTCATGAGAGATTGGACTTTGAGTCTAATTCCATACAGGAGCTACCCCACTTCACAGGTCCATGGGAAGCAAAGTCCACATGTATGAGAGCACCCACAGTCATGGTAAGGAACGACGACTCAGTCATACCTAGGAACACAGAGGTAGTGAAGAACACTAACGTGCAGTGTAATCTCAAGTTAGAAGAGCTACTCAAGGTTAGACCTGAATTATGGAAACATGTAGCCAAGCAAGTACCAGAGATAGCAAAATCTCGTTCCCAGGTAGGATCCCATAGGACAGTGCCAGAAATTCCCTTGGATAAGATAGGAGATATGTGTGAAGGTGAAGAAGGGAACACCTATCTTCCCATCACCTACCAGGAATACACCACCAAGGCGATATTGGACTCAGGTGCAGGAGTTGCAATTGCCACCACCTCCCTATGGAAGCGTTGGGGCAAGCCAGCACTCAGACCAACGAGGATGAAATTGCAGATGGCCGATGGTCACATAGAGAGACCCTTAGGATTGCTAGAAGGGATAACTCTCACCACTTGTGGTGTCAAGTTTGAGCATAGTTTTGCTATATGTGACTTCAGCAAAAATCATGCCTATGAGATGATTTTGGGAAGACCATTCATGCGACAGTTGCAAGTGGTACAGGATTGGGGAACCAATTCTTTGTACCTGCAGCACTTGGGTGTTACAACCAAAGTTAATCTCAAGGATTACTCTCATAGCGATGTCCCTCCTATCCAGTGGAATCCCATCCATAGAGCCAAAGATGATACAGAATCGGTGCATTCCATAGGGTCTGGATCCTCATGGATGCATGAAGACACCCACTTATGGATGTGCAAGGTAGCAGTAGAAGAAGAGAAGAGAGAGAAAGCCAGAGAGGTAGGTGCGAAAGAAACCCATAGATCAATCCACGACCCAGCCTATGCACCTGTAGTTTTTCCAGACGAAGAATTTGAACCTCACGGTTGGGCAGAAATCTTAGCAACAATGGACGTAGCCATCAACGAAGAACAATGGACACCTCACTGTGATGAGGATGGCTATGATATTTCAGTCTTCTCCATAGAGCCAATCACGGGAGAGACAGTTCTAGAAGAATGCGAACCTAGCCCTGATGCATTTGAGGATGCAAGTGACTCCGATCTAGAGTCAATCATTATGGACCCACCATTTGCATCAGATGAAGAATACTTCCATGGAGTAGAATTTCAAACCCAGAGGCATGGAGAGCTGACAAATGACGTAAGATTAGCAACACATGTGAGCCCGAAGGGAGAAGGGAAGAAACGAAAGAAGAGAGAAGCCTCACCAGAAGAGGAAGAATCTTTGTTTGAGGTCCCCGAAAATTTTAAGAAGTATGAGATAGATGACAGGAGAGTCATGATAAGAATGCCTAAACGGGAGGCACAATCAGGAGAGGCCTATGATAACAAAGAAACCACCAAGAAAATAGTAGTGGCCATAGAAGAAGGAGAGGAGAGATGCACGTATATAGGCCATGACCTGACAGAAGAAGAAGAGCACGAATTGATTGCCTTGCTAAGAGAATACAGAGATGTATTCGCTTGGAGTTACCAGGATTTGAAAGGGGTTGACCCGGACATATGCTCGCACACCATCCCCATGACCTCAGATGCCAAACCCTCTAAGCAAAAGCCTTATACATATAATGATAATTACGCTGCTAAGATCAAGGAAGAGATAGATAGATTGGTCGAAGCTGGATTTATCTATGAAATTGAGCACACCGAATGGGTATCCCCCATCGTTGTGGTGCCCAAGAAGAATGGCAAACTGCGTGTGTGCATTAACTTGAAAAAGGTTAATGCCGCCACGATTCGAGATAACTATCCGCTTCCCATCACAGAACATCTCTTAGAAAGAGTGGCAGGCAAGGAAGTGTACAGCTTCCTCGATGGATTTTCGGGCTACAATCAAGTAGCCATAGCTCCAGAGGATCAGCATAAGACAGCCTTTGCCACAGAATGGGGCATTTTTGCTTTTAGAGTAATGCCATTTGGGCTTACCAATGCACCAGCTACCTTCCAGAGGCTGATGTGCCATGTGTTTAAGGAGTTCCTGAGGAAGAGTTTAGAAGTCTATGTTGATGATCTTTGTGCTCATTCCACTGTTAGACAAACTCATATTCCTGAACTCAGACAAATCTTTGACAAATGTAGAGAATATCAAGTCTGCCTGAACCCAGAAAAGTGTGTGTTTATGGTCAGGCAAGGTAAGATTCTAGGACACATAGTGTCAAAGAATGGCATATCTACCGACGAAGAGAAAGTGAGAGCCATAGCAGAGTTACCTAGGCCTAAGAATGTCAAGGAAGTACAAGCTTTCATGGGGCATTGTGGGTATTATCGACGATTTATACACATGTATGCTGTCATTGCAAAGCCCATGTACGGACTTCTGACAAACTTTGAGTGGACGGATGAATGTGAGAATTCCTTCCAAGAGCTTAAACGAAGATTATGTTCAGCACCAATCTTGACCACACCAGATTGGAATAAGCCATTCCATGTTCATGTGGATGCATCCAATTATGCTATTGGATGTGTGCTTGCACAACCCACTGGTGAAGGTAATATGGATCTTCCAATTGCCTATGCCAGTAGACAATTGAATGCGGCTGAACGGAATTACACCACTACAGAGCGCGAAGGATTAGGCATGGTATATGCAGTCAAGAAATTTAGACACTATTTGCTTGCAAATAAGTTTAAATTTTTTTACTGATCATCAGGCATTGTTGTATCTTGTAAACAAGCCATGCAATACAGGAAGATTAGTAAGATGGTTTCTCTTGCTAATGGAATATGATTTTGAGGTTGTGGTAAGAAAGGGTAGGACTCACTTGAGAGCAGATCACCTCTCTAGGCTCACATCAGGAGAAGCCCCACAAGGAGTGTCAGATGACCTTCCTGATGCTTACTTGTTTAATTTGGAAGTTATACCGCAGTGGGCTAAGCCATTGGTACCAGTATTGACCTACGGGCCTAATCATCCAGTCGTAAACACACGGAATAGAGAGGTTGTAAAAGCCCAGAAGTACCACATCATGGCAGGAAGCATGTACAAGCACACAGATCAAGGGATCTTGGCTTGTTGCATAGAAGAGGATGAGTACGCTAAATGGTTGCAATTAGCACATGTAGGTGCGTTAGAGCAACACCATTCAAGGCAACGAACTTTACAGACTCTAAAGAGACTCGGAGTGCATTGGCCAACTATGGAAGCTGATGTCCAAAAGTTGTGCAAGGAATGCCCAAGCTGTTGCACTAAACCACCAGTGGAACATGCCACTCTTTATCAAGTAACCATTGTGCCAGATTGGAGCGAACCCCTAGTATCATTCCTGAGGACAAACACATTCCCTCGAGACATGACTCTGGCTAGGAAAAGGAGTTTAGAACAAGAAGCCCTGGATTACTCACTCATTGGTGATAATCTATACAAACGCGGTAAGGATGGTTACCTGAGACTATGTGTCCACGAAAGTGAATATCTGAAGATCTTGGAAACTGCTCACCAAGGTGTAGCAGGAGGACACTTTGGACCAGATCGGGTGATCAAAGCGATATTATTTGCGGGCTTCTGGTGGCCTACCCTTCACATGGATGCACATACCTATGTGAAATGGTGTGATGTCTGTCAGAGGACTCAGTATCCTATACGCAAAGATGAGATGCCACTGAAACCTATGATGGGTGGACGTGCATTCTCTAAGTGGGGAATAGACTTCGTAGGTCCTATTAATCCCCCAGCCAAAGGTTCTCATGCGGAATACATCATTGTGGCAACAGATTATCTCACCAAGTGGGTTGAGGTAAAAGCTACAACCAAGAACGATGCTCAAACAACTGCCAAATTCTTGTTTGAGAATGTATTCACAAGATACGGGCTACCTATAGAGCTTGTAAGCGATAGAGGCACTCATTTCTTGAACGAAGTGATTGAAAATCTACTCCAAGAATTCTTGGTAATACACAAGAAGTCTGCCCCTTATCACCCTCAAGCTAATGGACAAGCTAAGAGCACTAATAAGATTTTATGCAATGTACTGACGAAATTAGTGAACACTAAACGCTCTGATTGGGACAAACAGCTACACCATGCTGTTTGGGCATACCGAGTGGCCTACAAAACGGTACTCCAAGCCACTCCCTTTCAGATGGTATTTGGCCAAAATGCTGTGCTACCCTTGGACTTCCTGATCCCTACATTGGGAGTAGCACAAGAGCACGAATGGACAGGTCACGAGCTCTCCTCTAGGATCTTTGACCTTGAACGATTAGGAGAAACAAGACTGAGAGCCGCTGCAGGGATATATGCAGCCAAGAAGAGACAGAAGGCATACTTTGATGCCCACGTGAAGGATAAAGGCTTGAAAGCAGGAGATCTAGTCTTAGTCTATACACTAAAAAAACACGCGAGGAAGCTAGAAAAGAGAGGCTACGGACCTATGATCATCAATAGGATCTCCACGAGTGGAGCAGTACAATTAGCCACATTAGAGGGCGATGTTCTCCCTAACTATATTAGCGGATGCAGAGTCAAGTTGTATCAGGAACCCCTCACGGAGGAAATGCTCAGCCGACTCAACACTGCTAAGAAACGCAAAGAGGAAGAGAAGCGAATTAGAGAAGAAGCTCAAGCAGAAGCTTTAGAACGCATCAGAAGGATGAAATTACGAAGGCAAGGTAGAGAGCAGCCTAGGACAAATGACTATGCAGATCAAGGATATCATATGGCAATGTGTGAAGTCGCAGGAACCAGCTCACCTAGGATAACTGATCGACGTCCTTTCGTAACCCTAGATATAGGACAAGAAAAGAGTGCAAGGACTGTAAAAGCCTTGATTGACTCAGGTGCAGCCGCTAGTGCTGTTAGAGTGTCTTACTGTCAAGAGTTACAGTTAACTGTCAATCCTGTAGAAGCATATCTCATAGGATTGGGAGGCGTGGAAACCCCTTGCATGGGCGAGGTGGAACTTCCCCTCTACATTCATGATGAGGCAATGACAGTTAAAGCACTAGTGTGTCAAGATGAGGATCTCACTGAACCTCTTGTCTTGGGTCAAGACTGGATCTATGACCAAGCAGTCAACTTAAACCTAAGAAGTGGGCTTCTTCAGGTATGGGTCAATCATAGTCGAGTTACAGTAGAATTAGACAATGGAGCACTCAAGGAACTAGGAAAGGCACAGACTCCTGGTCCTTCCAGGGGTGCACATGAAGTTGACCATGCTGTTCTTGTCCAAAACTATGTGTTGCAGAGGAAGGATATTCGCAAAAAAGGAGTCCGGGATGCAAAGGAATTCCCTTCTTCTCCAAAGGCCAGAAGAAGGCAACAACCCAAGGTGGATCACAGGCCGAAGAAGCAGAGTACTACCTATGTCGGGGATCCGAAGTACCTGCGCAGCAAAATGTCCCAGCCAGTGAAACAAGTGTGGGTGCGGAAAGGCGAACACCCGGTTGCACTCAAGCCAACCACACGAGCAAAGCCTCTTATTAGTAACAAACAACACGACACTAATAAGAAGTCTTTCGAAAATTCTTCTACTAACGTGAAATATATTTGGGTGCCCAAGAAGTCGATGAAGGCTAGCCCACAATCAAGACAAATTTGGGTGCCTAAGGCTTGCTTGATGGCACAAAGAGCTACGCCGAGGCCACAGCCTAAACAGCATAACGCAGCTACGCATACTGCCAGTATTCACTCGTTCTCAACGCTCATGAACACACCAAGACCCAAGAGCATGCATGTAATTAATTGTAAATGGGTCCCAAAAAGGCCTCGTGTTCAAACCACGACACCGAGAAAGCTCTCTAGAGCCTCTCCGAAACCGAAGGCAAAGCCCATTCACTGCATTTGGCAGCCTAGGGCCTGTAATAAACCCCCCGACCCCAATTTGTAAATTCATACCCACTTACTAACTGCAGTAGTCTCCTAGGAATACACAAACATTAACTACACTCACTGTCTTCGTGCACTTACTAACCACTAACTCATCATCTACCTCATGTTAATGTTGTAACGGGGACAACACCGGATTTATTTTGTCCATTACGATGTTAACACATGATTCTATATTCTCACAGAATCAGAAAGCAAGAAGAAAAATGGCAGAAGCGACAGGTTCGGGCTCACAAGTAGGGATACTCACTGCAGGAATTGATGTGGATAGCCTACCTGTGGACGTGCCCCCGACTGAACGACCAGTGGAGATGCAACACCTTCAGCAAATCCCGGTGCCAGACCCACCTACAGGGATCACGGAAAGAGTCCATGCCAATTCTCATTGGTTCAATGGCATGCCCGGTCCATTAGGAGAGGCCAAGTATATCTGGGAGTCTAAATGCGAGTATGACAGATCATGGGTGAGATTCCAATTTTTCTCCAAAGAGTTCGAGACTTTACAGAACACTGAAGATCTCCAGACCATATGGCAACGAGCAGGGTTGGAGGAATATTTTGAAGCCCCACTACCTAAACCTGATCTCCTCCGATGTTACTATTTGGTCTCCACATTACAAGCTAATGAAGATAAGGATCAACCCGGATCATTTGTTCTCCCCTCATTGCTGGGCAACAACGAGTTGAAGAGGTTTGAACTTACTGTAGAGTTGGTAAGCGACGCTTTAAATATGCATGGCACGCATGTGCCCTCAGAAAAGGATGCTCTCGTTCCCACCAACATGAAGGACAGGAAACTAGTGAAGCTGAAAGACATGGCAGCACTCACCCCAAATGTGTCCATCCCTCTCCGCATGTGCATGCAACATTTCGCCTTCCCCGGCCAAGACCGATTCACGCAACCACACAAGAAAATCTGGTTTGCTCTCTACTTGGCGGAAGCAGGTGCATTACCTATTAAGCTACCAGTGTGGATTATAGATCAGTTGTATGAAGCAAACAAACGGGCTTCTAGGAAATTAGTGGTGAACGGATGCTGTGCGATCACACGCATTATTTACCGATGCCTAGCATATGATGTCCCCATTGAACGTGCCTTAACTTGGGCACAATTACAAATGTTTAAAAGGCTCAAGACGTCCACACATCAGTCCAAGCGCATGAGGGGCGCAATCCCTTGTGTCCAGACAAGGGAAGTCCTGACTACTCCTGAGGCATCACCACTGAGAGAGGGCACTGTACCTCCCTTTACCATTAGGATACCCAGGTCGGAATCTGACACTACGACACAACCTACCCCATCGGCTCCTCCTGTTACACCTGAATTCGAATTTGCTGCCACTGGAGAGGCTGAAGGACTGGACCCCCAGGATTTCGAAGCATTCCTACAAAGCACACAATTCTCTGATGTGGAGTTTTATTCAGAGGCAGAGGAGCAGGGCACATCCTCACGAAGAAGAAGAAAGTCTACAGACGGTAGACATGTCCATTGGAGTGACGCTCAGCAAAGTCAACAACACGGACACCCGGAAGAAGAAGAAGCATATGAAGAAGAGACCACTGAAGCCCCAGCATATACAGCAGAACTCCGAAGGCTGTATCAGATTATGGAAAGAGTGCGATCGCAGCAGTTACTCACTGAACAGAGCAGCAGAGTACTTATGACTCAGTTGTTGGAAGAAGCGGGAATTGACTCAGAGTACAGGGAAGGTCTCTTATTGATGGCAGAAACATATGGAGTTGTAGAAGCTGTGCGCACTGCCATTCAGAGGCCTTCAGTTCAATATGACCCACGAAGGTTCCAGACACGACCTCGCTCAGGTAAAAATATCCAAATCCCCGTTACAGTTGCAGAAGAGCCAACTACTACACCAACCTCCCAAACAGCTAGTCAACAGCACCACGCCACCCATGAGGAGTCCACCGAACCACTACCGCCTACTTCCCCACCATCACCTCCTAGAACAGAAACAGTGGAAATCCCATCGACCACTCAACCCACTGACCCAACCTTCATCTTCCGCACTCCCATCTCTAGTGCCACCCTATTCTCTACCACTGATAATCCAATCTTCGAAGCAAACCCCAACACTACACAATCCGCTGAACCCCTCCTAGAGCCTGCCCTAGGGCAACCATCCCCAACGCCCTCAGCCACAGGTCATCCTGACCCTAGATCCACATTCATGGGCTTCCCTGCTACCACGCAACCCTTTCAGCCCTCCTCAAATTTACGACCTCAACCCCCGACATCCCTCTCTCCATTCCTACAATCCCTCCATGACCTCTTTGCTAGGGCTTTTCAACCAGGCCCTCAACCATTCCCTGTCTTTTCAGCTCCCCACCCCACTTCACATCTATTCACCACTTCCACACACACACCACCTACCATACCAATGTATATGGCAGGCCCCACACTAACACCCACTCCTGAAGGTATGGACATTTCACCACCCACGGCACCTCCACCCACGATTTCACCTCCTCCCGTTCCCCCTCCACCAATTTCACCCACACACACAACTTCTGTAGACACATCATTCACTGTCTCCCTTCCCCAATTCCCATCCCATGCATCTCCCACGATAAACAACCCACACTCATCTATAGGAAATGCATTGGACACTATGTTGGCTTGTATATCAAATTTAAGAACAGACTACATTCAGCTCCAGCAACGAAACGAACGCCTGCAAGAGCACTCAGCGACACTACAGCACCGCCTTGCGCCACTAGAAGAGGAGAACGCTCGCCTCCACACACAGTTCCAAACCCTCCAAGAAGCCCATAATAGATTGGAGGTACAGCTACAGAACGTAGATCAGGAAGCAGTGCAGGTGGTAGAAGGTCACCTACGGACACAGCTGGAACGCAACTCAAAACTTCAGCGAAATATGGCGCTACTTAAACGCCATCTTGCGGCTGCTCAGGAAGAGAACAGACGTCTGCAAATACAAAATCAAGAGAACCTGGAGGCAGCTATTGAGAGCACACCGGGGGCACCCATCAGCCCATCCAAGTTTCAAGCAGTGACCCCCGATAATATCAAGATTATATTGGAAGATTATGCCATGCTGCTCGAAGCACATGATAAGCTATCGGAGGAGCTAGGACAACTGAAGCAGGAACACCAACAAGGACCAACAGCTGCCCCTCCAACCACCCCCTCTGCGGCTTCGCTTCTCAACGCAGAGGCCATAAAAGATCTCCAGGAACAGGTAACTGAATTGCAAACACGCCTACTACAATATGAGAGACCATCTTCCCCTCCGGAGGCCCCCACGGACGAAGAAGTTGTGCAAATTCCTGTGGAACAAACGTTTGAGGAAGAATATGATCCGCAACCATTCCCAGGAGGCCAACAAACAGAAGAAGCGCAGGACACGTTCGAGGCACCACGGCCGCCATGGTTACGACAAGTGGAGGAAATAGGGACTTCGCATGAAGAGCGCACCGTAGTGCAAAATCAGGCCCTGAGGGTCATAGAGGAGACTGTGTTACAATCAGCTTACTTCAAGAACTTGTCATCGAGACGCCTGATTCTCTCATCGGAACTCCAATACAGGCCGTATTATATTATCTTGGCTGATTATAATGCAGAAATACAAAGAGTCACGGGTCAGATTCCTACTTTTGCGACCCAATTTCAACCCGAAGACCTCCCTCCAGAGGTGCAAAAAGGCAAGATTCGTCAACCAACATGGCGGCAGAAACTTTTAGAGACCTATCCAAAAATGCTACGCACATGGAACAACGTGCCGTTGCACCTCCTGTACAACCCATGCTACGGTCCAGTCCCCCGCCGCAGGTCGTTGAAGGCATTTAATATCAAGGTACAGAACAATGCGCAATGCAAGGAATGGCTGAATTACCCGTACATCGCGCCACCACAAGGACCACCATCGGTAGCATATATGATGGGGACCATTCGCCACTGGATGCCGCGCTTGAAGCCCATGCAAGATGTAGCAGCGCAAATGATGCTTAAAATCTTAGATATGATGCAAGTTGTGCTGAAGACTTTTAGAAATGCAGCCGCACCACAGGTACGTCTTCCGGGGTTTAGCAATGGAAATTACGACTTGGTGTATGACATGAGCACCACCCCCAGTATCCGTGTGGCTTACGCTTGGCATGCACGCATCAAATACCTCCCCGCCTGCTACAAACAGACTTTCGAAGAGATGTTCAGATCAGGTTTCTGGGAGTATCACTCGGAGGTCTTCGCACCAAAGCCAACACATCTGCTTCAACTGTTTGCTTGTGAACAAGCAATGTATTCAGTGTTGGTGTAATTCAAGCCTTAACACTTGGCTTGGATATCAACCTTGAAGACTTCATAAAAAAAAATTTCTTAAAAGGTCACTAGAACAGTACCGGAACATCACTATAAAGTTATCGGAATGTTACCAGAAATGATCAATCTTACAGGGTTCTGTTAATACAGAGTTAGAAGATAAAAGAATGAAGAAAAGTTCAATTTTTTGGAGCTTGGAACATTTCTTGGAAGATTACTCATTTGGATGAGTCATAGGAACTTATGTTTATAGGTTCTTATTTTCTCTCGTAAAAGTCTTAGTGACGTAACATCTTATGTAATCACGCCTAATTGATTGAAAGTCGCAGAAACGGTTGTTGATTGTTCGAGAGAATATCTCAATCAATTCTTTAGGTGAGAAATTTTAGGAGATTGATTTGAATTCTAATTCAAGTCATCACTCAATTCCTATAAAAGCTACAAGGGAAAATGTCGCGAGCGGCGCTCCAATAACCCCGAAGCATTACTGTATCAATCACTGAGGTTGTGAGGTCTACTCTATAGCCTACACCTCTGAGTACCATTGAGCTATGTTTATCATGCCAGTGGGGATGTACATTTACATGATCTAATACAAATACTTACATTCATTTACTCTGTGATTCTCTGAGTCATTATCTTCAAGTCTGTCAACCTTGAAGAAGTATATCTCAGGATCTACTGAACCAAATCAAGTGATTCAAAGCTTGATAGATTCAGTTCAAAGCATACCACAAACATACAAAGTTTGAAGCAACTTGATTCAGTCAATTTCAAGAAATCAAGAAATTACAGTCAAAGTGTTCACTGTTGCAATTCTTACAGTAAACGAGTGATTTTCCGGTAGAAGAACGAAGTAGATCTTGCAGAGTAATGCGAGGCTTCTTATGAGAGATAACTCACTTTATAGCTTGACATCTCTATTTTTAGTTGATCAATCTTTCCGGTGAAAAAGATATCTATGCACTGTATAAAATCTGACCGAAAAGAGGCTGTCTGAACTAGAGAAGTTTTTTCTTAAATTTCAGAAAAAGTTCTGTTAGTTAAGAGAGTTCATGTGTCACTTCCTTACTTCATGTATGTTCATATGAAGTAATTATAAACAAAATTATAGTTCATTCCGGTACAATTCCGGTACAATTACGGTAACAATACAGTGGCAGTCTGGTGAGATTTCGGTGAAATTTTTTCAGTAAAGTTAGAGCACAGTCTTATATCAGTTTCCATAGGGCTCAGTCTTCGCTGCGTCATCAAGGAGTAGAAACAGAGAAAAGGATCAAAGAGGGCTGGTACAAAGCAGGATTAGCAGTACTAACTCAATCTTCTGAGTGCATCCAACCATCACTTCCAACAGTGGTATCAGAGCAAATAAGGTAATCATGGGTGATAGTTTTCCTTCATTCATTGACAAATTGGATAGAAATAATTACCAGGCTTGGTCATTGAGAATGAAGACCTATCTACAAGGAAGGAGCTTATTTGGATACATATCAGGAGATGAGGAATTGCCCTCATTCAAGACTAGAGGACTACCCACAAAGGATGAACATGAGAGACTCAACCAATGGTGTGCAAAAGATGCTTTGGCAAGGTCTTACCTTCTAAACTCTATATCTGACTTTCTTTTACCTCATGTAAGGAATTGTAAGACTTCCCAAGAGACGTGGGAAATCTTGTCAAACTATTTTTCTTCCAACACAAGGGCCAGGAAGAATCAACTATGGATTGAATTCACCACTCTTAGGAATCAATCAAAACAATCAGTTTCAGATTTTGTCACTAGGGTCAAAGACATTGCAGACCAACTTGCAAGTGTTGGAGAAGAAATTGAGGAAGAGCAAATAGTCAGACAAGTGATCAATGGACTAAAGGCAGATGACAAGTGGGAGAGCTTTACCACAGCAATGGACTTATACATGGACATCCAAGCACCTGATCTAACAACCCTGATTGGTCAACTCTTCACACATGAAGCAAAGCTTACAAAGAATGGAGAACAATCAAAAGGTAACAACTCCTCTGCCTTATACACTGATAAAAAGGTTAAAGATAAAGGTAAAAGCAAGAAGGTTGATGAAGAAGGCTCTACCTCCCAAGCAAACTATGCAGGGAGAGGTAGATCATCTAGAGGTAGGGGCAGAGGAGGTAAGTCAGGTAGGGGGAGACCCTACAATCAATCTCCATGCAATATCTGTGGCTTGTCTAATCATACTACAGATGAATGCTACAAAAATTACAAGAACCAAAGAGGAAGAGGTCACCAAAGAGGAGGATACTCTCAAGGCAGAGGCAGATTCAACCAATCTCAAGGCTACCATGGCTACAACAATAATTATAACAACAACTACAATCACAATAGCAACTATCAAGGTGGATACAGAAATAGGAAAGACTACAACAATTATGCAGAGGAGCAAGATGATTCCCTGTTGATCATGAACATGACATCTAAGTCAGGTATCAATGATGATCACTTATTCTATATTGATTCAGGTTGCTCTAACCATGTAGCTGGAAATGTTGCCTTACTTTCTGATTTGGAAGAACCTAAAGGCAAGCACCAAGTGCAGACAGGTGATGACACTAAGCATTCAGTTGTTAAAGTAGGCAATGTCAAAACAAGTGATGGTAATCAGAATTTATTAAGCAGAGTGTTGTATGTTCCAACAATCACCAAGAATCTGATGAGTGTAGGTCAGATTGTGGAAAAAGGTCTACAGGTCAGGTTCACTCAACATGGTGCATATGTGGAGGATCCAAGACATGGATTTAGAAGGATAGCCAAAGGAGAGAAATCAGGTAGATTGTTTACCTTTGAACTTGAAGACACTAAGAGTATTGCTTTGTACAACTATAAGGACCAAACCCTATCGGAATTGGAAATTTGGCACAAGAGGTTAGGTCACATTGGTGAAAGGACCTTAAAGCAAATATGCAGGGATCAATGTGTGCTTGGGATACCTAATATATCCAAGCAACACATGATATACAAGTGCGGAGCTTGTCAATTTGGTAAGTCACACAGATTGCCTTATAACAAGAAAGGTTTTATGCATGAAGATTATCTGGAATTAGTGCATACAGATGTTTGGGGACCTAGCAAGGAGCCATCCATATCTGGATCGAGGTACTATGTGTCCTTCATTGATGACTATAGCAGGTGGACTGTCTTATACTACATGAAACATAAAGATGAAGTGTTTAATTGTTTCAAGAGGTATCTTGCACTGGTTGAAAACCAAACAGGAAGAAACTTGAAGAAGCTAAGGTCAGATGGTGGAGGAGAATACTTCTCTAATGACTTTGAAGATTTCTTGCAGGAAAGAGGCATCAAGAGGGAGATCACTACAAGATACTCACCTGAACAAAATGGGGTAGCTGAAAGAAGGAATAGACTCATTGTAGAAACAGCGAGGTCTATGCTTAATGAAAAGAAGTTGCCAAATTACTTATGGGCAGAGAGTGTATCTACTGCCACATATCTAATTAACAGGTTGCCATCAAAGACACTTGATGGAATGACACCCTATGAGGCTTGGCATGGTAAGAGACCTTCTCTGGATCACTGCAAAATCTTTGGGTGTGTTGCATATGTGCATATTCCCTCACAGGTAAGGGGAAAGCTAGACCCTAAAGCTGAAAAATGTATCTTCATTGGTTATGATTTGAATCAGAAGGGATACAGATTCTACAACCCCTCAAACAAAGGCTTCAAGGTAAGCAGAGATGTTATCTTTGATGAGAATGACTCATGGTATGAGAATGAGTGCAGGAAGGTTAGTCTACCTTATGATATAGAAGAAGACTTCCCAAAACCTACCAAGGAGGAACCAGTCCAGAAAGAAGACTCAAGTTCAGATGATGATGTTACAATAGATCTTGAGGAGTTCAAGGCTTGGAAATCCAAAGGGAAGATGAAAATGAAGAAGCTAGAGAATATACCAGAATCCTCAACTCAAGCAATGAGGAGATCTCAGAGAGAAAGTAAGAAGCCTATCAGATATGGGTATGATACTTCTCTTGTAACTAAGCATTCTGTATACCTTGCAAAGGATCTATTGAAGGAAGAACCAGGTACATTTGAAGAAGCAATCACTAAACCAGAATGGAAGGAAGTAATGGATGAAGAAATGGAGGCTCTCAAGGAGAGTGATACTTGGGACTTGGTACCCAAGAAGGACTCCATGAAGGTGATAGGATCCAGATGGATCTACAAACTCAAGAGGAACTCAGATGGTACAATAAACAGGTATAAAGCTAGGTTGGTAGCCAAGGGTTTTGCACAAACCCAAGGCATTGATTATGAGGAGACATTTTCTTTGGTGGCCAAGATGCCAACTATCAGAGTTATGGTGAGTGTAGCTGCATCCAAGAATTGGAACATGTACCAATTGGATGTGAAGAATGCATTCTTGAATGGATGGATATCTGAAGAAGTCTACATGGCACAACCACCTGGCTATGAAGATCCCAGTAAGGTAAATCATGTTTGTAAATTGAAGAAGGCTCTGTATGGTTTAAAGCAGGCACCTAGAGCATGGAATTACAGGTTGACAACATATCTCCAAGATCAAGGATTTGTGATGAGTAAAGCTGACACTTCTCTGTTCATAAAGAGGAGTAGTACAGAAGTAATATATTTATGTGTCTATGTTGATGACATCATTATTACAGGAAATGATGTTCAGGGAATTAGACACATCAAAGGACAGATGATGAAGGAATTCAAGATCAATGATCTTGGATTATTGAAATACTTCCTAGGACTTGAATTGATCTACACAAATTCAGGTATCTATATTACTCAGAAGAAGTACATACAGGACATGGTCAAGAAGTTTAATTTGCAGGAAGCTAAAGTCTCAAACATTCCTATGGAGGTCAACCACAAACTCAGTGCATATGAAGGAGAAGAACTCAAAGATATTACAAGTTACCAAAGTTTGGTAGGTAGTCTAAATTATGCTACCTTAACCAGGATTGATATATCATATGGTGTTAGTGTACTTAGCCAATTCATGCATAAACCAAGAATACCACATTTGGAGGCAGCAAAGAAGATAGTAAAGTACCTAAAGGGAACACAAAATCATGGTTTGTATTTTCCATATTCATCAGACATTGATATTAAAGTATATTCAGATGCAGATTGGGCAGGTTGCAAGGATGACAGGAGGAGTACATCTGGTTACATATGTTTTGCAGGTGATAAACCAATTTCTTGGTCAGCCAAGAAACAACCCACAGTAGCTTTATCATCTACTGAAGCAGAGTATAGAGGGCTAGCAAATGCCACTCAAGAAGCTATCTGGTTGAAGCTTTTGTATACAGAGCTAGGCTTATACACAAGGCCTCCAGTTATCTTTGGAGATAATACAAGTTCTCTTCACCTTGCAGCGAATCCAATATATCATGCTAGAACTAAACACATAGAGGTTCATTACCACTATGTGAGAGAGAAGTTGCTTAGTAAAAATATTCAGTTGACTTATGTGTCTACTAACATGCAATGTGCAGATTTGCTTACTAAAGCATTGGATGGAAACAAGCTATTCAGGTTTAAGTCCATGATTGGATTACAGGATATCATTGAAGATTAAAGATGAAGACTCAAACAAGTGTTTGGCTTGAGAGGGAGCTGTTGGTGTAATTCAAGCCTTAACACTTGGCTTGGATATCAACCTTGAAGACTTCATAAAAAAAAATTTCTTAAAAGGTCACTAGAACAGTACCGGAACATCACTATAAAGTTACCGGAATGTTACCAGAAATGATCAATCTTACAGGGTTCTGTTAATACAGAGTTAGAAGATAAAAGAATGAAGAAAAGTTCAATTTTTTGGAGCTTGGAAGATTACTCATTTGGATGAGTCATAGGAACTTATGTTTATAGGTTCTTATTTTCTCTCGTAAAAGTCTTAGTGACGTAACATCTTATGTAATCACGCCTAATTGATTGAAAGTCGCAGAAACGGTTGTTGATTGTTCGAGAGAATATCTCAATCAATTCTTTAGGTGAGAAATTTTAGGAGATTGATTTGAATTCTAATTCAAGTCATCACTCAATTCCTATAAAAGCTACAAGGGAAAATGTCGCGAGCGGCGCTCCAATAACCCCGAAGCATTACTGTATCAATCACTGAGGTTGTGAGGTCTACTCTATAGCCTACACCTCTGAGTACCATTGAGCTATGTTTATCATGCCAGTGGGGATGTACATTTACATGATCTAATACAAATACTTACATTCATTTACTCTGTGATTCTCTGAGTCATTATCTTCAAGTCTGTCAACCTTGAAGAAGTATATCTCAGGATCTACTGAACCAAATCAAGTGATTCAAAGCTTGATAGATTCAGTTCAAAGCATACCACAAACATACAAAGTTTGAAGCAACTTGATTCAGTCAATTTCAAGAAATCAAGAAATTACAGTCAAAGTGTTCACTGTTGCAATTCTTACAGTAAACGAGTGATTTTCCGGTAGAAGAACGAAGTAGATCTTGCAGAGTAATGCGAGGCTTCTTATGAGAGATAACTCACTTTATAGCTTGACATCTCTATTTTTAGTTGATCAATCTTTCCGGTGAAAAAGATATCTATGCACTGTATAAAATCTGACCGAAAAGAGGCTGTCTGAACTAGAGAAGTTTTTTCTTAAATTTCAGAAAAAGTTCTGTTAGTTAAGAGAGTTCATGTGTCACTTCCTTACTTCATGTATGTTCATATGAAGTAATTATAAACAAAATTATAGTTCATTCCGGTACAATTCCGGTACAATTACGGTAACAATACAGTGGCAGTCTGGTGAGATTTCGGTGAAATTTTTTCAGTAAAGTTAGAGCACAGTCTTATATCAGTTTCCATAGGGCTCAGTCTTCGCTGCGTCATCAAGGAGTAGAAACAGAGAAAAGGATCAAAGAGGGCTGGTACAAAGCAGGATTAGCAGTACTAACTCAATCTTCTGAGTGCATCCAACCATCACTTCCAACATTCAGAGTACTACACCACCCCGCAACCTGAAACCCCTGGTGCAATAAATTGGGATGCATTGGAAGCTGATCTCGCAAGAGGCTTAAGGATCGGAGAACATGAACTGGCCACCAATGTCATCAGTTATTACATCGACCACCCGAGGGAACAAAGGTCTGTCAGGGGCGACAGACGCTAGGAAGGGGGGAGTGTTGGCATACAAAGCAACAGAGGAGTCATGCACAATACGGCAACAAGGCCAGATCATTTTTCCCCATGGATTATGTACAACTCAAGTGATTTTAATCACTACACAAACATTGTAAATCCCGTTTTTGGTAGAATAGACTCCATTTTGTGCAAGCCGAGGAGTCCTCGAGCTTGAGGAGTATTAGAAGTACCATCGTACCAAATTTCATAATTTTTAGACTTCGTTTGAGCCCTCAAATAAGCCCTGGAACCTAATTTTTAACTAGGCCGGACACTAGGTCTGGACAGGGCCAAAGCTAGTCAAAAACTATAAAAAGAGCTAGAGAGCTCATTTTTGAGGTTAGATTGTAATTGAAACAAACTTGTAAGAGCTTGTGAAAGTAATCAAAAACACTCCATTGATTCTCTCTCTTTGTCTTGCCGTGTGTGCGCGTGTGTGTGTATGTGTGTGTATGCTTGTGTGCTTCTTACTCGCGCACTTGTGCCGCCACTTGCTCGAGGTCTTCATACCATCCTCACGTCTTCCCGGATTGACATTAAAGGAGGTGCTACTCATCATTGAGCTACAGTAAGTGTGTTCGTGCATGGGTTGAGGAAAATATGTGCCTTGTGCACGGCCTTGTAATGTAGCCCTATGCATGCGTACTAGGGAAATGCATTAGAAAACATGGTGCAAGAAAGTAGGTCTTGAGCGGATTGCTCAAGGGTATGCTGATGAAGAGGTTTTCTAATCTAGCAGTGTTATCGTGATACCCAAGTAGAGGATTCTTACCATGAAAGGTCGATCGATAGTCTGCTCTTCATGTTGTACACCTAGAATTGTGATGGACCATCAACTCGTCTTTCATTGTCGATGAGTGTCCATGTTGATGGATCACTGATGAAACTCTTTGAGTGTCGCGCCCTATCCCCTTTCTTCAAAGCAACATTTGCCAAATATTGAGAATTGAATTTCTTTATATTCCTTGGCAAACATCATTGGGTAACTACACCAAGCTTAGTTTCACACCTTCTCTTTAGCTCACCCTAAGCAGGAGTCTTCTCACCTTCAAACTCTTCCCTCCTACCATGGTAAGGGGAAACAATAGTTGTGGATGCCATGTTCCTGCCAAGTGCTTGACATCTACCAGATAAGGCAACAATAATAGTAGCTGCTAGCCGAGACACACTTCTATCCAAGCCATGGTTCCACCTTCAACTAAGCATGACTTATTCATGTTCCATAAACCAAACCTGGGAACAAGCTCTTTTTTTTTCTTTCTTTCTTTTTTTTTTTTCTTTTTTTTTACTACCATGTCATAAGCAAGAAGACAAATGTTAGTATCAGAAAATATAGTTGACATATGTCAATGTGCTATTGTGCATGGGACTCTCAAATGTGTCTATGCACGGCCATGTAATGTGGCCCTATAATAATGCATGACCTGAATGGTGCATAAGACATGGTTGTGCAAGGAGCACATGGTTGTCGCTCGTCAAGGCTTTCGATGTTATTTGCAGATGCTATGGCAGCCTTTGTTAGAAGTATCCATTGGATCCCCGAATGACAATTGATACTTCCTCCTTATAGGGATCCATTTGAGATTGGTCTTCGCTTGTTTAGTGATCTCCTTTGGCAACTCCATGTTTGGATGCTTTCTTGAGGCTTTGATCCTGCGTGGTTGGCACTGTGGTTCTGTGGGGCCTACCGATGCTTTTGGTTTCCATACCCATATCCTTGTAGAAGAGGTTCTTTGATCTTTTTTGGAGCTCTGTGCTTGATTTAGTCCCTTACCTTGCATTGGTGTCTTTGTTGTGCAGGTTGTTGCCTTGAAGTCCCCCCCTGGATTCTTTCTGAGTTTTGGCTCGATTGCTTTGTGTCCTTCGATTGGAAGTGGTCTTTCTTGAAGATAAGTCATGGTAGGCCTAGACCATAAATTTTGAAGTCTAGTGTGAGGGGGCTGATTTTGTACAAGGGCTTTCTTTGGTACCCATATCATAGTGCGATTCGGTTGGGCTCTAAGTAATTTCTTGGCCACCCAAATTTTCTTGATATTACCAAGAAAATGTGATTTCTGTTTCTTGATGTAAGGGTCTTTTGGGCCTTCTATGCGAGTTTTTTGAGAGAACTCATCTTTACATGGGGAATGCAACAAAGGTTGATCTTCTATACATGCATCAGATTTATGCAAGGGGTCAATGGGTAGTGTTGTTGGAGATTGATCTAGAGATTCATCGATACATTTATCCGTATTACACATTGAATCTCTAGATGTACAAATGGGTGATGCATTGTCATGATTGACCATCGATTTGACATTATTCTCCACATCAATGATACCTGGTATTTCTTGATCATCTCCTTCTTGATCATATGAGTGTAGATCATCCCTGCTTATGGTTTCATGAGGGGAATCCAAATTTACAGGAAGAGAGGCTCCTTCCACATCCCCCAAACACTTTGAGTCCTCCATTTCTCCATTCTCCAAGGTTTCCCGTGAATTACTCAAAGAGGGATTAGATTCAAAAACATGAGTAGAAAGAAATTTTTTTTCATGAAAAGCACACTCTTTGAAAAGATGATTTTGCCCCCAATTATCATAAGGTGGATAGTCATTAGGATTTTCCATAGACATATATGTAGAAGCACGGGTAATAGGTGGAGAAGACACCTCAAATTCTTGATGATTTTGTGTAATGAACCTTTGGGTGCCAATGAGCAAGTTCATCTATACAATCCATGACAAAGAATGTTTCCAAAAATTGCATATCATCCACCATAACAGGTAACACAACTTGACCCATGCTATCATAATGTTCACCATCCATGAGGATAGAAGAGTGAGTTGTTGGTTGGATGTTCTCTAAGATAATGACCACTAGGTCAATATGAATTAAATTCCACTCACAATTAGGATTGATATAAACACCCAACCTTCTATGGTCATATCCCATTCTGATATCCACAAAAGTATTATCATATTCTCTTGTTGCAAATAAGGATCCAACCCCCTTAGACATTTCCCCCGTTTCCTTGACTCCTTGCAATTTTTCTCTAGATGTTTCATCCTCATGTGAGATTATTTCATGCACTTCATATTCATCTCCCTTCTCTTTTCCCATCTTAGCCCCCTTTCTTCTCTCTTTTGCTTTTTTCTTTCCCATGATGCAATTTTTCTCCCTCTTGGTATTGCAAAAAATCCTTTGGAGCCCCCTTGGTTCCCTAGTCCCACCTGAGGGTCAACTTCAAATTAGTCTATAGAGCTCAAAAAATGGACTTTGGATGAAAAAGTTATGTCAAATCAGGCTCCTGGGGGTCAAAATAGGCAAACAGGACCTTTTGGAAAAAATCGCGATTGTGTGAAATCAAGAGAATCGCGATTTTGTGAACTTCAAGAGAATCGCGATTTTGTGAACTTCAAGAGAATCGCGATGCTATGAAATTAGAGAATCGCGATCCTGTGAATCAAAGAATCGCGATGCTATGAAACCAGAGAATCACGATTTTGTACCTTGAGAATTGTGCTTTCACAAAATCGTGTTTTTGGTTGAAAATCGTAATTTGTGAAAATCACGATTTTGAGCAGAGAATCGTGTTTTTGAAAATCGCGATTTTGAGCACAGAATCGTGTTTCAGAGAATCGTGGTTCACAAAATCGTGGTTCACAGGATCGTGATTCACAAAATCGGGTCTTCACAGAATCGTGTTTTAGAGAATCGTGTTCTAGAGAATCGCGATTTTGTCTTAGAGAATCGTGGTTTTCAAAATTTAGAATTGCGATTTTGGTTACAAGCACGGAATCGTGTTTTTTGAAAATCGCGATTTTGAGCACAGAATCATGTTTTAGAGAATCACGATTTTATCTCAGAGAATCGTGTTTTCACAGAATCGTGGTTCACAGAATTGTGATTCACAAAATCGTGTTTTCACAGGATCGTGTTTTCACAAAATCATGTTTCACAGAATCGTGTTCTAGAGAATCGCGATTTTGTCTCAGAGAATCGTGATTCACAAAATCGTGGTTCTCAGAATCATGTTTTTTGACATGAAAATCGTGATTTTGTCTCAGAGAATCGTGTTTTCACAAAATCATCTTTTAGAGAATCGTGTTCTCACAGAATCGTGTTTTTGGCTGAAAATCGTGATTTGTGAGAATCGCGATTTTGAGCACAACCACAGAATCGCGTTTTTTGGCGGGAACTTTGAATTTTTGAGCGCCAAGCAATGGCGAGCTCCGTATGTGCAGAAAATCATGAAAAAACACAGGCGCTTGCTCTCCCTTGCACTTCCTAACTCCTTCCCACACAATAATACATGAAAAAAGGGTATGAAAATGGTGAAAATGCACTAAAAAACAAGAAATTTCTAAGAAGAAGAAGATGGAAGAAGGTGGAGATGGTGATGATGATGAAGATGAAGAGGAAAAAACAAAAATTGAACTGAAATGACAATTTTTTTTACCTTCCAACGTCGCAAATCTACGATCTTACCATCACAACGCTCGTCCTCGAAGCTCTCTCCCCGGCAACGGCGCCAAAATTTGGTGTAGCTCAAGCGTAAGCACCACCTCCTTTACTTGTCAATCCACGGAGACGTGAGGACCGGTATGAAGACCACGAGTAAGTGAAGGCACAAGTGCGTGAGTGAAAGCACACAAACATGCACACACATACACACACACGCGCACATGGTAAGATCAAAGAGAGGAACAATGGAAGGACTTTGATTACAAAAGAAATCTATTACAAAACTGAAATCTACAAGAAGCTAACCCCAAAAATGAGCTCTCTAGCTCTTTTTATAGTTTTTGGACTAGTTTTGGCCCTGTCCAGACCTAGTGTCCGGCCTAGTTAAAAATTAGGTTCTAAGGCTTATTTGAAGGCTCAAACAGAGTCTAAAAATTATGAAAATTGGTAGGATGATACTTCTAATGCTCCTCAAGCTTGAGGACTCCTCGGCTTGCACGAAATGGAGCTACAAAAATAGAAAATGGTATTTACAAAGGTTCTAGTGATGAAAATCACTATTTTTGTAGGGGATTCTTCTGAAAAGTTGACATGTACTTCATGGAGCTCCCTACTTGCTCCTTCTTCTTGTGTGTGTCCACCTTTCTGATGTGCTTCCATGCTTGTGCTTGAGCTTGAGTTCCAACAAAAGGCAGCCAATGTGAAGCTAAAGCCTGTCAAGGGACAACAGAGACAAAGAGGAGGAGAGTGTTGCAGAGCAAAGAAGAGCACAAGGCAGGAAAAAGATGGGCCCCAAAATTTTTCCAATTTGTACACTTTATTTTTGTATCATAATCATTTTGTAATATAATTTCCGATGTAAAAGCACTAGAGGAGTCCTCTGGATGCATCCCCACAGAAGATTAGTAGCTTACCCATGTAAATTAGTAGGAAAGTGCCGGTCTCTTGTGTGAAAGGACCATTTTTAGGGCACATGTATATAAGTCAATTTGTGACTCTTTGTAAAGACTTTTTGCCATTGTGAGAATCAAGAGCACAGAATTTCGAATTTGTGTCTTCTCCTCTCTGTATCTTCTTCTTTGTGAGCTTGTATGCATGTGTGTTGCTTGAAAAGAGTGCTAGGAAGTGTTGTCTATCCATGAACGTTTTCGTTTGCTATGGTTAAGGTGTGTGTGAAGTGTAGGAAGTGCTGAAGTGTAGGAAGGTCATTCCCACGACTCAGTATTTTGCTCATAACTTGAAGTAGAAGTGTCAGAATTGAGTGAAAATACACCATTGGATGCGTCTTCTCGAGAGCATCAAAACGCATATGCTATTCGCTATATTCAGAGTTCGGAGCTATATTCGGAGTTCGGAGCTGAGAGAAAAGCTCAATTTACTGTTGGCTGCTGCTCCAAGTATCGTGACACCATGACTGACAATTGAAGCTTGTTTGGATTATTCTTTGCCTTGTTTGCACTCTTTGGGAAGCCTATTCGCATTGATCATTATTCGAATGCATGTCTTCATACACTCGGCTAGGTTTTGATACTCCTTGGATTGATAAGTAAAGCGTGAATCCCCACTGTATGCACTTGAGGGGGATTAAGGTATAGTCTCTTTCTCCACAAGTCCCTAAGTTGGAACTTAGGTACACACATTTTTTGGCGTCGTTGCCGGGGAGTGTTGAATCAAACCGAGGCATTCGTGTGATGGTAAGTAGCTTTTTGCATTGAAGTGAGTGGAGGAATGGTGATTTTCTCTTCTTTGGTAAGTCACACTCATCCGCACTTACTACTTCTCACTCTTGAAGTGTGTGTAGTGAGTTGTTAGTCTAGGGAAGTGAGTGGAGTGAGTAGAGTAGGAGGAGGAAGGGAGTAGTTAGGAAGTT
The DNA here is from genome assembly GCA_020310875.1 of Ceratopteris richardii. Classification (NCBI taxonomy): domain Eukaryota; kingdom Viridiplantae; phylum Streptophyta; class Polypodiopsida; order Polypodiales; family Pteridaceae; genus Ceratopteris; species Ceratopteris richardii. The sequence continues at coordinate 22,680,871 of CM035441.1, forward strand.
AGAGTAGCCATTAATTCTAGTCTTGTGAGTCTTTGGAGTTAGACAGAATCTTTCAAAAGAAAAAAGTATAAAAACCAAAATCATTGTCCTTTTCAATTCACTTGTTCCCAACACAAGTATCGTATGCGCACTCTGTCGAGTATTGTGAGTTGAGACCAGGGATTTTTGGAGCCTTGCAGAGCAAGCCAGAGGGATAAGGGAGTGGGAAGAGCTTCCAAGGTGAGCACACAACTGAATCCTTGTGCAAAATTACTTTTGAAATTAAGTTTTTCAGAAAAACGATCTGTGGCAAGTATCGTGAAAGTCATCCAGGGGTGAGAAAAGTCTATTTCTGTGATACAGTTGGTGAGGAGAGGGTAGAAGAGCTTGAGAAACACATATAATAATTTAAAATTCAAAACACACTTGCAAAAAACTAAAAAAGTGCCAAGTTTTGTGTTCTCCCACGGTCGAGTATCGTGATACCTGAGTATCGTGATCTCCTGAGGTTGAGTATCACGATAGCTGGACTCGCGAAGTATCGTGTATCGTGGAGCTCTCTTCATGATACCTGACAAGTATCGGGTATCGTTGAATCGGATCTGACGATACATGCTAAGTATCGAGTATCGTTGAGAATTTCTCATGATACTTGTTGGATATCGCATATCGTGTATCGTGAAATTCAGATCGCGATACTCATTGAGTATCGTGTATCGTGAGTTTCGGATCGCGATACTTGTTGGATATCGCATATCGTAGAGACTACTTTCCCGATACCTGCCGAGTATCGAGTATCATCTTGAATTGCCTTGTGATACTTGTTGTGTGTCAAGTATCGTGGACATTTTCTTGTTGAATATTGTGTATCACATATCGTAAGGAGTTGTGATCGCGATACCTGCCCAGTGTCGTGTATCGAGTATCGTGTTTATCCAAGTATCGTATATCGTCTTCTGTGAAGTATCGTGTATCGTTTCTGGTAGATATCGTGTATCGTCTGGTTCAAAGGTCGAGTATCGTGGTACCCTTCTAGTGTGTCAGGTATCGAGTATTGTGAACTTTTTTGGGGTCAAGTATCGTGATTTGAGGTTTAACAGTCAGCCCTTTTCCAACCAAATTTTCCTAGAATTCTGACCCTTAGTGAAGAACTCTAGAACCTGGAGGTTGGCTAAGGTTAATCAGAACTTTAAAGTGAATGAACCTAAGATCTGGGAGAACCCTAGGAAGCCGAAGAAGTGTGATCTCTTCAGTGGGAAGTGTAGCCGAACCAAGTAGCCGCTCACATTATTCTGAAACCTCTAGCGAGTCAGAGGAAGAAATTCCTATGGCTTTAGAGGATATGCAAAACACTGTACCAATGATTGGCATGATGTCAATTATTGATGGAGAATATCGGACATCTTTAGAATATGTGACCATCAATCAACATGAGATACCCATATACCTAGATGGACTAAACTGATCAGTGGCCAAACTGAAGAAAGCTTCAGATGCTTACATAGTGCATAGGCCAGCAGTTAAGTATGCAGGAGGATTTTATATGGATAAAAGGGATATCTAGTATGTTGTTACAGAACATCCTGAAAACATCAATGAACTTGGGGAAGAAAACAATGCCCCAAACCTTAATGAAGATGGGAATGAAGAGCAAGTGACCACTCCTAGAGGGAGATCTACTGTTGTTAGGGTTTGGAGAGGAGACCTGGTTCCCCAAGATGGCTGCTTAATGGATGTGTATTTGATCAATGGAATGGAGCCTCTCCTCAGAGCACACTCTTCATTATGGGAAGCAACCCCTAATCCAGTCAATATCTATGAGTTACAAGATCCTGACTTCCCCACCATCATCACATACTTGGACAAAAATCATAGGAGATATTGGCCTCTAATAGAGTCAGAAAGAGCAAGGTTGAAATACCAGAACATTCCAGTATTCCCCCCTAGGGATCAAGCTACTACCTCTCAGAATCCTCAAGGAACCTTTCAAGATAATTCATATCAACAGTCAGGACAAACACAACAAACACAAATCCCGGTGACACCCCATGTGCAGTTTGCTATGCCTGCAAATAATCCGAACTATCGACCTCAACCACCTGTGGATCCAAGAAATGGAATTCCTACCCCAGTTAGACTAGCTATAGCAAGAGGACCTGGTATACCCATTGGAAGACCCGTTTTCCCTGTGATGCCTAGACCGCCTGAAGGAGGAAGAAGATTAAGGCCAATTCAAGTTGCCAAATGCATGAGAAACCACTATGATAGCTCTAGTGAACCTTACAATCATATAGCTGAATTTAAGCAAGTAATCAGAGCTGAACAAGTGGAAGACTTTTGATCCAATATGAATCTTTCGATCTAACTTTGACAGACACAGCTTTAGCTTGGTTTTAGCCATTAGACCCAAATAATTTTCAAAACATGGAACAAGTCTATCAAGAAATGATTGAAGAATTCACTAAGTCTGGTAGTAAAAACAACTCATCATCATTGATCCATAGTTTTAAGCAAGCTCCTACAGAATTAGTGAGATTGGCAGCAAGAAGATTCAAGCAGTATGTGGATAGGTGCCCAGTGGAAGAGAGACCTACTCAAAACAAAATGGTGTCATTATTTTTGGAAGGATTAGTGAATGGATCATTGAGACTCGTGTATATGTGAAAAGAGTTCAGACTTTGCAAGAGTGTATGAAGGAATGTATCGACCTAGAAGACAATCTAGCCGAAGACCTGAAAATACCCCAAGGCAGCGTGAAAAGTGAAGATTCCTCCAGTAGCACATCAAACCCTAAGAACAATGTAGAGGAAATAGCTGACTTAGTAGCAAAGAAACTGAACGTTCAAGGACAGAGGAACTACCCCAACAACCCAATGAGAGTGCCCATGCTTCGAAGTTGTATGCATTGTGGAGCTGATCATCCTTCTCATTTGTGCACTAGGGGAGTAGTCCCACCACCTGTTTATGCTTACAATAGACCACCCATTGCGGGCCCTCAACAATATTGCAGCATAGAACAAAAATACACAAATCACAGCGCAGAAAGTTGTCCTTAAAATAGACAATCAAGACCAATACAACCGCTCATGAGACCTTATGGATACCCGCAGAGAGATCAAGGAGGAGAAGCCTTTAGATACCCTCCATATCAGTAGTAGGCACTAGCACCACGACCCTATGCGTATCAAAGTTACACTGAACCATAACCGGTGTTAGGGAAACAACTGCCCCATCCTCAGAATGTTGTCCCGGTGAAAATAGCTCAACCCGAAGAAAACTTAGAGAGAGCAATAGTCCCAGCCACACCATTGTCTAGTAATGAACCATATGACTCATCTTATGACCATAGTCAAGGCAACTATCCCAGTTATGAGAGCTCTATAACAGAATATGGGCAAATATACGAACCATATGCATATGGCATGGAAGCACCAGATAGTTCCTACGGATATGAGCAGGATTATGTGTCATTGATGTACACAGCCCCCAGGGCACCCATACCCCCCCGACCTATGAACAGACTGCCTGTACCTAGAGGACCATGTTACAGATGCGGAGGTGATCATTATATTAGAGAATGTACACTACCAAACCCACCACCACCACAGCGAGTTTGGGATACTGTAGTGATTGTGGTAAAGAACACCTTTTCAGAGATTGCCCCAAGAACCCCAACAAAGTTAACTCTAACGTGCAGATTAACGTGATAGAAGTGATAGAATCGTCAGGAAGTGATAAGGAGTACACTTTGCCATTAAAAGCAATAACAAGAGCTAAAGCTCGAGAGACCCTAGAAAAAAAAGGAGAGAATGATCAAAGCGACAGAGAAGTGAATATACCTACAACTCAAATAGTTGAAGACTCGGGAGAGCCTGAGAAAAGTGTTACAAGTAAACGAACACAAAAATGGAGGAACCGTAGAGATAGGATGAAGGAAAAGAAACTACAACAAAAGAAGGAAAATGAAAAGAGTGAACAAAATCCAAAAGAAAAACAAAAATTTGAAGAAGAAATTCGGAAAGGAAAGTAAAAAAAAGAAGAGGTAGGATCAGTTTTAGCAGATCCCATGCCTGAAGAATTAGCCATGTGGATTCAGGCGTACAAGGCACGAATAAGGGCAGGACCTACCATCGAACAACATGAAAGAGAATATCCTCAAGGAGACTTAGAGAAGGAAAGGTTGGAGATATGCAAAAAATTAATTGAAGTAGCTCAACAGACCTTAGAAACACCTGCTCTTCAACTGCCCAATTCACGAATTCTCGAAAAAGAATTCCAAGAGTGTGTCATCCCTAATGAGCCCGAAAAAACCAAAAGAGGTGAGACACATAATGAAAATTACTGTGAAGATAAAAGGGAAGGATCCATTGTCCGCCAAGTAGACGCAGAATGGCCTAAAGACTTGTGGGCTAGAGTCCAAGAAGACCGATGGAAGAAAGTGGAAGGAATAGAACCACCTTTAGAGGAGCTAGAAGCAGAAGGTGAAATTGAAGAATCCATACAAATTGATCCAAGTGGCAAAGAAAATGATAGTGTAAAGGTTTTGCCAAATTACATAGGAGAATACGAACATAATTCGGAATTATATTGCATTCCCTCAATAAGGAAAAAAGAACCGAACCCATCAGTCCAAACATTGGACATCATACAACATCTTAAAAAAGTAAAAATCCCTTGTACTCTGACATTGGAAGAACTTTTGAGGATCAAACCACATTTGAAGGAGAAACTGACTAGCCAATTGGAGATCAAGGCAGAAGAAAAGGAGATATCTGATGAAGTCAACACATCAAAAATCCCTGTCGATAAGGTTGGAGATTTCAGTGAGGGAGATGAAGGAAACACTTGCCTTCCAATTACCTATAGAGGTTACACCACTAAAGCCATCTTAGATTCTGGAGCTGGAGTAGGAATTGCTACTAAAGAAATCTGGGAAAAATGGGGAAAACTAGCTTTAAGACCAACACGCATGAAGATACAAATGGCAGACGGACACACTGAACGACCCTTGGGATTATTGGAACGGGTAATTTTTACCACTTGCGGAGTTGAATTCGAGCACACCTTAGCGATATGTCAATTTGAAAGGGCAAGCAATTATGAAATGATACTTGGAAGACCATTCATGAGGCAGCTAAAGGTTGTGCAAGATTGGGGAAAAGACGCAATATCCCTACAGCATGAAGGAACCACCACAAGAATAAATCTCCACACATATACATATCAAGATGTTCCCCCCTTACAATGGAATCAGATTCATAAGGAGGAAGATAATCAGTCGATTCATAGTATAGGTTCAAGTGATCAGTCGTGGATGAATGAAGACACTCATCCATGGATATGCCAAACTGCAAAAAAGGAAGAGGATAGGAGGAAAGGATGGCAGCACAGGCAAGGAGTTGCTAGGTCTGTACAAGATCCAACTTACATGCCTCAAATATTCCTAGATGAAGAATTTGAAACTCATGGTTGGATGGAGATTTTAGCCACTCTCGATGTGTGTGTAAACGAAGAGGTGATAACCATGGATGAATGTATTGATTAGGAAGGATATGACATTAGTCTATACGTGGTAGTTCTTCAAGAGGCTGAAGAAGGAGAAGTGATAGAAAAGGAATGGAAGGAGGACTATGAGAGCATTGAAATGGAACAAGAGCAAATGGAACCGAAAAATGAAAGTCAAGGAGTAAGTGTCATAGCTAATGAAATAAATCAAGAAATAACACAGGAAGAAGATCTTGGATTAGATAGAGAAAAAAATGATGAAGACAACAAGCCTCAAGATCAATTTGAAGTGCCTGCCCACTTCAAAAAATATGAAGTAGAAGAGAGAAAAATTGCTATTCAAATGCCAAGACGAGAAGCTTATTCAGGAATAGCATATGACAACAAAGAACAGACCAAGAAAATAGTAGTAACTTTAGAGGAAGGAGAAGAATGATGTACTTTTATAGGCCAAGATGTCTCAATGGAGGAAGAACAAGAGCTGATACGACTCATTCGAGAATATAGGGATGTCTTTGCTTGGACCTATAAGGATTTGAAAGGAGTAGATCCTTCTATATGTGCACATAGAATCCCTATGACATCTGAAGCTAAACCTTCCAAACAAAGACCTTACACATATAATGATGTTTACTCAGCAAAGATCAAAGAAGAAATAGACAAGTTGTTAGATGTTGGGTTCATTTATGAGATCGAACACACGGAATGGGTGTCACCTTTGGTGGTTGTACTGAAAAAGAATGGAAAGTTAAGGGTATGTATTAATCTAAAAAAAGTAAATGCTGCCACCATAAGAGACAATTACCCATTACCCATCACGGATCATCTTTTGAAAAGAGTGGCAGGGAAGGAAGTTTATAGTTTTTTGGACAGCTTTTCAGGGTATAATCAGGTAGCCATTGCTCCTGAGGACCAACATAAAACAACCTTTGCAACTGAATGGGGAGTATAGCCTTTAGGGTTATGCCTTTCGGCCTAACCAATGCCCCAACCACTTTCCAAAGATTGATGTGCCATGTATTCAAGGAGTTCCTAAGAGGGAGTATGGAGGTATACGTGGATGATTTATGCACTTATTCAGCTATACGATCAGAGCATATCCCTGAACTAGGAAAGATCTTTGCCAAATGTCGACAATATAGGGTATGCCTCAACCCAGAAAAATGTGTCTTCATGGTTCGACAAGGAAAAATATTAGGACATATTGTCTCTAAGAATGGAATCTCAACTGACGAAGACAAAATCAAAGTAATTCTGGATTTACCGAGACCAAAGATTGCTAAAGAAGTACAAGCATTTATGGGACATTGCGGATACTACCGAAGATTTATACATATGTATGCCATAATTGCTAGACCTCTTTATGCATTATTGACTCAGTTTAACTGGACTGAAGAATGTGAAAAGGCCTTTAACGAATTAAAGAGTCGATTGAGTTCAGCCCCAATCCTTCGAGTACCTAATTGGAACAAACCCTTTCACATTCACGTAGATCCAAGTTTGCCATTGGTTGCATCCTAGCTCAACCCGCAGATACAGGAAAGTTAGATCACCCTATAGCCTATGCCAGTAGACAGTTGAATCAAGCAGAACGCAATTATACCACAACCCAGAGAGAAGGCCTAGGGATGGTGTATGCAATAAAGAAGTTTTGACATTACTTGTTGGCAAACAAATTCAAATTCTTCATTGATCATCAAGCCTTACTGTACTTAGTTAATAAGCCTTGTAATACGAGATGACTAGTACGATGGTTTCTACTGTTGATGGAATTTGATTTTGAAGTAGTAGTCAAGAAAGGAAATACCCACATAAGATCAGATCACTTATCAAGAATGCCACATGGAGAACCACCCATAGGAGTACCGGATGACCTACCTGACACATACCTATTTAATCTCGAAGTATGTCCCCAGTGGGCAGAAACGTTGATCCCTATACTCACGTATGGACCTAAAAATGGGATCACACCAAACCGAACCCAAGATCTATGGAAGACTAAAAACCTTCATATCATTACTGGAAGTTTGTATCACCAAGATTCAAGTGGATTACTAATGAGATGCGTCGAAGAGGAGGAACAAGAAATGTGGCTTCAAAAAGCACATGTAAATCAATGGGAAACTCATTTAAATGCAAATGGGACATGGCAAACGTTAAAGAGATTAGGTATATATTGGTCAACCATGCAGAGGGATGCGCATAACTATGTATCAACCTGCCCAACTTGTCGAGAACGGAATCCAGAAGAGAACTCTAATTTATGCTACTCCACTGTAGCACCAAGATGGAGCATGCCTGTGGTAAAGTTCTTGAAGACCCAAGAGTACCCAGAAGGAGCTACTCGAGCAAGGAAACGTGCACTTGTAGAACAAAGCAAGGACTACGCTCTCATAGGAAAACAACTCTTCAAGCGAGGAAGAGATAATCATTTACGAATGTGCATTCATGAAGACGAGTATCTTGCTGTTTTAGAGATGGCACATACAGGAGCTGCAAGAGGACATTTTTCTGTAGATAAAACAGCAAAACTGATTCTTTTTGCAGGAATGTGGTGGCCAACTCTACATCAAGATGCAATCACATATGTTCAATGGTGTGATACCTGTCAACGAACTAAATATCCAATTAGAAGAGATGAAATGCCACTGAAACCCATGATGAGTGCCAGAGCCTTCACTAAATGGGGAATAGACTTCATAGGACCTATTAGCCCACCAGCTAAAGGATCCCATGCTGAGTACATAATCGTAGCCACAGACTATTTGACCAAATGGGTTGAAGCCAAAGCAACCAAGAAAAATGATGCAAGGACTACAACAAAGTTTCTCTTTGAGAACGTTTTCACTCGATTTGAACTACCAATAGAAATTGTGATTGATAGAGGCACACACTTTGTGAATGAAGTTATAGAGGCCTTACTGAATGAATACTTGGTAATTCATAAGAAATCAGCCCCTTATCACCCACAAGCCAATGGACAAGCTGAAAGTTCAAATAAAATCTTGTGCACAGTTCTCACAAAAATTGTGAACAATGGTAGATCGGATTGGGATAAACAATTACATCATGCTTTATGGGTATTCCGAGTAGCTTATAAGACCGCCATAGGAACTACTCCTTTTAACTTAGTGTATGGACAAAATGCTATTTTGCCGATTGATTTCTTAATACCCACTCTCAGAGTAGCGGCAACTTATGAGTGGACTGGACATGAACTATCAGCTTAGTTGGATCAAATAGAAAAGTTACATGAAACTAGGTTACAAGCTGTAGCAGGGATATATGCTGCTAAAAGGCGACACAAAGCCTATTTTTTTGATGCTCATATCAAAGATAAAAACTTGAAAGAAGGAGACTTAGTTTTGGTATATACCCTGAAACAACATGCTAAGAAATTACGAAAAAGGGGAAATGGCCCGTTAATCATCAATCGCATATCCACAAGCGGAGCCATCAGTTTAGCAACTCTAGATGGAGATGCATTGCCAAACTATATCAATGGTTGCCGAGTAAAAAAATATTTAGAACCACTGACTGAAGAAATAATGTCACGGCTAATAAGGGGTAAAAATAGGCATATAGAGGAAGAAAGAATATGAGAAGAAGCTAGACAAGAAGCGCTAGAGAGGATCAGGAAATGAAAAGAGTGGATGAGAGAGAGAGAGATGAGAGATATCGACTAGGAGAGGAACTCATCCCGTTGGCCAACTTTAGGGCCATTGAAAACTTAGGTTATCAAATGATGCAACCTTATGTGAATTTGGGTGCCGGAACAAAAGAGTACCACTTAGTGGATGCACTCATTGACACAGGAGCTGCTATAAGCTGTATCACATTTTCATTAACCCAGAAACTTAAGGAAGAATTACGTCCATCTAAGGCACAACTGATTGGAATAGGAGGAAAGATCACACATTGTATCGGAGAGATCACTTTACTTCTACATCTTGGAAACAACACTATGGAGCAAAAACTCTTAGTATGTCATGATCAGGATTTATTAGAAGAGCTCATGTTAGGTCAGGACTGGATATACGAATATGAAGTGACTATTCAATTGGCCTTAGGATACATCTCGGCAAAGATAGGACATCGTGAAGTATTCAGCATGCTAGAAGAACGACCAATCAAAGCCAAAAGTATAGAACCGAGGATGCACTTAAATGAGCATAATGATGAATGTATGATCACTCGCACTATGGAAACTACTTCGAGTACTTCATGTGAGGATGCCCCGAGTTTTGAGTGCACACAATCTTCTAATCCAGTCAATCACATGATTAGTGTCCTATCCAAAAACAGTCCCAGTGAGGAACCGAGCACCAGAAAGACAAGTCAGCAAGACTCTTACGAATCAGCACACATCAGAATATACCCCATCACGTACACTAGATAGGCTTGGATCCGAAAAGATCAAGTGAAAGTGTATCTTCAACAACAGAACTACTCACGACATCAGAAGGAGCAACAGAATAAAAATACATATCATGTTGGACACCTAGTTCCACAAAACATTGCTAGAGTATGGATTCCGAAGAAGGTGATAGCTGCTCAGCCAACCTGACCACAAATATGGATTCCCAAGTCATGTACTCAAAGGACAATCCTCAAAAAGGATGAGTTAATGCACAAGGAGAATCAGTATGATCTAAAGGCAAAAAGACAGAAGACAAATTGCTACAGGATAGAGTAGGAGTCTACATACGATTCATCCATCATTCCAAGCTTCAAAAAGAAGACAATGCAGAAGCATCATATGAGAAGCACTGCATTCACCAGGAAAGTTGGGAACACGATTTCTCCCAACAGAATAAAGCAGATTTGGATCCCGAAAGACAAGACAAGCTGTATACATCTACCAAATAATTCAAGTTGCACACATTTGGAGTTACCAGAACCCAAAGTATGCATAATAGGGCCACATTACAAGGCCAAGCATTCGGCACAATTTTCTTCTATTTCAGGATAGTGAAGCACATTTCCCTCTTGGGAATTAGGAGAGCACATGTACATAATCTAAGAAAATCACTCAAAAATTAATAACTGCTTCGGCTATGAACTAACTTTTCTGTTTTTCTTTCAGACAAAAACATAAAAAACATATAAAAGTATGAAAAATTCCAGGTATTACCTTCCTCACACCCACGGGGAAGGGACGACACTATTCACGCGGAGCATTGCCAATCTAATGAAAGACAAATGAAGGATGATTTTTAATACCATCTTGCCACTAATTACGTCTCTATATTGAGTGCAGATGGCATCTTCTAATTTCGAAGCTACGCACGAGGAAGAGGTACAGCTTCTTCCCTTGGAATCAATAACTAAAGCAAGAGGTCATTGGTTTCTTGATGATCAACCAGTGTTCGAGTTTCTTTTCATGGCAACCATCAAGATCATGGAGAGAGATCACTACTTCTCTATCATGTCACAAGATTTCAAGACTATCATACAAGGATTACCGCGCATGACGGATGTCTGGACACAAGCAGGAATTGATGCATTCCTAAGATTGCCAATATATCTGCCAGATTTCCAGAGATGTACGCAAGTAATGAATACACTTCAATCTGCATCAAACAAGATGTCAGTCCTAGAGGCAAGAGTACTGGATAAAGTGGGTGCATGGAAAACCATTCAGTTCACCCATGAGCTAATTAACAGAGCTTTCGGATGGAATCAAGAGGGACTCACGAATGTCAAAGATGAATGTCATGATCCAAAAAAGAGAACATTTTTGGAAATCAACAGAATGGATATTGAAGACTCTGTTCGCTTAGTTCACCAGCATTTTTGCTTTCCAAGTATGCATAGATACACATCACCTCAAAAGATTGTTGTGCAGCTACTCTCACATGCTATGAGGCAAGTAGGAAATCAAGTCAACATGACTCCATATGTTCAAGAACGCCTATTTGAAGCGAAGAAGAAGTGGAGTCAGAAAAAGTTCTTGAATGGAAGTTCGGCATTGACCTTACTCATTTATGAGGCACTTGAAATGAAGGATTGCTTACGCTTGATGCCAACCTCAACTAAGATGGTCAAATACCTAAAGTCAGCAACTGTACCAAAGAAAAAGAAAACAGTCATCGCTATTGAAGAAGTAGGAAACAGTTCAAAGACACCTATGAGAGGTACTAAACGCCTAAGAGAGGAAGAAGCTCAAGAGACACCACAATCAAAGAGAACACATGTGTTACCGAAGATTCCTATAACACAACAGCCAATAACCAAGAGAGACCTCTCTACAGCCTTGGAAGAAACGCATCAATATATGCGGGGGCAAGTAAATTTGAATATTCAAGGTCACCATTACAGACAGGCAAGCCAGGAAAAGAAACAGAAGGATAAAGAAACATACTCATAAAGTACCTTCCAGATACAAAGAAATACTATTGGAGGAATCAAGCTCTAATGAGGAATCAAGCCTTGAGAAGGACACCCTGGATACTGACATACGAACAGAAACACACAATGAGGATTGGACAGAGATCAATCAAGTCAAAGTCACACCTGATAACCAACATGCACACGCAAAGAGCATGGAAGAATCCACTGAATCAGTGCACGTAATTCAATTGAATGATAAGTCAAAGATAAGCATCAAGGAAGTTCCAATGACTAATAAAGATGTAGTGCCACCTATCAAAGAGGAAATACAAACTCCAGTGGACCAGGACTCATGCCTACAGCCAAATAAGGAGCCAATTATGATTGAAGTGCCTGATGATACACCTCAAGGCAAGATTGACCACATGGAGGCTGAGCCAAGGATCCAACTTCATATTAGGCAGCCCCATGATACTACGTTACACGTGGCACAAGGGAAAGATTTGACAACAGGAGCCGAACCTAGTATCCCTACCACATGGTTAAATGTGGATGTTACTCAATTAAAACCTGTTGTCAAGCAAATGATACAAACGGCCATGGAGACGCAACAGCAAATGATGGATACAGATGCAGATTATGACAACAAAAGAGTCAATTTCAAGTCATAAGTGAACAATTGTCCGCACAACTAATACAGGCCCAGCAAGAAATTTCAGCTAAAGATCTGGAAATAACCGCAGTCAAAACACAATGTGATACATTGATGACTCAACATCATCAACTCCAGGCACAACTGACAGATTTACAAAGATTACATGAAGCTAGTGAAGCAGACAAGGAGAGAATGAAAGCTAGAAGCAACTTACTAGAAACACAACTAAAGGTATACATGGAAGAAAATGATAGCTTATGCGGACGCAATAAAGAATTGATGAAGTCATTGCTATATGATCAACCTAGCGAAAAACAAGAGACTACAGATATTGACCAGAAAGAATTAAGAGATCAGATTGAGAAGTATGCAGAATTGTTGAAGCAAGAGCTGACCTTAAGAGACGAATGGCAACGTAAGTATGCTCAAGAAACAAATGAGCTAAAATAGCATTTGAATATAGCCCATGGAAAACTTGCAGCGAGTTATAGTGAAAATATGGATCATGTAGCAGAGATTGGTAATGAGTTACTTGCTACCAAAGAAGCACTACGGGCAGCAATGCAAGAAGTAAACGAGAAGACTAAGCGCTTAGCACAATTAGAGGACAAAGCACAAGAGAAAGCACCAATTGGGAAGTAGAGCCAAGACAAGAGAATCCTACTGACGAGGTAGAGGTACGTCCTCTATCTCCCCTGATTTATAATTCTCCAATGAAAGAGCAGATGGCGAAAACACATGATGATCATCCAATGCCATACACTACAGAAATAGGTCAAAAGGGCAATTGGCATTAATTTATCAAAATTGGTTGTGGTTATGCGTTGTTCTTGATATAGAGGTGCTCTAACATCAAGGATAACTTGTTCTTTTCTAGATTAATCATCTCCATCAACAAAATTATTCTACATCAGGTATAGCTCGATTTCTATTCAAAATCATCCTAATGTGATTTGGCTGCCCCATTGAGATTACATCAGACCAAGGCACACATTCTATTAATATTTTCCTCCATGACCTTCTGAGTAGATATAAGATACAAGATAGGAAGTATTCTACCTACTATCCTTGTGCAAATGCTCTGACACAACAACATTCTCTTCTCCTCTTTGCAAAGTATGTGGTTGCACGATTAAATTCCTAACTACGATTACTTGATAAGCTTCTATGCTTGCATGTATGCCTATATGTGTCGAACAACATCTGAATGTAAATATATACATATATGTTCTTTTGATTTCCTGCATGGTCCTTATATAGTGTGTTGACCTTTCTTGCCTACCACTACACTTCATGACCTTTCTTCCCTATGCCTACACATTATGCTCTGATTGTTACGACTTGCCGCTCCATGGATTGTTCGTTTTGCATGGGAGAAGATGCACGAATATTTGGTTTGTCCTTTAAAAAGGCATGGTAAGCAGAGAAGGATAGTCACCGGTGTAAGGGGAGAGTGCAGATAATGTGACGAACAATGCCTAGTGCCACTAGAGTGAATTGGGATTTTATTACCACTATAATATGCAACAAATACTTGGGGAAAGATCGGATTGTGCTTGATGACGAGCCAAGAAAATGAATGACGAGTTTTCAAAGCTGATAAGGATTGTGAGACTCTAGAATGCTTGACCACCAAAATATTTTGGGAGTACCAAAACCATAAAACACCGATCTGAAGAACACCGAGCCCACACCATGGTTCCATGACACATTGAGAGTTGAATGGTGCCCACCACTAAGGTTCTCTCTTCCCCAGATCAGACAAAATAAAGTTAAGGGAATGAAAAACAGAAGGTAGTGAAGATTCCTAACTAGAACTGAGGATCCAAAGAAGGGAGATCGATGGGGAGCTTATTTTGCATCTAGCATACCACTTATAGTAGTAAGCACAAATTTGAATGTTTCTCCCAGCTCTGAACGCTGAATATGGCCAATAGCAGGTTCTTTACGAAGCTCTTGATGAGACACATCTATCGGTAGTATTTTCACTCGAATCTATCAACCGTTCTTCAAGTTATGGCCAAAAGAGTGAATGGTAGGAAACTCCTACACTCATTCCACAACTCTTATTGGTATACACACACACTACAGTAGTTCAAAACTAATGGGAAGGGATAGACAACAGTCCTACACACACATTTCAAGCATTACAAACACACAAAAGATCATAGAGAAGATGAAAATCAGCAAGGAAGAAGCAAATTCGAATTTTCAGCTCTCCTTCTTCACAATGGCAAAAAGTCCTTACAAAGAGTCATAAAGTGACTTATATACATGTGCCCTAAAAATGGTCCTTTCACACAAGAGACCAGCACTTTATTGACTAATCTCTAATTTCCTACTACTTTATAAGAATTACGTTACAAGGATTTGGGGCTTATGCATCTAGAGGACTCCTCTAGTGCATTTACAGAGTTTCGAAGGAATTTCCTAGAATGTTGAAGAAGAAATTTTATGCTCATTGATTTGAAAATTTTGGGGCTCCTCTTTTGTGCCTTTTTTCTCTGCAAGACTCTCCCCCTCTTTGTCTCTGTTGTCCCTTGATAGGCTTTGCTTTGTGTCTGCAACTGGTCTATAGTTCCTGAATACACGCACCCAATGGTCAAAGAAGCGATAAGGATTGTCAGACAATTTGTTACTTTATTCGAGCTTAGTCATTTGCTTCTATAAGCCCCTTGGTATTTCGTACATTCATAAATCTGGGTTGCTGTATTAAATCAAGTTGCCACGCATGCCATCAGTGGCTAAGAATGTGATATTCTTAGTCACTTTCTTAAACTTTTCAGCCTCTCCCCTTTCTAACTTTTGGTCTTCTGATATGTCTTTGTCTTCACACATCTGACCTTGTTGTATTGCCTAGAGCCTGTTTACTTTTTCTCGTTGCACACCTTACTTTGCAGGCCTTTGCTCTCTTCAAAGTTAGCATTACGTTTTAAAGGTCTTGTTCTTAAATCTTTTTTGTCATCCTCTAGGACCTGATGTATTTCTTTCCATTGCATGCATCAAGTAGAGGGAGAAGCATCTAGAATTCTCAGACAATTGGTTATCTTATCCGATGAAGAATGTTTTGTGTATTGTCTCCCTTCGAAAGATCCTGGTTGTGATTCTTTTGTTTCCATTCTTCGGGCCCTAGTCCTTTGGTGTTGTCGCCTGATGCTTTGCTTAGCTTGTTCATTTCTTTCCACCGCATGCACTTGGTGGATGAGGAAGGTGTGTGCAACCTCCCATGAAAAGTTCTGGTTGTTATCTTTCTTTATTTCCATTCCTCACGACCTGGTTCTTTGGTGTTGTCGCTGATGCATGCCCATGCGGGGCTTTGGGCAGAGGGTTGTTCTCTTCTTTATGAGCTTTTTTTCACTGAGCCGTTTTATTCTTTGATCTCCTTCTTCTTCTCTTTTTTCTTGATTCCCCCTCCACACGTCCCTCGTCTTGAACTACGTCATCCCCAACAGGCTTTTTATGGTGACGTGTGTATGTTTGTATGACTTTCTGCTCTCGATGGTTAAGCGAATTGGCTTGACAATCAATAGTTCCTTCCATTGGTTTGACTTCACCCTGTCATCTGGTGTGTGTCTATGGTCGGCAAAAAAGCTTAATTCGTAGGCCACCAGTCGTGCATTTAGGTTAGAAGATATTTGCAAAGATCTCTGAGTCCATTTCAAAAAATCCTCTAAAAAATGCTTCTTTGAATGTCTGCATATATGGACTTGGCAAAAACATAAGTCTGGAGTATATGGCCATGAGGGTTAATGGACAAGGGATATTAGATAAATAAAAAATAAGAGCGTCGGATCCCTCGTTAATTCTGATGAAGTTCAAAAAGGTATATTGCGCATGTTGAAATACCTTTATTACTGTAAGTAGCATACTCACAATTTTGTTAGTCATCTTTATGGCTAAAACCAGTACTGTGGCATATCTGGAGATCCAAAATTTGATGGTTTTTACCATATACTCTTTGGTCGGTAAGCAATTGCGTGGTGGACTTGGTAATAATTGATAGTTTAGCCATTGATTATTTAAGCTTCCTTGGCGCTGTGCTTCCCAAAATTGCATCCAAGAGTGTCTTTAGGGTACTGGGCAAAATGAGGGATTGACTTGAAGTACATACGGTGTCGATTCCTAGTGTACCCATAACGTAGGATTCTTTTCCAAAAATTTCCGTCTCCAAATAGGATCTACCTTATCAAATTCCTCTTGTGTGTAGGTGAATGTCTGCATGTTGAGTTGCAAATCACTATCTGGCTCTTTATTGGTGGTCGTCTTTATGTACTGGCATGTTTCTTCTTTGAGTAACCCATAAGGTACATTGAAAGGCTTCATAACCTGTTGTAGATTCTTGCTCTCAATCTTTGCTTCTCTCATTACTTTGATTACTTGTTCTTCAAATTCTTCAGTAAGTTGGGATGCCAGTAGTGCCCACTCATTTAGGCCTAGTTCTGCAATAGCCCGATTATGTTCTCTCAGTGTGGGTCTCTGTTTCCTCCCTTACCGATGAATGATGCATGGGGGGAGAAAGAGAACGTACCTCAGTCTCCTCAGTAGCCGCTGTGGAGTGTGGAACTACTGGTGTCCCCATGTTTACCTGTTGTTCTAATTGAGCTTTCAATTTAGTGATTAGTTCATCCTTTGTTTTGATATCTTCGGTGGCTTGCATGACTGTATCCTTGTTCTTCAAGAGTTCCTCTCTTATGGCAACAAGTTGATTAGCGTCTTCATTGCATTGTACTAGGAATTTATTCTCTGCCATCTTCCACTTTCTCCTGAGCTCATTAGTATCATGCATATAGTTCTTTTCCCATTCCTCTCTGATATCTTGCTCTTGCTTCAGCTGATCTTCATACTTTGAAATTTGATCCTCCAATGCTTTTGTATTGCTTTCTGTCATTTTTGGCACTTCAATAGGTTGGTTGCATAGTAAGGCCGTCATCAATTCTTTGTTCCTGTTCCTTAGATTGTCGGCTTCATCCATGTATACCTTGATTTGAGATTCAAGGAGTTTACTTCTAGCATTAATTCGTGTTTTCTTTGCTTCACCAGCTTCATATTTGCCTTGTAGCTCTCTTATTTGCTCTTGCAGCTTCTTGTTTTTAGTTTCCACTATGGTACATTGATTCTTGGCTTCGTTGGTTTTTGACTCTTTATCTAAAAGTTCCCTTTGAGCTTGAATTACTTTTGCCGATAAGCTTTCATTTATAACCTGGAATTGACTTTTCTCTCGCATGGCTTTATCATAATCTGCATCTGCTTCAATCATTAATTGTTGAGTATCCATAGCAGTTTGTATCATTTGTTGCACGACAAGCTTTAGTTGAGCTACATCCACATTCAGCCATGTTTTGGGGATGCTCGGTTCTTCCCTTGTTCGTACATCTCTTCCTTGTTCCACATGTATTGTCTTGTTGTGCGGTTGTCTTAAATTTTGGAGGTGTACTTCTTGGTCTCTTTCTTCCTCTTCATTAGTGGTCAATTTGGTAGCACTACCTTGAAAACGTGACATCCAACGGAGAGGATGCCGCTATTACCCTTATTGGTGTGAAGGGTTCAGGCTCCTTTATTGTGTCTTCTACTTTTTCTTCCTTGGGGCTCTTTACCAGGGTATCTCCCGCTAAATGAGTCTCTTTGATTCGGATGTTCGATGCTTCATTCAATTTGCTTATATGAATGCCTTCTTGAGATGCTTCCTGCCTTGTGGTGCCTTTGACAGTGTTATCAGGAATCTGATCGATCTTGTGCCTTCGACTCCAAAGTCATTGGGTACTTGATTCAATTCCTCCCATTGACCATCATCTTTGGAGTCATTTTTAATGTCTACATTCAGCATAGATGGTTCTTGCTCTTCTAGTGTATCGGACGATGAACTTGAGTTGGCCAACCCCAACTCTCTATATCAATGAACCTTTGCAGTCGTTTTCATTGTTCGTTGTCTACAACTGTCTGTTGGTAATGATGTCCTTGTACCGATAGGTTTACTTGACCTTCCATATACTAATGAGTGGCTTCCATTGCCTTCATTAATTCCTCTTCCATGATGGGTGGATTGTCTTCGAGCCTTGTTCTTGGAAGTACATGTGTTCTCTTTGAAGTTGGAACGGCTTCTTCTGCTTGCATCATCTCTCGTAGCCTTCTGGTACCTCTCATTCTTGGCTGAGAGCTTGTTTCAGCTTCTTCTACTATTTTTACTCCTTTCTTTTTCCTTGGAACCATGGCAATCTTCGCATACTAAGCCATTTCTTCATATGAGGGAATCTCTTTCAAATGTACCTGAATGTCTAAGGCATGATAGATCAGTAATGTTAAGGCAACACTTCCGTTCAAGAACTTCTTATCGTTCAACTGTTTCTTTGCTTTGAAAAGTCGTTCTTGAATATATGGGGTCATGTTAACTTGATTCCCTATCTGTTTGATGGCATGGGACAGCATTTGCACTATGATCTTCTGCGGAGCGGTATATCGATGCATGTTTGGAAAGCAAAAATGTTGGTGAATGAGCCAGATTTCCTCTTCTATATCAATACAATTGATACCTGTAAACGTTCGGGTCTTAGCCCCCCAACTTTCCTCTTTCAAAGTTGTATTTCCATCTTTTTCCCATTCGAAAGCTTCTTTGATTAAGTCATGGGTGAATTGTATGATGACCCACTCACCTACTACATCTAGGACTCTTGCTTCGCGTACTAATGGATCATGCAAAGCTGGTTGTAGGGTATTCATTACTTGTATGCATCACTGGAAGTCCGCTTTGTAGATTGGTAGTTCAAAGTACTTCTGAATACCAGCTTTCTTCATAATGTCTACAGTCGATGGAAGTTCATGCACTACTTTGAAATCTTGTGACATCACTGGGAACGGATGGTCCGTGTCCATAATCTTAATTGTTACCAAGAACAGATAGTCCCCAGCAGGTTGGTCCTCACAAAGCCAATGACCTTTTGCTTTAGTCACACTCTATAAGGGAAATTCTAGCATCTCTTCTTGAATAGTGGCTTGAGAGTCCTCTGAAGCCATCTGCACTAGTAATAAGGAGAACATCAGCTTTTTATAGAAGGCATGTCGTGAGTTATGTGTGTCTCAATGACATGTTGCTTATTTCGTCACTCCATTTCCCCTTACTTAAGTAAGTAAGATCGCTTACCACACATCTTTTCATTTATATTCCTGAAAGAAAACATGAGTTAGTTTAGCCGAAGCATTTATTTATTTACATAGTAGGTTCATTCCTATGGAAGTAGAATCTAGGATCTAGTCCCAAGTGGGAAATGTGAACCACTAGTTTTGTTGAGCATATCATGTGCCAAATGCATGGCCTCATAGTGTGGCCCTGGCATGCATACTTGAGGTGCATTAGAATCTTCATGAGTGCAAATGGAATTCTGTTGAGTCTGTTGTTCCAGTCCTTGCTGCCTCTTGGGTGTCCATATCCATTTTGTAGTTGATGTTTGAGGCTTTGTCTTCTCTTGGTTTTGTCATATTCTAGGTTTTTCCTCTTTCTTTTTTGAAGTCTGATTGGTTGATGCCGTGTTCCTCTGGTACCTTTGGTGGTTGTTGTTGGCTTTCATTGTCTTGCTTTGTCGGCGTAATATTTCCTCTCACTTGTTTAGTTCTTGACTTGTAGTCTGTTTGATCTTCTTTGGTATCCATAGTTGTTGCCGTGTCTTCTGGGCTTCTACTAATGGTTTTGGAAGCCATACACTTAGGATTCTTGGTGCTTCTAATGGTGGTTGTGAGTAGTGGTTGTCTCTCCTCATTTTGACATAATGACTGGTCATCTTTTGAGTTGAATCATTTGGGTTAGTCATTCGATCCTTCCGAACCCATTGTAAACAAGCTTTCCATGGATATGATGGTCGATTGGTAGACTTCCATGTGGATGGTTTTCCTTTGGTGTAGATAGTTTTAGGAGCGTTGTCTTCACATTTTCTCTTGGATTCATCATTCATGGGAAATGAAGGCACATCATCAATTGATGCATTTGCATTGGTAGTCAATCCTTGCTTAGGGTACTCTTTGGGTGAACTCTCAATTGATTCGTTTTCCAACTCCTCTTCTATGGTTTCTTTCTCACACTTGATGGCTTCATGCATGTGAGGGAGTCTTTCTATTAACAGGATAAAGATTTCCTTATGCCCTATTTTGGCTGAGATGTATCCTTGGGCTAGATGAATGCTCACTTCATTCTCAATAATCCAATCTTGCCCTAGGATCAGGCTTTCTATTAAATCCTCATCCTTACATACCACAACGCATTCCTTCATGGTGCAATTTCCTAGGTGTAGGGAAATTAGGGCTTCTCCAATACATTCTATGACGTGGCCCCCAACACCTATCATATGAGCTTTAGTCGGTTTTAGGGTCATCTGAAGACGTGTAATGATCGTCATTCGTATGCAGCTGAGTGTTGCCCCTGAGTCGATTAATGCATCTATCAACTGATATTCTGTACTGCCAATCCCTAGGTTCAAATATGGTTGAGATACTCTGAGGTTATTTGTGTTGGCTTGGTGAACTTGGTGATTGGCTATGGGAATTGGTTCTTGCAACAATTCAACGATTACGACCACCACATGCTAGAGAGATGACTCTCCTCCCAACCTTATGCCTGTATATATAGCTGCTTGAACTAATGAGGACCACAAATGTAACTAGAGTCCACAAGTGCATGTGCAATCTCCTCCACTCCTTTCATATCCACCACTAGAGTCTATTAGTGGCTGGAGTGATCTCGACCACTACTTTAGTACCTTCCACTAGAGTCCACTAGTGGTTGTTGTACTGACCTCTTGAGTTAAGTCCACTGGACTCAAGTTAACTCACGTTAACTTGAGTTAGAAGGCTCTAGAGCTCTTTGGGCAAAACTCTCTCCCCATGCTCCCCATGGGAGTTGAACCCAAGACCTCCTCCTTCACAACCATGAGACTTAACCACTAGGCTAAGTGGATTACTTGAATATGAGAGCACATTAACTTATGATTGAGTCTACTCTTGAGATCTTTGGTCCTACAGACGAGTGACCAAACGGTATCCGATTTCAGATCTGTCTGAAGCAGTCGGATGCCTAGACCATAGACTTACTTTATTACATTCTTCCCCCCTTGGGAAAGATTTTCGTCCTCGAAAATAAAGCTATATATATAACTGTAGGCAACCCCCGAGCCTCATGTTCTAAAACTGGAAGAACATGGTCATGTTCTAGAACTGGAAGAACATGTCTCATCTCTGTGGTGGCATCCTTGCCCAAATGATTCAAAACACTATCCAGGTTTGCACTTTGATAAACGGGACAAAGTACAAACTGGTGAAGAATAATAAGGGTGGATCTAATGACATCCCTGGCTAATTCACAGTTTCTGGATGTGCGATCTAGGCACAAACATATGAACTAGGTGGATTCAAATTACTAGTCCATTTCTAGGCATAACTGGTGCATGGGCTTAGTAATGAAGGTGGGATTCTTATCCCTCGCAAGACTTTGAGAATTCTTGATTCACTTGAATTTGTTTTAGAGAACTTGAAGTTTGGTTGTCCCATACATCTAACTTTAGATGTCTGTACAATGGTTTACTTTTATCTAACAGTTAATTGATTTTTTCACCCGACTAGAGGACTACTTTGTCCCAATGAGTTTGAAAAAATCCTATGTAAACTGTAGGAGAAAGTTTACCATTTCGGTGGAATCAACCATACTAACTTCACCAATTCAAATTCAAAATGAAAATTGTCCAACTTAGGACACTTTTCTCAAAGACTTTTAACTGAAAGTTCTTGGGAATTATCAATCTGATGAGCGATTCCTAACTTCCCTATTCTAGAGTATACTGGACTCCACGAAATCATTTATGCTATAACTTGAAGCAAACTCAAATGAATAAGTCTACTTAGACTTATCATCTTTTGAAGATTGAAAAGGTTCTTGTACATAACATCTATCTAGGATGTTCAAGTTAGTTATCTAATTCTAACCGGCTATCCCTGGTCTTTTGCAAAAGGAATCAGATACCATATCTGAGTCAATTCCAAAAGATTTGGAAAGCGGAAAGAGATAACTAAGACTTTGTACAACCAATTCAAACTTCGCACATACATAAATTTGTTATGAGTCAAAGACTAGATGACTCAGGACTTTAACTTCTCAACGATCTATTTGAATAAGATATTGAAGCATTGACTTTATCTTTAAGAGAAATAAGCTAGCTTCTCAAAAAGATTCAAAGCAAATAAAAAACATCATCCAACCACAAGATACTAGTGTGGTAACCAGCATCAGTGTGTCGACCCACTGAGGTTATGCTGATGAGTTTTGTATTCAAATAATGCTTCACTTGAGACTAAGTTCAGGTCACATTCAATCTTTTTGACTCCGTGAATGCAATTCTTGTGCATTTCTTTGAGTCTAAAAGTGTGAATTTTATCAAGTTATACTAGGAACTTGATGCTTGACTTAGTCAATTAAATCTTTAGTTGAAAAGATCAACTCAAAATCAAAGTCCAACTTCTTTCAGAAAATTTATCAAATATTTCTGATCAATAACACTTAAACTTGAAGTGTTCTATGAAGATCTTGGAAGTTACTTACTTCATATCTTCAGTTTCCTTGATCTTGAAGTTACCTAGAAGTATCGTAAGATACTACTTTCATCCTTTACGAATTAAACTTTTCCTTGAAGTCTTAATTCCCTTGAGGATGAAACCTAACTTCAAAATCCAAACTAGGACTAAAAGATAATCATCATCCTACGGTCCGATGTCCCATTCCACCTTTCCTACATCAATCTGAGTATAAAATCTGGTGTCCCATACCACCCTATTTTATATTCACATTAATGTGTGGGTGATTCTTATCCAAAAGTCTAAACATCTCTTGATAGAGTACCTTATTTCTTCAATTCTTTAACAAGAATTGGAAGTTTCAGGCATTACCTCTAACTAGATTTTTCTAGGTTTTGATTCCTTCACATGATCGTCTCACAATCATGTGCTTTACCTTGGGAACTTGAAAACCTCTTAACAGAATATCAATTCTTCTTTACTGGGGTTTTCAAATGAAAACCAATCAGAATTCCAAGTACTTGAATTTTCTTGAATTCAAGTTCAATTGGTTTACCCTTGACCAATTTTGTAGCGACAAGAGCGTTTGACTTCTTGTCTTTAGATTCCTTTCTTTACTGTTGCTTTAGGTACCTACCCCGGGGACTTTATTTAGGAATCTCTTTACTGCTTAAGTCTTAAGCATCCGCTCATGCTTTCTGGATTTGTACCAAAATCTCTTTAAGGATAGGTAAACACTTATGTTTTACCTTCCACAGACTTAATTACCATTTTCCCGGTTGCAGACTACATTCTTGGAATTTCTTTACTCTGTTCAGACTTGGAACAACTTACTCTTTTTCACAGTTTTCCATCGAATAAATGGAACTTGAGTGAATAATTCCCAAAAGGAATTTTATTGCCAATACTTGGGCAATCTACAAAGTAGTTCTAATCGCACATTACTTGGACAATCATGGCCAAGAGTGATCAAGTCTGGTTGATCTTGCGATAAAAAGACTTAGTCTTTATCTTTAAGATCTCTTAAACTATCTTTAAGCTGCTTTGCTTACCTGCAGGATTTTTAGAGATCTTTCTCAAGTCCAAGCATACACTTATGCCTCTCAGATTCCAAAGCTAAGAATCTTTGATATACCTTTAGGTTATATCACAAATAGGACTTGAAATACCACTTCTAGTGGTTTGGGATGTCTAGGGAACTAGTTATTGATTAAAGAGTATGAAGAATTGCATTCGCAATACTTGAAAGAATGCCATTTCTTCAAAGACTTGAGATTCCTTCTAGGGAATCAAATAACTTGAGCAAATGATTCATTTTGGAATCTTTTGCAAAAAGAACATTTAAAAGAAATTCTTTCAAATGATATCCAAAAAAAATTTACTGATTCAATTGTATTTATTTCCTGAGTATCAAACTAGAGACGAAATATCACATTTGCCAGTATGAAAGTTTAAGTTGAACTTTCATTTATGTGATATCGACTTCTATTCTTGAGTTTGATACAAAACTCATTATTATTGGTCAATCTTCAGATGTTACTAGAGTCCTTTAAACATATTTCACCAATCAAAATTATGTTTAAAGTCCAAGCATCTATTGATGATTGATCCAATAGTAATGCAACTATGAACACTTTGAACTTTATAACTTGTTTAGGAGAAGTTCATGGATTCAAAATCCATTTCTTGGAACTTTCTATTCCTAAATGAAAAGTTCACACTTGCTTCAAGTTTTTTAGGAACTTATATTATTTCCTAAAAATTGCTTAGCTAGTTGCATCATTTACCAGAGATGCAACTATAGAACCTAACATCCTTTTATTGATATCAAGGATCAATTGATGTTGAGGTTTAACCTTTGATTTCCATCACCCCTTGGGATGAAATCAAATAAAAATTTATAAAAGCTTGGTACCTTTATATCTTGGCAAAACATTTATATCCTAAAGAGGTTTTGCCTTCATCATTCCTTGGACCTATTATATAATATGAATTTATGTGTATTTTGGGAAGAGTTCATGAATCAATTAAGATCCTCTACTTGGAACATCTTCCTTCCCAACGCTAAATTCATCTTGAACATAGTAGGAGAATGATCTCACATGAAATAGAAGGCTTGACTATTTCATATCTCTATTCCAAAAAGTTACTTACCGAGGTTTCATCATGAGATACAAATCTTGAAACCACAAAGAAACTTCTTTAAACTTTCGGAATCTTCTAAATAGAAGAGTACTCATGGAACTTTGGAAATATAGTTGATGCTCTCATCCAACCTTGGGATGCTTGAGAAGTTATATAAAATATATAACTAATCAACTAAAGCTCTATCCGCATGACTTTCTAAGTACATCCAGGACTTAGAGTCATCATACATCACAAAAGAGTTGCAAGTAATTAAATTTTCTTGGTCATCAAGGAAATTTATTACTTAACTTTCTCTTAGTGCTTACTCATACCTAGCAAGACATCTAACATACTTAATTCTCATTAAGTATTTATGTTTGATAGTAGAGTATCGACTTGAGAAGAAATTGACTAATTACTTGAGTTGCAAACTAGAACTAGTATGTCTTTGCAACTAACTAGTCCTTGGTCTTCCCTAATGTCAAACTGCGAGCTTTGCAAAGTAAGCTAAATACTAAGAGAGTACATTTTCATATCTACTTGCAAACATCATTCCATTCTTCCATGCAAATGCATGTATCTACATGCAAAAGCATATGTTCACATGCGTATGCATGCATGTTCTTTTGAATGCTCAAAAAATAATACAACAATCATGCATGAGCTTGATGCACGATTTTTTTCTTGTACTAAGAATGTATATCATGCAATCCTGATGCATGTATATCCTTTCCTTTGTCCTAATGCACTATGATATAAAAACATACCCTTGAAGTACAATAGAAAACTTACTCAATGGAAAGGAAATATGTATTTAAACTACCAAAATACATTCATTGATGCACAAGGATCTTTTTGAAATCAAGTCTTTCCTTAATGCAAACTAATGCTTGGAATGAGAAATGGATTAATTCATTATTCTAATCTAGACTTAATCAATTGAAATCTTGGCTATTTCAACGTGCATCTAGGATTAAGTGTAGAATAATGAAAACAAGATAAATCAAGCATTAAGATCAAGCAGAAATTGGAAAATACTTAGCTTTGATCAAAGCTTCGTCCATCCCTTGATCCTTTGGAAGAGTGATTCATCCTCTTGATCCTTGCGAGGAGCTATTCACCATTCTTGAAGCTTCCTCATCAAGAAATAGTCTTGGATGACTTGGTCCGTCGAGATCGACTAACTTAGGCCTCCGGATCTTCACTCCACAGCTCCAATTCCTTCAAGCTTTGCTCAATCTTTGATTCTCCTTGATTGTTTCTTTCGCTAAGGAAAAGTGCTCCCAAAACTTAATAGATCTCGGATCAAACACCGAATAAAGTGATCTGCAGGAATTGTGCCTCGGGTTGCAAGAGTCGTGGGCCAATCTTCAGTGGCTACTTGACACTAGAATTTTTCTGCAGCAAAAAGAATATTCGAAGGTTATAAGCGCCTTGGCTACGTCAACATATTGGCAAATCTCCCGCCCGGGTTCGAATCCCTGATCCGTACAGCAGAAATGCAAATTTTGGTGCTTTTAGCACTGTGCTCATTCTTCTTCAGCGCGAATTGTACTGAACATGATTACTCCCATTGAAATTTGAGTATCGCAAGCGCCCGTGGGGTTCTGGTTAGGCTAGAGCTCTCTTAACGGGAGGTTGCAAGATCAAATCCCGCCGCTGTTCGTCTGTAGATCATTCCTCTTTTGCTCTTTGATGAGGTCTTCTACAGCGCAAAACTTACACATACAAAGATTCCCGCATGACGTGAAAGTCACGAACGGCCGTCTGGCCTTGTGGATAGGCGATTAGCTTCTGTAGACAGACGTCAAGAGATCGAACCCGTCGTCGACCACAGCATGAAAATTCTTTTGCTAATCTCTTCTCCTTATGCTACGCCCGCCAAGAGAATGACGATTCGGGATGGTTTGATGCACGCCGGAGAGAAAGGGACTCCACGCATAGGCAGTTGAGAACATGGAAGCATGAGGAAGATGATGAGCCTATCAAGGTCACCATGAAAGCTTGCCTAGAGCTCTGATACCAATGCAACAATTCAACGATTACGACCACCACATGCTAGAGAGATGACTCTCCTCCCAACCTTATGCCTGTATATATAGCTGCTTGAACTAATGAGGACCACAAATGTAACTAGAGTCCACAAGTGCATGTGCAATCTCCTCCACTCCTTTCATATCCACCACTAGAGTCTATTAGTGGCTGGAGTGATCTCGACCACTACTTTAGTACCTTCCACTAGAGTCCACTAGTGGTTGTTGTACTGACCTCTTGAGTTAAGTCCACTGGACTCAAGTTAACTCACGTTAACTTGAGTTAGAAGGCTCTAGAGCTCTTTGGGCAAAACTCTCTCCCCATGCTCCCCATGGGAGTTGAACCCAAGACCTCCTCCTTCACAACCATGAGACTTAACCACTAGGCTAAGTGGATTACTTGAATATGAGAGCACATTAACTTATGATTGAGTCTACTCTTGAGATCTTTGGTCCTACAGACGAGTGACCAAACGGTATCCGATTTCAGATCTGTCTGAAGCAGTCGGATGCCTAGACCATAGACTTACTTTATTACAGTTCTTCCCCTTGTAAATATCATTCATCCCTTTTCCTTACCCACTCTCTTCGTCTCTTGATACGCTTTAAGGCTTCTTGCCTTGCTTCTTCTCTAATTCTCTCTTCTTCTTTTTTTCGATTTTGAGCACCTACGAGTCGTTCTAACATCTGATCCGTCAAGGTGCTATTGTAGAGAAGGGTAATGATGTATGATCATCTGGAGTGGTTTCTTGACATTCCGTGCAACTACCAACATACTCATGAACATCCTTAGGCATATCAGTCCAATAGACTCCTAATCGTTTCAATTCTCTTAGAGTTTTTTACGTGCGCTTGTTCAATCAAGTTCTTCTGTTCGTCTTCTTCTACACACCTAGACAATACACCGTTGGGTTCTTTATGGTACACACTTCTTGCTACAATTTATAAGTTACGCGATTGCAGAATTTCCTTTCTAATCTCCTTGTTAATTGAGTGTTGTGGTCCATGAGTGAGTATTGGAATTAGCTTTTCTGCCCACTTAGGACATACTTCCAAATTGAACAGGTAAGTGTCTGGCAAATCATCGGGTACTCTGCTAGGTGGTTCTCCATGTGTTAACCTAGAGAGATGATCAGCTCTCACATGGGTATTTCCTTTTGTTACAATCACTTCAAAATCGAACTCCATTAATAACAGAAACCATCTCACTAGTCTTCTCGTGTTACAAGGCTTATTGACTAAGTACAATAAGGCTTGATGATCTATGAAGAACTCGCACTTGTTGGCTAGAAGGTAGTGTCTGAATTTCTTTACAGCGTACACCATCCCTAAACCTTCTCGCGTTGTTGTTGTATAGTTTCTTTAGCTTGATTCAATTGTCAGCTTGCATAGGCAATAGGTTGGTCCAATTTTCCCTCATCTGCCCGTTGAGCTAAAATGCATCCTATTG
This sequence comes from Ceratopteris richardii, assembly GCA_020310875.1. Taxonomy (NCBI): domain Eukaryota; kingdom Viridiplantae; phylum Streptophyta; class Polypodiopsida; order Polypodiales; family Pteridaceae; genus Ceratopteris; species Ceratopteris richardii. The sequence goes on from CM035441.1 coordinate 22,709,498, forward strand.
CATAATTGGAAGCATCCACATGAATATGAAAGGGCTTGTTCCAGTTGGGTGTTTTCAGAATTGGTGTTGTGCTTAGTCTTTTCTTCAGTTCATTAGATGATTTCTCGCACTCGTCCGTCCACGTGAATTGAGTCAACAATCCATACAACCGCTTGGCAATTATAGCATACATGTGGATAAGTCGACGATAGTATCCACAATGATCCATAAACGCTTGTACTTCCCTTGTAGTTTTTGGTTTTGGGAGTCCTAGAATTACTTTGATCTTGTCTTCATCAGTGGATATTCCATTCCTAGATACGATGTGTCCTAGGATTTTTCCTTGTCTCACCATAAATACGTACTTCTCAAGATTTAGGCATACTCTATACTATTGACATTTTTCAAATATTCTTCACAATTTCAGAGTATGTTCCTTTCTCCAATCAAAGTATGTGCATATGTCATCTACGTATACTTCCATACTCTTCCTTAGGAATTCTTTGAAGATGTGACACATCAACCTTTGGAAAGTAGCAAGGGCATTTGTGAGCCCAAAGGGCATCACCCTAAAAGCATAGACACCCCATTCAATCGCGAATGCGGTCTTATGTTGGTCATGTGTAGCAATAGCTACTTGGTTGTATCCAGAGAATCCATCCAAAATGCTATAGACTTCCTTACCTGCAACTCTTTCCAAGAGGGGATCAGTGATAGGTAAAGGGTAGCTATCATCGATCATGGGGCTGCGCTGACTTTCTTTAGATCAATGCACACTCTTAGTTTCGCATTCTTTTTGGGCACAACTACTAATGGGGACACCCATTCGGTATGTTCTATCTTGTAAATGAATCTGGCTGCTAATAGCTTGTCTATCTCTTACTTAATTTTTGCTACATAGACATCATTATAAGTGTAAGGGTGTTGCTTTGATGGTTTTGCATCAGGTGTCACTGGTATTTGATGAGAAAAAATGGAGGGCTCCACACGTTTGAGGTCCTTGTAGGTCCATGCAAATCTCGATATTCTTGAATCACTCTTATCAATTCTTCTTCCTCCTCAAGTGACACATCCTTTCCTATGTATGTGCATCTTTCTTCTCCATTTTCGATAGTCACTATGACTTTTTCTGTTTGTTCCTTATTGTCGTATGCTTCTCCTTCTCTTGCTTCTTTCTTAGGCATCTGAATGGCCATTTTCCTTCCTCTACTTCGTATCTTTTGAAGTGTTCTGTTCTGGGACTTCAAATAGATTTGGGGTTGGTTCGGTCTTACCCATGGTTTCCTCATGGTTCGATACCATCGGGAATGCTTCTATTGCTAACACCTTGGTTGTTCCACCCTTGTCCTTGGCGTGGATGGCTTCTAAGTATCATTCCTCTGAATCAAACACCGGTTCCATCTCTATGCTCTCGTATTCTTCTTTCCATTCCTTTTCTAATACTTCTCCTGCTTCTACCTCCTGACGGACTAATGTAAAAGCTTACGTCATAACCTTCTTTGTCCACACATTCATTCATGGTCAATACTTCTTCAGTTACACATACATCCAAAGTGGCTAGAATCTCCATCCAACCGTGTGCTTTGAATGCTTCATCAGGAAAAACTTGAGGCATATACATTGGGTCCTCGATGGGTCGATAATTTCGATGTCCTATGGGCCATAGCTGAAATTTTTTATCCTCTCTCTTTGCTTCCTTACACATCCATAATTGGGCATCTTCATGCATCCATGACTGATCACTTGAACCGGCACTATGGATAGACAAATCATCTTCTTCCTTGTGTATGGGATTCCATTGTAGTGGGGGTACATCCCTATATGCAAATGTATGCAAATTTATCTTGGTAGTGGTTCCTTGATGTTGAAGGTATAATGAGTCTCTTCCCCAGTCTTGTACTACCCTGAGTTGTCTCATGAAAGGTCTTCCTAGTATCATTTCATAATTATTAGCTTTTCCAAATTGACATATTGCCAACGCGTGTTCAAATTCCACTCCGCAAGTAGTTAACTTAATTTTCTCCAATATTCCTAGGGGTCTCTCTATGTGACCATCTGCTTATTGAAGCTTCATACGCGTTGGTCGCAGGGCTGGCTTTCCCCATTTCTCCCAAATATCTTTGGTGGTGATACCCCCTCCTGCTCTTGTGTTTAGTATGGCCTTGGTCATGTATCCATTGTATGTAATGGGTAAACATGTGTTGCCCTCACCTCCTTTGCTAAAGTCTCCAACCTTATCAACCGAAATTTGTATAGCAAAAGGATTTTTAGTTTCCTTACTTTCTTTTTGTTCTTCTCATGCTCTAACTTCAACTGTCCCGCTTGACACAAAGTAATTCTTCCACTGTCAATCGACATTGTACTTTGGTTTTTTTGAGTTCTGCTAAATTGTGTGAGGTCTTGTCTGAAGAATCCTTTTCTTTTCCTCGTACTGTGGGAGCACGAAAGATTATGGATTCTTTCTCATATTTCCCCATGTAGTTTGGTACCTATCTAGACAATACTTCAGAGAGGATCTTTGTGGTCACCGAGCATGGTAGACATGCCTACACTTGGAAGGGGGAATTTATTTTTTCCCAACCAAGATCTAATGTCTCTTTTGGCCACCAAGGGGCTGGAGCATCCCAAGCTCATGGCACTCAAAGGGATAGAAGTAGAGATAGGCCAGAAGTGAGCTTTGCCAACCCAATAGGCAGAGAACGAACGCGAACAGAGACAAATAGAGAAGAAACAGAGAGAACTAGAGTTCCAAGGAACCTAAGAAATGTTGAGGATTTTCCTTTGCCAAGGCCTAGGGAACACACTAGGACTTTGAGACCTACACAGCTAGTTAAGTCCATGAAGAATTACTTCGATGGCACTGGAGATCCATACAATCATGTGGCAGAATTTAGGCAAGTCTTGAGAGCTGAACAAGTGGAGGATCTATTCACGCAGTACAATGCCTTTGGTCTAACCCTTAGGAACACCGCTCTTACGTGGTTTCAACCACTAAATGAGAGGCACTTCAGAAGCATAGACCAACTTCTAGAGGCATTCATTATTGAATTCTCTAAGAGTGGCATAAGGCATAATACTTCCTCGCTGATTCCTAGCTTCAAGCAAACCCCTCAAGAGATGGTTAGACTTGCAGGAAGAAGGCTTAGGCAATATTTAGAGAGTTGCCCTGTTTCTGAGTTATCCACACCAGCCAAACAAGTGGCTTTATTCCTAGATGGATTGCTCAGTACCAAACTACGATCATATGTGTACTTGAAGGACCCTAGAACTATAGAAGAGTGCGTACGCATGTGCATAGACATTGAAGATAATCTAGGGGAGGAATTAGAACTATCAAAAATCTACAAGGATTCAGATAGTTCTACTAGCCTTAGTTCCACGCAATCCACATCTATTGAGGAACTTGCTGAGAAGGTAGCTTAGAAGCTAGGCGTATCAAGCAAACAAATACCAAGGTTTGCTCTAGGGAGGCGATGCTATACTTGTGGAGGTGACCATTTTGCGAGTGTATGTCCCATTATGGCTCAACCCCAAGTGAATCCTAGTAGCGAGTACTGCACAATAGAGCGAAGATACACCAACCACACCGCACAAGATTGCCCCTATAACAAACAAGCTGTCAGACAAAATCACCCTCAGCCACCTCCACAACAAGGAAGATATCAGAACCCATATCCACCACAGCAGTTTGCTAGACCTCAACAAGCCTACCCACCACAATATCAGGCACAGCAGAGACCTCAACCAATGCTAGCACAACAACCCCCTGCTCCAGCTAATGTGATTTCCGTAAAATATGCAGCTGTAGAAGAGAACCTGAATAGAGCCATAGTGCCAATGACACCATTGCTTTCAGAAAGTGATCCCAGTGACCATAGCTTTGATAGCCCCCAGGCTTACTACATGCAGTCTCCTGAACATGGTGAATTCTATTATAGTGAAGAACCAAGTGAACCTAGTTGGGATCCAGAGTATGCAAACATCATGTACACAAATCCCAACACTAGACCTCAACCTAAGCAGGTAAGACCCCCATTCCCTAGAGGACCATGCTATAGATGTCAAGGAGATCACCTCATCCGTGATTGCCCAATGCGTGCACCTACACAACCCCAGTCAGTAACAATACAGGGCTTTTGTCAAGATTGTGGAAAGGAGCATCTCGAGATTGCCCAAAGAATCCCAATAATATGCCAAAAATCTCTCCAATTAATGTAATTGGGTAAGTAGTAGATGCTACAGGAAGTGTAACTTCCACTGCACCAGTACAGGTGGTCACTAGAGCTCAAGCCTTGCAGCAGAACCAAGGTTTAGGTCAAGAAAAGAGTGCAGAGGTTAGTGAAACTGAGAGCATAGCCAAGAAATGATCGAGAGCCTAGAGGGATAGCCGAGAGGGAATGAAAAGACAATGGTCCAAAAAGATGAGCGACTTAGAAGAAAGCATAAGAGAAACAAAAGCCAAAATTGTTGAACTCACCTCTCAAACAAACTCTCACATACCACCACCACCTTCATCTCCATCACCATCTAATCCACCATCTTTCAACCCACCTCAGACCATCCCACCACCCCCTAGAGTAGGATCAGTGCTAGCTGACCCCACTCCTGAAGACATAGACATGATGCTTAAGGCATATCAGGCCAGAATCCAAGAAGGGCCAAATGTGACGGATCATGACAAGTGCTACCCTAGAGCTGACCTAGAGATAGAAAGAACCAAGCTTTGCGCGAAAATGGTCGCATTGGCTCAGACCATGTTTGAAGCCAGTCGCCTCTTCAACTACTCTGGCTCAGCTAAGACACAATTGCACTTGGATGGACTATTAGAGAAGTTAGAGAGCATAATTGCAAGATCTGCCAAGGAAGAAAAAAACCAAGGGAGAGATGAGGCAAGTAAAAGAATAAGCATTCCCCCACAGGAAGCTTATGTACCCAATTCCACTGAACCAGACACCTCCTTTTCTATGAATAGATATTCCCCAGAATTCTTGCGAGAGATTCAAGAAGAAAAATGGGCAAAAGAGAGCGAAGTCCATCCTCCCATTGAACTGGTGGATGACACACATGACCAATTCCCGCAAGATATTCCCTCCATTTATGGAGAGCAGGAGAGTGCACAAAGTCAAGAGAGGTTAGACTTCGAGTCTAACTCCCTACAGGAATTACCCCACTTCAGAGGCCCATGGGAAGCCAAGTCTACTTGTATGAGAGCACCCACGGTCATAGTAAGAAAGGAAGACTCAATCATACCTAGGAATACGGAGGTAGTGAAAAACACTAAAGTGCAGTGCAACCTCACTTTAGAAGAGCTACTCAAAGTTAGGCCAGAGTTATGGAAACATGTAGCTAACCAAGTGCCAGAAGTAGCTAAACCGCGTTCCCAGGTAGGTTCTCATAGAACAATGCCAGAAATTCCTCTAGACAACATAGGAGATATGAGTGAAGGTGAAGAAGGAAACACCTATCTTCCCATTACCCATCAGGGGTACACAACCAAAGCAATTCTAGAATCAGGTGCAGGAGTTGCTATTGCTACCACTTCTCTATGGAAACGTTGGGGCAATCCAGCACTCAGGCCCATGAGGATGAAATTGCAGATGGCTGATGGTCACATAGAAAGACCCTTAGGCTTGCTGGAAGGAATAACTCTCACTACATGCGGTGTTGAGTTTGAGCATACTTTCGCCATATGTGATTTCAGCAAGAACCATGCCTATGAGATGATTTTGGGAAGACCATTTATGCGACAGTTGCAAGTGGTCCAGGATTGGGGAACCAATTCCTTGTATTTACAACACTTAGGTGTTACAACCAAAGTCAATCTCAAGGATAACTCTCATAGAGATGTACCACCTATTCAATGGAATCCCATCCATAAAGCCAAGGATGACACGGAGTCTGTGCACTCCATAGGATCAGGATCCTCATGGATGCATGAAGACACTCACTTATGGATGTGTAAAGTGGTAGTGGAAGAAGAGAAGAGAGAAAAGGCCAAAGAGGTAGGTGCGAAGGAAACACATAGATCAATTCAAGACCCAGCTTATGCACGTGTAGTATTTGCTGACGAAGAGTTTGAACCTCATGGTTGGGCGGAAATTTTAGCAACAATGGATGTAGCCATCAATGAGGAACAACGGACACCCCACTCTGATGAGGATGGCTATGACATTTCAGTCTTCTCAATAGAGCCAATCATGGGAGATGCAATTTTAGAAGAATGCGAACCTAGCCCTAATGCATTTGAGGATGCAAGTGACTCCGATCTAGAGTCAATCATTATGGACCCACCTTTTGCATCAGATGAAGAATACTTCTATGAAGTAGAATTTCAACCCCGGAGACACGGAGATCTTACAAATGATGTAAGGTTAGCCACACAAGTGACCCCTAAGGATGAAGGAAAGAAAAGGAAGAAGAGAGAAGTCACACCAGAAGAGGAAGAATCTTTGTTTGAGGTCCCTGAAAACTTTAAAAAGTATGAGATAGATGATAGAAGAGTCATGGTAAGGATGCCAAAACGTGAGGCTCAATCAGGAGAGGCCTATGATAACAAAGAAACCACCAAGAAAATAGTTGTATCCATGGAAGAAGGAGAAGAAAGATGCACTTACATAGGGCATGACCTGACGGAAGAAGAGGAGTATGAGTTGATAGCCTTGCTAAGAGAGTACTGAGATGTCTTTGCTTGGAGCTACAAGGACTTGAAAGGTGTAGACCCAGACATATGCTCACACACAATTCCCATGCCCTCAGACGCGAAACCCTCTAAACAGAAGCCATACACATATAACGATAATTATGGTGCTAAGATCAAAGAGGAGATAGATAGACTGGTAGAAGCTGGATTTATTTATGAAATTGAGCACACTGAGTGGGTATCCCCCGTTGTAGTGGTGCCCAAGAAGAATGCAAAGCTACGTGTATGCATTAACTTGAAGAAGGTTAATGCAGCCACTATTCGAGATAACTATCCGCTTCCTATCACAGAACATCTCTTAGAAAGAGTAGCAGGCAAGGAAGTATACAGTTTCCTTGACGGATTTTCCGGCTACAATCAGGTAGCCATTGCTCCCGAGGACCAGCACAAGACTGCTTTTGCCACAGAATGGGGCATATTTGCCTTTAGGGTAATGCCATTTGGGCTTACCAATGCCCCCGCAACCTTTTAGAGACTGATGTGCCATGTATTTAAAGAATTCCTGAGGAAGAATTTAGAGATCTATGTTGATGATCTCTATGCTCATTCCAACATTAGACAAACCCATATCCCTGAACTCAGACAAATCTTTGATAAATGTCGAGAGTATCAAGTCTGCCTGAACCTAGAAAAGTGTGTTTTCATGGTTAGGCAAGGCAAGATTCTAGGACACAGTGTGTCAAAGAATGGCATATCCACTGATGAAGAGAAAGTAAGAGCCATAGCAGAGTTACCTAGGCCAAAGAATGTCAAGGAAGTACAAGCTTTCATGGGGCATTGTGGCTATTACCGACGCTTTATACACATGTACGCCATCATTGCCAAGCCACTGTACAGACTTTTGACCAACTTTGAGTGGACTGATGAATGTGAAAACTCTTTCAACGAGCTCAAAAGAAGATTTTGTTCAGCACCAATCTTGACCACACCAGATTGGAATAAGCCCTTCCATGTTCATGTGGATGCACAACCTACGGGCGAAGGTAATATGGATCTTCCAATTGCCTATGCTAGTAGACAGTTGAATGCAGCTGAACAAAATTATACCACCAGTGAACGAGAGGGATTAGGCATGGTATATGCAGTTAAAAAGTTTAGACACTATTTGCTTGCAAATAAGTTTAAATTTTTTACCGATCATCAAGCACTATTGTATCTGGTAAACAAGCCATGCAACACAAGAAGATTAGTAAGATGGTTTCTCTTACTAATGGAATACGACTTTGAGGTTGTGGTGAGGAAAGGGAAGACTCACTTGAGAGCAGACCATCTCTCTAGGCTCACATCAGGAGAGGCCCCACAAGGAGTATCAGATGACCTTCTTGATGCTTACTTGTTTAATTTGGAAGTTGTACCTCAGTGGGCTAAGCCATTAGTGCCAGTATTGACATATGGGCCTAACCACCCAGTCATAAACACTCAAGATAGAGAGGTAGTAAAAGCCCAGAAGTACCACATCATGGCAGGAAGCATGTACAAACAAACAGATCAAGGGATATTGGCTTGTTGTGTGAAAGAGGACGAGTACGCAAAGTGGTTGCAATCAGCACATGTAGGTGCATTAGAGCAACACCATTCGAGGCAAAGGACTTTACAGACACTAAGGAGATTCGGAGTGCATTGGCCTACTATGGAAGCTGATGTACATAAGATGTGTAAAGAATGCCCAATCTGTTGCACTAAACCACCCGTGGAGCATGCCACTCTTTATCAAGTATCCATAGTGCCAGATTGGAGTGAACCACTAGTAGCCTTCCTGAGGACGAAAACATTCCCACAAGATATGACATTGGCCAGACAAAGAAGTCTAGAACAAGAAGCCCTCGATTACTCACTCATTGGTGATAATCTATACAAGCGTGGTAAAGATGGTTACCTCAGACTCTCTGTCCATGAGAGTGAATATTTAAAGATCTTGGAAACTGCTCATCAAGGTGTAGCAGGAGGACATTTTGGACCAGATCAAGTGATTAGAGCAATCCTATTTGCAGGGTTGTGGTGGCCTACCCTTCACATGGATGCACATACCTATGTGAAACGGTGCGATGTCTGTCAGCGAACTCAGTATCCTATACGCAAAGATGAGATGCCTTTGAAACCGATGATGGGTGGACATGCATTCTCTAAGTGGGGAATAGACTTTGTTGGTCCTATTAATCCCCCAGCTAAGGGTTCCCATGTTGAATATATCATTGTGGCCACAGACTATCTAACCAAGTGGGTAGAAGTGAAAGCTACCACGAAGAACGATGCTTAAACGACGGCTAAGTTCTTATTTGAGAATGTATTCACAAGATGCGGGCTACCTATAGAGCTAGTCAGTGATAGAGGGACTCACTTCTTGAATGAAGTTATCGAAAATCTTCTCCAAGAGTTCTTGGTTATACACAAGAAGTCTGCCCCCTACCATCCACAAGCTAATGGGCAAGCAGAAAGCACAAATAAGATTCTATGCAATGTGTTGCGTCACTAAATTGGTGAATAATAAACGCTGTGATTGGGACAAACATCTACACCATGTTGTTTGGGCATACCGAGTTGCCTATAAAACGGTACTCCAAGCCACACCCTTTCAGATGGTATTTGGCCAAAATGCGATGCTACCTTTGGACTTCTTGATTCCTACATTGAGAATAGCACAGGAGCATGAGTGGACGGGCCATGAGCTCTCCTCTAGGATTTTTGACCTTGAGCGATTAGGAGGAACAAGAGTGAGGGCCGCTGCAGGAATATATGCAGCTAAGAAACGACAGAAGGCGTACTTTGATGCCCATGTTAAGGATAGAGGATTGAAGGCCGGAGACTTAGTTTTGGTGTATACCCTGAAACAACATGCAAGAAAATTAGAGAAGAGAGGCTATGGACCTATGATCATAAATAGGATCTCGACTAGTGGAGCAGTCCAATTAGCCACACTCTAAGGCGATATTCTCCCTAACTACATAAGCGGATGCACAGTCAAGTTATATCAGGAACCTCTCACTGAGGAAATGCTCCATCGACTCAATACTGCCAAGAAACGTAAAGAAGAGGAAAAACGAGTTCGAGAAGAAGCTCAGGTAGAAGCGTTGGAACGCATCCGAAGAATGAAGTTGAGAAGACAAGGTAGAGATCTGCATAGGACAAATGACTACACGTGCCCAGAATATCATATGGCTATGTGTGAAGTTCCAGGTAGTAGCTCTCATAGAATAATTGACCGACGTCCTTTTGTGACCTTAGGGTTAGGACAAGGAACGAGTGCACGGACTGTAAGAGCCTTGATTGACTCAGGTGCAGCCACTAGTGCTGTTAGACTTTCTTACTGTCGAGAACTGAACTTAAACGTCAATCCTGTGGAAGCATACCTCATAGGGTTGGGAGGTGTGGAAACCCCTTGCATGGGCAAGGTGGAACTTCCCCTATACATTCAAGACATTTTACTGACAGTTAACGTACTAGTGTGTCAAGATGAGGATCTCACTGAACCTCTTGTCTTGGGTCAAGACTGGATCTATGATCATGCAGTCAACCTAAACCTAAGAAGTGGACTTCTTCAGGTATGGGTAAATCAGAGTCGAATTACAGTTGAATTAGACAATGGAGCACTCAAGGAACTAGGAAAGGCACAAGCTCCTGGTCCTTCCAGGAGTACACATGAGGATGACCATGCCATTCTTGTCCAAAACTATGTGATGCAGAGGGATGATTATCTCAACAAAGACGGCAAGGATATGACGGAACTCCCTTCTTTTCCAAAGGCCATCAAGAGGCGGCAACCGAAGGTGGATCAAGAACAGAAGAAGCAGATGACCTATAATGGAAGCCAAAAGAATTTGCGAAGCAAGGTGTCTCAACCGTCGAAACAAGTGTGGGTGCGGAGAGGCGAGCATTCTATTACGGTCAAGCCACATCAACTAGCTCAACTTCCTATTAGTGATCAACGACCAGACATTAATAAGAAGTCCTCCAAGAATTCTTATGTAAAAGTAAAATCTATCTGGATACCCAAGAAGTCGATGAAGGTTGACCCACAATCCAGACAAATTTGGGTGCCTAAGGCTTGCTTGCAGGCTCAAGTAGCTACACACAGATCACACCATACACGACAGGGGTCACTCACTCGAACCGCCGAAGCCCCCTTTTATTTGATACACAAATACATATTTGCCCATGAACACGAGCAAAATCACTTGTAAATGGGTTCCTAAAAAGCCTCATTTCCAAGTGGACACTCTTATACAACCCTCCAGAGTTTCCACAAAATCAAAACCAAAACCCATTCACTGTGTTTGGCAACCCAAAGCTTGTAATAAACCCCCCGGTCCCATTTGTACATTCATCTCCACCTACTAACTGCATCATTCTCACATTGCATCTTTTCACTTAGCTCATAGGACTAACAACACACACACTCATCGAGCACTCACTGATCGATTAACTCATCATTCACCTCATGTTAATGTTGTACTGGGGACAAAATTGTTCTACCTTGTCCTTTACAAGGTTAACGCATGCTTCTATATTCTCATAGAACTAGCAAGCAAGCTGTAACATGGCAGAAACTAGAGGCACCAGCTCCCAGGCAGGGTCTAGCGCCCAGATAGTGGACATTGAAACCCTCCTTCTGGAACCACAACTCACTGAGAGACCTCAAGAACTTAGATCTGTGCATGTGCTTCCTATTCAGGACCCGCCTCAGGGGCACACTTCTCAAGTGGGGAAACATGCACATTGGTTCAGTGATGTCGCACGGCCATTGGGAGATGACACCTACTTTTGGGAGGCAGAACTTGAGTTTAATGGCAAATGGGGACGATATCATTTCTTTACCCACGAATTTGAGAAGTATCAGAATGCAAAAATAATGCGATCAGTATGGACCAAAGCGGGCTTGGATGGCTATTTCCAGGCACATTTACCTAAGCCAGATTTCCTACGCTGTTCCTACTTTTTCAGTACCATCACCCCTAGCAGGGCTAAAGGAGGCAATAGTACCTTCGTGCTACCCTCATTGACACCAGGACACGAGCTCAAAAGATTCAAACTGACCCTCAACCTAGTACGAGAAGCATTGAACATGCAAGGTATGCATATTCCCATGGAGAAAGAAACAATGATTCCAGGCAGGATGAAGCACAAGGATCTCAACAAATTGAAGGACATGGTAGCCATGACACCAACCATCGCTCTGCACCTACGAACGATCATGCAGCACTTCGCTTTCCCCGCCCAAGAACGCTTCACAATGCCACCAAAAAAGATCTGGTTTAGCTTGTACTTGGCAGAGATAGAGAATCTCACCATCAATCAGCCACACTGGATCATCGATCAAATCCATCTAGCCCATCAACGATGGAATAATAAACAGAAGAATGTGCTTCATGGGTGATGTGCTCTGACAAAAATAATTTACAGGTGCTTAGCGTACAACGTGCCCATTCAAAGAGCACTAGTATGGTCCAGGGCCCAAGAATTCCAAAGACGGCTGTCAACGGCGGGTCCTCCATCGAAGAAAATGAGAGGGGGAGTTCAATTACCATGTGCCCAAGCAAGGGGAGCCACCACCACACCAGAGGTGACCCCTCCACAAACGCGACGTGTCTGACCATTTACCATTCGCCTACCCAGACCAAGTGCAGAAGGACCCAATCTGGTGTTCCCTCCGATTCCATCGGACTTGGAGTTCCCACAAGGTTACACCCTAGCCGATTTGACAGATGAAGAAATTGCCCGCATGATCAATGAGTCTAACCTGGAGACAGAAGCAGAGCAGACCCAAGGACCATAACCCACTACTACAACTTCAGCCCCGACCCAACCGGAAGTAGTAGAAGTAGAAGAGGATGATGAAGAGACAGAAGAAGAAGAAGCAAACCAGGAGTATGATCAAGAATATGACGAACTTTCAGAACTAGCAAGTGCCCCAGCATACTCGGCCCAGATAAAAAGATTGTATGAAACCATGAAGCGAGTCCAAGAACAACACAAACTGTCGCTCGAGACAGGAAAGGTGCTCATGAGCCAAATGTTAGCCGAGGAAGGTGTGGATGACATGTTTATTGAATCAATGAACCTGCACGCAGACGCGGTAGGCTTAGATGAAGCCGTTCATGCAGCCATGGCTTATATTCATCGCTTTGAGAAACGAGTGCCTACCCGCCCCATGCCATCCGGCAAGCAAATTCACATCAATGTATCAGAACCAGGAGATAACACACAAACAGAAGAACATCAGGCGGAACCACTCTCACCACACACCTCACCTCTCACTACACAACTCACCTCACCACATGACACTACCACCCCCACTTCCACCATCACCACAGTTGTCATGGGAATTCCTCTCTCTCCAGGCATCCAATTCGGAGGAGTTACCATGCCCACTTTCACAACACTCTTCATGAACATCACATCCACCCCACCCATTGTCCCCATCTATACGGTCACACACACAGTTGACACCATGGAAACATCACTAGCCACAGCACCGCTCCCTCCCCCCATGCAGCCTCAATCTCCCATACCCCCTCCACCCACCTCACCACTTGTTTCAACCTCATTCACAACTCCCTTTCCCTTTCCCATTCCCCCTGCATCTTCCCCTTTCCCTGCATTCTTTAATGTAAATAATATGTTTTCAACGTTACATCAGTGTGTGTATCAACTTCAGAGTGAGTATCAGGCTCTCGAAGACCGTCATCATCAACTGACTACGAATCACCAACAACTACAGAGACGGCTTATAACCATAGAAGATGAAAATGCTGACCTCAATCAACTCTATACCACACTCGAGCAGGCCCATCAAACCCTCCTGGAGGCACCCCAACCATCACAATTGACAGGTGTCAAACAACTCGAAATCCCCACGAGATCGACCCAGAACAATTCAAAGCAGTCCCCTCAGAAACAATGAAGACAATCTTGGAAAGCTATGCCGATCTATTAGAAGCACATGATGATTTGGAAAAGGAACGGGATGCACTACGCTGCCAGCTCAAGGAACAGGAGGAACAACCCAAGGTCATAGAGACAACCTCAACTTCAGAGGAGGTAAAGGCATTCACAGCGCAGGTGGCAGAATTGCAGAAGAAGTTACCGGAATATGAAAGACAACCCTCTCCAGTTGTAGAACCAGAGCCAGATGAATTGGTACCCATTGGGGTGGATGAGTCGTATGAGGAACCATATGTTCCTATGCCGATGCCAGGAGGTCAGCAAACCTCGAAAGGAATGGACACCCTGGAAGTCGAAGCACTCGAATGGCTTCGGACACTCGAAAAGATAGCTAAAACCCATGAAGATCGAGTGATAGTCCAAATCCAATCAATGGCTAAATTGGAAGACACTATCATAAAGTCAGGATATTTCCGCAGTATGTCTCATCACAGATGGATAGGCACCAATGATGATCAGTATGTTCCATATTGTGTACTCTTGGCAGATTATAACGCAGAGATTAAACAACGATGTGGCAAGGCTCCAACCTTTGCCACACAATTCGGCCCTGACGATATCCCGGAGAGTGCTAAAAAAGGATCTATTCATCAACCCACCTGGCGGATACGAATTTTAGAAACTTACCCTGAAATGGTTCGTACCTGGAACAACATGCCGTTGTTTATCAAATACAACCCTTGTTATGTTCCAGTCCTCCGAAGATGCACGTGGCCCGAGTTTACCATTGCTGTCAAGAACGTCAAAGGCTGTGCAAAGTGGTTAAATTATGTCTATCTAGCACCTCCACAAGGACCTCCCACAGTTGCTTATATGATTTCTACAATCCGTCACTGGAGCCTTCGACTACCGAACACACCTGATGTGATGGCACAAATGTGCATGAAAATCTTTGAATTAATGTTGATCACATTCAGGACATCCAAGAACATCAAGGACCCCCACTTCTCAGGAGTTGGCTTCACTGCACGCAACCAAGACCTGGTATATGACATGAGCACTACCCCCTCAATAAAGGTAGTATATGCCTGGCACGCAAGAATAAAATACCTCCCAGCATGCTTCAAGCAGACCTTCGAGGAGATGTTCATCACAGGGTTCTGGGAATATCACTCAGAAATATTTGTACCCAAGCCCTCACATCTCCTCCAACTATTCGCTGTGAAAAGGACCATCCACTCAGATCAATTGCGGGTGCCCCATCCAGACGTCCCAGGTCTAGTGGATTGGGATGCATTGTTAACAGACCTAGCACGGGGGCTGCGATTAGAAGAACACCACCTTGCTTCCGATGTGGTTCAATATTATGTCCAATGCTCAGCTAGACAAGGGTCTATCAGAGACGACAGACGCGAGAGAGGGGGGGTGTTGGTAGCAGTCAAGGCACCAAAGGACTCACAAGACAAGGAAGCCAAAGAAGGGAGCCAGAGCGGAGAGAAGGCACAAGCAGACTAAGAAGTCACCGAAGATCTGGCAAGTAGGCCATTCAAATTTTTCCAAAGCAACATCTTCATAACAGTGATTCTCATCACTACAAATCATTGTACATACCATTTTACCTTTTTGTAACTCCATTTTGTGCAAGCCAAGGAGTCCTCGAGCTTGAGGAGTATTAGAAGTAGCATCGTACCAATTTTCATAATCTTTAGACTTCGTTTGAGCCCCCAAATAGGCCCTAGAACCTAATTTTTAACGAGGCCGGACACTAGGTCTCGACAGGGCCAAAAGCTAGTCAAAAACTATAAATAGAGCTAGAGAGCTCATTTTTGAGGTTAGCTTGTAATAGATTTGAACTTGTATGAGCATTTTGGAAGTAATCTAAAAGAACTCCATTGTCTTTCTCTTTGTCTTGCCGTGTGTGCACGTGTGTGTGTATGTGTGTGCATGTTGGTGTGCTTCTCACTCACACACTTGTGCCTTCACTTGCTCGAGGTCATCATACCATCCTCACGTCTTCCCAGATTGACATTACAGGAGGTGCTACTCATCATTGAGCTACACCAAATTTTGGAGTATCCTATGGGAACATATGTCAGGGTCTACCCCTTTCAAGTCTTTTTAACTCCAAGCAAACACATCCCTATGCCTCTTCAATAGAGTGATCAAATTTTCTTCCTCTTCATCCGTTAAATCATGTCCTATGTATGTGCATTGTTCTTATCCTTCCTCGATTGCCACTATGGCTTTCTTCGTGGTTTCCTTATTGTCGTAGGCTTCTCCTGAACTTTTGCTTCTTTTGGGCATTCGGATCATGATTTTTCAGTCTTCCACCACATATTTCCTAAAATTTTCTGGCACTTCCATCAAGGGTTCTTCCTCCTCAGTTTTCACACTCTTGTTCTTCTTCGCCTTTTGATCTCGTTGACTAGATCTTGAATTTTCCTGTTCCTTCCTAGGGGTGGTGAGCTCTAGGGACATGGCTTCTATGTAGCCTAGGAATTCCTCTTCTAATGAAGGTTCAGGTCTGATTGAATCTACTTCCCATTACACATTGTTCACTTGCTTACTGTATTCAGAGATTACTTATTTAAGATGATTTGCTTTTGTTCCCTCTCTTACTAGGCTTATAGTGAAGATGGATATGTCATAACCATCTTCCTCACAATGTGGGGTCCATTGCCCTTCATTAATTGCAATATCCATAGTCGCTAAGATCTCGGCCCAACCATGGGGTTCGAATTCCTCGTCTAGAAATATCACCGGGACATATGCTGGATCTTCAATGGGTCTCGAAGTGTGTGCTACTCCTGACACTCTTGCTATAGCATGCTCCTCCTCCTTGGCTGCGATTTTAAACATCCATAGGTGTGTATCCTCATGCAACCAGAATGGATTTGATGTTAAGGAATGGACTGATTCCCTCTCCTCTTCGTTTCTATGTACGGTATATCCATTGCAAAGGTGGTACATCCCTATGTGAATAGTCAATGAGGTTCACTTTCATGGTTACTCCTAGGTGTTGTAGGTACAAAGAGTTGGTTCCCCAATCTTGTACGACTTGCATCTGTCGCATAAAAGGTCTACCTAAGAGCATCTCGTATGTCTGATTCTTTCCAAAATCGCATATTGCAAAGGTGTGATCAACTTCTATCCACAAGTTGAGAAAACCCCTTAGCTACAAGCCTTGCTTTGTACCTGTTCATGGATCCATTAGAATTCTTCTTTACCTTGTAGATCCACCTTGAGCCAATGACCTTCATAGATGCTTTCTTGGGAACCCATTCCCAAGTCTAATTTTCTTGTAGAGCTTCTATCTCTTCTTCCATGGCATCTCTCCATTCTCGTTTCTTCTTGGCCTCTTCATATGTTGATGCTTCTTTAAGGTCTAAATCATGTGCTATGCATATTGAATCCTTAGTGACTAAAGAGGTGTCATAATCATACCTTTCAGGCTTCCTTTTCTCTTTAATAGACCTCCTTATAGTTTGTTGAGATGATTTTGCCACATCTCTCATCTCTTGAACTTTGGCTTTGCCTTTGGAGTTCCAAGAGTGGATTTCCCTTCTTGGAGTCTTCTAGTCTTCTTCAAAATCACTTGGTTCTCCATGTGTATGCTCATTTCTCTTTGACAATGTTGGAAAGACTTCCTCTAATTCATAGGGAAGTTTGATTTTCCTGCAAACATTTGTTTTCATAAAAAAACAACATCTCTACTTACAATGAAAAATTTATTGCTTGTATTATATAGCTTATAACCTTTTTTATTAAGGTCATAGCCAATGGATATGTATTTTCCTACCTTTGGATCCAATTTTCCTCTGATTTGTGAAGGTATATGAAGATCCTGCAATGATCAAGGTTATGTATTCTTCCATTCCTTGCTTCATAAGGTGTCATTTCATCTAATGCTTTTGATGGAAGTCTATTGATCAAATAGGTGGTTGTGGATATAGCCTTTGCCCATAGGTAATTCGACAACTTCTTCTCTCTTAGCATTGATCTTGCAGCCTCCACTATGGTTCTATTTCTTCTCTCTACCACTCTGTTTTTCTCTGGAGTATACCTATTTGTAATCTCTTTTTTGATTCCTCTCTCTTGGAGATAAGAATGAAAGTCATGGGAGAAATATTCTCCCCCTCCATCTACCCTTACTCTCTTCAAAGTCTTACGTGTTTGGTTTTCTATAATTACTAGATATTTCTTGAATCAAGAGAAAACTTCATCTTTATGATTCATTAAATATAGTATTGTTCATCTGCTACAATAATCAATAAATGACACAATACCTAGATCTAGAGATTGAAGGCTCCTTTCTTAGTCCCCATACATTTGTGTGGACTACCTCTAATCGATCTTCATGGATGTATCCCTTCTTTGTGAATGGTTGTCTGTGAGACTTGCCGAATTGACAAGCACTACATTTGTAAATCATGTGTTTTTTGGAGATATTTGGTAGACCAAGCACACTTTGATACCTGATTTTCTTCAGATCCCTTTCACCTATACGAGCTAAGCTCTTGTGATCCAATTTTCCAATTCTGATAAGATTTGAATACCATAATTGAACAATGCAATGTTCCTATTTTTTTGGAGCTCAAACGTAAATAGTCTACTTGACTTTTCTCTTCTTAATATCCTCTTGAATCCTTGATGTGGATCCTCAACAGATGCTCCATTCTTTGTAAATCTGACCTCCAATCCTTTCTCAGCAATTTGACATACACTTATGAGATTTTTCGTGATAGTTGGTACATACACTACCTTGCTCAATAGGTTCATGTTTCCATCTAAAGTCTTCACATTGCCTATCTTCTCTATTGGATGCCCTGTGTCATCTCCTACTTGGAATTCATTTCTATTCCTTAGACCTTCCAAGTATGAGAGTAGAGCTACATTTCGTGCTAATGTTTGCATCAAAACAGATAACTTGCATATGCAAGGATGTGAAGAAACCTTTTATTTTGGGAATAAAAGTGCTCAATAATTTTCTCAAAGCTCACAACCTAGTATGCATTGACCAAAGATCTTTTGCACATATCTAAAAGAGTGTGTAGCTAATTAAAGCAAGTTATTTCATCAATTTAGCCACACTATACACTGAGAAATGATTCTAACAAGTCAAGGGGATCATCTCGACATTTCAGGATCTAGAAGGTGTGCAGACATAGTCACATTCTATGATCCATATCTCAAGCTCCTCTAAACCAAGCTTAATGAAATTTGATACATAAGTAGTAGACACGTTAATATACCTAACCCAGTTACATTATTGCAAATGATTGATTACATATAGAGAAATCAATTCTACAAAAACACTCTAATGATGAAGATGCAGCAGAGAACAGTAGACAGAGATGTAATTGAAGAAATTTATCAAAATGTATATGCTAGTGAACACATGATACAAGGGAAGTGTAGTGGACTACACATAGGTAGTATGAGTGTATGCTCACCAAAGTAGCTCAATGCCTCTCAGAATAGCTCTCATATCCCACAACTAAAAGTATGTGTATTTATATATGTGCTCCAAGTTTGAATTTGAATTTTCCCTCACCTAAAAGTGATCCTACATTTAGAGATGATTTGCATTTATTCTTCCTACCACATGATTCATGGTTTTAGCTCCCTAAATTCACGAGATTCCTTATTCTCCTTTCTTTTACATTATCCAAAGTAAGTACGCTCAAAATGACTAGCATAAGTTCACATGTAGTTATTTCTTGTGAAGGGATAAAATTGTGTGTAGTCCTAAATAATTAGCCAATCACTTATGCTTGTTAATTGTACCAACACATCTATGTGTATGACTTGCATATCTAGCAAGAATGTGAGCTCACCTAAATCACTGATTTTGAAGTCCTCTTGCATATGTCTTTTGATCCTTTGTATGCCATTCAAGTCATCTCCTATCATGATAAGCATATAAACATAGAAAAATAACCTCATTGTGATCCCTTTTGATGAATAAACAAGGAAATGAGTTGTAGTTATAAACCCTTGATCTTATAGGTATGTAATCAACCTTTAATTGCAAGCTCTAGGAGCTTGTTTCAATCCATACAATGCTTTCCTAAGTCTGCAAACATAAGATGTATAATAAGGGTTTTTAAAACCTGGAGGTTGTGACATGTATACCTCGTCACTTATCCAATCATTTAAAAATGCCTTTTTTTACATCGTTGGAGAAGTTTCCATTTTCTTTCAGTAGCTACACTTATCAATGTTCTAATTGTAGTCATCTTTGCAACTGGTAAGAATGTTTCCTCATAGTCTATACCATGAGTTTTTTAGCATCCTTTGGCAACTAGTCTTGCCTTGTACCTGTAGATTGATCCATATGAGTTTCTTTTGAGTTTATACACCCATCTATAACCAATAACCTTTTGATTGGGTGACATTTGAACCAAATCTCAAGTCTCCATCTCCTTCAGTGTCTCTATTTCTTCTTTCATAGTCTTTTTCCAATCAGGATTTCCTTTTTCCTCTTCATAGGTTGAGGCTTCTTCTGAAATTGAGTCCTTTGCCAAGTAGATTGAATGCTTTATAAAAAATGTGGGATCATATCCGTAAGTTTTTTGTTGTCTTTTCTCCCTTGTTGACCTTCTTGGTGATTTCTAGGAGCATTTTCCACACTCTTGCATTTTTGCTTTGCCTCTTGAATTTCATAGCTTGCAATCATTTTCTCTTTCATCTTGTTCATCACTTGTATCAGTTCTTGGATCCTGGACATGTGTATCATGCTTGTTGCCTAATTCATGGAAATTAGAATCGAGATCATATGGTAGAGTTATGTTTTTCTTCATCATACCAAGACCTATGTTATTCAAACACAACATCCCTACTTGTAAGTGAATTGCTTGGTTGAAGGATTATAGAACCTATAACCCATCTGAGTTGAATCATATACAATAAATACTATGGTTGTTGCCCTTTCATCTAGCTTACCTCTTATTTGTGATACTACATGAACATTAGCTAAACAACCAAACACCTTGCAATGTCCAAGACTAGGTTTTCTTCCATACCATGCTTCATAAGGAGTCATAACTTTGAGTGATTTGGATGGTAGTTTATCGACAAGGTGCATAGCACTTTAAATAGCCTCTACCCATAGATAATGTGGCAACCTCTTTCCTTCAAGCATTTTTCTAGCTCGTCCAACCAATGTCTTGTTTCTTCTCTCTACAATTCCACTCAATTGAGGAGAGTGTTAATATATTTAGGTAGTGATGTGCGTGAACACACTAGGACCACCAGGGCACTTTTTTTCCCTCTTTAAGAGTTTTTTTCCCCCAGCTTGTATATATGCCTATTACCCTAATGGATCACTTATCTTTGTACATTCTAGTGGTAATGCATTCAGTATTGTGTGTTGTGCTCCAAGCTTCTTCTTCTTCCTTGTGCTATTTGCATGCTTCCGCAGACCTCAAAATTCAAAAATTGGTATCAGAGTAGGTTGCCACTTCATCTAGGGCATCATCGATACCCCTAGGGTCATCATCTCAAAATCGTACGAATATCGTAGCACTTATGCAGCCAATTTTATATTTTTGTGCCAAAGATATATACACGTTTTGGTTCACCAGTATAAGCCAATCAAAGTCTACTATAGGTTTGGCAAAACTCATTAGGGTAGTCATGTTCAACTTTTTTAGATATACTCATTTTTCTGCATCAGGGTATTTTAGTCACTGGCCATGGCTGAAAGCACTGATGAATTTTGTATGTTGGCTCTTGAGGATAAGTGTTGAAAATCAAGTCTCAATCATGCAAAAGGGCTCAACCACAAGTTTTTCAAGTGGACCAATCAAAAAAGGAGGACCAAAAGTCATGGAATAAAATTAGAAGCTCCAACAAACTCAATCAAATTCAAATATCATCAAATCAGCCACCAAAAAGTTCACCTACACTAATTGGTAGGTGGTTAGCTAGATTGTAGGAAAAGTAAAACTCTAGATAAGAATCATCCCACTTTGTTTCTTTAGTTGTATGCATTCCACTAGTTTCCCACTTAGTTTATTGAAGTCATAAACTCCAGCAAGCATCCCCCTTGTTTGCTTACCTCATTTTCTCATGATTTCGCTCCTCTCTGTCTAGAGCTGTAGTTATACTTTTCCAAATTTGATTGTATTGGATTGTAGAGTGTTGTTTTCTCTCTCATTGTACTCATTTTCATTGATTTCAAGATTCATTTGGTCTCCCATATAGTTCCCTGAAGTTTATCAAAGTTTCAAGTTATTTGGCTAAGTGAGTTATGAGAAATTGCCAACTTTGAGAAGGTATATCTTTGCACATAGGTAGAGTGTTGCAAACAGGTAGCCTATTTTGCAAAGGGTGTTTCTCCCATCTTGAATATCTATTTTGGATGATTTAAAGCTTTTTTTGTAGCTCTTATAGTCTACTATAGGTCTGCAAAAATTCATTTTAAGCCTCTATACTGGTGTAGAGAAAAGTTTAGAAGAGTGAGCATATATCATTGCTTGTGGACCTAGTGGAGGGCAGCCATGTTCAATTGTTGCATTGGGGTGTTAGAATCATCCCCCATCAGTGGTATTAGAGCCATTTTGGATTCTTGGAGACATCAATGGGAATCATATTGAAGACTTTGTATAAAAGCAAGAAGACATCAAAAGGGGCTACGTCGATCGAAATCTCAACTAGTCAAAGGTTTGCAAGGGAAAAGCTATCCAAAGGTAATATCCACACCTTCTAAAGCATACAAACACTTGAGGAGAAGCTAGAGGAGAATCTTAGACCTCAGTATGGCTAAGTATAATGCACAAATAGAGAAGTTAGAGAAAGGCAATTATCAACAATGGAAATTTAGAGTTAGCAACTACCTTATGGGCAAAGGATTGTGGGGATTCGTGAGCGGCATGGAGACAATGCCTCATGTACATGATCCACCACTTCAAGGGCAGGTCAATTCCCTTAATGAATGGATAGAAAGGGATACGAGAGTCATATTCATTCTATCCCAACATATAAGCAATAGCATGATAGGGCATATACAAGACTTGGACACATCCAAGAAGGCTTGGGAGACCTTGGAGAGATTGTACTCTTCATCAAGCAAGGCAAGGAATATTCAGCTCAAGAATGAGCTAAATAATCTTAGGAAAGAACCAAACACTAACATAAATGAGGACATATTGAAGGTTAAGGAGCTTGCAGATGCCCTGGGCTCAATTGGGAGCCCAATTGAAGATGATAATCTTTTCGTGCACACTCTCAATGGCTTGAGAGAGGATGAAAGGGGGAAAGCATTCACCACATCAGTTTATGTGAGGGATTCCCTACCAAAATTTGATCAATTGGTCACATTGATGGTGACCGAGGAGATGAACCAAGGAGGATCACAATCAAAGGGCAACCAAGCCCAAGTTTTATATGCAGGTAGAGGCAAAGGCAAAAGAGGTGGACAAAACTCTCAAGGCAAAGGGAGAGGAAGGTCAAGCTCAAGCTCAAGCAACTAAGAAGGCCCCAACCAAAGCTATGGATCATGAGGAAGAGGAAGGAGAAGAGGAAGAGGAGGAAGATCACATGGAAAAGAAGCATCCAATGGAGAATGCTACAATTGTGGAGAACCAGGCTATTATGCAAGAGATTATTGGTCCAAAGGAGGAGGCAATCAAGAATACAAAAGAAACCAATGTAATTATGCTAGTACTTCAACAAATTCAGAAAATGAGAACTCACTTATGATGTATGGGTCAAGTGAAAGAGTCAACTCAAATTTTACATGGTACATTGATGGTGGTTGTAGCAACCGTATGAGTTGCAAAAAAGATGTTTTCTCTAATTTACACTCACCCATCACTCAAGGACATGTAGAGATAGGGGATGACACTGAGCACAAGATACACATGTGGGAGATGTTGCATTGAATGGATCTCAAAGCTCCAAGGTGTTGAAGGATGTGTTGCATGTGCCAACCATCACAAAGAACTTGGTTTCAGTAGGTCAAATGGTTGAAAGAGGTTATGAGGTGAGGTTCAATGATCACGGATGTGTTGTTGAAGACCCCATGTAGGACTACAAGCTCATAGCAAAAGGAAAGAAGCAAGGAAGACTCTTCACCATGGAGGTAAAGCCATCAACCCTTCACACTGTCTACTTGTCAATTGGAAATAAACAGATTGCAGAAATTGACTTATGGCATAAAAGAATTGGGCACGTAAACTTAAAAGGGATGAAGGACATGAAAAGGAGGGGCTTGGTGAGTGTTCTACCTGATCTTACATATCAGAATATGCAACATTTGTGCCATGCTTGTCAATTAGGGAAACAAAGCGAATTGCCATTCAAGAAGGGAGCACATGTGAGCAATGAAGTGTTGAATC
Source organism: Ceratopteris richardii (assembly GCA_020310875.1). Classification (NCBI taxonomy): domain Eukaryota; kingdom Viridiplantae; phylum Streptophyta; class Polypodiopsida; order Polypodiales; family Pteridaceae; genus Ceratopteris; species Ceratopteris richardii. Next base: position 22,733,399 of record CM035441.1, read on the forward strand.
TCATACACACTGATGTATGGGGACCTACAAGGGAGCCAACCATTGGAGGTAATAGATATTTTATCACATTTATAGAAGATCATTCAAGGTTTTTTTGGATGTATTGCATGAATTCAAAATCAGAGGTGTTATACCACTTCAAGAGGTTCAAAAACCTAGTGGAGAAGGAAACAGGGAAGTATGTAAAGACTCTCAGATCCGACGGAGGGGGAGAATATTTTTCAAATGAATTTTCCAATTTTTTACATGAACATGGCATCAAAAGGAAATTCAATTGCAGGTATACACCTCAACAAAATGGGGTGGCGGAGAGAAAGAATAGATACATAGCAGAAGTGGTTAGATCCTTGTTAAATGAAATGAATGTTCCTAACTCTTATTGGGATAATGCAACAAATACAGCCATATACATTATGAATAGGTGTCCAACCTCAAGAGTACATGGAGTTACACCTTATGAAGCTTGGTGTGGTAATAAACCCAACCTTTCACATCTCAAAGTATTTGGTTGTGTGTGTTATGTTCATATACCTCAACAATTGAGACACAAGTTAGATTGGAATGCAGATAGGTGTATATTTCTTGGATATTCTTCAGAGAAAAAGGGTTTTAGATGCTATAATCCTTGCACCAAAGAGCTTAAGGTGTCTAGTGATGTAATATTTGATGAGTTTCTACCTTGTTATGGTAGCAAAGATGTGTTACAAGTTGACAATGCATATGAAGCCGAGAAGAAGTTCAAAGAGCAACAACAAAGCATGGAGATCAGTGGTCCAACCACTTCAAGCACACCATCAGAGGAGAGTACTACATCAGCTTGGCATGGAAGGACAAGGAATGAAGCTCATTCAAGTGAAGGAAGTAGCAAAGGAAAGGAAAAGGCAAATGACGAAGACCATCGATGGGTAGACATGGAATCTACAAGTGATGAAGATATGGAAAAATTAGAAACTCCAGGATTTAAAGCATCTAAACCGAGGAGGAGATTCCTACCACCTAATGGTGAGGTAAGGTCATCCAATAGGGTTAAATACCCTATTCAAAGAATAACTTATGATTCATTCATTGTAAGACACTATGCCTACATGAGTCAAGTTATAGCTTGTGAAGAACCTAACTTTTTTGAAGAAGCAAATAAGCATAGGAATGGATTGGAGCCATGGAGGAGGAATTCAAGGCACTTGAAGAAAATGATACTTGCCCATTGGTGCCAAGGACAAAGGACATGAAAGTTATTGGAAACAAATGGGTGTACAAGGTAAAGAGTCATGCAGATGGGATCATCTCTAGGTATAAAGCAAGGCTAATTGCCAAAGGTTTTGCTCAAATCTAGGGCATAGACTTTGAGGAAGCATTCAATCTAGTAGCTAAGATGTCCACCATTAGAAGTTTGATTGCAATTTCAGCCTCAAAAGGTTGGAAGATGTACCAATTGGATCTGAAGAATGCTTTCCTAAATGGAGAGTTTGAAGAGGTAGTCTTCATGGAGCAGCCCCAAGGCTTTGAAGATGAGAGGTTTCCACATCATTTATGTAGGCTAAAGAAGGATCCTTATGGACTCAAGCAAGCCCCAAGAGCTTGGGGCCAAAGACTTGTGGACTACTTGGTAAAATGTGGATACAATCAGAGTCATGCAGACCCATCACTCTTTGTGAAGAAGGAAGGTAGTGAAATTGTTTTCATTCGTATATATGTTGATGATTCCATGCGTTTCCCACTAGTTTAGCAAAGTCATAAACTCCAGCAAGCAGCCCCCTTGTTTTCTTACCTCATTTTCTCATGATTTCGCACCTCTCTATCTAGCGGTGTAGTTAGGCTTTTCCAAATCTGATTGTACTAGATTGTAGAGCATTGTTTGACTTTTTCAATGTACTCATTTTCATTGATTTCAAACTTCATTTGGTCTCTCATATAGTGCCCTAAACTTTTCCAAAGTTTCAAGTTATTTGGTTGAGTGAGTTGTGACAAATTGCCAACTTTGTGAAGGTATATCTCTGCACATAGGTAGAGAGTGTTGCAAAGAGGTAGCGTATTTTGCAAAGGATGGTTCTCCCAGTTGGAATATCCATTTTGAATTATTTAAATCTTTTTTCATAGCTCTTATAGTCTACTATAAGTTTGCAAAATTTCATTCTAAGTCTTTGTACTAGTGCAGAGAAAAGTTCAGAACAATGAGCATATATCACTGCTTGTGGACCTAGTGGAAGGCAGCCATCTTCCATTGTTGCATTGGGGTGTTAGAATCATCCCCCATCAATAAGTTGGATAGTACCAATTACCAATTGTGGGGTTATATGATTTGTCATGTATTGGTTGCAAAAGGACTGTGGACTATTATGTAGGGTGTTGAAAAACATCCTATTTCACCTGCAAGCTGAGTTGCTGAAGGTGATGCAGATGGCATGGAAGATGGTGATATTCTTCATGTTCCTGTTCATGCTACAGTTCTTGCTACACCTATTGCAAAAAAAATTGATGGGATGGCAGAGATGCTCAAGCACATGCATTGATAGCCTTGTTTGTCAAACATGCCATTATTCCTCACATTCACTCTTGTAGAACAGTTAAGGATGCTTGGGATACACTTAGCACTCTATACTAGGCAAGGAATGAGGCTCGTGTTACTTACCTCCAAAAATAATTGGAGAGTGAGCACATGAATGAAGGAGATTCAATGGATAGTTTTTTTGACAAAGATCAAAGATTTGAAGGAACAATTGATTTCTACCAATGAAGTCTTGCGTGACATTTCACTTGTGCAAATTGTTCTAAATGGTCCTCCCAATTCATATCAGAGTTTTGCTTCTACTCTTCATCTGATGCTCAAAGGCAATCCAAATGCCTTATCATTTGAGGAGTTAGTCTTTGTTTTGTTGCAAGAAGATCAGTCTAGGCATAACAGGTCCATTATGCATGTTGTAGATGAAGCTTTCGTGGCTATTCAAAAGGGCAAAGGTAAATGGAGTTCTTCTACTAGTAAGCAGAAATTTGTTAATTCTGCACAATCAAAGAGGGAAGATAGAGATGAGAAGAAAAAAAAAAGCAAAATTTTTTTTGCAAATACTATAAAGGAAATGATCATGTCATCAAGATCTATCCAAAACTAGCTGCTCAAGAGGCAAGGAAGAAAGAGGCTGGAATGGTTGTTGCAGAGGCCTCTACAGCCAAACATGTACTTAAGAGGTGTCCCACTAAAGTGTTCCCACTAAAGCATTGTAGTATATCACTCCATATGAGGCTTGGCATGGTCGCAAGCCATTTGTTGCTCACCTATGTGTTTTTGGTTGTCTGGCATAATATGCACTTATTTGAACAACAATGCAGGAAATTAGATGATAAAGCAGTAAAATGTATTTTGTTGGGTATAGTTCTGAAAGCAAAGGCATGTGGCAAATTCTACTCTTCAAGCATTGTTCTAGCTAATCCAACTAGATTCTTGCTTCCGCTCTCTACAATTCCATTCAATTGAGGAGAATACCTGGTAATCACTTCCCTTTTGATGCCTTTATCGTGCAAGAGGATCTGAGTTTCTTCAATGATCTACCTATATGATTCTCCACATGTTCCAGGTACTTCTTGAAGCATTCAAACACTTCATTCTTATTCTTGATGAAGTATAGAATGGTCCATCTAGTACAATCATCAATAAAGGAAACATAATACCTTGATCTTGCCAATGGGTTCTTGACTTGGTCCCCACACATTAGTATGTATTAAGTCCAAAAGGATGTTGTGGATGTAGCCTTTGTGGTTGAATGGTTATCTTTGTGCCTTCCCAATCTCACATGCATCACATATGTTGAACATGTGTTGCTTTGATATGTTTGGCAGCCCTAGAACACTTTGATCCTTGCATATATCCTTCATGGCTTTTTAATTCACATGAGGAAGTCTCTTATGCCACACTTCAAGCTCACTTAGTGTTCGGGACCCAAAGTTGAATAGAGCTATGTTTGTGGTTTCTCCTACTTTAAAAGGAAAGAGCCTACAATGCTTCTCACTTTTGGCTATCTTCTTGAAGCCTTGATATGGATCTTCCACAAAATCTCCATGTTGGGTGAACCTAACTTGCAAACCTTTTTCAACTATTTGGACTACACTTATTAGGTTTTTAGTGATAATGGGTGCATAGAGGACCTAACTCGGAATGTTTGTCCTGCCATTGGAAGCTTTGACATTACCAACCTTCTCCACATTGTGCTTAGTGCTATCCCCTATTGGTACTTCATGTCTATGCTTTGGACTTTCCGAGTCAGATAGAAGAGAAATTTTGCTTGCAACATGATTTCAACATCATGAATCTATGTAGAACAAATGATCATTTTCTTTACCTTCTTTGTGGCTCACATTCATTAGAAGCAATGAGTCTTCGTGTGGTTGATTTTTTTGAGTAATTGTTGAAGTCCCTTCTATTGTGACTTCTATTGTTGTTGTTGAAGTTGTGTCCACCTCTGTCTTTGGTGTTGCCAAGTCCACCTCTTGCACCTCCTTTCCGAGTCCTTCCATTGAACCAACTGTTTTGAGTGGTGTGGTGGGTCTTCTCACAAATGCCACAAGGTTGAACATTTTGACCTTTTTATTTTTCATTCTTTGATCCTTTCTTCTTCCCTTTTGACTTGCTCTTGCATGCATAGTTGGCTTGGGAATTCTCTTCTTCATCGTCTTCCTTGTTCATGAATTTTTGCTTCTTATCTTTGTTATTTGCATAAAGAGCACTTGTAGTATTACCTTGATAAGAGTTACCTTCCTTCACATTATTTTTGGCCTCTTGGTTGAAGATTTTTTTAAGGATTATGTTGAAATCTGGGGTTTGTACATCCATGATCAGATCATAAGCTATGGTGAAGGATTGCCATTGCTTATCACTTCTAATTCCATTTAGAATTTTCCATATGATCAGCCCTCCAATGGATGCTAATTGATATGTAACCTTCTTGACCTTGGTAACAAACTCTATGATAGTTTGTTTTGGATTCTTCTTCATTTGGTTGAACTCATTCCAAAGGTGGTTCTTTCTAGCCTTGGTACTATCTAAGAAAAGGGTCCCAAGTGCATCACAAGTCTCTTGCGATGTCTTGCATCCTCTAATATGTGGTAATAGAAAATCAGAAATAGATTCTAATATGTATGACTTTGCTTTAGCATCCTTTGCACACCAAAGTGTGAGCTTATCTATTTCCTCTTGTGTAGGTCCTCCTTTGGATCTTGGAGTAGGCATAGCTTCATCACCTACTACATCTCCATAAAGATTTCTACCTTCGAGATAGGCCTCCATTCTGATTTTCCAAGTAGCTTAGTTGTGTCTATCAAGTTTCTCAATCATCGAGGGAAAGCCATCACCCATCTTGATCTAGCTCAGTAGTACCATTGAGAGAACTTGGAGAAGCTTGCAAGAGGTAGAAAAGTGAGTTCCCAAGTGATGAAGTTTGGTCGATCCAACCAGCACAAGATGAGCCCTTGAGCTTTTGCATAGTAAAATAGACCTTATACGCATGTGATTATTGCAATAAAATCGACTATGTACTTTGGCGCATCAAGGAGAAATAGTTGGTATAGAACATATAAGTTTGCACTTTGACTAGCTCAAAAAACTTGCTATCTTTGGATGAAACAATCAACTTCAAATGCTGAGAGGAGCCAACATGATTACAAATGGAAACATTCCTTTGTTTGAAATGTTATACATAGGATTGAGTGTATAGAATGCACAAGACTACAACCAATAAGCAAGATATTCTTCTGGAATGAACTTAACACTTAATAGAGGTACTCTCAATTTTTCAGGGTTGTGTAGAGATAGACCCTAAGAGAGTAAAATTGAGATTTCTCAAAATCTACTAAACTAAATGTTATGAAAATTTGTACACAAAAACTAGACACTAATAAATATCCACTTAATGTCAATCATCCAATTTGGAGCTCTGTCGAGAGAGAAACAACCTCTTCAAGTGTAGTGTTGTTGAAGCAAATGGTGCAGAGAAATGAATGAGCAACACAATGATGACCCAAAGTGTATGTATATTACTTCAATGTAATGTAAAAGTGATTTGAAGTCTTTATATAGACTCTTGAAGTGTTCCAAAACTTCTAAAAGTGGATTTTGAATTCGAATCAAGGCGTGATAGGTTGTTGAAGAGAAACAATTCACTTTCCTACAATCTAGGAAAAGTGAAGATCTCATCTGATCTACTTTTTGGTGATTGATTGATTGATTATCCAGATCAACCACCTCAAATTTGTGGAATTTGAGCTGTCCTTTTACAACTATAAATCTCTAGGATTTTACTTTGGTAAATGATCCATAAGAAATCCTTATGAAAATACCATAAAAATAAATATAGATGAAGAACCTCTTTAAGGGATATCTTTGCTACATTCCATCGGATGGTTTGATGAAGTAGAGCGATTCCACCTCAAGCATAGTGTAAGCTTGATGTTCCAACAAAACCTATTCTATTGAATGTGGGATGCGGTTTGCACAATTTCTGCTTAGGTGATGACAACTTGGTGACTTTTAGACTCATCATTTAAAGATGATGCTTTTATCTCTCACCTAGAAGGCATAGCTCTTGGGCTAGGTTCAAAGTGGATTGCCCCTTTGCCCAATGATAAAGTGGAAGATCTCTTTTCCCCCTCCAATACATGTGGTTGCTCCTCCTTAAACACCATATCATGACTCACCATGATCTTCTTAGCCTCAAGTTCATAAATCTTATAAGCCTTCTTATCCTCGTTGTGCTCTAAGAAGAAACATTTGATGCTTTTTCATTGAAGCTTGTTTCTCTCCCTATTTGGAGCATGTACATTACACTCACTTCTAAATACTTTGAAATGGGAAACAAATGGATTTTTACTAGTGTAGGCCTCTTGTGAAGTCTTTTCATCAAGTTCCTTGGTGTATCCTTGATTCAAGATGTAGAAAATAGTGTTGATAAACTCTACCCAAAATTGATTTGGGAAACCATTTCCCTTTAAAATGCACCTTTTCATCTCCATGAAGGTTTGATTTCGATGTTCTACAACACCTTTTTGTTGAGGGATATGTGCCACTATGATTTGACGCTTGATTTTCCTACTCTTGCAAAAAGTTTCAAACTTTGCTGATGTAAACTCATGTAATAAAGTGATTCTATGATCTAAGGTTCTAGCCAATTTAGATAGATATGAGATCGGACACTTTTTGTTCACCCATATGTATGACCAAAAATCTCGATAATCGACTTATTTGAAGGTCATCTATTCTTGTAAACAAGTGATCCACTTAGCCTAGTGGTTAAGTCTCAAGGGTGTGAAGGAGGAGGTCTTAGATTCAATCCCCATGGGGTACATGAGGAGATTATTTGGCCCAAAGAGACGTAGGACCTTCTAGAAGCATCTACTTGAGTTAAATACAGTTAATTGGGACACTTGGCATGCATGCAATTACATGGTCGACACATGGATGTATCCACCTATCGAAGAAGGTAGTCCCTTGGAGATAGTTATATATAGAGGTAGATGGTTGGAAGGAGAGTCATCTCTCTAGCCCATGGCGGTTGTTAAATGTGGTTAGAGTAACGCTGTATTACTGACTAGCCGAAATTGTTTCCGAACAAATATTAAACGTAAAACAGTGATTCACCATAAACTGTGTTAAAATTTCAGTATCATTACCGAAAGGCGTTACCAGACCAGCGTGGGTTCTTGGGAGTGGTAGGGGTATGTTAGACAGAGGCCCTGTACTAATTTCCCAAACCTTCGTTACAATCAACAACAACACTAATGCGCGTCTTAGCTCAAATCATTAACATCAACTGGGCGAGACTTACTTTCTATATTCCTAGGTACCGTACTTCTTCAGACTACCCTGCTATTGGAACAGAGCAGTAGTCTGGACTACAATCTTAACAGTAGTAATCAACCAGAGATAATACTTTAACCGAGAGATTCATTCGCCACAACACTTACAGCGATCTCAAATAAAAGTTCACGTTTACCAAAAGTACTAGTCCTTCCTCATATTCGTGGTCAACAGATCATAACACCAAATACAATGAATCCGATAAACAAATAGAACGTACTTCAACAACGGAAGAACACACAGCAATACGATACGATAACATTACTCAGACACACAATCCGTCACTCAACCACTCGTTACGGTGACCTTCAGTATAAACAGACGATGCAGAACTCAACACTAACAATACTCAGAACTTCACAATAGTGTAAACAATACTCTGACAAATAATTAGGCGTATAATCTGGCAATTCCAGAAAAGACGTCTCCTGCGATCATCCTCTTTTCATTACTTTATATAGCTTTTACAAGATGCGCGTACCAACTTTTGCGCGTAATTCAAGGAACTCCGTTACATCCGGCAGTCATTACATTTGTCCCACTCCGGCGGCTGACTAACACTGGCACGCACGGTGGACTCAAACCCGCAAGTCATTTTGCTTACAAAACTATTGTTCGTCGATGATTCCTTCTAGATACATATTTCTGGCTAATCTAAATGTACGGGCTATTTTTTTCTTAAGGGTTTCTAATAGTTGCTTAAGGGTATCAGGTTCTAATACTTGCGCATCTACTCTAACAGAACTAAGGGCGATGGCTTCAGTAAGTAAAATTTCGGCCTGTGTTTGCAAAAAGGCCTCTTGTAGGTAGAAGTCGTTGGATAATGTCGCATCTCTGGCTGTCTTCATTTCATTTACTTGCTTCTGCATTTCACTGATTCGGTCTTTTTGGTTGCGTACCTGATTATCTAGTCTTTCAAATTGTTGATTCTGGAACTGTATGGTTTTGTGATATGCATCTCGTTCTCTGCGGGCACTCGCTAAATCCTTCTGATATTTGGTTTCCTTGAGTAGTTGATGTTTGAGTATATTGTTGACCTCATCAAGTGATTCTTTCGTTCTCTGTAATTGATCTTCTGTTTGTTTTGCTTCTTTCTGCTGCTCTTGGCTCTTTTGTATGACTTCCTGCAACTGAACCCTTGTTTCTTCGAGTAGGTTTCCCAGCGCAATTCTTGTGTCTTCTGTATCTTTGATGGTTTGATTTAACTTTCTATCTCTGTGTCGGCAGCTGTCAGTAATTCTTCTTTTTCAACCAGTGCCTTATCTCGTTGGCTTGAGCTTTCTTCCTGTGCTTGGAGTGTAGCCTGTAGTTGCTTGATTTGCTCATGGAGTGCATGGTTTTCTGCTCTTGCTGCTTGTAACTCTTCCTGGAGGGGGGTGATATCTGCCTCCATCACTTCCAATTTTCGTTGGAATTCCTCTCGTGCATTGTCTGTGGCTTGCTTCAGGTGTTGCGGCAGTTGTTGGGATAGATTAATCAAGAGGCGACCCATAGATTCTAATTCCGAAAAAACTGGAATGGGGTGGGGTGGCAAAGGAGGGTGAGGTTGCGAAGAGGTTTGGGTGAGGAGTTGTTGGGAATTCGGTGGGGAGTAATTGAGGGAGGATGAAGAGGTTTCAGCGGTTTCGGTGGGGTGACTGGGCTGGATGGGACTGTGGGGTGGTTCCGGTGGGGGAATAGGGTTGACTGGTGGTGGTTTGGGAAGAGCAGAGTCAGTGGTTACCTTGTTTGTTTGTTCAGTTTCTGCATTGTTAGCCTCTATGGATTCCACTGCCTTAAGTAGCTTGTCTAGTGCTTCTCTAGCGGATTCTTGCTCGTCTAATTGTTGCTCTGATTCTTTTTCGGTCGAAATTATTTCTGTCTCTGCTTGATCTTGTTGTTCTTGTTGCTCAGTCGATGATTCATTGTGCATTGAGGTGGCTGTATCATGGAACGTCTCTTCTTCGTTCTTCTCGTCTTCTTTATCGTCATCTCTATCTTTTCCGGCTGAGCCTTGTGCTTCACTTTTTGAGGAGCTAATTCTGATGCATTTCCGGCGGAACAATTGGTTGAGCTCTTCTTCATCTTCTTCTTCCTCATCCTCTAGCAGTTGTACTGACTCTTCATGCCTCAGGACGGGTCCTCGTGGTGGTGGTTGAGCGGCAAGTATGGTTGGAAAGAGAAAGGAAAGAATGTGGGGAAGTCTGGATCGAGGGGTGGTTCCTTTGTTGACTTGTTTCACTATGGTTACACACTCCTTGTGGATACGGTGAAAGAAGAAGGATGCGAAGTTGACGGGTTCTTGTGCAGCAAGGTTGATGGCGGAATAGAACGGGCAGGATATACCGTAGGTGCGTTTCTGGAGGTTTAAGATGGCGACTAAGAACTGGAGTGCAGTTTTTTCGGGTTCAGGGCGGCAGAGGATGGCGTATTCATTCGATGAATAACGGGGAAAGAGTTCTATCATTCTGGCTACGGGGATGCTTGGGCCATTCTCGCGGCCTTGTGGGGTGAGGTAGAAGGCTTCGGCAAAGGCTTGAAGGGTTACTACGGTTCTAGATGGTAGGGAGGGGAAGAGCCATTGTCGTTCAGCGATGGGGGATTGGACGATGGCAGGGATGATTTGCGCGAAGAAGGGATGGGCTTCCACTGAGTGCCATGGCAGCTCAGCGAAGTTGGCCAACCCTCGGGTGCGCAGGTAATCTCCTACCTCGGTAGGGATACCATCACGGAAGGCTGCAAAATTTGCCAACGCTTCCATTGTACACGCGAACACGAAGACACAGAATACAGAAAACACGGATACACAGAATAGAAAACACAAGCACAATCACAAGAACATAATAGCGTTTTTTGGCGCAACCGAAGAGATTAAGTAGAGACATTACGGTGGGGGGGTAGGAAGTGAGGGTTATCATTGTGTGGTGCTGGAATGATACTGCTTTCAATTTGACGTGCATGCTTGAGTAATTGGTAAGGAGGGCGGCTTATGACAAAACGCGGCTATTAAAAAAGAAAAGAAAGAACAGAAGGAAAAGTAAAGAACAAAACTAAAAATGCGGTCCACCGCCGAATGTTTTAATGCGGGCTAGCAGCATGTTGATACGGCCGCAGCTTTGAACCGTTGATTGCTTCTGGAAGTGGGTTTTTGGTCAACATAGTCAACCGAAAAGTTGCTGGACCAATTTTCTCTGAGATCTTATAAGGGCCGAACCACCGTAATTTGAATTTGCCTGCGGATCTAGTTGACTTTGCATTATAGAAAAGTACAAGCTGTCCTACCAAAAATACTAGAGTCTTCAGGTTTCGATCGTGCGTCCTTGCCTATCTTAGTTGGACTTCGTGCATAGTTAAGAAACTGAGCCATCGGTGCTCGTCTAACTTTCTGAGTGTGTCCAACCGAAATGACAGTGAGTCTTCCGGTAGAAGTTTCTGAGCGATTGCTACGCGTAAACTTGGTATGACTATCTCCATTGGTGCTATTGCTTCTAATCCATAAGCTAATTTGAAAGGTGTCAATCCTGTTGTTACCTTGTATGTAGTCCGGTATGCCCATAGCACTGCAGGTAGCAGTTGATCCCATCTTTCCGGTGCTTCCATGATCAATTTCCAAAGTATATTCAGCAGAGATTTGTTTGTACTTTCGGCCAAACCATTAGCACGAGGATAATAAGGAGAACTAAATTTATGTGTGACCTGGAACGACTGTGTAAGTGCCTTCATTAAATTGTTTACAAAATGAGTGCCTTGATCTGAGACAATTTCCAGTGGTAAGCCAAAACGTGGAAAGACATCGGTTAGTAGACACTTTGCTACCGTAACGGCTGTAGCAGACCGTAAAGCCCAGGCTTCTGCCCATCTGGTTGCATAGTCTGTACAGGTCAGTATGTAACGGTTGTTACTGAAGACTGCTGGAGGTGTAATTGGACCGATAAAATCTAGACCCCATTTTTGGAAAGGTTCCAATGGTAAGATAGGTTGCAGAGGAAAGAGATGACGTTGCAGAGGCTGTCCAGCTCTTTGGCAAGTATCACATTGTTTGACAAACTGTAATATATCTCTGTACATCGTTGGCCACCAGAGACCACTCTGCAAAACTTTCCGGTGAGTTAGATCTGCAGCAAAGTGGCCACCGAAAGGAATCGAGTGAGCCAAAGTGATAACTGAGTTAACTTCATGCGGTGGAATACATCAAAGTAGGATTCCAGTGTGATCTACATAATATAATTCTCCAGTAATTAACCGAAATCGACGGCTAAAGACTGCAATTTTCCTTCATACTGCCCTAGAAGTCTGAGATGGAAGGCAACCATCAGTAAGAAAGGTCAAGATCTGATCATAATATGAAAATGGGATAGGTGGGTTTGCAGAATCTTCATTAATTGGTTCTGACACATAAATCACGGGTGTCGTGTCATCTATGCCCATCGGAGCTTCACTGGAATCTAAGCGGGATAAGAAATCTGCTAAGGCATGTGAACTGCCTGGTCGGTGAATGACTTCGTAGTCAAATTCCTGCAAAAGTAAGACCCATCGCGCTAATCGACCACCTAGATGTTGTTGCCGAACTAGATAGACAAGTGCAGCGTGATCTACATGAAATGTGAATTTACGGCTTAGCAAGTAATGTCTGAATTTCTTGACCGAATATATTAGCCCAAGACATTCTCTTTCTGTTACAGAGTAATTCTTCTCAGCAGGGGCTAATCTTCGACTTGCATAATATACTGGTCTGAACCATTTATCAATTTGTTGCATCAACACACTTCCTATTGCTATATCTGAAGCATCGACAAATACATGAAATGGGTGATCCCAGTCCGGTGGTTGTAAGATAGGAACTTGTGTTAATAAATGCTTTAAATGATCAAATGCTATCTGGCATTCATGGGTCCATTCAAATTGTCCAAGAGTCTTGGCGATTAGCTTGTTTAGTGGTATAGCCAAATGACCAAGCCACCGTAAGTGTCTCCCATGCCATCATACTTGACCCATAAAGCGCATGACTTCTTTTAGAGTAGCGGGCACCGGAGCTTCTAACACTGCCGAAATTTTATCTAGATCTACTTGGATACCTTGTGCAGATACAATGTGGCCAAGTAACTTGCCACATGAAACCGCAAACACAGATTTGTTTGGGTTCAAGAAGAGTCTATACTCTCTGCATTTCTGAAAGCAGCACCGTAAATGGAACAGGTGTGCTATCATCTTATCGAAAATTGAAAAATTGTCGAGATATACTTGCATAAAGGAAGTGAGATAAGGAGAAAATATCTCCTGCGTACATCTTTGAAATGTGCTTGGTGCGTTTCTTAATCCAAACCACATTACCGTACAAGCAAAGACACCCCAGTTGGTAATAAATGCAGTTTTTGGTATATCTCCTTCGGCCATTCTAACTTGGTTGTAGCCACTGTATCCATCTAGGAATGAATACATCTCGTTTCCTGCTACTCTATCAAGCATGGTATCCAAAAAGGGGATTGGAAAAGGATCCGGTACGGTTGCTGCATTTAATTTACGGTAATCTACACAAATTCTCAATTGCTTGTTTTTCTTTGGCACAATCACAATCGGAGAGATCCATTCAGCATGCTCTACTGGCACGATGAATCCGACTTTTAATAACCTATCAAGTTCTGCCTTTACCTGAGATGCATAATGGGGATTCATCCGGTAGCTGGTTTGCTTTATCGGTCTTGCTTCTCGCTTCAGCATGACTCTGTGCTGGTAAATGCGGGGGTCCCATCCTTTCATGTCTTTGTAGTCCCATGCAAAGACGTCGGTGAATTCTCGAAGTAGCTGGATTAAACCTGCTTGAAATGTTTCCGGTAAGTTTTGCTTTATCTTCACAGGACGCGGATGATCTTCATCTCCTAAATTGTAAGTGATCAGCTGATCTTCAGGGACATAGAACTGTTGATGTTTCTCTGTGTTATCTGTTGGTTTAAAAAGTTGCTGCAGTTCATCGTCATGTGTCGAAACAGTGTCTTCCTTCTTAGCCTCTTCTGTGATGGGTATTATTGTACAGACTGAAGCATTCCAATTATCTACAACGGACTGTAGATCAATAGTCCCTAAGGAAATTAAATCAGCATTACTCTTCAGAAACTCTTCTTCTTCATCATCTGACAATCCATCTAGCATATGGACTGGTTCAGCAAAATACGGTCTAGCATGTAGCTCGCAAGGTTGTATAGCGTCTAATTTTACCACATATCTACGATTGGCATCTTTAAACCTAAGCTCTTGTGCAGATCAGTCGTGTATTACCTTCGCATGCTTCAGCCACGGTCGGCCGAAAAGAAGGTTGTAATCCAAAGTGGATTCTGACAGATCTAGTATCACAAAGGTCATTTTAAAGGTCGTACCTTGCAAAGTGATGGGTACATTCCGCACAAGTCCTATGGGATGGACTCTTGATTGATCTGCCATTCTGATAAAAAATTGAACTGGTTCGATTTCGGTCCATCCTAACCTTTTGCATAATGCCGCAGTCGCAATGTTAACACCAGAGCCTCCATCAATTAATACCTACGTAATCTTATGATTCTTATACCATACTGTAATCAAGGGAACTGAATGATCAACCGTAGAATCAGGTTCCGGTTGAACTGCTGCTATCGCCGGAATACAAGAAGGCACCGGACTGAACTGTTGTTGGAACTGTTGTCGAATTCCAGGTACTAATGCCAGTAGTTGGCCCAGAGGCAGAGTGATAGATGCCTTAGATAGGATTTCCCAGGTCTGTTGAGATTGATTGACAGGCTCCACTGATGTTGAAGTTGATGCCTCTACTGATGCGGAGGTGTCTACGGTTGGTAATGTATCTGCTGCTGATGATGTTTCTGCTGCTGACTCCCATTGTTGTGTTCCTTCCTTTGTTAACAAGGGCTGGGTTACCGGAATAGGTTCTGGGAAGACTGATGGTTCTGCTGTGGTGTTGTACATTCTGTGTTGTTCACGTATTCCTGGTTCAAATATTTATGCTGCTGGTTGCAGTTGTTTACCGGAACGGGTCTGGACTGTAGCAGCCTGTGTCTCCACCGGTGTGATTTTTACCATGTTGGCCATTGGATTTTGACGTTCCTTCTTCCTTTGATCATACTCAGCTGCATCCTTGCAAAATCTCCTAATATGTCCAAATTCACCACAAAAATGACAGCGTGGTGGTGGCAAATTGGGATTTTCCAGTGGTGGTCCGTTCTGCCAGCGGTTTGCATTATAGTTGTTATTCCTCTGTCCTTGGTAATTTCGATATCCTTACTGCTGGTTGTTTCTCATTTGTGGAGGCACATAGTGGTTGGCTAGCTGCCCTTGTTCCTGGATAATTGCATTGACAGTCGCTGTTCCCTGTACTCTAGCGTTGTATGCACAGTTTTTGGTGGTGTGTCCGGCAATGTTGCAGCTAGCGCAGACTGTCTAATTAAGTGCACAATTGGCACTAGTATGTCCTGAATTTTTACATGTGATGCAGTATACTTGTCTGGTCATATCTTCGACAACATTTTTGTTTGTTTTTACCCACTCCAAATCTTCTGTAAATCCACCGACTTTGTTTTCCAGTTGCAGAGTCATTGCAATGACTGCATCGAGTGTCATAGCTCCGACACATCTTATGATCATGATCTGCTTAAGTTGTGGAGTTAAGCCATTGATGAACCACTGAGTGATAACGTCATCTGGGGCCGGCGGAAGCTGCCTTAAGTGTGTTCTGAAGAGAGTAGCATACTCCTGTACGGTTTGATTTGCCTTCTGTCTGTTATTGTGCAGATAGTCAAAAATTTCGGCTGGATTCTTTTTTAGCCTGAATCGCTGCAGAAAAGCATCGCGTATTGCTTCGTAAGTGCCAAAATGATTAATATCATATTCTGTAAGCCATCTAGCTGCTTCATTGACAAGTGTAGATTGGAATACAATGGATTTATATGCCGGATCCGGTGGATGGTTGAGAACTGCGTAGCTTATCTCAAAAGTGCGTACGTGAGCATCCGGATCATCTCCTGGGAATCCACCAAACTTCATGTACGTCACTCCTGTTGGAGGCTGCCTGGGTGGACATAACTGTTGTTGTTGTTGTTGTTGTCCGTTCATTGTGAGTGTATTATACCTTCCTTCTGTATCTCGGTGCTGAATATCTAAACTACCGGAATCTGTATCGTCAGATGGCGTACTTTTCGGTGCGATGATCTTGCTTAATATGCTTCGAATCTCTGTTTCAAATTGCTTTCCTTCCTTCTTGATGTCCAGTGTATGTGAACTCGCTTCCAAGCACGGTGATTGGGCTGAAGATTCAGCAGAAAATGCCAAATCATCACCGAAAAACTGTGATTCTCTTACCGAAATATCACCCGAAGGCACCGAAATTATGCCCGAATACGGTGTTTTTTCGCCTTCGCCGATTTCTTTGACTAGAGCGTTTCTAATCGTAGATGAATCTGAATCTTTTTCCAAGAGTGTTAAACTGGATTCCAACTGCGTCTTGGTAGGTTCTGGAATTACTATATCTTCGATAGACTGTGCCGAAATAGTACCGGAATGTACCAGAGGCGTAACACGTTCTACCGGAATATGACCGGAATCAGTTCTAACGTTCTTAACTTTCTTGACAACTGGGCCAGACCTAGTTGTACTTTTACTTTCCAGAGTTGTCTTTAGTACATTAAGTACTCCAGACTGATGGTTCTTGGGATACGTTTCACCGGATCGAGTAACCGGCATGTACTAATCACGTAGTATTACTAACGGAACAGTTTGCAACAATTTGGTTCTGTTGCTACTGCCAATCGAACGATAATCTGGATGTGCGATTCTAACAAACGACTAGCAATCTTGATGCCACCTTCCCACAGACGGCGCCAAATGTTAAATGTGGTTACAGTAACGTTGTATTACTGACTAGCCGAAATTGTTTCCGAACAAATATTAAACGTAAAACAGTGATTCACCATAAACTGTGTTAAAATTTCAGTATCATTAGCGAAAGGCATTACCAGACCAGCGTGGGTTCTTGGGAGTGGTAGGGGTCTGTTAGACAGAGGCCCTGTACTAATTTCCCAAACCTTCGTTACAATCAACAACAACACTAATGCGCGTCTTAGCTCAAATCATTAACATCAATTGGGCAAGACTTACTTTCTATATTCCTAGGTACCGTACTTCTTCAGACTACCCTACTATTGGAATAGAGCAGTAGTCTGGACTACAATCTTAACAGTAGTAATCAACCGGAGATAATACTTTAACTGACAGATTCGTTCGCCACAACACTTACAGCGATCTCAAATAAAAGTTCACGTTTACCGAAAGTACTAGTCCTTCCTCATATTCGTGGTCAACAGATCATAACACCAAATACAATGAATCCGATAAACAAACAGAATGTACTTCAACAACGGAAGAACACACAGCAATACGATATGATAACAGTACTCAGACACACAATCTGTCACTCAACCACTCGTTACGGTGACCTTCAGTATAAACAGACGATGCAGAACTCAACACTAACAATACTCAGAACTTCACAATAGTGTAAACAATACTCTAAAAAATAATTAGGCGTACAATCTGGCAATTCCAGAAAAGACGTCTCCTGCGACCATCCTCTTTTCATTACTTTATATAGCTTTTACAAGATGTGCGTACCAACTTTTGCGCGTAATTCAAGGAACTCCGTTACATCCGGCAATCATTACATTTGTCCCACTCCGGCGGCCGACTAACAGTGGTCATAATTATTAGTCTCTTGCATTGGTATCAGATCTCTAGGAAAAAATTCATTGTGACCTTGACGGTCTTATTATCTTCTTCACAAGCTTCCATGAAGATCCTGAAGCTACTAACCATCATTTTCTTCATCTATTTTGTGTATATTTTTCTTTCCTAGTGTAACTTAGTAAATTCAATTCTTTGACTTAAAACAATGCACAAGAATTGAATTCCTAGTAAGCAGTCATAAAGATTGAATATAGTCATGAACTTAGTCTCAAGTGAAGCATTATTTGAGTAAAAAACTCATCAAATAGAACCTCATTGGGTTGCACACTAATCAAAATCCCTTTAAGGATAGATAAACTTTATGTTATACCTTCCACATACTTAATTACCATTATCACGGTAGCAAATTATATACTTGGAATGTTTTTCTTTATTCAAACTTGGAATAGCTTACGTTTTCATACTTTTCATCCGATAACTAGAAGAGGGAAATTTTACCAAAAGGAATGTAACTGCCAATACTTGGGCAATCTTTAGAGTAGTTCCAATCACAATTTCATGGAAAAACCTTGCCAAGCTCGATCAAGTCTTATTGATCATGTGATAAAATAAAGACTTAGCCTTTATCGTTAAGATCTCTTAAAATTTTCTAAAGCTTTTTGGCTTATCTGCAAGATTTACATAGATCTTTCCCTCAACTCAAGTCCAAGCTAGTGCCTATTAGATTCCAAAACTAAGAATCTCATCATTATTGATACACCATTAGGTTATATCAATGATTGGACTTAACTACCACTACCGGTGATTTGTGACTTCTCGTGAACTACTTGCTATCAAACTTACTTAAAGAATTCCATTGTTTGTTACTATTAGTGTCCATGTGAAAGGCCAGATGGCCACCACACACTTCTTTGTATATGTTCTTTAATAAAACATATAGTGGCCCAGGCAGCCATAGTATGTAAGTTCGACCGCATTTTGTAACACCTAAGAATTCTATGTTCATGCTCCTTGTGTTCTATGTCTTTTTTTGTGTATTCTGCAGCCTCTCTGCAAAGTACCGTGTGTAGTGCGTGGAGCTCAGTTCAATGATCAAAGAAGATAGCGGTTTTCAGTACTGGAGGTCATCCATCATAGTATTGTTCCCCCCAGAGCTCGCTTAACTATGGCAATCTCTGAGCACTAAGCTACACTCTTGTGGTGTCTGAAGAAGGGGAAAGACTAAGGTTTACATTATCTTCAATAAGTTTTGGGTCCTCAAAGCTTCATTCTTTGTTCTCCAAGACTATCTTTGAAGCATTTTTGGGGTGTTAGTTGGAGCCATTTTAGAGTACTTTCGTGGATTCTCTTCATAGAGATCCAAGAACATCAAGAAGAGTGTTCTTTGTATTTCTTCAACAAAAAATGTTCACCTTGGGGCTGTGTTTTCAGCCACACTAGTTAATCTATAGGTTTCTTGAAAGGTTTTAGTTGTGGTGCGAGTAGCCACCACAAGTCTATGTAGGTTTTTGAGCCTAAAGAACAGAGTTGATATACATTTGCAGGTGTTGTTGGCCGGTGTTTGAGTAATGAATTCAGCCTTTCAGTGCCATTGTACTGCATATATTGAGCACATACACACTATGTACGCTTCTGTGGATACCACTTATGTACGTCCATGTGCTAATTGATATATCCGTTATGTTTTTTGGCATAAAGCCTTTGACATTTGATAAAGAGGATCATGGTGAGGTTTTCTTAACTGGGAGACACCCAAATGTCGAGGTCTCTTTGGTGATGCAGGTGGAAGGCTTACCCAGCCTCGCCATAGGAGATGTATGATAGATGTTCATAGGTGCTCGATAAGCCTAGTTGGCTTCTTTACCCAAAAAATGTTAGTACTTGCGTTTTTATGAGATTTTGACACTGGTCATATGCTCATTTTGCAGAGGATACTCTAGAATTTTTTTTTGAGATTTTTGGGTTTGTCAACTATACAGTGGTCGATTTACTCCTTGATACACTTATTGGTGTGAGCACATTTATTCTCACATACTCCTTTTGGTTGGTCATTATTGTTCATTAATTCATTTTTCTAGGAAGCCTATTGAATTCTCTCTCAAAATCTAATACTTGGTCATCCTTTTTTGAGCCTTGGTGGGGTTTGGACTTTTCTAGCTCCATTATCCTTCTATTCAGTTCTCTACCATCATGGCATCAGAGGTCTCAGTCACATCTGGTGGATTAGGGTCTAGTCCCAGGGTTCCAAGGAGGAGCTATAACTTGCAAGGTAAAGACCATTTTGAGATCCAAAAAATTGATGGCACAAACTTTGCGCTATGGAAGAATCAGATTAAAGATGTACTGATTCAGAGGAGGCAATGGAAGCCAATAAATGGAATCTCAAAGAAGCTTTGTGACATGGATGAAGATGATTGGGATGAGTTAGATGAAATGGCTAGTTCTACCATTCGATTGCACTTAGCAGATAATGTTTACTTTAAAGTATTAGACTGTGAAAGTGCAGAGGATCGGAAGAAGTTATGCAATACATATGAAAAAGAGACGGCATCAAATAAAGTGTCTCTGATGAGAAACTTATGTGACCTTCGCATGAAGGACAATGATAGTGTTGTTGCTCATCTAAATGAGTTTGATGCTATATTCTCCGAGTTATAGTCTCAGAAAATAGATATGGACAATGAAATGAAAGCAGTCTTGTTGCTATGCACCCTTCCATCATCATGGGATATGTTTTGCACAGCTATTAGCAATAGTGCACCTGGTGGTAAACTAGTCTATGATGACATATGTGGAGCACTCTTGAGTGAGGAGATTCATAGAAAATCTATGGTTGGCACTCAGAGTGGAGATGCATATAATGTTCGTGATTCTTACCAAGGAAAGAATCAACAATGTGGTAGGAGCAAGAATAAGGAAAAGAATGGTCAACGAAATAAGAGTAGAAGTAAATCAAGGAAGAGAGATATCGAATGTCATTATTATCATAAGAAAGGACAAATGAAGAAAGACTACTATGCATTAAAGAATGCTATAGGTAAAGGACAAAATGTTGATGGGCATGTTTAACAGTTACCTGCACCATCTATGATGATTGAAGAAATTAATGACATTTATGATGATGCTGATGTGTTGACACTTTATAGTACTCTGTCAACTGAGGCTCTTATGGTTGATTCTCTTTCCCACACGTGATTGCTAGATTCTGGTGCTTGTTTCCATGGAACACCACACAATGAATGGTTCTCTAATTATGCAACAAAGTCTCTTGGTACTATGAGACTTTGTGACTCTTACGAGTGTGATGTTGTTAGTACTGCCAAAGGTCTGAAATGTGGCACAAGAGTTATGGATAGGGAAGCCACCATATTATGATCATCTTCGAGTTTTTGGGTGTGAAGCATATGTTCATATACTCAAGAATCTTAGATAAAACTTGGACCATAAGTCAAAGAAATGCATTTTTCTTGGATATGCTCGAGAAGGACAATTCGGATATCGCTTATGGGACCTTGAAACAAGGTCAGGGATCAGAAGTAGTGATGTCATTTTCAATGAATCTAACATGCATAAACAACCCATTAAGGAGGCTGAAGTGAGAAGAGTGGTGTTTGAGGATACAAGTCCTCTAATTAGCATCCATAAAGATGCTACACATAGGGATGTTCAAGAGAATGTCCAATCAGATCTCTCTACAAATGTTCTGGTTTAGCAACCATTGAGATGTTCTGCATGTGTCTAACATCCACCTGATAGGTATGTTCTAGGTTTAGATTTTGTTATGCTAATAGATTTCGGTGATCCTTCTTCCTACAAAGAGGCTATGCACACAGAGGATTATGTCAAGTGGGAGCGTGTCATGAAGAGTGAGTTGGATTCTATTCACAAGAATGGCACTTAGGATTTAGTACCTTTGCCAAAGGGAAGGAAAGCTTTACCATGTAAATGGGTATATAAGTTGAAATTCACATCAGATAGTGCTTCTCCAAAGTATAAAGCAAGACTTGTTGCAAAAGGTTTTAAGCAACAACATGGCATTGATTTTGAGGAAATCTTCTCTCGATTGGTCAAGATGACTACCCTACATACGTTGCTTGGATTCGTTGCAATGGAGGACTTAGAGCTAGTACAAATGGATGTGAAAATTGCATTCTTGCATAGAGATCGTACATATGAGATCTATATGGAACAACTAGAGGGTTATGTAGTTCTTGGCAAGGAAAGTCTAGTTTCTAAGCTCAAGAAGAGCTTGTATAGACTTCAACGGTCCCCTACACAATGGTACCAAAAGTTTGATGCTTTTATGAAGTTTCAAGGCTATTCTTGAAGCAATGAGGATCATTGTCTCTACACAAAGAGATGCTCAGATGGCAATGATATGCTTGATACATTATCTTGATGATATGTTGATTGCTAGGAAGTCCTCTTATGACTTGTCAATTCTTGAAAATACGTTGAGTCAAAAATTTGATATGAAGGATTTGGGGGATGCCAAACATATTCTTGGCATGCATATTACTTGTGATAGGAGTAAAATATTCATATACTTGACTCAAAGTGAGTACATATCCAAAGTACTTCACAAGTTCAATATGCAGGGTGGAAAGGCATTGAGTACACCTTTACCCACATATATGAAATTAAGCAAGGATGATTGCCCCAAATCAGATGAGGAAAAGGAATTCATGAAAAAAATTCCCTATAGTCTGTTGTTGGTAGTCTCATGTATGCTATGGTAGCTACGAGACTAGACACTGCATTTGCAGTGGGAGTTGTGAGCGGATATATGTCTAATCCCGATAAGAAACATTGAGAAGTGGTCAAGATGATTTTGAGATATTTGAGTGGCACTTAGGACAAGTGTCTATGCTTAGGTACATGGAAAGCATCCATTATTTGTTACATAGATTCTGACTATGGTGGTTCTATAGACAATCGTAAGTCTACGTTAGGGTACATTTTTCATTTTGCTAGAGATGCTATCTCTTGGAGATCTCGTCTTCAAGAATGTACAATTATTTCCACCGCAGAAGCAGAGTATGTTGCAATAATAAGGCATCTAAGGAAGCATTGTGGCTTTCTGGTCTTGCTTGTGATATGGGTTTACCTCAGCATGTACCTAGTTTGCTCAGTGATAATCAAAGTGCCATTGCTTTGGCTAAGAATCCAATCTATCATGCAAAGACCAAACACAGTGAGGTGAGGTATCACTTCATTAGAGATTGCTTAGCCATTGAGCACATTATTCTTGAGAAGGTTCACACTCGAGATAATGCTGCATATGCGTTAACTAAAGGTCTATCACAAGATAGCTTTTGACACTGTTGTCACTTGATGGGGGTTACTTGATTCATGATCTTACAAAGTCATTTGTATACTATGTAACATACCCATTAGTTGTGAGGTATAGTTTGTATACTTACACTCAGGTATTCTTTATCATTTTTTATCATTCTTTATTTTTCTCCCACAGCTACTTTGGCCATATTGGCCTTTAGTGGTTGATTGTTACCGTTAGTGTCCATGTGAAAGGTCAAATGGCCACCGGACACTTCTTTGTATATGTTCTTTAATAAAGCATATAGTGCCTTGGTCGCCCACAATATGTAAGTTTGACCACATTTTGTAACACCTAAGAAGTCTATGTTCGTGCTCCTTGTGTACTGTGTTTTTTTTGTGTATTCGACAGCGTCTTTGCAGAGTATTGTGTGCAGTGCTTGGAGCTCATTTTTCTACTCCGAGGATATCATCGTGGACTCTCGAGAAGGAGAGCGCACTGTGGTGCATCGCTATCAAAATACTTCATTATCACACATAGGGAGAATTTATTCTTGTAATTCCACCTAAGGAATTAAATAACCTAAGCAAATGTTTCATCTTAGAACCTTTTGCATGACTAAATGATCTTTGAAAGGAATTCTTGACTTTTGGACAAGACTCTCAAAGGTTTAATGCTTGAATTGTGTTCATGTCTTGAGTATCAAACTAAAGGATCAAAATCAAAACTTGATATTTTAGATCTGATACTCAGATTGATGTAGGAAAGATGATATGGGACATCGGACCGTGGCATGATAATTATCTTTTAGTCCTAGAATGAACCTTGAAGTTAGATCCTAAAGGGAATTAAAAAGTCAAAGGAGAAATTCAAATTCAAGGAGGATATAAGCATGATCTCAAGATACTTCATGATAAAGTACATAAGAAGATACAAAGTAAGTAACTTCCAAGATCTTCTTTTTCAAATAGGAAAAAGATTTATTTCCATTTTATAGAACACTTCAACATAAAATGTTGTTAATTCAGAAATATTTACTAAATTTCTGAAGAAGAAGGACTTTGGCATTGAAATAATCCTTTCAACTAAGAAATAGACTGACTAAGTCAAGCACCAAGTTCCTAGTGTAACTTGGTACATTCAATCCTTTGACTCAAAGTAATGCAGAAGAATTGCATTCCTAGTAAGCACTCATAAAGATTGAATATAGGCATGAACTTAGTCTCAAGTGAAGCATTATTTGAGTAAAAACTCATCAATAGAATCTCAGTGGGTCGACACACTGATGTTGGATACCACAATAGTATCTTGTGGTTGGATGATGTTCTGGATTTACTCTATGAATCTTTTTGAGAATCAAGTTAGTTTCTCTTAAAGACAAAAAAAATGTTTGAATACCTCATTGAAATCGATCTTTGCAAAGTTAAAGTCTTGAGTTATCTAGAATTTGACTCATAAAAAGTTTATGTATCTTTGAAATTTGAATTGGTTATACAAAGTTTTAGTTCTTTCCTTTTGCTTTTTGAATCTTTTGCATTTGACTCAAATATGGTATCTGATTCTTTGGAAAAAGTCCAGGGTTAGCTGGTTGGAACAAGATAACTAAATTAAACATCTCTGATAGTACAAGAACCTCTTTCAATCTTCAAAAGATGCTAAGTATAGGTTAGCTATTTCATTTGAGTTTGCTTCCAGTTCGTTAGCATAAATCTTATCAGTTTCTAGGATTCAATAGACTCTAGAATAGAGAAATAGGAATTTCTCATAAGACTGACGATTCCCAAGACCTTTAGCTAAAATCTTTGAGAAAAATGTCTTTATTTGGACAATTTTCATTCTAGATTTGACTTGTTCAAGTTATAGTATGGTTGACCAATGTAAATGGAAAAATTTCTCTTACATTTTACATAGGATTTTCAAGTGTATTAGGGCAATGTAGTCCTCTATTCAGGTGAAAAAATCAAGTAACTATTGGTTGGGAGTAAACAATTGTACAAACATCAAAGTTAGATGTTTGGGCCAATCAAACTTCAATTTTTCCAAATCAAATTCATGTGAATCAAGAGTTCTCAAAGTCTTGTGAGGGATAATCCCAACTAAGGTACTATGTTCATGCACTAGTGATGCCCAGAAATGAACTAGTACTTTGAATCCACCCATTTCACATGTTTGTGTCTAGATAATGCATCAAGACACAAGTGAATTGGGTAGGGATGTTTTTAGATCCACCCTTATGATTCATTTGAGATGAGACATGTTCTTCAAATTTAAGAACATGAGGCTTGGGGGTTGCCTATGGCATTTGTATAGACACTTTTTAGGATGAAAATATTTTCCAAGGGGCGAAGAATGAAAGTGGGTCTATGATCTAAGGGTCCGGCCGGTTCAGATAGATATGAACTCGGACACTATTTGGTCACCTATGTGTATGACCAAAGATCTTGAGACTAGACTTACTAGAAGGTCATGTACTCTTGTAAGCAAGCGATCCACTTTGACGAGTGGTTAAGTCTCAAGGGTGTGAAGGAGGAGGTCTTGGGTTCAATCCCCATGGGGTACATGAGGAGAGTATTTTGCCCAAAGAGACCTAGAACCTTCTAGAAGTACCCACTTGAGTTAACTACAATTAATTGGGACACTTGGCGTGCATGCAGTTACATGGCCGACACATGGATGGTTAGTATCCACCTATCCAAGAAGGCATTCCCTTGGAGATAGCTATATATAGAGGCCGATGGTTGGGAGGAAAGTCATCTCTCTAGCACGTGGTGGTTGTAATTTTTATTCTGACCTTGCAACTCACCACCACCATGTGTCCTAAATTTCTTTGTCTTCTTCCCTATTTGAGTTTCAACAAGCTGAAGACATTCTTTAAACTTACCAAAAGCTTGAGCCTTATTGCAAAGGAAGTACACCCACATCTTCCTAGTATAGTCATCGACGAGTAACATGAAGTAGGAAGATCCACTAAATGCTTATGTAGGCATTTTTTGGCACAAGTCAGTATGCACTAAATCTAGAGGTTAGCTTGATCTATTCTTGATTTCTTGCAAAAACACATTCCTCTATTGCTTGCACATCATGCAAGCTTCACATGGTTCCTTCATCTCTACAATCGATGGTAGGTGTGCAACCATATCCCTTCAATGCATCTCCTTTAATACAAGGCATCCAATATGGCCAAAAGTCTCATGTCATAGCTTACATGTGACCACACTTATCATGGCTGTAAGATCAGACAAATCATATAGGTTGTTCCTCCTTATGCTAGTCCCAACAATGTTGTTGCTACTATCCATAATCTTAGCTCCTATCTTACTGAAGATACTTCATGACCTTGATCAGTTATAGAAGCTACTAAAAGAAGATTTTAGAAGCTACTAAAAGAAGATTTCATTTGATTTGTGAAGCATACAACACATTTGAAAGCTTTCTCATATCCCCATTAACATTAATGAAAGAAACCATACCTTTGTCCTCTACAAGACATCTTGCATTATTCCCTACCTTTACTACGATGGGCTTGTTTAGAGGTTCTAAGGAATAGTAAAGGTCTCTTTTGCTCACCATGTGATGAGGGGCATCACTATCCAAGACCTGTGAGGCATCTATTTCTTGATCTACAACCAAGGAGCATACCTTCTCTATCGTAAGAGCTATATTTCTAAAGTGTTGGTAGACTCCTTGCCCTTGCCACCTTTTGAAGAAGCATTCTTTTCTTTTGCCTTCTTGACGCAAGAGAGTGGCCTTCCTTCTTGTAGTAGAAGCACTCTCCCTTGAATTTCTTTTTGTTGATCTTATTTTTGTCTTGATCTTTTGAAGAGCCCGCTTTTCCTCTTTTGGCATTTATTGTGAATGCATCATCTCCTTTGTTGCCTCCACTCCTTGCCTTGAGCTGCAAATCCTTTTCCATGAGTAAGGCACTAAATTCTTCAAAAGTTAGAGGTTGAGGTTTGATTTGAGTATTAAGATCAATTACCAAACCATCAAACTTTGGTGGATAGATTCAAATACAATGTTGAACAACCTCCACACTTTAGTTTTGTCTATCTACTCTCGATATTTCATCTTGCATATTCTTTATGCAAGTGATAAACACCTTTGCAGTCTCCCCATAAGCAAACATTTCAAATGCTAGCTGATTCTCCAAGTTCTGAATCCGTGTTTGACTACGAGTTTCATATTGATTTCTCAATATGTTCTATGCTTCACAAGCCTTGGTAGTATGTTGAATGAGAGTTAGAACACTATCAATACTACTTCTAACTAGAGTGGAGAGTGCATTTGTGTTTCTACGCTTCCAAGCACATAGAAGATCAACATAAGGAGAAATCATTCCACAAGGATTACTTGGATCAGGAGTTTCTTGGGGCTCATGGTCAATCTCGAGAACACTAGATAGAGTTTAGAAAAACTGGAGACAAAGAGAGATGCAGACTGAGAGATAGAGAACTCAATTCTCAAATGGCCAAGAGTAATATAGCTATAAAGATGGTGTTGTCCGCCCCTGCACTCCTAGTATGGAGCCTAGATGTATCTAGATAGACTCTACATGAACAACTTATTAATGCATAATGCTATGTAAAGCTACACATGGACCATGCTTACATAGCTTTTACAATGGGAGTTGGTATAGATAAATGTAGTTGGAGAGACAAAATAGTTGGCAAAATATACAATCTGATAATATCTCCACGATTAAGAAGTCCTACCATCTTGGCCCTATAGGCCAAGGGAATAGGCCCCCAATCCCCATAGAAGGGGGCAAGCCCCCCTCTACACTCCCCCCATTAAGGTTCTATGGGGAAACTATGTGGCACCACAAGCCTTTATTTTCACCTTAAATGGAAACCCAGTGATCTCAAAGTTCATGCCCTACCTAGCCTAACGGATAGGCTCACAAAGATCATCTATTGCCATCAACAATCACATATAGACCTTATCTAACTTGGAAGTTAGGGGTCCACAAATCTCGAAGCTTTCATAATGGCTTCTCCTCATAATGAGGGCCTTACAACTTAGAGCATCATTGTTCATTTGTGATCATTTGAGGTGGTGTTTTGAGTATATCTAACATATACAACTTAATTGTACGGTAAAGGAACAAGAAGTTCGTTGGTTCCATGTTTTTTCTGTTAATAAGTGAGGATTTGTCACAAGAGGTGATTGCTCACATAGAAGGGTAGAACAAAGAGATGCATTGTTTTGTTCCACAACTCCATGTGAACAATAAAGAAGAAGAAGAGATGCAAGAGTCACTTCCTTCATTTCTTTATAATTGAAAAAACGTTCCATTCATCGAAAGCGAGTGACACTCTATCTAGAGGGCAAATCACCTATAGAGTAGAAGAAGGGGTATATGAACGAGAAAATTCATTCTATGATGTGGCTAGTTTGAATAGAGGTGGAAATACCTACCATCCTTCCTCAATGCTAAGCATGTGATGTCGAGGCACATTGTTGATGTGTAGGGCCAAACACGTACAAGGTGGGGGAGAGAATACATGAATGGCATTAGGAAATTTGTTCCGTAAGGTGGAGGAGGGGATAGATGAACGGCATTAGCATTTTTGTTGTGAAGTGTGTGTAGTGATAACAGAGAATGTGTACAAGCTAGCTAGAGAATGTGTACAAGCTAGCTAGGACCACTCTACCTCAACATATCTCAACATCAAACATGTGAGCACTCTTTTTCCATTTTGTTAGAAAGGAAGTTTGATCTTTGACATCTACTCTTGCTGATAGCTTGAATTAACTTGAAAGTACAATGAAGAGTTAAATTCATATAGGATACCCATGGGACCTCCTGGACCCACACAAGCACGGATTGAATGCTTAATATTTGGTAGGATAAAGAACCTGACAATCCATTTAGGGTAAAGACCAAAAGAGGATTGCTTTAAGTTTAGATGAGAAAATTGGTCTCGACAAGTTTGCACAAAGGTCCATAGATTCCCGAAGGGGTAGGATTTTCTCCTCTCAGAGTTTCTTGAAAGCACATCCTCAAAGAGTTGGATCCATGCCCACAACCAAGAGAGTCGATAACTTCAATTGGACAAGCTACCAATCATGGACAAGCACAATTTTTCATTGTTTTTCGGAAAACAAGCTTCAAAATATAAACAAAGAGAATATTACAACAAAACTAGAGAGAATTATAAAGGAAATTGATAACTTTTTTGTCCCCTTCGTGAAAATTATAAAGAAAATTGATAACTTTTTCATCCCCTTCTCGGTAACTCACTTGTTTTTCAGCTTGTTGTTTTCTACAAAGAACATCCAAGAGGAAAACTTCTTAGAGTCACTCATTCTCCTACCTAAACTTAAATATCCGAGAGATTTTTCCATAAATCATTATTTGAGCTCTTTGTCGATGCCAATATTGACCGCACATCTTTTTTTCCAGATCTTCCACTCTGTGTGGAATGCCACTATTTCATTGTTTGAACACTAGTTAAAAATATTTCTGAGTACTACCATGGCTGAAAGCTTGAATCCTTGCTAGTAGGCACACAAGCTAAATCCTAATGTAAAGTAGAGATGTCAAAGCCAACCATCTATTATTGAGTTACTTAATAAACAAATCGTTCCGAGTTCAAGCCTTGGTTGAACATATCTCTAAATTCTTCAAAGATGGTTACTGAATTCAAGTCTTGGTTGAACATATCTCTGAATTCTTCAAAGATGGTTGCCTCTACGTTACAAGGTTGGGTGTGTGAGTGTATTTCCAATTCATTGTACTCTAAAAAAAAAGTCTCTCTCCATCTTAATCAATGTAAAACGAAACTCACCATCCTCTCTCTCTCTCTCTCATTACTCGAGTCTTATAACGCGGCCCTAGACTATCTCCCCTCCTCTGCCAGAGTCCTTCATGTAGCACGCCCATATTCAGCACGTCTCCACGTCTCTCTTCTCAGATCCACGATTCCACATTGCAATTAGCGTCAAGGATGAAAGCGCTTTGTTGGCTGTCATATCGTTGTCTTTCTCCCTCCTCAGGCTCCCTGTACGTTCTCTTCTCTCTCTACGCAGACACTCAACACCTGCATATATAGATACTCCTTTCCTGCCGTATCTTGATTCACTGTGTGCAGTGTGCCTCCCTCTTGAGGATGAAGCTGCTCTACACTGCTAAGTTGAGCTAATGCGTTATAATCAGCGCCCAATCTCTCTCTCTCTCACATTTATATACACGCACGATATCTGTTGACGATTGTTGCCTACTTTACATACCTCCATTGAAGTGAATAGTCAATAAGCTTCAACGCATCACGTGCCAGCATAGGATAGCTGTCTTGGAGCAGCAGCCGCCTCTTCAATCCATCAAATCTTGAAGGGAGGCAACTCAGCAACTATGCAGATGTTCAATTCCTATGTCATGGGCATCCACTGGAGGGTCTGGGTCGCGGTCCTTCCGTGCACCATCGCCTTCTTTCAGCTGCTGCGCGCGTTCATCCGCTTCTTCGATTTTGTGTGGTGGACGCCCAAGCAGCACGCAGTCGTGGCGCATAAGCAAGGAATAAGGGGCCCACCCAACCAGGTGCTCCTCGGCAACGTCATGGAAATCAAGCGTCTCAGAGAGAGCGTCCCAGACGATCTGCGTGCGTTCCGCCATGACCTTACCCTGCAGCAACTTTTGCCGGACAACGTTCTCTGGACAAAGCTTTACGGTAAGGCATATCATCAGTTTCTTCAATTGAATGGGCAGCAGAATAGTCGATATTAATGAAGCGAATTCAAGTATCTGCTTAAAAGTTCAATTAGAGGTGGTTCTGCTTTAGCGATGAATTCCAGAAATCCATGTCCGAGCTGGAATTCAGAACGCTTTCTGCTTCTCAGATGGATATCCACAAACAAGAGTATATTTACCATGCCATCACCGGGGGTCACCATTTCCTCATAAAGGACAAGGCATTGATAAGGGAGCGAAAAAGTTACTCTGTGAGGACATTCCAAGCATGAGAGTATGGCGACCTTGAAATGGTTGGACTGCTTCATTTTCGGGCCCTCCAGCCCTATCTGTTGCTTACTTCTTCCGCTTATCAATTAACCGAATGCACAGTAACAGTGCTTTCTGCAAGGTGAAGCCTACACATTCATAACATGGATAAATAATCGCTACTCTAGCTTACGCGAAAAGGTTATTCCAGGCTTCCCGCAATTAAGGACCCAATCATACTCCTTCAATTATGATCGAGATGGTCATTGTAGAAGTTCCAACATAACTACTCAGTTCACGAATTTACTTGCTCTTCTAGTTTGCGCTTGTATCGTAATCTCTGTATCAGACAAAGCAACTGCCTACAACGATTAGTGTCTCATGTCTAGATATTCTATTGTTTCCTCAGACCGGAGCGCAACGATTACTGTTCTGTCCGGGGAGTTAGCTTGTACTTGCTTTAGTGCACAGAGTTTTACCGTCGCCTCGGCCATCTGCGCTTAGAGTACACGTTGTGGCTTAAATCTTCATTTGTTCTAAAATGAATTACATGCAGAACATGTAAAGAGAATTCGTCTCTGAACATGTAGAAGTACCGCTCCCTCAAGGTAGGATAGAGGAAGCAAGCCCATCATGCGGGCTTATCCAAATTCTGTGAGAATGCTTAGGCTGCAGCTAGGAGAGTAACAGGTCCATGCGCGAACGGACTAATTACGGCCAACGTCTCATCCTGCTCACGGCTGCATATCTCTGGAAAACAGACATTTTAGGCTCATAGTGTACATCAGTACACGCAACGTAAATCACAATACGCACCGCAAGAACAAAATCGAATGCTTCTTCTTTTCATTCAAGGCACATGGTCGTATTCTCTGGGCAGCAGGTATGTCAAGCTTCTGTAAAGAATATGGCTAGAGACTTTCCATCTCTCCTTCCAGTTCAAGCAATTGCATCCTTTCCCGACTACTGACTTTTCCATTTAGAACTGGACTTGATGTAGCAAATTTCGATTCTAGGCCTCTGATTCGTAAAAACCATTCATAAGCTGGTTTGGATCTCTGTGAATTATAACTTCGCTTGCCTTCTAATTTAGAGAAAGCATGTGCATGAATTGCAGCATGGCATGTTTGAAGCACGGATATGTATCTGGTTATTTGTTTATTGAATATTGGGCGTGCATTTGTCTGCAGGTAAGATTCACCTCATTTGGTGGGGGACTGATGCCCACATAGTCCTGACAGACATGGATATGCTCAAGGAAGTTTTCTCTTCGAAGCATATGTTATCACTCGGGAAGCCTATGTTGCTCACTCGATTTCTGCAGCCAGTTACTGGTATTGGACTTGTGGTGGCCAATGGGGAGACGTGGTCACATGAAAGAAGAGTTATTGGACCTGCTTTTCACTCAGATAAGCTTAAGGTGTGTACATTCTTTTTAAATGTCTTTCAATTTCACAGCAATAGGTTAGGAGCATTTATATCTTTACCGATGACAACCATCTTTTAGCATGGACAATGGTGAAAAGGATCATGAGCTTCTGCAGAGGCGCTATTCTATCCCCTGACATATGAGCTTGCTTTAGTGCCTGCATCATTTGAAGTGTCGACTTTGTGAAGTTCATGATGTTCAATTGATTGGATAGTCTTTTTCCTGAATTCAGAGAACACATAAAACTGTCTGCATTTTATCACTTTGTAGGTTCATTCGTGTGTATAAAAGTTGTCTACATTTTCTATTTCAATGTATATTCTTCACAACAGGGATTTGTCCAAACCATGGTCAACCTTACTCTAAACATGTCAGAGTCGTGGGTGCAAACTTTGTCAAAACATGGAGAGGGAGAGATAGAAATAGAAGGGAGCATGAACGAACTCACATCCGATATCATTGCTCATACACAGTTTGGAAGTAGTTACAAGAGAGGGCGGATCATCTTTCAACTCCTCGAGGAACTAAAGGAGTTTATCAATAAGTATGGGCATTTGCTGATCATTCCTGGAGTAAGGTAAACATAGCGATAAAGAATGTATTCCTGAACCTTTTTAACAGTAGGCATGTGTCTGTGGACTACCGTTGCATTTTTTATTTCGACTCCAAGATCAAATGTTGCCCTGGACTCTGAAAACCATTTATTTGATTCTTACATGACCAAGGTATGGCTTTGCTTGGCTTCCATGATTAATCACAGGTATTTACCTATACCAGCCTTTATGCGGCTAAGAAAGATGACCACCATTGTGGAAACCTCAATCCAGGAGATTATCATGGAGCGGAGAGCAGCTGTAAAGGCAGGAAAAAAGTCTTCATATGGTGCTGATTTGTTGGGTTTGATGCTTAGTGAGTGTGAAAGGATTGGGGAAGACAAGAAGCAGCCACTGTTAACAATGCAGCAGCTAGTGGATGAATGCAAGACATTCTTTTTTGCTGGTCATGAGACAACTGCTCAGCTCCTGACTTGGGCATTGCTGCTATTAGCACATGATCTAACCTGGCAAGAAAGAGCCAGAACAGAAATTCTAAATTTTTGCAAAGGAAAGCTTCCAGACTTTGATTCCATTAGCAGAATGAAGACGGTATCATGCCATTGTCATCTCGTTCCTCATTAAAGTTGCATGGGTATATGCGTCTATCTTTGAGTATCTGGAGCTTGCTTGCTGTGCCACTGACTCTTTTAACGTCTTTTGTGCAGGTTGAAATGATTATATATGAGACTTTGAGACTGTTTGCTCCAGCGAGCTCAATAGTAAGGTCTGCATTGTGTGACATGAAGATTGGTGACTTATACGTGAAGAAGGGCATGTGCTTTTGGATCCCCATAGCAGCAATTCACTTGGACCCAGAACTCTGGGGGGGGAGTGTGTATGAATTCAATCCTGGTCGCTTTGCAGATGGCATAAGCAAGGCAGCCAAACACCCTATGGCTTTCATGCCTTTTGCACATGGACCTCGGAATTGCATTGGGCAAAACTTTGCCCTCATAGAAGCGAAGGCTGTGTTGGCGGTTCTCCTTACAAAGTTTTCCTTCACTCCATCCCCTTCATATAGGCATTCTCCTCACCTCATGATCACAACAAGGCCCAAGTATGGTGCCCCTATCATTGTAAAGAGGGTGTCTTCATCGCAACATTGATCTGCCTCTAAACAAAGAGATAGGCTATTGTGTCTGCAAGATATGCAGGAATCCCGGAAGTTGCATCTCGGGAAATAGAGCTACTATTTCTCTTCGATAATAGACCTTGGGTCTTGTAACATGGTTCTATTGGTAACCATCAACAATGGGCCTCAGGTCTTGTAACATGGTTCTATTGGTAACCATCAACAATGGGCCTCAGGTCTTGTAACATGCTTCACCTTTGTACACATCTAAACTGCCTGATGTAATCTGTATACTTTCCCAAGGAATAGAAGATTATTTTGACCATATAAAGACTTCTGCAGCATCATAATTCTTTGTTGTTGTTGATGTAATATATTGAAGTACATACATTGCGGCTTTTGCAAATAGTCCTCTTACCAAATGTACCCTGAGGTCTTGATGGGGATTGAGTTCTCAATGTGGACCATACCATTCACATGGAAAAATCACGACACCGAGAACTTGAGGACAAAGCAAACATTGCCAGTACTAAACCATCCAAAAATGACAAATGGATCTAATTATGGAGGCTTTCTGCTTCCTGGTTTTGGCCATAATAACTAACTCCATTAGGAGGGCAACATATTGTATGTACACTTACGCGTTGTGAGCTCCTCTACTCTCTCCCAAAGCAGAACAGTAAATGGATAAACAACGTATTGATTTGGCATCTTTTTAACATTCTTCTAAAACGAGAAAGGACCATAACAATCTTCCCCTGATAAATACTTGCATTCTCCATGAAAGGGATGAATTCGCTGGCAACAGCTAGAGGCACCGTCGTCCTCGGCTAACGCTGTATATAATTTGGTACTTCGGGCAGAGAGAAACTTGCGCACTCATGTCCAGACTCCAGTGACCACACTAAATAATTTCAATAATTAAAATATTATCTGACGGCCCTGTCAGTGGCGGCAAAGGAGAAGCTCATGGTCCAATGCTTGATTTGTCACAGACTAGGGTAGCGACAAAAAGTACGAGAAAACCATTGAGTCATATGTCATTTAAGCACCCATGATATGTCATATGTACATGAGTGTGATTTCTGTGTATTTGATATTGTACACCAGGGAGGCTAACACCTGCCTTCTGGAGGAATAGGTATTAGGAACTCCATATGCGCTTGTGAAGAAGGCGCTGGCCAATCAGTCCACTATCGATACTTTTTTGTCTTTTTGCCCTTTTTTTTAAAAGGAAGTTTGGCCTTGAGGCGTAATCTCCATGGATTTAGCTGGAATTACTTGAAAATACAAGTGAAACTTGGCTTAGTTCCATGAGACCTTCCTCTATATCACAAAGTAAAGTAGAGGTTAGACTCCTGGCACATTTAGAAGAACCCGAAGGCTCACTAAGGTAGAGCTTTGGAAGAGATGGCCCTAAAGCCCAATTGATTTACACAAAATAGCCTGACCGGAGGCCATTGACAACAAGTGCCTCAAGGTCAAAATATACCACCCAGAAAGTCATATATCAATCTGCCTAAAGCAAGGAGTGTCCTGCAGAGTGTGGGATTGGACCCCCGACCTCCACTTTAGAGGCACCTGAGCTAACGCCACAACTATTGAGATTTATCAAAGCATGATTATTGATAATGAAGGATGCGTTCAGATAAGGCAACACATTTTCTGCCATCAGGAATGAGTGCTGCCATCTCTAATTCACATAGAACGGCAGAAGCATGTCAAAAAAAGAATATTATGTGCGACATATTGGCTGAATAATGGAGATAGCCAATCAGAAAGCTGTGTCAGAGCAGTACAAAGTTGTTCCGAGGGGGAAGCCCATCTCACAAAATAGTACAAAGTTGTTCCGAGGGGGAAGCCCATCTCACAAAATGGTGGACTCAAAATTCTTGCTGTTCTTTTTATCAAATGAACTGTTGCCATTTGGAGAAGCAGAGCATGCCGCCAGGCTGTGTGAACCTAGCCTAAGCGTCTTCTCATGATCCTCTGGGCCAACTAAATGCTGCCTGAAAATCTTGCGGCTTGAAGGTCAATGGAAGGTTCAGGCCTTAAGGTCAATTTAAAGGTTGAGACCAAGTTGCTTAACTGGTTTATGGGCCGAAGGTGAACAGTGAACACTGAACAGAAAGGTCTGCACATGGAGTTTGCTTTGGAAATCCTATACGCAGCCGGAAAGCCTCTAGACAATTCTAACCCTAGCAGCTTGGATTCTATTTTCGGTCATCTGTATTCAATAAACCCCATAGGCTTTACTTTGTTTGTCCGCCTGTTGTAGATCATAAAACATGGCGTCAAAGCATGTCCAAAACATCAACCAGGAGGATCGTGGTATGTCCAGTCGATGAGCAGGCTCGAACTCGTGATCAACTACATGAAGTAATGAAGTAAGCACTGTACATGAGATTTAACAGAGGCTTTACTGCTGACAGTTGATGACTTCTAAAGAGCTTTCAACAATTGAATATCATCCGAGTCCTCGCCCCCGCTGTGAGGCTTCTCCACAGAGGTCCTCTGTATATCTTGGGAGTTGACTTCAGGTTATGGCAGTACAAAGCGGCATTCCCAACAGCATGTCATTCTGCATGCAGGAGCTCTCAAGTCTCCCATACTACTTAGTAGCTGATGATGCAGCTGATGATGCAGCTGATGATGCCGGCCGAGTGGGACTCATAGTGGAAGCGCCCCACCATTAACTTTAGCCCAAAAGTCTCTTGGGCCTCACCATGCGGACAGCGACCATAACTACGTACGCCGCAGCTGTCCCCAGGCAGGAAAGCTTTTGGATCCATTGTAATACTTCGATCGGATCACACACAGGATTTCTGTCCGTGATGAGCTGCCAGGATCTGTTCAATGCGGCTGATTGATTGTCTCCTTAACGTCTACACACTAGACAACAGCCTGCAGGCCATATATAAAATTGCGCGCACCTCGAAAGCAAGCATCGGGATCAGCAGGTCTGTGCATAATTATATGGAGTCCTTGGTAGGAGAGCTGAGAGCTGCGGCTGCCGGCACCTATACAGGCAAAAGTTGTCGAAGCACTAGCCTTATCCATGCAGCGCCCCTAATGATGATAGAAAAGACACTCCACTTAGTATATATGTCTTTGCCTCTGCGTGTGTGTGTGTGTGAGAGAGAGAGAGAGAGAGAGACGTTAAGATGCTTGAACCACCTCTTTATTAATAGGAAAAAGAGTAATTTGAGCAATGCCCATGGCACTGCATTCAGCACATCGTGACTGATAATCAGAATAAATATCTTCGGGAAAGCATGACCAACAATGATA
Source organism: Ceratopteris richardii (assembly GCA_020310875.1). Classification (NCBI taxonomy): domain Eukaryota; kingdom Viridiplantae; phylum Streptophyta; class Polypodiopsida; order Polypodiales; family Pteridaceae; genus Ceratopteris; species Ceratopteris richardii. Next base: position 22,770,543 of record CM035441.1, read on the forward strand.
ATACCAAGAAAAGTAAGCCTAAACCAGATGGGACCCCGGATCTTTCCCTCAAGTTGACACTAGGGGCTATCCCTCTCTGATGGAGGAAGAAGCGGGCACTCGTGTTGTAGAGACGGAGTCAGAAGGGTTCACCAAAGTAAGACATAGGAGGAAAGTTAGCCCTCCAAGAGCACTAGCAAGGAACGTTACGACCATTGCCCCTTCGAATAACATGTACTGCAACCTACAAAAGGAAATTAATGAGGTCGACCTCCTAGGGGATAATCTTTATGAAGAAAACCCTGCTGACAATTCACGTGGATGCTCTACCAGCAAAGAAGACAACCAAGAAGGTTACACCACCAGTAAAGAGGATGGCTTCACCACCAGCAACGAAGACAATCAAGACAGTGAAAGCTCCTTCATCGGTTCTACTCCTCCAGTATGCTTGTCAAGCTTACCACAGCAAAAGTCAAAGCTTAAAGGGAAACAACCGTCAGGCATGCCTTGGAAGAGCCCCCTCAAGAGTAGGATCCTGAGTCAAGAAGTTGGGAGGAAAAAAGAAGAAAAGAAAAAAAAAGATCGGGTCCCTCCCCTCAAAGAGGGCATCAATAATGAAAATCACTTCGCATAACGTCAGGGGGTTGTCAGACCCCTCTAGGTGGCGATTCTTGGTCAATGGTTCAAAGACAAATGCCTCAATCCCGACTTTATCTGCTTACAAGAGATTAAAATCGATGCAGAGGATCTCCAGAAACGACTTAAACGCATTTCTCCGGACTACCTTTGGCTCTCCACTTCCCACCCTAGGGGGGCAGGTGGCGCTGCAATTGGTATTAGTCAATCTTGGTCCAGCAAGTTGACCTCAACTTGTGAAGATCGAAATCATCGTTGGATTGCAGCCTCTTTCGGGTTCCCTAATCAGTTCACCGTGGTCTCACTTTATGCCCCTAATGGTGAGACGGATAGAGTCGACACTTAGACTTCCCTCGACTCCCTCTCACACAATGTTTTGCTCTGCGGAGACTTCAACATGGTGGAATTTCTTGAGGATCGCTGGAATAACAAGGGGAAAATTATTGACGGTCAGGAGAAAGAGATATGGGATAAAATCAAGCTCCATCTTGACTTGGTTGAGGTGAAAGATATGAAGGGGTTCTCCTGGTCTAACCTCCAACTGGGGGACTCTCTGAGGAAAGCAAGACTTGATAGATGTTACGTCGACCAAAACACCATCCTCTAGTGGGGTATTCCTTCGATATCCCATCACATGGACCTGACTATCTCGGACCACTTGTTAGACGGTGTTTTCCCTCCCCTCTGTCCACCAAGAAATTTTCGTAGTTTGGGCGGAGGCATTTGCATTCTGTAATGAACCGACTAAGTGCTGGAGAAGCGCGGTAGAAAGGACTCGACAAATTCTAATCAGGACTCATAAGGCCATAAGAGAGATCCGGAAAAGAAGAAGAGAAAAGGTATACCCGAGACTCTCACGTCTTGAAGAAGAAGTGAACAAAGGTAACTTGCAATGCCACCAAGGCCCCTTCTGAAAATCAGGGGAAGACTAAGACTTGAGGAGGAGGTTCAAAGGAAAAATCTTCAAATATTCTTCAAAGACTGGTGGGCGGGAAAGGCAGACAAACCATTGAAAGAGATGTGTAACATCCTAAAAAAGAAACAAGCCAGGGAATCCATCCCCCTCTTGGCCGATAACAATGGGATCGAATGTAGCTCGGAAGTCAAGAACAGATCTATCATCGTCGAGCACTTTACCCACCTTCTTGGGGTCTCGACTCCTCTTTCCCCGCACAGGCGTGACTGCATGGCTACCATCTCAAGGGTAGCTCATTCTAGAATCCCTCAGAACATAAATTCTCTTCTAGAAGCTAACATTTCCAAGAACGAAATTATCGAGGTTATTGATGCTCTTCCCAATGGAAGAAGTCCAGGTCCTGATGGCCTCACCAATGAGTTTTTCAAGTCCTTCAAACATGTGGTGGCCACCCCACTACGTTTGGTGTGGCTCGAGGCTCTCTCCTTCGGCGCCCTTCCTGAGTGTCTTAATAATGGCATCATCAAGTTAATTCACAGAAAGGGAGATAAGAACAAAATTGAAAACTGGCATCCGATTACCATGCTCCAAACTGGTTACAAGATAATTGCCAAAGTTATCGCCAACAGAATCTCTTATCATTTAAAGCTTGGCTTTGTGAGGACGAGAAAGGTTTTGTCAAAGGTAGATCTATACTTGAAGCTATTGTCGACATTTGGGAAGGCCTTACGTTTGCTAAGGAGTCTGTTCAAGATCTCGTTTTCATTAAGATCCACTTCGACAAAGCATATGATAGATTGGAATGGGACTTTATTCTCCAATCACTGAAAGACCTTGGATGCAGCCAAAAGTTCACGAAAATGGTTTCCACTCTTCTCGGAAATGCTTCAACTAAAATAAATATCAATGGTAAACTCTCTGAGCCCATACGCCTAAAAAGATCTATCAGGCAAGGCTGCCCTCTAGCTCCTCTACTCTTCGCGATCGCCTCGAACGACCTCAGTCTCCTTTTAAAGCATCACATGGACTCTGGCAATCTCATGGGTCTTTCCCTGCCTCTAAATCACGGCCAAATGATTGCTAGACTCTTCGTCGATGATATGAATGCCTTTGTGCATAACGATATGAACAACATTGAGGTGTTCTGGAGTTGCCTTGACACCTTTTGTGTGGCGTCAGGTTCAAAAATCAACCATGCTAAAACTGCTTTCAGAGCAATCCATGGACCCCCACCCCAATTGTTGATAGATTAGGGATGTCAAGTTATCCCTAGGGGTCAAGTCTTCCGTCTCCTCGGCATCCCCATGGGCTTCGACATCACAATGGACCAACGATGGAACTGGGTGTTGGCCAAGCTTGATAGCAAATTAAACCATTGGAAAGGTATGCAAGGCAACTTGGCAGGGCGTGCTATGGTTGTAAACACATCTATACTTTATCTCGTGTTGGAGACCGAAGGAGAAAGAGTTGACCAAAGTGGAAAGAATTCTGCAGAAACTTCCTTTGGACTGGGGACCCCAATAGGAGGGGGATTCCCAAAATCAATTGGGAAACTTGCATTAGCTCGAAAGACTCAAGGGGCTTGGGTATTTTGGATATCATTGGGTTGGCTGACAAGCTGGCGATTAAGTGGCTTATCAAGGCTTGGAGCAATAGTGATTCCTCTTGGGCTAAATTGATATTCAAAAACTTGAAAGACCTTACGTTTGTTGGCCATCCTGGCTGGAAGGACATTGGGATTCTCACGCTTTTGTTCTCCCCCCTCCCAGTGTCCCCTAAAGGCTCTAGCCTCGTGTGTTCTTTATGGAAGAGTTGGAACAAGGCCAAACAATTCATCAGAATCAGTGATGAGTGGAAGTGGGCGGCTGGGATAAGACAAAATGACTCTATATGGTTCCCGATCAGCGGCATTAGAGGAGTGGAACCTTGGAACCTCCAAACTGCAAAGCGGTTATGGAACAAGGGGTTCAAACAGTGGAAACAACTCTGGAAACAAGAGACCAACTAGTGGATTAGGTTCAAAGACTTAGACCCAAGACACAGAGTTACCCTCGAGGAATGGACTCTTCTTCAGGGCAGATGTTTGGCGTGGGACCGCTCAACTACCCGCCTTCTCTCCGGACGGGATCTTCCTTGCCTAGAGGGCCTCAAATGGAGCAATGGTAAGAAAATATCCACAATCCCCAACTTCAAAGAGAACGTAGATGTTCACCACACCCTTAACAAGAGGTGGTGCCTTTCGTGGACCAAACTTCGATGGGAACTAAAGTTCATGTCTATTTGGAACCCCCTAATTGAGATCAAAAAGTCGGTTCTCATGTGGCAGATCTTGCATAAGGGAATTTGGTCCAATGCAAGGGCTAATAAAATCTGTGGTGTCCCTCCATGGTGCAAACGTTGTCATCGATGCATTGAAGATTTAGTTCACCTGTTCTTCGATTGCCCCAAGTCCCGAGTTGTCTGGCATCACGTGGCACAGGTTTTGCGACTCTCGCACCAAACCAATTGGCAATAGGTGCTGTTGGGTGAGGCGGTCGGCTGTTCATCGAGGCTGTGGAATGCCATTAGGAGTGAGACCCTTTGGAAGATTTGGAGGGAGCGATGTGCTGTCAATTTTGGCCAAACTCCGAAAGAATGGTCGATCGAGAAATCCTTGTTTCTTCTAGGTAAAAGAATCTCCCGAGATAAGAGATCTCCATCGTTTAGACATCATTGTATTTATAGCCTCGAAAACAACAAGCTGAAACCCAAATGGGTCCCACATGAGGGTGATGACAGATTTATCCACCTCATTTGTAATGCCCTCTAACTTGCCATACTCCTCCCCTGCTTTGTGGGATTTGGGGGGTCCCATGGGCACTAGTCCCATTCACTTGTAACCTTTCTTTTTTATTTTAATTAAAGTCCGGGAGAATAGGCTAAGGCCAAACTTCTTTTTATAAAAAAAAAAACAATGATAATTTGTCAACCAGGTATGGTTCGTGGTTAGCACACTTGAATATGTGGCAGTTGGTCAGGGTTTAAGTTCCATTTTGGGTTCACAAGTCTAAAGTAGTCTCTCTAAAGTGGGGAACGTGAGAGGGTCATCAAGGTGGGTGTGTGCTTTGTACTTCCAATTTCAAGCTGATCTAGAAGAGTTGATTGTAAGATTAAACGTTCAAAATAAGAAATAATGATAGGTTTTGATCGCATGTGCTAGCTTGCTTGGTTAGAACTTGGTTCCTTCGCCTTTTAGGTTGGCGGTGGGGGTTCAACCCTTGTAGATTGTAGCGGGACACCCCTCAGCACATGTGTGTTGAGATGGCTATAGACCATCTCCTTGGGGGGGGGGGGGATTGTTGAGCCTTTGGGCAAAAAGTTCAATTCAAACTAGTTAGCTCCTCTCTCCTAAGTCCTTAGGGTAATCCCTTCCCAACTACTACTTTCGCAGGCTTTTTGACTCTATATCCTAGTAGTCTCCAGGCTTTTTTTTGGGATTCAAGGGGTCTTACAAGTGATCAACCCGACCTTTATTGTACTTTCAATTAATTCAAGCTATGGCGAAGAGTAGATTTCAAAAAGATTGAACTTCCTTAAAAAAACAAAACAATGATAGGTTTGATGGGGATGTGTAGTGTAGTGGTAAAACACTTTGGCCATGGAGTGAAGGTCGTGGGCCCAAGAACTACAAATGAATTGTTGTTTAGTCCTAAGTGGGGGATAGAGAGGTTTATGGAGTGTGTGCATTATTTTTTCTAATTTCAAGCATAATAAAAGAGCAGGTCAGCAATCGAGCTTCCATTAAAAAAAAGAAAAGATAGTTTGTGACTACCTTACCTTACATCCAACATGGAGAACACTTATTGGACAATGAAATAAAATTTTCTTTGTGATCCATATTTTCATTGGGCAATACCTCTTGGAGAAATTGTTTTCTGAGAAGTGTTATGTTGAACCTACTCTTTTGTTAGGCTTGAAAATGAAATAAAAACTCACACACTTGAGGACCCCTTTTATGCCTCACTCTCATGGGCGAGCATCGAGCCAAATCTATAGATATTGAACTCTAAATCTTTTGCCTAGGGTCCAATGTGGTCACCACTACACCATGCGCCCCCGACAACCTTTTTGAAGAATTTTATGATAAAAAAGTTTGTGATTTAATCAATGACTAGTAAAGTATAGATGAAGTGACCTAGCACTCACATCAAGCTATGCCCTTTGTTGTCATCTAACTATGTACTTTGTTGTCATGATGTTGTGTGAACGCATAGGCAGAGGAGATTATATTTTCCATTGTTGGACGTTTTATCCTCTTGCTCCAAGATTCGACATGAGTGTTGTTTTTTGAATGGAGGTTTTGTTGAAGCCTACCCTCGGAACTTTAATTTTGAGAGAACAATTGTGCAAGGTGAATGGGCATAGTACCTACAGGACTGTTGATATATTTAGGTAGTGATGTGTGTGAACACTCTAGGACCACCGGGGAACTTTTTTCACTCTTTAGGAGGGTTTTTCCCCTCGGCTTGTATATATCTTTGTACATTCTAGTGGTAATACATTCAGTATTGTGTATTGTGCTCCAAGCTTCTTCTTCTTCCTTGTGCTCTTCGCGTGCTTCCGTCGATGTCTAACTCCAACAATTGGTATCAGAGCAGGTCGTCGCTTCATCTAAGGCATCGTCGACACCTCTCTGGTTGCTGTCTCAAAATCGCACGAATTTTGGTGAGCATACTCAGCGTGTTTTCGAGATCAAAACCGCTTTGGTTTGTGGTGCTGAAATCACGATCTGAGCTCGTTTTAGCCTCCGAATGCACTATCATAGTGCTTGTGCATGCTATTTCGTCTTTTTGTGCCAAATGTATATATCCGTTTTGGTTCGCCAATATAAGCATCTCGAAGTCTGATACAGGTTTAGTAGAATTCGTATGGGTAGTTTTGTTCAACTTTTTGAGATACAATCAATTTCTTGCATCAAGGTATTTTAGTCACCGACCATGGTTGTAAGCAGTGATGTATTTCATATGTTGGGTGTTGAGGATAAATTGGATGGTACCAACTACCCAACCACATTGTACCAAGCTAGGAATGAGGCTCGTGTTGCTTACCTCCGAAAATAGTTGGAGAGTGAGCACATGAATGAAGGTGATTCTATGGACAGTTTTCTAACAAAGATCAAAGACTTGAAGGAATAGTTGATTTTTGTTGATGAGGTTATACCAGATAGCTCACTTGTACAGACCGTTCTGAATGGTCTTCCTGATTCATATCAGAGTTTTGCTTCTACTCTTCGATTGATGATGAAAGGCAATCCAAATGCCTTGTCATTTGAGGAGTTACTCTCTGTTCTGTTGCACGAAGATCAGTCCAAGCAAAACAAGTTCATTGTGCATGTTGCAGATCAAGCTTTCCTGGCTAGTCAGAAGGGCAAAGGAAAATGGAGCTCTTCAACTAGTAAGTAGATATTTGCTAATTCTGCACAATCGAAGAGGGAAGACAAAGATGAAAAGAAATAAGAAAAGCAGAAATTATTTTGCAAAGTACTGTAAAGCAAATGATCATATCATAAAGAATTTTCCAAAACTGGCTGCTAAAGAGGCAAAGAAGAAAGAGGCTGGAATGGTTATTGCAGAGGCCTCTACACCAAAAATAGAGTCTGCTAAACTTGTGTAGGAAGAAGAATGGCCTTTACTATTGTTTGCAGTTTTAACCCATCTTCTCATGAGCAGTGCATGTCTGTAGTAGACTCAGATGTTTGGTACTTTGATAGTGGGACGACCAAACATATAACCTCACAGACTATGAAAGATCTGTAAATGATTCGGCATGTGTAGTACATGATTCTTAGGCTATGTCATATGCAAAGCTTTGGCATGCACGCTTTGGTCATCTGAATTTTGCTAGTTTGCTACGCCTGCAGAAATATGAAATGGTGTCCTCTTTGCCCTTGAGGCACCTGGAAAACATGTTTGTGAAGGCTGTATTTTGGGCAAAATGCAGCGTTCCTCCTTTCCAAAAGATGGTTCAGTTCGGGCTACTCAAAAATTGCAGCTTGTACATAGTGATGTCTGTGGTCCTATGCAGACACCTTCTTTTGGAAATTATCTTTACTTCATGACTTTCATCGATGATTTTTCCAGGCATGCTTGAAGGCAAAGTCCGACGTGTTCATTTGCTTCAAACAGTTTTTGGTTTTGGCTGAAAATCTATCAGCATGTAAAATGGGCACCTTCTGTTCTGATCGAGGGGGAGAACATATGCCTTCTGATTTTAATGCATTTCTGGCTGAATGTGGGATAAAACACTAGTGTACAGTGCCATATACACCTCAACAGAATGGAGTTGTTGAATGAAAGAATAGGTCACTGATAGAGATGGCGAGGTGTATGGTCAAGAGTCAGGCTTCACCACATAGTTTCTGGCTTGAAGCTGTCATGTGTGCAACATATGTACTTAATAGGTGTCCCACTAAAGCGCTGTAGTCTATCACTCCATATGAGGCTTGGCATGATCGCAAGCCATCTGTTGCTCATCTGTGTGTTTTTGGTTGTTTCGCATATGCATTAGCACCTGAACAACATCACAGAAAATTGGATAATAAAGCAATAAAATGTATTTTTGTTGGGTACGGTTCTCAAAGTAAAGGTTGTCGTCTGTATCATCCACTAACTAAATGCATTCTGGTTAGCCGTGATGTTGTTTTTGTGGAAGATGCCATTCAGCCATTGCTTTCATGTACTAAGGAGACATCTATTAGCTCCAAAGACATGTATGATACTTTGTTGCCTCTTTTTACAGGTGGACAACCTAGTGCTGGTCCTAATGAGGCAACTTCTCAGCCTTTGCAGGTTTCATGTGATGATGCAGATCATCCCATTTCTGATGCAGATTTACATGATGCACTTTATTTCAGTGATCTTGTCTGTGTAATACTTTGTTGATGAGGATATAAGTTTAATTGTGGTTGCAAGTAAATCACTAGTAGAGAATCAATGTTATTCTGCATTAATGAGTATTATAACTTTATTGTAGTGATGTACTTTGTAGACTGTTAGAAAGTCTGGAGGTGAAATTGTTAATTATAAGTTTTTTGGTGGAGAGTCACAGTGAAGTGATGAGTAAACTCTATGTAATGAACATTTTCTCTGGGAAAAGAATCATAGGGCCTCTACAATATAGAACCCTAACCATCCCAAGAACCCAGTAGTTGATTTACTCCCGATAGCCATTAACAGATGTGATAGTGTGGAGTGTAGGTGTTTACCCTAAGATTTGTGCTACGAGTGCTTGTAGGTGTTGATTCGAGCTTGTGAGCCGAGGTGAAGCTCTTTTAGCTTGTAAGCAAGTCTTGAAAATTTAGACTTTTACATGGGTAAAATGGTAATAAACCACAAGCATAAGTTCCTATGGTTCTTCTCACATATAGGAGTCTTCTTGAAGATATCCAAGCCAAATTGTGAAGGCTTGAATTGCACCAACAGCTCCCCCTCAAGCCAAACACTTTGGCTTAAGTCTTCATCTTCAATCTTCAATCACATCCTGCAATCCAATCATGGATTTGAATCTGCACAATTTGTTTCCATCCAAAGCTTTAGTGAGTAAATCTACACATTGCATATTAGTAGACACATAGGTCAACTGAATGTCCTTGCTTAGCAACTTCTCTCTCACATAGTGATAATGAACCTCTATGTGTTTTGTTCTAGCATGATATATTGGATTAGCTGCAAGGTGAAGAGAGCTTGTGTTGTCTCCAAAGATAATTGGGGGCCTAGTGTATAGGCCTAGCTCTGTATACAAAAGCTTTAACCAAATAGCTTCTTGAGCGGCATTGGCTAGCCCTCTATACTTTGCTTCAGTGGATGACAATGCCACTGTTGGTTGTTTCTTGGCTGACCATGAAATAGGTTTATCACCTGCAAAAGATAAGTATCCTAATGTGCTCCTCCTATCATCCTTGCATCCTGCCCAATCTGCATCTGAATACACTTTAATATCAATATCTGAAGTATAAGGAAAGTACAAACCATGGTTCTGAGTTCCCTTTAGATACTTCAAGATCTTCTTTGCAGCCTCAAGGTGAGGTACCCTTGGTTTGTGCATGAATTGACTTAGCACACTGACTCCATATGCTATGTCAATTCTGGTCAAGGTAGCATAATTCAAACTACCTACCAAACTTTGATATCCTGTAATGTCTTGGACTTCATCTCCTTCATGAGCACTTAGCTTTAGGTTGACTTCCATTGGAGTACTTGAGACTTTAGCATCCTGCAGGTTAAACTTCTTCAACATGTCTTGTACATACTTTTTCTGAGTGATATATATACCTGAATTAGTATAAACCAATTCAAGTCCTAGAAAGTATTTCAATAATCCAAGATCATTGATCTTGAACTCCTTCACCATCTGGTTTTTGATGCTTTTGATTCCTTGGACATCATTACCTGTAATGATGATGTCATCAACATAAACACAGAGATAGATTACCTCTGAATTGCTCCTTTTGATAAACAATGTGGTGTCTGCCTTGCTCATAGTAAACCCTTGGTCTTGCAGGTATGTTGTCAGCCTGTAGTTCCAAGCCCTAGGTGCCTGCTTCAATCCATATAGAGCCTTCTTCAATTTACAAACATAATTTACCTTCTTGGGATCTTCATAGCCAGGTGGTTGTGACATGTAGACTTCTTCAGATATCCATCCATTCAAGAAAGCATTTCTGACATCTAATTGGTACATGTTCCAATTTTTGGATGCAGCTACACTCACCAATACTCTGATTGTTGGCATCTTAGCCACAGGAGAAAATGTCTCCTCATAATCAATGCCTTGGGTTTGTGCAAAACCCTTGGCTACCAACCTAGCTTTGTACCTGTTGATTGTACCATCAGAGTTCCTCTTTAGTTTGTAGATCCATCTGGATCCTATCACCTTCATAGAGTCCTTCTTGGGTACCAAGTCCCATGTGTCACTCTCCTTGAGAGCTTCTATTTCTTCATCCATAGCTCCTTTCCATTCTAGTTTGGTGATTGCCTCTTCATATGAACCTGGTTCTTCACTTAACAAGTCCTTTGCAAGATAAATTGAATGCTTAGTAACAAGAGATGTATCATACCCATATCTGATAGGCTTCTTACTTTCTCCCTGAGACCTCCTTATTGCTTGAGTTGAAGATTCTGGTATATCTTCAAGCTTCTTCATCTTCATCTTGCCTCTTGACTTCCATGCCTTGAATTCTTCAAGATTGATTGTGTCATCATCTTCTGAACTTGAGTCTTCCTTTTGGATTGGTTCCTCCCTTGAGAGTTTTGGAAACTCCTCTTCCAAATCATAGGGTAGACTAACCTTCCTGCATTCATTCTCATACCATGAGTCATTCTCATCAAAGATGACATCTCTGCTTACCTTGAACCCTTTATTGGTTGGGTTGTAGAATCTGTACCCTTTTTGATTCAAGTCATAACCAATGAAAATACATTTTTCTGCTTTAGGGTCTAGCTTTCCCCTTACCTGTGAGGGAATATGCACATATGCTATACAACCAAAAATTTTGCAATGATCCAATGATGGTCTCTTACCATGCCAAGCTTCATAAGGTGTCATTCCATCAAGTGATTTTGATGGCAACCTGTTTATGAGATAGGTGGCTGTAGATACACTCTCTGCCCAAAGATAATTTGGCAACTTCTTTTCATTAAGCATGGACCTGACTGTTTCAACAATAAGCCTATTCCTTCTTTCAGCTACCCCATTTTGTTCAGGTGAGTATCTTGTGGTTATCTCCCTTTTGATGCCTCTTTCCTGCAAGAAGTCCTCAAATTCATTGGAGAAGTATTCACCTCCTCCATCTGACCTTAGCTTCTTCAAGTTCCTTCCTGTTTGATTTTCAACTAGTGCAAGATATCTTTTGAAACAATTAAACACTTCATCCTTGTGCTTCATGAAGTATAACACAGTCCATCTGCTATAATCATCAATGAAAGACACATAGTACCTTGATCCTGAAATGGAGGGATCCTTGCTAGGTCCCCAAACATCTGTGTGTACCAAGTCTAGGTAGTCTTCATGCATAAAACCTTTCCTTGAGTAGGGCAATATGTGAGACTTACCAAACTAACAAGCACCACATTTGTAAATCATGTGTTGCTTGGATACATTAGGTATCCCAAGCACACATTGATCCCTGCACATTTGCTTTAAGGTTCTTTCACCTATGTGACCTAATCTCTTGTGCCATATTTCTAATTCTGAAAGTGTTTGATCCTTGTAATTGTATAAAGCAATGTTTTTTGTGTCTTCTAGCTCAAAAGTAAATAATCTACCTGATTTTTCTCCCTTGGCTATCCTTTTGAATCCATGTCTTGGGTCCTCCACATATGCTCCATGTTGATTGAATCTTTACATTTCCAATCTTTACTACAGAATGCTTAGTATCTTCACCTGTCTGTACTTGATGTTTGCCCTTGGGTTCCTCAAGATCAGAGAGTAGTGCCACATTGCCAGCTACATGATTAGAACACCCTGAATCAATATAAAACAGATGATCATCATTGATACCTGACTTGGAAGTCATATTCATGATCAATAGGGAGTCATCTTGCTCCTCTGTGTAGTTGTTGTAGTCTTTCCTATTTCTGAATCCTCCTTGGTAGTTACCATTATGGTTGTTGTTGTAATTGTTGTTGTAGTTATTGTTGTAGCCATTGTAGCCTTGGTGTTGGTTGAACCTTCCTCTGCCTTGAGAGTATCCACCTCTTTGATAGCCTCTTCCTCTCTGATTTTTGTAGTTTCTGTAGCACTCATCTGTGATGTGGTTAGACAATCCACAGATATTGCATGGTGATGAATTGTAGGGTCTCCCCCTACCTTGCTTACCTCCTCTGCCCCTGACTCTTGAAGATCTACCTCTCCGTGCATAGTTGGCTTGGGAGGTAGAACCTTCATCCTCTTGCTTCTTACCTTTACCTTTGTCTTTAATCTTTTTTTCAGTATATAGGGCAGAAGGAGTGTTACCTTTAGATGTATCTCCAGTCTTTGTGAACTTTGCTTCATGTGTGAATAGTTGGCCCATCAGAGTTGTGAGATCTGGAGTATGCATGTCCATGTAGAGATCCATTGCAGTGGTGAAGCTTTCCCACTTATCATCTGCCTTTAGTCCATTGGTTACTTGCCTTACTATTTGTTCCTCTTCAATCTCCTCTCCTATGCTTGCTAATTGGTCTGCCACATCCTTGATTTTGGTCACAAATTCTGAGACTGATTGCTTTGGTTGCTTCCTAAGGGTTGTGAATTCAATCCACAATTGATTCTTCCTGGCCCTTGTATTAGATGAAAAGTATGATGACAAGGTTTCCCAAGTTTCTTGGGAAGTCTTACAATTCCTTATGTGAGGTAAAAGGAAATCAGATATAGAGTTAAGAAGATAAGACCTTGCCAATGCATCTTTTGCACACCATGTATTAAGCCTTTCTTGTTCTTCCTTGGTGGGTAAACCCCTTGCTTTGAATGAGGGCAATTCCTCATCTCCTGAGATGAATCCAAATAGACTTCTTCCTTGTAGATAGGTCTTAATCCTCAGAGACCAAGCTTGATAATTGTTCCTGTCCAATTTGTCAATGAATGAAGGAAAACCATCTCCCATGTTACCTTGTTTGCTCTGATACCACTGTTGGGAAAGATGGATGGATCCTCCAGAAGATTAAGTAGGTGCTGCTAATCCTACTTTGCACCAGCCCTCAGTGACTCCAGATATGATTAGTAGACACCCTTAGCTTCCAAATGATACCAAGAAATGCTATATGTACTTTGGAAATGATTTGAGTAATGACTTGATCAAAACAGATGAGTTTGTGAATCACAAAGCTAGAAAACTTTCTATTTTGGTGTTGATACCTGCTCAGTCTTTCACTCAGTATGACCAGTACACTTACAATTGGCAAAATTCCTTCTAGAGGTATTCTATTAGCTTAGTAAGCTACCATTTGCAAGTGGAATCATTCAAAATGATAAACTATACTAGGAGAAATAGCTTTAGCAAATTTATGGACACCCCCGACTTTTTAGGAAGTATGCAGACAAAAACCAGTGAGCACTTCGACAACGATTTCTTGAGATTGGCTAAACCAAGTTGCTTCAAACTTTGTATGCTTGTATTATGCTTTGAGCTGGATCCACGAAGCTTTGAACACTCGATTTGGTGAAGTAGGTACTGAGATATGCCTCTTTGAAGTTGACAAACTTGGAGGTAGAAACTCAGAGTACACAGAAGTGATGAAAGTAAATGTATGTATTAAATCACATTGATGTACATTCCCATTGGCATGATTAACATTGCCAAATGGTACTCAGAGGTGTAGGCTATGGAGTAGACCTCACACCCTCAATGATCAGTAGTCTAAGCCTCGGGAATGGTGACACCCACACCGCGACTTTTCAAGTACATCTTATATATGAAGTGAGCAAGAATTTGAATTCAAATTCAAATCCTTGGCTCCCTATAATCAAGCCTCTAAAAATATGGAGATATTCCCTCAATCACATGTCCTACTTTTCCACAACTTAACCAAGTAGGTGTATACAAAAGATTCCAAGTCATTTAGACTTTTACATGGGTAAAATGGTAATAAACCACAAGCATAAGTTCCTATGGTTCTTCTCACATATAGGAGTCTTCTTGAAGATATCCAAGCCAAATTGTGAAGGCTTGAATTGCACCAACAGACCATTCTTCCTTTCAAAAGTTGATTCATGTGTGTGGTTTTCTTTTTTTTCTCATCATGCATACATCCATATGTTTCCCTTTCATAATCAAATCATGACATCTATTCTCCCCATACCCAACTTCATCTTCGCCTTCACATTTTTTATCACATAAATCTTCCAGCACTCACTAGCTTCATACACTCTGTGTGTGCCGTGACCGGACCCGATCCACCCGAATTGCGATCACCTCCACATTTGAACCCGACGTGAAACGCTTCGTGGCATTTGCTTCTAATCTTGTTGGTTGGTTGTGATCCATTCCTTTGTTTCATATTTTTCATCCTCGTCATATCATCATCATCATTCTTGAGTGTTGCACTAGATTTCTCACAATATCGTGCACATCTTCATCATGAAGTAAACGCATTTGGATCTCTTCCTATGTTCCCTTGCTCTATGTCACCTACTTTGGTCTCTGAGATTATGTTGCCAAACTCATCTATCCTATCTGGTTGGTTGGTGACCACATACATTGTTCCTTATTTATCTATGTATGAACCATTTTCAAACTTGACGACTGGATGTTCTAGATCAATGGGTTGATCCGGGCTTTTAATTTCAACAACAGACCTTCCCAAACCGTCCTCATAGATGCGAGCACCTAATCGGTTGGTCTTGATATATTCCAGTTGAGTCTTGTAAGGGCCCTCGGGTTTTTCTAGGTATGCCACTCCTGAGCTACCTACGGGTCTCTCCATGTTGTAAGACATCTCCAAGTCACTTCTTTCTTAACTTAGAATGTATGGGTAATCGCTCAACAAGAAGAAAAATGGGCCAAGGAGAAGGATAATCCCCCTCCTATTCCTGAAATTGATGACTTTCATTATCAATTTCCCTAAGACACTCCATCTATCTACGGAGACCAAGCAAAGCAACAAGAAGATGAAAGATTAGATTTTGAGTCTAATTCTTTACAAGAGTTGCCACAATTCACAGGCCCATGGGAATCTGAATCTCTTCATATCAGAGCTCCCAAAATATTGGTAAGAAATGAAGACTCAGTGGTTCCAAGGAACACTGATGTCGTGTAGAACACTAAGGTTTAGTGTCATCTCACTGCAGAAGAGCTGCTCAAAGCAAAACGTGAGCTGTGGAATCATGTGAGGGATCAGGTTCCAGAACTTGATTCCAATATGCCAAAGCAGGCTCTAAGCAAAAAGTTCCAGAGATAGCTCTCGATAAAATAGGGGACATGAGTGAAGGTGAAGAAGGTAATACATATCTTCCAATCACCTACCAAGGTTACACAACCAAAGCAATCGTAGATTCAGGTGCTAGTGTTGCTGTTGCGACCACCTCCTTGTGGAAGCGATGGGGCAAACCCACATTAAGACCAAATAGAATGAAGCTTCAAATGGCAGACGGTCATTTTGAAAGACCTCTAGGATTGCTTGAAGGGATAACTCTAACAACTTGTGATGTAGAGTTTGAACACAAATTTACTATATGTGACTTTGAAAAAAATAATGTCTACGAGATGATCCTAGGAAGGCCCTTCCTACGACAATTGCAAATAGTACATGATTGAGGAACCAACTCCTTATACTTACAACACTTAGGGGTCACCACCAAGGCCAACTTGAAGGATTATACATTCAGAGATGTACCACCCCTACAGTGGAATCCTATCCACAAAGCAAAAGAAGATTCTATCTCTGTGCATTCTGGAAGTTCTCCTGACCCATCTTGGCTGCATGAAGATACTCATTTGTGGGTGTGCAAGGTTGCAAAGGAAGAGGAAAAATGCCTAAAAGCAAGAGAAGAAGGGACTTCTCTAGGAGATAGACCAGTTAAAGACTCAGACTATACATCGATGATATTTCCAAATGAGGAATTTGAGCCTCACGGTTGGGCCGAAATCTTAGCTACCAATGGACATTGCAGTAAATGAAGAACAATGGACACCTCATTGTGATGAAGAGGGTTATGATATTTCAGTGTTCATGTGTCAGCCCTTGTTGGAAGAATGTGACCCTAGTGATGTCATAGAAGAAGAAGAAAATGACGATGATCTAGAGTCCATTGTGATGGATAGTTGCTTTAATTCAGAGAAGCACTATCTAGAAGATATAGGAGTATTTACCCAAAAATAAGAAGAACCTCTCACAAGTATTAAAACTGTAAATTCAAAGGATGGAGGTGAAGGAGTTCAAAAGAAAAAGAAGAGAAAAGCAGTGGAACCAGAAGAGGAGGAATCATTGTTCGAGGTACCAGAGAATTTCAAGAAATATGAAGTTGAAGATCGGAAAATTTTGGTACGAATGTCTAAGAGAGAGGCCATCATAGGAGAAGCGTACAAAAATAAAGAAAAGACCAAAAAAATTGTAGTAACCATTGAAGAGAACGAAGAGCGATGCACATACATAGGAGATGACCTAAGTGCAAAAGAAGAAGCAGAGCTTGTAGCTCTATTAAGGGAATATAGGGACGTGTTTGCGTGACACTATAGAGACTTGAAGGGAGTATATCCAAAAATTTTCTCTCATACTATCCCCATGATTGCGGATGCCAAACCCACCAAACAAAAGCCCTACACATATAATGACACTTATGCAGCTAAAATAAAAGAAGAAATCGACAGGCTGATTGAAGCTGGATTTATCTATGAGATTGAGCATACCAAATGGGTGTCCTCCATTGTAGTGGTGCCCAAGAAGAATGGAAAATTGCGAGTGTGTATTAACCTCAAAAAAGTTAATGCCGCTATGATCAGAGATAGTTATCTACTTCCAATCACTAAACATTTATTGGAGCGTGTTGTAGGCAAGGAAGTTTATAGCTTTCCTGATGGATTTTTAGGTTACAACCAAGTAGCCATTGCCCCAGAAGATCAACAAAAAACAACTTTTGCCACAGAATGGGGAATCTTTGCATTTCATGTGATGCCATTTGGTCTCACCAATGCACCTGCAACATTCCAAAGGCTCATGTGTCATGTCTTCAAAGAGTTTTTGCGAAAGAGCTTAGAAGTATATGTGGATGATTTATGTGCTCATTCCCAACAAAGAAAGTACCACATCACTGAACTCAGACAGATCTTCAACAAGTGTAGAGAGTATCGAGTGTGTTTGAACCCAGAGAAGTGTGTGTTCATGGTATGACAAGGTAAAATCTTAGGTCACATTGTTTCTAAGAATGGAATATCAACAGATGAGGACAAAGTAAGAGCCATAGCAGAGCTACCCAGGCCAAGGAATGTTAAAGAGGTACAAGCCTTTATGGGCCATTGTGGATATTATCGCAGGTTCATCCACATGTATGCAATCATAGCCAAACCTCTTTATGCATTGCTAACAAACTTTGAATGGAACGATGAATGTGAAAATTCCTTCAATGAACTGAAGAGACGTTTGTGCTCAGCACCAATACTGACCACTCCTGAATGGAGTAAACCATTCCATGTCCATGTGGATGCATCCAATCACGCAATAGGATGTGTGCTAGCACAACCCACAGGTGAAGGAAATCTAGATTTACCCATCGCATCTGCTAGCAGACAATTGAACGCAGCTGAACAAAATTTTACCACAATGGAAAGATGTATTACGACAGTTCTTCCCTTTCTTTCCCCCTCTGAAACTGCTCCAATTAGGAGATGGTGACGACCTTCTGATGGCTCTCGGGGAAAGACAGAGGAGCTTGAGCACTTCCTTCTTTATTTCTTTTTCTCTCTCTCCTCTCTCTCTCTCTTCCCCCGCCTGCCCACCACCCCCGCATCCCACCACCTCCCACCCCGCGACCCCCCCTCCTCTCCCCACACCGCCAGCCCCCACCCTGCCCCTCTGTGCCCTGCAACCCTCCTCCCCCTCTCTCTCTCTCCTCTCTCTCTCTCTCTCTCTCTCTCTCTCTCTCTCTCTCTCTCTCTCCTCCCCCTCCTGCCCACTACCTCCCACCCCGTGACCCCCTCCTCTCCCCACCCCGCCAGCCCCCACCCCGCCCCTCCATGCCCCACAACCTCCTCCCTCTCTCTCTCTCTCTCTCTCTCTCTCTCTCCCCTCCCTCTCTCTCTCTTCCCTCGCCTACCCACTACCTCCCACCCCGCGACTCCCTCCTCTCCCCACCCCGCTAGCCCCCACCCTGAAGGGCTTTGGTGTGCAGAACAAGAGGAGGAAGGAGGAGATGGAGCGAGAGAGAAGAGAGGAAAGACGTGCACATATGTGTGGGAGCCTCGAAACCCACATAATGATCTCTCTTAAGGCAATGCTCTATATATGATGTATATATATGAATATGGGGGTAAGGTCACATGACCCTTACATCCCCAACAATCTCCCACTTAAGGGTCAATGTGACCATAAGTGGTAAAATATACAAAGAATGATGTAGGACTATACAATAATGTACAGGAAGAGTCCGGATCTCTACCCATACCAATCAGCCTACACCAACTGCCTCGAACAAGGTGTATCCATGCACCTCAAACTGCTCTAGACTCATACCGATAAGAGTCGAGCTCACATCTGACTGATGCAAGAACTGATGAAGTTCCTGCAAAGCTCCCACTCACTCTATGCCTGTGTCAATCATCGAACGACTAACAACTCCGGTGTGCTATCCTAGCTAACCTAAGTATGTCAGCCATGCCTCTATCCAAGGCATCCAAAGCACCATCATCAAGACCAACATGTCCTGAGATATCTGTGTCAACATCTGGCATGAGAAAATCCAAGAATGACTGCATAACTGCTGACTCCTCAGCATCTAAATAAGCCATGCTCGCAACCAAGGATGTATCTAGCTGTGCATCCTGAGAGCTAGTATGCTCTGGCATACACTGTGTATCATAAGAGCTATCCCGCTCTACCACACCAAGTGTATCATCATGCTCCACATGAGTGAACTGCACAACATCAACACCAAGATCAAAGTGATGATCACACTCCAAATGAGTATCATCATAATGCTCTACATGAGCATCCACATCATGCTCTAAAGCATCCAACTGATCATCCAAAGTGTGCTCCATAAGAGCATCCACATGATCAACCAAACCATGCTCTACATAAGCATCATGAGCATCCAAAACACGCTCTACATGTGCATCCATCTGAGCATCTGAATCCTGCCATATATATGCAACATGAATGTCACTAGACCTATGTGTAGGTAGGCAAAATGAGACATGAAGAGTCTCACATCGCATATAAGGATGAACTCCCACTGAGACGAGACTTTCTCGCACATGAAGTACCTGCAATGGATACATGTGCCCAATCCTGGCACCTTTGACAAGCATAAGCTGTCCCAACTGCAACTGAAAATGATGCTCACCAAGGAATGCATAACATCTGCTCTTCTGTAACTGGCTAACTGAAATCAAGCTCATAGGGAATGAAGGCACATAGCGTACATGTCTAAGAATAAGTGATGCTCCACTAGGTAGCATAAGGCATATATCTCCTGCACCCTCAATGTCATATGCCGTACCATCAGACATGTGCACACATCCACGACTCTCACCTGAGAATCGACAAAACCACTCACGATGTGGAGTAACATGAAAACTGGCTAATGCATCAAGCAACCAAGCCATATGTGTGCTATCTAATGAGCAAGAGGAATCATGAGATGAACCATAGGAGAAAGTGATATCACCATCACTGGCATAATCAATTGCCATAGACTCTCCTGAAACCACTACCTGATCTACATCACGTGCATGTCTCTGATGTCGTCGTCGCATCCGCCTGAAGCAACGTCGTCGAATATGGCCCTCACGACCACAATGCCAACATCGAAGTCGTCGATGTGATCTATGTCTCACATGAGTCAATGGACTCACATACATATCATGTAGTCTCTGCCATAATGCACTACTCGTCTCGTCATACATAACAGACTCATATATAGAATCCACAAGCTGTAATCGGATAGTGGAGCTGGCCAATGCATCCATATCCATCCATATGTGGTCGGGCATGTCACGAGGCCTCTGTGCATCTCTATGCACATACATGTGTAACCCTGCATGAACCAATGTATACCACATCTGAGCTTTCCATCTCGGAAAGTCAGTCCCATCGAATCGAGAAGACACCATGCTGGCGATCCAAGACTAGCAATGTAACAAGAGACTCGAAGAATACTCTATCCTCAATAGGATCACACATGCATATCCATATGCATAACTCACATCACATATGTCTCTGTGGAGAAGAAAACCATGTGAACCACCTGTCACATAACCATGCATCTAGCATGCACATAAAACCATGAGCATAAGCCTGCTCACCAAGTCTCCAAAGTGACCAAATAGATGTGAAAGAATCTTGGGAAAATTTAGACAGAGTATCCCCTGTAAACTGAGCAGTCAAACAAGATAACCAATAACAAAAGAACAATAAGTAATCTGTCACCACCTGTCACTGATCCAACCAAAGATAATGGCAACTACATATGCCAAAAAACTGATACAAATACATGCCAATACAATGGAAATACAACTCCCACTGAAGAATAAATCCTAGAAGATGGTCCAACCTATCACGAACAATGTGTGACCAAGTCCAAGTGAATGGAGATAATCAATGATCCAAAGCTATCACACAAGCTTCAAGATCCACTAGAGCTCCTTTTTAGCATAAAAGCCGATGAAATTTTGGTAGCATCTCCTCTGTAAAATGGACTCTAGAACCAAAATAACCATGTGGGAATCACCATCCACATATGCCAAGAATCACACTCGCAAATACATATCAATCAATGACCAAATGCTAAAAACGGTGACAAACAAACGTGTAATTGAGGCTCCAATCTGGATCATGTACCTGCAAAGAAAACAAAGATACAAGTACCAACCAAGATCCACAATCAACTCTCACAGAATTGTGTGCAACTGGTAACTAAATCCATAACCAAGTGGCATAAGCAAGCTATAGACCACAATGCCACTATACATCCATGATCAAACTCATGATGACATAAACCTCAAAAAAGAGTATACCACAATGTCATCTTACATGCCAAACGCATGACAAGATCATGCTCTACTCTCATATGGAGGAGCTACCACAATGATCATACATGTACAATGCTTTGAAGCTCTGAAAATAAGAGCTTGCACACCATAAATTCTCTCTCGAAGAAGTTCCAAAGCAAATTCAACCTCCAAGTGCAATTAGTGAAGATGTGCTGCTCTGTGTTTTGCTCTTTCAGAGGTGATAACCTCTGAATCTGAACTTTTGGTCTTCAGCAATCTTCAAGATCTGAGTAAGGAGATAAAGAACACCTCAATCAAAGGTGCGTAGCTCAAGATATGATTAAGACAAGCACCTGCTATCAATTTCACTATCACCTACAACACTACTGCTCTGTATTTTGCAGTTTCGGCAACCTTGCACTGAGAATCTGAATCTGAGTTCTTTTACAAAGTTGTAGCTATCTTTCCAAGCTACGCACAACAAGTTTACTCATCACATTCTAAGCTGTAGAACTCAATTTATGACAAAAAAACCGACCTGCTGTCTTAGTGAATGTAGATTCGCTTTCTATAGTAGTCTGCGTTTTTTGCATTTTCGGCACTGTAAAAGTCCGAACTAGGTTCTGCACTCCCTTTGAAGTTGTAGCTCTCTGAGTTAGCTACCCACAGAACTTTAAAACGCATCAATCCGAGTTTCCTTGCTCAAGTTACAGCCAAAATACTGAATTGCTATCAAGAGATGCCGACTTGCACTTCTACCTCTTCTCACCTAAGCTTCCATTGAAGCTTCTTGCACATCAGCCTTCAGCATGCTCTGATACCAATGAAGGGCTTTGGTGTGCAGAACAAGAGGAGGAAGGAGAAGATGGAGTGAGAGAGAAGAGAGGAGAGACGCGCGGCCATGCGTGGGAGCCTCGAAACCCACAAAATGATCTCTCTTGAGGCAATGCTCTATATATGATGTATATATATGAATATGGGGGTAAGGTAACATGACCCTTACATCCCCAACACACCCCACCCCTCCATGCCCCACAGCCTCCTCCCTCTCTCTCTCTCTCTCTCTCTCTCTCTCTCTCTCTCTCCCTCCTCCCTCTCTCTCTTCCCCTGCCTGCCCACCACCCCCGCCCGCACCCCACCCCTGCCCGCACCCCACCACCTCCCACCCTACGACCCCCCCTCCTCTCCCCAACCTGCCAGCCCCCACCCCACCCCTCCATGCCCCGCTGCCTCCTTCCCCTCTCTCTCTCTCTAACTCTCTCTCTCTCTATCTCTCTCTCTCTCCTCCCTCTCTCTCTTACCCCGCCTGCCCACCACCCCCGCCCGCGCCCCACCACCTCCCACCCCACGACCCCCCTCCTCTCCCCACCCCGCCAGCCCCCACCTCGCCCCTCCATGCCCCGCAGCCTCCTCCCTCTCTCTCTCTCTCTCTCTCTCTCTCTCTCCCCTCCACCCCCCGCATCCCTCTGCCCCCTGCCTTCCCCTCCCCTCAGCCTCTCTCTCTCTTCCCCCTCTGCCCCGCCCCACCACCTCCCACCCCACGATCCCCCTCCTCTCCCCACCCCGCCAGCCCCCACCCCGCCTCTCCATGCCCCGCAGCCTCCTCCCCCCCCCTCTCTCTCTCTCTCTCTCTCTCTCTCTCTCTCTCTCTCTCCCCCTCCGCCCCTCGCATCCCTTTGCCCCCCGCCTTCCCCTCCCCTCAGCCTCTCTCTCTCTTTCCCCTCCGCACCCCCCACCCCACTGCCCCGCCACCCCCCCTCCCCTCAGCCTCTCTCTCTCTTCCCCCTCTGGCCCTCGCATCCCACTGCCCCCGCCACCCCCCTCCCCTCAGCCTCTCTCTCCCTTCCCCCTCCACCCCTCGCACCCCACTTCCCCCGCCACCCCCTCCCCTCAGCCTCTCTCCCTTTTCCCCCTCCGCTCCCCGCATCCCACCCGGCCCCTCCATCCTGCAACCCCAGCCTCTCCATTCTCTCCATCCCCACATCCCTGCCCCCTGCCCCGCGACCTCCCTTGTGACTTGCCAGAGGAAATGGCCAAACACTTGCTCTCAATGAAGATATCTACGGGTGAAGTGGTTGAAGCTTTGGATAAGCTCCCAAGAATTGTGGATGACACATTTTGACCTGGAGGATTTGGAGGTGGATTTGGTAGAGGTGGATGTAGAGGTCCCAGCCGTTTCAACTCTGGGGGCCTATTGACCTCGGTCAACATGGATCAAGTTGGGTTTTGTTCTTTTTTGGGATTCAGTGCATTATGATCAGTACTCGTTGTTGCCATTCAATATCTGAGAACATTTTACATGGAGAAGAGGTAGATTGCATGACAGGCTGCTTTAGCCACTGCTAAGACTGAGAAGAGTAGTTGAAGTTCGAGATTATACTATATGCAGATTATTCCAGAATGGATGCAATAATGTGTTCCTGACATAGTATAATTCATCATGACCCTCCCTCCAGCCCCACCACCCTACCCCTCTCTCCATGTTTCTTTTGGTCACCTCAAATTTCCCTTTAGTGATCTCACTCATTGCTCTAATGTCACATGAAGACTTCAAAAGGAGGAGTTGACTATGTGAAGGAACTATCATATGAGGGGTTGAGGCATCTTAGCATTGAGATTATTCTTTGAATCACCATCCATCAAATGTAAGGAATGTGCTTCTTAGGATCATTCAAATATCTCGAGCGGCACAAAATGTGGATCTCAACTTGCATACAAAAAGGTCAGTAGAAGTGTAGATGGTAAAAGTGGAAGTGGAGAAATGACTGTTGCCGCCAACCATTCATGACGACTACCTATTTGTGAGGACCCAATTCAATTTATTGACCTACCCCTTCGATTTTGGGCAATCAATCGGCGCATGATCAGTGGACGTGAGGAATCGAAAAGGCCCTCTTGGCCTATTGGAGCCTATAAAAGCAATGGACTTGTGATCATTTGGGATACATTCAGATACACACATTTACATACGTACGTACAGAGGTCCTCTCTTTGCACTTTGTGGCTTCAAGCCTACTATAGGAAGTCGCTCTGTGGTGTGGATACAGAGCGTGGGCTTCCTTGTGGAGGGCTAATAACACTATAGTGTGAAGAGAGTGGCTTGGTTTTATCATTCCGTGTGAGTCGGTGGTATTTTTATGCTCTTTTCCTTAGATCAATTCTTCAGACTTTGTATTGATCAGTGCTAATCTGCATCTAAGTTGTGTCCATTGTACGGATTGGATGAATCCCTTGTATTGATGTTGTTTAGTTCTGGAGGGGCATGTTAGCCCAGAGCATGAACTTTTGAGCATCTCTTTGGCCTATGTTGTAATCATCTGATTCAAACTAAGAAGTGGATGGTCTTCCATTATTGTCATTTTGTCGTTAATATTTTCTTAAGTATTCCCAACTCTGTGCAATCATTGATAGCTGCCTGCTCACAGAATTGTTAAATGGTATATTTCCCTAAGGAGAACCTCCCATGAGTAGGTGAAGTACTTGAATGCTTGCTGCATGCTCCTGTTAAAAGTAGATACCCCAGTACCTCCTCTAGAGTTTGGCATGCACGGTGGGACCCTTGCATTTCTGTGAGAGGCCCTGAGGATAGTAAATAGTCCCTTGTTCGGTATTTTTGCCCTATTGCATTCGCTAGTAGGTACATGACCCATATGCGAGCAGATAAGGAGCCTCTTCGTGTATGAAGGAGCCTTAACAAGTTAGCTATAACCTCGACTAGTGAGTCTACCTCCCTTCTACCCTCCTTGAATTTATCTATTGATTTGGGTGCGACACCATTGTCAAAGGAGAAGCATAGGAGAAGCTTAGACTTCTCCTCAGATACGTCAGAAGAAACACCAGTGCAAATGGAGGATCTTTCTCATTTACTCTCCAGACTCAACATCAAGTTCCCTAACTTCAAGGGACAAGCTTATGAGGATGCTGATGATCATGTGAGGAGATTCATCTCCTTATGTCGTGGACGAGGTCTGCAGAATAGAGAGGATGCAATGCTAGTACTCTATCCATCCACATTGGAAGGCCTTGCGGATAAATGGTATAGCCAATATGCAGATGGCCATTTTGCTACATGGGAGGCTCTGAAGACGGCGTTCTCACAGACATTTCGAGCTAGTGATTCTTCAAAAAGAGCTCTAGACCAGCTAGAGAACCTAAAGTTAAGATCAGGTGAATCCTTTGATGAACTTCACACTAGGACAAAAGCACTTGTTGCACGTCTACCACATGCTCCAGGTGATTTCTTGGTTAAGAAATGGATAGAAAAGGCTCTACCTAGGTCATCTTAGCAGAAGCTCTGTGGGTCTCTTAGATTGGATGCAACCCTCAATGATTTTGTTGCAGTAGCATCACGCATCGAAGAAGCTAGGCAACATTTTGAAGGGGACACACAATCGAATTATGCTGCAGAACTAGACCCTATTGGGCAACTGAGGAAGGAACTGGAGGCATTGAGAATGCAACAAAATCAACAAGAAGAGAAGGTCTTGCCACCACTGCGTCGCACTGATGATGAAGTAGCCCAACTTCGCCGTGAGTTAGAAGATTTGCGGACCACTCAGGATATAAGAAGGCAGATTTGGTGTACAATATGTAACAACAATGGAAATTCCAATGCTAATTGCCCTAACAAGGTAAGCTGTCAATTTTGTGGAAAGGATGGTCATGAAGCTAGAGACTGTTACTACCTCAAGGGTACACAGCAACGAGGTAACCCTCAAGCTTTGGATTCATATTATGCTAGTACTTCAAGTGCACCTAATAGAGAGGAAAATTGTACGACAAAGCCCAGGTATAATAGACCATTGATGTGTTATCGCTATGGTGAGTATGGCCATATGCAAAATAGGTGTTCCCTTCCAGAAGATGCACCTCCTTGTCAACATTGTCCAGAGGCCAAGGATCACTATACCAAAGACTGCCCAAGAAGCCGTCCTGCTCCAATCCACATGATTGTAGTCTCTCCACAAGAAGAAGGCATGACCACTCAGTCTTATGCTGTTTCATCCTCTGCAATGCCCATGATGACTAAGCCAGACAAGCAGCAGCGATCCATAGAGAGGAACAACAAGGATTCCAGGATAAAGAGGAGGAAAAGAAGTCTGGGTGGAAGGGCCAAGCAAAAATTGAAGGAGCTTATGAAAGGATGGCTACTTTTCTAAGGGACCAACCAACAAGTTTGCAAGAAGACATTAATGAGGTAAACATCGAACAGATCTTGAAAGGTATTCATCACAAGGTTAGTCTGTACGAACTCATAAGGATGGATTAAAAAATAAGAAGTGAATTATTGAAGATTATACACTCTGCTCACTTGATCCAATCACCCAGTATAGATGGTTTCATGGTTGATTTTCCCCCTACACCCTTGGCAGACTACCAAAGCTCAAGATTATCTGTTTATATAAAGGATGAAGCTCTCACAGGCGTGATCATAGATGGAGGCTCTGGTATCAATTTGATGCCAGATTTTACAATGAAGAAACTGAAATTGAACCCCACCAAGATGGCACCATTCACAATTACACTAGCTGTTTTGTTTTGGACTCCAAGTTGTCCTCTCCAATCATGAAGTAACAAAGAATCAACAAATCATCTTTATTTTGTCAATCCTAGGAATATCCACAAGACCACAGCCCCTTCAAGATAATAGAGTCAAGGAAATAAGAGATTGATGGCTGGATTGCTGAGAGAAATTGAAGATGAAGAGAAAATCTTGAGATTACCATAACTAAGGCAAATCTCCATCATTTTCTATGTTCTTTATATCAAAACCATGCCATTTCTTTAGCAGAATACAATTATGAGCTCAAAACTGAAAAATATCACCTGTATCATCAAGACGAGACAATCGCGATTCTGTACCAACAGACGATTTTCACAATTTTGAAACTTCCTGCAGTCCTTTCCACACATTTACAGCAATAGGTCTCTCCCTTCATACAACTTACTCAGTAATACACAATTAAGACTCACAAATCTCCATGCTTAGACAAGAGACAAGCTCACACATCAAAAGAAATACACACAACAAGAGAAAACACGATTTTGCAGAAACTCTTTCTTCTCTATTGATAACTTGAGCAAATGGCTAACCAACCTCTCCAAAATAGAGAAAATTGACTTATATACATTTTCAAGTGTCCCTTTTCACACTTGAAATTAGGTCTTTTTCTCTAATTTTCTAAAAAAATGCTATCTAAGAGTTTCTAAAAATTCTACAAAAATTACATAAGATCCTCAACCATATAAGGAAGACTCTTCCTTATTTTTACAATCATTGCATAAATATTTTACAATTTTTTTGACTTTTTACTAATTTTGTCATCAAAAATGCTCCTTCAAAATCACTCCTTCCAACATCCTTCCCCTCCTAAGCCTTTCGGCTCCTGACGAAAGATTTTCTTTATGTGAGCTCAGCTTTACTTCTTCTTCCTTTGATATACTTGTGACACCAAGTCATGGCTCTTCCTTTCTGTGACATTCAAATTATTAACCATTTCGAATAAAGCTTTCCTCCATTGCACTGCAGCTTCAGGCTTGTCTATAACATCCTTCTTCAAATATTCTGTGTAGGCAACTTCATAGGCAGTGAGTCTTGCTTTTGTAACCACTGATAGGTTTCCAAAAATCTCTGATTCCCTCTCAAAAAATCCATAATCGAAAGCATCCTCAAAAATCTGTAAGTAATGGCTACCCAAAAATATAATTCTGCTGTAGTAGGCCATTAAGCAGATCCTGTCTGGTGTCTCACTCAAATCAAACAATAGAGCATCGGTTGGTGAATTAAAACCTATGTAGTTCAAAATTCTGATATCTGTATCAGTGTAGGTCTCTATACAAGCTAGAATCAATCTCATGATTCTGACAAGTAGTATACAGGCTGGATCATTAACATCTTTATATGTCATTAAAATTGACTCAGCAGCATTCACCATGTAGTTTTTTGTAGGCCAAGTACCTGCCTTTGGACCTGCTATTTTTGGAAAATTCAGCCACTTTGCTGGAATCTGTCCTGTTTTCCTCCTTTCCCAAAAAACAGTCCATTCTCTTCTTCTGGCAACTGGACAATAGGCTGGATTTATCTTTAAATTCAAAGGTGCCTCTTTCCAGATTTTCCTGCATTCCTTATTGGCATCCAACCACTTATTCCTCCATTTAGGATTTGCCCTTTCAAATAACTCTTTCGTGACATTAATATCTTCTTCATACTCAAGGTATTTGTTCGGAGATAGCCCTACTCTGGCTAATTGATAATTCTTTATACTCTCCAAGATCATGCAGAAAGGTATTCCCAGTCCATCTGCGGCCCAATGATGCTGATCTGGATTAATGCCTTTATTTAGAGCAAACTTAACTATTTGATCTTCATACTCATCATGCATTTGTCTAATAAAACCCATTCTTGCTTCTCTACTGGTCAATAACTTCTGTACAAAATCTTCAGAAGATTCCTCCTCTGTTTCTTTGGCTGCTGACTCCTTGTTCTCTTGTTCCTTGTCAAAATCCCCTGTTTCATATTCCCTGTTGTCTGTATCTTCTGCCTGTACTTGATCTTGAATTTCTTCTGGAACTTTTGATTTCTCCAACTGTTTCTGTAGTTCTTCTATAGTCATCTTTGAACTTTTGTCCTGAGCTACCCATAACTCCTTTTCCTTCCTCCACTCATTTCTTTCTTCCTCCATCTTTGCCTGCCATTCACCTCTTTCCTTCTCTACCTCCAGATGTAGTTGATGATATCCTCTCATTGATGTGGCAGCATGAGTATTTGCCTGTTTCTCCATTTCTTTGGCCTCTTTTAACTCTGTTTGAAGTCTTTGAATTTCCTTATGCAGCTCTTCCTTTTCTTCCTCTGTTAATTGAACAGATTTGCTTCCACCTTGTAGTTGACCTTCTTCCAACAACACTTTATTAATCTCTTCATGTGCTCTAGTCAGAATTTGATACGATGTTTGTAAAGTTCTGTATCTTCCTCCAATGGTTTTTAATTCCATTTCCATTTTGATATTCTGCTCTGATAACTTTACACTCTTTTCTTCCAAATATTGTATCCTATTCTGCTTCTGAACCTCAGCTTCTTCCAAAGCAATGATCCTATTGAGATATTCCTCATTCCTTTCCTTGATCAACCTTAATTGCTCCGTCATCTGCTCTTTTTCTTTCTTGTGTTCTTTGATGATTAAACTGCCTTTTTCAAATTCTGATTCAGCCACCATTCCTGATATGATCATATTCCTACTAGATGGTCTGAATTGTTCAATGTTGCTCATAATCATTTGACAAGCTGATCTTATATTTTTGGGTATTCTCTCCAACCCTACTTCTATTTCTGTCTGTCTTACTTCAATTTGCTTGTCTTCTTTCTCCACATCATCTTCTTCTGCTGCTGTTTCATCTTCTATGTCCTGCATATCTTGTTCTTCATCACTGTGATCATAGTTTTCTGTATCCTGATTGTTATCATCCTCTTCATAAACTAATGCTCTGTCATTTGCACTCTTCTGCTCTGAGAAATCTGAAACTTCTTTCTTTTCAAATGGCTTCTTTTCTTCTAATACTTGTTGCTTCTCTGTGAAGAGCTGGTCTCCCTTATTTTGTATCTCCTTCTCTGGTGTTAGGGTTTCCTGACTTTTATTTGAGTCCTTCTTCACAGGAATTTGTTGAACTTTCCTGAGTTGGTCTTCCTGTTCCTTCTTTTCCTGAGCTTCAACTGATTCACTTTCTTTTGTACCCGTAACCTGGTCATTACTTTTCTCTTTCATGCATTCCTGATCTTGTTCCTCAATATCCATAAAATCTGCTTCCACTTCCTGTTCTTGATCATTCTTAGATGTAAATTCCTCACTGCTTTTTATATCCTGCAGCACATCCTTTATACTTTGAACAATGCCTTCTTCTACTACTTGTCCCAAGTCCTCTGGAGTATTCTTTTCTGATTCTGACTCCTTACTATCCTGTTCTTTGGATGCATCCTTTTGCTGATTGGTTGAACTAAGTACACTGCCAAATACTTTCTTTGCTAGTTCCTCCAAACTTGCAGTCAATTGTGCATTTAATTTGAACTGTGTCTGTGATGGGTTAGTCCATATTAGGTTTTTGTCAACATTCATTATTCCAGCACTATCTGCATTTCTCTTCTGGTCTTCCTCTTCTGTCATCTTTGTCTTCCCTTTTAACTGCCTCCTTTTTTCTTCATCACTCATCTGTGGAACTATTTCTTCCTGTGTCTGCTTCTCTTGAGATTTCCTACTTGAATCCTCAGGTGTTTTCACTTTCTCCACAGCCTGTGCAGCTATATTGGGAGTGTTGGGTATTGACAAGTTTAAACTTTTTAGCAAAAAACTCTCAATGTCGCTGTCTGAATCAGATGAGAATCTTGAAGATCCTCCCACTTCTTGTTCTATAGGCTTCGACACTTCCATCTCTGAGGTTAGCTTTTGTGTTTCTTTGGTAGTTACCTGTCTCATTTCTTTTATCACAGGTTCATCTGCCATCTTTCCTTTCCCTTTCTTTATCAGCTTCTTCTTTTGAACAGGTTTCCTTGGCATCTTCTTTTTCACTATCACTGTAGTTCTGGCCTCTGGAGGTCCTTGCAACTCCTTGAAGTATGCCAACAATTCTACCTCCTTCTTTACAAATATCTCCTCTGTTTCTGCTGCCATCATTTCTTCATGCAATGCTTCATAATGTTCCACCTCTTCTTGAATCCAATCAGTGGCTTTACATGAAAAATCTTCCAACATTTTCTGATATTGTGCCTCGTATATGGCTCTTTTGCTGTTTCCTTGAGTGAGATAAGTGTAAAGTTGTTCTTTGCTTGTCTGCGGAGGATGAGGTTCACTGGAAGATTGCACCTTTTTCTGTGCTGCCACCTGCTCCTCTCTTGTCTCTTCCGCCTGTTCTAACTCTACTTTTCTGGGGTCCAACCTTCTTTTCTTTACTGGAATCACTTCCTCAGATATTATTTTTCTCTTCATCCCTGTTCCCCTCATACGAGTTTGTCCTTCTGATTCTCTTCCAAGTGCTTTCTTTGGGGGACTTTTGATACCTGCCATCAAATTTCTGAAGTACTGGGCTTCTGGAGCTAACTTCAATTGTTCTTCCATACCTAGAACATGATAAATGATTTTTGTCAAAAACTGGGCTCCATTCATGAATTTCTTCTGCTCCCAGTGCTTTGCTGCTTCCTTCAGCTGTTCATGGATGTAAGGTGAGACATCCATCACCCCAAATGGCTTGGTTTTATCTTTGTTATTGAACATTAGTAGAGTTACTGGTTTATGAGGCATGGTGTACCTTGGTAATTTCGGAAAACAAAAGAACTGCAAGAACATTCTTATAGCATATTCTTCATTTTCTTTCCCCTTGAAATCCGTGAACTTCCCATATCCTGTGTAAGTATCCTTATTTTTCTTGACAAAACTTTGGTCCAGTTTAGTGCCCATGGGATAGAACTGTAAGGCAGCTCTGATATGTTCTGCTTTGATGACTATCCCTGCTTCCTGATTGTCTTTATTCTTCACTTTACATCTGAAGTAGGCATCATTGCCTTTTCCCACTTCCTCTAAGCTTCCCATCACTTGTGCTACTCTTTCAAAGTCAACAAAGAAAATTGGTTCTTCTAAGAGCTTGTGCAATCCCACAGCTTTCCATCTTTTGAGGTTGACAGAAGTTTTTTGAAACCTGTAGAATTCTTGGCACAGCATGGTGTACTTATATCCTCCCACTGTAACTGTGAAGATATGCTGTCCTATCACTCCCAAAATTTCTTTAAGTTCTTTTGCTATTTTTTCAGCTTCTGGGATTTCCTGGTCTTCATCGGATTCTAAATCCACTTGTTCTTCAGCTGCATCATTGTCCAAAAACCAGTGTCCTCTGGACAAAGTGACTGAATCAGCTTTGAAGTCGTGAATTGCCAACTCTTTTGTATTCACCATCCTGTTTTTATATATAATAGAAAAGAAAATACTCCACTCACATGAGTCACAAGATTTCATAAGAAAATACTATATTATTCTGGAATGTTACTGACATATATAAAAAATATGAAAGACTCAATTTTAAGTGAGCATCACAGGTGTAGCAAGACATCTATTGTGCTCTCTCCAATTGTCACTTCCTTGCTCAAAAAAAAACAATTCCTGAATTGGAAGAATGATGCTAGAAAAGATGATTTAATGAAGATACTTGAAAAAGTAATGGTAAAAAAGAAAAATGATCTCAGAACATTAAAAATCACTGAAACAAAACAACTTTTTTCCATAATAAATTACTCTTTCTCTCCCTATATCTTGCTTTGTGTTCTTTTATTTTTAGAAAGAAAATCAAGAAAATAAAATATATTTTTCTGGATTTTTTTTTTTTTTTTTTTTTTTTTTTTTTTTTACCTTCTTTCCTTCCCCTCCTAATTTTCTTCTAAGGGGAAAGAAGGAAATATTTTTTTGTCTTTTCCAAAATTCCAAGAATAGGTCCATTGTGGATTATCTTTCTTCCATTGACCTAATTCTGATTTTTTTACCCAGTAATATTTTACTCCATCTGTCCTTCTGTTATGGAAATATCCATGCTCTGTGGATGAACATTTTTTGACATTTTTTGGCTTCCATAACCATTTTGTTTTTATTTCCTGTTTTGGTAAGCCATAATTGTGCATGACCTGTTTCCATATTCTTTTTGTTCTGTTTTGTTGATATTGTAACTTTGGCAATAACAGTTTTCTCTGTTTTGTCTCCTCCTCAACCTTCACCTCTTCAGTCTTTTGCTGATCTTGAGTGTATGAAGCTTGATCACTTTGTATTGTTATAATGTTTCTGTCCTTTATTGAGAAAGCAAATCCTTCGAGATGTGGATCATGAACATCCATATGATCTACCTGCTCTTCATTACTCAGAAAGAACATTAAAAACTTTTTGTCCTTGATGGTCAAATTAAGCTTCATTTTTTCAAAATTTAAGATGACTTTCCCTTGTTTGAGCCATGGTTGCCCTAAAATCAGCTTTTCAGTCATTAAATGGTCTGGCCATTCTTCACAATCTATCTCCATATATTCATTATTAAATTTAAATTTAATAGAAAGTGAAGATAAGCTTTGAATTATTTTCCCTCCTAGGGTTTTGATCAAAATTCTGCTTTCAGCTCTCTTAAGATTAAACTTATTGATCAAGGCTGAGCTAATTAGATTCACTTGAGCTCCCGAATCTATCAAAACCCTTATGTTTTCATCTTGGTAATTCATCATAATCACAGGCAAATGTTCTTTTTGTTGTAGAGTGTTTTCACATACGCACACTTGTTTCAATTTCCTAATTCTTTCCTTGGCTTCTAGTTGAGCCTCCTGTCTAATACTTTCTTCTTCTTCTTTCCTATTTTGGGCCTTTTGCAACCTTCTCCATTCCTCAGTAGTTAATGGGCACTCATACCTCTTTACTCTACATCCACTTATGAAATTTGGCATGATTTCCCCATCAATATTGGCTAACTGAATAGCTCCACTTTTGCTTATCTGATGTATGATATATGGCCCATGACCTTTTTTCTGAAACTTTTTCTGATGTTCTTTGATTGTGTAAGCTAAGACCAAGTCTCCTTCTTGTAGATCTTTGTCTTTTATGTGAACATCATGATAAGCTTTTTGTCTTTTCTTGTTTGTGTATATACTCATCACTGCTTGGAGTCTCGATGCTCCCAGTTTTTCTAAGTCTATGACTCTCTCAGATAATTCATGTCCTGTCCAATTGTATTGGCTACCCACCTTCAGTGTTGGAATAAGAAATTCCATGGGTAAAACTGCATTCTGGCCATACACCAAATTAAATGGTGTAGTCCCTAAAGCTGTTTTGTATGCCACTCTATAAGCCCAAAGAACATGATTCAATTGATAATCCCAGTCATTTCTATTTGTGTTGACTAATTTGGTCAATACATTGCAAAGTACTTTATTAGTACTTTCTGCTAACCCATTGGCCTGTGGGTGATATGGGGCTGACTTATTGTGACTAATCATGAAATAATTAGTCATGTTTTCTATGATCTGATTCAAAAAATGAGTCCCCCTATCACTTACCAATTCAATTGGTAGTCCAAATCTAGTGATAATGTTTTCATACAAAAATCTAGCAGTGGTGTGAGCATCATTTCTTTTAGTAGCTTTGGCCTCAGCCCATTTTGTCAAATAATCTGTAGCTACTAGTATGTATTCTGCATGAGATTGTCTGGCTGGAGGATGTATTGGTCCAATAAAGTCCAATCCCCATTTGCTAAAAGCTCTGGCTGAAATTAAAGGAATTAATGGCATGTTATCTCTTTTGTTTGGTTGGCTTACCCTTTGACAGACATCACATTTTTTCACATAAGTTCTAGCATCAGGAAATAGGGTTGGCCACCAAAAGCCAGAATATAAGATGAGTTTGGCTGTTCTATCACTTGAGAAATGTCCTCCAGCTACTCCTGAGTGTGCCATTTCCAACATCTCTAAATACTTTTCTTCTGGAACACAGATTCTCAGATATCCATCCATTCCTCTCTTGTATAACTGTTCTCCTATGAGTTGATATTCTTCTGAGATTACTTGTAGATTTCTTGCATCAGTACCAGCTATTACTTGTTCCCCTTTCTCCTTTCTCTTCAGCTTCTCAACAATATTTTCACTCCATTCAGGGTTTTTCTGAAACCAATATAGAGTTATTAGTTCTGCTTTTTGCCATGTTTGACATTTTTGACAATTATCAATATATCTCTCCACATCTTGAATCTTATTTGGCCAATGTACTCCCATCCTATTAAGGTTACTAAGAGTAACAATTGTAGAAGCATGAGTACATGGATTCCAGCAATGAGCTTTTCTTACATATTCATGCTGCTCTTCTTCTGGAGTACAATATTCCAGTATACCGGACTGATTGAGGTGATACAAATGTCCAGCTAACAACATGAAATTCCTGCTTTGTAACACCAGATGTGTATTATTTGCTAATGACCTACAAGGTCCCATGGTTAGCAAAGGGATTAATGACATCGACCATTCAGGAACACTTTCCACCTTGAATAAATATGTATCTGGCAAATCATCATCTATAGGCGAACTAGGTTCTTTTGACTGAATTCTTGATAAATGATCTGCTCTCAAGTGTGTTTTTCCTTGTCTAACCACCACCTCAAACTCAAATTCCATTAGTAAAAGAAACCATCTTACTATTCTTCCTGTATGACATGGTTTATTTACTAAATAGAGTAGAGCTTGATGATCCACAAAGAATTTAAACTTGTTGGCCAATAGATAATGTCTGTATTTTTTGACAGCAAAAATCATTCCCAACCCTTCTCTCTCAGTAGTTGTGTAATTTTTTTCTGCAATGTTTAATTGTCTACTTGCATATGCTACTGGAAAATCTAATTTGCTTCCTTCTATAGGTTGTGCCAACACACATCCCAGAGCATAATTTGAAGCATCAACATGTACATGAAAAATTTTATCCCACTGAGGTGTTTTCAAGATTGGTGCTGTCACCAAACAAGTTTTTAATGTTTCAAATGCTTGGTCACATTCTTCAGTCCACTCAAACTTTGTGATGAGGGCATATAAGGGCTTGGCTATATCAGCAAATTTGTATACAAATTTTCTGTAGTACCCACAATGTCCCATAAAAGTTTGGAGTTCCTTCACATTTGTTGGTCTAGGAAGCTCTATTATGGCTTTTATTTTCTTTTCATCAGTAGAGATTCCATTTTTTGATACTATGTGACCCAACATTCTTCCTTGCCTGACATAGAAGACACACTTTTCTGGGTTTAGGCATACTCTATATGTCCTGCACTTCCTGAATATTCTTTCCAAATCTTGTAAATGATCTTGTCTTTTTAAGGAAAAAGTGCATAAGTCATCTACATAGATTTCCATCACATTTCTCAGGAATTCTTTGAAAATATGACACATCAACCTTTGAAAAGTTGCTGGGGCATTGGTCAATCCAAAGGGCATAACCCTAAAAGCATAAACCCCCCATTCTGTAGAAAAGGCAGTCTTATGTTGGTCCTCTAAAGCTATTGGTACTTGATTGTATCCAGAGAAGCCATCTAGAAAACTATAGACTTCCTTTCCTGCAACTCTCTCAAGAAGATGATCTGTTATTGGCAGTGGATAACTATCCCTTATAGTTGCTGCATTTACCTTCTTCAAGTTAATGCATACCCTAAGTTTCCCATTCTTTTTTGGCACCACAACTATAGGTGATATCCATTCAGTGTATTCTATTTCATAAATGAAATTAGCAGCCAACAACTTGTCAATTTCTTCCTTTATTTTGGCAGAGTATTTGTCATTAAATGTATAATGTCTCTGTTTGCTTGGTTTTGCATCAGGTGTCATAGGAATCTTATGCTCACAAATTTTTGGATCAATTCCTTTCAAATCTTTATAACTGTAAGCAAATACATCCCTATAGTTCTTTGCTAGGTTCCTTAATGCTTCTTCTTCTTGTGATGTCATGTCATCAGCTATTACTATTTGTCTCTCTTCTCCCTCTTCCTGTGTAATTACAATTTTCTTTGTTTGTTCTTCATTATCATATGCTTCCCCTTTTTTCTTCTCTCTTTTTGGTTTCATTCTCAGAAGTAGTCTGTCTTCTACTTGATAAGTTTTAAAGTTTGCTGGTACATCAAAGTATTGATCTCTGTTTATCTCTTTCTCTTCCTTTTCCTTTTCCTGGTCCCTTTCTATTTCTTTGTGTTTATGTTCCTTGTATTTGCCTGAGATTTTATCTTTGATTGCATCCTTAGCTTTTACTGTTTCCAAATATTGTGATTTTCCTTTTGTTAATATCCTTTCCTGATTTTGATCCTCTTCTCTTTGTGATACTCCTATCATGTGTATGCCAATGTGGAAGATATCAAATCCTTCCTCATTTTGGAATTCCACTCCCACATATTCCTCACTGGCCAAATCCATTGTAGCTAAGATTTGATTCCATCCATAAGGCTCAAACTCTTCATCTTTGAATTGTTGAGGCACATAATTTTCATCTTGTATTTCTCTTTCTTCCACACAATCTTCTCTCCTTAACTTCCTTTTCCTATTTGTGATGTTTCTTAATATGTTACACTTCCAAACTGCTGATTCTCCTTCTTCCTGATCCTCCCTCTCTGATTCTTCACTTTCTTGTTGATTTTGATGTATTTTATACCATTCTCTAGGAGATATGTCACAATAGTGGCCATTTCTTAAGTTTACTCTTGTTATTCTCCCCTGGCTCTGAAGATATAAACAATCATTACCCCAATCTTGTACAATTTGCATTTGTCTCATGAAGGGTCTTCCTAGGATAATTTCATAAGATGTGGATTGTGGAAATTCTACTATAGCAAATGTATGCTCTATTTCTATGCCACATATGTCCACAATCACTTTTTCCCAAATTCCTAGGGGCTTTTCTATATGACCATCTGCAAGTTGTAATCTCATTTTAGTGGGTAATAATTCCTTTCTTCCCCATTTCTCCCAGGTTTGTTTAGTCATTATAGCCACTCCTGATCCACTATCCAAAATGGCTTTGGCTGAATGTTTTTCATATTGTAATTTTAAAGTTGAATTCCCTTCTTCTCCTTCACAATATCCTCCTATTTTGTCAATAGGAATATACCATAATTCCTCTAATTCTTGTGTTAGTGAATGAAGGTTTTCAGATATTGTTTCTTCCTTGTTCATCTTGTTTTGTAGGTGAGGATTTTGTTTCAACAAATTTTCCCATGTTGTATGACATGTAATACTACAATGTTCACCTAAACTCATTTGGAATGTTATGTGTGGATTGCCTTCTTTATCATCTTCCTTGGTTTTTGTTTTTTCATGCTGATCAAATGTTCTCCGAGAGCTGTCTTCTTCCCCTATCCTGAGTTGTGTTTCCTGGATAATTTGTTTGCATTTTAGCATCCTTTCATGCTCTAAATCTGGTATGGGATAAGCCATTGCATGATCTACAGGGCTTGGTCCCTCTTGAATTCTTCCTTTGTAGGCTTTGATTAGGGTGTCTAGGGTCTGAGAATTTCCTAATTCAGACAGATTCTGGGTCTTTTGAGGAGAAATATGTTCTGAATTTGTTTGTTCCTGACTGTCTTCTTCCAGACTTTTGCCCACTTTCCTTTTCTTTTCCCATTTCCCTCTTTGTCTATTTTTCTTCCCTTTTGATGTGGAACCCTCATTTTGTTCTTTAATTGTTCCTTGTTGTTTGGCTTGTGCCCTTGTTATAACATTTAGTTCAATTTGATCATTGTCACTCAATTCCTCTTGTTCCATAATTTTGACTGTTTTTAAAGGTATGTTATTGGGTGTGTTCTGTTGTTTTTGGGGATTTTTTGGACAGTCCTTGATCAGATGTTCTCTACCACAATCCTTACAATATGCTCCCTCTATCCTCAATGTTGGAGGTTGTGGACAATCTCTAATGAAATGCTCTCCCCCACACCTATAACATGTTATCTTTGGTCCCCCTCTGAATTGAGGTTTTTGATTGGACATGTAGTTGTTAGTAATGTACATGAATGTTGCTGTGTCCATTTCAATTTTTCCATTTCCTAGATCTAGGGCTTTAAGCTCAGGTTCCCTTATTTCATAATCTTCCCATTCTTCTTGATGTCCCTCACTCCATTGATACTCTTCCTTATAAGGTGATCTGAATCTTGAATTTCCTTCATC
This sequence comes from Ceratopteris richardii, assembly GCA_020310875.1. NCBI lineage: Eukaryota > Viridiplantae > Streptophyta > Polypodiopsida > Polypodiales > Pteridaceae > Ceratopteris > Ceratopteris richardii. The sequence continues at coordinate 22,809,417 of CM035441.1, forward strand.
AATGGGTGTATATTTGACTGGTACCACATTGGTTGGAATGGGAGGTTGTTGTCCCAATACTGGTCTTGGTTGCTCAGTATAACCTGATTCCCTTTGAGTCATATAGTCTCTTTCCTTGACAGGTTGTTTGTTATAGAAGCATTCATCCCTGGTATGGTTTGTCCATTTTCTCTCTAGTGTACAATACTTGAGTGTCTTTCTATCTTGTAAGTGTTGTGGTTTCTGATAAGGGCATTGTTGTGCCAAATGATTTTCTCCACAAATATAACATTTCTTGTTTGTGTTCATCCTAGAGTTTATCAGATTAGTTTTAGTGCTTACCTCTAGGGCCTTAGCAATAGCCTGAGCCAACTCTTCTGCTGGAGGAATTTTGTCTTCATAAGATCTGGGTTGATCAAATGCTAACAAATCTTGACCTCTGTTGTCCTCCAAATCTATTGCTTCCTTAACACAGGCTGCTAAATCAGGACATCTCCTATAGTACACTAGGGTCCTTAATTGGGCACTTTTTAATCCTTCAATGAATAAGGATACTTGTTTTGCCATGGAAGGTACTTCTTCTCTTGGGCATCTATCAATGTACTGCTTAAACCTTCTGGCTGCTTCCCTTACATTTTCCTCCTTTTGTTGTTTGAAGCTGTGTATCAATGTGGCTGTACTATGTTTGATTCCAGTCTTAGAGAATTCACCAATGAAAGCTTCTAAGAATGATTCAATGTCTAGGTACATTTCTTTTCTCAAAGGAATGAACCATGACAAGGCTGGCCCTGTTAGAGTTAGACCAAATGCTTCAAATTGTACCTTGTAATCTTCTACTTCCTCTGCTCTAATTAGTTGTCTAAACTCTGCAGCATGAGCATGAGGATCTGAATACCCTTCATATTGGTTTTTCATGCATTTGGCTACTTGATATGGTCTAAGCATCCTACCCTGAGGTTGCCAATGAGTTCTTCTTCTGAGTGGGAAGTCATTGTTTCCTTCTGGTTCTCTGTCAAAGGGATTTGGTGAAGCATGTGTCCTTCTCCCATAATTTTGCTCATTATTAGTGTAGTTTTCATTTGGTCTAGGTATGTCTGGTTGTCCCATGTTATGTTCCCAAGGTCCTTTGTCAGCACATTGCCCTAGATCATTTGAATTTTCTGGGTCTTGAGAGAAGATGTATACACATCCTTGCCTGTCTTCATATCTTCCATCTTTGAATTGGGCTACTGGGGTTATATTCAGGGGAATTTCTGAATTTCTCAGTCTAATGAGGAATTTATGCATTCCATCCTGGTATACATAGGTTCCAAACCTATTTGTATACATGTACTTCAGGATGTTTCTAAAATCCCCAGTTTCTATTGACTCATTTGTTTCATTTAGGTTTTCCATGTTATTTTCTTGGCTTAAACTTCTTTCTAATCTTTTATTACTTCCTTGCTCTTTTTCCTTTCTTGTTAGGTCTTGCTTAGAAAGTGAATTTATTTTATTTCCAGACCTTAGTATCATTCAACTATTTTTGTCAAAGTTCTAATGCTCAAAGAAGTGTTTGTCACAGTTTCCTAACCAATGTATTGGTTTTCCACAATTTTCTGTTCAAAATTGTGTGTGTTTTAATTTCCTTTCTATGTTTTGTGCTTTTCACCACTTTCTAATGAAATTAGGGTTTTTTCACGATTTTCTACTGCCAGTTGTATTTTATCACGATTTTCGGATGAAAATCGTGTTTTTCACGATTTTATGATGCATTTGGACTTTTCACGATTTTCTGTTGAATTTAGGTTTTTTCACGATTTTGTGCCTACCTGTGAGTTTTTTACAATTTTCTGTTTGAAAATCGTGTTTTTCACGATTTTCTACTTCCTTGTGAATTTTTCACGATTTTCTGTTGAAAATCGTGTTTTTCACGATTTTCTACTTACTTGTGAATTTTTCACGATTTTCTGTTGAAAATCGTGTTTTTCACGATTTTCTACTTACTTGTGAATTTTTCACGATTTTCTGTTGAAAATCGTGTTTTTCACGATTTTGTGTTCAAAATCGAGTTTTCCACGATTTTGTGTTCAAAATCGAGTTTTCCACGATTTTGTGTTCAAAATCGTGTTTTTTGCGATTTTGTGTCAAAATCGTGTTTTTTGCGATTTTGTTCACAAAATCGTGTTTTTTGCGATTTTGTCCACAAAATCGTGTTTTTTGCGATTTTGTGTCAAAATCGTGTTTTTTGCGATTTTGTCCACAAAATCGTGTTTTTTGCGATTTTGTGTCAAAATCGTGTTTTTTGCGATTTTGTCCACAAAATCGTGTTTTTTGCGATTTTGTGTCAAAATCGTGTTTTTTGCGATTTTGTCCACAAAATCGTGTTTTTTGCGATTTTGTGTCAAAATCGTGTTTTTTGCGATTTTGTCCACAAAATCGTGTTTTTTGCGATTTTGTGTCAAAATCGTGTTTTTTGCGATTTTGTCCACAAAATCGTGTTTTTTGCGATTTTGTCCACAAAATCGTGTTTTTTCACGATTTTGTTCCCAGACAATCGTGATTGCTCACAGATTGTAAAAACACGATTTTCTTATGAAAATCGCGTTCTGGGAATCGCGATTTTGTGGGAACTTTTTCACAGAATCGCGATTTTGAGTAAAACTCAGAATCGCGATTTTGTCCAATTTTTTGGCAGAATTTCAACTTATGATTTTTTTCAATATTTTTTCACTTAGAGAATCGCTTTATCAAAATTTTAACATGCAATGAAGAAATTTTTTGAAAAACATTTTTTTTACTGAAAAACAATCAAAAAACAGGAAATCGCGATTTCGTGTATTTACTATTTCCCTATTTTTTTTTGTGTTTTTTTCTCACTTTTATGCAAAAAAATATGTACTAGACTTTTTACCTTGCTTGCCAAGTTGAAAAAAATCCAAAAACTTGCTTGTAGCTGAAAGTCGCGATTCTGTTGCTCCTGCACACTCTCTCTCTCCCTCACTCTCACTCTCAAATGAATTTTTCCTTCAATTATCTGTTTATATAGTGCTCAAAAAATCACGATTTTGTACTCAGAAAATCGCGATTTTGATCAAATTTCAGTTTTTCACACTCTTTCACTTATTTGACTTCACTTTACTCAATCTTTATGACTCCCTCTACACTTTCTTATGTCAAGTACCCAAATTTACCACATTTTCCAAAAAAATTTTCTTTGCAGAAAATCGCGATTTTGTGTAGGGAATCGTGTTTTTTCTGTAGATCTTTTTCTTGTACAGTTTTGAGTATTCTATGTCCTTGCCTTCTCTCAATATTCTTCACAACTTCAATTCATGAGTCAACTGAAAAGTTTTTCCAAGACAACACTTTTTTATAGAAAATCGCGATTCTGTTCAGAGAATCGTGTTTTCTAATTTTCTGGTTTTTTGATAATTTTTTTTCTTTTTTAAGCTTTCTTTCTCTTTGTTTTACTTCAATTTCTTCTTTTCTTTAGAATTGACTTTACTCCCGAATTTTTGCACCAAAATCACAATCTCCCTCAGGAAATCGCGATTTTGTGCAGAAAATCGTGTTTTTCTCTATTTTTGATTTTATGCCACTTTGAGTAGCTTTTTCTTCTTGATTACCTTCAAAACCTTTCAACAACTTCAATTCAACCTTCACTTACAATGAAATTTCAAAAGCAATTACTTTTTTCAGAAAGTCGCGATTCTGTGCAGAGAATCGTGTTTTTCAATTTTCTGGTTTTTTGATCATTTTTTGCTCTCTTTTCCAGTTTTTCACAATCACTCCTAACCACAACACCTCACTTCAACTTCTTATCAAGAAAGGAAATTTGTTTGATTGTTTTTGATGAGTTTTGTGAATTTGTTTGGTATTTTTGCCCTAAAAATAAAGGTGAACACTTTACTTAGGGTTTCTGGTTTTGGAAATCAACTGATCCTATGGTTCTTGATTGGTTATGAGTTTCTATGTCCTTAGCTATCAGTAAAGTACCAAAGAAAGGTTCTCCAATGAAAAAGTGTTATGAAAGGCAATCAATTTTTGTAAAGATAAACTCAATCATATGATTTTTTTTTCAAAATGCAGCACAACTCAAGATTTAATGCTCAGACTTGGTCACAACTGAATCCCTCATTCCCACATCTAGCTACTTTAACTGTCCTTTCCTTAGTATCACCATGTTATCTTCCCAAGATCACCCATGGTGTCTAGTACTTGGGCAAAAAGAAATCTAGAAATGCAAGAATAGATTCAAGTTACCTCCATCTTCAGCTTCTTGGCTCAAATCCTCCACACACCTGCACTTTTACTTCACCAAAATGATGAGCAACTATCAATCTACAAAAATTTCAGCACTTCCACTTCTACAAGACATCCATTGCTTTCTTCTTCCCTAAAGACAAACAATGATATCTACCTATTCATGTGCACTTTTCCTTATTGATGAGCTTTACCTTGTTTTCCATCATCAACTGAAGATCCGGCAAAGGTCCAACTTCAAAGAAGTTCTTGGAATGTTCCCCGGCAACGGCGCCAAAAAATGTTTTGTTTTGGACTCCAAGTTGTCCTCTCCAATCATGAAGTAACAAAGAATCAACAAATCATCTTTATTTTGTCAATCCTAGGAATATCCACAAGACCACAGCCCCTTCAAGATAATAGAGTCAAGGAAATAAGAGATTGATGGCTGGATTGCTGAGAGAAATTGAAGATGAAGAGAAAATCTTGAGATTACCATAACTAAGGCAAATCTCCATCATTTTCTATGTTCTTTATATCAAAACCATGCCATTTCTTTAGCAGAATACAATTATGAGCTCAAAACTGAAAAATATCACCTGTATCATCAAGACGAGACAATCGCGATTCTGTACCAACAGACGATTTTCACAATTTTGAAACTTCCTGCAGTCCTTTCCACACATTTACAGCAATAGGTCTCTCCCTTCATACAACTTACTCAGTAATACACAATTAAGACTCACAAATCTCCATGCTTAGACAAGAGACAAGCTCACACATCAAAAGAAATACACACAACAAGAGAAAACACGATTTTGCAGAAACTCTTTCTTCTCTATTGATAACTTGAGCAAATGGCTAACCAACCTCTCCAAAATAGAGAAAATTGACTTATATACATTTTCAAGTGTCCCTTTTCACACTTGAAATTAGGTCTTTTTCTCTAATTTTCTAAAAAAATGCTATCTAAGAGTTTCTAAAAATTCTACAAAAATTACATAAGATCCTCAACCATATAAGGAAGACTCTTCCTTATTTTTACAATCATTGCATAAATATTTTACAATTTTTTTGACTTTTTACTAATTTTGTCATCAAAAATGCTCCTTCAAAATCACTCCTTCCAACACTAGCAGATCAACATCGGGTTGCGTCTCTTGGCATTATTGAAAAGGTACGGATGATAGTACAGGGTTGCCACTTTGTGTTGGATTTTGTTGTTATTGCACTTCCACAGGAGACTTCCTACACTTTACTTCTGGGGAGACCTTTGCTGAGGCAAGCAAAAGCTTTGCAAGATTGGGGGAAAAACAAACTATGGATTTCAACTAGCACCAATAGCCAACTGCAGCTACATTTGGAAGAAGGATTTGACTCAAGGAAAACTATTGGGTATACTGTGGACACACAGGTAATGCCCTCTCTACCCCAAGAAGAAGATACATTATTGAACTGGATGATGGAAAGTGCAGAGTGCTGCACGGTGGAAATCAATGAAATAGAGGAAGAAGTTGCAGATAAAGGAGTTGCAGGAAAAGGCCATGAGGTTCACAAGGAATTGAAGAATGAAAGCTTGCAGGAGATTATGAATGTTGAAGGGGCAACAACTATAGAGGTTTCAGAACAGGAAGGTTATGAGCCTGAATGCAGAGAAGATCTCCCCTTTTCGGATATACCTCCAGGATGGACTAGAGAACATATTGCAGAATATAAGTTAAAGTCCACTCCTACATACAGTGGAGATGATTTATCAAACAAGATTAGTCCTGAAACACTGGTGCAAGAAGTAAATCTAGGGGATGAAGAGAACCCTCAAGTAGTCCACTTGGCCTCTTGGCTGTGGCATTATCCTCCTTTACTACAGAAGGTAACTTCTTTACTTTTTGCTTACAAAAATGTCTTCGCATGGTCCTACAAAGATCTAACAGGGATACCAGAGGAGCTTGGATTACATCGGATACCCTTAGTTGAGGGATCCGCACCTGCAAGAAGTAGGCCATATCGACTCAATCCGAAGTATGCAGAGGTGGTAAAAGTGGAAATTACAAAACTAGAAGAAGCAGGTATAATTGTTCCAGTAGAACATTCCAGGTGGCTTTCTTCTATGGTTATTGTGCCCAAGAAAAGTAGTGGAAAAATAAGAGTTTGTGTTGATTTTCGTGCCTTGAATAAAGTGACTGTTCAAGATGGATTTCCTCAGCCCTTCACAGAGCAAGTACTTGAGGAAGTAGCTGGTTACACTTTGTATAGCTTCCTGGATGGTTTCAGCAGTTACAATCAGATAGTGATCCATCCTGATGATAGGGACAAAACAGCCTTTGTAACTCCATGGGGCACTTATGTCTATACCCGCATGGCTTTTGTTTTAAAGAATGCGCCAGCTTCATTTAATAGAACAATGTATCTAATATTGGGCAAATGGTTGACAACCTTTTTACGCATTTTCATGGATGACTTTTCAATATTTTTAGGCACAGATAGAAGAGAAGCAGTTCAAGATTTCCATGATCATTTGGAAAATCTAAAAGAAATTTTTGAGCAATGTCTCAAAACAGGTTTGAAATTAAATCCTGATAAATGTCACTTTTTGGTCATCAAGGGTACTCTTCTTGGTTACATAGTAATTGCTGAAGGGATAACCGTTGACCCTGCAAAGGTTACTCCTATTCTTTCTATGCCAATTCCACAAAGCCCAAAGGAAGTGCAAAGTTTCTTGGGCCATGCAAGATATCATAGAAGATTCATCCGGATGTATTCAGAAATAGCTAAGCCCTTGTCAAGGCTTACCAATAAAAAGATCCCCTTCTCATGGAGTGATGAAACTCAGAAAGCATTTTCTGAACTAAAATTGAGGCTATGTACTGCTCCACTTTTAAGTGTTCCTAACTGGTCATTGGAATTTCATGTGCATACAAATGCTAGTCTTCATGCTGTTGGTGCAGTTCTAGCTCAACCATCATCACACAAGGTTGACAGACCTATCTCCTATGCCAGCAGATTACTCACCAAGGCAGAAAGGAATTACAGTACAATAGAAAGGGAAGGTTTGGGTATTGTATTTTCTCTTCAGAAGTTTTGGAATTATCTTCTTGGTGTACATTTTATAGTCATATCTGACCATCAGCCTTTGAAGTACTTAATAAACAAGCCTAGAGTGGCTGGAAGGGTTCAGAGATGGTTACTCCTGTTTCAAGAAATTAATTTTGATATTCATATTAAGCTAGGAAGAGAGCACTACATGGTGAGAAAAATGAGGAGTTGAGCTTAAACACACTCTCAAAGAATATATGAGATGAGATATGCGAGACAAATAAGTGAGCTATCCTTAAATCAACAAGAATACAAAGTTCAATAGTAGAAGCTAACTCAAGCTCAGAACTACTTGAAAAGAACAAAGCTAATAACACTATCAAATGAGCTCAATGATACAAATGAACCCAATGTATAATGGTCAAGAGTGTGTGGTATACACCACTCCACTTCAGTCCCTAGGATGCACTCCACAACCACAAGAAATGAGTCAACTGTCTCTCAACTCCAGCCCTCTGTCTGTCTGTCGAAAATGCTCAAAAGCCTCTGTTTAAATAGGCATAACTCTCTAATGCGTGGGATTTTGGTGAAACTATTTTAGATGGAGATTCTCCATGATATGGGGAACAACTTTGCTGAAGAAACCATTTTGAGATGATGCACGTAGCTCAAGATACAAGCTTCCAAAGTTGGTCTACTGGCCGTTTTCAGCAATCTGTCAATTCTCTACCTACCAACTTGTGACCAGCATAACTTGAGTTTGGAGATGAATTTGTGGGAGATTTTTGGTGAGCTGATACCTGATATTATGGAGAACATTTCAGCTTTTGAATCAACCAAAAAGGATGCACGGTCAGCGAGATATGATCCGTGCAAAACAGCCTTCAGAAAAGGTGTGCTGCTGTCCTGAAATTTTTCCTAAATCATAGGAACACTTTTCCAACTTGGCATTGACTTCAAATATGCTTTATTCACGACTATGGCTGATGTGGAAAACATAATAAATCACTCTAAGAATATAGTGAGCCTTAATAAAGAGTTCAACCAATAATAATACTTTGAAGAGATGATGTGGACTTGCATATTCCAACACCTTCCCTCAAGTCCAACATCTTCAAAATGATAAGAACCTGAAATAAAATGCTTGCTGAAGGCATATGAAGATGAGCCTTCCCTTATTTGTTGAAGATGCATGATGAGCCTTCCCTTACTCATGACTTCCTTCCCTTAAGGGAAGCTCCATCATGCCAAGTGATGATCTATGCTTGATGAACAACTCCTTGCCGAGAGCTTTAGTGAAGAGGTCAGCCACATTTTCCTTTGTGTTGCAATGGTGTAAGATGATATCACCACTTTGTATCTTCTCCTTGATGAAGTGCTCCCTCACTTCAATGTGCTTGGTTCGTTGATTCATGACTGGATTCTTTGCCAAAGATTCAGCTGAGACATTATCACAATGAATGGTGGTAGGTTGGTTTTCTCCGAAACCAATCTCATCCAAGTATCTTCTCAGCCAAATAGCTTCACAAGCTGAGGTTGTGAGAGCTTTGTATTCAGCTTCTGTAGAGGATAAGCTGATCGTACTTTGCTTTTTGGAACTCCATGAAATAGCTCCATTGCCTAGGAAGAAGGCATTTCCACTTATGCTCTTTCGATCAACCAAGTTTGCTGCATAATCTGAATCACTAAATCCATGAAGATTCAATGTATCTCCTCCATAGAGAATTCCAAGTGAAGAAGTACCTTTCAAATATCTTAGTATCCTCTTGGCTGAATTCCAATGAGATACTTTGGGAGCTTGTAGATATTTGGAGAGAGAGTTCACTGCAAAACAAATATCAGGTCTTGTGATGGTCAAATAGAGGAGAGATCCTATGAGTTGTCTATATAGTGTTTCATCATATGGAACACCATTCTCGTCCTTCGTGAGTTTGAGAGTTGACTCCATAGGTGTAGAGACCGGCTTACAGTGAGACATCTCAAACCTATCAAGAATGGAAAAAAGGTACTTTTGTTGAGAGATAAATATATCTCCCTTCTCTAGTCGAGAGACTTCGATGCCAAGAATGTAGTGTAAGTCACCAAGATCCTTCATTTCAAACTCTTTAGAGAGTTTTCTTTGAACATCTTCAATCATTGCTTCATTGCTTCCTGTCAACATGAGATCATCCACATATAGAAGAACAATAACAATATCTTTTCCCTTGACTTTATAATACAAACTATGATCAGCATTGCTTCTTTGAAAGCCTTGAGAGCAAAGATGCTCGTCAATCCTTGCATACCAAGCTCGGGGAGCTTGCTTCAAACCATACAAACTTTTGAGAAGTTTGCATACCATGTGCTCTTTACCTTTGACAATGTATCCTTCCGGTTGTTGCATGTAGACTTCTTCCTCAAGTATGCCATTGAGGAAGGCATTGTTGACATCCATTTGCTTCACCTTCCACTTGAATATGGAGGCAAGGGAAAGTAATAACGTAACTGAACTCATCTTTGCTACTGGAGCATATGTTTCGTCATAATCCAATCCATATTGTTGAGAATATCCTTTAGCTACTAACCTTGCTTTGTGTCTATCTATCTTCCCTTCCTTGTTGAATTTCAGCTTGTAGATCTATTTGCATCCGATTGCTTTCTTGTTCGGAGGTAATGGACATAACTCCCATGTCCCATTTTGATGAAGAACAGCCATCTCTTTGTCCATAGCTTCTTGCCATTCTTTTTGAGTACTAGCAGCCTTGTATGTTGATGGTTCGTCATGTTGTAAAATAGAGCTAAGCAAAGCAACATTACTTTGCTCAAAACTTGAGGAATTACCTCTTTGATATGTAAGTCTTTGAGGTTGTGTTCTGATCCTTGAAGACCTTCTAAGAGTTGCACGGTGATCTTCATCTTCTTCCTCTAATTCTTCAATGGTTTCCTCATGTGTAGAAGAGGGAACTTCAGCTTTAACTGTTGTTGAAGAGCCTTTATCCAAATCTGAAATTGATGCTGAACTGAAGCTTGCATTCTCATCAAAAATCACATCCCTTGATAGGAATGTCTCCTTCTTACACGGATCATAAAGTTTGTAAGCTTTACTTACATCACTATATCCAACAAAGATGCATTTCCTTGACTTGTCATCCAGCTTCTTCCTCTTTTCATCTGGAATGTGAGAAAATGCGAGGCAACCAAAAACTCTTAAATGATGTACCTTAGGCTTGATGTTGTGAAGAGTGTTTGCAGAGAAGCTTGCGCTCCTGCAACAGAGAGAGGAGAGGGAGAAAGGAGAATGTACATCGCCAAGCTAGTTTGGAGGGAACGCCTCCATGTAACAGAAAGAGAGAAGAGAGAAGCGTCGACTTCGCCATACTTTACAGCAGAACAGAAGAAAACGAACATCATAGCTACAAAGAACTCATCGCCATAGCTACAAACATTAGCGAACACAGATATAACATGCATTTCTAGGGCACGATTTCCCAGACTACACGAACTACCTCAAAAGTAAGAATACATAAAAAGCCATTTCGGGCGACGAAAGCAAGAGAGCTTTTTCATTAGACACATGCCATATTTATACAAATGGTGTGGCCTTAAAGGCTCTTCCCACTCAGCCTTCTCCCAACCCTCCAAACGATCCTTAGTCAATAAATGAAAGTGTGCCCAAATGTGCCCTTAACACTGGCACGCACGGTGGACTTGAACTTCCACATCCCTTGATAAGTGATAACCCCCTCACAAGATGAAAATTACATGGGAACCGTTTAAAGGCTGGGAACCTTTTTACAACATGTCATTCAAACAAAGGAATACATCTAATCTTGAAGAGTGTTTCAATCCGCGAGTCTCCACATCACTCATGCCCGAGAACACCGGTTCCATCACACTCACCAAGATTAAAATCATCAAGTCAAGCCTTCACATCAAGGCCAACACATATCCAAACAATATCTAGAGATAAGAACCCAACCCATATACAATCCTCATATACATTTTCTAATGCCAGAGTGGTAGCACCTTTCTTGGAATAGAATAGTCCAATGCCATGTATGTAACCAATGAAATAGCAACCTCTCAATCCAAAGTTATATGTGCACACACAATTATGCACTACCCTTATGATCAATACTTGCAAACCAAAGTGCATGGTTAGACCATGGTATGGAATGCAAGTAAGGCTCATAACATATCCAAGATCAAGAGCAATGTGAGAGGCAAAGTGAAGTGCCTGGAACTTAATCCAAGGTTCACAAATACCACTCACATAACCCATGATCTTGCCCTCCTATATGCATACATGAAGTGCAAGGGAAGCTCATCGACATAATTCCATGAATCAATGGGTGTACAACATAGGATACATATACACATGCAAGGCAAATGTGTAAGCATCAATGGATCAATCGTATATTTGTATCAATCAATGTGTGTATCACATACGGCTGAGATTCAATATAGTCATGTAAACTTTAAGAGACTCCAATTTCCAAGTTGCTACATTATTGATCAATACATCGGGATGAAAAAGAACATTGGCAATGTAAATAGGACACATAATGACAACAAGTTCTCCCTGAATCCATACATGATCGAAGCACATCCCTACACTCCCTGATGCAAAAAGTGGATGCTCATCACAAATAAATCCCACAAGTAGAACCCGTAAGCACAAAATCATATTATTAAGTCCATATCATAAAACATGCTACGATTGATATTTGAATTTAGGTAGATTTTGGTCGATTGCTCCTTAGACAAGCCTTGCTAAAAGATACTTCAGCTCATACTTGTAGACAAATTCTTGTTTGTAAAAACATGAAAATTATATGATCGTAGAGTATAGAGAATTTTGCTGTGAAGAGATACATAGAAAACGCCCATGAAACTAGTAGAGCTTCGCAATCATCCCATAGTATAGGTTGCATATGATAACCCAAGCAAGAGTCCTCCTCGCACGCCCAATTGAATATGGATTCTCAACATTGGCTGATGTGTACACCACAAGATGCACCATCAAAATAAACTCAAGAAGACAATTAGTAGTATTGCGCGATATTCATGGACTGCAAGAAAACAGACATATTGGCAGCAACAACCAGAAAGGGGAATCATGACATGAAAGAACACTGCATTAGGAGAGGAAATAGAACAATCTTACCGGCACCCAACAACATAACAATCTCATAAGAGATAAACAAAGAAAGTATTGCACAGAGATAGTCACCAAATTTGTACTGCGCGTGTACTCCTAAACGTAGCACAGGATTGGAGAGCCTTACGATAGTCAGTGCTAACAAAAATGATACCTTGGCGTAGTATGTGGGTCTGCACCATTGCCCACCTTCTCAGAATTGGAGTTGCATGCCAGGAATTCTCAGAATAGAATCCTCGACCACCCGCAAATGGTGGTGAACCAAATCAGCCAGCAAATGGTCATGTCCAAAAGCAAGTTTAACGTACACACACTGGAATTCGTGTATGAGCATCGGGTATGGTTTGTTGTCTCAGCATTTGGTTATTCCTTATGATCAACGTATAATATTAGTGTAAGTAAGCATGCCTCGATGTAAGAGGTGCAAAACGAGAAAAAACAACACCATGGCATAGAAATCGATGGATCAGCGCGGGATGAGATTGAATTGGAAAAGCCACAAGCGTTAGCAAAAATCACAATGAGCATCGCCGTTGAACAAAATGTATGCAATATACCACAAATCAGGAATCCACCCGATAGCCACAGTACACAAAACTCGCAACTGAAAATCGGTAATAGGAATAACACAAGGCCGCTAAAGGAAAGTAGCGCATGAATCGATAACAGGAATAACAATGGTGCATGTTTGTGAGAAAACGCATAGCGTAATAGGTGATAAGAGCACAAAATGAGAGTCCGGCTATCGTGGTCGCCAGTGTGTGTTGAATCGCTCAAGCCGGTAGAGCCATGGGGGGTAGGCCTTCGACGATGCCAGTGTTTGCAGAGAAGCTTGCGCTCCTGCAACAGAGAGAGGAGAGGGAGAAACGAGAATGTACGTCGCCAAGCTAGTTTGGAGGGAATGCCTCCATGTAACAGAAAGAGAGAAGAGAAGCGTCGACTTCGCCATACTTTACAGCAGAACAGAAGAAAACGAACATCATAGCTACAAAGAACTCGTCGCCATAGCTACAAACATTAGCGAACGCAGATATAACATGCATTTCTAGGGCACGATTTCCCAAACTACACGAACTACCTCAAAAGTAAGAATACATCAAAAGCCATTTCAGGCGACGAAAACAAGAGAGCTTTTTCATTAAACACATGCCATATTTATACAAATGGTGTGGCCTTAAAGGCTCTTCCCACTCAGCCTTCTCCCAACCCTCCAAATGATCCTTAGTCAATAAATGAAAGTGTGCCAAAATGTGCCCTTAACAAGAGCTTCATAGGGGGTAATGCCCTTCAAGACTTTGGTAGGAGACCTATTCATCAAATAGCATGAAGTGTTGATTGCTTTAGCCCAAAAGATGTTGCTCAGACCTTTGTCTTTGAGCATGCATCTTGCTGCTTCAAATAATGTCCTATTCTTCCTCTCTGCCACTCCATTTTGTTGTGGAGTGTAGCTGCAAGTAAGTTGCCTTCGAATGCCATTCTCAAGTAGACAATGGCTGAAATCCTTCGACAAGAATTCTCCTCCATTGTCAGACCGTAGAGTCTTTAGTCTTCGTCCTGTCATCTTTTCCACCATAGCATGAAAGTGTTTGAAAATCTGAAATACATCAGCCTTGGACTTCATAAAATAAACCCAAGTATATATAGAGAAATCATCCGTGAAGGTAACAAAATAAATATTCCCTCCAAGTGAGGGAGTGTGGGCTGAATCACATACATCAGCATGCACCACATCAAGTATATCACGTGCCCTTGAGCTGCTCTTTGAGAACTTACTCCTAGCATGCTTTCCAAGGCAGCACGCTTCACACACTTTTCCAATCCTTTGTAAGGCTGGAATTCCAATGACCATGCCTTTCTCCTTCAACATACACATACTATTGAAGTTCAAGTGACCATACCTCTTGTGCCATAACTCGGTAGGCATAATGGGGGCTGCTTTGTCATTTCCCATTGTTGAAAATGCTGAGACTTCTCCTTCTAACTTGAAAAGCTTTCCTTGCTTTCTTCCTCTAGCAACCACTTTGTAGGAATTCTTTGGATCTTTAATGAGGCATTGCTTGCCTTCAAACTCTATTTTGAGTCCCTTCTCAGTCATAGCTCCAACTAAAAGTAGATTCTTGGTAAGCGATGGTACCAAGAGAACATTGCCGAGTGTCTTTTTCTCTCCCGTTCCCAATCGAATGGTTATGTCACCTTTCCCTGCAATGGAATTTGGAGTACTATTTGCTGTAAAGATAGTACCATTATGAGAATCATCAATATTAGAAAAGTATTGAGCATGAGAAGTCATATGAGAACTGGCTCCGCTATCGATCCACCATGGTTCCTCTTTGGGATCATGTGTATGGGCTGCTATCTCTTCTAATGATACAAGTGAAGAATCTTCTTCAAAATGAGTGGACTCATTTCCACCTTCTCCATCCGTGTAGTGGGCTGATCTTCCTCTCCCATTATCTTGATTACTCCTGCAATCTTTAGCAAAATGGCCATACCTAGAGCAATTGTAACATTGGATAGAGTAATATCTACCTCTATCTTCTCCTCTTCCTCTACCTCTTCAGGAAGGATGTCCTCTTTCTTGGAAAGATTGATTACCTTCATGATCTTGTCGATCTTGGTTGTGAGTGGGCTGATGCCACCCTCTTCCTCTTTGTGTGTTGAATCTTCCACTTCCCCTTGATGAGAAGAGTGCTTTGTCATTTGATGTTGATGCCTTTCCTCCATCATGTATTGACTTCATTGCAGCCTGCCTTTGGTCTTCATCTCTGAAAATTTGTTCCATCTCCTCAAGAGATGGCTTCTCCCTCAAGATGATGAGGCCTTGAACTAAGCCTTCATATCCATCTCCCAATCCATGGATGATGATTGTAGAGAGCTCGTTGTTAGACATCTTATCTCCAACAACCACTAGTTGTTGATGTAGATCCTTGACTCTCTTGATGAAGCTTGAAGCATCCTCTCCTTGCTTCCTCTTACAATTGGTAAGTTAAGCCCTCAATGCCACTTGCCTCGAGGTGCTCGTGGACTTGTAGATATTCTTCAATGTCTCCCATGCCTTCTTGGGAGTCTTCACATCAAGGAGATGGCTGAGAATGTCATCTTTGACACTCAACCTTATCATATGAACTGCAAACATGGCCTTCTTATCCCATTTGGACAATTCTTCTTCACTTCCAGTCGGTCTGTCCATCAAAATTAAATCCCAACAATCTTGAAAGAAAAGTAAGGACTCCATCTTTACCTTCCATGTAGCATAGTTGTTGCCATTGAGCTTCTCAACTCCTTCTAAGTGTAGGTTGTGGAGACTTGGTGCCATCTTCAATTGTAACAAGTTGAATCGAGACTCTTCCCTTTACTCAAATATGCTCACACTAGGCACTTCTAACCTAGGTGCTCTAATACCATGAGAAAAATGAGGAGCTGAGCTTAAACACACTCTCAAAGAATATATGAGATGAGATATGAGAGACAAATAAGTGAGCAATCCTTAAATCAACCAGAATACAAAGTTCAATAATAGAAGCTAACTCAAGCTCAAAACTACTTGAAAAGAACAAAGCTAATAACACTATCAAATGAGCTCAATGATACAAATGAACCCAATGTATAATGGTCAAGAGTGTGTGGTATACACCACTCCACTTTAGTCCCTAGATTGCACTCCACAACCACAAGAAATGAGTCAACTGTCTCTCAACTCTAGCCCTCTGTCTGTCTATCGAAAATGTTCAGAAGCCTCTGTTTAAATAGGCATAACTCTCTAATGCCTGGGAGTTTGGTGAAACTGTTTTAGATGGAGATTCTCCATGATATGGAAAACAATGTTGCTGAAGAAACCATTTTGAGATGACGCACGTAGCTCAAGATACAAGCTTCCAAAGTTGGCCTACTGGCCGTTTTCAGCAATCTGCCAATTCTCTACCTACCAACTTGCGACCAGCATAACTTGAGTTTGGAGATGAATTTGTGGGAGATTTTTGGTGAGCTGATACCTGATAATATGGATAACATTTCAGCTTTTGAATCAACCAAAAAGGATGCACGGTCAGCGAGATATGATCCGTGCAAAACAGCCTTCAGAAAAGGTGTGCTACTGTCCTGAAATCTTTCCTAAATCATAGGAACACTTTTCCAACTTGGCATTGACTTCAAATATGCTTTATTCACGACTATGGCTGATGTGGAAAACATAATAAATCACTCTAAGAATATAATGAGCCTTAATAAAGAGTTCAACCAGTAATAATACTTTGAAGAGATGATGTGGACTTGCATATTCCAACACATGGCAGATCAAGTGTCGAGGATTGCAATAAGCGAGAAGGCAACAAGTATTAATGATGAACTGGTGGATAGTAATCTCTTCCTAGTGGCAATTCGGACTGATTGGTATGATGGAATTCTCCATTTTTTCACTACTGGAAAACTCCCAGAACACTTGAAACCTATAGAAAAGAGAAGATTGATCCTGAAAGCCAAAGCATATTCGCTTATAAATGGGAATTTATATAGATATTGTCAGGATGATATCTTGAGAAAGTGTGTTTATCCAGAGGAGGTAAATCTTTTGCTAGAGGCTGCACACAGTGAAGGACATCTAAAGGGGGAAGAAGTGGCTAACAAGATCATCCACAAAGGACTATGGTGGCCTCATATTTACAAGGATGCGATCAAGTTTGCTAAAGAATGCCACATCTGCCAGAGGTGTGCTCCTACGCCAACCAGATTGAATTTCCAACCATTAGTCATATCTACAGGATGGCACCCATTTGAACGATGGGGTCTTGATTTCATAGGACCAATTAGTCCAACTGGTCAACCTGGGGGTAGGAAGTATATTTTGATGGCCACATGCTACGCAACTAAATGGATTGAGGCCAAAGCTACTGTAGATTTCACATCTTTAACAGTAGCTAAGTTTTTGTATAAACATATTTTTTCAAGATTCGGTTGCCCACTGGAAATCACTAGTGATAGGGGCACACATTTTGTAAATCAATTGCTCAAATTTATATTTGACAGGTACAAGGTTTTTCATAAAAAATCTTGCGCCTACTATCCAAGGGAAAATGGCCAAGCAGAGAGCTCCAATAAGATCTTGATTGGATTGCTTCGTAAATTATCCTTCGATCATCAAAGCTTCTGGCCATAAGCATTGATCGGTGCAATTTGGGCTTTCAGAACTACGAAGAGGGGAACCACTGGCGAGAGTCCATTTCGTTTAGTATATGGAAAAGAGGCATTAGCACCATTTGAATTTATTATCAAAAAGGAAATGGGAGCCAAAAACATGGGAATTGAACCTCCCATTAGGAGATTGGTGGCATTAGAAGAATACAGAGAAGGAGCAATGCAGAAACTTCAGATAACACAAGAAGAGCGCAAGAGACTGCATGACAGGTATCTTTGTTCCAAAGAAGTACAAGAAGGATCCATGGTTTTAGTGCATCAGATCTCAGCAGTTTCAACCAAATTGGCACCCAAATGGATAGGACCTTACAGGGTGGTAAAGGTACTACCTCATGGAGCAGTACATCTAGAGGATTTGCAGGGTAAGAAGATACCCCTGGTCAATATCTCTAGGGTAAAGAATTACCTGAACTAAGTCCAATCCGGAGAACTTCATTAACTGTACATACCGTATTTTATTGACTGATTGCAATTTATCTTGATCTTTTTGAAATAAGAAAAATAAAAGAGGGATTGCATCGGGACAGTGCAAAGGCTTGATGTGGGGGTCTGTATTACGACAGTTCTTCCCTTTCTTTCCCCCTCTGAAGATGTGTATGTACTCCTCCAATTAGGAGATGGTGACAACCTTCTGATGGCTCTCAGGGAAAGACAAAGGAGCTTGAGCACTTCCTTCTTTATTTCTTTTTCTCTCTCTCCTCTCTCTCTCTTCCCCCGCCTGCCCACCACCCCCATCCAGCCAACCCCACACCCCACCACCTCCCACCCCGCCACCCCCCCTCCTCTCCCCACACCGCCAGCGCCCACCCCGCCCCTCCGTGCCCCGCAACCCTCCTCCCCCTCTCTCTCTCTCTCCTCTCTCTCTCTCTCCCCTCCCTCTCTCTCTTCCCCCTCCTGCCCACTACCTCCCACCCCACGACCCCCTCCTCTCCCCACCCTGCCAACCCCCACCCCGCCCCTCCATGCCCCGCAGCCTCCTCTCTCTCTCTCTCTCTCTCTCTCTCTCTCTCTCTCGCTCTCTCCTCCCTCTCTCTCTTCCCCCGCCTGCCCACTACCTCCCACCCCGCGACCCCCCCTCTCCCCACCCCGCCAGCCCCCACCCCGCCCCTCCATGCCCCGCAGCCTCCTCCCCTCTCTCTCTCTCTCTCTCTCTCTCTCTCTCTCTCCTCCCTCTCCCTCTTCCCCCGCCTGCCCACCACCCCCGCCCCTGCCCCACCACCTCCCACCCTATGACCCCCCCTCCTCTCCCCACCCCACCAGCCCCCACCCCGCCCCTCCATGCCCCGCAGCCTCCTTCCCCCCTCTCTCTCTCTCTCTCCCTCCCTCCCTCCCTCCCTCCCTCCCTCCCTCCCTCTCTCTCTCTCTCTCTCTCTCTCTCCTCCCTCTCTCTCTTCCCCTGCCTGCCCACCACCCCCGCCTACGCCGCACCACCTCCCACCCCGCCAGCCCCCACCTCCCCCCTCCATGCCCCGCAACCTCCTCCCTCTCTCTCTCTCTCTCTCTCTCTCTCTCCCCTCTGCCCCCTGCCTTCCCCTCCCCTCAACCTCTCTCTCTCTTCCCCCTCCGCCCCACCCCACCACCTCCCACCCCGCGACCCCCCTCCTCTCCCCACCCCGCCAGCCCCCACCCCACCCCTCCATGCCCCGTAGCCTCCTCCTCCTCTCTCTCTCTCTCTCTCTCCCTCCCTCCCTCCCTCCCTCCCTCCCTCACTCCCTCCCTCCCTCCCTCCCTCCCCCTCTCTCTCTCTCTCTCTCTCTCTCTCTCTCTCTCTCTCTCTCTCTCTCTCTCTCTCTCTCTCTCTCCCTCCGCTCCTCGCATCCCTCTCCCCCCCCCCTTCCCCTCCCCTCAGCCTCTCTCTCTCTTTCCCCTTCGCCTCCCGCACCCCACTGCCCCGCCACCCCCCCTCCCCTCAGCCTCTCTCTCTCTTCCCCCTCTGCCCCCCTGCATCCCACTGCCCCTGCCACCCCCCTCCCCTCAGCCTCTCTCTCTCTCTTCCCCCTCCGCCCCCCGCACCCCACTGCCCCTGTCGCCCCTCCCCTCAGCCTCTCTCCCTTTTCCCCCTCCGCTCCCCGCATCCCACCCGGCCCCTCCATCCTGCAACCCCCGCCTCTCCATTCTCTCCATTCCCACACCCCCGCCCCCTGCCCGACGACCTCCCTTGTGACTTGCCAGAGGAAATGGCCAAACACTTGCTCTCAATGAAGATATCTGTGGGTGAAGTGGTTGAAGCTCAGGATAAGCTCCCTCGCCTCTCCATTCTCTCCATTCCCACACCCCCGACCCCTGCCCCGCGACCTCCCTTGTGACTTGCCAGAGGAAATGGCCAAACAGTTGCTCTCAATGAAGATATCTGCGGGTGAAGTGGTTGAAGCTCTGGATAAGCTCCCAAGAATCGTGGATGACACATTTCGACCTGGAGGATTTGGAAGTGGATTTGGTAGAGGTGGATGTAGAGGTCCCAGCCGTTTCAACTCTGGGGGCCTATTGACCTCAGTCAACATGGATCAAGTTGGGTTTTGTTCTTTTTTGGGATTCAGTGAATTATGATCAGTACTCGTTGTTGCCATTCAATATCTGAGAACATTCTACATGGAGAAGAGGCAGATTGCATGACAGGCTGCTTTAGCCACTGCTAAGACTGAGAAGAGTAGTTGAAGTTCGAGATTATACTATATGCAGATTATTCCAGAATGGATGCAATAATGTGTTCCCTAACATAGTATAATTCATCATGACCCTCCCTCCAGCCCCACCACCCTACCCCTCTCTCCATGTTTCTTTTGGTCACCTCAAATTTCCCTTTAGTGATCTCACTCATTGCTCTAATGTCAATGAAGACTTCAAAAGGAGGAGTTTACTATGTGAAGGAACTATCATATGAGGGGTTGAGGCATCTTAGCATTGAGATTATTCTTTGAATCACCATCCATCAAATGTAAGGAATGTGCTTCTTAGGATCATTCAAATATCTCGAGCGGCACAAAATGTGGATCTCAACTTGCATACAAAAAGGTTGGTAAAAGTGTAGATGGTAAAAGTGGAAGTGGAGAAATGACTGTTGCGGCCAACCATTCATGACGACTACCTATTTGTGAGGACCCAATTCAATTTACTGACCTACCCCTTCAATTTTGGGCAATCAATTGGCTTGTGATCATTTGGCTTAGGCATGGTATATGCCGTGAAGAAGTTTAGACACTATCTATCAGCCAATAAGTTCAAGTTTTTCATTGATCATCAAGCTTTACTACTATATTTGGTCAATAAACCTTGCAATAGAGGCTGCTTAGTAAGATGGTTCCTCTTACTAATGGAATAAGACTTTGAAGTTGTTGTCAGGAAAGGTAGGACCCACCTTAGGGCGGACCATCTTTCTCGCATCACTTCAAGAGAGCCACCACAAGGAGTGTCTGATGAACTACCTGACGCTTATTTTTTCAATTTAGAAGTTGCTCCTAAATGGGCAAATAAGTTGGTACCTGTCCTAATGTTCAGACCCACAAATAAGAATGTAAACACAAACAAAGATGAAATTGTAAAATCACAAAAATATCAAATATTGGTAGGAAGTATGTACAAACAAGATACAAATGGTGTATTAGCTTGTTGTGTTGAGGATGATGAACATAGCAGTTGGTTGCAACAAGCCCATGAATGATTGCTAGGAAATCACTATTCTAAACAACGGACATTGTAGAATCTAAAACGTTTAGGAGTGTATTGGCCTAGCATGGAAAAAGAAATAAATGAGTGGATTAAGAATTGTCTAGTGTTCCACGAGAGACCCCTAGTGGAGCATGCGACTCTTTATCACGTATCGTTAATTATAGACTGGAGCACTCCACTGGTAGAATTCATGAGATCGGGAGCATTACCCAATGATGCTAGTCTCGCAAGAAAACGAAGCATGGAGCAAGAGGCTAAAGACTATGCCTTAGTAGGTGATAACCTATATCAAAGAGGCAAGGATGGTTACCTAAGATTGTGCGTTCATGAATCAGACTATTTGAAAGTCTTAGAAACTGCAAATAGTGGTGTTGCAGGTGGACACTTTTGGCCTGATCAAGTAATTAAGACCATTCTATTCTCAGGACTTTGGTTGCCCACTATTCATATGGATGCACATACTTATGTGAAGAAATGTGACACATGCCAACGTGCACAATATCCACTAAGAAAAGATGAGACGCCTTTGAGACCAATGATGGGAGGACGCACATTCTCGAAGTGGGGAATAGACTTTGTTGGTCCTATTAACCCCACAGCTAGAAACTCCCATGCTGAATACATCATTGTAGCCACAGATTACCTTACAAAGTGGGTAGAGGTAAAAGCCACAACGAAAAATGATGCTCAAACGAGGGCTAATTTCTTATTCGAGAACGTGTTCACCAGATATGGGTTACCAATAGAGTTGGTTAGTGATAGAGTTTGCTAGTTTGCATGCATGTTGTTTCAGTGTATACACGAGGAACAAATCTCCTTCTTTTAAGCCTTTGTCTTTCACATGTGCATCAAAATAGGCTTTTTGTCACTTCTTTGTTGCATATATACCTGCTGCTGCTTTCAGCTTGGTCTCTCCTAATCGTTGCAAGTCCATTTTTCTTGATGATAATTCATGGCCGGTCCACTGATGTTCTTGTGCAACCTTAAGGGTTGGTATCAAAAAGTCCAAAGGAAGCATAGCATTCTGACCAAAAACCATATGAAAGGGAGTTGCATTGAGTACGGTCTTGTAGGCCACTCCATATGCCCAAACAACATGATGTAAATGTTTGTCCCAATCTGAACGTTTGTTGTTCACGAGCTTCATCAATACAGTACAAAGGATCTTGTTAGTACTTTCGGCTTGAACATTGGCCTGAGGATGATATGGTGTGGATTTCTTGTGAATCACCATAAAATCCTGTAACAAATATTCAATGAGTTGGTTTAGAAAGTGAGTTCCTCAATCGCTCACTAACTCTATAGGCAATCCATATCTTGTAAAGACATTTTGCAATCGTGTGTGCTTCATTCTTTTTTGTAGCCTTGGCCTCTACCCATTTGGTAAGGTAATCTATAGCTACAATAATGTATTTAGCATGATTACATTTTGCAAGGGGGGTTAATGGGTCCTACAAATTCTATATCCCACTTGGAAAATGCACATCCACCCATGGGTTTCAATGGCATTTCATCTCTGCGAGTAGGAAATTGAGTTCTCCGGCACACATCACATCTCTTAACATAGGTGTGTGCATCCATGCGAAGACTGGGCCACCATAATCCTGCAAATAGTATGACTTTGACTATCCTATCGGGGCCAAAATGACCTCCTACAACACCTTGGTGTGCAGTCTCTAGTATGCTCAAATAATCACTTTCACGAACACATTGTCTTAGGTATCCATCTCTTCCTCATTTATATAGATTGTCACCAATAAGTGAATAGTCTTGAGCTTCCTGCTCTAGACTACGTTGTCGTGCTAAGGTCATTCCTTGAGGGAATGTTTTCGTTCTCAAGTATGTCACTAAAGGCTCAATCCATTCTGGTGTGAGAGACATATGATATAACGTAGCATGTTCTACAGGTGGTCTTTCACAATAGACAGGACATTCTCTACACATCTTGTAGACATCTGCTTCCATAGAAGGCCAATATACTCCTAGTCTCTACAGAGTTTGCAATGTATGATGTTTTGAATGATGTTTCTTTAATGCACCTACATGTGCTAATTGCAACCAATTTGCATGTTTTGATTCATCTACACAATAAGCAAGAATCTTTTGATTATCCTGTTTATATATACTTCCCGCTATTATTTGATATCTTTGTGACTTGATGATTTCTCCTTCTTTGATCCTTATCCAAGGATTCTTGGGTCCATATGTGAGAATAGGGACAATAGGCTTAGCCCATTCTGGTACTATCTCAAGGTTAAACATGTATGCATCGGGTAATTCATCCACTATTCCTTGAGGAGTTTCTCCAGAAGTTAATCTTGAGAGGTGGTCTTCTCTAAGGTGGGTTTTTCCTTTTACTTCAAAGTCGTACTCGAGGAGTAATAGAAACCAACATATCAATCGTCCAGTATTACAAGGCTTATTGACTAAGTACAACAATGCTTGGTGATCCGTGAAGAACTTGAACTTATTTGCCAACAATTAATGCCTGAATTTCTTTACTGCGTAGATCATTCCTAATCCTTCTCGTTCCATAGTGGTGTAATCTCTTTCTGCTACATTCAATTGTCTGCCCGTGTAAGCTATAGGGAGATCTACCTTACCTTCATTCGTGGGTTGTGCCAACACACATCCTATGGCATAGTTGGAGGCATCCACATGTACATGGAATGGCTTGCTCCAATCTAGGGTTGTCAGTATAGGTGCCAAGCACAAGCGTCGTTTAAGTTCATTGAATGAATTCTCACATTCATCTGTCCGTTCAAAGTTGGTGAAAAGAGAGTACAAAGGCTTGACTATGATTGCATACGTGTATGAATTGTCTGTAAACCACAACGACCCATGAAGGCCTGTACTTCTTTTACATTATTTGGTCTAGGTAGGTCTGCAATTACTTTCACTTTTTCCTCATCCGTCAAAATTCCATTCTTTGACACAATGTGTCCTAGAATTTTCCCTTGTCTGACAATGAAAATGCACTTTTTTGGGTTCAAACAAACTTGATATTCTCGATATTTGTCAATACTTGCCTTAGTTTGAGCCTGCCTCATATTCAAATGAGTACATATGTCATCGACATAAACTTCCAATTCTTGCATAAGAATTCCTTAAAAACATGACACATGAGTCATTGGAAAGTGGCAGGTGCATTTGTGAGCCCAAATGGCATCACATGAAATACAAATATGCCCCATTCTATGGCAAAAGCCATCTTATGTTGATCTTCTAGAGCAATGGCTACTTGATTGTAGCCTAAGAAACTATCAAGAAAGCTATAAAACTCCTTGCCCGCAACTCTTTCCAATAAGTGTTCCGTGATAGGAAGAGGATAACTGTCTCTAATCGTAGCGGTATTAACTTTTTTAAGGTTAATACACACATGCAATTTTCCATTTTTCTTGGGCACAACCACAATGGGGGATACCCATTCAGTATGCTCAATTTTGTAAATGAATCTTGCTTCTATCAAAGGATCTATTTCTTCTTTAATCTTAGCAGCGTAGTTATCATTGTACGTGTATGGTTTCTGTTTCATAGGCTTTGCATCTAGAGTCATAGGGATTTTCTAGGAGCATATATCTGGGTCTACTCCTTTCAAGTCTTTGTAGCTCTAAGCCAACACATCTCTATATTCATGTAATAGGGAAATTAACTCTTCTTCTTCTTCATTCGTCAAATCATGCCCCATGTATGTACATTTTTCTTCTTCTGCTTCTATGGTGACTATGATTTTTTTGGTTTTCTCTCGATTATTATATACTTCTCCAACATTCGCTTTTCTTTTAGGCATTGGTACCATGATTCACCTATCTTCTATTTCATACTTCTTGAAGTTCTCCGATACTTCCATGAGTGGTTCTTCTTCTTCTTCTATCTTAGGTGATTTCTTTCTCTTCTTTTGCTTGCTTTTTGTATCTTGTAGGGATGGCTCATGTCATTCCATTTGACTTTCCTTTTCTTCTTCAGGGGTTTTAGCTTCTACAAAATAAAGATACTCCTCTTTTGTGAAACAGAAGGGTTCCATGAGGATGGATTCTAGGTCCTCATCACTATTCTTGTCAAGTTCTTGGATCACTTCTGTGCATTCTTCTAGAATAAAGTCTTCCTCAACAGGTTCAATCATAAAAATGGAAATGTCATATTCATCCTCATCACAATGAGGGGTCCATTGTTCTTCATTCACTACTATGTCCATCGTGGCTAAGATCTCAACCCAACTGTGAGGCTCAAATTCCTCGTCTAGAAATACTATAGGTGCATAAGCTGGGTCTTGAAGAGTTCGTGGATATCACTTGTTTGGCTACTTTACACATCCATAGATGAGTATCCTCATGCAATCGTGAGGGGTCTGACTCCAATGAGTGTGCCGACTCTGTTTCTTCTTGTGTCTTATGGATGGTGTTCCATTGTATTGGGGGTACATCTCAATGGGAATAGTCTTTAAGATTGAATTTAGTAGTTACTCCTAAATGTTGCAAGTACAACAAATTAGTTTCCCAATCTTGTATGATTTGCAACTGAAGCATGAATGGCCGTCCTAAGATCATCTTGTAAACATGATTTTTCCCAAAATAAAAAATGGCGAAAGTATGCTCAAACTCTAAACCACAAGTGGTGAGAGATATGCCTTCTAGTAAGCCCAATGGCTTCTCAATATGTCCGTCATCCATTTGTAGCTTTATTCTGGTGGGTCTTTGTTGGCAGCAGTCAGGGAACCGAAGGAGCCACAAGACGAAGAGAGTCAGAGCGAAGGGACAGCACAAGCAGACATGGCAGTCAAAGAAGATCTGGCAAGTAGGCCTATAATTTTCCTCATGAAGAAGCAAGTACGAGCATTCACGCAGATCTAGCACTAAAGCAACCTTTAATTTTTCAAAACCTTTACACCAATTAAAAGTGATTCTCATCACTAATAACCCCTGTAAATACCATGTTCACCTTTTTGTAGCTCCATTTTGTGCAAGCCAAGGAGTCCTTGAGCTTGAGGAGCTTTAGAAGTATCTACCTGCCAATTTTCATATTTTTTAGATCTCGTTTGAGCCCTCTAATAAGCCCTGGAACCTAATTTTTAACTAGGCCGGACACTAGGTCTGAACAGGGCCAAAGCTAGTCAAAAACTATAAAAGGAGCTAGAGAGCTCATCTTTGAGGGCAGATTGTAATTGAAACGAACTTGTAAGAGCTTTTTGAAAGTAATCTAAAAACTCCATTGCTTCTCACTCTTTGTCTTGCCGTGTGTGCGCGTGTGCGTGTATGTGTGTGCATGCTTGTGTGCTTCTCACTCACACACTTGTGACTCCACTTGCTCGAGGTCTTCATACCATCCTCACGTCTTCCCGGATTGACATTAAAGGAGGTGCTACTCATCACTGAGCTACACCAAATTTTGGCGCCGTTGCCGGGGATCGAGCTTTGAGGACGAGCGTGTGATGGTAAGACGTAGATTGGAGACGTTGGCATTGTAGGTAATTTCTTTACTTTTCCTATTTTTCTCTTTCTTACCTCACCACCATCATCACCATCATCATCATCACCATCTTCCACCTCCATCTCCATCATCGCGAAAATTTCAGTTTTTGATTATATCACCATCTCCACCTCATTTCCCTCATTTCACTTGTGAGAGAGAGCGAGAGAGCGAAATTGTGTGTGCTGTTTTTGCATGTTTCTTGAGCTGTCTTGCAGGTACAGGTCACATCATCATCCCCAGCACTCTGTGCAGGTACGGAATTCGAAGTAACTGTCTGTGTGTCGCCGACTTCTGTCAATCGCGACCGACAGAAAAAATGCTCAAATTACCAAACAAAGTGCAAAACCATGATCTACAGGCCTAGAGATTCCCAAAAATGTGTTTAGTTTTTTGAAATTCCTCAGAATTTTGTCAATCGCGATCGCTCTGTCAATCGCGATCGACAAACCACGATGGACAGACCTGTCAATCGCGATCGACCAATCAATCGCGATCGACCCATCAATCACGATCAACAGAGTCAACGACTGTTTGACCACGATCGACTGAATTTTCGGCCACGTGTCAATCGTGACTGACCAGTCAATCGCGACTGACAGCCACGACGGACCTGTCAATCGCGATCGACACGTCGATCGCGACTGACCTGTCAATCGCGACCGACAGACTTTGCGAACACGATAGAAGGGCAAATTAGGTCAAATTTTTAAGGCAAAAATAGTGGTCTAAATTTTGGCCAAGTGTGGGACAAACACAAGGGTGTAGTATTGCATTACGAGGGCATGACCCAAGTAACTCGCGAATTCCTATTTGCCTGTTAACCTAGTTTAATCCTGTTTTAGCCCCAAAACCCTGAACTGGCATAACTTTCTGATACGAAATCCGTTTGCCGTGATTTTTGTTTTGTTGGAAAGCTCGCAGGGAGTACAACAAAAACATCGACTGGTTACGGTTAAATTAAACTCAGGAATATTAGATAGGGTATTTTGAAGTTGACCATACCCAGGGGGAACAAAATTCAGGGATCTCTAGAGTTGTGTCCAAAAAAATCATTGTGCATATTGGTGAAGTGTTACATGAATGAAAGTAATTGGTTCTGTCTTTCGAATTTAAGTCTTGAGCTAACAGTGGGCCTTTTACAGGTCCTTTGAGAGCAGCGAAGGGTGCGCAAGGCAAGTGTAAGTGCAGGCTTGGGAACACGCGTCCTGGGCACACCAGGGCAACAATACAAGAAAAGGAACTCAAGGTTGGAAAACCCGCAACACCCTCTGTCAATTCCTAGTTTAGGCTAAGTGCGGGTAGTGTTAGAAGTAATTCCAGGCAACGATAGGCACGAGATAAATCAAGGACTATCTAAGAAATCAAGTGCAAGTCAAGAGATAACCGGTGTGTGTGCGAACGACAACCTTAAAAGGAAAAGAACCTAACGTGAAACGACCAAACTAAAGTGCGAAATTAAACTCAAGTATTCCTGACGACGTGATATCAGACAAGAGTATAAACACGATAATCAACATAAAAAGAACCAAGTAACTGATACAAAAGGACTCAGAAACGTGGTTGTACCTGGGAAAAATTGGGTTAATCAATTAGGCATATGAACCTTAGATCAGGACGACACCTAGTAAGAGAGAGACAAAGCCTTAGGTCTTCAGAGGCTAGTGTCAATCATACTGCAAGGTCTTGGGCCCAGCAGTTGAGTCACCACTCGCATTACCCTAGCTCTGATACCAATGAATCAGAGATGTCTCAAGGCATGGACAGACCTACGGGAAGTTCAGGTGTGCCATACTTGCACAGGGTAGAAGGCCCTTACAAAACACAGTTGGAATACCTTAGGACCAACCGATTAGGTGCTAGCATCTATGAGGACGGCCTAGGAAGATCCGTGGTCATGATTAAAAACCCTGACCAATCCATAGGACTAGAGCACCCAGCTGTCAAGTTTGAAAGCGGAGTATACATGGACAAAGAAGGAACCATATACGTAGTCACCAGTCACCCAGATAGGACAGATGAATTTGGGAATGTAATCTCAGAAGCAGACTTAGGTGACTTGGAACAAGGAAACATGGGTGTAGAACCTAGAACCCCCCGAGGCAAATCTGTTCTCACTAGGATTATCACACCTGAGTGGGTTCCCCAAGACAACAAGAGCATAGATCTGCTTCTGAACCGAGAGACTGACGAAGCCTTTTGGAGGTATAAATCTGATTGGCCAATGGATATAGGAACTATCATGATCTATGAGTTTAAGGATCCTGATAGCCCAGGCAGAGTGACCTACTTAGATCACGCTTCGGAGAGGATCTTTGTGGTGACAGAAAATGATAGGCATGCTTACACTTGGGAGGGCGAATTTGTTTTTCCCCAACCAAGATCGAACGTATCCTATGGTCACCCTGGAGCTGGAACATCCCAAGCTCATGGAACTCAAAGAGACAGACATAGAGAAAGACCGGAGGTGAGCTTTGCTAACCCAGGAGGCAGAGAAAGAACGAGGACGGAAACACTTAGAGTAGAACCTGAGGTACTTAGAGCTCACAGAAATCAAAGAAATACGGATGAGTTCCCTCTACCACGACCTAGAGAGCACACAAGGACTTTGAGACCAACTCAGTTAGTTAAGTCCATGAAGAATTACTTCGATGGCACCGGAGATCCATACGATCACGTGGCTGAGTTTAGGCAAGTCTTGAGAGCTGAACAAGTGGAGGATCTATTCACGCAGTACAATGCCTTCGGTCTGACCCTTAGGAACACTGCCCTGACATGGTTTCAGCCACTAAATGAGAGGCAGTTCAGAAGCATAGACCAACTCCTAGAGGCTTTCATTATTGAATTCTCTAAGAGTGGCATAAGGCATAATACCTCCTCGCTGATTCACAACTTCAAGCAAACCCCGCAAGAGACCGTGAGACTTGCAGGAAGGACATTTAGGCAATATCTTGAAAGATGCCCTGTTTCGGAGTTACCCACACCAGCCAAGCAAGTAGCTTTATTCTTGGATGGGTTGCTAAGTACCAAATTGAGATCTTATGTGTACTTGAAGGACCCTAGGACCATAGAAGAGTGTGTACGCATGTGTATTGACATTGAGGACAACCTAGGGGAGGAGTTAGAGCTTTCCAAGACATACAAAGATTCGGATAGTGCCTCTAACCTCTCTTCCACCCAATCCACATCAATCGAGGAACTTGCAGAGAAGGTAGCTCAGAAATTGGGTGTAACTAGCAAACAAATTCCAAGGTTTGCCCCTGTGAAAAGGTGCTATACTTGTGGCGGCGACCACATGGCGAATGTATGTCCCATTATGACCCAACCCCAATTAAATCCTAGTAGCCAGTACTGCACCATAGAACGGAGGTACACCAGTCACACCGCGCAAGACTGCCCATACAATAAGCAAGCGGTTAGACAACCCTACCCTCAGCCATACCCTCAGCAAGGAAGATACCAGAACCCGTACCCTCCACAACCATATGGCAGGCCACAACAACCTTATCAGCAACCATACCAAAACCAACAAAGGCCTCAACCTGTGTTAGCTCAACAACCGCCTGCCCCAGCTAATACGATCCCAGTAAAATATGCAGCAGCAGAAGAAAACCTGAATAGAGCTATAGTCCCTGTAACACCACTGCTTTCTAAAAGTGACCCCAGTGACCATAGCTTTGATTCTACACATGTCGATAGTCCCCATGCTTACTACATGCAATCTCCTGAGCATGGTGAGTCCTACTATAGTGAAGAGCCAAATGAACCTAGTTGGGAGTCAGATTACACAAACGTCATGTACGCAAACCCCAATCCTAGGCCTCAACCTAAGCAGGTAAGACCCCCATTCCCTAGACGACCGTGCTACAGATGCCAAGGAGATCACCTCATTCGTGATTGTCCCTTACCTCCACCTACACAACCCCCGTCAGTAACAATTCAGGGCTTTTGCCAAGAATGTGGAAAGGAGCATCTCTTACGAGATTGCCCTAAAAATCCTAATAATATGCCAAAAATCACTCCTATTAATGTTATTGGGTTGGTGGTAGACTCCACAGGAAGTGTGACATCCACCGCACCAGTACAGGTAGTGATTAGAGCTCAGGCATTGCAGCAGAATCAAGGGGTAAACCAGGATAAGAACCCAGAGGCTAGTGAAACCGAGAGCATAACAAAGAAAAGGACTAGAGCGTGGAAAGATAGTCGGGAAAGAATGAAAAGACAATGGGCTAAAAAGATGAGTGAACTTGAGGAAAGCATAAGAGAAACCAAAGCGAGGATAACTGAACTCACATCTCAAACTCCCTCTCACACTATCCCACCACCACCATTCCCATCACCATCCGACCCGCCACCTTCCAACCCACCTCATATGATTCCACCACCCCCTAGAGTAGGATCAGTATTAGCTGATCCCACTCCTGAAGATATAGACATGATGCTTAAGGCATATCAGGCCAGAATCCAAGAAGGGCCAAATGTCACGGATCATGACAAGTGTTACCCTAGAGCTGACCTAGAGATAGAAAGAACCAAGCTTTGCGCGAAAATGGTCGCATTGGCTCAGACTATGTTTGAAGCCAGTCGCCTGTTCAATTACTCGGGCTCAGCCAAGACGCAATTACACTTGGATGGACTTCTAGAGAAGTCAGAGGGCATAGTTGCAAGATCTGCCAAGGAAGAAGAAAATCAAGAAAGAGATAACTCAAGCAAAAATAGGACCCATTCCCCACCAAAAGCTTATGTGCCAAATTCCACTGAACCAGACAACCCCCCCTCCCTAGAAAGAATAGAGAATCTAATGGCACAATCACAAAAGGAACCAGCCTCTCAACACAAGGATAAGGCAAGTGAACGAGTAAGCATTCCTGCTCAAGAAGCCTATGTGCCTGAAGCCTATGTGCCTAACTCTACGGAGCCGGAGACATCATCTTCTATGAATCGGTTCACACCAGAATTCCTACGCGAGATTCAAGAAGACAAATGGGCTAAGGAAAGTAAAGTCCCTCCTCCCATTGAACTTGTGGATGATGCACATGACCAATTCCCACAAGACATCCCATCCATTTATGGAGAGCAGGAGAGTATCCAATCTCAAGAAAGATTAGACTTCGAGTCTAACTCTTTACAAGAACTACCCCATTTCACAGGCCCATGGGAAGCAAGGTCCACCTGTATGAGAGCACCTACAGTCATGGTAAGGAACGAAGATTCAGTCATACCTAGGAACACAGAGGTAGTGAAGAACACCAAAGTGCAGTGTAATCTCAAGTTAGAAGAGCTACTCAAGGATAGACCTGAATTATGGAAATATGTCACCAAACAAGTACCAGAAATAGCTAAACCTCGTTCCCAGGTAGGATCCCAAAGAACAGTGCCAGAAATACCCTTGGATAAGATAGGAGATATGTGTGAAGGTGAAGAAGGGAACACCTATCTTCCCCTTACCTACCAGGAGTACACCACCAAGGCAATTTTGGACTCAGGTGCAGGAGTTGCAATTGCCACCACTTCCCTATGGAAGCGTTGGGGCAAGCCAGCACTCAGGCCAATGAGAATGAAATTGCAGATGGCCGATGGTCACATAGAGAGACCCCTAGGGTTGTTAGAAGGAATAACTCTCACTACATGTGGTGTTGAGTTCGAGCATACATTTGCTATATGTGACTTTAGCAAAAATCATGCCTATGAGATGATTTTGGGAAGACCATTTATGCGACAGTTGCAAGTGGTACAGGACTGGGGAACCAACTCCTTGTATTTGCAACACTTAGGTGTTACAACCAAAGTAAATCTCAAAGATTACTCTCATAGAGATGTACCTCCTATCCAATGGAATCCCATCCATAGAGCCAAAGATGATATGGAATCTGTGCATTCCATAGGATCAGGATCCTCATGGATGCATGACGACACCCACTTATGGATGTGCAAAGTAGCAGTGGACGAAGAGAAGAGAGAAAAAGCCAGAGACATAGGTGCGAAGGAAACCCATAGATCAATCCAAGACCCAGCCTATGCACCTGTAGTTTTTCCAGATGAGGAATTTGAACCCCATGGCTGGGCAGAAATTTTAGCAACAATGGACGTAGCCATCAATGAAGAACAATGGACACCCCACTGTGATGAGGATGGCTATGACATTTCAGTTTTCTCCATAGAGCCAATCATGGGAGAGGCAGTTCTAGAAGAATGCGAACCTAGCCCTGATGCATTTGAGGATGCAAGTGACTCCGATCTAGAGTCAATCATTATGGACCCACCATTTGCATCAGATGAAGAATACTTCCATGAAGTAGAATTTCAACCCCAGAGACATGGAGAGCTTACAAATGATGTAAGATTAGCAACACATGTGACCCCGAAGGAAGGAGGGAAGAAACGAAAGAAGAAAGAAGTCTCACCAGAAGAGGAAGAATCTTTGTTTGAGGTCCCAGAAAATTTTAAGAAGTATGAGATAGACGACAGGAGAGTCATGATAAGAATGCCTAAACGAGATGCACAAGTAGGAGAGGCCTATGATAACAAAGAAACCACCAAGAAAATAGTAGTGACCCTAGAAGAAGGAGAGGAGAGATGCACGTACATAGGCCATGACCTAACAGAGGAAGAAGAGCATGCATTAATTGCCTTGCTAAGAGAATACAGAGATGTATTCGCTTGGAGTTACAAGGATTTGAAAGGTGTTGACCCGGACATATGCTCACACACTATCCCCATGACCTCAGATGCTAAACCCTCTAAGCAAAAGCCCTATACATATAACGATAATTACGCTGCTAAGATCAAAGAAGAGATAGATAGACTGGTTGAAGATTTATCTATGAAATTGAGCACACTGAGTGGGTATCCCCCATCGTAGTGGTGCCCAAGAAAAATGGAAAGCTACGTGTGTGCATTAATTTGAAGAAGGTTAATGCAGCCACAATTCTAGATAACTATCCGCTTCCCATCACAGAACATCTCTTAGAACGAGTAGCAAGCAAGGAAGTGTACAACTTTCTTGATGGATTCTCGGGCTACAATCAAGTAGCCATAGCTCCAGAAGATCAGCATAAGACAGCTTTCGCCACAGAGTGGGGTATATTTGCCTTTCGTGTAATGCCATTTGGGCTTACCAATGCACCAGCTACCTTCCAAAGACTGATGTGCCATGTATTTAAAGAGTTCCTGAGGAAGAACTTAGAAGTCTATGTTGATGATCTTTGTGCTCATTCCAACATCAGACAAACCCATATCCCTGAACTCAGACAAATCTTTGACAAATGTAGAGAATATCAAGTCTGCCTAAACCCAGAAAAATGTGTTTTCATGGTCAGGCAAGGCAAGATTCTAGGGCACATAGTGTCAAAGAATGGCATATCTACTGACGAAGAGAAGGTGAGAGCCATAGCAGAGCTACCTAGGCCAAAGAATGTCAAGGAAGTACAAGCTTTCATGGGGCATTGTGGTTATTACCGACGATTTATACACATGTATGCTGTCATTGCAAAGCCCATGTACGGACTTCTGACTAACTTTGAGTGGACGGATGAATGTGAGAATTCCTTCCAGGAGCTAAAACGAAGATTATGTTCAGCACCAATCTTGACCACACCAGATTGGAATAAGCCTTTCCATGTTCATGTGGATGCATCCAATTATGCCATTGGATGTGTGCTTGCACAACCTACTGGTGAAGGTAACATGGATCTTCCAATTGCCTACGCTAGTAGACAATTGAATGCAGCTGAACGGAATTACACCACTACTGAGAGAGAAGGTTTAGGCATGGTATATGCAGTTAAGAAATTTAGACATTATTTTCTTGCAAACAAGTTTAAATTTTTTACTGACCATCAAGCATTGTTATATCTCGTAAACAAGCCATGCAATACAGGAAGATTAGTAAGATGGTTTCTCTTGCTAATGGAATATGATTTTGAGGTTGTGGTAAGGAAAGGTAGGACTCATTTGAGAGCAGATCATCTCTCTAGGCTCACATCGGGAGAAGCCCCACAAGGAGTATCAGATGATCTTCCTGATGCTTACTTGTTTAATTTGGAAGTTGTACCGCAGTGGGCTAAGCCATTGGTACCAGTATTGACATACGTGCCTAATCATCCAGTGGTAAACACACGGAATAGAGAGGTTGTGAGAGCCCAAAAGTACCACATCATGGCTGGAAGTATGTACAAGCACGCAGATCAAGGGATCTTGGCTTGTTGCGTAGAAGAGGATGAGTATGCTAAATGGTTGCAATTAGCACATGTAGGTGCGTTAGAGCAACACTACTCAAAGCAACGAACTTTACATACCCTAAAGAGACTCGGAGTACATTGGCCAACTATGGAAGCTGATGTCCAAAGGTTGTGCAAGGAATGCCCAATCTGTTGCATTAATTCACCTGTGGAACACGCCACTCTTTATCAAGTATCCATAGTGCCAGATTGGAGTGAACCACTAGTATCCTTCCTAAGGACGAAAACATTCCCTCCAGACATGACTCTGGCTAGGAAAAGGAGTTTAGAACAAGAAGCCCAGGATTACTCACTCATTGGTGATAATCTATACAAGCGTGGTAAAGATGGTTACCTGAGGCTATGTGTCCATGAAAGTGAATATCTCAAGATCTTGGAAACGGCTCACCAAGGTGTAGCAGGAGGACACTTTGGACCAGATCGGGTGATCAAGGCAATACTATTTGCAGGCTTCTGGTGGCCGACCCTTCACATGGATGCACATACCTATGTGAAACGGTGTGATGTCTGTCAGCGAACTCAGTATCCTATACGTAAAGATGAGATGCCACTGAAACCTATGATGGGTGGATGTGCATTCTCTAAGTGGGGAATAGACTTTGTAGGTCCTATTAATCCCCCAGCTAAGGGTTCCCATGCAGAATATATCATTGTTGCAACAGACTATCTAACTAAGTGGGTAGAGGTAAAAGCCACAACGAAGAATGATGCTCAAACAACTACTAAATTCTTGTTTGAAAATGTATTCACAAGATATGGGCTACCTATAGAGCTAGTAAGTGATAGAGGCACTCATTTCTTGAATGAAGTTATTGAAAATCTGCTCCAAGAATTCTTGGTAGTGCATAAGAAATCTGCCCCCTATCACCCACAAGCTAATGGGCAAGCCGAAAGCACAAACAAGATTCTATGTAATGTGTTGACCAAGTTAGTGAATAATAAACGCTCTGATTGGGACAAACAGTTACACCATGCTGTTTGGGCATACCAAGTCGCCTACAAAATGGTACTCCAAGCCACCCCCTTTCAGATGGTATTTGGCCAAAACGCGGTGCTTCCCTTGGACTTCTTGATACCTACATTGAAAGTAGCACAAGAGCACGAGTGGATGGGTCATGAACTCTCCTCTAGACTTTTTGACCTTGAACGATTAGGAGAAACAAGACTGAGAGCAGCTGCAGGAATATATGCAGCTAAGAAGAGACAGAAGGCATACTTTGATGCCCATGTGAAGGATAAAGGTTTGAAAGCAGGAGACCTAGTACTAGTATACACGTTGAAACAACATGCGAGGAAGCTAGAAAAGAGAGGCTACTGACCCATGATCATTAATAGGATCTCCACAAGTGGAGCTGTGCAATTAGCCACATTAGAAGGTGATGTTCTCCCAAACTATATTAGCGGATGCAGAGTCAAGTTGTATCAGGAACCCCTCACGGAGGCAATGCTCAGTCGACTCAACACTGCTAAGAAACGCAAGGAGGAAGAAAAGCGAATTCGAGAAGAAGCTCAAGCAGAAGCCCTAGAGCGCATCCGGAGAATGAAATTAAGAAGACAAGGTAGAGAGCACCCTAGGCTAGACGCATATGCAGATCAAAGATATGACATGGCTATGTGTGAAGTTTCAGGTGTTAGCTCACATAGGATAACTGATCGACGTCCCTTCATAACCTTAGATATAGGACAAGGAAAGAGTGCAAGAACTGTAAGAGCCTTGATTGACTCAAGTGCAGCCACTAGTGCTGTTAAATTGTCTTACTGTCAAGAGTTGCAATTAACTGTCAATCCTGTGGAAGCATATCTCATAGGATTGGGAGGTGTGGAAACCCCTTGCATGGGCGAGGTGGAACTTCCCCTCTATATTCATGATGAGGCAATAACAGTTAAGGTACTAGTGTGTCAAGATGAGGACCTCACTGAACCTCTCGTCTTGGGTCAAGACTGGATCTATGACCAAGCAGTCAACTTAAACCTAAGAAGTGGACTTCTTCAGGTATGGGTGAATCAGACTAGAATTACAATTGAGTTAAATAATGGAGCACTCAAGGAACTAGAAAAGACACGGACTCTTGGTCCCTCCAGGGGTACACATGAAGTTGACTATGCTGTTATTGTCCAAGGCTATGTGATGCAGAAGAATGAAGATCTCAAAAAAGGAGTCAGAACCACAACGGAACTCCGTTCTTTTCCAAAGGCCAGAAGGAGGCAGCAACTAAAGGCAGATCAAGCACTGAAGACTCTCCGGGCGAGAGATCAAAAGAACGTGCGAAGCAGAACAACTCAGCCGATGAGACAAATGTGGGTGCGAAAAGACGAGCTGCCGACCGTAACGAAGTCGCAACAACGGTCTCAACTTCCTATTAGTAATCAACGACTTGATGCTAATACGAAGACTCCTAAAACCTCTGTTGAGAAAGTGAAATCCATTTGGGTACCCAAGAAGTCGATGAAGGCTGATCCACAATCAAGACAAATTTGGGTGCCTAAGACTTGCTTGCGAGCTCAACTAGTCCCACACAATTCACATCTTACACGACATAGTTCACTTGCTCAAGCAGCCGCCACCCACTCTTGTCTGATGCACTTGAACACACTGCCGCCTAGAGGCACGCACAGACTCCCTCGTAAATGGGTCCCGATGACACAACAACTCCCAGTAGAATTACTCATGCAACCCTCCCGAATCTCCACAAAACCAAGACCAAAGGCTATTCATGGTGTTTGGCAACCTAAGACTTGTAATAAACCCCCCGACCCCAATCTATGAATTCATCTCCACTTACTAACGACATTAGTCAGACAGCGCACCTTTCCATCTAGCTCCTAGGACTAACCAGGCATTAACTAGACACACTGTCATCGTGCACTTACTAACCACTGACTCATCATCTACCTCATGTTAATGTTGTAAGAGGGACAACTACGGGTTTATTCTGTCCATTACAATGTTAACACCTGGTTCTATATTCTCACAGAACCAACAAGCAAGCAGGGTCATGGCAGAAGCTGGAGGTGCCAGTTCTCAAGCCGGATCCAGTGCTCATATTGTGGACATAGAAACACTCCTCCTCGAACCCCATCTCACCGAAAGACCGCAAGAACTTCAAGCCGTGCATGTGCTCCCAATTCAAGATCCTCCTCAAGGGCACACTTCTCAAGTGGGCAAACACGCTCATTGGTTCAGTGATGTTGCTGGACCATTGGGCGATGGAACCTATTACTGGGAAGCTGAATTGGAGTTTAATGGTAAATGGGGACGTTACCACTTTTTCACGCGCGAGTTTGAGAGCTATCAAAACGCCGAAGTCATGCGATCAGTATGGACCAAAGCCGGCTTGGACAGTTATTTTAGGGCCCACTTACCAAAACCGGATTTCTTACGTTGTTCGTATCTTATCAGTACCATCACGCCAAGCAGGGCCAAGGGAGGCGACAACACCTTTGTGTTACCATCACTGCTGCCGGGTCATGAGCTTAAAAGATTCAAGCTGACCCTCAATCTGGTACGAGAAGCATTGGGCATGTATGGCATGCACATCCCCACGGAAAAGGAAACAATGGTCCCAGGCAGAATGAAACATAAAGATCTTAATAAGCTGAAGGATATGGTAGCGATGATGCCAACCATCGCCCTGCACCTACGGACCGTCATGCAGCATTTTGCTTTCCCCACCCAGGAAAGATTCACCATGCCCCCAAAGAAAATATGGTTCAGCTTGTATCTGGCAGAGACAGAAAGCCTTCCCATCAACGTGCCACATTGGATCATAGATCAGATCCACCTAGCCCATCAAAGGTGGAACAAGAAGCAGAAAAATGTGCTTCATGGATGTTGTGCTCTAACCAAGATAATCTACCGATGTCTGGCCTATGACGTGCCTATTCAGCGGACACTCATATGGCCCCGGGCCCAGGAATTCTAGAGAAGGCTATCAGCGGCAGGTCCCCCATCAAAGAAGATGAGAGGGGGAGTACAATTACCCTGCGCTCAACCCAGGGGAGCCACCACTACACCAGAAATTACTCCTCCTCAGACACGACGCGTTAGGCCATTCACCATCCGGCTACCAAGACCAAGTACAGATGGACCCAATCTGGTATTTCCACCCGTCCCATCAGATTTGGAATTTCCACAGGGCTTTACTCTCAACGATCTTACTGATGAAGAAGTGGCTAGACTGATCTACGACTCTAATCTCGAAACGGAAACAGAGCGAGCTCAGGAACCCCAACCCCATACAACAACAGTAGCCCCCACCCGACCAGAAGTGGTAGAAGTAGACGTTGAGGAACAAGAGACCGAACAAGAGGAAGAAGCCTACGAGGAACAAGAGTATGACGAACTTTCAGAGTTGGCAAGTGCCCCTGCGTATTCGGCACAAATAAAAAGACTATATCGAACCATGCAACTAGTTCAAGAACAGCATAAAATGTCACTGGAAGCGGGCAAGAAACTCATGAACCAGTTGCTAGCGGAGGAAGGCGTGGACGATATGTTCATTGAGTCCATAAACCTACATGCCGACGCAGTAGGATTGGATGAGGCCATTCATGAGGCAATGGCCTACATTCACAGATTTGAGAAAAGGGTTCCCGCTCGTCCCATGAGGTCCGAGAAACAAATTCATATCAATGTATCAGCACCAGGAGAGACAACGCAAGCAGACGAACATCAAGAAGCACCACGATCACCACCCTCCCCACCTCTCACTACACAACTCACTCCACCACATGACACTAGCACCACCACGTCCACTACCACCACAATCGTCATGGGAATTCCACTCTCTCCGGGAATCCAATTCGGGGGAGTCACCATGCCCACTTTCACCACTCTCTTCACTAACGTCACATCCACCCCACCCACGATCCCCATCTACACTGTCACTCAAACAGTTGACACTATGGAAACATCTCCTGCCACTGCACCGCTCCCTCCCCCCATGCCACCTCCATCTCCCATACCCCCTCCACCCACATCTCCACTTGCATCCACATCATTCACAACTCCCTTTTCTGCCCCCATTCCCCCTGCATCTTCACCCCTCCCAGCATCATTTAATGTAAATAGCATATTTATAGCATTAAATCAATGTGTATATCAGCTTCAGAATGAGTACAGAGCTCTGGACGGCTGGTATCAACAACTGACAACACATCACCAGAACTTACAAAGGCAATTTAAAATTCTAGAAGAGGAAAATGCAGATGTGAATCAACGTTATACAACGCTTGAGCAGGCTCACCAAACACTATTGGAGGCACCCCAACCATCGACAGAATCAGGCGTCAAACAACTAGAAGCCTTGCTCGAAGTATACCAGGCCGATAACCTACGAGTCCGACGTAACTTCGTGCTACTCAGGAAACATATGGCCACAGCACTGGAAGAGAACAAACGACTCCAAAAACAAAATGAAGAGAATCTGGAAGCGGCAATGGAAGGTTCCCCCCACGAGATAGATCCAGAGCAGTTCAAAGCAGTTCCCACGGAGACGATGAAAACCATTTTGGAAAGCTATGCAGATCTCCTGGAAGCCCATGATGACTTGGAAAGAGAACGTGACACACTACAGAACAGACTTAAGGAACAGGAAGAACAACCGAAGAGTGTCCCATCAACCTCTACCTCCGATGAAGTAAAAGCCTTAACTGAGCAGGTAGCAGAATTACAAAAGAGGTTACTGACATACGAGAGGCAGCCATCTCTAGTGGTAGAACCAGAGCCAGAAGAGTTGGTCCCTATTGAGGTCGATGATTCGTACGAAGAACCGCATGTTCCTATGCCAATGCCAGGCAGGCGACGAACCTCAGAGGGATTAGACACCTTGGAAGTGGAAGCACCCGAGTGGCTTCAGACACTGGAAAGGACAGCGAACACCCACGAAGAACGGGTGGCCATTCAGATCCAATCACTAGCAAACCTCGAAGAAACTCTCATAAAGTCAGAATATTTCAGAAGCATGTCTCATCATAGATGGATGGGCACCAATAATGACCAATATGTGCCATACTGCATACTTTTGGCCGATTACAACGCTGAGATTCAACGACAATGTGCCAAGCCTCCCACATTTGCTACACAATTTGGTCCAGACGATATACCGGAAAGTGCTACGCGTGGGTCCATCCATCAACCCACCTGGAGAATCAGGCTTTTGGAAACATATCCTGAAATGGTCCGAACCTGGAATAATATGCCATTGTTTATTAAATATAATCCTTGTTACATTCCAGTTCTTCGACGACGCACCTGGCCTGAATTCACTATTGCCGTCAGAGACATCAAAGCCTGCGCAAAATGGTTAAATTATGTTTATCTAGCACCTCCACGAGGACCCCCCACGGTGAACTACATG
This sequence comes from Ceratopteris richardii, assembly GCA_020310875.1. Classification (NCBI taxonomy): domain Eukaryota; kingdom Viridiplantae; phylum Streptophyta; class Polypodiopsida; order Polypodiales; family Pteridaceae; genus Ceratopteris; species Ceratopteris richardii. The sequence goes on from CM035441.1 coordinate 22,850,711, forward strand.
ATTTCTACAATCCGTCATTGGAGTATTCGGCTACGCAATAATCCCGATGTGATGGCCCAGATGTGTATGAAAATATTCGAATTAATGCTGATCACTTTTAGGACGTTTAAGAACATTAAGGACCCCCACTTCTCAGGAGCAGGCTTTGTGACAGGAAACCAGGATCTAGTGTACGATATGAGTACCACCCCATCAATTGAAGTAATATATGCTTGGCACGCCAGAATCAAGTACCTCCAAGCTTGCTTTAAACAGACATTTGAGGAAATGTTCATCACAGGATTCTGGGAATACCACTCCGAAATCTTTATACCCAGGCCATCACATCTCCTCCAATTATTTGCTGTGGAGAGAACTATTTACTCAGAACAATTGAGGGTGCCTCATCCAGATGTTCCCGGACCTGTGAATTGGGATGATTTGCTCACAGATCTAGTACGCGGCTTGCGACTCGAAGAACACCATCTAGCCTCCGATGTCGTCCAATACTATGTTCAAAAATCCTCTAGACAAGGGTCTGTCAGGGGCGACAGACGCGAGAGTGGGGGGGGTGTTGGCAGTAGTCAGGGAACCGAAGGAGCCAAAGACGAAGAGAGTCAGAGCGAAGGGACAGCACAAGCAGACATGGCAGTCAAAGAAGATCTGGCAAGTAGGCCTATAATTTTCCTCATGAAGAAGCAAGTACGAGCATTCACGCAGATCTAGCACTAAGGCAACCTTTAATTTTTCAAAACCTTTACACCAATTAAAAGTGATTCTCATCACTAATAACCCCTGTAAATACCATGTTCACCTTTTTGTAGCTCCATTTTGTGCAAGCCAAGGAGTGCTTGAGCTTGAGGAGCTTTAGAAGTATCTACCTACCAATTTTCATATTTTTTAGATCTCATTTGAGCCCTCTAATAAGCCCTGGAACCTAATTTTTAACTAGGCCGGACACTAGGTCTGAACAGGGCCAAAGCTAGTCAAAAACTATAAAAGGAGCTAGAGAGCTCATTTTTGAGGGCAGATTGTAATTGAAACGAACTTGTAAGAGCTTTTTGAAAGTAATCTAAAAACTCCATTGCTTCTCACTCTTTGTCTTGCCGTGTGTGCGCGTGTGCGTGTATGTGTGTGCATGCTTGTGTGCTTCTCACTCACACACTTGTGACTCCACTTGCTCGAGGTCTTCATACCATCCTCACGTCTTCCCGGATTGACATTAAAGGAGGTGCTACTCATCACTGAGCTACAGTCTTAATGCTGGCTTACCCCAACGTTTCCATAAAGTAGTGGTAGCCATGGCGAATCCGGCTCCGATAAGTGTTACCTTCCTCTCCCTCACTTACATCTCTGATTCATTCTACAGGTATCTCTGGTACCTTCTTGTGTGATCCTATCTGTGAGGGAGCAATAGCAAGCTCAGGGAATTGATTTGCTACATGCTTCCACAATTCTGGTTTAAGCTTCAACAACTCCTCTAGAGTGAGATGGCATTGTACTTTAGTGTTCTTTATCACTTTCGTGTTATTATTGATTCTTCATTCCTCACTAGTGTGGGGTCCTCTCATGCTAATAGACTTGGCTTCCCAAGGTTCTTGGATTTCTCTTAGAAATTCGTGGGAATATTTATGTATGGAAAACAGGTTGTCTTCACCCTCTATATTGGGTACTTGAGACATGGATGGTGCATTCCTTTCCTGTGTCTCCAAGACAATACGGTTCCTATGTTGATTCTTTTTCTCATTGCTATTGACCAAGTATTCTAGCCTCTCCGGTAGTCCTTGACAGTGTAATTGAGGTTTTTCCATGTTATTCCAATTAAGATAACGAGAGGCTTCAAACATAGTTTGGGCTAATTCTACTATCTTCATGCAAAGTTTAGTCCTCTCAATTTCTAGATCCACTCGTGGATAGTTCTTACTCAATTCAGCTATCTGGGGTCCTTCTTTTAATCTAGCCTGATATGCACAAAACATCATGTCTAGGTCTTCTGGTATGGGTTCAGCTAGAACTGATCCTGATCTCTAAGCTAGATTCTCCTGATTAGATTCTTGAGAAGTCAATTCTAGGATTTTGGCTCTGGATTCCTTTAGACTTCCTTCCAACTGAGTTATCTTTTTACTCCATTTCCTCTTAATTCTTTCTCTAGAATCTTTCCAAGATTTCGTCTTTTTGTTACTAGACTCTCCAACTTCACTCGTTCCAGCTATTTTTTCAGGATTAAGCTGTTGGTTTTTTAAGAGCGCCTGGGCTCTTGTTATAGCTTAGATAGGCACGTATGTAGGGTTGGATACATTTGCATTATGCACAATTCCTATCACATTGATGGGTGTCACTTTTGAGGCATTCGTAGGGTTTTGGCGACAATCTTTGATGATATGCTCTTTACCACACTCAACACAAAAACCTTGTATGTTATAGTATTGTCATTGTCCTACTATCAGAGGATGTGGACAATCCTTTATGAAATGATCGCCTTGGCACCTAAAGCATGGTCCTCTAGGGCCCTGTGGTCTTTGTTGTCTTAATTGTGGTCGTGGATTAGGGTTGGTATACATCACATTAGCATAATCAGGCTCCCAACTGGGTTCCAATGGTGGCCTATCGTATTGATATGTTTCCACATGCGGGTGGACTATCTACATGAGTAGAGTCAAAACTTTAGAATTAGGGTCACTTTCTGTGATTAGGGGTGAAGAATGCACTAAAGCCCTATTGAGGTTCTCTTCTGCAACAGCATATTTGACTAAGATGACAACAGCTGGTGGGGATGGTTGCTGAGCTAAAACAGGTTGAGTTCTCTATTGAGCCTGAATAGGATAGTTTTGAGGAGGCCTATAGTAATGAGGTTGAACATTGTATTGAGCTTGATACCTTCCTGGTTGGGGGTATGCTTGCGGGTAGTTCTATCATACTACTTGTTTGTTGTATGGGAAATCTTGAGCCGTGTGATTCATGTATCGTCTCTCAATCATATAGTATTCTCCACTAGGGTTGGCTTGCGGTTGTGTTACATATGATCACCACCACAGGTGTAACAACGCTTGTTTTTTGTTAACCTAGGCATCTATTTGCTAGAAACTCCTAATTTCTGGGCCACTTTTTCTACTAGCTCTTCTATCGAGCTAGAGATGAACAATCTGAGTCCTTATAAACCTTCCCGAGTTCCAACTCATCTCCAAGGTTGTCCTCAATGTCTATACAAATTCTTACGCATTTTTCTAGTGTTTTGGGTTCCTTCAAGTACACATAGGAGCGTAGTTTAGAGCTCAAGAGGCCATCTAAAAACAATGACACTTGCTTGGCTTGTGAGGGTAACTCTTGCATAGGACATCTTTCAACATATTGTCTAAACCTACATCTTGCCAGCCTAAGTGTTTCCTGAGGGGTCTATTTGAAGCTATGAATTAGCGAATATGTATCATGCCTGATTCCACTTTTAGAGAATTTTGTGATGAATGACTCTAACAAATTATAAATATCTCTAAATTGCCTTTGTTGCAATGGTTGGAACCAAGTTAAAGTCGTGTTCTTTAACGTTAGTCCAAATGCATTATATTGCATGAACATGTCTTCTACTGGCTCTACTCTTAGTACTTGCTTAAATTCCGCAACATGGTCATAGGGATCTCCTGTCCCATCAAAGTAATTTTTCATCGACTTTACTAATTGAGTGGGTCTTATTACCCTTGGGTGTTCACATGGTCTAGGTAGAGGAAAATCATCTCTACCACCTGGTATTCCTGGTTCTCTTTGTCTCTCCACTCTATCAGTGTCCATGGTTGATCTATCTCTCCCTATGGGATGAGTGAAACTTACTTCTGGTCCCTCTTTGTTCTTCTCTCTTTGAGTACCATGGGCTGAGGATGTTCCAGCACCCTGATGGCTCGTGTTTACATTTGTTTGAGATGGGGGGAAGACTAACTCACCTCTCCATGTGTAGGTATTTCTCACGTGGTCTGGTACTACAAATACTCCTTCTGAAATATCATCCAGGCATACAACCTTTCCCAGTGTATTTGGGTCCTTGAATTCGTAAACCATGATGGAGCCTACCTCACTAGGTTGTTCCATTCTGTATCTCCAAAATGCTTCATTGGTTTCCTTATTCAGGAACAATTCTATGCTTCTATTATCTTGAGGGATCCAATTTGGGATTAGTACCCTTATCAGTATAGATTTCCCTCTAGGTGTCCTGGGTTCTTCTCCTAGTGGTTCTTTTCCTTGTGATCTCGCTTCCTTATCTGGCTGAACTACACCAAACTCATTGGTATGATTTGGTTGAGTACTTAGGATGTACATTGTTCCTTCTTTGTCTATGTATGCGTCTCTCTCGAATTTCACTACTGGATGTTCCAATCCAATGGGTTGGTCAGGATTGTGCAATTTCACCACTGATCTTTGTAAACCATCCTCATAGATGCGAGCACCTAAGTTGATTTCCCTTCGATAGCTCTTGCTAGACCTGTAGAAATCCAATGTTTAGACCAATCCTTTAATTAATGATCAAGCCCTTTGATATATACACCTTTTAGGGTCCTTTCTCCTTTGGTCCAATTTTCTCCAATGCCCCCTTTCTTTTCTAGTCCCAACAATGGTCAACCCCAAATTATCTTATCTAAAAAGCATCACGTTCTTCTTGAAAAAATCAATTGAGCTCACTTAGCACTCGTAAAGATATTTCTAATGAGCTATAAACCTCAAAAAATGGACTTCAAATAGCAAAGATATGAACGTTCAAGTCCTCGGGGCTAAAAATTGACAGACAGGTTTTTCTTTTCCTATGAGCTAAGGGGTCTATAATGAGCTTAATCACCCAAAAATTTAGTCAAAATAGCCTCAAAAAAGCCCAAAATATTAAACCCTAAATTTGGCATTTTGGGTGGACAATCGTGATGGTATGAGACAATCGCGATGGCCTGGGACCGTCGCGATGGTCCAGTTGAACCGTCGCGATGGTCCAGTTGAACCGTCGCGATGGTATGGTACAATCACGATGGTCCGATTGTGCGAGGCGTCACGATGGTCAAAAGTGAAGCATCACGATGGTCTGGCCAGTTTGCAATCGCGATGGCGTGAGACGGTCGTGATGGTCAATGGTCAATGCAACCATTGCAATGGCGTGAGCCCATCGCGATGGTCACGAGGCATGATGGTGTGAGCCAATCATGATGGTGTGGGGTTGACGGGATCGTCGCGATAGTCAATGACTATTGTGATGGTCCAAGTGAACCGTCGCGATGGTGTGAGACCGTCACGATGGTCCCGTCGAGCTGTCATGATGGCGTGAGACAATCGTGATGGTGTGACACAATCGCGATGGCGTGACCCCATCGCAATGGTCCACCAAAATGCAAATTTTCAAAATGCAACTGTGGATTCGTGTGTGCGCAAGGGTCGCCTACCTTGTGGTGTACTCGCTTACCAAAAGTGCTGAGATAGATAGATAGATAGATAGATAGATAGATAGATAGATAGATAGATAGATAGATAGATAGATAGATAGATAGATAGATACATACATACATACATACATACATCTCACTGAAAGTAGATTTATCACCTTTTGGAAGCTTTCCTACTGCTATGGAACACTGTACCTGCAAGAAAACTAAAAAACACACATGCACATACAAGCAAAAAAGCTCTCTCTCTCTCTCTCTCCCATGCACAAATGAGGGGAAATGAGGACGATGGGTGGATATGGTGAATTTTTTGATTTTTTTGGAGTGGGAGAAGATGATGTGATGGTGAAGAAGGAGTGTAGAGGAGATGAAAAACACCAAAAACTACTTAAAAACAACAACAAAAACTGAAATTTTTACCTTCCAATGCCACTGCTTGCTATACTCTTACCATCACACATTCCTCCTAGACTCGCTCCCTGGCAACAATGCCAAATTTGGTGTTGCTCTAGCACAATGGTAAGTACCACATTAAGAAGATCCACCTCCTTAATGTCAATCGACGAAAGAGATAGGAGTGATATGAAGATCGTGAACGTGAGATGTAGTGAGAGTGAAGGTGAGAAGCATAGAGATGCACACACACACATACACACACAATGAAGAGACAAGCAAGACACAATGGAAGATAGGAAAACAAACTCTACTACTCAAGATCTCAATTACAAGCTCAAAATAGCTCTAAGCTCTTCTCTACTCATACAAGCTAACCTAAAAAATGAGCTCTCTAGCTCTCTTTATAGCTTTTTTGACTAGTTTTGACCGGTTTCACATCTAGTGTCCGGCATAGTTAAAAAATAGGTTCTAGGTGCTATTTGAAGGTCTAAACAAGGTCTAAAAATAGCCAAAATTGGTAGCTCGTTCTACCTAAGCCCCTCAAGCTCGAGGACTCTTTGACTTGTACAAAATGGAGCTACTAATTACAAAAGGGGTTTTTCTATTTTACATATGGTACAAGAGTGATGAAAATCATTGTTGAGAGTTTTGAAAAGTATTATAAAACATATTTCTTTTGAAAAAATAATCCGCTTGGCTTCCCACTACTTCGTTGTAATTTTCCTTCACATACTTCCTCGTCGTCTGTGCCTCTGGCTACTGCCAACACTATCGTACCCATAATCAATCAAAAACATCTATCCACACTTAGCCTATGCTAAGAATGGATTGAGGGGGTTGAGAGATCTTCCAACCTCAAGTCGCTTCTCCTTGTTGCACCCTTCTGCCCAGGAAGCGTGTTCCCAAGCCTGCACACACTAGCATTTGCTTTGGTCTCTCCAAGAGCTCTCAAAGATCCTGTAAAAGTTTCAAGTTTAGCTCAAGATTT